>CM056807.1:4100370-5442522 GCA_029852875.1 Mythimna loreyi | reverse complement strand
TTATTTAAAATGTGTATATTGTGATATGTAACACATTATGTGTAGCGTATACACAGCTTCTAACTACGTACACGTACACAAAACGTTTTAGGCGTTTACATATTCACAAAAACACCACATAGCGGACACAAATACCGTAGGTGTAAGACACGCACGCACGCGCACTGCTGTACACGTCATGTTATTGTTGACTGTTGTCGTCGTCGTCGTCGTCGTCGTAGCCGCCTTCGTCGCCGGTGTAACGCGAACGCGACCGTAGCTTACTTCTTAGCGGCGGAAGCTTTCTTGGCTGCCGGTTTTGACTTGGGTGTAGACGCGGCCTTTTTAGGTTTAGGAGCTTTAGGCTTCTTGGTTGGCGGCTTCGCTGTCTTCTTTGCTTTGGGCGCCTTAGCCTTGGCGGGGGCGGCTGCCTTCTTCGGTGCCGGCTTCTTCTTAGCGGCGGCTGCCTTCTTGTCCTTAGCGGCGGAAGCGGCCGAAGATTTGGATTTCGAAGGTGAAGCAGAAGACGCGGCTGCTGCGGCTGCCGCCTTCTTGGTCTTGGCGCCGGCAGCGGAAGCTGTCGCCTTCTTAGCCTTCGAAGCGGCAGCGGGTGCCTTACCGGCGGCCTTGCCGACCGCGCCGGCGGGTTTCTTAGACGCGGACGACTTCGATTCGAGTTTGAATGAACCGGAGGCACCCTTGCCCTTGGTCTGGATCAGCGCGCCAGATTCGACGGCGCTCTTCAGGTATTTCCTGATGAACGGAGCCAGTTTCTCCGCGTCCACCTTGTACTGGGGCAGCGATGTATTTCTTGATCGCCTGCAGGGAAGATCCGCTGCGCTCCTTCATCTCTTTGATAGCGTTGTTGACCATCTCGGATGTTTTGGGATGAGTCGGCTTCGCCTTGGGCTTCTTAGCGGCTGCACCGGCGCCGCCGGCTTGCCTCGCCTGTTTCTTCGCTGGGGTAGCGGGTGCCGGAGCCTCGGTAGCAACTGCGGTGTCTGCCATTGTTTTGTTTTTAAATTGATAACTTCACAACTACACACGTAAACAACAAACGAGAACGAACAGCTGGTTCGGCAAAAGTATAAGAGACTTAGATGTCGCCACTTATAGGTTTCGAGAGTTTCGTGCACGTACGGCTTCGTACGACGAAACTTTACCGTAACGAGAGCCGTGATGTCGCGGGACGTTTTCTCGTATGAACGCTTGAAAGTTTTCACTAACACGTATCTAATAAAATATAGAAAAATAATGTTTATCGTGTCGAAACGAATGTGTCTCCTACGATTTCGGTTAGGTCATGAAGTTGACTATTGCGGTGTACGAACGTGGGAAGCGTGAGGCGATCGTCGGAGACGTGGCGGTGTTTTATTTTGACGACTGCTATAGAAGCTAAGGTCGGGTCGAGTTCAAAACGTTATTTTCTCTATAAAAGTGATAGCGAGCGGTGTTAAAGGTCGACGCGTAGACAGGGAGGATATCGAGCTTGTACGATGACAGGATTTCGTCGATATAACACCGACTCGCGAAAATTATATCGAGGTAAAAGTGAAGCGTCGTAAAACACCGCGACCGCCGAACAGTTAAGGACGGACGGCTCCGTCCAGGACGTGCAACCTATTAATATACTAATATTAAAAGACGATAGTGCCCCTAGACGTGTTAACTATGTAAGGAAAGCGATTAACGCATCGTAAAGCTCATCTAACTAGGTGTAAGACTACAAAATACGCAGGTACGTACGGTTCGTTCGGGCGGGCGGGGCCTTCGTTCGGTAGGTCGTGCGGTACTACTACTTACCGCATTCTCTCAGAACGTGGATACGTTTTTCTCATAATATGTAATTATTGTATGTAGCTGTATTAAGAAAAATATAGGTGGACTAAATAAATGCAATACGCGTAAAAAACACAATATTATATAAAATACGTCATCACATTACAATCGATTCAACACGTAGATATGACATTACGTACCGTAATAACAAGACATAAAGAAACGGTACGCGCAACCCGGTACAAACCCAATAATATAATGTACATACCTACCTAGGTAGGTAGGTAGATAGATAGATAAATAAATAAATAAATATATAAGTAAGTAAGTAAATAAATAAATAAATAGACAGACAGACAGACGATCTAAATGCCTAGTTTCAAACTTTATATTGTAATGTTTTATTTATATACTTATTATTAAGTAATAAAAATATAAATTTCAGATTGTCAACACGCACCCTCCTGAAGGCGAACTTGCAACGATGATAAGACGCGGCGCGAACGACGAGCGCGGCGAAGGTGAGTGATATTAATTTTATTATGAGTACCTAAGTTAGCTAGTAAGTATTACAGATATATACTGTGTAGTATGTTCATATGTTCCCATTGTACTAATCTTCTCATAGAGGAGTCCACTCCACCCAAATATAATATAGACTCGTCATCAAGTAGGCGAGTAAAAGTACATACTTAATGTAAGTACATGATGTGTGTGTGTGCGTGCGTGTGTAGTACGTTTTTAGACTTAATTCCGTTTAAGAAATATATTTAATAATATCGAATCGTATGCGGCCCTGAAAAGGGCCTTTTTTTTGATGTGCGCATCTACATACACGTGTATGATCGGACGGTATGGATTATATCCGCCACACAGAGTATGTAGAGCTGGTTGCGCGCCGCAAACGGGCAACGGCGACAGCGTTTAACCGCCGAAACCGTACAGGGTGCGACCCTGGCGCTTCAGAGCGTAGACGACGTCCATGGCGGTGACGGTCTTCCTCTTGGCGTGCTCGGTGTAGGTTACGGCGTCACGGATGACGTTCTCGAGGAACACTTTAAGCACACCGCGAGTCTCCTCGTAGATCAGACCGGAGATACGTTTCACGCCTCCTCTGCGAGCCAGACGACGGATGGCGGGCTTAGTGATACCCTGGATGTTATCACGAAGTACCTTCCTGTGACGCTTAGCTCCTCCTTTTCCCAGACCCTTTCCTCCCTTACCGCGACCGGTCATCTTCTCAGCAGAAAATCGTCGAACAAATTAAAATAAACTCGGCACGGGTGTGTGCGCACACGAACCACGCGAACGACTGGAATATTTTTCGCTCTGTGGCTCTCTTATATTTATACCGTACGCGGAGCTCAGCGGGTCGGGGAGAGGGAGGAGAGAGGTGCGCGGGACGAGGTGACTCGATGCTCGTCGTTGGTTGGTCGTTTGAGCGACGATGTCTTCTACGTTGAATCATCATTAGAACTTTGAGTCAAATTAAGTTTTTAAATTAAAAATAATAGTAATAGGTATGTACTACGACCTAGATTAGTAATTGGTACTTAATAATACATCGTAATCCCTAAACTTTAGACTAACTAATACGGACTAGGACCGTTCATGAAATGCATAATAACTTAGATTTTTAACGTTAGGTACTTGCATTAAACAGATAAACTAATCATTAATATTCTATACGTACTCACTACTACTGTCCCTACATACATGCATTTTACAAAAAAAAAAAAAAAAAAAAAAATATATATATATATATATATATATATATATAATTACTTATATATATTTTGTAAAAAAAAAAAATGTATCTAAGTACTTATTCATTGTACTTGTACCTACGTCAACATAGAACTAATATCAGTACGTACGTACTTTCCACGGATACATGAATAGTGTACTTCCATAATATTTAAATATTTTTCTATGATAAATATGTGGGAATTTGTCATTGATTATCGATATGTAGTTTAGTTTGTGTGTGTATGATTAGTGTATTAGGTGTATTTATTCGTTTTACGACATATTCCGTTATAAAGAAACATTTAATAATCAGATACATATGTGGCCCTGAAAAGGGCCTTTTATGTGAGTGAACACGCACAGTCACCAACGACGCCGGCCACCGACACGATGCACTGCACGAATGCAGCGTCTACGTGAAGGAGGACGCGTGTTGTGCGACTTATGCTGTTGTTGCAGCAGCAGTTTAAGCGCGTTCGCCTCTGATCCTGCGCGCCAACTGGATGTCCTTAGGCATGATGGTGACACGCTTAGCGTGAATCGCGCACAGGTTGGTATCTTCGAAGAGACCGACGAGGTAAGCTTCGCTAGCCTCCTGGAGCGCCATAACAGCGGAACTCTGGAAACGGAGATCGGTCTTGAAGTCCTGAGCGATCTCACGCACCAGACGCTGGAACGGAAGCTTGCGGATCAGCAGTTCGGTACTCTTCTGGTAGCGACGAATCTCACGGAGGGCGACGGTGCCGGGCCTGTAGCGATGGGGCTTCTTGACGCCACCGGTTGCCGGTGCGCTCTTACGCGCAGCCTTGGTGGCGAGCTGTTTCCTAGGTGCCTTACCACCGGTGGATTTACGAGCGGTCTGCTTAGTACGCGCCATTGTAATAAATACGAAACGGGCGAATATAAACACTAAAAAAACTGACGAGCGAGCGGACGCACCTACACGCAACGAAAGCACGAGAGTGAATAAAACGCGCCACACAGGCCCCAGTCCTATTTATACTGTGGCAACGTAGCTGTGTTAGCGGGTATGAGGCACATGCGCGCCCCCTATACCATACCGACGAAATTAAGCTTTCTTGTAAAAATAAAATTTTTGTTCGGACATTATTAAAAATTACGTACTATATATTATATTAATCAAATGCATCGCTAAACCTAATTTCAATTTCGATACGAGAAACAACTTGAAAATTCAATAATCGTTCGGTTACTTTCTGGAATGAACTAAAACGAACTTATTTTATTTGTTATTGTATGATCTATTTATTGATGTATGCATGTTTACTTACATTGAAAACTAATATTGATGATTATTTTATGAAATTATAGGTTTTTGTAGGCGTAGAGCTATATAATTGTGATTGTACTGATTTTACAATAATGCACCTATTTAGAAAACCTATCTGACGAACTGAATGTGATCTAAGTACCTATATAATAACAGATAAATACAGTAAACTTTCTTGTGACAAGTGTCCATAATATAAACATTCATTTATTGATTAGAACGACGTGATTAGTTTAGCTGTTTAATGCAAGTACCTAACGATAAAAAAAAAATAAATTTAGATTTTCATAAGTAGTCCGTACGTCTAAAGTTTTTTAAAAGGATTACGTCAGTTACGATGCATTATTAAGTACCAATTAATAATTTAGGCCTTAGTGCATACCTATTACTATAATTTTTAAGTAATTTAAAAACTTAATTTGACTCAAATTTTAATTATCATTCCACCATTGCGATGAACGCAGTAGATTTTACTAAAATTACTTAGCTAGTAGTAGGTAGGTTGGTTGGTTGGTTGGTTAATTAACGTTTTTCGACTGTTATCCAGTTAAAGAAATGTGAATTATTATCACGTGAACATATTTGTGGCCCTGAAAAGGGCCTTTTGTTTTATCTCCTGCCTGCAACTTGCGGTGTGGGTGCGCGTCCAGACTCTTGTCGTGGCTCGCTTGTGACGACAGCGATACGTGAATTACGTGCGACGTATGTACATAATAATATTATTATGACAGACGACACGCACAATAAACACACGCACCACCATCGACAAGAAGCGCACGAACAATCGCACTGGATTTAACACTTTTCACACACACAAGAAGCGGCTTCGAGATGCGCGAGCTCTTGTTAGCCACCGACCGCTCACTTGGAGCTGGTGTATTTGGTGACGGCCTTGGTGCCTTCACTGACGGCGTGCTTGGCGAGCTCTCCGGGCAGAAGGAGCCTGACGGACGTCTGCACCTCCCGAGATGTGATGGTCGACCTCTTGTTGTAGTGGGCGAGACGGGAGGCTTCGGCGGCGATGCGCTCGAAGATGTCGTTCACGAACGAGTTCATGATGGACATGGCCTTGCTGGAGATACCGGTGTCGGGGTGCACCTGCTTCAGGACCTTGTAGATGTAGATGGCGTAACTCTCCTTCCTCTTATGCTTCTTCTTCTTCTTGTCGGTCTTGGAGATGTTCTTCTGGGCTTTGCCAGACTTCTTGGCGGCTTTACCACTTGTCTTGGGCGGCATTATGTTATTTTCAAAATACACGTGCTAACGGAACGGAGTCCAGTAACAGTATAAATCGAAGCGCATAGTCACAAGTTGTATTTATACGGACGCTCGTGTCCCGCGGTAGTGGCAAGCTCGACGTAGCGACGGACCAATCACAGCTCTCCATAGCGCGCGCGGGGAGAGGGGTCGTTTGGGAGGAAGGCAAAGAGGGCGGGGGAGACGCTTGCGTTCGTGCGTACGTCATTATTGAAAATAAATAAATAATATTTATTTATTTTTTTCACTAAAATGGAACTTTTTAAATTTAAAACAATCGATTATTACGATATAATTTGGATTAGTAGTACTTCCCATAAAATATACTACATGATATTTTCTGTAGAACGGTACATTACCTATATTATTATTAATATGTATCCTTTATTATCTTATTTATTGATTAAATCCTTTTGCGGTTTCTAATACCTTTGTCAGCTCGAAAGTAATGGTGATGTACATAATTTATTTCTCACCTACAATTATGATTATTAATTTATTATATGTAACTATGTATATGTACCTAATTCAAGAATAGATATGAATCATATTTTTGTTTTTCCCTTTTAATTTTCTCTTGATCTTAGAATAAAGATGCTATTGGGGGGGGGGGGGGGTTGCTTCCGTTCTCAATATTTATTAAACAAAAACATACATACTTACTTACGTAAATTATTGACAAGTACCATCGATAGACAGTAGTAGCCTGTACATGTGCATACTTACATATCTTTACTTAGTAGATCACACTCATGCTCAGCTGTACATAATAATTATGCGTGTGTCTGTTTACTATACGTCATATCAGTAGGTAAGTAAGTTTTAGTTTTTCGACAATTAAACCGTTAAAGAAACTGTCTCTGTTAAATATTTGACGAATCATATTGTGGCCCTGAAAAGGGCCTTTTGTTTTGGATACGAAGAGAAGAGCATCGCGCAACCGACATAATAAATATACAGATTTCATAAATATTATATCGAAGTACGCGTGCGGTTCACAGTTCGCACCATTCGTAGCGGCGGCGGCTGCGACTTTTGCGCAACGTTTAAGCCTTCTTCTCGGTCTTCTTGGGCAGTAGCACGGCCTGGATGTTCGGCAGCACACCACCTTGGGCGATCGTAACGCCGGAGAGCAGCTTGTTCAACTCTTCGTCGTTGCGGATGGCCAATTGAAGATGACGCGGAATAATCCTGGTCTTCTTGTTGTCCCTCGCGGCGTTGCCGGCCAACTCGAGAACCTCAGCGGCCAGGTACTCCATAACGGCGGCCAAATAGACGGGTGCACCGGCACCGACACGTTCTGCGTAGTTTCCGTTACGCAGCAGCCTGTGGATACGTCCCACGGGGAACTGGAGTCCAGCACGGTTGGAGCGGGACTTTGCCTTTCCCTTAACCTTGCCACCTTTACCGCGACCCGACATGATTGTTGATTGAAGAATAAATCACACGAAAAAACTGCGAAACACGCGTACAACAGTGTGCACACGTCGAGACAATCTCTTGCAATAACTTCGTAATACCCTGTACCGGCCGTATTTATACTCGCGCCGCGTAGCTCTGTCAGTGGGAGGGATGAACCGTCTAGCGAAACCGATTCACTAAACGCGCAAGCGCGCACTGGCTCTCTCGCTCCGTTCGTTTCGTCGTCACCTCGTCACGTAAAATATTCTACTCAGACAGACACTGTTCATCTTGCAGTGCAGTACACTTGCACATTGGATATGTCGTTACGAGAAAATAATGATTATGTGAGTTTTAAGTAATTCTACTCGTAAATTTCTTGTAGGAACAAAAATATTTGGATATTAAAATTATCAGTCGGCCACCGGAAAATTGTAAAATATCGAGAGAAATAGGTAAGTAAACTATATTTTCTAAATAAGACTTAGGTAGTTAGTTAGTAGGATTGGATTTATCGTATATAGAACGATGATTCTTACGGTGTTTACAATTTTCCGGTGCAATAGGTGTGTGTATATATATATATATATATTAGTAGGCAGTTAGTAGAATTAGTAGTTAGGTAATAAATGCGAGCCCTTATTAATTAATTAGTGTACTTACCTAACTAATTAATTAATACTTTTTATTAATATGTAAATAAATAGGTACGTAGGTTCCTTTTTTTTTTTTTATATTCTATTCCCTACCTGTTAGGCGTACTTACCTTTTTATTTACTTACGTTGATCATGTTTGTAAATAAATAAACAAACCCTATCAACCAATGTGACTGGGAACAGGGCTCGGGTTATGTATTACTAGAGCTATCTGCTTGCTTGATTGATTGATTACCTAGACCGTTTCGTTATTTATATACCTATATAATTTTCTATCGAGTATGTACCCATTATTTTTGAAAGTTTTACGACCATCCTTCCGTTTAATAGAAACGAATATCTTTCAATATTCATGATAGTATTGTTAGCCCTGAAAAGGGCTTTTTGGTGTGCGCACGGAGAGCGCTGCGATTGAGAGCGCATGGCACGCGCGCTAAGCATCTCGTTGCCGCCGCCTTGATGTCTGTGTCTTCAGTCGCTGCTTGTTGCTGCTTCTGACGAACCGAATCTTCAGTGGTGGTGTGTGTTGTCGAGACACGTCGAGCGCAGTGTTCAGCATCCCTCATAATCATCCCGAGAACGATAGACACGCGTACGAACGACGAGCGAGCGAGCGAGCGCGAACGAACGCACGCACCTTTTTCCATAGTATATGCGTCGATATATGTGTATATTGTGATATGTAACACATTATGTGTAGCGTATACACAGCTTCTAACTACGTACACGTACACAAAACGTTTTAGGCGTTTACATATTCACAAAAACACCACATAGCGGACACAAATACCGTAGGTGTAAGACACGCACGCACGCGCACTGCTGTACACGTCATGTTATTGTTGACTGTTGTCGTCGTCGTCGTCGTCGTCGTAGCCGCCTTCGTCGCCGGTGTAACGCGAACGCGACCGTAGCTTACTTCTTAGCGGCGGAAGCTTTCTTGGCTGCCGGTTTTGACTTGGGTGTAGACGCGGCCTTTTTAGGTTTAGGAGCTTTAGGCTTCTTGGTTGGCGGCTTCGCTGTCTTCTTTGCTTTGGGCGCCTTAGCCTTGGCGGGGGCGGCTGCCTTCTTCGGTGCCGGCTTCTTCTTAGCGGCGGCTGCCTTCTTGTCCTTAGCGGCGGAAGCGGCCGAAGATTTGGATTTCGAAGGTGAAGCAGAAGACGCGGCTGCTGCGGCTGCCGCCTTCTTGGTCTTGGCGCCGGCAGCGGAAGCTGTCGCCTTCTTAGCCTTCGAAGCGGCAGCGGGTGCCTTACCGGCGGCCTTGCCGACCGCGCCGGCGGGTTTCTTAGACGCGGACGACTTCGATTCGAGTTTGAATGAACCGGAGGCACCCTTGCCCTTGGTCTGGATCAGCGCGCCAGATTCGACGGCGCTCTTCAGGTATTTCCTGATGAACGGAGCCAGTTTCTCCGCGTCCACCTTGTACTGGGCAGCGATGTATTTCTTGATCGCCTGCAGGGAAGATCCGCTGCGCTCCTTCATCTCTTTGATAGCGTTGTTGACCATCTCGGATGTTTTGGGATGAGTCGGCTTCGCCTTGGGCTTCTTAGCGGCTGCACCGGCGCCGCCGGCTTGCCTCGCCTGTTTCTTCGCTGGGGTAGCGGGTGCCGGAGCCTCGGTAGCAACTGCGGTGTCTGCCATTGTTTTGTTTTTAAATTGATAACTTCACAACTACACACGTAAACAACAAACGAGAACGAACAGCTGGTTCGGCAAAAGTATAAGAGACTTAGATGTCGCCACTTATAGGTTTCGAGAGTTTCGTGCACGTACGGCTTCGTACGACGAAACTTTACCGTAACGAGAGCCGTGATGTCGCGGGACGTTTTCTCGTATGAACGCTTGAAAGTTTTCACTAACACGTATCTAATAAAATATAGAAAAATAATGTTTATCGTGTCGAAACGAATGTGTCTCCTACGATTTCGGTTAGGTCATGAAGTTGACTATTGCGGTGTACGAACGTGGGAAGCGTGAGGCGATCGTCGGAGACGTGGCGGTGTTTTATTTTGACGACTGCTATAGAAGCTAAGGTCGGGTCGAGTTCAAAACGTTATTTTCTCTATAAAAGTGATAGCGAGCGGTGTTAAAGGTCGACGCGTAGACAGGGAGGATATCGAGCTTGTACGATGACAGGATTTCGTCGATATAACACCGACTCGCGAAAATTATATCGAGGTAAAAGTGAAGCGTCGTAAAACACCGCGACCGCCGAACAGTTAAGGACGGACGGCTCCGTCCAGGACGTGCAACCTATTAATATACTAATATTAAAAGACGATAGTGCCCCTAGACGTGTTAACTATGTAAGGAAAGCGATTAACGCATCGTAAAGCTCATCTAACTAGGTGTAAGACTACAAAATACGCAGGTACGTACGGTTCGTTCGGGCGGGCGGGCCTTCGTTCGGTAGGTCGTGCGGTACTACTACTTACCGCATTCTCTTCAGAACGTGGATACGTTTTTCTCATAATATGTAATTATTGTATGTAGCTGTATTAAGAAAAATATAGGTGGACTAAATAAATGCAATACGCGTAAAAACACAATATTATATAAAATACGTCATCACATTACAATCGATTCAACACGTAGATATGACATTACGTACCGTAATAACAAGACATAAAGAAACGGTACGCGCAACCCGGTACAAACCCAATAATATAATGTACATACCTACCTAGGTAGGTAGGTAGATAGATAGATAAATAAATAAATAAATATATAAGTAAGTAAGTAAATAAATAAATAAATAGACAGACAGACAGACGATCTAAATGCCTAGTTTCAAACTTTATATTGTAATGTTTTATTTATATACTTATTATTAAGTAATAAAAATATAAATTTCAGATTGTCAACACGCACCCTCCTGAAGGCGAACTTGCAACGATGATAAGACGCGGCGCGAACGACGAGCGCGGCGAAGGTGAGTGATATTAATTTTATTATGAGTACCTAAGTTAGCTAGTAAGTATTACAGATATATACTGTGTAGTATGTTCATATGTTCCCATTGTACTAATCTTCTCATAGAGGAGTCCACTCCACCCAAATATAATATAGACTCGTCATCAAGTAGGCGAGTAAAAGTACATACTTAATGTAAGTACATGATGTGTGTGTGTGCGTGCGTGTGTAGTACGTTTTTAGACTTAATTCCGTTTAAGAAATATATTTAATAATATCGAATCGTATGCGGCCCTGAAAAGGGCCTTTTTTTGATGTGCGCATCTACATACACGTGTATGATCGGACGGTATGGATTATATCCGCCACACAGAGTATGTAGAGCTGGTTGCGCGCCGCAAACGGGCAACGGCGACAGCGTTTAACCGCCGAAACCGTACAGGGTGCGACCCTGGCGCTTCAGAGCGTAGACGACGTCCATGGCGGTGACGGTCTTCCTCTTGGCGTGCTCGGTGTAGGTTACGGCGTCACGGATGACGTTCTCGAGGAACACTTTAAGCACACCGCGAGTCTCCTCGTAGATCAGACCGGAGATACGTTTCACGCCTCCTCTGCGAGCCAGACGACGGATGGCGGGCTTAGTGATACCCTGGATGTTATCACGAAGTACCTTCCTGTGACGCTTAGCTCCTCCTTTTCCCAGACCCTTTCCTCCCTTACCGCGACCGGTCATCTTCTCAGCAGAAAATCGTCGAACAAATTAAAATAAACTCGGCACGGGTGTGTGCGCACACGAACCACGCGAACGACTGGAATATTTTTCGCTCTGTGGCTCTCTTATATTTATACCGTACGCGGAGCTCAGCGGGTCGGGGAGAGGGAGGAGAGAGGTGCGCGGGACGAGGTGACTCGATGCTCGTCGTTGGTTGGTCGTTTGAGCGACGATGTCTTCTACGTTGAATCATCATTAGAACTTTGAGTCAAATTAAGTTTTTAAATTAAAAATAATAGTAATAGGTATGTACTACGACCTAGATTAGTAATTGGTACTTAATAATACATCGTAATCCCTAAACTTTAGACTAACTAATACGGACTAGGACCGTTCATGAAATGCATAATAACTTAGATTTTTAACGTTAGGTACTTGCATTAAACAGATAAACTAATCATTAATATTCTATACGTACTCACTACTACTGTCCCTACATACATGCATTTTACAAAAAAAAAAAAAAAAAAAAAATATATATATATATATATATATATATATATAATTACTTATATATATTTTGTAAAAAAAAAAATGTATCTAAGTACTTATTCATTGTACTTGTACCTACGTCAACATAGAACTAATATCAGTACGTACGTACTTTCCACGGATACATGAATAGTGTACTTCCATAATATTTAAATATTTTTCTATGATAAATATGTGGGAATTTGTCATTGATTATCGATATGTAGTTTAGTTTGTGTGTGTATGATTAGTGTATTAGGTGTATTTATTCGTTTTACGACATATTCCGTTATAAAGAAACATTTAATAATCAGATACATATGTGGCCCTGAAAAGGGCCTTTTATGTGAGTGAACACGCACAGTCACCAACGACGCCGGCCACCGACACGATGCACTGCACGAATGCAGCGTCTACGTGAAGGAGGACGCGTGTTGTGCGACTTATGCTGTTGTTGCAGCAGCAGTTTAAGCGCGTTCGCCTCTGATCCTGCGCGCCAACTGGATGTCCTTAGGCATGATGGTGACACGCTTAGCGTGAATCGCGCACAGGTTGGTATCTTCGAAGAGACCGACGAGGTAAGCTTCGCTAGCCTCCTGGAGCGCCATAACAGCGGAACTCTGGAAACGGAGATCGGTCTTGAAGTCCTGAGCGATCTCACGCACCAGACGCTGGAACGGAAGCTTGCGGATCAGCAGTTCGGTACTCTTCTGGTAGCGACGAATCTCACGGAGGGCGACGGTGCCGGGCCTGTAGCGATGGGGCTTCTTGACGCCACCGGTTGCCGGTGCGCTCTTACGCGCAGCCTTGGTGGCGAGCTGTTTCCTAGGTGCCTTACCACCGGTGGATTTACGAGCGGTCTGCTTAGTACGCGCCATTGTAATAAATACGAAACGGGCGAATATAAACACTAAAAAAACTGACGAGCGAGCGGACGCACCTACACGCAACGAAAGCACGAGAGTGAATAAAACGCGCCACACAGGCCCCAGTCCTATTTATACTGTGGCAACGTAGCTGTGTTAGCGGGTATGAGGCACATGCGCGCCCCCTATACCATACCGACGAAATTAAGCTTTCTTGTAAAAATAAAATTTTTGTTCGGACATTATTAAAAATTACGTACTATATATTATATTAATCAAATGCATCGCTAAACCTAATTTCAATTTCGATACGAGAAACAACTTGAAAATTCAATAATCGTTCGGTTACTTTCTGGAATGAACTAAAACGAACTTATTTTATTTGTTATTGTATGATCTATTTATTGATGTATGCATGTTTACTTACATTGAAAACTAATATTGATGATTATTTTATGAAATTATAGGTTTTTGTAGGCGTAGAGCTATATAATTGTGATTGTACTGATTTTACAATAATGCACCTATTTAGAAAACCTATCTGACGAACTGAATGTGATCTAAGTACCTATATAATAACAGATAAATACAGTAAACTTTCTTGTGACAAGTGTCCATAATATAAACATTCATTTATTGATTAGAACGACGTGATTAGTTTAGCTGTTTAATGCAAGTACCTAACGATAAAAAAAAAATAAATTTAGATTTTCATAAGTAGTCCGTACGTCTAAAGTTTTTTAAAAGGATTACGTCAGTTACGATGCATTATTAAGTACCAATTAATAATTTAGGCCTTAGTGCATACCTATTACTATAATTTTTAAGTAATTTAAAAACTTAATTTGACTCAAATTTTAATTATCATTCCACCATTGCGATGAACGCAGTAGATTTTACTAAAATTACTTAGCTAGTAGTAGGTAGGTTGGTTGGTTGGTTGGTTAATTAACGTTTTTCGACTGTTATCCAGTTAAAGAAATGTGAATTATTATCACGTGAACATATTTGTGGCCCTGAAAAGGGCCTTTTGTTTTATCTCCTGCCTGCAACTTGCGGTGTGGGTGCGCGTCCAGACTCTTGTCGTGGCTCGCTTGTGACGACAGCGATACGTGAATTACGTGCGACGTATGTACATAATAATATTATTATGACAGACGACACGCACAATAAACACACGCACCACCATCGACAAGAAGCGCACGAACAATCGCACTGGATTTAACACTTTTCACACACACAAGAAGCGGCTTCGAGATGCGCGAGCTCTTGTTAGCCACCGACCGCTCACTTGGAGCTGGTGTATTTGGTGACGGCCTTGGTGCCTTCACTGACGGCGTGCTTGGCGAGCTCTCCGGGCAGAAGGAGCCTGACGGACGTCTGCACCTCCCGAGATGTGATGGTCGACCTCTTGTTGTAGTGGGCGAGACGGGAGGCTTCGGCGGCGATGCGCTCGAAGATGTCGTTCACGAACGAGTTCATGATGGACATGGCCTTGCTGGAGATACCGGTGTCGGGGTGCACCTGCTTCAGGACCTTGTAGATGTAGATGGCGTAACTCTCCTTCCTCTTATGCTTCTTCTTCTTCTTGTCGGTCTTGGAGATGTTCTTCTGGGCTTTGCCAGACTTCTTGGCGGCTTTACCACTTGTCTTGGGCGGCATTATGTTATTTTCAAAATACACGTGCTAACGGAACGGAGTCCAGTAACAGTATAAATCGAAGCGCATAGTCACAAGTTGTATTTATACGGACGCTCGTGTCCCGCGGTAGTGGCAAGCTCGACGTAGCGACGGACCAATCACAGCTCTCCATAGCGCGCGCGGGGAGAGGGGTCGTTTGGGAGGAAGGCAAAGAGGGCGGGGGAGACGCTTGCGTTCGTGCGTACGTCATTATTGAAAATAAATAAATAATATTTATTTATTTTTTTCACTAAAATGGAACTTTTTAAATTTAAAACAATCGATTATTACGATATAATTTGGATTAGTAGTACTTCCCATAAAATATACTACATGATATTTTCTGTAGAACGGTACATTACCTATATTATTATTAATATGTATCCTTTATTATCTTATTTATTGATTAAATCCTTTTGCGGTTTCTAATACCTTTGTCAGCTCGAAAGTAATGGTGATGTACATAATTTATTTCTCACCTACAATTATGATTATTAATTTATTATATGTAACTATGTATATGTACCTAATTCAAGAATAGATATGAATCATATTTTTGTTTTTCCCTTTTAATTTTCTCTTGATCTTAGAATAAAGATGCTATTGGGGGGGGGGGGGGGGTTGCTTCCGTTCTCAATATTTATTAAACAAAAACATACATACTTACTTACGTAAATTATTGACAAGTACCATCGATAGACAGTAGTAGCCTGTACATGTGCATACTTACATATCTTTACTTAGTAGATCACACTCATGCTCAGCTGTACATAATAATTATGCGTGTGTCTGTTTACTATACGTCATATCAGTAGGTAAGTAAGTTTTAGTTTTTCGACAATTAAACCGTTAAAGAAACTGTCTCTGTTAAATATTTGACGAATCATATTGTGGCCCTGAAAAGGGCCTTTTGTTTTGGATACGAAGAGAAGAGCATCGCGCAACCGACATAATAAATATACAGATTTCATAAATATTATATCGAAGTACGCGTGCGGTTCACAGTTCGCACCATTCGTAGCGGCGGCGGCTGCGACTTTTGCGCAACGTTTAAGCCTTCTTCTCGGTCTTCTTGGGCAGTAGCACGGCCTGGATGTTCGGCAGCACACCACCTTGGGCGATCGTAACGCCGGAGAGCAGCTTGTTCAACTCTTCGTCGTTGCGGATGGCCAATTGAAGATGACGCGGAATAATCCTGGTCTTCTTGTTGTCCCTCGCGGCGTTGCCGGCCAACTCGAGAACCTCAGCGGCCAGGTACTCCATAACGGCGGCCAAATAGACGGGTGCACCGGCACCGACACGTTCTGCGTAGTTTCCGTTACGCAGCAGCCTGTGGATACGTCCCACGGGGAACTGGAGTCCAGCACGGTTGGAGCGGGACTTTGCCTTTCCCTTAACCTTGCCACCTTTACCGCGACCCGACATGATTGTTGATTGAAGAATAAATCACACGAAAAAACTGCGAAACACGCGTACAACAGTGTGCACACGTCGAGACAATCTCTTGCAATAACTTCGTAATACCCTGTACCGGCCGTATTTATACTCGCGCCGCGTAGCTCTGTCAGTGGGAGGGATGAACCGTCTAGCGAAACCGATTCACTAAACGCGCAAGCGCGCACTGGCTCTCTCGCTCCGTTCGTTTCGTCGTCACCTCGTCACGTAAAATATTCTACTCAGACAGACACTGTTCATCTTGCAGTGCAGTACACTTGCACATTGGATATGTCGTTACGAGAAAATAATGATTATGTGAGTTTTAAGTAATTCTACTCGTAAATTTCTTGTAGGAACAAAAATATTTGGATATTAAAATTATCAGTCGGCCACCGGAAAATTGTAAAATATCGAGAGAAATAGGTAAGTAAACTATATTTTCTAAATAAGACTTAGGTAGTTAGTTAGTAGGATTGGATTTATCGTATATAGAACGATGATTCTTACGGTGTTTACAATTTTCCGGTGCAATAGGTGTGTGTATATATATATATATATATTAGTAGGCAGTTAGTAGAATTAGTAGTTAGGTAATAAATGCGAGCCCTTATTAATTAATTAGTGTACTTACCTAACTAATTAATTAATTAATACTTTTTATTAATATGTAAATAAATAGGTACGTAGGTTCCTTTTTTTTTATATTCTATTCCCTACCTGTTAGGCGTACTTACCTTTTTATTTACTTACGTTGATCATGTTTGTAAATAAATAAACAAACCCTATCAACCAATGTGACTGGGAACAGGGCTCGGGTTATGTATTACTAGAGCTATCTGCTTGCTTGATTGATTGATTGATTACCTAGACCGTTTCGTTATTTATATACCTAAATAATTTTCTATCGAGTATGTACCCATTATTTTTGAAAGTTTTACGACCATCCTTCCGTTTAATAGAAACGAATATCTTTCAATATTCATGATAGTATTGTTAGCCCTGAAAAGGGCTTTTTGGTGTGCGCACGGAGAGCGCTGCGATTGAGAGCGCATGGCACGCGCGCTAAGCATCTCGTTGCCGCCGCCTTGATGTCTGTGTCTTCAGTCGCTGCTTGTTGCTGCTTCTGACGAACCGAATCTTCAGTGGTGGTGTGTGTTGTCGAGACACGTCGAGCGCAGTGTTCAGCATCCCTCATAATCATCCCGAGAACGATAGACACGCGTACGAACGACGAACGAGCGAGCGAGCGCGAACGAACGCACGCACCTTTTTCCATAGTATATGCGTCGATATATGTGTATATTGTGATATGTAACACATTATGTGTAGCGTATACACAGCTTCTAACTACGTACACGTACACAAAACGTTTTAGGCGTTTACATATTCACAAAAACACCACATAGCGGACACAAATACCGTAGGTGTAAGACACGCACGCACGCACTGCTGTACACGTCATGTTATTGTTGACTGTTGTCGTCGTCGTCGTCGTCGTAGCCGCCTTCGTCGCCGGTGTAACGCGAACGCGACCGTAGCTTACTTCTTAGCGGCGGAAGCTTTCTTGGCTGCCGGTTTTGACTTGGGTGTAGACGCGGCCTTTTTAGGTTTAGGAGCTTTAGGCTTCTTGGTTGGCGGCTTCGCTGTCTTCTTTGCTTTGGGCGCCTTAGCCTTGGCGGGGGCGGCTGCCTTCTTCGGTGCCGGCTTCTTCTTAGCGGCGGCTGCCTTCTTGTCCTTAGCGGCGGAAGCGGCCGAAGATTTGGATTTCGAAGGTGAAGCAGAAGACGCGGCTGCTGCGGCTGCCGCCTTCTTGGTCTTGGCGCCGGCAGCGGAAGCTGTCGCCTTCTTAGCCTTCGAAGCGGCAGCGGGTGCCTTACCGGCGGCCTTGCCGACCGCGCCGGCGGGTTTCTTAGACGCGGACGACTTCGATTCGAGTTTGAATGAACCGGAGGCACCCTTGCCCTTGGTCTGGATCAGCGCGCCAGATTCGACGGCGCTCTTCAGGTATTTCCTGATGAACGGAGCCAGTTTCTCCGCGTCCACCTTGTACTGGGCAGCGATGTATTTCTTGATCGCCTGCAGGGAAGATCCGCTGCGCTCCTTCATCTCTTTGATAGCGTTGTTGACCATCTCGGATGTTTTGGGATGAGTCGGCTTCGCCTTGGGCTTCTTAGCGGCTGCACCGGCGCCGCCGGCTTGCCTCGCCTGTTTCTTCGCTGGGGTAGCGGGTGCCGGAGCCTCGGTAGCAACTGCGGTGTCTGCCATTGTTTTGTTTTGTAAATTGATAACTTCACAACTACACACGTAAACAACAAACGAACGAACAGCTGGTTCGGCAAAAGTATAAGAGACTTAGATGTCGCCACTTATAGGTTTCGAGAGTTTCGTGCACGTACGGCTTCGTACGACGAAACTTTACCGTAACGAGAGCCGTGATGTCGCGGGACGTTTTCTCGTATGAACGCTTGAAAGTTTTCACTAACACGTATCTAATAAAATATAGAAAAATAATGTTTATCGTGTCGAAACGAATGTGTCTCCTACGATTTCGGTTAGGTCATGAAGTTGACTATTGCGGTGTACGAACGTGGGAAGCGTGAGGCGATCGTCGGAGACGTGGCGGTGTTTTATTTTGACGACTGCTATAGAAGCTAAGGTCGGGTCGAGTTCAAAACGTTATTTTCTCTATAAAAGTGATAGCGAGCGGTGTTAAAGGTCGACGCGTAGACAGGGAGGATATCGAGCTTGTACGATGACAGGATTTCGTCGATATAACACCGACTCGCGAAAATTATATCGAGGTAAAAGTGAAGCGTCGTAAAACACCGCGACCGCCGAACAGTTAAGGACGGACGGCTCCGTCCAGGACGTGCAACCTATTAATATACTAATATTAAAAGACGATAGTGCCCCTAGACGTGTTAACTATGTAAGGAAAGCGATTAACGCATCGTAAAGCTCATCTAACTAGGTGTAAGACTACAAAATACGCAGGTACGAACGGTTCGTTCGGGCGGGCCTTCGTTCGGTAGGTCGTGCGGTACTACTACTTACCGCATTCTCTTCAGAACGTGGCCATACGTTTTTCTCATAATATGTAATTATTGTTTGTAGCTGTATTAAGAAAAATATAGGTGGACTAAATAAATGCAATACGCGTAAAAACACAATATTATATAAAATACGTCATCACATTACAATCGATTCAACACGTAGATATGACATTACGTACCGTAATAACAAGACATAAAGAAACGGTACGCGCAACCCGGTACAAACCCAATAATATAATGTACATACCTACCTAGGTAGGTAGGTAGATAGATAGATAAATAAATAAATAAATATATAAGTAAGTAAGTAAATAAATAAATAAATAGACAGACAGACAGACGATCTAAATGCCTAGTTTCAAACTTTATATTGTAATGTTTTATTTATATACTTATTATTAAGTAATAAAAATATAAATTTCAGATTGTCAACACGCACCCTCCTGAAGGCGAACTTGCAACGATGATAAGACGCGGCGCGAACGACGAGCGCGGCGAAGGTGAGTGATATTAATTTTATTATGAGTACCTAAGTTAGCTAGTAAGTATTACAGATATGTACTGTGTAGTATGTTCATATGTTCCCATTGTACTAATCTTCTCATAGAGGAGTCCACTCCACCCAAATATAATATAGACTCGTCATCAAGTAGGCGAGTAAAAGTACATACTTAATGTAAGTACATGATGTGTGTGTGTGCGTGCGTGTGTAGTACGTTTTTAGACTTAATTCCGTTTAAGAAATATATTTAATAATATCGAATCGTATGCGGCCCTGAAAAGGGCCTTTTTTTGATGTGCGCATCTACATACACGTGTATGATCGGACGGTATGGATTATATCCGCCACACAGAGTATGTAGAGCTGGTTGCGCGCCGCAAACGGGCAACGGCGACAGCGTTTAACCGCCGAAACCGTACAGGGTGCGACCCTGGCGCTTCAGAGCGTAGACGACGTCCATGGCGGTGACGGTCTTCCTCTTGGCGTGCTCGGTGTAGGTTACGGCGTCACGGATGACGTTCTCGAGGAACACTTTAAGCACACCGCGAGTCTCCTCGTAGATCAGACCGGAGATACGTTTCACGCCTCCTCTGCGAGCCAGACGACGGATGGCGGGCTTAGTGATACCCTGGATGTTATCACGAAGTACCTTCCTGTGACGCTTAGCTCCTCCTTTTCCCAGACCCTTTCCTCCCTTACCGCGACCGGTCATCTTCTCAGCAGAAAATCGTCGAACAAATTAAAATAAACTCGGCACGGGTGTGTGCGCACACGAACCACGCGAACGACTGGAATATTTTTCGCACGTGGAGTACTCGCTACGTCCCTCTAGAGGGACGCGGCAGGCGAGATCGGGGCATCGCCCCCTGCTCGCGATGTCGACTGGCGCCCGCGACTACGGGCGCATCTCTATATTTGATGTAATTTAATTACTTAAATTAATCATTAGTGTTCGTGTTTCAGGTGCAGTTGGAGCGCCGCGACGCTGTTTGGCGTCGCTACTTCACGTCACCCCGGCGGTCATTCCCCACCGGGTGAGACCCCCAGTTGCCCAGGGGAGGCCCAGCGAGAGACGCCCAGCGCGAGAGTGCCGACTTTGGTGGCGCTCCCAACTGTAAGCGAGTGACCCCCGCCGGACACGCTTCCAGGTCGAGCCGGTCACGCTCCGGACTAGGGGTACGTGTAGGTGTGTGTGTGAGCGGTATTGAGTGTGTAACACCGCCCATGTCAGCACATAAGAGCGCGTCCGCGCCGCGCACTCAGTGCGTGAGTTATATGTATGTAGAGTCGTGTGTGTCTGGGGTTCGGCGCACGCTATGCCTATATTAACTTAGCACACAGCGCGCACCGAGTGTATGTACTGTTGTAGAGTCGTTTTGAGTGAATTAGTCGCGTGTAGGTGCGTGCGACTAATTCATAGGTCAATCCGGGGGGGGGCCATGGACGTCATCGTCCGGCAGTAGGTCGCGGGGCAGGCGTCGCTTGTCCGGAGGCCGCGCGTGCCAGGGCGCTATGTCTTTAATGTGCGGCCAGGAGGAAGCGTCGGCACGCGCGAACATGCTCGACGCTAGACGGCCGCAAAACTCGTCCAGGCTCTCTATTTGTAGGTCCCGCTGTATGACGTCATTCCTCACGTAGCGAGGCGCGTCTGTGATCTTACGTAGAGTTATGCTTTGCTGTGCTCGGAGAGTCTTTTTGCTTGCCTCGCTCGTGAGGGCGAGCCAAGCTGGGGCAGCGTACGTAAACAAGGGGCGTAGATAGGTTTTATAAATGCCCAGCTTGGCTCGCAGCGGGAGGCGGGATGAGAGCACTGGGTAGAGCAGGGCGCGGGCTGTCCTACCCTTAGCGACTACCTGTCGAACGTGTTTGTCCATGGCGAGCCGACGGTCGATCGTGACGCCTAGGTACTTGACCGTCTGGGACCACGCGACGTCGGCTCCTAGCAGCTTTAGGGGTGGTGGGAGGCTGCCCTGTCCGAGGGCTATCGCCTGTGTCTTACTCACATTAACTGAGAGTCGCCATTTCGACAGCCACTCGGGGAGTTGGTCGAGTGCGCGCTGCATCTTGACGGCCGCATGTGTCGTGTTCAGTGACGTAGTCACGTATGCGGCGTCGTCGGCGTACAGCGCGAGTGTGGCGTCCGGCGTCGTGGGGATGTCGTCCGTGTATTGTGAGTAACACACAGGCGAGACACAGCTGCCCTGCGGTACGCCCGCGGCCACTGGTCGGGCGCTCGAGAGCGTGCCTTCTACCACCACTTTGAAAGTCCTGTTTTGTAGGAACGATGACACGACCTTAACAATGCGACGGGGCGCGCCAGTCTGCGACAACTTATAGATGAGACCGGCATGCCAAACACGGTCGAACGCTTTCTCCATATCGAGGAATACTGCTACTACTCGCTCTTTTTTGTTCATTGCTGCCGTCATTAGGTGCAGCATCCTCGATAGTTGGAGCGTCGTACTGTGTTCCGACCTAAAACCGAACTGTTCCGGCCTAGGTGTAAGATGCGGAGTTAAGTGTTTGAGAAGTAACTGTTCGAACACTTTCGACACAGTAGGGAGGAGGGTGATCGGCCGATAGCTCTCCGGCTTCGAAGTGTTCTTGCCCGGCTTGGGCAGCATAATGACGCGCCCCTCCTTCCACGAAGCGGGAAAGGTTCCGGTGCGCAGCATCCCCGTGAACAGGCGCGCGAGGGCCGCTACCGTACGAAGCGGCAGGTGGCGCAGCACTGTATTGGAGATGCCGTCGGCGCCGGGGGCCTTTCTAGGCTTCGTTCGCAGGATGGCGCGTCTGACTGCGCCGGGCGAGAAGTGGATGGGGTCCTCATCGTGCGCTATCGGCGTGTCGAAGTACTCCTTCAGGTGCCCCTCTACTGTGTCGATGTGCTCGGTGTCGGTGGTCGGGTTAGGTCGGAACGTGCGCTCTAGGTGCTCGGCAAAGATCTCTGCACGGTCGGTCGCCGTGTATCTCAGCGCCCCGCCGCTGTTCCTAAGCGGGCGCACCGGAGCTGGGGTGTTCGTGAGCTGCCGGCACAGTCTGTGTATTGCCGGCCAGTCGCCCTCGGCAGCTTCGATTGTAGACTCCCAGCTCGCGGTGTTTTGTGCCTGTAACTCGGCCTTCACTCTCTCCGCGAGTCGGTTGAGCTGCGTTTTCAGTGTCGGGCATCTAGTTGCCTGCCACCGTCTGCGTAGGCGCCTTTTCTCGGCGATTAGGTCTTTAATGTGATTGGGCAGGGGAGGAAGGGCCCCCTGCGGCTGTGACTCGGTGGTAGTCGCCTCTCTTAAGGCGTCCTGTATGCAGACGGTGAGCTCTACCGCTAGCTCGTCGACGTCGGCGGCGGTGACGATGGGCCGAGTGGGCGTCGTGTTTTTCATCGTTCCTACAAATTTTTCCCAGTCCGTTTTATGACGTGGCGCAGGAGGAGAGAGTCGGGTTGGGGCCCCTTCGATGATGACGAGTACTGGCTGATGGTCTGACAGCAACTCGTCATCTAGTACGCGCTGGGACATTTGACACTCGAGGCCGTAGTGGGCCACTATGTCCAGCACGTTTGGGGCATGTAGAGCTACTTCCGGGTAGTGGGTGGGCGTCTCAGGGCCGGACACCACATACCCATGGGCCTCCGCGTCTGCGAAGAGCCGTCTCCCCTTGGTATTCGTAGTTGTGCTGTTCCACGCTGGGTGCTTACTGTTTAAATCGCCGGCAAGGACTGTCGGGTGAGGCGATTGTGTAAGTAGCGCCCTCAGCTCGGCTACGTCTAGCTGCTGTTCAGGTGGGGCGTATGTGGCGTATATGTCTAGGTCCTTGCCGGCTAGGTGCACCTGAACACCCAGCGCGTAAAATGATGTTAGTGACGGCAAGGGGAGCTCCTGATGAACGACTCTCCGCCTAACTAAGACCGCCAAGCCGCGGTAGTTATGGCCGAGTGCCGACTTCTCGTCCTTCCTATAAGCGAGATAACCCGGGAACTTGATAGAGTCCGCCGGTCCCAGCATTGTCTCGCTTATAAGCGCCACGTCAATGTCTTGCTCTTTGAGGAGGGGGCGGAGGAGAGCGACCTTATTTTTAAGGCCGCGGGCGTTCCAGTGGATGATCCTCAACGACCTATGGGGCATGGTAGAGGGCCAATAAGGCCGCCAGGCCGTCGAGGATGACTAGGGCCGGATCTTGGCCCTGCCTGATGGCCTGGATCAGGTCCATCAGCAGTTTAATGGCGCAGGCGGTAAACTCCCTCCGCTCCTTGGTGTTAGCGGGAGGGGTAACACCTCCTGAGGGGGTGGTTGCCGCTGTCGCGACGGCTGGGGACGCATGTTGTTTATTGCGCCCCATTATTTTTATTTGAGGCGCCGTTTTATTGTCGGCGCCCCTATCGCTGCTCTTGTTTTGATTTTCATGAGTTTCAGGCGCCTGCGCCGCAGCTGGGGGTTGGAACGCCCCTGCATGATGTTGTTGGGTGGGGGGGGACGGGGGCTTCTTCCTCCCTTTCCTCCCTCCCCGCTTCCCCTTCCTCCGCCCTGAGGAGGGGGGGGCCCCCCTGGTTGTGGGGCCATTTGCTGCTGCCATGAGTGTGGCGCTTGGGGCCTCAGTGACATCGGTGGTGACGGCCTGGGTGATGGTCGTCCCAGGCCGGGTGTTTGGCCTAGTGTAGGCCGTCGTGCCCGCTCGCTTGTTCCTCGACTCTGCGAGGAACACGGGGCACTCTCTATTCGAGGCGGGGTGTGGACCGCCGCAGTTGGCGCACGTCGCTGGCTCGGAGCGAGGGCGCGTGCAGTCGCGCGCCGAGTGCCCCTCTCCGCACCGCACGCATACTAGCGGGCGGTGGCACTGCTTCGAGCTGTGTCGGAACTTTTGACACCGATGGCACTGGGCTAGGCCCCGTTTCCCCCTCCAAGCTTCGATCTTGACACCCCGCATGCACATGAACACGGTGGTGTCGTAGATCCGCCTAAAGTCGGGCTGTCTTTTGATAACTGCATAAAATATGCAGCCCGGGCGTCCTTGGCGAGCCCGAATGTTTCTCACGTATTCGGGCTCGTAATTTAGGCGGCGAAGCTCCTCCTCAATAAGGCTAGGGTCCGTGTCCGCCGGTAGGCCCCTTATGGCCACCTTGAGGCTCTGCTCCGCTGGCAGTGAATAAGAGAACCATGAGAGGCCGGTATCCCTTTCTGTTTTGCTTAGGTAGCTCTGTATGACCCGGTATTCGTCGGCACTCTCAGGTATGAATCGAATCCCCCCCTGATATGGTCGAGCGTTCGGGGGGTAACCCAGCTGGGCGCTGATGGCCCTAAAATGAGCCGCCCAGTTGGGTAATTTTTCCACTACCAGCGGAGGGTAGCGGGGTTTTTTATTTTTCTTAGCTGTGACTGTTTGGCCCGTAATTGACGCCGAGTTCGAATCGGCGGCGCCGGGCATAGAGTTAGCACTTTGTGAAATATTAATATTTAAATTTTCAGGAGGACTCACCCCGTTTCGAGACTCCTGGCGCGGGGAGCGCGGGCCGCAGTAGCGCTTGGCTTCCTCGGGCGCTCCGTCGGAGCTCCTTCTCCTCCTTTGGGGCCTGGATGTCGTCTCCATGTCTTCTATTGATGGAGTAGGCGACATGGGGGTGTCACGTACGCACGACGCGAGCGATTCACTTGAACCCGTACGCGACGAGCACGCGGACAGCGGCGCGGGCGAGTCGTAAGCGGCGGCGCGAGGCGGCGCAGGCGAGGCCGGCACGGACGGAGCTGCGCGCTGTGTGTTTGTTTGGCGAATCCGGGGGTCACGCGACGCTCCTGCTCCACCCGTCGGCGGTTGACGGGGAGCTGGAGCTACGCTACGCGGCACTGGCGCGCGGGACACGGCGTGCGCGGCGGACGCGGCGGCCGGCTCGGCGCTCGGCACAGTACTGCGGCGCGCGGTCGACTCGGCGCTAGCGGAAAGTTCCGCTGCGGTAGCGCGGGCGACGGGTCGCGGGGAGCTGCTGGGGGGGGCCGCGGCGCTTGCATATGATAATGTTTGCCGGGCCTGCGTTGGTGTTTTATGATGCTGGTGGTGTTTCTGCTGGTCTTGGGGTGTTCTGCTGGCAGTTGGTGGACGGGTAGGGCTCGCTGGCGTTTGAAACACCAACGGCTTGGGACTACCCCCAATCTTCTTCGTGTTGTTCGTCGCCTTTGTTGAGCCGGACATCGCAGCCCGAATGTTCGGGAGTGACGACGCCCGGTCCAGTGTGGGGCGATTGTCTTCGTCGTCGTCAGCGTCTCCACGGTCCTGGGATGCGTGGACGCCGCTGGGCTTCGGCTTCGACATCTTGGTTTGGCTTTTTCCCGTGGAAAAATGCTGGTGGCGTAGCCTCCGCAACCACTTCGATGTGTAGCACACCGAGATGAGCGCGGGGCAGGCCTCCCACTTGTGCTATCGCCGGCGCAAACCGAAGCTTGCTCCGTCGACACCACAAACGGTCGACCTGATTTGAACTGGTTCGTGCGGAACTTGAGGGTACTTTTCTTGCTTTCTCTCGACGCGGATGGGGTACCTCTAGGTGGCTACGAGCTAATCCTATTTTTCGTAGCGCTGTCTCGCCTATATTTATACTGTACGCGGAGCTCAGCGGGGCGGGGAGAGGGAGAAGAGAGGTGCGCGGGACGAGGTGACTCGATGCTCGTCGTTGGTTGGTTGGTCGTTTGAGCGACGATGTCTTCTACGTTGAATCATCATTAGAACTTTGAGTCAAATTAAGTTTTATAATTAAAAATAATAGTAATATATATGTACTACGACCTGGATTAATAATTGGTACTTAATAATAAATCGTAACTAACGTAATCCCTAAAATTTAGACTAACTAATACGGACTAGGACCGTTCATGAAATGCATAATAACTTAGATTTTTAACGTTAGGTACTTGCATTAAACAGATAAACTAATCATTAATATTCTATACGTACTCACTACTACTGTCCCTACATACATGCATTTTACAAAAAAAAAAAAAAAAAAAAAAAATATATATATATATATATATATATATATATATAATTACTTATATACATTTTGTAAAAAAAATGTACTTGTACCTACGTCAACATAGAACTAATATCAGTACGTACGTACTTACATTAGTAGATACATGAATAGTGTACTTCCATAATATTTAAATATTTTTCTATGATAAATATGTGGGAATTTGTCATTGATTATCGATATGTAGTTTAGTTTGTGTGTGTATGATTAGTGTATTAGGTGTATTTATTCGTTTTACGACATATTCCGTTATAAAGAAACATTTAATAATCAGATACATATGTGGCCCTGAAAAGGGCCTTTTATGTGAGTGAACACGCACAGTCACCAACGACGCCGGCCACCGACACGATGCACTGCACGAATGCAGCGTCTACGTGAAGGAGGACGCGTATTGTGCGACTTATGCTGTTGTTGCAGCAGCAGTTTAAGCGCGTTCGCCTCTGATCCTGCGCGCCAACTGGATGTCCTTAGGCATGATGGTGACACGCTTAGCGTGAATCGCGCACAGGTTGGTATCTTCGAAGAGACCGACGAGGTAAGCTTCGCTAGCCTCCTGGAGCGCCATAACAGCGGAACTCTGGAAACGGAGATCGGTCTTGAAGTCCTGAGCGATCTCACGCACCAGACGCTGGAACGGAAGCTTGCGGATCAGCAGTTCGGTACTCTTCTGGTAGCGACGAATCTCACGGAGGGCGACGGTGCCGGGCCTGTAGCGATGGGGCTTCTTGACGCCACCGGTTGCCGGTGCGCTCTTACGCGCAGCCTTGGTGGCGAGCTGTTTCCTAGGTGCCTTACCACCGGTGGATTTACGAGCGGTCTGCTTAGTACGCGCCATTGTAATAAATACGAAACGGGCGAATATAAACACTAAAAAAACTGACGAGCGAGCGGACGCACCTACACGCAACGAAAGCACGAGAGTGAATAAAACGCGCCATACAGGCCCCAGTCCTATTTATACTGTGGCAACGTAGCTGTGTTAGCGGGTATGAGGCACATGCGCGCCCCCTATACCATACCGACGAAATTAAGCTTTCTTGTAAAAATAAAATTTTTGTTTGGACATTATTAAAAATTACGTACTATGTATTATATTAATCAAATGCATCGCTAAACCTAATTTCAATTTCGATACGAGAAACAACTTGAAAATTCAATAATCGTTCGGTTACTTTCTGGAATGAACTAAAACGAACTTATTTTATTTGTTATTGTATCTATAAATAGTAGGTATTTATTGATGTATGCATGTTTACTTACATTGAAAATAATATTAAAGATTATTTTATAAAATTCTAGGTTTTTGTACGCGTAGAGCTATATAATTGTGATTGTACTGATTTTACTATAATGCATCTATTTAGAAAACCTATCTAATGAACTGAATGTGATCCTAGTACCTATATAATAACAGATACATAAAGTAAACTTTCTTGTACTCCTTAATATAAACATTCATTTATTGATTAGAACGACGTGATGTCTAAAGTTTAGGGATTACGTCAGTTACGATGTAGGTATTATTAAGTACCAATTACTAATCTAGGCCTTAGTGAATTCCTATTACTATAATTTTTAAGTAATTTAAAAACTTAATTTGACTCAAATTTTAATTATCATTCCACCATTGCGATGAACGCAGTAGATTTTACTAAAATTACTTAGCTAGTAGTAGGTAGATAGGTTGGTTAATTAACGTTTTTCGACTGTAATCAAGTTAAAGAAATGTGAATTATTATCACGTGAACATATTTGTGGCCCTGAAAAGGGCCTTTTGTTTTATCTCCTGCCTGCAACTTGCGGTGTGGGTGCGCGTCCAGACTCTTGTCGTGGCTAGCTTGTGACGACAGCGATACGTGAATCACGTGCGACGTATGTACATAATAATATTATTATGACAGACGACACGCACAATAAACACACGCACCACCATCGACAAGAAGCGCACGAACAATCGCACTGGATTTAACACTTTTCACACACACAAGAAGCGGCTTCGAGATGCGCGAGCTCTTGTTAGCCACCGACCGCTCACTTGGAGCTGGTGTATTTGGTGACGGCCTTGGTGCCTTCACTGACGGCGTGCTTGGCGAGCTCTCCGGGCAGAAGGAGCCTGACGGACGTCTGCACCTCCCGAGATGTGATGGTCGACCTCTTGTTGTAGTGGGCGAGACGGGAGGCTTCGGCGGCGATGCGCTCGAAGATGTCGTTCACGAACGAGTTCATGATGGACATGGCCTTGCTGGAGATACCGGTGTCGGGGTGCACCTGCTTCAGGACCTTGTAGATGTAGATGGCGTAACTCTCCTTCCTCTTATGCTTCTTCTTCTTCTTGTCGGTCTTGGAGATGTTCTTCTGGGCTTTGCCAGACTTCTTGGCGGCTTTACCACTTGTCTTGGGCGGCATTATGTTATTTTCAAAATACACGTGCTAACGGAACGGAGTCCAGTAACAGTATAAATCGAAGCGCATAGTCACAAGTTGTATTTATACGGACGCTCGTGTCCCGCGGTAGTGGCAAGCTCGACGTAGCGACGGACCAATCACAGATCTCCATAGCGCGCGCGGGGAGAGGGGTCGTTTGGGAGGAAGGCAAAGAGGGCGGGGGAGACGCTTGCGTTCGTGCGTACGTCATTATTGAAAATAAATAAATAATATTTATTTATTTTTTTCACTAAAATGGTACTTTTTAAATTTAAAACAATCGATTATTACGATATAATTTGGATTAGTACTTCCCATAAAATATACTACATGATATTTTCTGTAGAACGGTACATTACCTATATTATTATTAATATGTATCCTTTATTATCTTATTTATTGATTAAATCCTTTTGCGGTTTCTAATACCTTTGTCAGCTCGAAAGTAATGGTAATGTACATAATTTATTTCTCACCTACAATTATGATTATTAATTTATTATATGTAACTATGTATATGTACCTAATTCAAGAAAAGATATGAATCATATTTTTGTTTTTCCCTTTTAATTTTCTCTTGATCTTAGAATAAAGATGCTATTGGGGGGGGGGGGGGGGGTTGCTTCCGTCCTCAATATTTATTAAACAAAAACATACATACTTACTTACGTAAATTATTGACAAGTACCATCGATAGACAGTAGTAGCCTGTACATGTGCATACTTACATATCTTTACTTAGTAGATCACACTCATGCTCAGCTGTACATAATAATTATGCGTGTGTCTGTTTACTATACGTCATATCAGTAGGTAAGTAAGTTTTAGTTTTTCGACAATTAAACCGTTAAAGAAACTGTCTCTGTTAAATATTTGACGAATCATATTGTGGCCCTGAAAAGGGCCTTTTGTTTTGGATACGAAGAGAAGAGCATCGCGCAACCGACATAATAAATATACAGATTTCATAAATATTATATCGAAGTACGCGTGCGGTTCACAGTTCGCACCATTCGTAGCGGCGGCGGCTGCGACTTTTGCGCAACGTTTAAGCCTTCTTCTCGGTCTTCTTGGGCAGTAGCACGGCCTGGATGTTCGGCAGCACACCACCTTGGGCGATCGTAACGCCGGAGAGCAGCTTGTTCAACTCTTCGTCGTTGCGGATGGCCAATTGAAGATGACGCGGAATAATCCTGGTCTTCTTGTTGTCCCTCGCGGCGTTGCCGGCCAACTCGAGAACCTCAGCAGCCAGGTACTCCATAACGGCGGCCAAATAGACGGGTGCACCGGCACCGACACGTTCTGCGTAGTTTCCGTTACGCAGCAGCCTGTGGATACGTCCCACGGGGAACTGGAGTCCAGCACGGTTGGAGCGGGACTTTGCCTTTCCCTTAACCTTGCCACCTTTACCGCGACCCGACATGATTGTTGATTGAAGAATAAATCACACGAAAAAACTGCGAAACACGCGTACAACAGTGTGCACACGTCGAGACAATCTCTTGCAATAACTTCGTAATATTTTTTTTTGTGTGGCCTCTCGCAGGTCAACCTATGAGGTTGTCGGCTGCTTAACCGGTCTTGCCTGTGGCGGCCTCGATACTAGGATCAAAGCCTCCAGCCAGGGCTTAATTACTTAAAAACTAAGCGACTACGCTAAGGGCACCCCAGGTGGGGTACGGGCCTCGGCTTAGGGCGTCGCTGGGGGAGGGCAGCAAGGGACGGGCTGGATCGAGCATACGATTATTTAGGGGATCTTTTAAAACTACGGCTCAGCGGCGCGGGCTGGCTCGAGCAAGGGTCGGGGTGGACAATTACGGGACTGTCGCGGCGGGCCTCGACGGCGAGGACGGAAGGACTGCGGTTTGTATATGTACCGACGGAGTGTACTAGTTTCCCTACGGCTCTCTTGGAGCAGGGTAGTGGGGTCGTCAGGAGTGATGAGGGTGTGCCTTGGGCGGCGAATCTTGGAGATTCGCGAGGGTTCGTATCGGGCGGCCGATACGATCAGGGGGTTGCGGTGTTTTTCAGCGGTATCGAAGAAACGCTTGCAGAGGCGTTTCATGAACTGCTGGATGGTGGGGACTCTGAGATCTAAGTGTAGATTCTCATTACGGACGAAGTATGGGGCGTCGAGGATCTTACGGAGGGTCAGGTTTTGGAGGGTCTGCATCCTGTGAAGGTGACGGGGTTTAGCGTGTGCGAAGATGGCGCACGCGTACGTCATTATCGGCCGGATGACTGCCGTGTAGAGGCGCAGCTTGCACTTAAGTGACAGTTTGCTGCGGGCAGTCAAAAGGTAGTGGAGCCTTCCTCGAGCAAAAGCGGCACGCGAGCGGGCCTGCTTTGTGTGCTCGGCGAAGGTCAAGTGCTGGTCAAGGATCACGCCGAGGTACTTTGCTTGCTTCTCCCAGGGGATAGGCTTGCCGTACATAGTGATCGGTGGGGGAGGGGGGACGGTCCTACGCTGTTTCGTGAAGAGAACAGCTTGACTCTTGTCAGGGTTAACCTCAATCCTCCATTTCCGGAACCACTCACCCAGGGTGTTCGCGGAGGTTTGGAGATTTTGAGCGATGACTCTGGTGTCGCGACCGGTGTAGTAAATGGCCGTGTCGTCGGCGAATAGTGCCAACTGGGCCTTTTTACTTTTGGGGATGTCGCTGGTGAACAGCGTGAATGCGAGGGGGGAAACCACTGATCCTTGTGGGACTCCGGCTCGTATGGGGTGTGGGGAGGAGAGTGCTCCCTCGATACGATAGCGAAAGGTGCGATTCGACAGGAAGTCTCGCATGATGAGAACGAGACGGTCTGGCACGCCGAGTTTGTACAGCTTATATAATAAGCCGTTGTGCCAGACCTTGTCGAATGCTTTCGCTATGTCAAAGAACAAGACGCCCGTCATCGTGCCGCGCTGGAAGCCAACGCTTAGGTGCTCAACGATGCGGTGGACTTGGTGGATGCACGAGTGTTCGGTACGAAACCCGAATTGCTCGTTTGGGATGAGACCCTTGGTTTCAGCGTAATCTTTGAGTCGCTTGTAGATAAGCCTCTCGTAGATTTTGCCGAGAACATTGAGGAGACTGATGGGACGGTAGCTAGCGGGGTCAGACTTGGGTTTGCCAGGTTTGGGAATACCGATGACAGTAGCCTGTTTCCACGCTTGGGGGAACATGTTGTTGCTTAATGCGCCATTGAAGATGGCGGTCATTAGCACTATTAATTGGGGGGGGAAGAGTTTGCAAACTCTGTTCGTGATGCCGTCGGCGCCTGGGGCTTTCCGGGGTTGAAGCTTTTTGACGATCTCCGCGACCTCGTCAGGAGTGACGGGGGCTAGGGGATTGTCAGGGTCTTCAACGGGAGGTAGGGAGGCTCTACGTTCAACTTCAGCATCCACCATGTCGATGTGGGCTTGGTCTACTAGTTGAGAGCTGGGCGAGCATTGGGATTCAAGGCTGTCGGCCAGGCATTCCGCCTTTTCGGAGTTATCGAACGCGATACTCTTGTCCGGTCGGACGAGTGGGGGCATGGTGGACTCTTCAGTGGAGCGTAGCTTCCTCTGAAGTTGCCAGAAGGCTTGGTGGGTGGGCTCAAGTTCGCTGAGCATCTTGTCCCAGCGAGCGGAACGCAGCTCCACCATGCGCTTCCTTACAGTACGCTGTAATTTGCGCATGTGGGCCTTGTTAGCGTCGCAGGGAAAGGCGCTGTACGCACGGATGGCGGCGTTCTTCTCAGTCATCAGGGCCCGTATATCGTCCGGGATCTTCCAGCGGCGGTCTTCCGTCGCTGGAATCTCCCTAGAACATTCGTTCAAGACAGATTGTACGTGCTCGGTGAGTGAGTCAATCGCCGCCGTCGTGTCTGCGACAGAGACTATGTGGTCAGGGATGGTGTCCAATTGAGGTGACGTGGCAGATTTCAGTCTGTCGCTTACTTTCTTCCAGTCAGTGATCAATTGGGAAGGAGGGGGCTGGCCCGGGTCAAGGTTACCCGAGCGGGAGCCTAGGTGCATGATCACCGGGCGGTGATCGGAGTTGAGTTCATGTATTGCTTCTATAGATTGTAGGCGGAGGCTTACATTCTTTAGGAGCGCCACATCGAGAACATCTGGGCTATGGTTTGGATTATGGGGGAAGTGAGTAAAACCCATCGGAGCAATGGTGTCGAAGTTGAGGGAGGAACTTAAGTTATACAGGACCCTACCTCTTGGGTTGGTCGTATTACTGTTCCAGGCGGGATGTTTGGCGTTGAGGTCGCCCGCTAGTATAACGGAGTCGCTCAGACCGAATAGGGTAGTGAGGTCGCTAGAGAAGGCGATGGGGTCGTCTGCTCCTTGCGACGAAGAGTTGACCGGAGGGCAGTAGGCGGATATGACGGTGATCGTTTGATGACCAGTCATACCTAGTCTGCAGGCCGAGTATTCCAATAGAGATTGGGGTGCGGGTGGGGTCAGGGGGATGCAATGGAGCTCCTTCCTGTAATAGATTAGGGTGCCACCACGGTGACAGCGGGTCCTATCGTTACGAACTATGCGATAGTTGGCAATTTTAGGATCTTTGCGGTGGGGCTTAAGGAGGGTCTCCTGGACCAGTAGAATGTCCAGCTGGTGATCGCGGAGGAAGGCGGCAACCTCATCACGCTGGTTGCCAATGCCATTGGCATTGAAGAACCCTATAATTAGGGATCTGGGTTTATGGGTGCATATTCCCTTTTGCTTATCCATTACGGTTAAGGCAGGGGAGGAGGTCAAGTTCCCTAACGACTGAGTCGTATTTACGGAACAGGCTGGCGCGCACGCTGTTATCCAGCTTGCCGGCGCGCTTGGCGGCACTAAGCTCTGCTGACAAAGCTCTGGCCTCCGAGGTCATAAAGATGGAGTAATTCTCCAGAATTATGAGACCTACTGGGTCCTCGCTGCCACAGTCGCTAGGTTGCGCTTGCTTAGTTGCCGGGGCAGCTAGGCGTTTGGGCGCAACCTTGGGGGCTGTAGTGGCAGGGGCCACGGGGGCGGAAGGTGGGGCAGGGATGGGCGTGGCCATCAAGGCTGGGACCTGACTAGGGGTCGTCGCCAGAGCGGGGAAGGCTCTCTGGTGTTGGAGCATGTTCCAAGGAGAGGGCCTCTGGGGGGCAAGACGTTCGGGGAGTTTGGGGGCCGGGATGCTTGCCGGGGCCTCTCTCAACTGACGAGCGGCGGTGCGCTTGGCCAGTTTGGCGGGGATTCTCGGGGCTCTAGGGCAGCCCCGGTAATTGGCCGGATGTCCGGCTTGTCCGCATAGCACACAGCTGGGAGGCTCCGTGCACAGCGTGCGGTCTTTGGGGCGAGGGCAGTCGGCTGTTCCGTGGGAACCCAGACACTTGACGCATCTGGGTGTCGCGTAACAGTTTCTTTGGGAATGCCCGTATAGTTGGCAGCGATGGCACTGTCCGACTAGTGTGGGGCGGAAGGGTTTTTCTATCGATATGCCCGATAGTGAGCATACCGATTTAATGCGGAAAATGGGGTGATGACCCTCTGTGGGGTCACAGATAACGAGTACCATGTCGTACTCTTCTCTGCCCCGAGCTTTGTGGAGGCGGTGCACTGCTTGCACCGGCACTCCCTGGGCGATGAGGTCGGACATGACCTCGGAGGAGGAGATCTCTTTAGGGACCCGCCGAATGACTACGCGGGTCGGAGTTTCTTCAGGGAGGGAATATGTGTGGAAGGACACACCCCTTTCCTTGAGGGCTCGGGTCAGGTCCCGGTAGTCCTGAGCCGTTGCGGTCTGGACCTTTATGCCTTGTTGGCAAGATCTGGCGTTAGTGTAGTGGATCTTGCGATCCACGCACATTTTGGACACGTCGGTCCACTTAGATTTCTCCTGTATGTACAGGGGAGGGGGGGGGCGCTGCTTCTTGGGCGCAGAAGCGGGGGTGGGGCGGCTTTGGGAAGCCGTGAGAGCGGGCGCGGGCGTGGCGGGGGTCGAGGCGATGGGGGTGGTGTCGGCCGTTTTTTTGGCCTTACCTGCCTTCGTCTTCTTCGCCTTCCTTTTTCCTCCTAGGACGACTTGGAAGTCGTCCTCTGAGGAGGAAGAGTCGGAGGCGGAGGTTGATGAGTCAACGTCCGAGGCTGGTGGGACTGAAGTGTCCATCGCCTCGGACAGGGTTAGAGCGGCGGACGGCCGCTGGGCAGCTGCCGGCAAGGGGGCAGGCTCATCGATGCTAGGCATCGATGGACCCGGCGTGCCTTTCTCGGCAGGGGGAGGGGATTCCGGCGAGAAAACGTCGCTGAAGTCAGCGACGGTTGCCGGGGTCGGGGGACATAGGGAGGCGAGTTTCCCGCCATATTTGGCGAGAAACTCGGGGTCCTTTAGCAGGACGTTCCTGACGAACGCGATAATAATCGCGTCCGTCATGATTGGTAGGAATTAAGTTCCTACCATTAATTTAGGGAGGTTCCTAAGAATCCTACGTCCCCGGGTGGACAGGCCCGGGGGTGTGTGACCCTCCCAGCAGGGTTTGTGTAGGCTGGGAGGTGAGTACCTATTGGTGAGCCCTAAGCTTGTAGCCGATCGCCAATCTTAATGTGCGATCGGGCCCTACCAGGGTCTGGTGCGAAGGGATAGACACCCCAACCGACACCAGGTGTGTAGCTGCAAGAGAACTCGGAGTTTAGGTTTGACTAGGAGCTCCCCCAAGGCCAAAACCTAGCTCCCGACTCCAATTGACTGCCTAGCCCTGAAGGGGTTCGGCGGGTGTAGCGGGTCAACACCCCCTTGGCGTCGTTGTCACCGTGAGGTTTCAACCAAGGACCACGAAACTGTGGCTTTTCCCTGAAGGGGCACTGTTTAACGATTTATTATTCGTTACAGAGAAATGATCGTCCGCTGCCTTGAGAAAGGCGGCTTCGGATCGGTGGTGCGGTCGGCGACCGCTGATGACGTCACGGCTGGAGCGGCGGCGAGACGTCTGATGACGTCACGGCTGGAGCGGCGGCGAGACGGGATGCAGACACGGGCACGGAGCGGGCGTGGGGCGCGAAGCGGCACGACCGTTCGGGGCGAGCGTCGAGCGCAGAGTGACTTGAACTTCGTAATACCCTGTACCGGCCGTATTTATACTCGCGCCGCGTAGCTCTGTCAGTGGGAGGGATGAACCGTCTAGCGAAACCGATTCACTAAACGCGCAAGCGCGCACTGGCTCTCTCGCTCCGTTCGTTTCGTCGTCACCTCGTCACGTAAAATATTCTACTCAGACAGACACTGTTCATCTTGCAGTGCAGTACACTTGCACATTGGATATGTCGTTACGAGAAAATAATGATTATGTGAGTTTTAAGTAATTCTACTCGTAAATTTCTTGTAGGAACAAAAATATTTGGATATTAAAATTATCAGTCGGCCACCGGAAAATTGTAAAATATCGAGAGAAATAGGTAAGTAAACTATATTTTCTAAATAAGACTTAGGTAGTTAGTTAGTAGGATTGGATTTATCGTATATAGAACGATGATTCTTACGGTGTTTACAATTTTCCGGTGCAATAGGTGTGTGTATATATATATATTAGTAGGCAGTTAGTAGAATTAGTAGTTAGGTAATAAATGCGAGCCCTAATTAATTAATTAGTGTACTTACCTAACTAATTAATTAATACTTTTTATTAATATGTAAATAAATAGGTACGTAGGTTCCTTTTTTTTATATTCTATTCCCTACCTGTTAGGCGTACTTACCTTTTTATTTACTTACGTTGATCATGTTTGTAAATAAACAAACAAACAAACCCTATCAACCAATGTGACTGGGAACAGGGCTCGGGTTATGTATTACTAGAGCTATCTGCTTGCTTGATTGATTGATTACCTAGACCGTTTCGTTATTTATATACCTATATAATTTTCTATCGAGTATGTACCCATTATTTTTGAAAGTTTTACGACCATCCTTCCGTTTAATAGAAACGAATATCTTTCAATATTCATGATAGTATTGTTAGCCCTGAAAAGGGCTTTTTGGTGTGCGCACGGAGAGCGCTGCGATTGAGAGCGCATGGCACGCGCGCTAAGCATCTCGTTGCCGCCGCCTTGATGTCTGTGTCTTCAGTCGCTGCTTGTTGCTGCTTCTGACGAACCGAATCTTCAGTGGTGGTGTGTGTTGTCGAGACACGTCGAGCGCAGTGTTCAGCATCCCTCATAATCATCCCGAGAACGATAGACACGCGTACGAACGACGAGCGAGCGAGCGAGCGAGCGCGAACGAACGCACGCACCTTTTTCCATAGTATATGCGTCGATATATGTGTATATTGTGATATGTAACACATTATGTGTAGCGTATACACAGCTTCTAACTACGTACACGTACACAAAACGTTTTAGGCGTTTACATATTCACAAAAACACCACATAGCGGACACAAATACCGTAGGTGTAAGACACGCACGCACGCGCACTGCTGTACACGTCATGTTATTGTTGACTGTTGTCGTCGTCGTCGTCGTAGCCGCCTTCGTCGCCGGTGTAACGCGAACGCGACCGTAGCTTACTTCTTAGCGGCGGAAGCTTTCTTGGCTGCCGGCTTTGACTTGGGTGTAGACGCGGCCTTTTTAGGTTTAGGAGCTTTAGGCTTCTTGGTTGGCGGCTTCGCTGTCTTCTTTGCTTTGGGCGCCTTAGCCTTGGCGGGGGCGGCTGCCTTCTTCGGTGCCGGCTTCTTCTTAGCGGCGGCTGCCTTCTTGTCCTTAGCGGCGGAAGCGGCCGAAGATTTGGATTTCGAAGGTGAAGCAGAAGACGCGGCTGCTGCGGCTGCCGCCTTCTTGGTCTTGGCGCCGGCAGCGGAAGCTGTCGCCTTCTTAGCCTTCGAAGCGGCAGCGGGTGCCTTACCGGCGGCCTTGCCGACCGCGCCGGCGGGTTTCTTAGACGCGGACGACTTCGATTCGAGTTTGAATGAACCGGAGGCACCCTTGCCCTTGGTCTGGATCAGCGCGCCAGATTCGACGGCGCTCTTCAGGTATTTCCTGATGAACGGAGCCAGTTTCTCCGCGTCCACCTTGTACTGGGCAGCGATGTATTTCTTGATCGCCTGCAGGGAAGATCCGCTGCGCTCCTTCATCTCTTTGATAGCGTTGTTGACCATCTCGGATGTTTTGGGATGAGTCGGCTTCGCCTTGGGCTTCTTAGCGGCTGCACCGGCGCCGCCGGCTTGCCTCGCCTGTTTCTTCGCTGGGGTAGCGGGTGCCGGAGCCTCGGTAGCAACTGCGGTGTCTGCCATTGTTTTGTTTTTAAATTGATAACTTCACAACTACACACGTAAACAACAAACGAACGAACAGCTGGTTCGGCAAAAGTATAAGAGACTTAGATGTCGCCACTTATAGGTTTCGAGAGTTTCGTGCACGTACGGCTTCGTACGACGAAACTTTACCGTAACGAGAGCCGTGATGTCGCGGGACGTTTTCTCGTATGAACGCTTGAAAGTTTTCACTAACACGTATCTAATAAAATATAGAAAAATAATGTTTATCGTGTCGAAACGAATGTGTCTCCTACGATTTCGGTTAGGTCATGAAGTTGACTATTGCGGTGTACGAACGTGGGAAGCGTGAGGCGATCGTCGGAGACGTGGCGGTGTTTTATTTTGACGACTGCTATAGAAGCTAAGGTCGGGTCGAGTTCAAAACGTTATTTTCTCTATAAAAGTGATAGCGAGCGGTGTTAAAGGTCGACGCGTAGACAGGGAGGATATCGAGCTTGTACGATGACAGGATTTCGTCGATATAACACCGACTCGCGAAAATTATATCGAGGTAAAAGTGAAGCGTCGTAAAACACCGCGACCGCCGAACAGTTAAGGACGGACGGCTCCGTCCAGGACGTGCAACCTATTAATATACTAATATTAAAAGACGATAGTGCCCTTAGACGTGTTAACTATGTAAGGAAAGCGATTAACGCTACGTAAAGCTCATCTAACTAGGTGTAAGACTACAAAATACGCAGGTACGTACGGTTCGTTCGGGCGGGCCTTCGTTCGGTAGGTCGTGCGGTACTACTACTTACCGCATTCTCTTCAGAACGTGGATACGTTTTTCTCATAATATGTATTTTATTGTTTGTAGCTGTATTAAGAAAAATATAGGTGGACTAAATAAATGCAATACGCGTAAAAACACAATATTAAGTATATAAAATAGGTACGTCATCACATTACAATCGATTCAACACGTAGATATGACATTACGTACCGCGCAACCCGGTACAAACCCAATAATATAATGTACATACCTACCTAGGTAGGTAGGTAGATAGATAGATAGATAAATAAATAAATATATAAGTAAGCAAGTAAATAAATAAATAAATAGACAGACAGACAGACGATCTAAATGCCTAGTTTCAAACTTTATATTGTAATGTTTTATTTATATACTTATTAAGTAATAAAAATATAAATTTCAGATTGTCAACACGCACCCTCCTGAAGGCGAACTTGCAACGATGATAAGACGCGGCGCGAACGACGAGCGCGGCGAAGGTGAGTGATATTAATTTTATTATGAGTACCTAAGTTAGCTAGTAAGTATTACAGATATGTACTGTGTAGTATGTTCATATGTTCCCATTGTACTAATCTTCTCATAGAGGAGTCCACTCCACCCAAATATAATATAGACTCGTCATCAAGTAGGCGAGTAAAAGTACATACTTAATGTAAGTACATGATGTGTGTGTGTGCGTGCGTGTGTAGTACGTTTTTAGACTTAATTCCGTTTAAGAAATATATTTAATAATATCGAATCGTATGCGGCCCTGAAAAGGGCCTTTTTTTGATGTGCGCATCTACATACACGTGTATGATCGGACGGTATGGATTATATCCGCCACACAGAGTATGTAGAGCTGGTTGCGCGCCGCAAACGGGCAACGGCGACAGCGTTTAACCGCCGAAACCGTACAGGGTGCGACCCTGGCGCTTCAGAGCGTAGACGACGTCCATGGCGGTGACGGTCTTCCTCTTGGCGTGCTCGGTGTAGGTTACGGCGTCACGGATGACGTTCTCGAGGAACACTTTAAGCACACCGCGAGTCTCCTCGTAGATCAGACCGGAGATACGTTTCACGCCTCCTCTGCGAGCCAGACGACGGATGGCGGGCTTAGTGATACCCTGGATGTTATCACGAAGTACCTTCCTGTGACGCTTAGCTCCTCCTTTTCCCAGACCCTTTCCTCCCTTACCGCGACCGGTCATCTTCTCAGCAGAAAATCGTCGAACAAGTTAAAAAAAATAAACTCGGCACGGGTGTGTGCGCACACGAACCACGCGAACGACTGGAATATTTTTCGTACACGTGGAGTACTCGCTACGTCCCTCTAGAGGGACGCGGCAGGCGAGATCGGGGCATCGCCCCCTGCTCGCGATGTCGACTGGCGCCCGCGACTACGGGCGCATCTCTATATTTGATGTAATTTAATTACTTAAATTAATCATTAGTGTTCGTGTTTCAGGTGCAGTTGGAGCGCCGCGACGCTGTTTGGCGTCGCTACTTCACGTCACCCCGGCGGCCGTTCCCCACCGGGTGAGACCCCCAGTTGCCCAGGGGAGGCCCAGCGAGAGACGCCCAGCGCGAGAGTGCCGACTTTGGTGGCGCTCCCAACTGTAAGCGAGTGACCCCCGCCGGACACGCTTCCAGGTCGAGCCGGTCACGCTCCGGGCTAGGGGTACGTGTAGGTGTGTGTGTGAGCGGTATTGAGTGTGTAACACCGCCCATGTCAGCACATAAGAGCGCGTCCGCGCCGCGCACTCAGTGCGTGAGTTATATGTATGTAGAGTCGTGTGTGTCTGGGGTTCGGCGCACGCTATGCCTATATTAACTTAGCACACAGCGCGCACCGAGTGTATGTACTGTTGTAGAGTCGTTTTGAGTGAATTAGTCGCGTGTAGGTGCGTGCGACTAATTCATAGGTCAATCCGGGGGGGGGCCATGGACGTCATCGTCCGGCAGTAGGTCGCGGGGCAGGCGTCGCTTGTCCGGAGGCCGCGCGTGCCAGGGCGCTATATCTTGAATGTGCGGCCAGGAGGAAGCGTCGGCACGCGCGAACATGCTCGACGCTAGACGGCCGCAAAACTCATCCAGGCTCTCTATTTGTAGGTCCCGCTGTATGACGTCATTCCTCACGTAGCGAGGCGCGTCTGTGATCTTGCGTAGTGTAATACTCTGCTGTGCTCGGAGCGTCTTTTTGCTTGCCTCGCTCGTGAGGGCGAGCCAAGCTGGGGCAGCGTACGTAAGTAAGGGGCGTAGATAGGTTTTATAAATCCCCAACTTGGCTCGCAGCGGGAGGCGGGATGAGAGCACTGGGTAGAGCAGGGCGCGGGCTGTCCTACCCTTAGCGACTACCTGTCGGACGTGTTTGTCCATGGCGAGCCGACGGTCGATCGTGACGCCTAGGTACTTGACCGTCTGGGACCACGCGACGTCGGCTCCTAGCAGCTTTAGGGGTGGTGGGAGGCTGCCCTGTCCGAGGGCTATCGCCTGTGTCTTACTCACATTAACTGAGAGCCGCCATTTCGATAGCCACTCGGGGAGTTGGTCGAGTACGCGCTGCATCTTGACGGCCGCATGTGTCGTGTTAAGTGACGTAGTCACGTATGCGGCGTCGTCGGCGTACAGCGCGAGTGTGGCGTCCGGCGTCGTGGGGATGTCGTCCGTGTATTGTGAGTAACACACAGGCGAGACACAGCTGCCCTGCGGTACGCCCGCGGCCACTGGTCGGGCGCTCGAGAGCGTGCCTTCTACCACCACTTTGAAAGTCCTGTTTTGTAGGAACGATGCCACGACCTTAACAATGCGACGGGGCGCGCCAGTCTGCGACAACTTGTATATGAGACCGGCATGCCAAACACGGTCGAACGCTTTCTCCATATCGAGGAATACTGCTACTACACGCTCTTTTTTATTCATTGCTGCCGACATAAGGTGCAGCATCCTCGATAGTTGGAGCGTCGTGCTGTGTTCCGACCTAAAACCGAACTGTTCCGGCCTAGGTGTAAGATGCGGTGTTAAGTGTTTTAGAAGTAGTTGTTCAAACACTTTCGACACAGTAGGGAGGAGGGTGATCGGCCGATAGCTCTCCGGCTTCGTAGTGTTCTTGCCCGGCTTGGGCAGCATAATAACGCGCCCCTCCTTCCACGAAGCGGGAAAGGTTCCGGTGCGCAGCATCCCCGTGAACAGGCGCGCGAGGGCCGCTACCGTACGAAGCGGCAGGTGGCGCAGCACTGTATTGGAGATGCCGTCGGCGCCGGGGGCCTTTCTAGGCTTCGTTCGCAGGATGGCGCGTCTGACTGCGCCGGGCGAGAAGTGGATGGGGTCCTCATCGTGCGCTATCGGCGTGTCGAGGTACTCCTTCAGGTGCCCCTCTACTGTGTCGATGTGCTCGGTGTCGGTGGTCGGGTTAGGTCGGAACGTGCGCTCTAGGTGCTCGGCAAAGATCTCGGCGCGGTCGGTCGCCGTGTATCTCAGCGCCCCGCCGCTGTTCCTAAGCGGGCGCACCGGAGCTGGGGTGTTCGTGAGCTGCCGGCACAGTCTGTGTATTGCCGGCCAGTCGCCCTCGGCAGCTTCGATTGTAGACTCCCAGCTCGCGGTGTTTTGTGCCTGTAACTCGGCCTTCACTCTCTCCGCGAGTCGGTTGAGCTGCGTTTTCAGTGTCGGGCATCTAGTTGCCTGCCACCGTCTGCGTAGGCGCCTTTTCTCGGCGATTAGAGTTTTTATATGTTTGGGCAGGGGAGGAAGGGCCCCCTGCGGCTGCGACTCGGTGGTAGTCGCCTCTCTTAAGGCGTCCTGGATGCAGACGGTGAGCTCTACCGCTAGCTCGTCGACGTCGGCGGCGGTGACGATGGGCCGAGTGGGCGTCGTGTTTTTCATCGTTCCTACAAATTTTTCCCAGTCCGTTTTATGACGTGGCGCAGGAGGAGAGAGTCGGGTTGGGGCCCCTTCGATGATGACGAGTACTGGCTGATGGTCTGACAGCAACTCGTCATCTAGTACGCGCTGGGACATTTGACACTCGAGGCCGTAGTGGGCCACTATGTCCAGCACGTTTGGGGCATGTAGAGCTACTTCCGGGTAGTGGGTGGGCGTCTCAGGGCCGGACACCACATACCCATGGGCCTCCGCGTCTGCGAAGAGCCGTCTCCCCTTGGTATTCGTAGTTGTGCTGTTCCACGCTGGGTGCTTACTGTTTAAATCGCCGGCAAGGACTGTCGGGTGAGGCGATTGTGTAAGTAGCGCCCTCAGTTCGGCTACGTCTAGCTGCTGTTCAGGTGGGGCGTACGCGGCGTATATGTCTAGGTCCTTGCCGGCTAGGTGCACCTGAACACCCAGCGCGTAAAATGATGTTATTGACGGCAAGGGGAGCTCCTGATGTACGACTCTCCGCCTAACTAAGACCGCTAGACCGCGGTAATTATGGCCGAGTGCCGACTTCTCGTCCTTCCTATAAGCGAGATAACCCGGGAACTTGATAGTGTCCGCCGGTCCCAGCATTGTCTCGCTTATAAGCGCCACGTCAATGTCTTGCTCTTTGAGGAGGGGGCGGAGGAGAGCGACCTTATTTTTAAGGCCGCGGGCGTTCCAGTGAATGATCCTCAACGACCTATGGGGCATGGTAGAGGGCCAATAAGGCCGCCAGGCCGTCGAGGATGACTAGGGCCGGATCTTGGCCCTGCCTGATGGCCTGGATCAGGTCCATCAGCAGTTTAATGGCGCAGGCGGTAAACTCCCTCCGCTCCTTGGTGTTAGCGGGAGGGGTAACACCTCCTGAGGGGGTGGTTGCCGCTGTCGCGACGGCTGGGGACGCATGTTGTTTATTGCGCCCCATTATTTTTATTTGAGGCGCCGTTTTATTGTCGGCGCCCCTATCGCTGCTCTTGTTTTGATTTTCATGAGTTTCAGGCGCCTGCGCCGCAGCTGGGGGTTGGAACGCCCCTGCATGATGTTGTTGGGTGGGGGGGGACGGGGGCTTCTTCCTCCCTTTCCTCCCTCCCCGCTTCCCCTTCCTCCGCCCTGAGGAGGGGGGGGCCCCCCTGGTTGTGGGGCCATTTGCTGCTGCCATGAGTGTGGCGCTTGGGGCCTCAGTGACATCGGTGGTGACGGCCTGGGTGATGGTCGTCCCAGGCCGGGTGTTTGGCCTAGTGTAGGCCGTCGTGCCCGCTCGCTTGTTCCTCGACTCTGCGAGGAACACGGGGCACTCTCTATTCGAGGCGGGGTGTGGACCGCCGCAGTTGGCGCACGTCGCTGGCTCGGAGCGAGGGCGCGTGCAGTCGCGCGCCGAGTGCCCCTCTCCGCACCGCACGCATACTAGCGGGCGGTGGCACTGCTTCGAGCTGTGTCGGAACTTTTGACACCGATGGCACTGGGCTAGGCCCCGTTTCCCCCTCCAAGCTTCGATCTTGACACCCCGCATGCACATGAACACGGTGGTGTCGTAGATCCGCCTAAAGTCGGGCTGTCTTTTGATAACTGCATAAAATATGCAGCCCGGGCGTCCTTGGCGAGCCCGAATGTTTCTCACGTATTCGGGCTCGTAATTTAGGCGGCGAAGCTCCTCCTCAATAAGGCTAGGGTCCGTGTCCGCCGGTAGGCCCCTTATGGCCACCTTGAGGCTCTGCTCCGCTGGCAGTGAATAAGCGAACCATGAGAGGCCGGTATCCCTTTCTGTTTTGCTTAGGTAGCTCTGTATGACCCGGTATTCGTCGGCACTCTCAGGTATGAATCGAATCCCCCCCTGATATGGTCGAGCGTTCGGGGGGTAACCCAGCTGGGCGCTGATGGCCCTAAAATGAGCCGCCCAGTTGGGTAATTTTTCCACTACCAGCGGAGGGTAGCGGGGTTTTTTATTTTTCTTATCGGTGACTGTTTGGCCCGTAATTGACGCCGAGTTCGAATCGGCGGCGCCGGGCATAGAGTTAGCACTTTGTGAAATATTAATATTTAAATTTTCAGGAGGACTCACCCCGTTTCGAGACTCCTGGCGCGGGGAGCGCGGGCCGCAGTAGCGCTTGGCTTCCTCGGGCGCTCCGTCGGAGCTCCTTCTCCTCCTTTGGGGCCTGGATGTCGTCTCCATGTCTTCTAGTGATGGAGTAGGCGACATGGGGGTGTCACGTACGCACGACGCGAGCGATTCACTTGAACCCGTACGCGACGAGCACGCGGACAGCGGCGCGGGCGAGTCGTAAGCGGCGGCGCGAGGCGGCGCAGGCGAGGCCGGCACGGACGGAGCTGCGCGCTGTGTGTTCGTTTGGCGAATCCGGGGGTCACGCGACGCTCCTGCTCCACCCGTCGGCGGTTGACGGGGAGCTGGAGCTACGCTACGCGGCACTGGCGCGCGGGACACGGCGTGCGCGGCGGACGCGGCGGCCGGCTCGGCGCTCGGCACAGTACTGCGGCGCGCGGTCGACTCGGCGCTAGCGGAAAGTTCCGCTGCGGTAGCGCGGGCGACGGGTCGCGGGGAGCTGCTGGGGGGGGCCGCGGCGCTTGCATATGATAATGTTTGCCGGGCCTGCGTTGGTGTTTTATGATGCTGATGGAGTTTCTGCTGGTCTTGGGGTGTTCTGCTGGCAGTTGGTGGACGGGTAGGGCTCGCTGGCGTTTGAAACACCAACGGCTTGGGACTACCCCCAATCTTCTTCGTGTTGTTCGTCGCCTTTGTTGAGCCGGACATCGCAGCCCGAATGTTCGGGAGTGACGACGCCCGGTCCAGTGTGGGGCGATTGTCTTCATCGTCGTCAGCGTCTCCACGGTCCTGGGATGCGTGGACGCCGCTGGGCTTCGGCTTCGACATCTTGGTTTGGCTTTTTCCCGTGGAAAAATGCTGGTGGCGTAGCCTCCGCAACCACTTCGATGTGTAGCACACCGAGATGAGCGCGGGGCAGGCCTCCCACTTGTGCTATCGCCGGCGCAAACCGAAGCTTGCTCCGTCGACACCACAAACGGTCGACCTGATTTGAATTGGTTCGTGCGGAACTTGAGGGTACTTTTCTTGCTTTCTCTCGACGCGGATGGGGTACCTCTAGGTGGCTACGAGCTGATCCATATTTTTCGTACACGTGGAGTACTCGCTACGTCCCTCTAGAGGGACGCGGCAGGCGAGATCGGGGCATCGCCCCCTGCTCGCGATGTCGACTGGCGCCCGCGACTACGGGCGCATCTCTATATTTGATGTAATTTAATTACTTAAATTAATCATTAGTGTTCGTGTTTCAGGTGCAGTTGGAGCGCCGCGACGCTGTTTGGCGTCGCTACTTCACGTCACCCCGGCGGCCGTTCCCCACCGGGTGAGACCCCCAGTTGCCCAGGGGAGGCCCAGCGAGAGACGCCCAGCGCGAGAGTGCCGACTTTGGTGGCGCTCCCAACTGTAAGCGAGTGACCCCCGCCGGACACGCTTCCAGGTCGAGCCGGTCACGCTCCGGGCTAGGGGTACGTGTAGGTGTGTGTGTGAGCGGTATTGAGTGTGTAACACCGCCCATGTCAGCACATAAGAGCGCGTCCGCGCCGCGCACTCAGTGCGTGAGTTATATGTATGTAGAGTCGTGTGTGTCTGGGGTTCGGCGCACGCTATGCCTATATTAACTTAGCACACAGCGCGCACCGAGTGTATGTACTGTTGTAGAGTCGTTTTGAGTGAATTAGTCGCGTGTAGGTGCGTGCGACTAATTCATAGGTCAATCCGGGGGGGGGCCATGGACGTCATCGTCCGGCAGTAGGTCGCGGGGCAGGCGTCGCTTGTCCGGAGGCCGCGCGTGCCAGGGCGCTATATCTTGAATGTGCGGCCAGGAGGAAGCGTCGGCACGCGCGAACATGCTCGACGCTAGACGGCCGCAAAACTCATCCAGGCTCTCTATTTGTAGGTCCCGCTGTATGACGTCATTCCTCACGTAGCGAGGCGCGTCTGTGATCTTGCGTAGTGTAATACTCTGCTGTGCTCGGAGCGTCTTTTTGCTTGCCTCGCTCGTGAGGGCGAGCCAAGCTGGGGCAGCGTACGTAAGTAAGGGGCGTAGATAGGTTTTATAAATCCCCAACTTGGCTCGCAGCGGGAGGCGGGATGAGAGCACTGGGTAGAGCAGGGCGCGGGCTGTCCTACCCTTAGCGACTACCTGTCGGACGTGTTTGTCCATGGCGAGCCGACGGTCGATCGTGACGCCTAGGTACTTGACCGTCTGGGACCACGCGACGTCGGCTCCTAGCAGCTTTAGGGGTGGTGGGAGGCTGCCCTGTCCGAGGGCTATCGCCTGTGTCTTACTCACATTAACTGAGAGCCGCCATTTCGATAGCCACTCGGGGAGTTGGTCGAGTACGCGCTGCATCTTGACGGCCGCATGTGTCGTGTTAAGTGACGTAGTCACGTATGCGGCGTCGTCGGCGTACAGCGCGAGTGTGGCGTCCGGCGTCGTGGGGATGTCGTCCGTGTATTGTGAGTAACACACAGGCGAGACACAGCTGCCCTGCGGTACGCCCGCGGCCACTGGTCGGGCGCTCGAGAGCGTGCCTTCTACCACCACTTTGAAAGTCCTGTTTTGTAGGAACGATGCCACGACCTTAACAATGCGACGGGGCGCGCCAGTCTGCGACAACTTGTATATGAGACCGGCATGCCAAACACGGTCGAACGCTTTCTCCATATCGAGGAATACTGCTACTACACGCTCTTTTTTATTCATTGCTGCCGACATAAGGTGCAGCATCCTCGATAGTTGGAGCGTCGTGCTGTGTTCCGACCTAAAACCGAACTGTTCCGGCCTAGGTGTAAGATGCGGTGTTAAGTGTTTTAGAAGTAGTTGTTCAAACACTTTCGACACAGTAGGGAGGAGGGTGATCGGCCGATAGCTCTCCGGCTTCGTAGTGTTCTTGCCCGGCTTGGGCAGCATAATAACGCGCCCCTCCTTCCACGAAGCGGGAAAGGTTCCGGTGCGCAGCATCCCCGTGAACAGGCGCGCGAGGGCCGCTACCGTACGAAGCGGCAGGTGGCGCAGCACTGTATTGGAGATGCCGTCGGCGCCGGGGGCCTTTCTAGGCTTCGTTCGCAGGATGGCGCGTCTGACTGCGCCGGGCGAGAAGTGGATGGGGTCCTCATCGTGCGCTATCGGCGTGTCGAGGTACTCCTTCAGGTGCCCCTCTACTGTGTCGATGTGCTCGGTGTCGGTGGTCGGGTTAGGTCGGAACGTGCGCTCTAGGTGCTCGGCAAAGATCTCGGCGCGGTCGGTCGCCGTGTATCTCAGCGCCCCGCCGCTGTTCCTAAGCGGGCGCACCGGAGCTGGGGTGTTCGTGAGCTGCCGGCACAGTCTGTGTATTGCCGGCCAGTCGCCCTCGGCAGCTTCGATTGTAGACTCCCAGCTCGCGGTGTTTTGTGCCTGTAACTCGGCCTTCACTCTCTCCGCGAGTCGGTTGAGCTGCGTTTTCAGTGTCGGGCATCTAGTTGCCTGCCACCGTCTGCGTAGGCGCCTTTTCTCGGCGATTAGAGTTTTTATATGTTTGGGCAGGGGAGGAAGGGCCCCCTGCGGCTGCGACTCGGTGGTAGTCGCCTCTCTTAAGGCGTCCTGGATGCAGACGGTGAGCTCTACCGCTAGCTCGTCGACGTCGGCGGCGGTGACGATGGGCCGAGTGGGCGTCGTGTTTTTCATCGTTCCTACAAATTTTTCCCAGTCCGTTTTATGACGTGGCGCAGGAGGAGAGAGTCGGGTTGGGGCCCCTTCGATGATGACGAGTACTGGCTGATGGTCTGACAGCAACTCGTCATCTAGTACGCGCTGGGACATTTGACACTCGAGGCCGTAGTGGGCCACTATGTCCAGCACGTTTGGGGCATGTAGAGCTACTTCCGGGTAGTGGGTGGGCGTCTCAGGGCCGGACACCACATACCCATGGGCCTCCGCGTCTGCGAAGAGCCGTCTCCCCTTGGTATTCGTAGTTGTGCTGTTCCACGCTGGGTGCTTACTGTTTAAATCGCCGGCAAGGACTGTCGGGTGAGGCGATTGTGTAAGTAGCGCCCTCAGTTCGGCTACGTCTAGCTGCTGTTCAGGTGGGGCGTACGCGGCGTATATGTCTAGGTCCTTGCCGGCTAGGTGCACCTGAACACCCAGCGCGTAAAATGATGTTAGTGACGGCAAGGGGAGCTCCTGATGAACGACTCTCCGCCTAACTAAGACCGCCAAGCCGCGGTAGTTATGGCCGAGTGCCGACTTCTCGTCCTTCCTATAAGCGAGATAACCCGGGAACTTGATAGAGTCCGCCGGTCCCAGCATTGTCTCGCTTATAAGCGCCACGTCAATGTCTTGCTCTTTGAGGAGGGGGCGGAGGAGAGCGACCTTATTTTTAAGGCCGCGGGCGTTCCAGTGGATGATCCTCAACGACCTATGGGGCATGGTAGAGGGCCAATAAGGCCGCCAGGCCGTCGAGGATGACTAGGGCCGGATCTTGGCCCTGCCTGATGGCCTGGATCAGGTCCATCAGCAGTTTAATGGCGCAGGCGGTAAACTCCCTCCGCTCCTTGGTGTTAGCGGGAGGGGTAACACCTCCTGAGGGGGTGGTTGCCGCTGTCGCGACGGCTGGGGACGCATGTTGTTTATTGCGCCCCATTATTTTTATTTGAGGCGCCGTTTTATTGTCGGCGCCCCTATCGCTGCTCTTGTTTTGATTTTCATGAGTTTCAGGCGCCTGCGCCGCAGCTGGGGGTTGGAACGCCCCTGCATGATGTTGTTGGGTGGGGGGGGACGGGGGCTTCTTCCTCCCTTTCCTCCCTCCCCGCTTCCCCTTCCTCCGCCCTGAGGAGGGGGGGGCCCCCCTGGTTGTGGGGCCATTTGCTGCTGCCATGAGTGTGGCGCTTGGGGCCTCAGTGACATCGGTGGTGACGGCCTGGGTGATGGTCGTCCCAGGCCGGGTGTTTGGCCTAGTGTAGGCCGTCGTGCCCGCTCGCTTGTTCCTCGACTCTGCGAGGAACACGGGGCACTCTCTATTCGAGGCGGGGTGTGGACCGCCGCAGTTGGCGCACGTCGCTGGCTCGGAGCGAGGGCGCGTGCAGTCGCGCGCCGAGTGCCCCTCTCCGCACCGCACGCATACTAGCGGGCGGTGGCACTGCTTCGAGCTGTGTCGGAACTTTTGACACCGATGGCACTGGGCTAGGCCCCGTTTCCCCCTCCAAGCTTCGATCTTGACACCCCGCATGCACATGAACACGGTGGTGTCGTAGATCCGCCTAAAGTCGGGCTGTCTTTTGATAACTGCATAAAATATGCAGCCCGGGCGTCCTTGGCGAGCCCGAATGTTTCTCACGTATTCGGGCTCGTAATTTAGGCGGCGAAGCTCCTCCTCAATAAGGCTAGGGTCCGTGTCCGCCGGTAGGCCCCTTATGGCCACCTTGAGGCTCTGCTCCGCTGGCAGTGAATAAGAGAACCATGAGAGGCCGGTATCCCTTTCTGTTTTGCTTAGGTAGCTCTGTATGACCCGGTATTCGTCGGCACTCTCAGGTATGAATCGAATCCCCCCCTGATATGGTCGAGCGTTCGGGGGGTAACCCAGCTGGGCGCTGATGGCCCTAAAATGAGCCGCCCAGTTGGGTAATTTTTCCACTACCAGCGGAGGGTAGCGGGGTTTTTTATTTTTCTTAGCTGTGACTGTTTGGCCCGTAATTGACGCCGAGTTCGAATCGGCGGCGCCGGGCATAGAGTTAGCACTTTGTGAAATATTAATATTTAAATTTTCAGGAGGACTCACCCCGTTTCGAGACTCCTGGCGCGGGGAGCGCGGGCCGCAGTAGCGCTTGGCTTCCTCGGGCGCTCCGTCGGAGCTCCTTCTCCTCCTTTGGGGCCTGGATGTCGTCTCCATGTCTTCTATTGATGGAGTAGGCGACATGGGGGTGTCACGTACGCACGACGCGAGCGATTCACTTGAACCCGTACGCGACGAGCACGCGGACAGCGGCGCGGGCGAGTCGTAAGCGGCGGCGCGAGGCGGCGCAGGCGAGGCCGGCACGGACGGAGCTGCGCGCTGTGTGTTTGTTTGGCGAATCCGGGGGTCACGCGACGCTCCTGCTCCACCCGTCGGCGGTTGACGGGGAGCTGGAGCTACGCTACGCGGCACTGGCGCGCGGGACACGGCGTGCGCGGCGGACGCGGCGGCCGGCTCGGCGCTCGGCACAGTACTGCGGCGCGCGGTCGACTCGGCGCTAGCGGAAAGTTCCGCTGCGGTAGCGCGGGCGACGGGTCGCGGGGAGCTGCTGGGGGGGGCCGCGGCGCTTGCATATGATAATGTTTGCCGGGCCTGCGTTGGTGTTTTATGATGCTGGTGGTGTTTCTGCTGGTCTTGGGGTGTTCTGCTGGCAGTTGGTGGACGGGTAGGGCTCGCTGGCGTTTGAAACACCAACGGCTTGGGACTACCCCCAATCTTCTTCGTGTTGTTCGTCGCCTTTGTTGAGCCGGACATCGCAGCCCGAATGTTCGGGAGTGACGACGCCCGGTCCAGTGTGGGGCGATTGTCTTCGTCGTCGTCAGCGTCTCCACGGTCCTGGGATGCGTGGACGCCGCTGGGCTTCGGCTTCGACATCTTGGTTTGGCTTTTTCCCGTGGAAAAATGCTGGTGGCGTAGCCTCCGCAACCACTTCGATGTGTAGCACACCGAGATGAGCGCGGGGCAGGCCTCCCACTTGTGCTATCGCCGGCGCAAACCGAAGCTTGCTCCGTCGACACCACAAACGGTCGACCTGATTTGAACTGGTTCGTGCGGAACTTGAGGGTACTTTTCTTGCTTTCTCTCGACGCGGATGGGGTACCTCTAGGTGGCTACGAGCTAATCCTATTTTTCGTAGCGCTGTCTCGCCTATATTTATACTGTACGCGGAGCTCAGCGGGGCGGGGAGAGGGAGAAGAGAGGTGCGCGGGACGAGGTGACTCGATGCTCGTCGTTGGTTGGTTGGTCGTTTGAGCGACGATGTCTTCTACGTTGAATCATCATTAGAACTTTGAGTCAAATTAAGTTTTATAATTAAAAATAATAGTAATATATATGTACTACGACCTGGATTAATAATTGGTACTTAATAATAAATCGTAACTAACGTAATCCCTAAAATTTAGACTAACTAATACGGACTAGGACCGTTCATGAAATGCATAATAACTTAGATTTTTAACGTTAGGTACTTGCATTAAACAGATAAACTAATCATTAATATTCTATACGTACTCACTACTACTGTCCCTACATACATGCATTTTACAAAAAAAAAAAAAAAAAAAAAATATATATATATATATATATATATATATAATTACTTATATACATTTTGTAAAAAAAATGTACTTGTACCTACGTCAACATAGAACTAATATCAGTACGTACGTACTTTCCACGGATACATGAATAGTGTACTTCCATAATATTTAAATATTTTTCTATGATAAATATGTGGGAATTTGTCATTGATTATCGATATGTAGTTTAGTTTGTGTGTGTATGATTAGTGTATTAGGTGTATTTATTCGTTTTACGACATATTCCGTTATAAAGAAACATTTAATAATCAGATACATATGTGGCCCTGAAAAGGGCCTTTTATGTGAGTGAACACGCACAGTCACCAACGACGCCGGCCACCGACACGATGCACTGCACGAATGCAGCGTCTACGTGAAGGAGGACGCGTATTGTGCGACTTATGCTGTTGTTGCAGCAGCAGTTTAAGCGCGTTCGCCTCTGATCCTGCGCGCCAACTGGATGTCCTTAGGCATGATGGTGACACGCTTAGCGTGAATCGCGCACAGGTTGGTATCTTCGAAGAGACCGACGAGGTAAGCTTCGCTAGCCTCCTGGAGCGCCATAACAGCGGAACTCTGGAAACGGAGATCGGTCTTGAAGTCCTGAGCGATCTCACGCACCAGACGCTGGAACGGAAGCTTGCGGATCAGCAGTTCGGTACTCTTCTGGTAGCGACGAATCTCACGGAGGGCGACGGTGCCGGGCCTGTAGCGATGGGGCTTCTTGACGCCACCGGTTGCCGGTGCGCTCTTACGCGCAGCCTTGGTGGCGAGCTGTTTCCTAGGTGCCTTACCACCGGTGGATTTACGAGCGGTCTGCTTAGTACGCGCCATTGTAATAAATACGAAACGGGCGAATATAAACACTAAAAAAACTGACGAGCGAGCGGACGCACCTACACGCAACGAAAGCACGAGAGTGAATAAAACGCGCCATACAGGCCCCAGTCCTATTTATACTGTGGCAACGTAGCTGTGTTAGCGGGTATGAGGCACATGCGCGCCCCCTATACCATACCGACGAAATTAAGCTTTCTTGTAAAAATAAAATTTTTGTTTGGACATTATTAAAAATTACGTACTATGTATTATATTAATCAAATGCATCGCTAAACCTAATTTCAATTTCGATACGAGAAACAACTTGAAAATTCAATAATCGTTCGGTTACTTTCTGGAATGAACTAAAACGAACTTATTTTATTTGTTATTGTATCTATAAATAGTAGGTATTTATTGATGTATGCATGTTTACTTACATTGAAAATAATATTAAAGATTATTTTATAAAATTCTAGGTTTTTGTACGCGTAGAGCTATATAATTGTGATTGTACTGATTTTACTATAATGCATCTATTTAGAAAACCTATCTAATGAACTGAATGTGATCCTAGTACCTATATAATAACAGATACATAAAGTAAACTTTCTTGTACTCCTTAATATAAACATTCATTTATTGATTAGAACGACGTGATGTCTAAAGTTTAGGGATTACGTCAGTTACGATGTAGGTATTATTAAGTACCAATTACTAATCTAGGCCTTAGTGAATTCCTATTACTATAATTTTTAAGTAATTTAAAAACTTAATTTGACTCAAATTTTAATTATCATTCCACCATTGCGATGAACGCAGTAGATTTTACTAAAATTACTTAGCTAGTAGTAGGTAGATAGGTTGGTTAATTAACGTTTTTCGACTGTAATCAAGTTAAAGAAATGTGAATTATTATCACGTGAACATATTTGTGGCCCTGAAAAGGGCCTTTTGTTTTATCTCCTGCCTGCAACTTGCGGTGTGGGTGCGCGTCCAGACTCTTGTCGTGGCTAGCTTGTGACGACAGCGATACGTGAATCACGTGCGACGTATGTACATAATAATATTATTATGACAGACGACACGCACAATAAACACACGCACCACCATCGACAAGAAGCGCACGAACAATCGCACTGGATTTAACACTTTTCACACACACAAGAAGCGGCTTCGAGATGCGCGAGCTCTTGTTAGCCACCGACCGCTCACTTGGAGCTGGTGTATTTGGTGACGGCCTTGGTGCCTTCACTGACGGCGTGCTTGGCGAGCTCTCCGGGCAGAAGGAGCCTGACGGACGTCTGCACCTCCCGAGATGTGATGGTCGACCTCTTGTTGTAGTGGGCGAGACGGGAGGCTTCGGCGGCGATGCGCTCGAAGATGTCGTTCACGAACGAGTTCATGATGGACATGGCCTTGCTGGAGATACCGGTGTCGGGGTGCACCTGCTTCAGGACCTTGTAGATGTAGATGGCGTAACTCTCCTTCCTCTTATGCTTCTTCTTCTTCTTGTCGGTCTTGGAGATGTTCTTCTGGGCTTTGCCAGACTTCTTGGCGGCTTTACCACTTGTCTTGGGCGGCATTATGTTATTTTCAAAATACACGTGCTAACGGAACGGAGTCCAGTAACAGTATAAATCGAAGCGCATAGTCACAAGTTGTATTTATACGGACGCTCGTGTCCCGCGGTAGTGGCAAGCTCGACGTAGCGACGGACCAATCACAGATCTCCATAGCGCGCGCGGGGAGAGGGGTCGTTTGGGAGGAAGGCAAAGAGGGCGGGGGAGACGCTTGCGTTCGTGCGTACGTCATTATTGAAAATAAATAAATAATATTTATTTATTTTTTTCACTAAAATGGTACTTTTTAAATTTAAAACAATCGATTATTACGATATAATTTGGATTAGTACTTCCCATAAAATATACTACATGATATTTTCTGTAGAACGGTACATTACCTATATTATTATTAATATGTATCCTTTATTATCTTATTTATTGATTAAATCCTTTTGCGGTTTCTAATACCTTTGTCAGCTCGAAAGTAATGGTAATGTACATAATTTATTTCTCACCTACAATTATGATTATTAATTTATTATATGTAACTATGTATATGTACCTAATTCAAGAAAAGATATGAATCATATTTTTGTTTTTCCCTTTTAATTTTCTCTTGATCTTAGAATAAAGATGCTATTGGGGGGGGGGGGGGTTGCTTCCGTCCTCAATATTTATTAAACAAAAACATACATACTTACTTACGTAAATTATTGACAAGTACCATCGATAGACAGTAGTAGCCTGTACATGTGCATACTTACATATCTTTACTTAGTAGATCACACTCATGCTCAGCTGTACATAATAATTATGCGTGTGTCTGTTTACTATACGTCATATCAGTAGGTAAGTAAGTTTTAGTTTTTCGACAATTAAACCGTTAAAGAAACTGTCTCTGTTAAATATTTGACGAATCATATTGTGGCCCTGAAAAGGGCCTTTTGTTTTGGATACGAAGAGAAGAGCATCGCGCAACCGACATAATAAATATACAGATTTCATAAATATTATATCGAAGTACGCGTGCGGTTCACAGTTCGCACCATTCGTAGCGGCGGCGGCTGCGACTTTTGCGCAACGTTTAAGCCTTCTTCTCGGTCTTCTTGGGCAGTAGCACGGCCTGGATGTTCGGCAGCACACCACCTTGGGCGATCGTAACGCCGGAGAGCAGCTTGTTCAACTCTTCGTCGTTGCGGATGGCCAATTGAAGATGACGCGGAATAATCCTGGTCTTCTTGTTGTCCCTCGCGGCGTTGCCGGCCAACTCGAGAACCTCAGCGGCCAGGTACTCCATAACGGCGGCCAAATAGACGGGTGCACCGGCACCGACACGTTCTGCGTAGTTTCCGTTACGCAGCAGCCTGTGGATACGTCCCACGGGGAACTGGAGTCCAGCACGGTTGGAGCGGGACTTTGCCTTTCCCTTAACCTTGCCACCTTTACCGCGACCCGACATGATTGTTGATTGAAGAATAAATCACACGAAAAAACTGCGAAACACGCGTACAACAGTGTGCACACGTCGAGACAATCTCTTGCAATAACTTCGTAATACCCTGTACCGGCCGTATTTATACTCGCGCCGCGTAGCTCTGTCAGTGGGAGGGATGAACCGTCTAGCGAAACCGATTCACTAAACGCGCAAGCGCGCACTGGCTCTCTCGCTCCGTTCGTTTCGTCGTCACCTCGTCACGTAAAATATTCTACTCAGACAGACACTGTTCATCTTGCAGTGCAGTACACTTGCACATTGGATATGTCGTTACGAGAAAATAATGATTATGTGAGTTTTAAGTAATTCTACTCGTAAATTTCTTGTAGGAACAAAAATATTTGGATATTAAAATTATCAGTCGGCCACCGGAAAATTGTAAAATATCGAGAGAAATAGGTAAGTAAACTATATTTTCTAAATAAGACTTAGGTAGTTAGTTAGTAGGATTGGATTTATCGTATATAGAACGATGATTCTTACGGTGTTTACAATTTTCCGGTGCAATAGGTGTGTGTATATATATATATTAGTAGGCAGTTAGTAGAATTAGTAGTTAGGTAATAAATGCGAGCCCTAATTAATTAATTAGTGTACTTACCTAACTAATTAATTAATACTTTTTATTAATATGTAAATAAATAGGTACGTAGGTTCCTTTTTTTTATATTCTATTCCCTACCTGTTAGGCGTACTTACCTTTTTATTTACTTACGTTGATCATGTTTGTAAATAAACAAACAAACAAACCCTATCAACCAATGTGACTGGGAACAGGGCTCGGGTTATGTATTACTAGAGCTATCTGCTTGCTTGATTGATTGATTACCTAGACCGTTTCGTTATTTATATACCTATATAATTTTCTATCGAGTATGTACCCATTATTTTTGAAAGTTTTACGACCATCCTTCCGTTTAATAGAAACGAATATCTTTCAATATTCATGATAGTATTGTTAGCCCTGAAAAGGGCTTTTTGGTGTGCGCACGGAGAGCGCTGCGATTGAGAGCGCATGGCACGCGCGCTAAGCATCTCGTTGCCGCCGCCTTGATGTCTGTGTCTTCAGTCGCTGCTTGTTGCTGCTTCTGACGAACCGAATCTTCAGTGGTGGTGTGTGTTGTCGAGACACGTCGAGCGCAGTGTTCAGCATCCCTCATAATCATCCCGAGAACGATAGACACGCGTACGAACGACGAGCGAGCGAGCGAGCGAGCGCGAACGAACGCACGCACCTTTTTCCATAGTATATGCGTCGATATATGTGTATATTGTGATATGTAACACATTATGTGTAGCGTATACACAGCTTCTAACTACGTACACGTACACAAAACGTTTTAGGCGTTTACATATTCACAAAAACACCACATAGCGGACACAAATACCGTAGGTGTAAGACACGCACGCACGCGCACTGCTGTACACGTCATGTTATTGTCGACTGTTGTCGTCGTCGTCGTCGTAGCCGCCTTCGTCGCCGGTGTAACGCGAACGCGACCGTAGCTTACTTCTTAGCGGCGGAAGCTTTCTTGGCTGCCGGCTTTGACTTGGGTGTAGACGCGGCCTTTTTAGGTTTAGGAGCTTTAGGCTTCTTGGTTGGCGGCTTCGCTGTCTTCTTTGCTTTGGGCGCCTTAGCCTTGGCGGGGGCGGCTGCCTTCTTCGGTGCCGGCTTCTTCTTAGCGGCGGCTGCCTTCTTGTCCTTAGCGGCGGAAGCGGCCGAAGATTTGGATTTCGAAGGTGAAGCAGAAGACGCGGCTGCTGCGGCTGCCGCCTTCTTGGTCTTGGCGCCGGCAGCGGAAGCTGTCGCCTTCTTAGCCTTCGAAGCGGCAGCGGGTGCCTTACCGGCGGCCTTGCCGACCGCGCCGGCGGGTTTCTTAGACGCGGACGACTTCGATTCGAGTTTGAATGAACCGGAGGCACCCTTGCCCTTGGTCTGGATCAGCGCGCCAGATTCGACGGCGCTCTTCAGGTATTTCCTGATGAACGGAGCCAGTTTCTCCGCGTCCACCTTGTACTGGGCAGCGATGTATTTCTTGATCGCCTGCAGGGAAGATCCGCTGCGCTCCTTCATCTCTTTGATAGCGTTGTTGACCATCTCGGATGTTTTGGGATGAGTCGGCTTCGCCTTGGGCTTCTTAGCGGCTGCACCGGCGCCGCCGGCTTGCCTCGCCTGTTTCTTCGCTGGGGTAGCGGGTGCCGGAGCCTCGGTAGCAACTGCGGTGTCTGCCATTGTTTTGTTTTGTAAATTGATAACTTCACAACTACACACACGTAAACAACAAACGAACGAACAGCTGGTTCGGCAAAAGTATAAGAGACTTAGATGTCGCCACTTATAGGTTTCGAGAGTTTCGTGCACGTACGGCTTCGTACGACGAAACTTTACCGTAACGAGAGCCGTGATGTCGCGGGACGTTTTCTCGTATGAACGCTTGAAAGTTTTCACTAACACGTATCTAATAAAATATAGAAAAATAATGTTTATCGTGTCGAAACGAATGTGTCTCCTACGATTTCGGTTAGGTCATGAAGTTGACTATTGCGGTGTACGAACGTGGGAAGCGTGAGGCGATCGTCGGAGACGTGGCGGTGTTTTATTTTGACGACTGCTATAGAAGCTAAGGTCGGGTCGAGTTCAAAACGTTATTTTCTCTATAAAAGTGATAGCGAGCGGTGTTAAAGGTCGACGCGTAGACAGGGAGGATATCGAGCTTGTACGATGACAGGATTTCGTCGATATAACACCGACTCGCGAAAATTATATCGAGGTAAAAGTGAAGCGTCGTAAAACACCGCGACCGCCGAACAGTTAAGGACGGACGGCTCCGTCCAGGACGTGCAACCTATTAATATACTAATATTAAAAGACGATAGTGCCCTTAGACGTGTTAACTATGTAAGGAAAGCGATTAACGCATCGTAAAGCTCATCTAACTAGGTGTAAGACTACAAAATACGCAGGTACGTACGGTTCGTTCGGGCGGGCCTTCGTTCGGTAGGTCGTGCGGTACTACTACTTACCGCATTCTCTTCAGAACGTGGCCATACGTTTTTCTCATAATATGTAATTATTGTTTGTAGCTGTATTAAGAAAAATATAGGTGGACTAAATAAATGCAATACGCGTAAAAACACAATACTTATTATATAAAATACGTCATCACATTACAATCGATTCAACACGTAGCTATGACATTACGTACCGTAATAACAAGACATAAAGAAACGGTACGCGCAACCCGGTACAAACCCAATAATATAATGTACATACCTACCTAGGTAGGTAGGTAGATAGATAGATAGATAAATAAATAAATATATAATAAGTAAGTAAGTAAATAAATAAATAAATAGACAGACAGACGGACAGACGATCTAAATGCCTAGTTTCAAACTTTATATTGTAATGTTTTATTTATATACTTATTAAGTAATAAAAATATAAATTTCAGATTGTCAACACGCACCCTCCTGAAGGCGAACTTGCAACGATGATAAGACGCGGCGCGAACGACGAGCGCGGCGAAGGTGAGTGATATTAATTTTATTATGAGTACCTAAGTTAGCTAGTAAGTATTACAGATATGTACTGTGTAGTATGTTCATATGTTCCCATTGTACTAATCTTCTCATAGAGGAGTCCACTCCACCCAAATATAATATAGACTCGTCATCAAGTAGGCGAGTAAAAGTACATACTTAATGTAAGTACATGATGTGTGTGTGTGCGTGAGTGTGTAGTACGTTTTTAGACTTAATTCCGTTTAAGAAATATATTTAATAATATCGAATCGTATGCGGCCCTGAAAAGGGCCTTTTTTTTGATGTGCGCATCTACATACACGTGTATGATCGGACGGTATGGATTATATCCGCCACACAGAGTATGTAGAGCTGGTTGCGCGCCGCAAACGGGCAACGGCGACAGCGTTTAACCGCCGAAACCGTACAGGGTGCGACCCTGGCGCTTCAGAGCGTAGACGACGTCCATGGCGGTGACGGTCTTCCTCTTGGCGTGCTCGGTGTAGGTTACGGCGTCACGGATGACGTTCTCGAGGAACACTTTAAGCACACCGCGAGTCTCCTCGTAGATCAGACCGGAGATACGTTTCACGCCTCCTCTGCGAGCCAGACGACGGATGGCGGGCTTAGTGATACCCTGGATGTTATCACGAAGTACCTTCCTGTGACGCTTAGCTCCTCCTTTTCCCAGACCCTTTCCTCCCTTACCGCGACCGGTCATCTTCTCAGCAGAAAATCGTCGAACAAGTTAAAAAATAAACTCGGCACGGGTGTGTGCGCACACGAACCACGCGAACGACTGGAATATTTTTCAATCGAAGCGTGCGAGCTGTCGCTACGACCCCGTATGGGGGCGTGGCAAGCGGCTTCAGGGCTTCGCCCTCTGACCGCGGTATCCATCCGTGGTCCATGAATATGGACCCGTCATTAGGTGGCCACTAGTTGGCATGGGAGTTGGTGATATGATTCACCTATGTATTTCTGTATGTATGTGTATACTGTAGGCACGTCACGACGCTATATTACTATAGCGCCGACTCTTCACGGGCCACCGGCGGCACGTCCCCGCCGAGTGAGACCCCGAGGGGAAGCCCAGCGGGGGACGTCCAGCGACAGTGTACCGACTTTATACGGACCTACAGTAGTTAGTGAAACTCCCGTCTAGTCCGCTCGCCCCCCGAGCGGGAGGTTACGGTTTAGACCGCGGAGTCGACTTATGTATGTGTGTGAGCGGCATTGTATTGTGTTACATCGCTCAGTGTACGTGCACCGAATAGTAAGCTTGCGCTATCTATTCAGTGCGTGAGTTTAGCGAGTGTAGAGTTGCGAATGTATGGTCGACTCGCATCGTGCCTATATTAACCTAGCACACGATGCTTATCGGGGTGCGAGTAGGAAATGTAGAGTCTTATTGTTTGAGTAAGCCGCGTGTAGACTGGTACGGCTTACTCAGGCGTCAGTCCGGGGGGGTTGGGGGGTCGTTGTCGACAATAAGGTCGCGGGGCAGGGGTCTCGCATCAGGGGGGCGCGCGTGCCAGGGCGCCAAGTGCTTGACGTGGGGCCAAGCAGAGGCGTCGGCTCGCGCGAACATTCCCTTAGTGAGGCGCCTAACAAACTCGTCCAGGCTCTCAATCCCGAGATCGCGCTGGATGACGTCATTCCTCACATAGCGAGGGGCGTCTAGAATAGTCCGTAGCGCGAGATGTTGTTGCGCACGGAGTTTCCTTCGATTTCCCTCGCTTGTGAGGGCGAACCAGGCGGGTGCGGCGTACGTCAGTATGGGGCGTACGTACGCCTTATATACGCCCAACTTGACGCGCACCGGGAGTCGGGATGAGAGTACTGGTGTGAGGAGGTTGCGGGCGACCCTGCCCTGTGCGGCGACCTTATGGACATGCGGCCCCATGGTGAGCCGACGGTCGATAGTCACACCCAGGTACTTGACCCGGGGCGTCCACTCGATGTCGGCCCCGCTGAGTTTCAGGCGTGGTGGCAGGGGCGTTGATCCCGTGATCAATGCCTGTGTCTTACTCACGTTAACCGACAGTCGCCATTTGGCGAGCCAGTCCGGGATGAGGTTGAGGGCACGCTGCATCTTTACCGCCGCGTACTTGGCGTTCATAGAAGTTGTAATGTACGCGGCGTCGTCAGCGTACAGTGCGAGTGTAGAGTCTGGCGTCGTAGGTATGTCGTCGGTGTAACGTGAGTAACACGCAGGCGACACGCAGCTGCCTTGGGGGACTCCGGCTTTGATCGGGCGAGGGGCAGATAGGGCCCCATCTACCACCACTCTGAAACACCTGTTGGACAGGAAAGCTGAGACCACTCTTACAATGCGACGGGGAGCGTTGGAGGTGGCCAGTTTATAGACCTTATTATATATATTTTTCAATGCGCTGTCTCGCCTATATTTATACTGTACGCGGAGCTCAGCGGGGCGGGGAGAGGGAGAAGAGAGGTGCGCGGGACGAGGTGACTCGATGCTCGTCGTTGGTTGGTCGTTTGAGCGACGATGTCTTCTACGTTGAATCATCATTAGAACTTTGAGTCAAATTAAGTTTTAAAATTTAAAATAATAGTAATATATATGTACTACGACCTAGATTAGTAATTGGTACAAACTTTAGACTAACTAATACGGACTAGGACCGTTCATGAAATGCATAATAACTTAGATTTTTAACGTTAGGTACTTGCATTAAACAGATAAACTAATCATTAATATTCTATACGTACTCACTACTACTGTCCCTACGTACATGCATTTTACAAAAAAAAAAAAAAAAAATATATATATATATATATTTATATAATTACTTATATACATTTTGTAAAAAAAAAAAAAAAATATCTAAGTACTTATTCATTGCACTTGTACCTACGTCAACATAGAACTAATATCAGTACGTACGTACTTTCCACGGATACATGAATAGTGTACTTCCATAATATTTAAATATTTTTCTATGATAAATATGTGGGAATTTGTCATTGATTATCGATATGTAGTTTAGTTTGTGTGTGTATGATTAGTGTATTAGGTGTATTTATTCGTTTTACGACATATTCCGTTATAAAGAAACATTTAATAATCAGATACATATGTGGCCCTGAAAAGGGCCTTTTATGTGAGTGAACACGCACAGTCACCAACGACGCCGGCCACCGACACGATGCACTGCACGAATGCAGCGTCTACGTGAAGGAGGACGCGTATTGTGCGACTTATGCTGTTGTTGCAGCAGCAGTTTAAGCGCGTTCGCCTCTGATCCTGCGCGCCAACTGGATGTCCTTAGGCATGATGGTGACACGCTTAGCGTGAATCGCGCACAGGTTGGTATCTTCGAAGAGACCGACGAGGTAAGCTTCGCTAGCCTCCTGGAGCGCCATAACAGCGGAACTCTGGAAACGGAGATCGGTCTTGAAGTCCTGAGCGATCTCACGCACCAGACGCTGGAACGGAAGCTTGCGGATCAGCAGTTCGGTACTCTTCTGGTAGCGACGAATCTCACGGAGGGCGACGGTGCCGGGCCTGTAGCGATGGGGCTTCTTGACGCCACCGGTTGCCGGTGCGCTCTTACGCGCAGCCTTGGTGGCGAGCTGTTTCCTAGGTGCCTTACCACCGGTGGATTTACGAGCGGTCTGCTTAGTACGCGCCATTGTATAATAAATACGAAACGGGCGAATATAAACACAAAAAAACTGACGAGCGAGCGGACGCACCTACACGCAACGAAAGCACGAGAGTGAATAAAACGCGCCATCCGTTAGCTAATCGCGACACCCCCGGCTGGGGGTGTAACGAGCGGTTTCAGGGCTGAGCCCTCTGACCGCGGAGTCCGGCCGGGGCCCGTTAATACGGACCCGTCATTAGGGTGCCCCATGAGGCGTTGGCCGCGGTAAGCGGTCGGCTCTATGTGTTATTGTCTGTATGTGTATACTGTAGGCACGACACGACGCTATGTTACATAGCGCCGACTCTTCACGACCCACCGGCGGAACATCACCGCCGGGTGAGACCCCTAAGGGAGGCCCAGCGGGGGACGACCAGCCAGGTGTGCCGGCTTGTTTCGGACCTACAGTAGGCAGTGAAACTCCCGTCCAACCCGCTCGCCCCTAGAGCGGGACGGGTTGAACCGCAGAGTCGAATTATGTATGTGTGTGAGCGGCATTGTATTGTGTTACATCGCTCAGTGTACGTGCACCGAATAGCAAGCTACGCTAGCTACTCGGTACGTGTGTATGGCGAGTGTATAGAGGCGAATGTGTGGTCGACTCGCACCGTGCCTATATTAACTTAGCACACGGCGCTTATCGGGGTGCGAGTAGGAAATGTAGAGTCTTTTTGTTTGAATAGGCCGCGTGTAGACTGGTACGGCCTATTCAGGCGTCAGTCCGGGGAGGTTGGGGACTCGCTGCTCGCAACCAGGTCGCGGGGGAGTGGTCTCGCGTCGGGGGGGCGCGCATGCCAGGGCGCCAGGTGCTTGACGTGGGGCCAAGCTGAGGCGTCGGCACGCGCGAACATTCCCTTCGCGAGGCGTCGCACAAACTCATCCAGGCTCTCTATCCCTAGGTCTCGCTCTATGACGTCGTTCCTCACGTAGCGAGGGGCGTCAACGACTCTACGCAACGCGAGATGTTGCTGCGCGCGGAGTGCTTTTCGGCTCGCCTCGCTAGTGAGGGCGAACCATGCTGGTGCGGCGTACGTCAACACTGGGCGTATGTACGCCTTGTAAATACCCAGTTTGACGCGCGCCGGGATTCGGGATGAGAGCACTGGTGTGAGTCGGTTGCGAACCACTCTACCCAGCGTGGCGACGTTGCGAGCGTGCGGTCCCATGGAGAGTCGACGATCGATGGTCACACCCAGGTACTTGGCCCGGGGCGTCCACTCGATGTCGGCTCCGTTGAGTTTCAGACGTGGTGGTAGGGGGGCCGATCCCGTAATCAGCGCCTGCGTCTTACCCACGTTGACCGACAGTCGCCATTTGGCGAGCCACTCGGGGATGGTGTCTAGCGCGCGCTGCATCTTAGTCGCCGCGTACTTGGCATTAAGGGATATAGTAATGTACGCGGCGTCGTCAGCAAACAGCGCGAGCGTGGCGTCTGGGGTCGTCGGTATGTCGTCGGTGTAACGTGAGTAACACGCAGGCGAAACGCAGCTCCCTTGGGGTACGCCCGCTAGGATAGGTCTCGGGGCGGACAGGGCCCCGTCGACCACCACTCTGAAACACCTGTTCGACAGAAATGCTTGGACCACTTGTACGACTCGACGGGGCGCTTTTGAGGTGGCTAGCTTGTAGACTAGCCCCTCGTGCCACACGCGGTCGAAAGCCTTCTCCATGTCGAGGAATACTGCGACCCCGTACTCCTTTTTATTCATTGCAGATGACAGGAGGTGCAGTACCCTCGACAACTGAAGCGTCGTGCTGTGCTCCGCTCGAAACCCGAATTGCTCCGGACGCGGAGAGATGTGCGGGGTGAGGTGTCGCAGCAGGAGTTTTTCGAACACCTTAGAGATGGCTGAGAGGAGGGTGATGGGTCGATAGCTCCCTGGTTTGAACGGGTTCTTCCCCGCCTTGGGCAGCATAATGACGCGCCCCTCCTTCCATGCTGTGGGGAAGACCCCCGTGCGCAGTATACCAGTGAACAGGCGCGCCAGGGCCGCAACGGTACGGTACGGCAAGTGGCGCAGCGCTGTATTGGTAATACCGTCGGCACCGGGGGCCTTGCGCGGCTTCGTCTGTAGTATGGCGCGTCTAACTGCGCCAGGCGAGAAGTATATGGGGTCCTCCTCAGGGGCTATCGGTGGTGCGAAGTAGTCTCTAAGGTGTTGCTCGACTGCTGCGATATGGTCGTGCTCGGTGGTCGGGTTCGGGCGGAACTGACGCTCCAGGTGCTCTGCGAAGGCTTCCGCGCGGTCCTCCGCTACATAAATGAAGGCCCCGTCGTCGGTTTGGAGTGGGCACACCGGAGCTGGGGTACTTGTGAGCTGGCGGCACAGTCTGTGTGTTGCCTGCCAGTCACTCGCTGCAGAGTCGATATGTTTCTCCCAACTCTCGGTGGCTAGGGCCTCTAACTCGGCCTTAACTCTCGCCGCTAGTCGGTTGAGCCGCGCTTTTAAGGTAGGGCAACGTGTTTGTTGCCACTGCTTGCGTAGGCGCCTCTTTTGGGTAATCAAGGCGTGGATTCGTGATGGTAGGGGGGGCTGGAGCCCTCTCCCCTGCGACTGAGGTGTTGACGTCGCTTCCTCAAGGGCGCTCTTCACGCAAGCAGTGACGTCATCGGCAAGAGCGTCGACGTCTGCGGCGGTAGCGACGGGCCGAGTAGGTGTAGTGGTCTCAAGCAAGTCTGTGAACGTAGTCCAGTCCGTTAATCGACGTGGCGCTAGAGGCTTCAGTCGGGTCGGCATCCCCGATAGGACGACGAGTACGGGATGGTGATCTGACTGTAACTCGTCGTCAATCACCTGTTGCGTGATCTGGCAGCGTAAACCCGTATGGACCACAATGTCCAGCACGTCAGGCATGTGCAGCGGGTTGTCTGGGTAATGTGTGGGCGTCTCAGGGCCGGACACTGTGTATCCATGGGCCTCCGCGTCTAGGCAGAGCCGTCTCCCCTCGTTGTTCTGTATCAGGGCGTTCCATGCAGGATGCTTGCAGTTGAGGTCGCCGGCGAGGATTGCAGGCGATTCGGTGGCAGACAGGGTGGCCCTCAGCTCGTTGAGGTCTAGTCGAACTGAGGGCGGCTTGTAGCAGGCGTACAGGCGAATGTCCTCGCCGGCTACGTGCAGCTGAACGCCCTGTACGTAGAGCGTGTTGAGCGGCTGCTGGGGGGGGGGGATTTCCTGATGGACGACTCTCCTTTTGACTAGAACTGCCAGACCACGGTATCTAGTATTGTTTGCCGACCTTTCGTCCTTCCTGTAAACGAGGAAACCTGGGAACCTAGCCCTATCTTCAGGCCCCAGGTGCGTCTCGCTTATCAGCGCCACGTCGATGTTTTGTTCCCTCAGGAGGTGGCGGAGAGGGGCGACCTTGTCCCGTAGGCCGCGGGCGTTCCAGTGGAGCACCCTTAACGGCCTAGCCATGGCACAGGGTGAGTAACTTGGCCAGGCCGTCAAGGATGACCAGCTCCGGGCTCTGCCCCTGCCTGATGGCCTTGATCAGGTCCATCAGCAGTTGGATTGCGCAGGTCGTGAACTCTGCATTGGGGGCCCCCGTTGGGGCGGAGTTGGTAGTGGTGGTGGTGGAGGGGGTGGTAGTGGGGGCACTCTTTGGTTGTGCCCTAATAGCGCCCGCTTTGGCGCCCTTTTTCCCCTTCACGACCTGCGTCCCCTTAGGGGGGGGGGCAGATTTTGGGACGTGATCCTCCTGCCGGGTCGCTGGGGGGTTGGGTTTGCCACCCTTGCCCCCCCGGTTCCGCTTCCTCCGCCGGGAGGAGGTGGCCTCTCCGCGTACCGTGGGCCCGTTGGCTGCCGCCATTAGCGACGCGCCCTGGTCGCGTTCGTGGGATTGAGTGTCCTCTGGTGGTTGAGGGCGGCGCGTCGCTATCTGAGTGGAGATGGCGACAGTCCCCGCCCGCCTGGCCCGCATCTCTTTCTGGAATACGGGGCACCTGGCGTTGCAGGCCGGATGTGGGCCCCCGCAGTTCGCGCAGGTGGCTGGCTCCTCTCTAGGGCGCGGGCAGTCTTTTGCCACGTGCCCCTGTCCACATCTGACACAGGCGAGCGGACGGTGGCATTGGTGCGACGAGTGCCTAAATTGTTGGCACCTATGGCACTGAGCGGGCCCACGTTTGCCACGCCATGCCTCTATCTTGACACCCCGCATGTTCAGGAACACGCTGGTGTCATAGATGCGGCGCACGTCCTCTGTGCGCCGCAGCACGACGTGGAAGACGCAGCCGGGTCTTCCTTGGCGCCCTCTGATGTGGCGCACGTACTCCGGCTCGTACCCAAGTACGCGGAGCTCCTCCTCTATCTCCTGAGGGTCGGTGTCGGCTGGCAGCCCCCTGATGGCTACCTTTAGATTTTTCTCCGCTGGTAGGGAGTATGCGAACCAGCTCACTCCACTTTCCCTCTCTAGCCTAGAGAGGTACCGCTGGATGAGCCGGTATTCTTCTTCTGACTCGGGCGAGAATCGAACCCCCGAGCCATAGGGACGTGCGTTGGGCGGGCGGCCCAACTTGGCGGCGATGTCCCTAAAGTGGGACGCCCAGTTGGGCAGTTTCTCCACTACCAACGGAGGGTAGCGAGGCTTCTTCACTTTAGCTTTATTTATAATAATATTACCCGCGGCCGAATTCGAATCGGCGGCGGTGGGCGAGGGGGCTGCACTTGTGACACACTTATTATTAAAATTATGGCCACTTACCCCGTTATTCGGGTCTGTTCCAGGTATGCCGGGTGGCGAACGCGCGCTGCAGTAGCGCTTCGCTCGCTCAACAGCGTCATCGGAGCTCCTACGCCGTCTCTGCGGCCTGGCCGTCGCTGTCAGCTCGTCGTACGACGGTGTAGGAGACATCGGTGTGTCCGTATCTACAGCTACGTTCCCGAACCGCACTTCACTCCCTACGGACGCCAGCGATAGACTCGAGCCCGCACGCGATGAATTATTCGAGAGCATGGCGGGCGAATCATAAGCGGACGCGCGAGGAGCGGCGGGCGACGCGGGGACGGGTGGCGACGCGGGGCGCACGTTAGCCGTGCGTAGTCTCGGATCGCGAGATGAACCCGCTCCCGGAGCGGGAGAACGGTCGCGAGCCGGTGCACGAGGCGCGCGGTCGGCGCCGAACGAGGCGGCGGCCGTCATGCGCGGCGGCGGCGGAGCTACTGCGCTAGCGGCGTACGTGCGCGGAGAGGCGAGTGGAATATTCCCGGCGCCGGGGGCAAATGACGTCACTGTGGAATTTTTAGTAACAGCTCGCGCGTATGTGACCGGTTGTTGGGGCTTCTGGTGATCGAAGACTGGGGCTGATGCTCGTACAGCACCTGTAGACACCTTCATGCATCCAGTCTTCGAGCTCGAGCTCTCTTCGGAACCTTTGTTCCCACTCTTCTTTATATTTCTACCCACTTGTTGGGCAGAAAATTTTTTTGAATTTAAATTTAAATTCTTTGAAACGGCCGTTGATCTGGCAGCCGATGCTGATCCTGACAGGGCCATCCGCACGTTCGGGAGCGACGATGTCCGGCCCAGCACGGGCCGCTCGGGATCTTCTTCCTCTTCACTTGGGCCGGCGCCTCCACGGTCAGGGGGACCGCGGGCGCCTGGCTTCGTGGGCTTCATTTTGGTGTTTCAGCAGCCGCCGCGACCACTTCGATGGGACCACCGAGGAAGGTGCGGGGCAGGCCTTCCCTTCGTGCTGTCGCCGGTACAAACCTAGATTTGCACCGTCGACAACACAAACGGTTGGCCCGATTTGAAAATCGGGTCCGTGCGGTGAGTTGCGGGTAGGTGATTTCGCGCGATACGGAGCTCGGAGACACTTCCACACAACTTGGCCACTGGGCGAATCCAAAACGCGCCATACAGGCCCCAGTCCTATTTATACTGTGGCAACGTAGCTGTGTTAGCGGGTATGAGGCACATGCGCGCCCCCTATACCATACCGACGAAATTAAGCTTTCTTGTAAAAATAAAATTTTTGTTTGGACATTATTAAAAATTACGTACTATGTATTATATTAATCAAATGCATCGCTAAACCTAATTTCAATTTCGATACGAGAAACAACTTGAAAATTCAATAATCGTTCGGTTACTTTCTGGAATGAACTAAAACGAACTTATTTTATTTGTTATTGTATGATCTATTTATTGATGTATGCATGTTTACTTACATTGAAAACTAATATTGATGATTATTTTATGAAATTATAGGTTTTTGTAGGCGTAGAGCTATATAATTGTGATTGTACTGATTTTACAATAATGCACCTATTTAGAAAACCTATCTGACGAACTGAATGTGATCTAAGTACCTATATAATAACAGATAAATACAGTAAACTTTCTTGTACTCCATAATATAAACATTCATTTATTGATTAGAACGACGTGATTAGTTTAGCTGTTTAATGCAAGTATCTAACGATAAAAATCTAAACATAAGTAGTCCGTATGTCTAAAGTTTAGGGATTACGTCAGTTACGATGTATTATTAAGTACCAATTACTAATCTAGGCCGTAGTGCATACCTATTACTATAATTTTTAGGTAATTTAAAAACTTTATTTGACTCAAATTTTTTTAAATTATCATTCCACCATTGCGATGAACGCAGTAGATTTTACTATAATTACTTAGTTAGTAGTAGGTAGGTAGGTAGGTAGGTTGGTTGGTTGGTTAATTAACGTTTTTCGACTGTTATCAAGTTAAAGAAATGTGAATTATTATCACGTGAACATATTTGTGGCCCTGAAAAGGGCCTTTTGTTTTATCTCCTGCCTGCAACTTGCGGTGTGGGTGCGCGTCCAGACTCTAGTCGTGGCTAGCTTGTGACGACAGCGATACGTGAATCACGTGCGACGTATGTACATAATAATATTATTATGACAGACGACACACAGTAAACACACGCACCACCATCGACAAGAAGCGCACGAACAATCGCACTGGATTTAACACTTTTCACACACACAAGAAGCGGCTTCGAGATGCGCGAGCTCTCGTTAGCCACCGACCGCTCACTTGGAGCTGGTGTATTTGGTGACGGCCTTGGTGCCTTCACTGACGGCGTGCTTGGCGAGCTCTCCGGGCAGAAGGAGCCTGACGGACGTCTGCACCTCCCGAGATGTGATGGTCGACCTCTTGTTGTAGTGGGCGAGACGGGAGGCTTCGGCGGCGATGCGCTCGAAGATGTCGTTCACGAACGAGTTCATGATGGACATGGCCTTGCTGGAGATACCGGTGTCGGGGTGCACCTGCTTCAGGACCTTGTAGATGTAGATGGCGTAACTCTCCTTCCTCTTATGCTTCTTCTTCTTCTTGTCGGTCTTGGAGATGTTCTTCTGGGCTTTGCCAGACTTCTTGGCGGCTTTACCACTTGTCTTGGGCGGCATTATGTTATTTTCAAAATACACGTGCTAACGGAACGGAGTCCAGTAACAGTATAAATCGAAGCGCATAGTCACAAGTTGTATTTATACGGACGCTCGTGTCCCGCGGTAGTGGCAAGCTCGACGTAGCGACGGACCAATCACAGCTCTCCATAGCGCGCGCGGGGAGAGGGGTCGTTTGGGAGGAAGGCAAAGAGGGCGGGGGAGACGCTTGCGTTCGTGCGTACGTCATTATTGAAAATAAATAAATAATATTTATTTATTTTTTTCACTAAAATGGAACTTTTTAAATTTAAAACAATCGATTATTACGATATAATTTGGATTAGTACTTCCCATAAAATATTTATACTACATGATATTTTCTGTAGAACGGTACATTATTTTTTATTAATATATGTATCCTTTATTATCTTATTATTGATTAAATCCTTTTGCGGTTTCTAATACCTTTGTCAGCTCGAAAGTAATGGTAATGTACATAATTTATTTCTCACCTACAATTATGATTATCTATTAATTTATTATATGTAACTATGTATATGTACCTAATTCAAGAAAAGATATGAATCATATTTTTGTTTTTCCCTTTTAATTTTCTCTTGATCTTAGAATAAAGATGCTATTGGGGGGGGGGGGGTGCTTCCGTCCTCAATATTTATTAAACAAAAACATACATACTTACTTACGTAAATTATTGACAAGTACCTACCATCGATAGACAGTAGTAGCCTGTAAATGTGCATACTTACATATCTTTACTTAGTAGATCGCACTCATGCTCAGCTGTAGGTACATAATAATTATGCGTGTGTCTTGTTACTATACGTCATATCAGTAGGTAAGTAAGTTTTAGTTTTTCGACAATTAAACCGTTAAAGAAACTGTCTCTGTTAAATATTTGACGAATCATATTGTGGCCCTGAAAAGGGCCTTTTGTTTTGGATACGAAGAGAAGAGCATCGCGCAACCGACATAATAAATATACAGATTTCATAAATATTATATCGAAGTACGCGTGCGGTTCACAGTTCGCACCATTCGTAGCGGCGGCGGCTGCGACTTTTGCGCAACGTTTAAGCCTTCTTCTCGGTCTTCTTGGGCAGTAGCACGGCCTGGATGTTCGGCAGCACACCACCTTGGGCGATCGTAACGCCGGAGAGCAGCTTGTTCAACTCTTCGTCGTTGCGGATGGCCAATTGAAGATGACGCGGAATAATCCTGGTCTTCTTGTTGTCCCTCGCGGCGTTGCCGGCCAACTCGAGAACCTCAGCAGCCAGGTACTCCATAACGGCGGCCAAATAGACGGGTGCACCGGCACCGACACGTTCTGCGTAGTTTCCGTTACGCAGCAGCCTGTGGATACGTCCCACGGGGAACTGGAGTCCAGCACGGTTGGAGCGGGACTTTGCCTTTCCCTTAACCTTGCCACCTTTACCGCGACCCGACATGATTGTTGATTGAAGAATAAATCACACGAAAAAACTGCGAAACACGCGTACAACAGTGTGCACACGTCGAGACAATCTCTTGCAATAACTTCGTAATACTTTTTTTTTTTTTTTTTTTTTTTGTGTGGCCTCTCGCAGGTCAACCTATGAGGTTGTCGGCTGCTTAACCGGTCTTGCCTGTGGCGGCCTCGATACTAGGATCAAAGCCTCCAGCCAGGGCTTAATTACTTAAAAACTAAGCGACTACGCTAAGGGCACCCCAGGTGGGGTACGGGCCTCGGCTTAGGGCGTCGCTGGGGGAGGGCAGCAAGGGACGGGCTGGATCGAGCATACGATTATTTAGGGGATCTTTTAAAACTACGGCTCAGCGGCGCGGGCTGGCTCGAGCAAGGGTCGGGGTGGACAATTACGGGACTGTCGCGGCGGGCCTCGACGGCGAGGACGGAAGGACTGCGGTTTGTATATGTACCGACGGAGTGTACTAGTTTCCCTACGGCTCTCTTGGAGCAGGGTAGTGGGGTCGTCAGGAGTGATGAGGGTGTGCCTTGGGCGGCGAATCTTGGAGATTCGCGAGGGTTCGTATCGGGCGGCCGATACGATCAGGGGGTTGCGGTGTTTTTCAGCGGTATCAAAGAAACGCTTGCAGAGGCGTTTCATGAACTGCTGGATGGTGGGGACTCTGAGATCTAAGTGTAGATTCTCATTACGGACGAAGTATGGGGCGTCGAGGATCTTACGGAGGGTCAGGTTTTGGAGGGTCTGCATCCTGTGAAGGTGACGGGGTTTAGCGTGTGCGAAGATGGCGCACGCGTACGTCATTATCGGCCGGATGACTGCCGTGTAGAGGCGCAGCTTGCACTTAAGTGACAGTTTGCTGCGGGCAGTCAAAAGGTAGTGGAGCCTTCCTCGAGCAAAAGCGGCACGCGAGCGGGCCTGCTTTGTGTGCTCGGCGAAGGTCAAGTGCTGGTCAAGGATCACGCCGAGGTACTTTGCTTGCTTCTCCCAGGGGATAGGCTTGCCGTACATAGTGATCGGTGGGGGAGGGGGGACGGTCCTACGCTGTTTCGTGAAGAGAACAGCTTGACTCTTGTCAGGGTTAACCTCAATCCTCCATTTCCGGAACCACTCACCCAGGGTGTTCGCGGAGGTTTGGAGATTTTGAGCGATGACTCTGGTGTCGCGACCGGTGTAGTAAATGGCCGTGTCGTCGGCGAATAGTGCCAACTGGGCCTTTTTACTTTTGGGGATGTCGCTGGTGAACAGCGTGAATGCGAGGGGGGAAACCACTGATCCTTGTGGGACTCCGGCTCGTATGGGGTGTGGGGAGGAGAGTGCTCCCTCGATACGATAGCGAAAGGTGCGATTCGACAGGAAGTCTCGCATGATGAGAACGAGACGGTCTGGCACGCCGAGTTTGTACAGCTTATATAATAAGCCGTTGTGCCAGACCTTGTCGAATGCTTTCGCTATGTCAAAGAACAAGACGCCCGTCATCGTGCCGCGCTGGAAGCCAACGCTTAGGTGCTCAACGATGCGGTGGACTTGGTGGATGCACGAGTGTTCGGTACGAAACCCGAATTGCTCGTTTGGGATGAGACCCTTGGTTTCAGCGTAATCTTTGAGTCGCTTGTAGATAAGCCTCTCGTAGATTTTGCCGAGAACATTGAGGAGACTGATGGGACGGTAGCTAGCGGGGTCAGACTTGGGTTTGCCAGGTTTGGGAATACCGATGACAGTAGCCTGTTTCCACGCTTGGGGGAACATGTTGTTGCTTAATGCGCCATTGAAGATGGCGGTCATTAGCACTATTAATTGGGGGGGGAAGAGTTTGCAAACTCTGTTCGTGATGCCGTCGGCGCCTGGGGCTTTCCGGGGTTGAAGCTTTTTGACGATCTCCGCGACCTCGTCAGGAGTGACGGGGGCTAGGGGATTGTCAGGGTCTTCAACGGGAGGTAGGGAGGCTCTACGTTCAACTTCAGCATCCACCATGTCGATGTGGGCTTGGTCTACTAGTTGAGAGCTGGGCGAGCATTGGGATTCAAGGCTGTCGGCCAGGCATTCCGCCTTTTCGGAGTTATCGAACGCGATACTCTTGTCCGGTCGGACGAGTGGGGGCATGGTGGACTCTTCAGTGGAGCGTAGCTTCCTCTGAAGTTGCCAGAAGGCTTGGTGGGTGGGCTCAAGTTCGCTGAGCATCTTGTCCCAGCGAGCGGAACGCAGCTCCACCATGCGCTTCCTTACAGTACGCTGTAATTTGCGCATGTGGGCCTTGTTAGCGTCGCAGGGAAAGGCGCTGTACGCACGGATGGCGGCGTTCTTCTCAGTCATCAGGGCCCGTATATCGTCCGGGATCTTCCAGCGGCGGTCTTCCGTCGCTGGAATCTCCCTAGAACATTCGTTCAAGACAGATTGTACGTGCTCGGTGAGTGAGTCAATCGCCGCCGTCGTGTCTGCGACAGAGACTATGTGGTCAGGGATGGTGTCCAATTGAGGTGACGTGGCAGATTTCAGTCTGTCGCTTACTTTCTTCCAGTCAGTGATCAATTGGGAAGGAGGGGGCTGGCCCGGGTCAAGGTTACCCGAGCGGGAGCCTAGGTGCATGATCACCGGGCGGTGATCGGAGTTGAGTTCATGTATTGCTTCTATAGATTGTAGGCGGAGGCTTACATTCTTTAGGAGCGCCACATCGAGAACATCTGGGCTATGGTTTGGATTATGGGGGAAGTGAGTAAAACCCATCGGAGCAATGGTGTCGAAGTTGAGGGAGGAACTTAAGTTATACAGGACCCTACCTCTTGGGTTGGTCGTATTACTGTTCCAGGCGGGATGTTTGGCGTTGAGGTCGCCCGCTAGTATAACGGAGTCGCTCAGACCGAATAGGGTAGTGAGGTCGCTAGAGAAGGCGATGGGGTCGTCTGCTCCTTGCGACGAAGAGTTGACCGGAGGGCAGTAGGCGGATATGACGGTGATCGTTTGATGACCAGTCATACCTAGTCTGCAGGCCGAGTATTCCAATAGAGATTGGGGTGCGGGTGGGGTCAGGGGGATGCAATGGAGCTCCTTCCTGTAATAGATTAGGGTGCCACCACGGTGACAGCGGGTCCTATCGTTGCGAACTATGCGATAGTTGGCAATTTTAGGATCTTTGCGGTGGGGCTTAAGGAGGGTCTCCTGGACCAGTAGAATGTCCAGCTGGTGATCGCGGAGGAAGGCGGCAACCTCATCACGCTGGTTGCCAATGCCATTGGCATTGAAGAACCCTATAATTAGGGATCTGGGTTTATGGGTGCATATTCCCTTTTGCTTATCCATTACGGTTAAGGCAGGGGAGGAGGTCAAGTTCCCTAACGACTGAGTCGTATTTACGGAACAGGCTGGCGCGCACGCTGTTATCCAGCTTGCCGGCGCGCTTGGCGGCACTAAGCTCTGCTGACAAAGCTCTGGCCTCCGAGGTCATAAAGATGGAGTAATTCTCCAGAATTATGAGACCTACTGGGTCCTCGCTGCCACAGTCGCTAGGTTGCGCTTGCTTAGTTGCCGGGGCAGCTAGGCGTTTGGGCGCAACCTTGGGGGCTGTAGTGGCAGGGGCCACGGGGGCGGAAGGTGGGGCAGGGATGGGCGTGGCCATCAAGGCTGGGACCTGACTAGGGGTCGTCGCCAGAGCGGGGAAGGCTCTCTGGTGTTGGAGCATGTTCCAAGGAGAGGGCCTCTGGGGGGCAAGACGTTCGGGGAGTTTGGGGGCCGGGATGCTTGCCGGGGCCTCTCTCAACTGACGAGCGGCGGTGCGCTTGGCCAGTTTGGCGGGGATTCTCGGGGCTCTAGGGCAGCCCCGGTAATTGGCCGGATGTCCGGCTTGTCCGCATAGCACACAGCTGGGAGGCTCCGTGCACAGCGTGCGGTCTTTGGGGCGAGGGCAGTCGGCTGTTCCGTGGGAACCCAGACACTTGACGCATCTGGGTGTCGCGTAACAGTTTCTTTGGGAATGCCCGTATAGTTGGCAGCGATGGCACTGTCCGACTAGTGTGGGGCGGAAGGGTTTTTCTATCGATATGCCCGATAGTGAGCATACCGATTTAATGCGGAAAATGGGGTGATGACCCTCTGTGGGGTCACAGATAACGAGTACCATGTCGTACTCTTCTCTGCCCCGAGCTTTGTGGAGGCGGTGCACTGCTTGCACCGGCACTCCCTGGGCGATGAGGTCGGACATGACCTCGGAGGAGGAGATCTCTTTAGGGACCCGCCGAATGACTACGCGGGTCGGAGTTTCTTCAGGGAGGGAATATGTGTGGAAGGACACACCCCTTTCCTTGAGGGCTCGGGTCAGGTCCCGGTAGTCCTGAGCCGTTGCGGTCTGGACCTTTATGCCTTGTTGGCAAGATCTGGCGTTAGTGTAGTGGATCTTGCGATCCACGCACATTTTGGACACGTCGGTCCACTTAGATTTCTCCTGTATGTACAGGGGAGGGGGGGGGCGCTGCTTCTTGGGCGCAGAAGCGGGGGTGGGGCGGCTTTGGGAAGCCGTGAGAGCGGGCGCGGGCGTGGCGGGGGTCGAGGCAATGGGGGTGGTGTCGGCCGTTTTTTTGGCCTTACCTGCCTTCGTCTTCTTCGCCTTCCTTTTTCCTCCTAGGACGACTTGGAAGTCGTCCTCTGAGGAGGAAGAGTCGGAGGCGGAGGTTGATGAGTCAACGTCCGAGGCTGGTGGGACTGAAGTGTCCATCGCCTCGGACAGGGTTAGAGCGGCGGACGGCCGCTGGGCAGCTGCCGGCAAGGGGGCAGGCTCATCGATGCTAGGCATCGATGGACCCGGCGTGCCTTTCTCGGCAGGGGGAGGGGATTCCGGCGAGAAAACGTCGCTGAAGTCAGCGACGGTTGCCGGGGTCGGGGGACATAGGGAGGCGAGTTTCCCGCCATATTTGGCGAGAAACTCGGGGTCCTTTAGCAGGACGTTCCTGACGAACGCGATAATAATCGCGTCCGTCATGATTGGTAGGAATTAAGTTCCTACCATTAATTTAGGGAGGTTCCTAAGAATCCTACGTCCCCGGGTGGACAGGCCCGGGGGTGTGTGACCCTCCCAGCAGGGTTTGTGTAGGCTGGGAGGTGAGTACCTATTGGTGAGCCCTAAGCTTGTAGCCGATCGCCAATCTTAATGTGCGATCGGGCCCTACCAGGGTCTGGTGCGAAGGGATAGACACCCCAACCGACACCAGGTGTGTAGCTGCAAGAGAACTCGGAGTTTAGGTTTGACTAGGAGCTCCCCCAAGGCCAAAACCTAGCTCCCGACTCCAATTGACTGCCTAGCCCTGAAGGGGTTCGGCGGGTGTAGCGGGTCAACACCCCCTTGGCGTCGTTGTCACCGTGAGGTTTCAACCAAGGACCACGAAACTGTGGCTTTTCCCTGAAGGGGCACTGTTTAACGATTTATTATTCGTTACAGAGAAATGATCGTCCGCTGCCTTGAGAAAGGCGGCTTCGGATCGGTGGTGCGGTCGGCGACCGCTGATGACGTCACGGCTGGAGCGGCGGCGAGACGTCTGATGACGTCACGGCTGGAGCGGCGGCGAGACGGGATGCAGACACGGGCACGGAGCGGGCGTGGGGCGCGAAGCGGCACGACCGTTCGGGGCGAGCGTCGAGCGCAGAGTGATTCTTCGTAATACCCTGTACCGGCCGTATTTATACTCGCGCCGCGTAGCTCTGTCAGTGGGAGGGATGAACCGTCTAGCGAAACCGATTCACTAAACGCGCAAGCGCGCACTGGCTCTCTCGCTCCGTTCGTTTCGTCGTCACCTCGTCACGTAAAATATTCTACTCAGACAGACACTGTTCATCTTGCAGTGCAGTACACTTGCACATTGGATATGTCGTTACGAGAAAATAATGATTATGTGAGTTTTAAGTAATTCTACTCGTAAATTTCTTGTAGGAACAAAAATATTTGGATATTAAAATTATCAGTCGGCCACCGGAAAATTGTAAAATATCGAGAGAAATAGGTAAGTAAACTATATTTTCTAAATAAGACTTAGGTAGTTAGTTAGTAGGATTGGATTTATCGTATATAGAACGATGATTCTTACGGTGTTTACAATTTTCCGGTGCAATAGGTGTGTGTATATATATATATTAGTAGGCAGTTAGTAGAATTAGTAGTTAGGTAATAAATGCGAGCCCTTATTAATTAATTAGTGTACTTACCTAACTAATTAATTAATACTTTTTATTAATATGTAAATAAATAGGTACGTAGGTTCCTTTTTTTTTATATTCTATTCCCTACCTGTTAGGCGTACTTACCTTTTTATTTACTTACGTTGATCATGTTTGTAAATAAACAAACAAACAAACCCTATCAACCAATGTGACTGGGAACAGGGCTCGGGTTATGTATTACTAGAGCTATCTGCTTGCTTGATTGATTGATTACCTAGACCGTTTCGTTATTTATATACCTATATAATTTTCTATCGAGTATGTACCCATTATTTTTGAAAGTTTTACGACCATCCTTCCGTTTAATAGAAACGAATATCTTTCAATATTCATGATAGTATTGTTAGCCCTGAAAAGGGCTTTTTGGTGTGCGCACGGAGAGCGCTGCGATTGAGAGCGCATGGCACGCGCGCTAAGCATCTCGTTGCCGCCGCCTTGATGTCTGTGTCTTCAGTCGCTGCTTGTTGCTGCTTCTGACGAACCGAATCTTCAGTGGTGGTGTGTGTTGTCGAGACACGTCGAGCGCAGTGTTCAGCATCCCTCATAATCATCCCGAGAACGATAGACACGCGTACGAACGACGAGCGAGCGAGCGAGAGCGAACGAACGAACGCACGCACCTTTTTCCATAGTATATGCGTCGATATATGTGTATATTGTGATATGTAACACATTATGTGTAGCGTATACACAGCTTCTAACTACGTACACGTACACAAAACGTTATAGGCGTTTACATATTCACAAAAACACCACATAGCGGACACAAATACCGTAGGTGTAAGACACGCACGCACGCGCACTGCTGTACACGTCATGTTATTGTTGACTGTTGTCGTCGTCGTCGTCGTCGTCGTCGTAGCCGCCTTCGTCGCCGGTGTAACGCGAACGCGACCGTAGCTTACTTCTTAGCGGCGGAAGCTTTCTTGGCTGCCGGCTTTGACTTGGGTGTAGACGCGGCCTTTTTAGGTTTAGGAGCTTTAGGCTTCTTGGTTGGCGGCTTCGCTGTCTTCTTTGCTTTGGGCGCCTTAGCCTTGGCGGGGGCGGCTGCCTTCTTCGGTGCCGGCTTCTTCTTAGCGGCGGCTGCCTTCTTGTCCTTAGCGGCGGAAGCGGCCGAAGATTTGGATTTCGAAGGTGAAGCAGAAGACGCGGCTGCTGCGGCTGCCGCCTTCTTGGTCTTGGCGCCGGCAGCGGAAGCTGTCGCCTTCTTAGCCTTCGAAGCGGCAGCGGGTGCCTTACCGGCGGCCTTGCCGACCGCGCCGGCGGGTTTCTTAGACGCGGACGACTTCGATTCGAGTTTGAATGAACCGGAGGCACCCTTGCCCTTGGTCTGGATCAGCGCGCCAGATTCGACGGCGCTCTTCAGGTATTTCCTGATGAACGGAGCCAGTTTCTCCGCGTCCACCTTGTACTGGGCAGCGATGTATTTCTTGATCGCCTGCAGGGAAGATCCGCTGCGCTCCTTCATCTCTTTGATAGCGTTGTTGACCATCTCGGATGTTTTGGGATGAGTCGGCTTCGCCTTGGGCTTCTTAGCGGCTGCACCGGCGCCGCCGGCTTGCCTCGCCTGTTTCTTCGCTGGGGTAGCGGGTGCCGGAGCCTCGGTAGCAACTGCGGTGTCTGCCATTGTTTTGTTTTGTAAATTGATAACTTCACAACTACACACACGTAAACAACAAACGAACGAACAGCTGGTTCGGCAAAAGTATAAGAGACTTAGATGTCGCCACTTATAGGTTTCGAGAGTTTCGTGCACGTACGGCTTCGTACGACGAAACTTTACCGTAACGAGAGCCGTGATGTCGCGGGACGTTTTCTCGTATGAACGCTTGAAAGTTTTCACTAACACGTATCTAATAAAATATAGAAAAATAATGTTTATCGTGTCGAAACGAATGTGTCTCCTACGATTTCGGTTAGGTCATGAAGTTGACTATTGCGGTGTACGAACGTGGGAAGCGTGAGGCGATCGTCGGAGACGTGGCGGTGTTTTATTTTGACGACTGCTATAGAAGCTAAGGTCGGGTCGAGTTCAAAACGTTATTTTCTCTATAAAAGTGATAGCGAGCGGTGTTAAAGGTCGACGCGTAGACAGGGAGGATATCGAGCTTGTACGATGACAGGATTTCGTCGATATAACACCGACTCGCGAAAATTATATCGAGGTAAAAGTGAAGCGTCGTAAAACACCGCGACCGCCGAACAGTTAAGGACGGACGGCTCCGTCCAGGACGTGCAACCTATTAATATACTAATATTAAAAGACGATAGTGCCCTTAGACGTGTTAACTATGTAAGGAAAGCGATTAACGCTACGTAAAGCTCATCTAACTAGGTGTAAGACTACAAAATACGCAGGTACGTACGGTTCGTTCGGGCGGGCCTTCGTTCGGTAGGTCGTGCGGTACTACTACTTACCGCATTCTCTTCAGAACGTGGCCATACGTTTTTCTCATAATATGTAATTATTGTTTGTAGCTGTATTAAGAAAAATATAGGTGGACTAAATAAATGCAATACGCGTAAAAACACAATATTATATAAAATACGTCATCACATTACAATCGATTCAACACGTAGATATGACATTACGTACCGTAATAACAAGACATAAAGAAACGGTACGCGCAACCCGGTACAAACCCAATAATATAATGTACATACCTACCTAGGTAGGTAGGTAGATAGATAGATAGATAAATAAATAAATATATAATAAGTAAGTAAGTAAATAAATAAATAAATAGACAGACAGACGGACAGACGATCTAAATGCCTAGTTTCAAACTTTATATTGTAATGTTTTATTTATATACTTATTAAGTAATAAAAATATAAATTTCAGATTGTCAACACGCACCCTCCTGAAGGCGAACTTGCAACGATGATAAGACGCGGCGCGAACGACGAGCGCGGCGAAGGTGAGTGATATTAATTTTATTATGAGTACCTAAGTTAGCTAGTAAGTATTACAGATATGTACTGTGTAGTATGTTCATATGTTCCCATTGTACTAATCTTCTCATAGAGGAGTCCACTCCACCCAAATATAATATAGACTCGTCATCAAGTAGGCGAGTAAAAGTACATACTTAATGTAAGTACATGATGTGTGTGTGTGCGTGCGTGTGTAGTACGTTTTTAGACTTAATTCCGTTTAAGAAATATATTTAATAATATCGAATCGTATGCGGCCCTGAAAAGGGCCTTTTTTTTGATGTGCGCATCTACATACACGTGTATGATCGGACGGTATGGATTATATCCGCCACACAGAGTATGTAGAGCTGGTTGCGCGCCGCAAACGGGCAACGGCGACAGCGTTTAACCGCCGAAACCGTACAGGGTGCGACCCTGGCGCTTCAGAGCGTAGACGACGTCCATGGCGGTGACGGTCTTCCTCTTGGCGTGCTCGGTGTAGGTTACGGCGTCACGGATGACGTTCTCGAGGAACACTTTAAGCACACCGCGAGTCTCCTCGTAGATCAGACCGGAGATACGTTTCACGCCTCCTCTGCGAGCCAGACGACGGATGGCGGGCTTAGTGATACCCTGGATGTTATCACGAAGTACCTTCCTGTGACGCTTAGCTCCTCCTTTTCCCAGACCCTTTCCTCCCTTACCGCGACCGGTCATCTTCTCAGCAGAAAATCGTCGAACAAGTTAAAAAATAAACTCGGCACGGGTGTGTGCGCACACGAACCACGCGAACGACTGGAATATTTTTCAATACACGTGGAGTACTCGCTACGTCCCTCTAGAGGGACGCGGCAGGCGAGATCGGGGCATCGCCCCCTGCTCGCGATGTCGACTGGCGCCCGCGACTACGGGCGCATCTCTATGTTCGGTGTAATTTAATTACTTAAATTAATCATTAGTGTTCGTGTTTCAGGTGCAGTTGGAGCGCCGCGACGCTGTTTGGCGTCGCTACTTCACGTCACCCCGGCGGTCGTTCCCCACCGGGTGAGACCCCCAGTTGCCCAGGGGAGGCCCAGCGAGAGACGCCCAGCGCGAGAGTGCCGGCTTTGGTGGCGCTCCCAACTGTAAGCGAGTGACCCCCGCCGGACACGCTTCCAGGTCGAGCCGGTCACGCTCCGGGCTAGGGGTACGTGTAGGTGTGTGTGTGAGCGGTATTGAGTGTGTAACACCGCCCATGTCAGCACATAAGAGCGCGTCCGCGCCGCGCACTCAGTGCGTGAGTTACATGTATGTAGAGTCGTGTGTGTCTGGGGTTCGGCGCACGCTATGCCTATATTAACTTAGCACACAGCGCGCACCGAGTGTATGTACTGTTGTAGAGTCGTTTTGAGTGAATTAGTCGCGTGTAGGTGCGTGCGACTAATTCATAGGTCAATCCGGGGGGGGGCCATGGACGTCATCGTCCGGCAGTAGGTCGCGGGGCAGGCGTCGCTTGTCCGGAGGCCGCGCGTGCCAGGGCGCTATATCTTGAATGTGCGGCCAGGAGGAAGCGTCGGCACGCGCGAACATGCTCGACGCTAGACGGCCGCAAAACTCATCCAGGCTCTCTATTTGTAGGTCCCGCTGTATGACGTCATTCCTCACGTAGCGAGGCGCGTCTGTGATTTTTCTTAAAGTTATGCTTTGCTGTGCTCGGAGAGTCTTTTTGCTTGCCTCGCTCGTGAGGGCGAGCCAAGCTGGGGCAGCGTACGTAAGTAAGGGGCGTAGATAGGTTTTATAAATCCCCAACTTGGCTCGCAGCGGGAGGCGGGATGAGAGCACTGGGTAGAGCAGGGCGCGGGCTGTCCTACCCTTAGCGACTACCTGTCGGACGTGTTTGTCCATGGCGAGCCGACGGTCGATCGTGACGCCTAGGTACTTGACCGTCTGGGACCACGCGACGTCGGCTCCTAGCAGCTTTAGGGGTGGTGGGAGGCTGCCCTGTCCGAGGGCTATCGCCTGTGTCTTACTCACATTAACTGAGAGCCGCCATTTCGATAGCCACTCGGGGAGTTGGTCGAGTACGCGCTGCATCTTGACGGCCGCATGTGTCGTGTTAAGTGACGTAGTCACGTATGCGGCGTCGTCGGCGTACAGCGCGAGTGTGGCGTCCGGCGTCGTGGGGATGTCGTCCGTGTATTGTGAGTAACACACAGGCGAGACACAGCTGCCCTGCGGTACGCCCGCGGCCACTGGTCGGGCGCTCGAGAGCGTGCCTTCTACCACCACTTTGAAAGTCCTGTTTTGTAGGAACGATGACACGACCTTAACAATGCGACGGGGCGCGCCAGTCTGCGACAACTTATAGATGAGACCGGCATGCCAAACACGGTCGAACGCTTTCTCCATATCGAGGAATACTGCTACTACTCGCTCTTTTTTGTTCATTGCTGCCGTCATTAGGTGCAGCATCCTCGATAGTTGGAGCGTCGTACTGTGTTCCGACCTAAAACCGAACTGTTCCGGCCTAGGTGTAAGATGCGGAGTTAAGTGTTTGAGAAGTAACTGTTCGAACACTTTCGACACAGTAGGGAGGAGGGTGATCGGCCGATAGCTCTCCGGCTTCGAAGTGTTCTTGCCCGGCTTGGGCAGCATAATGACGCGCCCCTCCTTCCACGAAGCGGGAAAGGTTCCGGTGCGCAGCATCCCCGTGAACAGGCGCGCGAGGGCCGCTACCGTACGAAGCGGCAGGTGGCGCAGCACTGTATTGGAGATGCCGTCGGCGCCGGGGGCCTTTCTAGGCTTCGTTCGCAGGATGGCGCGTCTGACTGCGCCGGGCGAGAAGTGGATGGGGTCCTCATCGTGCGCTATCGGCGTGTCGAAGTACTCCTTCAGGTGCCCCTCTACTGTGTCGATGTGCTCGGTGTCGGTGGTCGGGTTAGGTCGGAACGTGCGCTCTAGGTGCTCGGCAAAGATCTCTGCACGGTCGGTCGCCGTGTATCTCAGCGCCCCGCCGCTGTTCCTAAGCGGGCGCACCGGAGCTGGGGTGTTCGTGAGCTGCCGGCACAGTCTGTGTATTGCCGGCCAGTCGCCCTCGGCAGCTTCGATTGTAGACTCCCAGCTCGCGGTGTTTTGTGCCTGTAACTCGGCCTTCACTCTCTCCGCGAGTCGGTTGAGCTGCGTTTTCAGTGTCGGGCATCTAGTTGCCTGCCACCGTCTGCGTAGGCGCCTTTTCTCGGCGATTAGGTCTTTAATGTGATTGGGCAGGGGAGGAAGGGCCCCCTGCGGCTGTGACTCGGTGGTAGTCGCCTCTCTTAAGGCGTCCTGTATGCAGACGGTGAGCTCTACCGCTAGCTCGTCGACGTCGGCGGCGGTGACGATGGGCCGAGTGGGCGTCGTGTTTTTCATCGTTCCTACAAATTTTTCCCAGTCCGTTTTATGACGTGGCGCAGGAGGAGAGAGTCGGGTTGGGGCCCCTTCGATGATGACGAGTACTGGCTGATGGTCTGACAGCAACTCGTCATCTAGTACGCGCTGGGACATTTGACACTCGAGGCCGTAGTGGGCCACTATGTCCAGCACGTTTGGGGCATGTAGAGCTACTTCCGGGTAGTGGGTGGGCGTCTCAGGGCCGGACACCACATACCCATGGGCCTCCGCGTCTGCGAAGAGCCGTCTCCCCTTGGTATTCGTAGTTGTGCTGTTCCACGCTGGGTGCTTACTGTTTAAATCGCCGGCAAGGACTGTCGGGTGAGGCGATTGTGTAAGTAGCGCCCTCAGCTCGGCTACGTCTAGCTGCTGTTCAGGTGGGGCGTATGTGGCGTATATGTCTAGGTCCTTGCCGGCTAGGTGCACCTGAACACCCAGCGCGTAAAATGATGTTAGTGACGGCAAGGGGAGCTCCTGATGAACGACTCTCCGCCTAACTAAGACCGCCAAGCCGCGGTAGTTATGGCCGAGTGCCGACTTCTCGTCCTTCCTATAAGCGAGATAACCCGGGAACTTGATAGAGTCCGCCGGTCCCAGCATTGTCTCGCTTATAAGCGCCACGTCAATGTCTTGCTCTTTGAGGAGGGGGCGGAGGAGAGCGACCTTATTTTTAAGGCCGCGGGCGTTCCAGTGGATGATATTTTGATATTTTTCAATGCGCTGTCTCGCCTATATTTATACTGTACGCGGAGCTCAGCGGGGCGGGGAGAGGGAGAAGAGAGGTGCGCGGGACGAGGTGACTCGATGCTCGTCGTTGGTTGGTCGTTTGAGCGACGATGTCTTCTACGTTGAATCATCATTAGAACTTTGAGTCAAATTAAGTTTTAAAATTTAAAATAATAGTAATATATATGTACTACGACCTAGATTAGTAATTGGTACAAACTTTAGACTAACTAATACGGACTAGGACCGTTCATGAAATGCATAATAACTTAGATTTTTAACGTTAGGTACTTGCATTAAACAGATAAACTAATCATTAATATTCTATACGTACTCACTACTACTGTCCCTACGTACATGCATTTTACAAAAAAAAAAAAAAAAAAAAATATATATATATATATTTATATAATTACTTATATACATTTTGTAAAAAAAAAAAAAAATATCTAAGTACTTATTCATTGCACTTGTACCTACGTCAACATAGAACTAATATCAGTACGTACGTACTTTCCACGGATACATGAATAGTGTACTTCCATAATATTTAAATATTTTTCTATGATAAATATGTGGGAATTTGTCATTGATTATCGATATGTAGTTTAGTTTGTGTGTGTATGATTAGTGTATTAGGTGTATTTATTCGTTTTACGACATATTCCGTTATAAAGAAACATTTAATAATCAGATACATATGTGGCCCTGAAAAGGGCCTTTTATGTGAGTGAACACGCACAGTCACCAACGACGCCGGCCACCGACACGATGCACTGCACGAATGCAGCGTCTACGTGAAGGAGGACGCGTGTTGTGCGACTTATGCTGTTGTTGCAGCAGCAGTTTAAGCGCGTTCGCCTCTGATCCTGCGCGCCAACTGGATGTCCTTAGGCATGATGGTGACACGCTTAGCGTGAATCGCGCACAGGTTGGTATCTTCGAAGAGACCGACGAGGTAAGCTTCGCTAGCCTCCTGGAGCGCCATAACAGCGGAACTCTGGAAACGGAGATCGGTCTTGAAGTCCTGAGCGATCTCACGCACCAGACGCTGGAACGGAAGCTTGCGGATCAGCAGTTCGGTACTCTTCTGGTAGCGACGAATCTCACGGAGGGCGACGGTGCCGGGCCTGTAGCGATGGGGCTTCTTGACGCCACCGGTTGCCGGTGCGCTCTTACGCGCAGCCTTGGTGGCGAGCTGTTTCCTAGGTGCCTTACCACCGGTGGATTTACGAGCGGTCTGCTTAGTACGCGCCATTGTATAATAAATACGAAACGGGCGAATATAAACACAAAAAAACTGACGAGCGAGCGGACGCACCTACACGCAACGAAAGCACGAGAGTGAATAAAACGCGCCATACAGGCCCCAGTCCTATTTATACTGTGGCAACGTAGCTGTGTTAGCGGGTATGAGGCACATGCGCGCCCCCTATACCATACCGACGAAATTAAGCTTTCTTGTAAAAATAAAATTTTTGTTTGGACATTATTAAAAATTACGTACTATGTATTATATTAATCAAATGCATCGCTAAACCTAATTTCAATTTCGATACGAGAAACAACTTGAAAATTCAATAATCGTTCGGTTACTTTCTGGAATGAACTAAAACGAACTTATTTTATTTGTTATTGTATGATCTATTTATTGATGTATGCATGTTTACTTACATTGAAAACTAATATTGATGATTATTTTATGAAATTATAGGTTTTTGTAGGCGTAGAGCTATATAATTGTGATTGTACTGATTTTACAATAATGCACCTATTTAGAAAACCTATCTGACGAACTGAATGTGATCTAAGTACCTATATAATAACAGATAAATACAGTAAACTTTCTTGTACTCCATAATATAAACATTCATTTATTGATTAGAACGACGTGATTAGTTTAGCTGTTTAATGCAAGTATCTAACGATAAAAATCTAAACATAAGTAGTCCGTATGTCTAAAGTTTAGGGATTACGTCAGTTACGATGTATTATTAAGTACCAATTACTAATCTAGGCCGTAGTGCATACCTATTACTATAATTTTTAGGTAATTTAAAAACTTTATTTGACTCAAATTTTTTTAAATTATCATTCCACCATTGCGATGAACGCAGTAGATTTTACTATAATTACTTAGTTAGTAGTAGGTAGGTAGGTAGGTAGGTTGGTTGGTTGGTTAATTAACGTTTTTCGACTGTTATCAAGTTAAAGAAATGTGAATTATTATCACGTGAACATATTTGTGGCCCTGAAAAGGGCCTTTTGTTTTATCTCCTGCCTGCAACTTGCGGTGTGGGTGCGCGTCCAGACTCTAGTCGTGGCTAGCTTGTGACGACAGCGATACGTGAATCACGTGCGACGTATGTACATAATAATATTATTATGACAGACGACACACAGTAAACACACGCACCACCATCGACAAGAAGCGCACGAACAATCGCACTGGATTTAACACTTTTCACACACACAAGAAGCGGCTTCGAGATGCGCGAGCTCTCGTTAGCCACCGACCGCTCACTTGGAGCTGGTGTATTTGGTGACGGCCTTGGTGCCTTCACTGACGGCGTGCTTGGCGAGCTCTCCGGGCAGAAGGAGCCTGACGGACGTCTGCACCTCCCGAGATGTGATGGTCGACCTCTTGTTGTAGTGGGCGAGACGGGAGGCTTCGGCGGCGATGCGCTCGAAGATGTCGTTCACGAACGAGTTCATGATGGACATGGCCTTGCTGGAGATACCGGTGTCGGGGTGCACCTGCTTCAGGACCTTGTAGATGTAGATGGCGTAACTCTCCTTCCTCTTATGCTTCTTCTTCTTCTTGTCGGTCTTGGAGATGTTCTTCTGGGCTTTGCCAGACTTCTTGGCGGCTTTACCACTTGTCTTGGGCGGCATTATGTTATTTTCAAAATACACGTGCTAACGGAACGGAGTCCAGTAACAGTATAAATCGAAGCGTGCGAGCTGTCGCTACGACCCCGTATGGGGGCGTGGCAAGCGGCTTCAGGGCTTCGCCCTCTGACCGCGGTATCCATCCGTGGTCCATGAATATGGACCCGTCATTAGGTGGCCACTAGTTGGCATGGGAGTTGGTGATATGATTCACCTATGTATTTCTGTATGTATGTGTATACTGTAGGCACGTCACGACGCTATATTACTATAGCGCCGACTCTTCACGGGCCACCGGCGGCACGTCCCCGCCGAGTGAGACCCCGAGGGGAAGCCCAGCGGGGGACGTCCAGCGACAGTGTACCGACTTTATACGGACCTACAGTAGTTAGTGAAACTCCCGTCTAGTCCGCTCGCCCCCCGAGCGGGAGGTTACGGTTTAGACCGCGGAGTCGACTTATGTATGTGTGTGAGCGGCATTGTATTGTGTTACATCGCTCAGTGTACGTGCACCGAATAGTAAGCTTGCGCTATCTATTCAGTGCGTGAGTTTAGCGAGTGTAGAGTTGCGAATGTATGGTCGACTCGCATCGTGCCTATATTAACCTAGCACACGATGCTTATCGGGGTGCGAGTAGGAAATGTAGAGTCTTATTGTTTGAGTAAGCCGCGTGTAGACTGGTACGGCTTACTCAGGCGTCAGTCCGGGGGGGTTGGGGGGTCGTTGTCGACAATAAGGTCGCGGGGCAGGGGTCTCGCATCAGGGGGGCGCGCGTGCCAGGGCGCCAAGTGCTTGACGTGGGGCCAAGCAGAGGCGTCGGCTCGCGCGAACATTCCCTTAGCGAGGCGCCTAACAAACTCGTCCAGGCTCTCAATCCCGAGATCGCGCTGGATGACGTCATTCCTCACATAGCGAGGGGCGTCTAGAATAGTCCGTAGCGCGAGATGTTGTTGCGCACGGAGTTTCCTTCGATTTCCCTCGCTTGTGAGGGCGAACCAGGCGGGTGCGGCGTACGTCAGTATGGGGCGTACGTACGCCTTATATACGCCCAACTTGACGCGCACCGGGAGTCGGGATGAGAGTACTGGTGTGAGGAGGTTGCGGGCGACCCTGCCCTGTGCGGCGACCTTATGGACATGCGGCCCCATGGTGAGCCGACGGTCGATAGTCACACCCAGGTACTTGACCCGGGGCGTCCACTCGATGTCGGCCCCGCTGAGTTTCAGGCGTGGTGGCAGGGGCGTTGATCCCGTGATCAATGCCTGTGTCTTACTCACGTTAACCGACAGTCGCCATTTGGCGAGCCAGTCCGGGATGAGGTTGAGGGCACGCTGCATCTTTACCGCCGCGTACTTGGCGTTCATAGAAGTTGTAATGTACGCGGCGTCGTCAGCGTACAGTGCGAGTGTAGAGTCTGGCGTCGTAGGTATGTCGTCGGTGTAACGTGAGTAACACGCAGGCGACACGCAGCTGCCTTGGGGGACTCCGGCTTTGATCGGGCGAGGGGCAGATAGGGCCCCATCTACCACCACTCTGAAACACCTGTTGGACAGGAAAGCTGAGACCACTCTTACAATGCGACGGGGAGCGTTGGAGGTGGCCAGTTTATAGACCAAGCCTTCGTGCCAAACTCGGTCGAAGGCCTTTTCCATGTCGAGGAATACTGCGACCGCGTACTCTTTCTTGTTCATGGTTGAAGACAGCAGGTGCAGTACCCTCGACAGCTGGAGCGTCGTGCTATGTTCCGCCCGAAACCCGAATTGTTCCGGCCGTGGCGCGATGTGTGGTGTTAGGTGTCGCAGCAGGAGCGACTCGAACACTTTGGAGATGGTTGGGAGCAGGGTGATCGGCCGATAGCTCTCCGGCTTCAGGATATTCTTCCCTGCCTTGGGCAACATGATGACGCGCCCTTCCTTCCAGGCGGTAGGAAAGACCCCCGTGCGCAGTATACCCGTGTACAGGCGCGCCAGGGCCGTAACTGTGCGGTACGGCAGGTGGCGCAGCGCTGTGTTGGTTATACCGTCGGCACCGGGGGCCTTCCTGGGTTTCGTACGTAGGATGGCGCGTCTGACTGCGCCCGGCGAGAAGAATATGGGGTCCTCCTCGGGAGCTATCGGCGTGGCAAAGTATTCGCCTATGTGTCGCTCGACTGCTGCAACGTGGTCGAGCTTGTTGGTCGGGTTCGGTTGGAACTGACGCTCCAGGTGCTCCGCAAAGACCTCCGCTCGGTCCTCTGCGACATACTTCATTGCCCCGTCGCTTGCAAGTAGGGGGCGCACCGGAGCTGGGGTGTTCGTTAACTGGCGGCACAGTCGGTGTACTGACGGCCAGTCTCCCTCGGCGGCGTCGATACGTTCCTCCCAGCTCGCGGTGGCTAGCGCCTCGAGCTCGGCCTTTACTCTCTCCGCGAGACGATTGAGTCGCGTTTTCAGTGTAGGGCAGCGTAGCTGTTGCCACTGCTTGCGAAGGCGCCTTTTCTCGGCTATCATAGAGCGTACTCTGGCTGGCAAGGGCGGCTGTAGCCCTCTCCCTTGTTGCTCTGACGTCATTGTCGCCTCCTCCAAGGCGCGTTGTATGCAAGCAGTGACGTCATTCGCTAAGCGATCAACGTCCGCGGCACTAGCAATAGGCTGAGTCGGTGTTGTGGTCTCGAGCTTTTCAGCGAACGTTGTCCAATCCAATGATCGACGTGGCGCTGGCGGCTTCAGTCGGGTCGGCATACCCGATAGGACGACGAGTACAGGTTGGTGGTCCGACTGTAGTTCGTCGTCGATCACCTGTTGCGTGATCTGGCAGTGTAGCCCTCGGTGGACCACTATGTCCAGCACATCTGGCATCTGTAGGTGGTTGTCCGGATAGTGTGTTGGCGTCTCGGGGCCGGACACTGTGTAGCCGAAGGCCTCTGCGTCTGCAAAGAGCCGTCTCCCCCCCGTGTTTTGTTGGTTAGCGTTCCAAGCTGGGTGTTTACAGTTTAAGTCACCGGCGAGGATCGCTGGTGAGTCCGAAGCGTTCAGTACTGCCCGCAACTCGGATAGGTCTAGGTGAGTTGCGGGTGGCTTGTAGCAGGCGTATATTCTTAAGTCCTCGCCGGCAACATGCAACTGTACGCCTAGTGCGTACATTGTGTTGAGTGACGGCGGGGGGGCCTCCTGATGGACGACTCTACGTTTCACCAATACTGCCAGACCACGGTATCGGACATTATGAGCCGACCTTTCGTCCTGTCTATAAACGAGGAAACCTGGGAATTTGAGCTTGTCCTCCGGTCCCAGGTGCGTCTCGTTTATTAGCGCCACGTCGATGTTTTGATCCCGCAGGAGATGGCGGAGGGGGGCGACCTTTCCCCTTAGGCCGCGGGCGTTCCAGTGTATTATCCTCAATGGTCTAGCCATGGCACAGGGTAAGGAGCTGTGCCAGGCCATCGAGGATAACCAGCTCCGGGCTCTGCCCCTGCCTGATGGCCTTTATGAGGTTCATCAACAACTGTATGGCACAGGTTGTGAATTCATTGTTAACTGCACTAGATGTCCCCTGTGTAACAGTCTGGGTGGGGTTGATGTTGGTGCAGGTGGGATTTTCCTTGCGTGTTTTATCGGCGTTGACGCCTTTTCCCTTCACAACCTGCGCCGTCCTCGGTGCAGGAGCAGTTTTGGGGTCCTTGGGGTCTTTGGGGTTCTCTCCCGTTGACGTTGGGGGCTTTGGTTTATCCCCCTTTCGCCCCCTGTTTCGTTTCCTCCGCCTTGAGGAGGTGGCCTCTCCACGTTTCGTGGGCCCGTTGGCTGCCGCCATCAACGACTCGCCCTGGTCTCGTTCGTGCAGGTGCACGTCGGCTGCTGGTTCTTGGCGTCGCACGTTGGTCGTGATGGCGACAGTCCCCGCTCGCCTATTTTGAATTTCCCGCTGAAAAACGGGGCACCTGGTGTTGCACGCTGGGTGCTGGCCGCCACAGTTCGCACAGGTGGCTGGTTCTTCTCTGGGGCGCGGGCAATCCCTCGCCGCGTGCCCTTCTCCGCACCTAACACAGGCGAGCGGGCGGTGGCATTGGTGGGATGAGTGCCTGAATTTTTGGCACCTATGGCATTGAGCGGGCCCACGTTTCCCACGCCATGCCTCTATCTTGACACCCCGCATGTATAGGAATACGGTGGTGTCATAGATACGGCGTACGTTCTCCGTACGTCGTAGCACGGCGTGAAAGATACAGCCGGGTTTTCCTTGGCGTCCCTTGATGTGACGCACATACTCCGGCTCGTATCCCAGCGTTCGGAGTTCCTCCTCTATTTCCTGGGGATCGGTGTCAGCAGGCAGCCCCCTGATGGCCACCTTCACTTGCCTCTCCGCTGGTAGGGAGTAAGCGAACCAACTGAGTCCACACTCCCTTTCCTGCGCCGTCAGGTATCTCTGAACGACCCTATATTCGTCCTCTGACTCCGGCGTGAAGCGAACACCGGAGCCATAGGGGCGCGCGTTGGGCGGTCGTCCTAGTTTGGTCGCAATAGCCCTAAAATGAGCGGCCCAGTTGGGTAATTTTTCTACTACCAACGGAGGGTAGCGTTGTTTTTTCTTTTTAATATTTTTCCCGTTAGTCGTCGACGCCGAGTTCGAATCGGCGTCACCGGGAGCGGGGGCTGCACTTTGGATAGCGGTGGTATTATGCACTACACTAACCTTGCTCACTTCGTGATCATTTTGTGGGGGAGAGCGCTCGCCACAGTAGCGCTTGGCCCCTCCCACAGTCTCGTCCGAGCTGCGTCGTCTCCGTTGCGGTCTGGCCACGGCCTCCAGATCCATTTCCTCCATCGACGGGGTAGGAGACAACGGGGTGTCTTGGCTGCCAAAATCACGCACTTCACTATCACTGCACGACGCGAGCGACATACTCGAGCCAGCGAGCGACGAACAGGCCGAAAGCATCGCGGGCGAGTCGTAAGCTGCGGCGCGCGGCGGCGCAGTTGCGTGATAAAATGGCGGCGTCATTGGTAATGTCGTTACCGGTTTAATTCTAGGGTCCCTAGAAGCACTTTTTATAATTTTGTTAAGCTCACTAACACTCACACTCGCGGCACTAGTGATTGGTGTAATAGCGGGCGCACGACTCACGACATTCGCGTTACGTAATTCGCCTCGCGGCGCTCGCGGCGCTATGACGCTACCGGGACGTGTTGACGCGGCGGCGGCTCGCGGAGACTGGCTCGGGAGCGGCGGGGAGCGCGCCGCCTGGCGGGCGCCTGGATGCGGTGGGGGACGGACGGGCGCGGTGCAGGAGCGTAAATTCTGCGATGTCGGCGTGGGTTCCTGTGGGCGCTTCGTTACTACGGGGGCCACTATTTCCGCGTAAGTGGCGTGCGTAGAGGTTGACTGCTGTTGCAGTCGGTGGTGAGTAGGGCGATCAGCCGTCGACGGAGGGGTAGTGCGCGCGCCTGACGATGGGTCTGCAGGTTTTTTCCTCGTACCCTCTCTCTTGTCGGCAGTTTTCTTCACCGCTTTCTCCGCTTTTTTCCCGGCGATCGATATCCCTGGCGCCGGTGGGCCGGACAGCATCTTCCGAATGTTCGGGAGCGACGTCGCCCGGTCCAACGTAGGTCGGTCTTCGTCGTCTTCCTTCTCCATCTTCTCTTCTCTTCTTAGGCGTAGCCTCTGTGACCGCTTCGGTGTGTGTCACACAACGAGGAAGCACAGGGGCAGGCCTCCCCCTTGTGCTGGCGCTGGTACAAATCGAAATTTGCACCAACGGCAACACAAACGGTTGACCTGATTTTTCAAAATTTGAAATTAAAACGGTCCGTACAGCGAATAGTGGGTAACTGATAATTACTTAACGGCTACGAGCTAATCCCTTAAAATAAAAGCGCATCGAAGCGCATAGTCACAAGTTGTATTTATACGGACGCTCGTGTCCCGCGGTAGTGGCAAGCTCGACGTAGCGACGGACCAATCACAGCTCTCCATAGCGCGCGCGGGGAGAGGGGTCGTTTGGGAGGAAGGCAAAGAGGGCGGGGGAGACGCTTGCGTTCGTGCGTACGTCATTATTGAAAATAAATAAATAATATTTATTTATTTTTTTCACTAAAATGGAACTTTTTAAATTTAAAACAATCGATTATTACGATATAATTTGGATTAGTATACTTCCCATAAAATATACTACATGATATTTTCTGTAGAACGGTACATTATTTTTTATTAATATATGTATCCTTTATTATCTTATTATTGATTAAATCCTTTTGCGGTTTCTAATACCTTTGTCAGCTCGAAAGTAATGGTAATGTACATAATTTATTTCTCACCTACAATTATGATTATCTATTAATTTATTATATGTAACTATGTATATGTACCTAATTCAAGAAAAGATATGAATCATATTTTTGTTTTTCCCTTTTAATTTTCTCTTGATCTTAGAATAAAGATGCTATTGGGGGGGGGGGGGGGGTTGCTTCCGTCCTCAATATTTATTAAACAAAAACATACATACTTACTTACGTAAATTATTGACAAGTACCTACCATCGATAGACAGTAGTAGCCTGTAAATGTGCATACTTACATATCTTTACTTAGTAGATCGCACTCATGCTCAGCTGTAGGTACATAATAATTATGCGTGTGTCTGTTTACTATACGTCATATCAGTAGGTAAGTAAGTTTTAGTTTTTCGACAATTAAACCGTTAAAGAAACTGTCTCTGTTAAATATTTGACGAATCATATTGTGGCCCTGAAAAGGGCCTTTTGTTTTGGATACGAAGAGAAGAGCATCGCGCAACCGACATAATAAATATACAGATTTCATAAATATTATATCGAAGTACGCGTGCGGTTCACAGTTCGCACCATTCGTAGCGGCGGCGGCTGCGACTTTTGCGCAACGTTTAAGCCTTCTTCTCGGTCTTCTTGGGCAGTAGCACGGCCTGGATGTTCGGCAGCACACCACCTTGGGCGATCGTAACGCCGGAGAGCAGCTTGTTCAACTCTTCGTCGTTGCGGATGGCCAATTGAAGATGACGCGGAATAATCCTGGTCTTCTTGTTGTCCCTCGCGGCGTTGCCGGCCAACTCGAGAACCTCAGCAGCCAGGTACTCCATAACGGCGGCCAAATAGACGGGTGCACCGGCACCGACACGTTCTGCGTAGTTTCCGTTACGCAGCAGCCTGTGGATACGTCCCACGGGGAACTGGAGTCCAGCACGGTTGGAGCGGGACTTTGCCTTTCCCTTAACCTTGCCACCTTTACCGCGACCCGACATGATTGTTGATTGAAGAATAAATCACACGAAAAAACTGCGAAACACGCGTACAACAGTGTGCACACGTCGAGACAATCTCTTGCAATAACTTCGTAATACCCTGTACCGGCCGTATTTATACTCGCGCCGCGTAGCTCTGTCAGTGGGAGGGATGAACCGTCTAGCGAAACCGATTCACTAAACGCGCAAGCGCGCACTGGCTCTCTCGCTCCGTTCGTTCGTTTCGTCGTCACCTCGTCACGTAAAATATACTACTCAGACAGACACTGTTCATCTTGCAGTGCAGTACACTTGCACATTGGATATGTCGTTACGAGAAAATAATGATTATGTGAGTTTTAAGTAATTCTACTCGTAAATTTCTTGTAGGAACAAAAATATTTGGATATTAAAATTATCAGTCGGCCACCGGAAAATTGTAAAATATCGAGAGAAATAGGTAAGTAAACTATATTTTCTAAATAAGACTTAGGTAGTTAGTTAGTAGGATTGGATTTATCGTATATAGAACGATGATTCTTACGGTGTTTACAATTTTCCGGTGCAATAGGTGTGTGTATATATATATATTAGTAGGCAGTTAGTAGAATTAGTAGTTAGGTAATAAATGCGAGCCCTTATTAATTAATTAGTGTACTTACCTAACTAATTAATTAATACTTTTTATTAATATCTATGTAAATAAATAGGTACGTAGGTTCCTTTTTTTATATTCTATTCCCTACCTGTTAGGCGTACTTACCTTTTTATTTACTTACGTTGATCATGTTTGTAAATAAATAAACAAACCCTATCAACCAATGTGACTGGGAACAGGGCTCGGGTTATGTATTAAGTACTAGAGCTATCTGCTTGATTGATTGATTACCTAGACCGTTTCGTTATTTATATACCTATATAATTTTCTATCGAGTATGTACCCATTATTTTTGAAAGTTTTACGACCATCCTTCCGTTTAATAGAAACGAATATCTTTCAATATTCATGATAGTATTGTTAGCCCTGAAAAGGGCTTTTTGGTGTGCGCACGGAGAGCGCTGCGATTGAGAGCGCATGGCACGCGCGCTAAGCATCTCGTTGCCGCCGCCTTGATGTCTGTGTCTTCAGTCGCTGCTTGTTGCTGCTTCTGACGAACCGAATCTTCAGTGGTGGTGTGTGTTGTCGAGACACGTCGAGCGCAGTGTTCAGCATCCCTCATAATCATCCCGAGAACGATAGACACGCGTACGAACGACGAGCGAGCGAGCGAGAGCGAACGAACGAACGCACGCACCTTTTTCCATAGTATATGCGTCGATATATGTGTATATTGTGATATGTAACACATTATGTGTAGCGTATACACAGCTTCTAACTACGTACACGTACACAAAACGTTATAGGCGTTTACATATTCACAAAAACACCACATAGCGGACACAAATACCGTAGGTGTAAGACACGCACGCACGCGCACTGCTGTACACGTCATGTTATTGTTGACTGTTGTCGTCGTCGTCGTCGTCGTCGTCGTAGCCGCCTTCGTCGCCGGTGTAACGCGAACGCGACCGTAGCTTACTTCTTAGCGGCGGAAGCTTTCTTGGCTGCCGGCTTTGACTTGGGTGTAGACGCGGCCTTTTTAGGTTTAGGAGCTTTAGGCTTCTTGGTTGGCGGCTTCGCTGTCTTCTTTGCTTTGGGCGCCTTAGCCTTGGCGGGGGCGGCTGCCTTCTTCGGTGCCGGCTTCTTCTTAGCGGCGGCTGCCTTCTTGTCCTTAGCGGCGGAAGCGGCCGAAGATTTGGATTTCGAAGGTGAAGCAGAAGACGCGGCTGCTGCGGCTGCCGCCTTCTTGGTCTTGGCGCCGGCAGCGGAAGCTGTCGCCTTCTTAGCCTTCGAAGCGGCAGCGGGTGCCTTACCGGCGGCCTTGCCGACCGCGCCGGCGGGTTTCTTAGACGCGGACGACTTCGATTCGAGTTTGAATGAACCGGAGGCACCCTTGCCCTTGGTCTGGATCAGCGCGCCAGATTCGACGGCGCTCTTCAGGTATTTCCTGATGAACGGAGCCAGTTTCTCCGCGTCCACCTTGTACTGGGCAGCGATGTATTTCTTGATCGCCTGCAGGGAAGATCCGCTGCGCTCCTTCATCTCTTTGATAGCGTTGTTGACCATCTCGGATGTTTTGGGATGAGTCGGCTTCGCCTTGGGCTTCTTAGCGGCTGCACCGGCGCCGCCGGCTTGCCTCGCCTGTTTCTTCGCTGGGGTAGCGGGTGCCGGAGCCTCGGTAGCAACTGCGGTGTCTGCCATTGTTTTGTTTTGTAAATTGATAACTTCACAACTACACACACGTAAACAACAAACGAACGAACAGCTGGTTCGGCAAAAGTATAAGAGACTTAGATGTCGCCACTTATAGGTTTCGAGAGTTTCGTGCACGTACGGCTTCGTACGACGAAACTTTACCGTAACGAGAGCCGTGATGTCGCGGGACGTTTTCTCGTATGAACGCTTGAAAGTTTTCACTAACACGTATCTAATAAAATATAGAAAAATAATGTTTATCGTGTCGAAACGAATGTGTCTCCTACGATTTCGGTTAGGTCATGAAGTTGACTATTGCGGTGTACGAACGTGGGAAGCGTGAGGCGATCGTCGGAGACGTGGCGGTGTTTTATTTTGACGACTGCTATAGAAGCTAAGGTCGGGTCGAGTTCAAAACGTTATTTTCTCTATAAAAGTGATAGCGAGCGGTGTTAAAGGTCGACGCGTAGACAGGGAGGATATCGAGCTTGTACGATGACAGGATTTCGTCGATATAACACCGACTCGCGAAAATTATATCGAGGTAAAAGTGAAGCGTCGTAAAACACCGCGACCGCCGAACAGTTAAGGACGGACGGCTCCGTCCAGGACGTGCAACCTATTAATATACTAATATTAAAAGACGATAGTGCCCTTAGACGTGTTAACTATGTAAGGAAAGCGATTAACGCATCGTAAAGCTCATCTAACTAGGTGTAAGACTACAAAATACGCAGGTACGTACGGTTCGTTCGGGCGGGCCTTCGTTCGGTAGGTCGTGCGGTACTACTACTTACCGCATTCTCTTCAGAACGTGGCCATACGTTTTTCTCATAATATGTAATTATTGTTTGTAGCTGTATTAAGAAAAATATAGGTGGACTAAATAAATGCAATACGCGTAAAAACACAATACTTATTATATAAAATACGTCATCACATTACAATCGATTCAACACGTAGATATGACATTACGTACCGTAATAACAAGACATAAAGAAACGGTACGCGCAACCCGGTACAAACCCAATAATATAATGTACATACCTACCTAGGTAGGTAGGTAGATAGATAGATAGATAAATAAATAAATATATAATAAGTAAGTAAGTAAATAAATAAATAAATAGACAGACAGACGGACAGACGATCTAAATGCCTAGTTTCAAACTTTATATTGTAATGTTTTATTTATATACTTATTAAGTAATAAAAATATAAATTTCAGATTGTCAACACGCACCCTCCTGAAGGCGAACTTGCAACGATGATAAGACGCGGCGCGAACGACGAGCGCGGCGAAGGTGAGTGATATTAATTTTATTATGAGTACCTAAGTTAGCTAGTAAGTATTACAGATATGTACTGTGTAGTATGTTCATATGTTCCCATTGTACTAATCTTCTCATAGAGGAGTCCACTCCACCCAAATATAATATAGACTCGTCATCAAGTAGGCGAGTAAAAGTACATACTTAATGTAAGTACATGATGTGTGTGTGTGCGTGCGTGTGTAGTACGTTTTTAGACTTAATTCCGTTTAAGAAATATATTTAATAATATCGAATCGTATGCGGCCCTGAAAAGGGCCTTTTTTTTGATGTGCGCATCTACATACACGTGTATGATCGGACGGTATGGATTATATCCGCCACACAGAGTATGTAGAGCTGGTTGCGCGCCGCAAACGGGCAACGGCGACAGCGTTTAACCGCCGAAACCGTACAGGGTGCGACCCTGGCGCTTCAGAGCGTAGACGACGTCCATGGCGGTGACGGTCTTCCTCTTGGCGTGCTCGGTGTAGGTTACGGCGTCACGGATGACGTTCTCGAGGAACACTTTAAGCACACCGCGAGTCTCCTCGTAGATCAGACCGGAGATACGTTTCACGCCTCCTCTGCGAGCCAGACGACGGATGGCGGGCTTAGTGATACCCTGGATGTTATCACGAAGTACCTTCCTGTGACGCTTAGCTCCTCCTTTTCCCAGACCCTTTCCTCCCTTACCGCGACCGGTCATCTTCTCAGCAGAAAATCGTCGAACAAGTTAAAAAATAAACTCGGCACGGGTGTGTGCGCACACGAACCACGCGAACGACTGGAATATTTTTCAATCGCACGCACGTGGAGTACTCGCTACGTCCCTCTAGAGGGACGCGGCAGGCGAGATCGGGGCATCGCCCCCTGCTCGCGATGTCGACTGGCGCCCGCGACTACGGGCGCATCTCTATATTAGATTTAATTTAATATAATTAAATTAATCATTAGTGTTCGTGTTTCAGGTGCAGTTGGAGCGCCGCGACGCTGTTTGGCGTCGCTACTTCACGTCACCCCGGCGGTCGTTCCCCACCGGGTGGGACCCCCAGTTGCCCAGGGGAGGCCCAGCGAGAGACGCCCAGCGCGAGAGTGCCGACTTTGGTGGCGCTCCCAACTGTAAGCGAGTGACCCCCGCCGGACACGCTTCCAGGTCGAGCCGGTCACGCTCCGGGCTAGGGGTACGTGTAGGTGTGTGTGTGAGCGGTATTGAGTGTGTAACACCGCCCATGTCGGCACGTGAGAGCGCGTCCGCGCCGCGCGCTCAGTGCGTGAGTTTATATGTATGTAGAGTCGTGTGTGTCTGGGGTTCGGCGCACGCTATGCCTATATTAACTTAGCACACAGCGTGCACTGAGTGTATGTACTGTTGTAGAGTCGTTTTGAGTGAATTAGTCGCGTGTAGGTGCGTGCGACTAATTCATAGGTCAATCCGGGGGGGGGCCATGGACGTCATCGTCCGGCAGTAGGTCGCGGGGCAGGCGTCGCTTGTCCGGAGGCCGCGCGTGCCAGGGCGCTATGTCTTTAATGTGCGGCCAGGAGGAAGCGTCGGCACGCGCGAACATGCTCGACGCTAGACGGCCGCAAAACTCATCCAGGCTCTCTATTTGTAGGTCCCGCTGTATGACGTCATTCCTCACGTAGCGAGGCGCGTCTGTGATCTTACGTAGCGTGATGTTTTGCTGTGCTCGGAGCGTCTTTTTGCTTGCCTCGCTCGTGAGGGCGAGCCAAGCTGGGGCTGCGTACGTGAGCAAGGGGCGTAGATAGGTTTTATAAATGCCCAGCTTGGCTCGCAGCGGGAGGCGGGATGAGAGCACTGGGTAGAGCAGGGCGCGGGCTGTCCTACCCTTAGCGACTACCTGTCGGACGTGTTTGTCCATGGCGAGCCGACGGTCGATCGTGACGCCTAGGTACTTGACCGTCTGGGACCACGCGACGTCGGCTCCTAGCAGCTTTAGGGGTGGTGGGAGGCTGCCCTGTCCGAGGGCTATCGCCTGTGTCTTACTCACATTAACTGAGAGCCGCCATTTCGATAGCCACTCGGGGAGTTGGTCGAGTACGCGCTGCATCTTGACGGCCGCATGTGTCGTGTTCAGTGACGTAGTCACGTATGCGGCGTCGTCGGCGTACAGCGCGAGTGTGGCGTCCGGCGTCGTGGGGATGTCGTCCGTGTATTGTGAGTAACACACAGGCGAGACACAGCTGCCCTGCGGTACGCCCGCGGCCACTGGTCGGGCGCTCGAGAGCGTGCCTTCTACCACCACTTTGAAAGTCCTGTTTTGTAGGAACGATGACACGACCTTAACAATGCGACGGGGCGCGCCAGTCTGCGACAACTTATAGATGAGACCGGCATGCCAAACACGGTCGAACGCTTTCTCCATATCGAGGAATACTGCTACTACTCGCTCTTTTTTGTTCATTGCTGCCGTCATTAGGTGCAGCATCCTCGATAGTTGGAGCGTCGTACTGTGTTCCGACCTAAAACCGAACTGTTCCGGCCTAGGTGTTAGGTGCGGTGTTAGGTGTTTTAGAAGCATCTGTTCGAATACTTTCGACACAGTAGGGAGGAGGGTGATCGGCCGATAGCTCTCCGGCTTCGAAGTGTTCTTGCCCGGCTTGGGCAGCATAATGACGCGCCCCTCCTTCCACGAAGCGGGAAAGGTTCCGGTGCGCAGCATCCCCGTGAACAGGCGCGCGAGGGCCGCTACCGTACGAAGCGGCAGGTGGCGCAGCACTGTATTGGAGATGCCGTCGGCGCCGGGGGCCTTTCTAGGCTTCGTTCGCAGGATGGCGCGTCTGACTGCGCCGGGCGAGAAGTGGATGGGGTCCTCATCGAGCGCTATCGGCGTGTCGAAGTACTCCTTCAGGTGCCCCTCTACTGTGTCGATGTGCTCGGTGTCGGTGGTCGGGTTAGGTCGGAACGTGCGCTCTAGGTGCTCGGCAAAGATCTCTGCGCGGTCGGTCGCCGCGTATCTCAGCGCCCCGCCGCTGTTCCTAAGCGGGCGCACCGGAGCTGGGGTGTTCGTGAGCTGCCGGCACAGTCTGTGTATTGCCGGCCAGTCGCCCTCGGCAGCTTCGATAGTAGACTCCCAGCTCGCGGTGTTTTGTGCCTGTAACTCGGCCTTCACTCTCTCCGCGAGTCGGTTGAGCTGCGTTTTTAGTGTCGGGCATCTAGTTGCCTGCCACCGTCTGCGTAGGCGCCTTTTCTCGGCGATTAGGTTCTTGATGTGATTGGGCAGGGGAGGAAGGGCCCCCTGCGGCTGCGACTCGGTGGTAGTCGCCTCTCTTAAGGCGTCCTGGATGCAGACGGTGAGCTCTACCGCTAGCTCGTCGACGTCGGCGGCGGTGACGATGGGCCGAGTGGGCGTCGTGTTTTTCATCGTTCCCACAAATTTTTCCCAGTCCGTTTTATGACGTGGCGCAGGAGGAGAGAGTCGGGTTGGGGCCCCTTCGATGATGACGAGTACTGGCTGATGGTCTGACAGCAACTCGTCATCTAGTACGCGCTGGGACATTTGACACTCGAGGCCGTAGTGGGCCACTATGTCCAGCACGTTTGGGGCATGTAGAGCTACTTCCGGGTAGTGGGTGGGCGTCTCAGGGCCGGACACCACATACCCATGGGCCTCCGCGTCTGCGAAGAGCCGTCTCCCCTTGGTATTCGTAGTTGTGCTGTTCCACGCTGGGTGCTTACTGTTTAAATCGCCGGCAAGGACTGTCGGGTGAGGCGATTGTGTAAGTAGCGCCCTCAGCTCGGCTACGTCTAGCTGCTGTTCAGGTGGGGCGTATGCGGCGTATATGTCTAGGTCCTTGCCGGCTAGGTGCACCTGAACACCCAGCGCGTAAAACGATGTTAGTGACGGCAAGGGGAGCTCCTGATGAACGACTCTCCGCCTAACTAAGACCGCTAGACCGCGGTAGTTATGGCCGAGTGCCGACTTCTCGTCCTTCCTATAAGCGAGATAACCCGGGAACTTGATAGTGTCCGCCGGTCCCAGCATTGTCTCGCTTATAAGCGCCACGTCAATGTCTTGCTCTTTGAGGAGGGGGCGGAGGAGAGCGACCTTATTTTTAAGGCCGCGGGCGTTCCAGTGAATGATCCTCAACGACCTATGGGGCATGGTAGAGGGCCAATAAGGCCGCCAGGCCGTCGAGGATGACTAGGGCCGGATCTTGGCCCTGCCTGATGGCCTGGATCAGGTCCATCAGCAGTTTAATGGCGCAGGCGGTAAACTCCCTCCGCTCCTTGGTGTTAGCGGGAGGGGTAACACCTCCTGAGGGGGTGGTTGCCGCTGTCGCGACGGCTGGGGACGCATGTTGTTTATTGCGCCCCATTATTTTTATTTGAGGCGCCGTTTTATTGTCGGCGCCCCTATCGCTACTCTTGTTTTGATTTTCATGAGTTTCAGGCGCCTGCGCCGCAGCTGGGGGTTGGAACGCCCCTGCATGATGTTGTTGGGTGGGGGGGGACGGGGGCTTCTTCCTCCCTTTCCTCCCTCCCCGCTTCCCCTTCCTCCGCCCTGAGGAGGGGGGGGCCCCCCTGGTTGTGGGGCCATTTGCTGCTGCCATGAGTGTGGCGCTTGGGGCCTCAGTGACATCGGTGGTGACGGCCTGGGTGATGGTCGTCCCAGGCCGGGTGTTTGGCCTAGTGTAGGCCGTCGTGCCCGCTCGCTTGTTCCTCGACTCTGCGAGGAACACGGGGCACTCTCTATTCGAGGCGGGGTGTGGACCGCCGCAGTTGGCGCACGTCGCTGGCTCGGAGCGAGGGCGCGTGCAGTCGCGCGCCGAGTGCCCCTCTCCGCACCGCACGCATACTAGCGGGCGGTGGCACTGCTTCGAGCTGTGTCGGAACTTTTGACACCGATGGCACTGGGCTAGGCCCCGTTTCCCCCTCCAAGCTTCGATCTTGACACCCCGCATGCACATGAACACGGTGGTGTCGTAGATCCGCCTAAAGTCGGGCTGTCTTTTAATTACTGCATAGAATATGCAGCCCGGGCGTCCTTGGCGAGCCCGAATGTTTCTCACGTATTCGGGCTCGTAGTTTAGGCGGCGAAGCTCCTCCTCAATAAGGCTAGGGTCCGTGTCCGCCGGTAGGCCCCTTATGGCCACCTTGAGGCTCTGCTCCGCTGGCAGTGAATAAGAGAACCATGAGAGGCCGGTATCCCTTTCTGTTTTGCTTAGGTAGCTCTGTATGACCCGGTATTCGTCGGCACTCTCAGGTATGAATCGAATCCCCCCCTGATATGGTCGAGCGTTCGGGGGGTAACCCAGCTGGGCGCTGATGGCCCTAAAATGAGCCGCCCAGTTGGGTAATTTTTCCACTACCAGCGGAGGGTAGCGGGGTTTTTTATTTTTCTTAGCTGTGACTGTTTGGCCCGTAATTGACGCCGAGTTCGAATCGGCGGCGCCGGGCATAGAGTTAGCACTTTGTGAAATATTAATATTTAAATTTTCAGGAGGACTCACCCCGTTTCGAGACTCCTGGCGCGGGGAGCGCGGGCCGCAGTAGCGCTTGGCTTCCTCGGGCGCTCCGTCGGAGCTCCTTCTCCTCCTTTGGGGCCTGGATGTCGTCTCCATGTCTTCTAGTGATGGAGTAGGCGACATGGGGGTGTCACGTACGCACGACGCGAGCGATTCACTTGAACCCGTACGCGACGAGCACGCGGACAGCGGCGCGGGCGAGTCGTAAGCGGCGGCGCGAGGCGGCGCAGGCGAGGCTGGCACGGACGGAGCCGCGCGCTGCGAGTTCGTGTGGCGTATTCGGGGGTCACGCGACGCTCCTGCTCCACCCGTCGGCGGCTGACGGGGAGCTGGGACTACGCTACGCGGCACTGGCGCGCGGGACACGGCGTGCGCGGCGGACGCGGCGGCCGGCTCGGCGCTCGGCACAGTACTGCGGCGCGCGCTCGACTCGGCGCTAGCGGAAAGTTCCGCTGAGGTAGCGCGGGCGACGGGTCGCGGGGAGCTGCTGGGGGGGGCCGCGGCGCTTGCATACGATAATGCTGGCCGGGCCTGCGTCGGTGTTTTGTGGTGCTGCTGGTGCTGGTGATGTTGCTGCTGTTGCTGCTGGCCATGGGGTGTTCTGCTGGCAGTTGGTGGACGGGTAGGGCTCGCTGGCGTTTGAAACACCAACGGCTTGGGACTACCCCCAATCTTCTTTATGTTGCTCGCCTTTGTTGAGCCGGACATCGCCGCCCGAATGTTCGGGAGTGACGACGCCCGGTCCAGTGTGGGGCGATTGTCTTCATCGTCGTCAGCGTCTCCACGGTCCTGGGATGCGTGGACGCCGCTGGGCTTCGGCTTCGACATCTTGATTCACTTTTCAGTGGGAAAAACGCTGGTGGCGTAGCCTCCGCAACCACTTCGGTGTGTAGCACACCGAGATGAGCGCGGGGCAGGCCTCCCACTTGTGCTATCGCCGGCGCAAACCGAAGCTTGCTCCGTCGACACCACAAACGGTCGACCTGGTTTGAATTGGTTCGTGCGGAACTTGAGGGTACTTTTCTTGCTTTCTCTCGACGCGGATGGGGTACCTCTAGGTGGCTACGAGCCAATCCATATTTTTCGTAGCGCTGTCTCGCCTATATTTATACTGTACGCGGAGCTCAGCGGGGCGGGGAGAGGGAGAAGAGAGGTGCGCGGGACGAGGTGACTCGATGCTCGTCGTTGGTTGGTTGGTCGTTTGAGCGACGATGTCTTCTACGTTGAATCATCATTAGAACTTTGAGTCAAATTAAGTTTTATAATTAAAAATAATAGTAATATATATGTACTACGACCTGGATTAATAATTGGTACTTAATAATAAATCGTAACTAACGTAATCCCTAAAATTTAGACTAACTAATACGGACTAGGACCGTTCATGAAATGCATAATAACTTAGATTTTTAACGTTAGGTACTTGCATTAAACAGATAAACTAATCATTAATATTCTATACGTACTCACTACTACTGTCCCTACATACATGCATTTTACAAAAAAAAAAAAAAAAAAAAATATATATATATATATATATATATATAATTACTTATATACATTTTGTAAAAAAAATGTACTTGTACCTACGTCAACATAGAACTAATATCAGTACGTACGTACTTTCCACGGATACATGAATAGTGTACTTCCATAATATTTAAATATTTTTCTATGATAAATATGTGGGAATTTGTCATTGATTATCGATATGTAGTTTAGTTTGTGTGTGTATGATTAGTGTATTAGGTGTATTTATTCGTTTTACGACATATTCCGTTATAAAGAAACATTTAATAATCAGATACATATGTGGCCCTGAAAAGGGCCTTTTATGTGAGTGAACACGCACAGTCACCAACGACGCCGGCCACCGACACGATGCACTGCACGAATGCAGCGTCTACGTGAAGGAGGACGCGTATTGTGCGACTTATGCTGTTGTTGCAGCAGCAGTTTAAGCGCGTTCGCCTCTGATCCTGCGCGCCAACTGGATGTCCTTAGGCATGATGGTGACACGCTTAGCGTGAATCGCGCACAGGTTGGTATCTTCGAAGAGACCGACGAGGTAAGCTTCGCTAGCCTCCTGGAGCGCCATAACAGCGGAACTCTGGAAACGGAGATCGGTCTTGAAGTCCTGAGCGATCTCACGCACCAGACGCTGGAACGGAAGCTTGCGGATCAGCAGTTCGGTACTCTTCTGGTAGCGACGAATCTCACGGAGGGCGACGGTGCCGGGCCTGTAGCGATGGGGCTTCTTGACGCCACCGGTTGCCGGTGCGCTCTTACGCGCAGCCTTGGTGGCGAGCTGTTTCCTAGGTGCCTTACCACCGGTGGATTTACGAGCGGTCTGCTTAGTACGCGCCATTGTAATAAATACGAAACGGGCGAATATAAACACTAAAAAAACTGACGAGCGAGCGGACGCACCTACACGCAACGAAAGCACGAGAGTGAATAAAACGCGCCATACAGGCCCCAGTCCTATTTATACTGTGGCAACGTAGCTGTGTTAGCGGGTATGAGGCACATGCGCGCCCCCTATACCATACCGACGAAATTAAGCTTTCTTGTAAAAATAAAATTTTTGTTTGGACATTATTAAAAATTACGTACTATGTATTATATTAATCAAATGCATCGCTAAACCTAATTTCAATTTCGATACGAGAAACAACTTGAAAATTCAATAATCGTTCGGTTACTTTCTGGAATGAACTAAAACGAACTTATTTTATTTGTTATTGTATCTATAAATAGTAGGTATTTATTGATGTATGCATGTAGGGGATTCTCATGAAAACACTGATCTTAAGGTTCAATCTTCTTTATTCTTGATTTCTTGGTTCACAAAAGAGAAAACTTATCAACTCCGGAGACGACAAAAATCAAAATTCCATGCTCGCTAATTTACTTCCAAACTTTACCATAACGAGAGCCATGGTTTTTAAACTGTTTTGTACAATTACTTTCATTTAACTATTTATGGTCCTGGGGTTAAATATCTATTGTTTTTACAGTATTCAGATCTTATTTATGTTGTATCTAAATCTTTACGTTATTTCCTTTAAAATGGTATACAATATGCAGACTTACGGCTATTTTACAGTTGTTTACGTACAAATATTATTCTTTGATGGGTAAAGTCATCTCTATTGTCACACTAAAAGGATTCTAAATGTTAATCTAATAAGGATACTGACATAATTCTTATTGGAAAATGTGTCTGGTGATTTTACCCAGCGTTATTAACAACTTATGAGCTAATTACTATACAGAATTGACTAATATTCACAATTGTTGAATGTTATCATAGTACAAGTTATTATTACTTCTACGTGATTGACAAACGTGTCCGTGTCCTTAAAAATAATTAATACTAATTAACTTACGTGTCCAATCGCTAATTACTGTCACTAATCACAAATCACTAATCACAGATCACTAATCACAGATCACTAATCACAATTGTCTTTACTCGTCACCAACAGTCTCCCCCTCGGTGCGATGCACCTCAGCCGCTCGGGGTGACGAGGCAGGAACAATGACGACGAGCCGTGAAGCTGGTCGCCGCAGAACGCCCGCTGTCGTCCGCACGTCGACGATCCGCGTTCTTCCGTCCGGTCCGGGGTAGGTCGCGACGATCTCGCCACGAGGCCAGGAACATCGTGGCAGGGTGTGGTCTACCAGGAGGACCACGTCGCCGATGGTGGGGTCCCTATAGTTAGGACCTTGGTAGTACCGGGGCGAGAGCGTGGGTAGGTACTCTCGCGTCCATCTGGCCCAGAAGTGATCGGCCAGACGTTGGGATGTCTTCCAGGATGGGCTGCCGATTAACTCCCTGTCGTCGAAAGAGCCAAAAAGAGTGGCTCCGCAGGACCTCCCAATAAGGAAGTGATTGGGTGTCAAGGCTTCTTCTTCATGTGGGTCGGTGCTCACGGAAAAGAGTGGCCGTGAGTTCACGATGTGTTCTGCTTCGAGGAGAAGAGTGTGCAGAACTTCTTCTCTAGGTCTTCTTTCTTGAAGTGTGGCTGCAAGTGCGGTCTTGACGGTACGCACTAGCCTTTCCCAAGACCCCCCCATGTGTGGAGCCCCCGGTGGTATGAACCTCCACACTATGCCGATCTGGTTGGTGGCCGCCAAAATCGCTTCTTGCAATTCGCGATTCGCCCCGACGAAATTGGTGCCGTTGTCACTCATCATGATCTTGGGTGTGCCTCTTCTGGCGATCATTCTTCTCAAAGCCATGATCATTGAGTCGGTGGTTAGTGACGATGCCAATTCCAGATGTATTGCTCTCGTTGTCATGCAGGTGAAGAGTACTCCCCATCGTTTTTCTATGCGACGACCTATTGTTACTAACAGTGGTCCAAAATAATCGACCCCCGTACAAGTAAAGGGTGGACTCGTTCTGGACAAACGCTCCTCAGGTAAGTCGCCTTGGGGTGCCAGCTGTGGTGTCTTCTTGTGTATTCGACACCATCCACAGGTTCTTGTAGTGGTCTTGACTAGGTTTCTGAGGCCTGGTATCCAAAATTTTTGTCGAAGTTCATTCATCACAGTTTGGTGGTTACCGTGATTCAGTTTTTCGTGCACATGCTTCACCAGTAATTGTGTGATTTTGTGTCGTCCGTCAAGTACTATGGGACTTTTATAGGCTGTTGTCAGATACTTCGCCGCTCCGATTCGCGTTGATAATCTTATTAGACCATCTTCTAACTTGATAGTAAAGTTCTTTATCTTTGAGATTTGATTGGAGTTCTCTTGTTTTCGTAGTGCTGATATTTCTTCTGGATAACTGTCTTCTTGTACACGTCGTATTAATAGTTGTTCGGCCTTTTCTACGTACAACGCTGATTTTTCTCGAAGGTTTATCCCTCTTTTGGACTTCGTGATTCCAAGTGGCGCCTTTTCCCTAGCCACGTCTTTTTCCGTCCTAGTGATCCTCTTTGTTATGTTGGTTTGGTGGATCAAACTTCTTTTAAATGTGTCCACAGTTTGAAGGAATCTTGCAGTAGCGTGGAGCAGTCTTGTCCATCTTGAAAACCTGGAGGGTTCTGGAATGGGTGTTGGCTGTATCTTCTTTAAATTAAGCGTCACGGCTGTGGGCCTCTCTTCGCCGGTTTTCGTCATGGTTGTTTTTTCATCTTCGGGCCAGTTTTCCGGTTCTTCGTAGAGGAAATCAGGTCCCCTAAACCATCGGTGCTTTTCATCGAAATTCTTCGGAGTTTCTCTAGTCGCATCGTCGCAGACGTTGTGTTTAGTCGGGACCCAACGCCATTCCTTTTGCTTCGTTAGTTCTTCGATCTCGGCGAGTCTGTGAGCAACGAAAGGCTTGTATCTTCTCGGATCCGACTTGATCCACGCCAATGCAGTCTTCGAGTCTGTCCAAAAATATCTTTTTGACACTTTCAGGTCGATTTCTTGTTCAGTGCTAGCCGCAAGTCGACTTCCTAATAGACATGCTTGTAGCTCCAACCTTGGGATCGAGGTAGGTTTCAATGGTGTCACTCTTGCCTTTGCTGCTAGTAGTTTCACTTCAGTTCGCGGGCTCTCCGTGCGCCAGTAAACCGCACAAGCGTAAGCCCTCTCGCTGGCGTCACAAAAGGTATGTAGCTCCCCTTCGACGGTTTCCCTAGTTAGGCAGCGTGGAATGTGCAGGTTCTCCAGTTTTCTCAGGTCTTCGAGCCATTTCTTCCACTCCTCTTCGCGGGCCGGTGGCAGTTTCTCGTCCCAGTCAATACCACACCTCCAGAGGTTCTGAAGCATAACTTTTCCTTGTATGGTGATGGGTGATGCCAATCCTAAGGGGTCGAAGACTGTCATTACTGCACTTGTAGCTTCTCGCTTCGTGGGAGCGCGTTTTCCATTGATGGTTTCTTCTGGAGTGTTCCTTAGGGTCAATGTGAAATGCAGACTGTCTTTTTTCACGTTCCAATTTAGTCCTAATGTCTTCTCGACTTGATCTTTTTGTTCGCCCAATCGAACAGAGTTGCTCACATCTTCTGAGTGGAAGTCTTCTATGGCTGCGGGTTGATTGCTCGCCCAGCCTCTCAAGTAGAAACTTCCTTTCTTGTGGATCTCATAAACTTCTTTTGCGACTCTTCTAGCCGTAGACACATCTTCATAGCTTGCCAAATAGTCATCCATATAATGATTACGCTTAATTGCCGCCACTGCTTCCGGATGTCGATCTTCGAACTCTTCTGCGTTTTTGTTCTTCACGTAAATTGCTGTACATGGAGAGCAAGCGGCTCCAAATATCAACGACGTCATCCGGTATTCCTTGTCTCGCCACAGAAATCGCAGACTATCTCTGTCTTCTTCGTTGATCTTCACGCGCAGGAACATTTCTTTAATGTCTGCAACCACTGCCACTTTGCCTTGCCGGAAACGAAGCAGGACACCAAACAATGATTGAAGCAGGTCTGGTCCCGCCAGCAACGCGTCGTTGAGTGCTTTTCCATTTGATTTCGCTGCAGCGTCGAAGACCAGCCTCATTTTTCTTTTCTGTGGGTGCACAACAGCAAAGTGTGGCAGATACCACGTCCTCTTGGAGGTAGCTTCTTCAGTTACTTCTTCAGCGTAATTGCTTTTGATAAGGTTGAACACTTGTTCTTCGTATTTCTTTTCAAATTCTTTGTCTCTCGTGAACTTCTTTTCCATGTTCTTCAGGCGTCGAGCAGCAGCCGTTTTACTTTCAGGCAGACTCTCTTCGTTCGTTTTCCAGATGAGACCCGTACTGAAACTTCCATCGGGGAGCCTTTTCGTGGTAGATTCTAAGACTTGGAGTGCTCGTTGGTCAATGTCGTTCGATGGTTTCTTGGCGGCGATCCCCATGGCTTCAATATCGAAATGATTCTTGATCATCTTCTCTAGGTGATCGTCTTTTCCATTAGGTCGTGTGACGATGTGATTCACCAATCTCACTGGATTGTTGCTGCTTGAGCGTGTTCCATGTAGCGTCCATCCCAACTGGGTTCTCGATGCCACTGGCTTGCTGCGATCGCCGTGCTTCACTTCTTGAGAGACGATGAGATGCCAATTATCTTGTCCTATGAGCACTGTCGGTTTAACATTGGGATATTTCAATTGTTCTTTTATTTCTTCTAAGTGCTCGCATCCCTTCAAATCGTCTTCGGTGATTTCTTGAGGTGTCAACTGCAGGTTCTGTATTGAGTAGCCAGTCAACTTCTCGATGTTTCGTCCGTACATCCCGCGGATCTTCAAGTTCACTTTCTTGGACTTCTGAGACATCCGATGACCACCCACGCCCTCTATTCTCAAGTCTTCTTCAGGCCCTTGTGCTCCAATCTTCGTGATCACTTCGTCTTCGATTAGAGTCACTGTCGAGCCTTCGTCTAGTAGGGCATAGACGCAGGCGTTCGCCTCCGGTCCTGAAAGTTCCACTGGGATTATCTTCAAGTACGCCTTTGATACTGTGCGAGCGGAGTTGATGGATGAAGCTATTGTTTTTACGGCCTCTTCTTGGATCTTTGGTTGTGTTGCTTCTTCATAATGCAACAGCAGATGATGTGCCTTCCTGCATTTGCTGCAAGGCTTCGCTTTGCAGTTGAATCCTCGATGGCTCCCTTCCAAGCATTTGAAGCATGTTCCAGTCTTCTTGGCTTGGTCCCACCTTTCTTTTGTTGAAGCTTCATTAAACTTCTTGCATTTTAAAAGAGTGTGTTCTTCTTTACATTGCGGGCAGTTTATGTTTCTGGGTTTTTCCGATTTGCTGTTTTCTTTGCAGGAACACACTGTAGCTGATTTCGTTTTGACATTCCAATTTCCATCTCGATCTTCATCTGATGTATAATCCTCTTCATCGGCATCGTTTGTAGTGCGAGTGGTGTGTACGCCTCGTGAACCAGCGTGTCTTGATCTTGTGTTCATGCCTTCTCTCTTCACTTTGGATCCCATGAAGTCATGCATCTCGAATTGATCCACCATTTTGTTGAAGAAGTGCATGAGACTGAGTAGCACTGGTTCATCTTCGTCTTCTTTGGCTGCACGATACTCGAACCACTTAAAGCGTATCAGAGTACACATTTTCTCAATAATTCTGTTCGAGATGTCACTGGAGTGTAGGTAACTTTGTTTCTTCATTTGCTTTATGACGCTGACGGTGTTGGATATCGCCCCAGCATAACGCACCAACTCTCTTGCATCTTCTGACATGGCAGGAAGCTTCTCGATGTTTTCCACTTCGCTCCGTATCAGGTACGTAGGTCTTCCAAACCGACGCTCTAAGGCCGTTATGACCTCTCTCGGGTCTATTTGTGTGAAGAGAAGCGACTTGACAGCTTCTTTGGCTTTGCCTTTAATGGCTCTTCTTAATCTTCCCATGTTTTCAATGTCGCTGAAGAGTGCTTGTGTGTCTTCATATGTTGCTTTAAAGGCCATCCAGTCTCTAGGATCGCCCTCGAATGGATGCAACTCGCTTACGTATTTCGGTGCGCGCTGCATAATTGAAGACGTCTTGTTTTCTGCTACGGACTTCACTGCTTCTAGAATGGCTTCGGCCAGCTGATTTGTGGGACTGGATGTGGTCGGTGCTATTCTCGAGGTGCTCGGGTCAGCGTTGCTTGGCTCCCCCTCGTTGCGCTCCACATTCTTGGTCTTCGACACCCAGGCCGCAGTTGCCTTCGCTGCGGCTGCTTCGGCTTCAGCGTCTTCATCTTCACTGTCGTCCGAGCAATTTTCAGCGCGCGCTAATTCCAATCTGGTGTTTGCTAACTTAGTCTTCAATTGGACTTCTTCCAATTTCAATTTTTCCAACTCCAATCTTGCTTCCAATTCCTTTTTCTTATTGGAATTGTTCTTATTGGAATTAGATCTTGTCTTTTTCTTATTCTTTTCTTTGTTTTCAATCAAAGTGATGTCGGCATCTTCGACTACAGTGGTTTCTTCAGCCGTTGTGGTTTCTTCAGTGACTGTTTCAGATGTAGTACCCGATGTTGTTCCTGTAGTCGTAGTGTCGCCACCACTGGTCTCTTCTTCGGTAGTTGACCTCGAACTGTCTCCCTTTCGGCTTCTCGTCATCATATCTGGGCTTCAAGAAGGGGCAACACACTCAAAAATCTTCTTAGTGCTTGCTATCTTCTCAGCATAAACTTCGACGAAGTCTTCGAAAAGTTTTTACTTCAAGTTCCAATCTTGAACCTAGGTCTTGAAGTCCAATTCCTAAGTCTTGATCTTCCTATTGGATCTTCAATTCACCTTCCTCAAGTAAAAAACTTTCGGCTTCCAAGTTGCAACGTCGCTTAAGTACTTTCCAGGTGGGTGCAAGTAGTGGCAGGGTCGACCTACCAACACGGTGCTTTCTGACGTTGTACTTGAGCTTCGAATTCTTCAAACACGGAGTTCCTTTGATATGACGGACGAAGCTTGTAAACCTCTTCATAGAATGAATCTTAAGTTTTTCACGATCTTCAACCGATGAACTGTAATTCTTCAATTTCCCAGCTTCGGTTTCTTGAATCCGGCTCTCGAAGGACCAATATTTTGTAGGGGATTCTCATGAAAACACTGATCTTAAGGTTCAATCTTCTTTATTCTTGATTTCTTGGTTCACAAAAGAGAAAACTTATCAACTCCGGAGACGACAAAAATCAAAATTCCATGCTCGCTAATTTACTTCCAAACTTTACCATAACGAGAGCCATGGTTTTTAAACTGTTTTGTACAATTACTTTCATTTAACTATTTATGGTCCTGGGGTTAAATATCTATTGTTTTTACAGTATTCAGGTCTTATTTATGTTGTATCTAAATCTTTACGTTATTTCCTTTAAAATGGTATACAATATGCAGACTTACGGCTATTTTACAGTTGTTTACGTACAAATATTATTCTTTGATGGGTAAAGTCATCTCTATTGTCACACTAAAAGGATTCTAAATGTTAATCTAATAAGGATACTGACATAATTCTTATTGGAAAATGTGTCTGGTGATTTTACCCAGCGTTATTAACAACTTATGAGCTAATTACTATACAGAATTGACTAATATTCACAATTGTTGAATGTTATCATAGTACAAGTTATTATTACTTCTACGTGATTGACAAACGTGTCCGTGTCCTTAAAAATAATTAATACTAATTAACTTACGTGTCCAATCGCTAATTACTGTCACTAATCACAAATCACTAATCACAGATCACTAATCACAGATCACTAATCACAATTGTCTTTACTCGTCACCAACAATGCATGTTTACTTACATTGAAAATAATATTAAAGATTATTTTATAAAATTCTAGGTTTTTGTACGCGTAGAGCTATATAATTGTGATTGTACTGATTTTACTATAATGCATCTATTTAGAAAACCTATCTAATGAACTGAATGTGATCCTAGTACCTATATAATAACAGATACATAAAGTAAACTTTCTTGTACTCCTTAATATAAACATTCATTTATTGATTAGAACGACGTGATGTCTAAAGTTTAGGGATTACGTCAGTTACGATGTAGGTATTATTAAGTACCAATTACTAATCTAGGCCTTAGTGAATTCCTATTACTATAATTTTTAAGTAATTTAAAAACTTAATTTGACTCAAATTTTAATTATCATTCCACCATTGCGATGAACGCAGTAGATTTTACTAAAATTACTTAGCTAGTAGTAGGTAGATAGGTTGGTTAATTAACGTTTTTCGACTGTAATCAAGTTAAAGAAATGTGAATTATTATCACGTGAACATATTTGTGGCCCTGAAAAGGGCCTTTTGTTTTATCTCCTGCCTGCAACTTGCGGTGTGGGTGCGCGTCCAGACTCTTGTCGTGGCTAGCTTGTGACGACAGCGATACGTGAATCACGTGCGACGTATGTACATAATAATATTATTATGACAGACGACACGCACAATAAACACACGCACCACCATCGACAAGAAGCGCACGAACAATCGCACTGGATTTAACACTTTTCACACACACAAGAAGCGGCTTCGAGATGCGCGAGCTCTTGTTAGCCACCGACCGCTCACTTGGAGCTGGTGTATTTGGTGACGGCCTTGGTGCCTTCACTGACGGCGTGCTTGGCGAGCTCTCCGGGCAGAAGGAGCCTGACGGACGTCTGCACCTCCCGAGATGTGATGGTCGACCTCTTGTTGTAGTGGGCGAGACGGGAGGCTTCGGCGGCGATGCGCTCGAAGATGTCGTTCACGAACGAGTTCATGATGGACATGGCCTTGCTGGAGATACCGGTGTCGGGGTGCACCTGCTTCAGGACCTTGTAGATGTAGATGGCGTAACTCTCCTTCCTCTTATGCTTCTTCTTCTTCTTGTCGGTCTTGGAGATGTTCTTCTGGGCTTTGCCAGACTTCTTGGCGGCTTTACCACTTGTCTTGGGCGGCATTATGTTATTTTCAAAATACACGTGCTAACGGAACGGAGTCCAGTAACAGTATAAATCGAAGCGCATAGTCACAAGTTGTATTTATACGGACGCTCGTGTCCCGCGGTAGTGGCAAGCTCGACGTAGCGACGGACCAATCACAGATCTCCATAGCGCGCGCGGGGAGAGGGGTCGTTTGGGAGGAAGGCAAAGAGGGCGGGGGAGACGCTTGCGTTCGTGCGTACGTCATTATTGAAAATAAATAAATAATATTTATTTATTTTTTTCACTAAAATGGTACTTTTTAAATTTAAAACAATCGATTATTACGATATAATTTGGATTAGTACTTCCCATAAAATATACTACATGATATTTTCTGTAGAACGGTACATTACCTATATTATTATTAATATGTATCCTTTATTATCTTATTTATTGATTAAATCCTTTTGCGGTTTCTAATACCTTTGTCAGCTCGAAAGTAATGGTAATGTACATAATTTATTTCTCACCTACAATTATGATTATTAATTTATTATATGTAACTATGTATATGTACCTAATTCAAGAAAAGATATGAATCATATTTTTGTTTTTCCCTTTTAATTTTCTCTTGATCTTAGAATAAAGATGCTATTGGGGGGGGGGGGGGGGTTGCTTCCGTCCTCAATATTTATTAAACAAAAACATACATACTTACTTACGTAAATTATTGACAAGTACCATCGATAGACAGTAGTAGCCTGTACATGTGCATACTTACATATCTTTACTTAGTAGATCACACTCATGCTCAGCTGTACATAATAATTATGCGTGTGTCTGTTTACTATACGTCATATCAGTAGGTAAGTAAGTTTTAGTTTTTCGACAATTAAACCGTTAAAGAAACTGTCTCTGTTAAATATTTGACGAATCATATTGTGGCCCTGAAAAGGGCCTTTTGTTTTGGATACGAAGAGAAGAGCATCGCGCAACCGACATAATAAATATACAGATTTCATAAATATTATATCGAAGTACGCGTGCGGTTCACAGTTCGCACCATTCGTAGCGGCGGCGGCTGCGACTTTTGCGCAACGTTTAAGCCTTCTTCTCGGTCTTCTTGGGCAGTAGCACGGCCTGGATGTTCGGCAGCACACCACCTTGGGCGATCGTAACGCCGGAGAGCAGCTTGTTCAACTCTTCGTCGTTGCGGATGGCCAATTGAAGATGACGCGGAATAATCCTGGTCTTCTTGTTGTCCCTCGCGGCGTTGCCGGCCAACTCGAGAACCTCAGCAGCCAGGTACTCCATAACGGCGGCCAAATAGACGGGTGCACCGGCACCGACACGTTCTGCGTAGTTTCCGTTACGCAGCAGCCTGTGGATACGTCCCACGGGGAACTGGAGTCCAGCACGGTTGGAGCGGGACTTTGCCTTTCCCTTAACCTTGCCACCTTTACCGCGACCCGACATGATTGTTGATTGAAGAATAAATCACACGAAAAAACTGCGAAACACGCGTACAACAGTGTGCACACGTCGAGACAATCTCTTGCAATAACTTCGTAATACCCTGTACCGGCCGTATTTATACTCGCGCCGCGTAGCTCTGTCAGTGGGAGGGATGAACCGTCTAGCGAAACCGATTCACTAAACGCGCAAGCGCGCACTGGCTCTCTCGCTCCGTTCGTTTCGTCGTCACCTCGTCACGTAAAATATTCTACTCAGACAGACACTGTTCATCTTGCAGTGCAGTACACTTGCACATTGGATATGTCGTTACGAGAAAATAATGATTATGTGAGTTTTAAGTAATTCTACTCGTAAATTTCTTGTAGGAACAAAAATATTTGGATATTAAAATTATCAGTCGGCCACCGGAAAATTGTAAAATATCGAGAGAAATAGGTAAGTAAACTATATTTTCTAAATAAGACTTAGGTAGTTAGTTAGTAGGATTGGATTTATCGTATATAGAACGATGATTCTTACGGTGTTTACAATTTTCCGGTGCAATAGGTGTGTGTATATATATATATTAGTAGGCAGTTAGTAGAATTAGTAGTTAGGTAATAAATGCGAGCCCTAATTAATTAATTAGTGTACTTACCTAACTAATTAATTAATACTTTTTATTAATATGTAAATAAATAGGTACGTAGGTTCCTTTTTTTTATATTCTATTCCCTACCTGTTAGGCGTACTTACCTTTTTATTTACTTACGTTGATCATGTTTGTAAATAAACAAACAAACAAACCCTATCAACCAATGTGACTGGGAACAGGGCTCGGGTTATGTATTACTAGAGCTATCTGCTTGCTTGATTGATTGATTACCTAGACCGTTTCGTTATTTATATACCTATATAATTTTCTATCGAGTATGTACCCATTATTTTTGAAAGTTTTACGACCATCCTTCCGTTTAATAGAAACGAATATCTTTCAATATTCATGATAGTATTGTTAGCCCTGAAAAGGGCTTTTTGGTGTGCGCACGGAGAGCGCTGCGATTGAGAGCGCATGGCACGCGCGCTAAGCATCTCGTTGCCGCCGCCTTGATGTCTGTGTCTTCAGTCGCTGCTTGTTGCTGCTTCTGACGAACCGAATCTTCAGTGGTGGTGTGTGTTGTCGAGACACGTCGAGCGCAGTGTTCAGCATCCCTCATAATCATCCCGAGAACGATAGACACGCGTACGAACGACGAGCGAGCGAGCGAGCGAGCGCGAACGAACGCACGCACCTTTTTCCATAGTATATGCGTCGATATATGTGTATATTGTGATATGTAACACATTATGTGTAGCGTATACACAGCTTCTAACTACGTACACGTACACAAAACGTTTTAGGCGTTTACATATTCACAAAAACACCACATAGCGGACACAAATACCGTAGGTGTAAGACACGCACGCACGCGCACTGCTGTACACGTCATGTTATTGTCGACTGTTGTCGTCGTCGTCGTCGTAGCCGCCTTCGTCGCCGGTGTAACGCGAACGCGACCGTAGCTTACTTCTTAGCGGCGGAAGCTTTCTTGGCTGCCGGCTTTGACTTGGGTGTAGACGCGGCCTTTTTAGGTTTAGGAGCTTTAGGCTTCTTGGTTGGCGGCTTCGCTGTCTTCTTTGCTTTGGGCGCCTTAGCCTTGGCGGGGGCGGCTGCCTTCTTCGGTGCCGGCTTCTTCTTAGCGGCGGCTGCCTTCTTGTCCTTAGCGGCGGAAGCGGCCGAAGATTTGGATTTCGAAGGTGAAGCAGAAGACGCGGCTGCTGCGGCTGCCGCCTTCTTGGTCTTGGCGCCGGCAGCGGAAGCTGTCGCCTTCTTAGCCTTCGAAGCGGCAGCGGGTGCCTTACCGGCGGCCTTGCCGACCGCGCCGGCGGGTTTCTTAGACGCGGACGACTTCGATTCGAGTTTGAATGAACCGGAGGCACCCTTGCCCTTGGTCTGGATCAGCGCGCCAGATTCGACGGCGCTCTTCAGGTATTTCCTGATGAACGGAGCCAGTTTCTCCGCGTCCACCTTGTACTGGGCAGCGATGTATTTCTTGATCGCCTGCAGGGAAGATCCGCTGCGCTCCTTCATCTCTTTGATAGCGTTGTTGACCATCTCGGATGTTTTGGGATGAGTCGGCTTCGCCTTGGGCTTCTTAGCGGCTGCACCGGCGCCGCCGGCTTGCCTCGCCTGTTTCTTCGCTGGGGTAGCGGGTGCCGGAGCCTCGGTAGCAACTGCGGTGTCTGCCATTGTTTTGTTTTGTAAATTGATAACTTCACAACTACACACACGTAAACAACAAACGAACGAACAGCTGGTTCGGCAAAAGTATAAGAGACTTAGATGTCGCCACTTATAGGTTTCGAGAGTTTCGTGCACGTACGGCTTCGTACGACGAAACTTTACCGTAACGAGAGCCGTGATGTCGCGGGACGTTTTCTCGTATGAACGCTTGAAAGTTTTCACTAACACGTATCTAATAAAATATAGAAAAATAATGTTTATCGTGTCGAAACGAATGTGTCTCCTACGATTTCGGTTAGGTCATGAAGTTGACTATTGCGGTGTACGAACGTGGGAAGCGTGAGGCGATCGTCGGAGACGTGGCGGTGTTTTATTTTGACGACTGCTATAGAAGCTAAGGTCGGGTCGAGTTCAAAACGTTATTTTCTCTATAAAAGTGATAGCGAGCGGTGTTAAAGGTCGACGCGTAGACAGGGAGGATATCGAGCTTGTACGATGACAGGATTTCGTCGATATAACACCGACTCGCGAAAATTATATCGAGGTAAAAGTGAAGCGTCGTAAAACACCGCGACCGCCGAACAGTTAAGGACGGACGGCTCCGTCCAGGACGTGCAACCTATTAATATACTAATATTAAAAGACGATAGTGCCCTTAGACGTGTTAACTATGTAAGGAAAGCGATTAACGCATCGTAAAGCTCATCTAACTAGGTGTAAGACTACAAAATACGCAGGTACGTACGGTTCGTTCGGGCGGGCCTTCGTTCGGTAGGTCGTGCGGTACTACTACTTACCGCATTCTCTTCAGAACGTGGCCATACGTTTTTCTCATAATATGTAATTATTGTTTGTAGCTGTATTAAGAAAAATATAGGTGGACTAAATAAATGCAATACGCGTAAAAACACAATACTTATTATATAAAATACGTCATCACATTACAATCGATTCAACACGTAGCTATGACATTACGTACCGTAATAACAAGACATAAAGAAACGGTACGCGCAACCCGGTACAAACCCAATAATATAATGTACATACCTACCTAGGTAGGTAGGTAGATAGATAGATAGATAAATAAATAAATATATAATAAGTAAGTAAGTAAATAAATAAATAAATAGACAGACAGACGGACAGACGATCTAAATGCCTAGTTTCAAACTTTATATTGTAATGTTTTATTTATATACTTATTAAGTAATAAAAATATAAATTTCAGATTGTCAACACGCACCCTCCTGAAGGCGAACTTGCAACGATGATAAGACGCGGCGCGAACGACGAGCGCGGCGAAGGTGAGTGATATTAATTTTATTATGAGTACCTAAGTTAGCTAGTAAGTATTACAGATATGTACTGTGTAGTATGTTCATATGTTCCCATTGTACTAATCTTCTCATAGAGGAGTCCACTCCACCCAAATATAATATAGACTCGTCATCAAGTAGGCGAGTAAAAGTACATACTTAATGTAAGTACATGATGTGTGTGTGTGCGTGAGTGTGTAGTACGTTTTTAGACTTAATTCCGTTTAAGAAATATATTTAATAATATCGAATCGTATGCGGCCCTGAAAAGGGCCTTTTTTTTGATGTGCGCATCTACATACACGTGTATGATCGGACGGTATGGATTATATCCGCCACACAGAGTATGTAGAGCTGGTTGCGCGCCGCAAACGGGCAACGGCGACAGCGTTTAACCGCCGAAACCGTACAGGGTGCGACCCTGGCGCTTCAGAGCGTAGACGACGTCCATGGCGGTGACGGTCTTCCTCTTGGCGTGCTCGGTGTAGGTTACGGCGTCACGGATGACGTTCTCGAGGAACACTTTAAGCACACCGCGAGTCTCCTCGTAGATCAGACCGGAGATACGTTTCACGCCTCCTCTGCGAGCCAGACGACGGATGGCGGGCTTAGTGATACCCTGGATGTTATCACGAAGTACCTTCCTGTGACGCTTAGCTCCTCCTTTTCCCAGACCCTTTCCTCCCTTACCGCGACCGGTCATCTTCTCAGCAGAAAATCGTCGAACAAGTTAAAAAATAAACTCGGCACGGGTGTGTGCGCACACGAACCACGCGAACGACTGGAATATTTTTCAATCGAAGCGTGCGAGCTGTCGCTACGACCCCGTATGGGGGCGTGGCAAGCGGCTTCAGGGCTTCGCCCTCTGACCGCGGTATCCATCCGTGGTCCATGAATATGGACCCGTCATTAGGTGGCCACTAGTTGGCATGGGAGTTGGTGATATGATTCACCTATGTATTTCTGTATGTATGTGTATACTGTAGGCACGTCACGACGCTATATTACTATAGCGCCGACTCTTCACGGGCCACCGGCGGCACGTCCCCGCCGAGTGAGACCCCGAGGGGAAGCCCAGCGGGGGACGTCCAGCGACAGTGTACCGACTTTATACGGACCTACAGTAGTTAGTGAAACTCCCGTCTAGTCCGCTCGCCCCCCGAGCGGGAGGTTACGGTTTAGACCGCGGAGTCGACTTATGTATGTGTGTGAGCGGCATTGTATTGTGTTACATCGCTCAGTGTACGTGCACCGAATAGTAAGCTTGCGCTATCTATTCAGTGCGTGAGTTTAGCGAGTGTAGAGTTGCGAATGTATGGTCGACTCGCATCGTGCCTATATTAACCTAGCACACGATGCTTATCGGGGTGCGAGTAGGAAATGTAGAGTCTTATTGTTTGAGTAAGCCGCGTGTAGACTGGTACGGCTTACTCAGGCGTCAGTCCGGGGGGGTTGGGGGGTCGTTGTCGACAATAAGGTCGCGGGGCAGGGGTCTCGCATCAGGGGGGCGCGCGTGCCAGGGCGCCAAGTGCTTGACGTGGGGCCAAGCAGAGGCGTCGGCTCGCGCGAACATTCCCTTAGTGAGGCGCCTAACAAACTCGTCCAGGCTCTCAATCCCGAGATCGCGCTGGATGACGTCATTCCTCACATAGCGAGGGGCGTCTAGAATAGTCCGTAGCGCGAGATGTTGTTGCGCACGGAGTTTCCTTCGATTTCCCTCGCTTGTGAGGGCGAACCAGGCGGGTGCGGCGTACGTCAGTATGGGGCGTACGTACGCCTTATATACGCCCAACTTGACGCGCACCGGGAGTCGGGATGAGAGTACTGGTGTGAGGAGGTTGCGGGCGACCCTGCCCTGTGCGGCGACCTTATGGACATGCGGCCCCATGGTGAGCCGACGGTCGATAGTCACACCCAGGTACTTGACCCGGGGCGTCCACTCGATGTCGGCCCCGCTGAGTTTCAGGCGTGGTGGCAGGGGCGTTGATCCCGTGATCAATGCCTGTGTCTTACTCACGTTAACCGACAGTCGCCATTTGGCGAGCCAGTCCGGGATGAGGTTGAGGGCACGCTGCATCTTTACCGCCGCGTACTTGGCGTTCATAGAAGTTGTAATGTACGCGGCGTCGTCAGCGTACAGTGCGAGTGTAGAGTCTGGCGTCGTAGGTATGTCGTCGGTGTAACGTGAGTAACACGCAGGCGACACGCAGCTGCCTTGGGGGACTCCGGCTTTGATCGGGCGAGGGGCAGATAGGGCCCCATCTACCACCACTCTGAAACACCTGTTGGACAGGAAAGCTGAGACCACTCTTACAATGCGACGGGGAGTCGCCAGCCTGCGACAGCTTGTAAATGAGACCGGCATGCCAAACACGGTCGAACGCTTTCTCCATATCGAGGAATACTGCTACTACACGCTCTTTTTTATTCATTGCTGCCGACATAAGGTGCAGCATCCTCGATAGTTGGAGCGTCGTGCTGTGTTCCGACCTAAAACCGAACTGTTCCGGCCTGGGTGTTAGGTGCGGTGTTAAGTGTTTTAGAAGTAGTTGTTCGAACACTTTCGACACAGTAGGGAGGAGGGTGATCGGCCGATAGCTCTCCGGCTTCGTAGTGTTCTTGCCCGGCTTGGGCAGCATAATAACGCGCCCCTCCTTCCACGAAGCGGGAAAGGTTCCGGTGCGCAGCATCCCCGTGAACAGGCGCGCGAGGGCCGCTACCGTACGAAGCGGCAGGTGGCGCAGCACTGTATTGGAGATGCCGTCGGCGCCGGGGGCCTTTCTAGGCTTCGTTCGCAGGATGGCGCGTCTGACTGCGCCGGGCGAGAAGTGGATGGGGTCCTCATCGTGCGCTATCGGCGTGTCGAGGTACTCCTTCAGGTGCCCCTCTACTGTGTCGATGTGCTCGGTGTCGGTGGTCGGGTTAGGTCGGAACGTGCGCTCTAGGTGCTCGGCAAAGATCTCGGCGCGGTCGGTCGCCGTGTATCTCAGCGCCCCGCCGCTGTTCCTAAGCGGGCGCACCGGAGCTGGGGTGTTCGTGAGCTGCCGGCACAGTCTGTGTATTGCCGGCCAGTCGCCCTCGGCAGCTTCGATTGTAGACTCCCAGCTCGCGGTGTTTTGTGCCTGTAACTCGGCCTTCACTCTCTCCGCGAGTCGGTTGAGCTGCGTTTTCAGTGTCGGGCATCTAGTTGCCTGCCACCGTCTGCGTAGGCGCCTTTTCTCGGCGATTAGAGTTTTTATATGTTTGGGCAGGGGAGGAAGGGCCCCCTGCGGCTGCGACTCGGTGGTAGTCGCCTCTCTTAAGGCGTCCTGGATGCAGACGGTGAGCTCTACCGCTAGCTCGTCGACGTCGGCGGCGGTGACGATGGGCCGAGTGGGCGTCGTGGTTTTCATCGTTCCTACAAATTTTTCCCAGTCCGTTTTATGACGTGGCGCAGGAGGAGAGAGTCGGGTTGGGGCCCCTTCGATGATGACGAGTACTGGCTGATGGTCTGACAGCAACTCGTCATCTAGTACGCGCTGGGACATTTGACACTCGAGGCCGTAGTGGGCCACTATGTCCAGCACGTTTGGGGCATGTAGAGCTACTTCCGGGTAGTGGGTGGGCGTCTCAGGGCCGGACACCACATACCCATGGGCCTCCGCGTCTGCGAAGAGCCGTCTCCCCTTGGTGTTCGTAGTTGTGCTGTTCCACGCTGGGTGCTTACTGTTTAAATCGCCGGCAAGGACTGTCGGGTGAGGCGATTGTACTAGTAGCGCCCTCAGTTCGGCTACGTCTAGCTGCTGTTCGGGTGGGGCGTATGCGGCGTATATGTTTAGGTCCTTGCCGGCTAGGTGCACCTGAACACCCAGCGCGTAAAACGATGTTATTGACGGCAAGGGGAGCTCCTGATGTACGACTCTCCGCCTAACTAAGACCGCTAGACCGCGGTAATTATGGCCGAGTGCCGACTTCTCGTCCTTCCTATAAGCGAGATAACCCGGGAACTTTATAGTGTCCGCCGGTCCCAGCATTGTCTCGCTTATAAGCGCCACGTCAATGTTTTGCTCTTTGAGGAGGGGGCGGAGGAGAGCGACCTTATTTTTAAGGCCGCGGGCGTTCCAATGAATGATCCTCAACGACCTATGGGGCATGGTAGAGGGCCAATAAGGCCGCCAGGCCATCGAGGATGACTAGGGCCGGATCTTGGCCCTGCCTGATGGCCTGGATCAGGTCCATCAGCAGTTTAATGGCGCAGGCGGTAAACTCCCTCCGTTCCTTAGTGTTAGCGGGAGGGGTAACACCTCCTGAGGGGGTGGTTGCCGCTGTCGTGACGGCTGGGGGCGCATGTTGTTTATTGCGCCCCATTATTTTTATTTGAGGCGCCGTTTTATTGTCGGCGCCCCTATCGCTGCTCTTGTTTTGATTTTCATGAGTTTCAGGCGCCTGCGCCGCAGCTGGGGGTTGGAACGCTCCTGCATGATGTTGTTGGGTGGGGGGGGACGGGGGCTTCTTCCTCCCTTTCCTCCCTCCCCGCTTCCCCTTCCTCCGCCCTGAGGAGGGGGGGGGGCCCCTGGTTGTGGGGCCATTTGCTGCTGCCATGAGCGTGGCGCTTGGGGCCTCAGTGACATCGGTGGTGACGGCCTGGGTGATGGTCGTCCCAGGCCGGGTGTTTGGCCTAGTGTAGGCCGTCGTGCCCGCTCGCTTGTTCCTCGACTCTGCGAGGAACACGGGGCACTCTCTATTCGAGGCGGGGTGTGGACCGCCGCAGTTGGCGCACGTCGCTGGCTCGGAGCGAGGGCGCGTGCAGTCGCGCGCCGAGTGCCCCTCTCCGCACCGCACGCATACTAGCGGGCGGTGGCACTGCTTCGAGCTGTGTCGGAACTTTTGACACCGATGGCACTGGGCTAGGCCCCGTTTCCCCCTCCAAGCTTCGATCTTGACACCCCGCATGCACATGAACACGGTGGTGTCGTAGATCCGCCTAAAGTCGGGCTGTCTTTTGATAACTGCATAAAATATGCAGCCCGGGCGTCCTTGGCGAGCCCGAATGTTTCTCACGTATTCGGGCTCGTAATTTAGGCGGCGAAGCTCCTCCTCAATAAGGCTAGGGTCCGTGTCCGCCGGTAGGCCCCTTATGGCCACCTTGAGGCTCTGCTCCGCTGGCAGTGAATAAGAGAACCATGAGAGGCCGGTATCCCTTTCTGTTTTGCTTAGGTAGCTCTGTATGACCCGGTATTCGTCGGCACTCTCAGGTATGAATCGAATCCCCCCCTGATATGGTCGAGCGTTCGGGGGGTAACCCAGCTGGGCGCTGATGGCCCTAAAATGAGCCGCCCAGTTGGGTAATTTTTCCACTACCAGCGGAGGGTAGCGGGGTTTTTTATTTTTCTTAGCTGTGACTGTTTGGCCCGTAATTGACGCCGAGTTCGAATCGGCGGCGCCGGGCATAGAGTTAGCACTTTGTGAAATATTAATATTTAAATTTTCAGGAGGACTCACCCCGTTTCGAGACTCCTGGCGCGGGGAGCGCGGGCCGCAGTAGCGCTTGGCTTCCTCGGGCGCTCCGTCGGAGCTCCTTCTCCTCCTTTGGGGCCTGGATGTCGTCTCCATGTCTTCTAGTGATGGAGTAGGCGTCATGGGGGTGACACGCACGCACGACGCGAGTGATTCACTTGATCCCGTACGCGACGAGCACGCGGACAGCGGCGCGGGCGAGTTGTAAGCGGCGGCGCGAGGCGGCGCAGGCGAGGCTGGCACGGACGGAGCTGCGCGCTGCGAGTTCGTATGGCGTATTCGGGGGTCACGCGACGCTCCTGCTCCACCCGTCGGCGGCTGACGGGGAGCTGGGACTACGCTACGCGGCACTGGCGCGCGGGACACGGCGTGCGCGGCGGACGCGGCGGCCGGCTCGGCGCTCGGCACAGTACTGCGGCGCGCGGTCGACTCGGCGCTAGCGGAAAGTTCCGCTGAGGTAGCGCGGGCGACGGGTCGCGGGGAGCTGCTGGGGGGGGCCGCGGCGCTTGCATAAGATAATGCTTGCCGGGCCTGCGTTGGTGTTTTATGGTGCTGGTGGAGTTTCTGCTGGTCTTGGGGTGTTCTGCTGGCAGTTGGTGGACGGGTAGGGCTCGCTGGCGTTTGAAACACCAACGGCTTGGGACTACCCCCAATCTTCTTCGTGTTGTTCGTCGCCTTTGTTGAGCCGGACATCGCAGCCCGAATGTTCGGGAGTGACGACGCCCGGTCCAGTGTGGGGCGATTGTCTTCGTCGTCGTCAGCGTCTCCACGGTCCAGGGATGCGTGGACGCCGCTGGGCTTCGGCTTCGACATCTTGATTTCACAAAAATGCTGGTGGCGTAGCCTCCGCAACCACTTCGGTGTGTAGCACACCGAGATGAGCGCGGGGCAGGCCTCCCACTTGTGCTATCGCCGGCGCAAACCGAAGCTTGCTCCGTCGACACCACAAACGGTCGACCTGGTTTGAATTGGTTCGTGCGGAACTTGGGGGTACTTTTTCTGCTTTCTCTCGACGTGGATGGGGTACCTCTAGGTGGCTACGAGCTAATCCTATTTTTCGTGGCGCTGTCTTGCCTATATTTATACTGTACGGCTAGGGAGGCTAGGGTCCGTGTCCGCCGGTAGGCCCCTTATAGCCACTTTGAGGCTCTGCTCCGCTGGCAGTGAATAAGAGAACCATGAGAGGCCGGTATCTCTTTCGGTTTTGCTTAGGTAACTCTGTATAACTCGGTATTCGTCGGCACTCTCAGGTATGAATCTAATCCCTCCCTGATATGGTCGAGCGTTCGGGGGGTAACCCAGCTAGGCGCTGATGGCCCTAAAATGTGCCGCCCAGTTGGGTAATTTTTCCACTACCAGCGGAGGGTAGCGGGGTTTTTTATTTTTTTGAATTTTATTGCCCGTTATGGACGCCGAGTTCGAATCGGCGTCGCCGGGCACGGAGGATGCTCCACCCGTCGGCGGCTGACGGGGAGCTGGAACTACGCTACGCGGCACTGGCGCGCGGGACACGGCGTGCGCGGCGGACGCGGCGGCCGGCTCGGCGCTCGGCACAGTACTGCGGCGCGCGCTCGACTCGGCGCTAGCGGAAAGTTCCGCTGAGGTAGCGCGGGCGACGGGTCGCGGGGAGCTGCTGGGGGGGGGGCCGCGGCGCTTGCATACGATAATGCTGGCCGGGCCTGCGTTGGTGTTCTATAGTGCTGGTGATGTTTCTGCTGGTCTTGGGGTGTTCTGCTGGCATTTGGTGGACGGGTAGGGCTCGCTGGCGTTTGAAACACCAACGGCTTGGGACTACCCCCAATCTTCTTCATGTTGTTCGCCTTTGTTGAGCCGGACATCGCAGCCCGAATGTTCGGGAGTGACGACGCCCGGTCCAGTGTGGGGCGATTGTCTTCGTCGTCGTCAGCGTCTCCACGGTCCAGGGATGCGTGGACGCCGCTGGGCTTCGGCTTCGACATCTTGATGGTGTTTTTCGGGATGAAAAATTTCTGGTGGCGTAGCCTCCGCAACACTTCGGTGTGTAGCACACCGAGATGAGCGCAGGGCAGGCCTCCCACTTGTGCTATCGCCGGCGCAAACCGAAGCTTGCTCCGTCGACACCACAAACGGTCGACCTGATTTGAAATTGGTTCGTGTGGAACTTGAGGGTACTTCGTCTGCTTTCTCTCTGCGTGGATGGGGTACCTCTTGGTGGCTACGAGCTAATCCATATTTTTCGCTCCGTGGCTCTCCTATATTTATACCGTACGCGGAGCTCAGCGGGGCGGGGAGAGGGAGAAGAGAGGTGCGCGGGACGAGGTGACTCGATGCTCGTCGTTGGTTGGTCGTTTGAGCGACGTTGAATCATCATTAGAACTTTGAGTCAAATTAAGTTTTTAAATTATAAATAATAGTAATAGGTATGTACAACAGTACATATATTTTCAAACTAGCTGTTCGCCCGCGTGGAAATCGGTTATATCGCGCTTTTTAGATTTTCCCGTGGGAATGAGAAGTTCTACCACAGCAAAACATTGCTTATCCAGGACTCAAACTACCTTCATACCAAATTTTATCAAAATCCGTTCAGGCGTTTAGGCCGTTAAGTTGTTAAACCAAAACTGAGTGGTAAACTATATTATATGTTTTACTTTGGGGAGCAAAAACATGCAGATTTTGAATGGAATGGAATGAGAAGTTCTACCACAGCAAAACATTGCTTATCCAGGACTCAAACTACCTTCATACCAAATTTGATCCCGCTCTTGGGCGGAGCGGGAAACAGTGTCAGAGTCTTACTGACTAAACACCCCACCCCGTTCCTTCTTTGCCCTTCGCACTGGGGCCAAGCCTTCCTTTCAGAAAGAGACCCTGGACCCCAGCAGAAGTGAACTGTGATTGGTTTATTATAAAAGAATTTCTGAGAAACCAAAATTCATGTTTATGAAACTTAGTAATAGATTGTGTATTCTATTGTTTATACAAATTTTGATTATATCTCTGAAACGGTGCGTCGGAGCTCAAAAAGGACCAAAGTTTCGCCCCCCCTTTATAAAACACCGCTGAAAAATGAAAAGACAAATGAAAAATCGATCTACCCTCATATAAAACATTTCGATCATCGAAATAACGAATCGAAAATACGTGAAGGTATCACGTATTTTTTGTTTTTTCGTAATAACGTTAAAATGTAATTTTCAAGCACTAGAAAAGTATAACCAAGTATGAATTGTCAGTATTACAAATTCTATCACTATACACATCAGGAGCAGTGGTGACCGAGTGGTAAAGGCCTCGACTTACGAGTCGTAGGTCGCGGGTTCAAAAAATTTTATTTCATCACCACTGCTCTCAAAACGGTGAAGGAAAACATCGTGAGGAAACCGGCATGTCCTATAACCAAAAATTCGAAGACATGTGACATCCACCAATCCGCACTGGGCCCGCGTGGTGGATTATGGCCCATTCCCTCTCCTGGAAAGAGGAGGCCTGTGTCCCTGCAGTGGGAACATTAAAAGGCTGATGATGATGATGATACACATTGCAGAGACTAAGGTAATTTGAATTTAGGAAAAAGATAGAAGTTGGCTGGAGCCATATCTGGCGAATATGGTGTCTGCTCGATGGTGTTTGTTGAGTGTTTGGTCAAAAATTCGTTCACAATGATGGCACATTATCGTGGTGTAAAATCCAAGATTTTCTTTCCTCAATTCTGAAGTGCCGATTTACGAGAGAACGTTTTCAATCTGTAGAAGACATAAAGGAGAATTCGCGGCAAAAACTAAACTCAATTTCGGAAACAGCGTTTAAAAAATGTTTTGATGATTGGATTATTCGTTGGCGTAAGTATATCGTTTCTGAAGGAGCATACTTTGAAGGTGATAAAATAAATTTGGATGAAAAACAAAAATTTTGTGTATTATTGATCTTTTCCCGGTACTTTCTTGACAGAGCAGTGTATATATTTTCGAACTAGCTTTTCGCCCGCGTGGAAATCGGTTATATCGCGCTTTTTGATTTTCACGTGGGAATGAGAAGTTCTACCACGGCAAAACTTTGTTTATCCAGGACTCAAACTACCCCCATACCTAATTTTATCAAAATCCGTTCAGGCGTTCAGGCCGTTAAGTTGTTAAATCAAAACTGAGTGGTAAACTGTATTATACTAGCTTTTCGCCCGCGTGGAAATCGGTTACATCGCGCTTTTTGATTTTCCCGTGGGAATGAGAAGTTCTACCACGGCAAGACATTGCTTATCCAGGACTCAAACTACCTCCATACCAAATTTTATCAAAATCCGTTCAGGCGTTTAGGCCGTTAAGTTGTTAAACCAAAACTGAGTGGTAAACTATATTATATGTTTTACTTTGGGGAGCAAAAACATGCAGATTTTGGGAAACCCGAGAACACGCTACATAGAGCTGACCATGTGAAAAACAATGTTTTTCCAGGTGTACTCCAGCAACCCTTTCCAGTTTAGCCTTGTGCTTTATTAATAGTCATTGCACATGAAACCCTTATAGGAAACTGAAGTCTTTTAAATTGAAATGGGAGGTCTGTTGGAATAATCGGGATCAGAGGAATGAGTACACTTTCACCTTTTGCTGCTCCAGTCAAAATAGTCAAAACACCTCACCCCGTTCCTACTTTGCCCTTTGCACTGGGGCCAAGCCTTCCTTTCAGTAAAAGACCCTGGACCCCAGCAGAACTGAACTGTGATTGGTTTATTATAAAAGATTTTTTGAGAAACCAAAATTCATGTTTATGAAACTTAGTAATAGCTTGTCTACTTTATTGTTTATACAAATTTTGATCATATCTCTGAACGTTGCGTCGGAGCTCAAAAAGGACCAAATTTTCGCCCCCCTCTTTAAGAAACTCCGCTGAAAAATGAAAAAATCGATCTACCCTCTTATAAAACATTTCGATCTACCTTCACGTATTTTTTTTTTCGTAATAACGTTTAAATGTGATTTTCAAGCACTAAAAAAGTATAACCAAGTATGAATTAATTGTCAGTATTGCAAATTCTATCACTATACACAAAGCAGAGACTAACGTAATTTGAGTTTAGGAAAAAGATAAAAGCCGGATGGAGCCATATTTGGCGAATATGGTTTTTTTTTTTTATGGTTGGTGAAAATCATCCAATGACGAAACCCGCTCTTGGGCGGAGCGGGAGACCAGTGCCAGACTCTTACTGTCTAAAAAACCTACCCCGTACCTTCCTTGCCTTATTCCTGGAGTCGAGGTAACAGTTTTCCACCACCCTCTAGGCTCCAGGAGGCTTCGACCCTGAAGGGCCCCTGCAGACCCTGAAGGGCCCCTGCAGGCCCTGAAGGGCCCCTGCAGACCCTGAAGGGCCCCTGCAGTGGCGAATATGGTGTCTGCTCGATGGTATTTGTTGAGTGTTTGGTCAAAAATTCGTGCACAATGATGGAACATTATTGTGGTGTAAAATCCAAGATTTTCTTTCCTCAATTCTGAAGTGCCGATATATGAGAGAACGTTTTCAATCCGTAGAAGATATAAAGGAGAATTCGCGGCAAAAACTAAACTCAATTTCGGAAACAGCGTTTAAAAATTGTTTTGATAATTGGATTATTCGTTGGCGTAAGTATATCGTTTTTGAAGGAGCATACTTTGAAGGTGATAAAATAAATTAGGATTAATAACAAAAATTTTGTGTATTATTGATCTTTTCCCAGTATTGTCTTGACACAACAGTACATATATTTTCGAACTAGCTTTTCGCCCGCGTGGAAATCGATTATATCGCGCTTTTTTATTTTTCCGTGGGAATGAGAAGTTCTACCACGGCAAAACATTGCTTATCCAGGACTCAAACTACCTCCATACCAAATTTTATTAAAATCCGTTCAGGCGTTTAGGCCGTTAAGTTGTTAAACCAAAACTGAGTGGTAAACTATATTATATGTTTTACTTTGGGGAGCAAAAACATGCAGATTTTGGGCACTGGAAACCCGAGAACACGCTACATAGAGCTGACCATGCTAAAAACAATGTTTTTCCAGGTGTACTCCAGCAACCTTTTCCAGTTTGGCCTTGTGCTTTATTAATGGTCATTGCAAATGAAACCCTTATAGGAAACTGAAGTCTTTTAAACTGAAATGGGAGGCCTGTTGGAATAATCGGGATCCGAGGAATGAGTACTCTTTCACCTTTTGCTGCTCCAGTCAAAATAGTGAAAACACCCCACCCCGTGCCTTCTTTTCCCTTCGCACTGAGGCCAAGCCTTCTTTTCAGAAAGAGACCCTGGATCCCAGCAGAACTGAACTGTGATTGGTTTATTATAAAAGAATTTCTGAGAAACCAAAATTCATGTTTATGTAACTTAGTAATAGATTGTCTATTCTATTGTTAATACAAATTTTGATCATATCTCTGAAACGGTGCGTCGGAGCTCAAAAAGGACTAAATTTTCGCCCCCCCTCGCCCTCATATGAAACCACGCTGAAAAATTAAAAGACAAATGAAAAATCGATCTACCTTCACGTATTTTTTTTTTCGTAATAACGTTAAAATGTAATTTTCAAGCACTAGAAAAGTATAAACAAGAATGAATTATTTATTGTCAGTATTGCAAATTTTATTACTATACACATTGCAGAGACTAAGGTAATTTGAGTTTAGGAAAATGGTAGAAGTTGGCTGGAGCCATATCTGGCGAATATGGTGTCTACTCGATGGTATTTGTTGAGTATTTGGTCAAAAATTCGTGCACAATGATGGCACATTATCGTGGTGCAAAATCCAAGAATTTTTTTCCTCAATTCTGAAGTGCCGATTTACGAGAGAACGTTTTCAATCTGTAGAAGATGTAAAGGAGAATTCGCGCCAAAAACTAAACTCAATTTCGGAAACAGCGTTTAAAAAATGTTTTGATGATTGGATTATTCGTTGGCGTAAGTATATCGTTTCTGAAGGAGCATACTTTGAAGGTGATAAAATAAATTTGGATGAATAACAAAAATGTTGTGTATTATTGATCTTTTCCCGGTACTTTCTTGACAGAACAGTACATATATTTTCGAACTAGCTTTTCGTCCGCGTGGAAATCGATTATATCGCGCTTTTTGATTTTCACGTGGGAATGAGAAGTTCTACCACGGCAAAACATTGTTTATCCAAGACTCCAAACTACCTCCATACCAAATTTTATCAAAATCCGTTCAGGCGTTTAGGCCGTTAAGTTGTTAAATCAAAACTGAGTGGTAAACTATATTATACTAGCTTTTCGCCCGCGTGGAAATCGGTTATAGCGCGTTTTTTTAGATTTTCCCGTGGGAATGAGAAGTTCTACCACGGCAAAACATTGCTTATCCAGGACTCAAACTACCTCTATACTTACCAAATTTTATCCAGCTCTCGGGCGGAGCGGGAAACAGTGTCAGAGTCTTACTGATTAAACACCCCACCCCGTTCCTTCTTTGCCCTCCGCACTGGGGCCAAGCCTTCCTTTCAGAAAGAGACCCCAGCAGAACTGAACTGTGATTGGTTTATTATAAAATAATTTTTGAGAAACCAAAGTACAAATTTTGATCATATCTCTGAAACGGTGCGTCGCAGCTCAAAAAGGACCAAATTTTCGCCCCCGCTTTATAAAACACCGCTGATAAATGAAAAGACAAATGAAAAAATCGATCTACCCTCCTATAAAACATTTCGATCTACCTTCACGTATATTTTTTTTCGTAATAACGTTAAAATGTAATTTTCAAGCACTAGAAAAGTATAAAATTAAATTAATTAAAATTTCTTTATTGCAGACCCATAATAGTCCATACATTGTTAGTGTGTTAGTAACAAAAAAGTTCTTATGTACTACATTAGTATAGTTAGTAACCTATAGCTAATTCCACCCAGTGTCTCTGTATGGGGCAGTCCGGCCTATCAGCAATCATTTTCAGGATGCTGTTACGAGTGTTGCGCAAGCGTTGCAGTAAGGAAGCCGCTTTCTTACGCATAATGGCGTGAAAGCCATCCGTGTGAGCCTCGACAAACATTCCCGATGCACTGCAAAGCCGCGTATGATAACCAAGTATGAATTGTCAGTATTGCAAATTCTATCACTATACACATCAGGAGCAGTGGTGGCCGAGTGGTAAAGACCTCGACTTACGAGTCGTAGGTCGCGGGTTCAAACCCAGCCAGGCGCATTACTTTGTGTAATTTTATTTCATCACCACTGCTCTCAAAACGGTGAAGGAAAACATCGTGAGGAAACCGGCATGTCCTATAACCAAAAATTCGAAGACATGTGACATCCACCAATCCGCACTGGGCCCGCGTGGTGGATTATGGCCCATTCCCTCTCCTGGAAAGAGGAGGCCTGTGTCCCTGCAGTGGGAACATTAAAAGGCTGATGATGATGATGATACACATTGCAGAGACTAAGGTAATTTGAATTTAGGAAAAAGATAGAAGTTGGCTGGAGCTATATCTGGCGAATATGGTGTCTACTCGATGGTGTTTGTTGAGTGTTTGGTCAAAAATTCGTTCACAATGATGGCACATTATCGTGGTGTAAAATCCAAGATTTTCTTTCCTCAATTCTGAAGTGCCGATTTACGAGAGAACGTTTTCAATCTGTAGAAGACATAAAGGAGAATTCGCGGCAAAAACTAAACTCAATTTCGGAAACAGCGTTTAAAAAATGTTTTGATGATTGGATTATTCGTTGGCGTAAGTATATCGTTTCTGAAGGAGCATACTTTGAAAGTGATAAAATAAATTTGGATGAAAAACAAAAATTTTGTGTATTATTGATCTTTTCCCGGTACTTTCTTGACAGAGCAGTGTATATATTTTCGAACTAGCTTTTCGCCCGCGTGGAAATCGGTTATATCGCGCTTTTTGATTTTCACGTGGGAATGAGAAGTTCTACCACGGCAAAACTTTGTTTATCCAGGACTCAAACTACCCCCATACCAAATTTTATCAAAATCCGTTCAGGCGTTTAGGCCGTTAAGTTGTTAAATCAAAACTGAGTGGTAAACTATATTATACTAGCTTTTCGCCCGCGTGGAAATCGGTTACATCGCGCTTTTTAGATTTTCCCGTGGGAATGAGAAGTTCTACCACGGCAAAACATTGCTTATCCAGGACTCAAACTACCTCCATACCAAATTTTATCAAAATCCGTTCAGGCGTTTAGGCCGTTAAGTTGTTAAACCAAAACTGAGTGGTAAACTATATTATATGTTTTACTTTGGGGAGCAAAAACATGCAGATTTTGGGCACTGGAAACCCGAGAACACGCTACATAGAGCTGACCATGTGAAAAACAATGTTTTTCCAGGTGTACTCCAGCAACCCTTTCCAGTTTAGCCTTGTGCTTTATTAATAGTCATTGCACATGAAATCCTTATAGGAAACTGAAGTCTTTTAAATTGAAATGGGAGGTCTGTTGGAATAATCGGGATCAGAGGAATGAGTACACTTTCACCTTTTGCTGCTCCAGTCAAAATAGTCAAAACACCTCACCCCGTTCCTACTTTGCCCTTTGCACTGGGGCCAAGCCTTCCTTTCAGAAAGAGACCCTGGACCCCAGCAGAACTGAACTGTGATTGGTTTATTATAAAAGATTTTTTGAGAAACCAAAATTCATGTTTATGAACTTAGTAATAGCTTGTCTACTTTATTGTTTATACAAATTTTGATCATATCTCTGAAACGTTGCGTCGGAGCTCAAAAAGGACCAAATTTTCGCCCCCTCTTTATGAAACTCCGCTGAAAAATGAAAAAATCGATCTACCCTCTTATAAAACATTTCGATCTACCTTCACGTATTTTTTTTTTTCGTAATAACGTTTAAATGTAATTTTTAAGCACTAAAAAAGTATAACCAAGTATGAATTAATTGTCAGTATTGCAAATTCTATCACTATACACAAAGCAGAGACTAACGTAATTTGAGTTTAGGAAAAAGATAAAAGCCGGATGGAGCCATATTTGGCGAATATGGTTTTTTTTTTTATGGTAGGTGAAAATCATCCAATGACGAAACCCGCTCTTGGGCGGAGCGGGAGACCAGTGTCAGACTCTTACTGACTAAAAAACCTACCCCGTATCTTCTTTGCCTTATTCCTGGAGTCGAGGTAACAGTTTTCCACCACCCTCTAGGCTCCAGGAGGCTTCGACCCTGAAGGGCCCCTGCGGACCCTGAAGGGCCCCTGCAGACCCTGAAGGGCCCCTGCAGTGGCGAATATGGTGTCTGCTCGATGGTATTTGTTGAGTGTTCGGTCAAAAATTCGTGCACAATGATGGAACATTATTGTGGTGTAAAATCCAAGATTTTGTTTTCCTCAATTCTGAAGTGCATATATATGAGAGAACGTTTTCAATCCGTAGAAGATATAAAGGAGAATTCGCGGCAAAAACTAAACTCAATTTCGGAAACAGCGTTTAAAAATTGTTTTGATAATTGGATTATTCGTTGGCGTAAGTATATCGTTTTTGAAGGAGCATACTTTGAAGGTGATAAAATAAATTTGGATGAATAACAAAAATTTTGTGTATTATTGATCTTTTCCCGGTACTTTCTTGACAGAACAGTACATATACACCGTGAAATTTTAATGGTTGTTTTCCCTGAGCGAAATGGTTGTGTCTTGGTAATACAAACGTTTGATAAGAAAATAAAATATTAAAAACAAAAAATGGACCTGTAGAGTGCAAGCTAATTATGACGTATCACAATGTGCGAGAGCTTATTTTTGTTTAAATATTTAATGAATCGGTTTCCTTTGACGACGTGCTGCTCATGCGACTGTAGTAGTACCTAAAAATTAGGTCTAATGTTACTATTGTTTTCGCTTTTGTGAGTTGATGAATATTTTTAATAATTATTTATAAAAAAAAACTTTTCATTTTTTTATTTTTACTGTATGCTTCGAAAGTACTCCTTATGGCAAGTCATTCTGCCGCGGGAAAACAACCATTTAAACACGGTGTATTTTCGAACTAGCTTTTCGCCCGCGTGGAAATCGATTATATCGCGCTTTTTGATTTTCACGTGGGAATGAGAAGTTCTACCACGGCAAAACATTGCTTATCCAGGACTCAAACTACCTCTATACTTACCAAATTTTATCCAGCTCTCGGGCGGAGCGGGAAACAGTGTCAGAGTCTTACTGATTAAACACCCCACCCCGTTCCTTCTTTGCCCTCCGCACTGGGGCCAAGCCTTCCTTTCAGAAAGAGACCCCAGCAGAACTGAACTGTGATTGGTTTATTATAAAATAATTTTTGAGAAACCAAAGTACAAATTTTGATCATATCTCTGAAACGGTGCGTCGCAGCTCAAAAAGGACCAAATTTTCGCCCCCGCTTTATAAAACACCGCTGATAAATGAAAAGACAAATGAAAAAATCGATCTACCCTCCTATAAAACATTTCGATCTACCTTCACGTATATTTTTTTTCGTAATAACGTTAAAATGTAATTTTCAAGCACTAGAAAAGTATAAAATTAAATTAATTAAAATTTCTTTATTGCAGACCCATAATAGTCCATACATTGTTAGTGTGTTAGTAACAAAAAAGTTCTTATGTACTACATTAGTATAGTTAGTAACCTATAGCTAATTCCACCCAGTGTCTCTGTATGGGGCAGTCCGGCCTATCAGCAATCATTTTCAGGATGCTGTTACGAGTGTTGCGCAAGCGTTGCAGTAAGGAAGCCGCTTTCTTACGCATAATGGCGTGAAAGCCATCCGTGTGAGCCTCGACAAACATTCCCGATGCACTGCAAAGCCGCGTATGATAACCAAGTATGAATTGTCAGTATTGCAAATTCTATCACTATACACATCAGGAGCAGTGGTGACCGAGTGGTAAAGGCCTCGACTTACGAGTCGTAGGTCGCGGGTTCAAAAAATTTTATTTCATCACCACTGCTCTCAAAACGGTGAAGGAAAACATCGTGAGGAAACCGGCATGTCCTATAACCAAAAATTCGAAGACATGTGACATCCACCAATCCGCACTGGGCCCGCGTGGTGGATTATGGCCCATTCCCTCTCCTGGAAAGAGGAGGCCTGTGTCCCTGCAGTGGGAACATTAAAAGGCTGATGATGATGATGATACACATTGCAGAGACTAAGGTAATTTGAATTTAGGAAAAAGATAGAAGTTGGCTGGAGCTATATCTGGCGAATATGGTGTCTACTCGATGGTGTTTGTTGAGTGTTTGGTCAAAAATTCGTGCACAATGATGGCACATTATTGTGGTGTAAAATCCAAGATTTTCTTTCCTCAATTCTGAAGTGCCGATTTACGAGAGAACGTTTTCAATCTGTAGAAGACATAAAGGAGAATTCGCGGCAAAAACTAAACTCAATTTCGGAAACAGCGTTTAAAAAATGTTTTGATGATTGGATTATTCGTTGGCGTAAGTATATCGTTTCTGAAGGAGCATACTTTGAAGGTGATAAAATAAATTTGGATGAAAAACAAAAATTTTGTGTATTATTGATCTTTTCCCGGTACTTTCTTGACAGAGCAGTGTATATATTTTCGAACTAGCTTTTCGCCCGCGTGGAAATCGGTTATATCGCGCTTTTTGATTTTCACGTGGGAATGAGAAGTTCTACCACGGCAAAACTTTGTTTATCCAGGACTCAAACTACCCCCATACCTAATTTTATCAAAATCCGTTCAGGCGTTCAGGCCGTTAAGTTGTTAAATCAAAACTGAGTGGTAAACTATATTATACTAGCTTTTCGCCCGCGTGGAAATCGGTTACATCGCGCTTTTTAGATTTTCCCGTGGGAATGAGAAGTTCTACCACGGCAAAACATTGCTTATCCAGGACTCAAACTACCTCCATACCAAATTTTATCAAAATCCGTTCAGGCGTTTAGGCCGTTAAGTTGTTAAACCAAAACTGAGTGGTAAACTATATTATATGTTTTACTTTGGGGAGCAAAAACATGCAGATTTTGGGCACTGGAAACCCGAGAACACGCTACATAGAGCTGACCATGTGAAAAACAATGTTTTTCCAGGTGTACTCCAGCAACCCTTTCCAGTTTAGCCTTGTGCTTTATTAATAGTCATTGCACATGAAATCCTTATAGGAAACTGAAGTCTTTTAAATTGAAATGGGAGGTCTGTTGGAATAATCGGGATCAGAGGAATGAGTACACTTTCACCTTTTGCTGCTCCAGTCAAAATAGTCAAAACACCTCACCCCGTTCCTACTTTGCCCTTTGCACTGGGGCCAAGCCTTCCTTTCAGAAAGAGACCCTGGACCCCAGCAGAACTGAACTGTGATTGGTTTATTATAAAAGATTTTTTGAGAAACCAAAATTCATGTTTATGAACTTAGTAATAGCTTGTCTACTTTATTGTTTATACAAATTTTGATCATATCTCTGAAACGTTGCGTCGGAGCTCAAAAAGGACCAAATTTTCGCCCCCTCTTTATGAAACTCCGCTGAAAAATGAAAAAATCGATCTACCCTCTTATAAAACATTTCGATCTACCTTCACGTATTTTTTTTTTTCGTAATAACGTTTAAATGTAATTTTTAAGCACTAAAAAAGTATAACCAAGTATGAATTAATTGTCAGTATTGCAAATTCTATCACTATACACAAAGCAGAGACTAACGTAATTTGAGTTTAGGAAAAAGATAAAAGCCGGATGGAGCCATATTTGGCGAATATGGTTTTTTTTTTTATGGTAGGTGAAAATCATCCAATGACGAAACCCGCTCTTGGGCGGAGCGGGAGACCAGTGTCAGACTCTTACTGACTAAAAAACCTACCCCGTATCTTCTTTGCCTTATTCCTGGAGTCGAGGTAACAGTTTTCCACCACCCTCTAGGCTCCAGGAGGCTTCGACCCTGAAGGGCCCCTGCGGACCCTGAAGGGCCCCTGCAGACCCTGAAGGGCCCCTGCAGTGGCGAATATGGTGTCTGCTCGATGGTATTTGTTGAGTGTTCGGTCAAAAATTCGTGCACAATGATGGAACATTATTGTGGTGTAAAATCCAAGATTTTGTTTTCCTCAATTCTGAAGTGCATATATATGAGAGAACGTTTTCAATCCGTAGAAGATATAAAGGAGAATTCGCGGCAAAAACTAAACTCAATTTCGGAAACAGCGTTTAAAAATTGTTTTGATAATTGGATTATTCGTTGGCGTAAGTATATCGTTTTTGAAGGAGCATACTTTGAAGGTGATAAAATAAATTTGGATGAATAACAAAAATTTTGTGTATTATTGATCTTTTCCCGGTACTTTCTTGACAGAACAGTACATATACACCGTGAAATTTTAATGGTTGTTTTCCCTGAGCGAAATGGTTGTGTCTTGGTAATACAAACGTTTGATAAGAAAATAAAATATTAAAAACAAAAAATGGACCTGTAGAGTGCAAGCTAATTATGACGTATCACAATGTGCGAGAGCTTATTTTTGTTTAAATATTTAATGAATCGGTTTCCTTTGACGACGTGCTGCTCATGCGACTGTAGTAGTACCTAAAAATTAGGTCTAATGTTACTATTGTTTTCGCTTTTGTGAGTTGATGAATATTTTTAATAATTATTTATAAAAAAAAACTTTTCATTTTTTTATTTTTACTGTATGCTTCGAAAGTACTCCTTATGGCAAGTCATTCTGCCGCGGGAAAACAACCATTTAAACACGGTGTATTTTCGAACTAGCTTTTCGCCCGCGTGGAAATCGATTATATCGCGCTTTTTGATTTTCACGTGGGAATGAGAAGTTCTACCACGGCAAAACATTGCTTATCCAGGACTCAAACTACCTCTATACTTACCAAATTTTATCCAGCTCTCGGGCGGAGCGGGAAACAGTGTCAGAGTCTTACTGATTAAACACCCCACCCCGTTCCTTCTTTGCCCTCCGCACTGGGGCCAAGCCTTCCTTTCAGAAAGAGACCCCAGCAGAACTGAACTGTGATTGGTTTATTATAAAATAATTTTTGAGAAACCAAAGTACAAATTTTGATCATATCTCTGAAACGGTGCGTCGCAGCTCAAAAAGGACCAAATTTTCGCCCCCGCTTTATAAAACACCGCTGATAAATGAAAAGACAAATGAAAAAATCGATCTACCCTCCTATAAAACATTTCGATCTACCTTCACGTATATTTTTTTTCGTAATAACGTTAAAATGTAATTTTCAAGCACTAGAAAAGTATAAAATTAAATTAATTAAAATTTCTTTATTGCAGACCCATAATAGTCCATACATTGTTAGTGTGTTAGTAACAAAAAAGTTCTTATGTACTACATTAGTATAGTTAGTAACCTATAGCTAATTCCACCCAGTGTCTCTGTATGGGGCAGTCCGGCCTATCAGCAATCATTTTCAGGATGCTGTTACGAGTGTTGCGCAAGCGTTGCAGTAAGGAAGCCGCTTTCTTACGCATAATGGCGTGAAAGCCATCCGTGTGAGCCTCGACAAACATTCCCGATGCACTGCAAAGCCGCGTATGATAACCAAGTATGAATTGTCAGTATTGCAAATTCTATCACTATACACATCAGGAGCAGTGGTGACCGAGTGGTAAAGGCCTCGACTTACGAGTCGTAGGTCGCGGGTTCAAAAAATTTTATTTCATCACCACTGCTCTCAAAACGGTGAAGGAAAACATCGTGAGGAAACCGGCATGTCCTATAACCAAAAATTCGAAGACATGTGACATCCACCAATCCGCACTGGGCCCGCGTGGTGGATTATGGCCCATTCCCTCTCCTGGAAAGAGGAGGCCTGTGTCCCTGCAGTGGGAACATTAAAAGGCTGATGATGATGATGATACACATTGCAGAGACTAAGGTAATTTGAATTTAGGAAAAAGATAGAAGTTGGCTGGAGCTATATCTGGCGAATATGGTGTCTACTCGATGGTGTTTGTTGAGTGTTTGGTCAAAAATTCGTGCACAATGATGGCACATTATTGTGGTGTAAAATCCAAGATTTTCTTTCCTCAATTCTGAAGTGCCGATTTACGAGAGAACGTTTTCAATCTGTAGAAGACATAAAGGAGAATTCGCGGCAAAAACTAAACTCAATTTCGGAAACAGCGTTTAAAAAATGTTTTGATGATTGGATTATTCGTTGGCGTAAGTATATCGTTTCTGAAGGAGCATACTTTGAAGGTGATAAAATAAATTTGGATGAAAAACAAAAATTTTGTGTATTATTGATCTTTTCCCGGTACTTTCTTGACAGAGCAGTGTATATATTTTCGAACTAGCTTTTCGCCCGCGTGGAAATCGGTTATATCGCGCTTTTTGATTTTCACGTGGGAATGAGAAGTTCTACCACGGCAAAACTTTGTTTATCCAGGACTCAAACTACCCCCATACCTAATTTTATCAAAATCCGTTCAGGCGTTCAGGCCGTTAAGTTGTTAAATCAAAACTGAGTGGTAAACTATATTATACTAGCTTTTCGCCCGCGTGGAAATCGGTTACATCGCGCTTTTTAGATTTTCCCGTGGGAATGAGAAGTTCTACCACGGCAAAACATTGCTTATCCAGGACTCAAACTACCTCCATACCAAATTTTATCAAAATCCGTTCAGGCGTTTAGGCCGTTAAGTTGTTAAACCAAAACTGAGTGGTAAACTATATTATATGTTTTACTTTGGGGAGCAAAAACATGCAGATTTTGGGCACTGGAAACCCGAGAACACGCTACATAGAGCTGACCATGTGAAAAACAATGTTTTTCCAGGTGTACTCCAGCAACCCTTTCCAGTTTAGCCTTGTGCTTTATTAATAGTCATTGCACATGAAACCCTTATAGGAAACTGAAGTCTTTTAAATTGAAATGGGAGGTCTGTTGGAATAATCGGGATCAGAGGAATGAGTACACTTTCACCTTTTGCTGCTCCAGTCAAAATAGTCAAAACACCTCACCCCGTTCCTACTTTGCCCTTTGCACTGGGGCCAAGCCTTCCTTTCAGAAAGAGACCCTGGACCCCAGCAGAACTGAACTGTGATTGGTTTATTATAAAAGATTTTTTGAGAAACCAAAATTCATGTTTATGAACTTAGTAATAGCTTGTCTACTTTATTGTTTATACAAATTTTGATCATATCTCTGAAACGTTGCGTCGGAGCTCAAAAAGGACCAAATTTTCGCCCCCTCTTTATGAAACTCCGCTGAAAAATGAAAAAATCGATCTACCCTCTTATAAAACATTTCGATCTACCTTCACGTATTTTTTTTTTTCGTAATAACGTTTAAATGTGATTTTCAAGCACTAAAAAAGTATAACCAAGTATGAATTAATTGTCAGTATTGCAAATTCTATCACTATACACAAAGCAGAGACTAACGTAATTTGAGTTTAGGAAAAAGATAAAAGCCGGATGGAGCCATATTTGGCGAATATGGTTTTTTTTTTTTATGGTAGGTGAAAATCATCCAATGACGAAACCCGCTCTTGGGCGGAGCGGGAGACCAGTGTCAGACTCTTACTGACTAAAAAACCTACCCCGTATCTTCTTTGCCTTATTCCTGGAGTCGAGGTAACAGTTTTCCACCACCCTCTAGGCTCCAGGAGGCTTCGACCCTGAAGGGCCCCTGCGGACCCTGAAGGGCCCCTGCAGACCCTGAAGGGCCCCTGCAGTGGCGAATATGGTGTCTGCTCGATGGTATTTGTTGAGTGTTCGGTCAAAAATTCGTGCACAATGATGGAACATTATTGTGGTGTAAAATCCAAGATTTTGTTTTCCTCAATTCTGAAGTGCATATATATGAGAGAACGTTTTCAATCCGTAGAAGATATAAAGGAGAATTCGCGGCAAAAACTAAACTCAATTTCGGAAACAGCGTTTAAAAATTGTTTTGATAATTGGATTATTCGTTGGCGTAAGTATATCGTTTTTGAAGGAGCATACTTTGAAGGTGATAAAATAAATTTGGATGAATAACAAAAATTTTGTGTATTATTGATCTTTTCCCGGTACTTTCTTGACAGAACAGTACATATACACCGTGAAATTTTAATGGTTGTTTTCCCTGAGCGAAATGGTTGTGTCTTGGTAATACAAACGTTTGATAAGAAAATAAAATATTAAAAACAAAAAATGGACCTGTAGAGTGCAAGCTAATTATGACGTATCACAATGTGCGAGAGCTTATTTTTGTTTAAATATTTAATGAATCGGTTTCCTTTGACGACGTGCTGCTCATGCGACTGTAGTAGTACCTAAAAATTAGGTCTAATGTTACTATTGTTTTCGCTTTTGTGAGTTGATGAATATTTTTAATAATTATTTATAAAAAAAAACTTTTCATTTTTTTATTTTTACTGTATGCTTCGAAAGTACTCCTTATGGCAAGTCATTCTGCCGCGGGAAAACAACCATTTAAACACGGTGTATTTTCGAACTAGCTTTTCGCCCGCGTGGAAATCGATTATATCGCGCTTTTTGATTTTCACGTGGGAATGAGAAGTTCTACCACGGCAAAACATTGTTTATCCAAGACTCCAAACTACCTCCATACCAAATTTTATCAAAATCCGTTCAGGCGTTTAGGCCGTTAAGTTGTTAAATCAAAACTGAGTGGTAAACTATATTATACTAGCTTTTCGCCCGCGTGGAAATCGGTTATAGCGCGTTTTTTTAGATTTTCCCGTGGGAATGAGAAGTTCTACCACGGCAAAACATTGCTTATCCAGGACTCAAACTACCTCTATACTTACCAAATTTTATCCAGCTCTCGGGCGGAGCGGGAAACAGTGTCAGAGTCTTACTGATTAAACACCCCACCCCGTTCCTTCTTTGCCCTCCGCACTGGGGCCAAGCCTTCCTTTCAGAAAGAGACCCCAGCAGAACTGAACTGTGATTGGTTTATTATAAAATAATTTTTGAGAAACCAAAGTACAAATTTTGATCATATCTCTGAAACGGTGCGTCGCAGCTCAAAAAGGACCAAATTTTCGCCCCCGCTTTATAAAACACCGCTGATAAATGAAAAGACAAATGAAAAAATCGATCTACCCTCCTATAAAACATTTCGATCTACCTTCACGTATATTTTTTTTCGTAATAACGTTAAAATGTAATTTTCAAGCACTAGAAAAGTATAAAATTAAATTAATTAAAATTTCTTTATTGCAGACCCATAATAGTCCATACATTGTTAGTGTGTTAGTAACAAAAAAGTTCTTATGTACTACATTAGTATAGTTAGTAACCTATAGCTAATTCCACCCAGTGTCTCTGTATGGGGCAGTCCGGCCTATCAGCAATCATTTTCAGGATGCTGTTACGAGTGTTGCGCAAGCGTTGCAGTAAGGAAGCCGCTTTCTTACGCATAATGGCGTGAAAGCCATCCGTGTGAGCCTCGACAAACATTCCCGATGCACTGCAAAGCCGCGTATGATAACCAAGTATGAATTGTCAGTATTGCAAATTCTATCACTATACACATCAGGAGCAGTGGTGGCCGAGTGGTAAAGGCCTCGACTTACGAGTCGTAGGTCGCGGGTTCAAACCCAGCCAGGCACATTACTTTGTGTAATTTTATTTCATCACCACTGCTCTCAAAACGGTGAAGGAAAACATCGTGAGGAAACCGGCATGTCCTATAACCAAAAATTCGAAGATATGTGACATCCACCAATCCGCACTGGGCCCGCGTGGTGGATTATGGCCCATTCCCTCTCCTGGAAAGAGGAGGCCTGTGTCCCTGCAGTGGGAACATTAAAAGGCTGATGATGATACACATTGCAGAGACTAAGGTAATTTGAATTTAGGAAAAAGATAGAAGTTGGCTGGAGCCATATCTGGCGAATATGGTGTCTGCTCGATGGTATTTGTTGAGTGTTTGGTCAAAAATTCGTGCACAATGATGGCACATTATCGTGGTGTAAAATCCAAGAATGTTTTTCCTCAATTCTGAAGTGCCGATTTACGAGAGAACGTTTTCAATCCGTAGAAGACATAAAGGAGAATTCGCGGCAAAAACTAAACTCAATTTCGGAAACAGCGTTTAAAAAATGTTTTGATGATTGGATTATTCGTTGGCGTAAGTGTATCGTTTCTGAAGGAGCATACTTTGAAGGTGATAAAATAAATTTGGATGAATAACAAAAATGTTGTGTATTATTGATCTTTTCCCGGTACTTTCTTGACAGAGCAGTATACATATATTTTCGAACTAGCTTTTCGCCCGCGTGGAAATCGGTTATATCGCGCTTTTTAGATTTTCCCGTGGGAATGAGAAGTTCTACCACGGAAAAACATTGTTTATCCAGGACTCAAACTACCTCCATACCAAATTTTATCCCGCTCTTGGGCGGAGCGGGAAACAGTGTCAGACTCAAAAAAGATAAAAGAATTTTTGACAAACCAAAATTCATGTTTAAGGCAATGTGGACTTATTATAAATAAGGAGAGAGGCAAGGACAATTCTCCAGTTCTCGACTTTACGGAAATAGTAAGAAATTCGGACGGAACACCGTTTCTCACAAAAGGATCGGTAGTTGACACAATGAATGAACGTTTTCTGAGCGCGGCGGCGGTGTGCGACGCGCCGCGAGCTGACGTGCTGCGTGTGCAGGACACGTTTCGATTTCCTGCTTTTAGTGCGTATGAAGTTCATCAGATCATTACAACACGGATCCCACCTAAACCGTCGAAGGATTCGTACGGCATCTCGATGAGACTTTTGAAATTGGTAGCAGCTCCGCTAGCTTATATACTTGTTGAGCTCTTTAATGCTTGCGTAAAGGAAGGTTCTTTTCCTGCGCCATTGAAGCTCAGCAAAGTATCACCCCTGTACAAAGGTAAGGGGAAGAAAGACTGTATGGACAATTACAGACCCGTGTCTATTATACCCGCCATTGCCAAAGTATTTGAGAATGGTTTGTGTTCTCGACTTATTAAATTCATGTCGGAGACGGGCGCCCTTTCGGACCGTCAATATGCGTACCGAGAGTGCCGCTCGACTACGGATCTAGCACGTGAACTCGTACATCGAGTCATGTCTGCACGTGAGAAAAAGAAGCAAGTGGCTGTTCTATGCTGTGACCTATCCAAGGCATACGATGTTGCTGATCGCGCCGTGTTAGCTGTAAAACTGCAACATTACGGCGTGGTGGGGCCGTCGCATGCTTTAGTGACAGACTTGCTACGCGACAGCCAATAGCCATACTTTACCAATAGTCATACTGTGTTGCTACATTCGAATGAACGCCAAAAAATTACATCCAATGGCAACCGATTCCTTATGATCCAAAGGGTGCACACGTTACATTTGAAGCATTTTTTTTTATGATCCCCCGGGTGCTCATAAGGACGCTCGCGGGGTTGCTTCATAACTCGTAAAAAAATAAATGGTTTAAACAAATAAATGCAATTTACAGTTGTTATTGCTGTTAAAAACTGTTATTGGCATTTATTTTTTTAAAAGCTTTGTTTTTGTATAAGTTTTCAAGTGTTAAAATTCGCAGAGCCTAATTGATGCGCCAAGATCCGACGGCCGTACTGTAATAGTTAGTCAGATTCAGATATGGATCTGACGCCCGATTCTGAAGAAAGAAGAGACTAAAGAAGAGTAAAGCTTTTTACCACTTAAATGAAAAGAAAGATAAATAGGTACCTACCAAGAATATTGTACAGAAGGACGACTCGAGTTTGTATTTTAACTTTCTATATTATGAAATTTGTAACTTAGATTAATACATTGATAATTCTTATTTTGACATTTGTTTTGTTATGGCAGGATATGCTGAAACAAATTTTTCAATACACGGAATTACAAATTATTCAGAGTAGATTTGAATGCTATTATTATTAGATTTCTACTGTATGTTTGAGATGCGATTAAAAATTTTTTCTTTCTTTATTTCACAAGTTGTAAGTGTATCGAAAAACGTCGTTTGACACACGTGCAGATTTGTCATTGCCGCCCTCTTGTATCTAAATGTACTTTATTGTAACACCTTATGTACCATATTCTAGCAAATAAATATTTGAATTTGAATTGAATTTTCCTTGCCAATTTCAAACTCCTACTCGGTAGTACCTAACCAGTAGTTAGAAAAGGAACATGGGGCAGCCCCGGACACTTGAATAAATTGCAAATAGAAACCAAAGTGACGAATGTTTTGTCTTAATTTTGTATTAAAAACAACATTAGGAACTTATTTATGTATATAAATTACATGTTAGCAAATGTTGTCTTCCAGTAATCTTGTGTTCCAGCGTTAAGGTGACTCTCGACTAGTAATGTTCAAATCTGCTGTAAGCTATGAACATGCTATCGACTAGGTATTGAATATATTTTTATGGAATGGCCTGTCAGTCTAGTAGTTAGTGGCTCTGACTGCTATGCGGGAGGTCGTGGATTCGATTCCCACTCAGAACAAATATTTGTGTGATGAGCACGATCATTTTGTTCTGTTTCTGGGTGTAATTTATATAGAATATATATATATTTAGAAATATGTAAGTATGTTTCTCAGTTTTTTTTTTATTTTTATTTGTTTACATCTGTTATTTGGTAAGTCTAATTTAATTTTTAAATGCTAAATGCAGGCTGTAGTGGTTCTGGAAATTGTAGCAGTCAACCTACCACATCGCTAGACTCCCAGCTATAGTGAGATGTTCCCATTGCGCTCAGGCTCGTTATTTTAAGGGCGAAAGGGGGCTAAAGATCCACTATGGCAAGGTTCACAAGCCACATAGTGTACCTTTATGCTTCCCAGCCCCTTCTCAAACACCAACACATTCAGAATCAATTTGGAAAGCCTTATTAAAATTAAAAAAATCAATACCAGTTTTGAAGAGAGTTCCCCGGGGTGCGAGGCGGGCTGTTGCGTTAAGTTTAGCACGATGCGTCCGCCTTGCAACCCAGGAGAACTCTCAAAGTGCATGGGAAGACCTACTTACATTCCCGTACAGGATTCTACATTTGTCCAAAAAAGATTAGCTTCAAAAACATTAACAACCCAAATTAAGGATAATTGCAACAATTCGGCTGACATTTTAGATCGAAATTCCCAGAAAGGTTTGAATTTGCATGTAGAATCCAAATTAAATAACGGTGACATTAGCGGAGCAGCTAGGTTACTTTTTAGCAGTGATGCGGTGGCGCCTTACTCTCCAGATACAATTTCAGCCCTGGAGAGTAAACATCCAGCGCCTGCGGATGACCTCACTTTCCCTGATCCTCCTGATAGACCCAATCCGGACTCACAAATTTTCCCGATATTAGCCCCTCAGTTTCTTGCAGCCGTGAGTTCCTTCAGAAGCAGTTCCGCCGGCGGCCTCGACGGCCTGACTCCCCAGCATTTAAAAGACCTCCTGAGTTCAGGCGCTGGGGATGCTGGTGAGTCGCTTTTGAAGGAGCTCCTGGCTCTTGTAACCCTTATGCTCTCCGGCGGCGTGAACGATGCCGTTGTCGATGTCTTGTACGGGGCCAATCTATGTGCCCTGCGCAAGAGGGATGGCGGCATTCGTCCCATCGCCGTCGGGTGCACATACTGACACATGGCAGCTAAGATTTGTTACAGACTGTACGGCGAGTCTCTGACAAAAAAATTTCAGCCCCTACAGCTTGGTTTTGGTTCCAGAGGGGGCTGCGAGGCCGCCGTACATGCCCTCTCCACATACCTAAATTCCAACAAGGGTGAGGTCATCCTCAAGGTTGACGTTAAAAACGCCTTCAATTCAGTTAATAGGGACCCTTTGTTGGCTGAAGCAAAAAAAGAGCTACCTGATATTTTTGTCTTTTTGTGGCAGTGCTATAGGCACCCATCAAAATTATTGTATAAAAATAATGTTGATACAGATTCAGGCGCAGGGTGGAGTTATTTTTGAAGAAAACACAACTACGAAGTGGAAGACGGTTCATATATTTCTTTCAACCAGGATACAAGGCTTCATATATTCTTGGAACAATAGCTTCCCGTTTTTCTTTCTTCCAGTTGAGGGCTTCTCGGCGGCGTTGTTGCGACTACAAATTTTCCGGCCGTGAGGCGGCCATATATATCCCCCGAGCGTGTGGGCGGACGTAGTGGGCGGGAGCGTCTATCAAGTGTTTTGCGCGGCGCCAACCACACACTCGGGCGATAGGGGTACCCTAAATCAGGTGGTAGGAAGTCGTGGCACGGCTGGACCACGACGTCCTAGCACTTCCACCTATCCATACAATTTTATTTCACTAATCTAATAGGATTTTACTCTAATTTAGTAAACAACTCAATTCTTATTAGACTATATCACAAACATTCAACAATCCTTATTAGAATAACTTACGTGGCGCTTTTATGGCCTGTGTATATATTACAGTGCTTATGTACATATCTAATCGAATAAATAAGCAGATTGCTGTGCTCCTCAACACCCCACCCCCCGTAAGAGGGTTCAGCCGATTACAGATCCGTCGGTTGGGAGCACAACAACCTTCACAACAGGTCGTCTTAAAATTCCAGTGTTTGTCCTTACGTCTACGACTCTAACAACACTGTCGGAACCCGGGTGCACATTTGTGACCACACCCTTCGTCCATTGACTTCGCGGCTTACTTTCATCTATCAACACGACCACATCATTGACGCTAATGTTCGGAACATCACCGCACCATTTTCCTCGGCGTTGCAGCGTCGGCAGGTACTCGCGCAGCCACCGTCGCCAGAAGAGGTCGGCCAGCGCGTTCACCCGCCGCCACATGCGACGCGAGTCGACGTCGGCAGCATGTCGTCTCGTACACGGTGCATCTCCCGCGGCGGAGCCCAGCAGGAGATGGTTCGGCGTTAGCACCACTGGGCGCTCGGTGTCGCAGCTGACGTAGGCGAGCGGCCGGCTGTTGATCACCAGCTCAGCCTCCGCCAGGAGGGTGTAAAGGACCTCCTCGCGGGGCGCGCGCTCCTTCAGTGTCGCTCGCAGCGCGTTCTTCACCGAGCGCACCAAGCGCTCCCAGCAGCCGCCCATGTGTGGGGCCGCGGGAGGGTTGAAGTGCCAGGCGATGCCCCGGCCGGTTGCCTCGCTCTCGAGGCGGTCGTGGTCGATCTCTCGCAGCGCTGCACGAAGCTCGGAGTGTGCCCCGACGAAGTTGGTCCCGCGGTCAGAGTATATGTCCGCGGGACAGCCGCGGCGCGCGATCAGGCGCCTCAGCGCCAGTATCGCTGAGTCGGCGCTCAGCGACGCAGCCAGCTCCAGGTGGACGGCGCGCGTGGTGAGGCATGTGAAGAGCACGCCCCACCTCTTCTCACGGCGCCGCCCGACGGCCACTTCCATGGGGCCGAAGTAGTCCACCCCACAGTGGACGAAGGCTCGTCGTGTGACCTCCAGCCGCGCCGGCGGCAGGTCACCCATCTTGGGTGTCGTAGGCTTGCTCCTGTGGATACGACACACTTGACATTGTGCGGCCACCGTTTTCACGGTCGACCGCAAGTTAGTTATCCAATATCTCTCTCGTATATTGTTAACCACTGTTTCTTGATTAGCGTGCAGTGAAGCTACGTGATATTTGTGCACCAGTTTCCTTGTGAGAGGGTGCTTCCCGTCCAGGATGATGGGATGGCGCGCTCCGAAGACGAGCTCCTTGCAGGCGCCCAGCCTGCCTCGCACTCGAAGCAGCCCGTCTTCGAACAGCATCGGATCCAGCGCCCTCAGCTTGCTGTTCTTGGGCAGCGCTCGGCCCTCTCGGAGTGCAGCGACCTCCTCTGCGTAGCTCTCCGCCTGTGTCGATCTCAGCAGGCGTAGCTCGGCTTCTCGCAGGTCTTCAGCTGTGACAGCGGCTGAAACACGACGCCTACGGCAGCGGTCAGTAAATATCAACAGTAAAGCTATCACGCGTACAGCACGCGTCCATGTTGGCAATCGTTCGGGTGTCAGTACGGGCTCGGTTCGTGCGCCAAGCACGTTCACTCTCATGACTCTTTCAAGACTTTCCTCCGTCACCGCACTACTCCCGGAGTCCACCGGCCATTGCTCCTGTGGACTGCGGAGGAAAGCCGGACCCGACAGCCACTCGTCGCAGCTGCTCGGCCAGTCCAAGCGGGTGGCTTTATCAGCTGGGTTCAGTGCCGAGGGAACCCAGTGCCAGTCCGCCTTCATTGACCGAGAGTCTATCTCAGCCAGACGGTGGGACACAAACCGCTGGAAGTCAGCGGCATCAGAGTTAATCCACTTTAAGACTGTTTGACTATCCGTCCAAAAGTATCTACATTTTATCTCTACCCCTAGTTCTCGCTCTACTGTGGAGGCTACCCTGCAAGCTAATACTGCCGCTTGCAGCTCCAACCGTGGGATAGAAATCACTTTTTGAGGGGCCACCCTTGCCTTACCTAGGACGAAACTAGCTTGCCTTTCGCCGAGTTCATTGTATCCCGCTATATAAGCGACTGCGGCGTAGGCGGACTCGCTAGCGTCACCGAAAACGTGCAACTCTAGGTCGTCTAAGTTCAGCCCATACCACCTAGGGATGGCTACCCTGTCCACTGCGCGTAGGTTATGTAGCCACTCGAACCACGACCTCGCCTCTTCCTCCCTCAGTTGCTCGTCCCACTGGATACCTGTGCGCCAGATCCGCTGCATAAGGATGCGTGATTGTATCACGCACGGGCACAGGAAACCCAGCGGGTCGAACACTGACATTACGACACGTAAAAACTCCCGTTTGGTGGGCACGACTTCCCCATCAACTATTGCCCTAGGGATTTTCTTGAATGACGTGTCGAAGGCGAACTGGTCAGTGGCGGGCGACCACATCAACCCTAGCGTCCTCTCAGTGTCATTGTCCCCGCTCTCCATGGCAACGCGGTCTGGCATGTCTAGCTTTAGACGCGCCCTTAACTCTTCCGAGTTCGTGACCCACCCCCGTATGTGAAACCCGCCCTCGGCGTGGATGTGGGTCACGTCGGCGACTAGCTTGCATGCCTGCTCTACCGACCACGTGCTGTCAAGGTAGTCATCCATGTAATGTTTCGCATGGATGGCTGCCACTGCCTCGGGGTACTCATCTAAGAAACGCGACGCGTTCTTATTTAATATAAAGATCGCTGAGGTCGGTGATGACACTGCACCGAAGATCATCGAGCTCATGGCGTAGGTACGAGGCTCGCTATCAGCGGCCGACTGCCATAAAAACAGCTGAGCTCCACGGTCCTGCTCTCGTATCTTGACACGCATGAACATATCAGCAATGTCTCCGGTGAATCCTATGGGGCCTAATCTGAATTTGAATAAGACTCCCAACAGCGAGTTGAGCAGGTCTGGGCCAGCCAGCAGGTTATCGTTCAGGGATGTACCCTGGAACGTGGCGGCAGCGTCAAAGACCAGGCGCAACTTGCCTGGTTTATTCGGGTTGCTTACCCCAAAATGGGGTAAGTACCACACCGGGTCTGAGACGCTACCCTCCACCTCGCTGGCATACCCTTCGTTGACCAGCCTGCTCACCTGCGCTTGGTAGGCTAGTGCATACTCACGATCTCTACTCAGCTTACGTACTATACCGGTCAAGCGGTGCCGGGCACAGGTGTAGTTGTCTGGGAGCTGTGGATTGTCCTGTTTCCACAGCAGCCCCACCTCCCATTGGCCATTGCTACTCAACCGGCTAGTCTTTTCTAGGATACCTAAGGCCCTATCATTGTCTGCACTAGACCTAGGCACTTCTGAAATGCCTATCGCTTCCAACTCGAATTGACATTTCACTAACTCATGAAGCTCTACATTTGAATCGACTACGCAGTTGACTGAGTCTTCCACCGGCCTATGTCCTCTACCTACGGGCCCATGTACTACCCAACCTAACTCGGTCAATGAAGCAACCGGCTTACCTGACTTTCCTCGGCGCATCTCCCGGCCGACAAGCAGCTCCCAGTTGTCCTGACCCAGCAGCAGACGCGGCTTGGCTCCGACCATCTCCCCGCAGTCCAAGTCGCGCAGGTGGGCGTGCTCCGCAAGCAGCGCAGCCGGCACAGTCTGCGAAGGTAAATCAAGTCGGTCAAATGTTCGACACTTTACATTATGTATATTACCGTTCGGTCCCCGCACTGACACTGTCACTCGTTGCGAGTGGTGATCTGACAGCTCTTGTCCGCGCGCACTCTTCAGGACCAGCGGCTCCGTACGACCTCTGAGCTTCCCTGTCAACGAGGCGTCCACCAGCGACACGGTGGCCCCGTCGTCCAGCAGAGCGTACGTTTCATGCGAGACTCCACCTATGGTCACACATACAGGTAAAACTTTAAGTAACGATTTGCCATGATATTCACTGACGTTAGTTACACTCTCCGTGGCTCCCTTTTCATAATGTAACAAAGCGTGATGATTGTAGCTACACGTAGGACACTTATTCCCCCTGCATACATTCTTGGGATGACGTTTAACTATACACTTGAAACACAGTCGATTGTCTTTGACGTGCTGCCACCTATCGTCCACGCTGAGCTTCGCGAACTTGTCACACTTTGTTAGGTTATGCCTTTCTTTACATAATGTGCATTGGTATTCATGTGCTTGCTGTGGCTGGCTCTCACTTTGCACGTGCAGGCGCTGAACATTTACATTTCTGGGAGTCTGCTTGGGGGCGCTCTTTTGCTGTTGCCTGATGACCGGCGCTAATGGGGCCCCAGCTTCCATTTGCACATAGAACGACGTAGCCCGAGCTAGGTGACTTAGAAACTCCGACAATATCTCGAGGCTAGGTGACACACGCACGTCGATTCCTTGGCTGGAGGCCACGCCCATAGCAAAATCTCCATATTGAGCTCGCTGCACAGGTGTTAATTTAAATAAAAGTTCGCTTACCAATTGTGGGTTATTTAAATATCCCGTAGCGTGCACATTCCTTAATAGGGAAACACAATTACGCACTGTTGAGGAGAATTTCCTCAGTTCACGACCACTTTCAGTTACTCTAGGTAACGCACGCACTTTCCTTAGGGCACACTCTAGGACCATGTTTGGGTGTCCGAACTCTTCGTCCAACGCCTTCATCACTTCAGCTGGGTTGGTCGACGTTCGCAATAAATCTTCCACCGCTGCCTTGGCTTCTCCCTGCAGTGACGTCTTGAGGCGCGCTATGTTTTCATGAGGCTTGAATCCGTACATAGACGTCGTTTCCCAGTACATATGCTTGTACGATATCCAGTCCGCTGGGTCCCCGCTAAAATACGGCAGCTCGTATGCCTGCTTGGGTACCGGTCGCGGCCGCGCTATGCTCGTGATGGCTTCCGCGAGCTGGTCGAGTCTGCGGTCGCGGTCTCGCGATCGACTTCTCTCCGCATCTTCTGTGACGGGGCGCTCCCACTCTGCTCTGCCACGTTCCACTCGCGGGGCGTCGCCGCTCGGTGCGGGCGCTTCGGTCGTTCGATCGCGAAACTGAACGGTCGCGGGCGCACATTGATGTATGAGCGCTGAAACTGGGTGCGGCGCGGTCTCGGATACGGTCACATCGCGGGGCGTCGCGGGCGCGCACGTGGTTACAATGCGCGGGAAAACGGACGCGGGCGCGGTCGTTTCGCGCGCAATTGACGGCGTGGGCGCGGGAAACGCGTGTGACGTCACTGTTGCCGTGGCGCACGTGGTCACTATTCTCTGCATGCTTGGGTCGGCGTGCGTCATCCATTCTTCTACTCTTTGGGTGGCTTCCTCTCCGTCCGAAGAGTCTTCCTCGTCCGCTACAGCGTCAATCTCAGCGAGATCCGCTTCAAGCTTCTTCCTAACGAGGTTTTCTCGGAGCTTAACGAGCTCCTTTTCAGCTTCATACTCTGCCCTCCTCCTTAGGTAATCGACGCTTCTCTGAGCGCTCCTTGAAGAGGTGTGGCTGGCCCTCGAACTCGCTCTCACGCTCCGTCGAGAATCTGACGCCCTTGGTGCGACGGTGTCGCTGTGGTCGATTACTCGACCATGCCCCACCAAGGGAATCACGGGCGCGGGTGCGGGCGTCGCTGACGGGGCTACTGACGGTGACCCAGGTGCCATTTCGGTCGGCACACCTGAGTCGCTTTCCAGGCCTCGTCTCTTGGTCATGGCTTCTTCCAGCCTTCGTAGTTTGCTGCGTGTTGTCACCGTGCTGTGTTGGCTCATCCTGACGATCTTTACGGGGCGATCTTGATAGCTTGACACAAATTCCACACGGCGTCAGCGGCGCAGTCTTCCGTTCGACTTGACAAGGTCTTCACAGGGCGACCTCGACGAAATCCTCAAGTCGTTTCTTCAAACTTATCCACGGCTCGAAGGACCACGATGATACAGATTCAGGCGCAGGGTGGAGTTATTTTTGAAGAAAACACAACTACGAAGTGGAAGACGGTTCATATATTTCTTTCAACCAGGATACAAGGCTTCATATATTCTTGGAACAATAGCTTCCCGTTTTTCTTTCTTCCAGTTGAGGGCTTCTCGGCGGCGTTGTTGCGACTACAAATTTTCCGGCCGTGAGGCGGCCATATATATCCCCCGAGCGTGTGGGCGGACGTAGTGGGCGGGAGCGTCTATCAAGTGTTTTGCGCGGCGCCAACCACACACTCGGGCGATAGGGGTACCCTAAATCAGGTGGTAGGAAGTCGTGGCACGGCTGGACCACGACGTCCTAGCACTTCCACCTATCCATACAATTTTATTTCACTAATCTAATAGGATTTTACTCTAATTTAGTAAACAACTCAATTCTTATTAGACTATATCACAAACATTCAACAATCCTTATTAGAATAACTTACGTGGCGCTTTTATGGCCTGTGTATATATTACAGTGCTTATGTACATATCTAATCGAATAAATAAGCAGATTGCTGTGCTCCTCAACAAATGTTTTGGAATCTGCAGTTGGATGCCAACAAGGTGACCCTCTCGGGCCAGCCATTTTCAGCTTGGCTATTCATCCAATCATCCAACGGTTAAATTCAAAATTTAACGTGTGGTATTTAGATGATGGAACACTAGGAGGTGACGTAGATACCGTTTTAGAAGATTTTCAATTACTCAAACAGCAATTCAAATCGATTGGCCTTGACCTCAACGAATCAAAATGTGAACTTTTTATTTCTGACAACACTGACAGACAAACGACTCTACAGAAATTCTATGCAATAGCTCCAGAAATCAAAATTTTAGATGAAAGTTCACTGCGCCTCCTAGACGAGAACGAGAACGAGACGGTCGGGCACGCTAAAATTGGCTTTAAGTGAAAACAAAAGGAATATTTAAAAAGTATGTTTTAAAAATGAAAGAACGGGTTTCCAAAATGTTTTTTATTTATCTAAATATAGTTAACACACATATTATTAAATAGTTAAAAACAAGTTAACATTACAATATAACTGAAAAAAGATAACAAAACATAACATAAAATCTTTAAAACCAGAAAACAAAACATTGAAAAATATTAAACAAAATATAGAAAAATACAAACAAACTATTGATAAATACAAAATAAAAGATGGAAAAATACAAAACAAAATACTGGAAAAAACACAATACAAAACTTTGAAAAATACGAAACAAAACATTGATAAATACGAAACAAAACATTGATAAATACAGAACAAATACCTAATGGAAAATACACAACAAAGCATTGAAAAATATGAAACAAAATTCAAAAAAGTTCACTGCGCCTCCTAGGTTCACCAATTTTGGAAGACGGTTTTTCTTCGTTCATCGACGACAAAATTGAGCGTTTTAACAACATTTCGGAAAGACTTTCCAAAATTAACCTTCATTCGGCTTTCACCCTCATACGATATTGTTGTTTTGCACCAAACATGTATTTACTCCGCTCTTCTCCTTTATGGAAGCAGCCACTAACATCCATCTTAAATTTGGCCTTGGATGACCGAGCTTGGCTTCAAGCTACGCTACCCATTCGTTTTGGTGGGCTCGGTATCCGCAAAATTTCTAGTATAAGCCTTCCTGCGTTCCTGTCTTCGGTCCGCAGCACTCAGCAGTTGACCTATGGAATTTTGACTCAATCACTGGTTGACTGTGAGGTGCCGTGCTTGACCGATGCCTTGAACGCCTGGAAAGTGGCTTGCCCGGACGAGGCGTTGTCCGAGAATCCATCTTCCCAGAGACAGTGGGATGAGCCGCTCTGCAGGTTGGTACGGAATAACCTTATTAATACGTCCACCAACACTGCTGAGCGTGCCCGCCTACTGGCTGTGGGTGAATGGGAGTCGGGCCTTTGGCTACAGACATTACCGTCACCCAACATAGGCACTATGCTAAGTGACACCACCTTCCGGATCGCTACATGCCTGCGACTGGGTGCTCCTAGCGGAGCTCCACATCGATGTCAGTGCGGTGAAGTAGTCAACCGCCTCAGCCACCATGGCCTATCCTGCAGCAGAAGCGCTGGTCGGATAGCTAGGCACGCCAGCATTAATGACATCATCCGTCGAGCCCTTGTCACCGCCGGGGTGCCAGCTGTTTTAGAACCCAATGGCTTGGCACGTGACGATGGGAAGAGGCTAGACGGGATGACCATAATGCCCTGGAAGTTGGGTAGGCCTTTGGTGTGGGATGCAACATGTGTCGACACCCTTGCGCCATCCCATCTTCTGAGTACGGTTGTGCTGGGGCGGCTGCTGCAAGTGCAGAAAACCTCAAACGGCGTAAATATAATAACCTTATTGGGAGTTATATGTTTGAGCCATTTGGGGTTGAAACACTAGGGCCATGGGGTCCGAGCTCTCATCGAGTTGTACGCGACATTAGCAAACAGCTGGTCGACTCTTCGCGTAACCAGAGGGCTGGGCTTTATTTTTGTCAGCGAATCAGCATTGCCATCCAGCGTGGCAATGCTACCAGCGTTCTGGGCACTTTTCCCATTGATATCGATGTGGATGAATTTTTTGATGCCCAATAAATCATTTGTAAATATTAGAGTATTTTTAGTTTATTTAGGTTATTTTTAGTGTAATTGAATGTAATTAAATTAAATAAATACCCTAAAAAAAACCGGTATTTTATGGGTTGTCCAGAATCATGTACTGGATCTATGGTATTCGTTTGCGTTAACATGTCAATGACACCTTGTATAAAAAATGGGATTCCGGCTCGTATATGGTGGGGGAAGGAGAGTGCCCCCTCGATTCGGTAGCGAAAGGTGCGATTCGATAAGAAGTCTCGCATGGTGAGAACGAGACGGTCGGGCACGCTAAAATTGGCTTTAAGTGAAAACAAAAGGAATATTTAAAAAGTATGTTTTAAAAATGAAAGAACGGGTTTCCAAAATGTTTTTTATTTATCTAAATATAGTTAACACACATATTATTAAATAGTTAAAAACAAGTTAACATTACAATATAACTGAAAAAAGATAACAAAACATAACATAAAATCTTTAAAACCAGAAAACAAAACATTGAAAAATATTAAACAAAATATAGAAAAATACAAACAAACTATTGATAAATACAAAATAAAAGATGGAAAAATACAAAACAAAATACTGGAAAAAACACAATACAAAACTTTGAAAAATACGAAACAAAACATTGATAAATACGAAACAAAACATTGATAAATACAGAACAAATACCTAATGGAAAATACACAACAAAGCATTGAAAAATATGAAACAAAATATTGAAAAATACAAAACAAAACACTAGAAAAATACAAAACAAAACTGAAAAATACAAAACAAAACTTTGAAAAATACATGTATGTGTGAAAGGAGACACACCTTTCTTTTAGGACTCGGGTCAGGTTCCGGTAGTCCTGAGCCGTTGCTGCTTGGACTTTAATGCCTTGTTGGCATGATCGTGCGTTTGTATAGTGGATCTTGCGATCCACGCACATTTTAGACACGTCGGTCCATTTCGCTTTGTCCTGTATGTACAGGGGAGGGGGGGCGCTGCTTCTTGGGCGCAGAAGCGGGGGTGGGGCGGCTTGGGGAAGCTGCGAGAGCGGGCGCGAGATTGGCGGGGGCCAAGGCAGTGGGGGTAGCGTCGGCCGTTTTCTTGGCCTTGCTTGCCTTTGTTTTCTTCGCCTTCCTTTTTCCTCCTAGGACGACTTGAAAGTCGTCCTCTGAGGAGGAAGAGTCGGAGGCGGAGGTGGAAGAATCGATGTCCGAGGCTGGTGGGACTGAAGTGTCCATCGCCTCGGAGAGGGTTAGGGCGGCGGAGGGCCGCTGAGCAGCTGCCGGCAAAGGGGCAGGCTCCGGGCATACATCGATGCTGGGCATCGATTGGTCCTGGGGTGCCTTTCTCGGCAGGGGGAGGGGACTCGGGCGAGAAAACGTCGCTGAAGTCAGCGATGGTTGCCGGGGTCGGGGGATAAAACGAGGCGAGTTTCCCGCCATATTTGGCGAGAAACTCGGGGTCCTTAAGTAGGACGTTCTTGACAAACGCGATTATCATCGCGTCCGCCATGGTTGGCAGGAATTAAGTTTCTACCATTAATTCTGGGGGGGGGGGTTCCTAATGGAATCCTACGTCCCCGGGTGGACAGGCCCGGGGGTGTGTGACCCTCCCAGCAGGGTTTGTGTAGGCTGGGAGGTGAGTAAGGTGAGTACCTACTGGTGTGCCCTAAGCTTGTAGCCGATCGCCAGTCTTAATGTGCGATCGGGCCCTACCAGGGTCTGGTGCGAAGGGATAGACACCCCAACCGACACCAGGTGTGTTGCTGGAAGAGAACTCGGAGTTTAGGTTTGACTAGGAGCTCCCCCAAGGCCAAAACCTAGCTCCCGACTAAAGTAACTGCCTAGCCCTGAAGGGGTTCGGCGGGTGTAGCGGGTCAACACCCCCTTGGCGTCGTTGGCACCGTGAGGTTTCCAACCAAGGACCACGAAACTGTGACTTTTCCCTGAAGGGGCACTGTTTAATGAGTTATTTTTCGTTACAGAAAAATATTCGTCCGCTGCCTTGAAAAAGGCGGCTTCGGATCGGTGATGCGGTCGGCGACCACTGATGACGTCACGGCAGGAGCGGCGGCGAGACGGGATGCAGACACTGGCACGCGGGCGTGGGGCGCGTAGCGGCACGACCGTTCGGGGGGAGCGTCGAGCGCAGAGTGATGATTTTTGATTTAGGGGCGAGACGCCAGATACAAATGCTTTTATATTACTGACTAGCTTTTGCCTGCGGCTTCGCCCGCGTGGTAGGGGTTAGGGTTTAAAAAGTAGCCTATGTCCTATTCCGGAGTGTATCCTATGCCTGTGCTAAATTTCATCTAGATCCGTCCAGCCGTTTTGGCGTGATTGAGTAACAAACATCCAAACATCGTAACTTTCGCATTTATAATATTAGTAAGATCACCTTTTGACCCTAGCGACATCTGAAGCAGTATATTTAAATTAGGTAGTGTAATTAGGTACGGTGTCGCCGGCGCACACCTAACGTAGCACCATAAGCAAGCTATTTAGTCCACCGTTCGGTGACTAGATGGCGCTGTCTCAGACACCACCCCTGCCCCTGTTGACTGATAAGTCCAAAGTGTGTTGATCGCAAATCAACTACACCAACGCCCGATTCTGCCAGCAGGGTATCCATGTACAAGTTGCGACAGTTAATGACTATCGGGCCTAACACGAGCCCTCCTTGAAAGGAGCATAACTTTTTACACTTACTCCCCTCAGGAGGACACGCCGACCTGGGAAGTCATAGGGCGTGTTCCGAAGGAAATCCTGACAGAAGACATCAAGTCCAATCTCCTGGCCTAGGGTATTCTATGCAAGCCGTACACCACCTACATAAGGTGAGAGGCAGAGAGGAGTATGACATGGTACTCTTCATTTGCGATCCTACCGAGGAGCACCACCCGATTTTCAAGTTAAAATCAGACTATCCATTCTCTGGTGTCTCAATCGAGAAGCCCTTCAGGCAAGTGAGCACTCAACCAGTGAGTGAGCACAGCATGATGCTTCAGTTGTCGAGGGTACCGCACCTCCTGTCATCAGCGATGAACAAGAAGGAGTACGGGGTCGCAGTATTCCTCGACATGGAGAAGGCTTTCGACCGCGTGTGGCACGAGGGGCTGGTCTACAAACTAGCCACCTCAAACGCGTCCCGTCGCGTTGTCAAGGTGGTCCAAGCTTTTCCGTATAACAGATGTTTCAGAGTGGGGCAGTAGATGCTATTTTTTTCCGTAGCGGAATAACGTTGAAAACGTAGTGCGTCTTCAAGGAAAATCTACAGTTTCGTGGTCCTTAACAATGACAATGAAGTAGAAGGGATGTTGCCCCGGTACACCAGCCGAAGCCCTGCAGGGCTTGGCCATCAATTGCAGTCGGGAGCTAAGTAGTGGTTACCGGGCTATCCTAATCGAACCTAATTCTCCAAGCACTCTTTCAGCCATACTCTTGGTGTCGGTTAGGGTGTCTATCCTATCGTGCCAGACCCTGGTAGGGCCCTATTGCACCATAAGACCAATAAGAATGAGGCGCAAAGCAAGTGCTCGTCATTTCTGACTCTACCGAAAGGCATCATACAATCTTCAAAGTCAAATCGCTACGCTCCTTTATCGTCATCTCAATTGAGAAACCTTCAGATCCATCCTACTTAGTGCCACCACTACCACTATCAATATAGGCAATAGGGCACTCGCAAAGGAATTGTTACCGCGACACCAAGATGTTCATTAAGTGTCACAGGTGTAAAAGAAGTGCTCTTGCTGTAGAAAAAATGAAAACGGACCTCGTCAGTCTAACTCTGACGAGACAAAAGATCTCTGAGACTGGTGGTCCACATAGCTCCTACATGGAGCATGGATGAAAAAAATGATGATAGATGAACAAATCGAAGAAATAATTGCCTTGTGCGAAAGTACAGTAGATTGTACGCATGCTTAGTGAGTTAACTGAAAACTGAACACAACAGTTTCAAAATAATTTTACATCTACCGCGCGTTTGTGTTACCTCTGAGAGGTTCTCTCAGGCGTGTGTCTGTGACTTCCACGAAATGCGATAAGACTGCCCATTGTACACTTAGTTTTTATACCTATTTGTATATCCTGATCACATTGAGATATACCTATTTGTATATCCTGATCACATTGAGGATAAAGCTTATAATAAATAAATAAATGATTATTAGTTCAAAATTATTCAAGCGGCCCATGGACCAACTTGGGCTCCAATACAATAACAGCTTCAGAATGCTTGTAGGGCTGCCACGCTCTTGTGGTGCCTCAGCCGTGTTCGCTCAGGCGCGTGTTCTTGACTTGCACGTAATGATAACAAGAAAGACAACGTTGCTGTCAGAAAGAACGCGACAAAGTTCTGCTGATATTCTGGGGATGTTATCGGACACATTTAATTCTCCCACGATGATTCACTTCAAGCAGGTGTTAAAAAATTAAATTGTCAAGTATTTATTTATGGACGTTATAATGTGATAGCGCCTAAACGCCTGATTGTGCCCGGAACTAAGCATGCGCAATTATACCCACTTACAGATGAAGCGTACATCCTGGACAACCTGGTCACCTACACAATATAAATGATCTGGAAGGCCAGGGCCAGGGGCCAGAAAATCGGGGTCCTTGAGGACGCTCAAGGACCCCGATTTCCTCGCCAAGCTGATGATGAGCTACAGGTTCAAGGCTAACGACAAAAACTTTACCACGTTCAACGAGAGGGTGAATAGAAGGATGTAGCTGAGGTGTAAATCTGAGACGAACCCGAACCACATGAACCAGAACCCACTGCACATGCCCAACATGTGGACACTGTGATCCATATAGGGCTACGCTGTCAGATCGCGCGAAAGGACGAGGAGTCGGGAGCTAGGTTTTATTTTTGAATGAAAATTAAAATTAATCGATTAAGATTAAATAATTAACTACGTTATTATTATAGTCATATTATTATGTCCTATGTCAACTGGCAAACGGTTCTGCAGAAAATTAGTAAAAACCGAATTCATGAGTAAAATTATTTTTTTTCTGTGACTTATTTTGTTTTTTTGTAAATATGAATAAAAGGGTTTTAAAATTATTTTATATTATTATTATAGTCACCGATGTCCAGTGATGATTCACTACATGCAGGTGTTACAAAATTACAGAGGACTCCGTTAGCTTGCAGAAACAACGCAAACACAAAATATTCCTGAGGCAGTGGTGTTACGTGGGCAATGAGGGCCCACGCAGCGCCACTGATATTGCAAATTGACTTGACATTGTCCTTCTCAATGAACCAGATTCTGCACCTGCTGCGGCACAGCAAACAACCACTGTGCCTTGGGCAGTAGAGCGTAAAAACAGCAATCAGCGAAAAATATTAAAAAAAAGGTTAGAAATATCTCCAATGAGAACAGATCTCTGATACAGTCAAGTGGTGTTGCCCTGACATTCAGAAAAATTATTTTTGTGTTGAATAGCTCATTTATCGAGGAAGGCTTTAGGCTATATAACATCACGCTGTGACTTATAGGAGCGAAGAAACAATGGAAAATGTGGAAAAAACGGGGAAAAATCTTTGAGGGCTTCCGTTGCGTGCGCTGCGAAAACGGTAGAAGATACCAAAAAAATATGTACGAAAGAATGATTCCTCTTAAAATGATCTAAAAGAATGTCCGCAATAGTATATGTCTATCTTATAAGATTAACTCACTAGAACCGTTTTTATGGGAATCAAATTTGGCCGAAATTAATGCATTATTACCAATTTTATTTGTTAGAGTTGTATCAACATAGTAATATTAAACTTATCCAAATAAATGTGTTGTTGATTAAGAGTATGTAATTGTGAACAAAATTGTCTTTGTAATCACTTATTTTCAATGAACGTCTTAGAAGATATTACAATTTTAAAATGCTCCGATATAAAATTCACACGCACCGCATGATGTGCAAAATATGACACTGCGCCTGGTCGGCGGGCGAGGAGAGGGGTTGCTTTCGGGCGGCGCGGAGGGGTTTTTTTTTATGGTAGGTAAAAATCAACCAATGACGAATCCCGCTCTTCGGCGGAGCGGGAAAGAGTGTCAGACTCTTACTGACTAAACAACCTACCCCGTTCCTCCCTTGCCTTATTCCCAGAGCCCCGGTATAACGCTTTCGCACCAACCCTCGGCTGCAGGACGCTTCGACCCTGAAGAGCCCCACAGTTTGCTGACAACACCTTGAGGCGCGCGGGAGCAGTGCAGGCCGTCGACGACTTGGTATCGGTCTGGACTGTTACCAGACAACCGGACGGCGAGCTACCCATTGCTCACCGTCCGCAAGCCAGCGTCTACGGTGGCCGGATATCGGCGGGATCGCGGCGGCGACGGCTACGGCGAGGGCGCTTTTACCCTTGCCTTATGCGGTTGGCCTCTTCCTTTACGAGCATTACTGCTTCGCAGAAGGAGGCGACTGCTTGCCATTCTTCTTGCTGCGGAACATGGCCTGAACCAAGGCCCGGCGCGAAAGGCCACCGCCGCCGATCACCCCCACGAGGACACGGCGATTCTCTTCTCAAGCGCGGCACACCTCCACTGTCTCCTCCGTGCTGGCCACACAGTGGCGACACCTGGGCGTCTCTTCCGCACGAATCTGGCGCAGGAATCTCCTGAATTTCCCATGTCCGGTGAAAACCTGCGTTATGTCCTGCGTGATGTCTATCCAACCACGCCTCAAAGAGGACACTTACCGCCGAGATTATGGCGTGCCCAAATGGAGGGTGTAGCTCTATGAAGTACTTTTAGATAATTATGTTCTTTTAAAAACTAAATTGTCTAAATTAATAACAGAAATTGACACGGGCAAAGTCGTGGGTAACAGCTATAATTTATAAAGCTGAGGTTGTTTGCAAAAATAAATATGATGCCCAAAATAACTGTTCCACGCGGACGAAGTCGCGGGCACAGCTAGTAATACATATAGAAGCGGCGGAGACCAGGGCCGGATTGGCCAGTAGTCAGTTTGGAGAAGACGTCTAGCAAGTATTCCGTGTGACTTTTCTTCGTCTACCCTCATATTCCGCACGGACCCGAATTCAAATCGGGCCAACCGTTTGTGTTGTCGACGGTGCAAATTTCGGTTTGTACCGGTGACAGCACGAAGGGGAGAACTCCCCCGCGTCATTCCTCGGTGTGTCAGCGCACCGAAGTGGTCGCGGAGGCTACTATTGAGAAGATGATGCCCATGAAGCCAGGCGCCCTCGAACCGCGGAGGCGCCGGCCGAAGCCAGCAGGATGAAGCCGCCAGGGACCGACCTGTACTATACCGAACCGAATGTCCGGGCTACGCTGTCCGGTTCAGGGCCGGTCAGCGTCCAGAAAAAGAAGACAAAAACAAAAAAGAAAAAGTTGAACAAAGGAGAGGGTAGTTCCACTTCGTGGAAAAATACCGAAGCCTCGCCCAAGACTCCAGCGGGTCCTGCGCAGCAACCTGCGAGCGCCCACGATCACCAACGCCCTCCAAAAGAAGTCCGCGCACCAAAACACGTACACCCACGTCCGCACGTGCCATCGCTTCGGCTCCTTCAGTTGCCTATGCAATATTACTCTAATGATTACTACTTGGATATTGTTCAAATGTCAGAACATTTGAACAATATTGTTGTTTCACAGATGAAACAACAACGATTCCCATATAATAATAGATTTAAAATGCTCTCACAGCTGCCGAGCTGTGTAACTTTTATGTTCACTCAGGCGCGTGCAAATTGATCTTTGTATTCGTAAGAAAAAAAAACATAGAATAGAAAAAAATGGTTTTAATTTTTTTTCTCTATTTTGGTCTACTATGTTCTGACCCCTTCACAAGGAGGGCAGTAAGAAAGACGCCGACATGATCCTTATCGTATGTGATCGTACTGAAAAGCATCATCCGACTTTCAAGATAAAGTCGGTATGCCCCGTCACTGGCATCTCTTCAGAAATCGGGCCGGAGCCCCAGTAGGCTTCGGTCCTGTAGTTGGGCCTCTATATTTGCGCGGGAACAGAGCGCGCCGACGACGACCTGGCTTGGTTATCTGGGTTGGCTTGGTTGCCAGTTACTACTTCCGACACATGCAATTGTAATTTTTTTATTGGTGGTTCTATGATGTTCAACCACCTTCAGAAGGTGAAAGGCAAGCTGGAATACGACATGGTCCTTGTCGTATGTAACCTCAACGAATCCGATTTCACTTCCCAACTGGCATCTCGATACAGTGGTATTAACGACAAATATTTCACGTAGAAATCGAAGAACTGATCTCCGAGTTACGTGACTCTGAAAGAGAAGCTGTAAACCCTGGAAGTTTGTTTGGACGTCACATTCATAACGTCATTTGTCAGCTGCTGATGATGAGCAACAGATTCAAGGCTAACGACAAAAACTTCACCATGTTACACTACGTGTGGTTTAAGGGAAATTTTGACAGAGGACATAAATTTCAGCCTCCTGGTCCAGGGTATTCCTGTGCAAGGCGTAAACCGCCTACAAAAAGCAAGGAGCAGGGAGGAGTATGACATGGTACTCGTCATCTGCAACACTACCGAGGTGCAACACCCAATTTTCAAGGTAAAATCCGTCTATCCATTCTCAGGTGTCTCAATAGAGAAGCCTTTCAGACCAGCAATATTTGATCAGTGCCACTGCTGCCAACTTTATGGCCACTCCTAAAGGAATCGCTTTGTGACGCTCAGATGCGTTAAGTATCTGGGCGAGCATGCCAAACTACGCCATATTCATGACATGGAAAACCAGGGAGCCCTCTGTCCGGAGCGTTGAGTTCAACGAACAGAGGGTGTCCGATGAGCTCAATGCGAACTTCACTACTCTCTTTGGCCTAAGTGGCTCCGTTATATTAGCGGGTGATCTCAATGCCGCACATCCCGCCTGGAACAGCAACACGACCTAACCTAGAGGTAAGGTCATGTATAACCTTGATGCCTCCCTTTAAGCCTCGTATCCATTAGGCAACATTTGACGCGCAACATATTGCACAACAAAACATAACTTAAACAGAAAAGATTCTATGTTCATGGCTCAAAGCTAGCCAAGTGACATAATCTACATCTACACTAATATAATAAAGAGGTAAAGTTTGTTTTTTTGTTTGTAAGAGGTAATCTCTGGAATTACTGGTCCGATTGAAAAAAAAATTGCAACAATAGAAAGCTGCTTTACTCCTGAGTGACATAGGATATATTTTATGTACGCGGGCGAAGCCGCTTATAAAAGCTAGTTAAAAATTATTTTATTTCTTAATAACAAAAATCGTAAAGACCAAAATTTAAATTGGAAGGCCCATGTAGAGCGCGCTGACTAAAAGAATCAGTAGTAGTGCATATGCTTTGTACATTTTGTCACGACAGGTTAACAGAGAATTGCTACTCTCAGCGTACTATGGTTTAACAGAATCTGTACTCACATATGGGATTATCTTTTGGGGTAACTCAACTGACAAAGAAGAATCTTTTAAAGCACATAAGAGATGTATCAGAGCCATGTTCAAGTTTTCAAGTAAATTTTCAAGGTAAAATCCGTCTATCCATTCTCCGGTGTCTCAATAGAGAAGCCTTTCAGACCAGCAATATTTGGTCAGTGCCACTGCTGCCAACTTTATGATCACTCCCAAAGGAATCGCTTTGTGACGCTCAGATGCGTTAAGTATCTGGGCGAGCATCCTAAACTACGCCATATTCATGACATAGGAAACCAGGGAGCCCTCTGTCCGGAGCGTTGAGCTCATGAGGGTGTCCGATGAGCTCAACGCGAGCTTCACTACTCTCTTTGGCCTGAGTGGCACCGATATAGTAGCGGGTGATCTCAATGCTGAACATCCCGCCTGGAATAGTAACATGACCAAACCTAGAGGTAAGGTCGTGTATAACCTTGGTGCCTCCCTTAACTTAGACATCAACACTACGTGCGTAATGTGAGCTCATCCAGTGCCACAGGTGTATAAGAACTGTTTTTCTGCTGAAAAAATTAAAACGGACTCCGTCAGTAATATCCCTGAAGAGATCCCAGTCATAACCCTGACGAGACAAAAGATCTCCGTGACTGGTGGTCCACATAGCGTCTACATTAAGAAATTGCAAATAGTCGGTGGAAACGATTGCCTTGTGCGATAGTAGGTACCCGTGCGCAGAAATTTCTCACAATGTAACAGAACGCAGTAGTAGCCCATGCAAAAATTAGTATTATTAGTAATTTGCGTGAGCCGATTTTAATCTTTTTGTATTTTTTGAAAAAAAAATACAAAAAAAATTGCCTTAAGCGAAAGTATTTATAATTTTCTAATAACTCCAAAGATTTCTAAGACGTTGCGGATCATACACCACATGGTCTTTCCAATGAACCAGGTCAACAGGTTTACGTCAACGTTATCGTTGATAAACGTATTCGTAAGAAGAAAAAACTTAGTACTTACAAAATAAAAATGGTAATAAATTAAAAAAAAACTTGTTTGGTCTACTATGTTCTGACCCCTTCACAAGAAATAGGGCAAGGAGGAAACCAACTCATCAGCGACAAAGGTTAGCATTCTGTTATTTAAAAAAACTGCTTTTGGTATTAAAGACAAATTTTTCAGGTAGAAATCGAAGAACTGATCTCCGAGTTACGTGATTCTGAAGGAGAAGATGTAAAACCATTAAAAAATAAATAAAAATGGCGGCCCTTAGTTCTACCACCAGTCGACCATTACTTGTATTTTAACTCAACGATGCTAGTATGCAATAATCGTGCATTTAGTTTACTCTTTTGAGTGCGTCACATTTGAGGACGCCAAGGAAGATCCGGCTGCGTCTTCCACGTCGTGCTGCGGCGCACAGAGGATGTGCGTCGTATATACGACTCTATCACGTTTTTGAACATGCATGGTGTCAAGATCGAAGCATGGCGTGGCAAACGTGGGCCCGCAAAGTGCCACAGGTGCCAAAAATTTAGACACTCGTCGCACCAGCGCCACCACCCGCTCACCTACCTTAGATGTGGAGAGGGGCACGTGGCAAAGGACTGCTCGCGCCCAAGAGAGAAGGCGCGAACTGCGGTGGCCCACATCCGGAGTGTAACGTCAGGTGCCCCGTGTTTCAGAAGGAAATGCGGAACCAGAGGACACCCAGGTCCAGGATCATGAGCGCGATCAGGGCGCACAAACGTACAGAGGCGGACCATAATACCTTTGGCATTTTCTACCCACCAAATACCTATAGAATGAAATGGGATGGGAGTCTCTTGACGAATGGAACCGAAGGTTTCGGTCAGGGGTAACCGTTGGTGCCACAAAAGTCTTCTTCCCGGATACCACCAAGGAGTATAAGTAACGAGTAAGATCGTTAGAAATATGACGATAGATAGCACAGTCGACTATGCCGACTCGACGGCCGACTGCGTGAACACAATAAATAACCACGCAGCGCCACTGAACCAGGTTCTGCACCTTCTGCGGCAGGAGCTGGTTGCCGTCAACAGGTTTATCTTTATCATATCCATTTGATCTTTGATGGACGCATTTTGAAAAATAAAAATCTTAGAAGAACATCATAGAAGAGAAATGGTCATTAAATAAAATAAAAAATCTTTTTCTTTTTTGGCTACTAAAGGGTGTCCCAAAATTAACGCAAGATTTGAATTTGCCGCCATTTATGCAGTACAGTGTTGCCAGCCCTAAAAACAAAATAAATCGACAGTTGACAGTTTAGGGTTAGTAAAAATGTAGCCTTACGCAATAGAACAACGTGTCTTCATTGTAGAGCAATATTTCAAAAATAATGAATGCTTGGCGGCCGTAGTTCGCCGAATTGAGGTTCCTGGATTGTCACCGACACTCGCACGCACTGCCTCTATATTGACATTTGAACGGCTTGTTTTTGGACGACCAGTGTGTTTGGCGTCTCCCACGGATCCTGTCTCTCGGAATTTTTCAATTAATAGCTTCACAGTTGACGAAGTTAAAACACTATTCCGACCATATTTTGTATGAAATTTTCGAACTAGGCCGTAGTTAAACAAGCCGTTCAAATGTCAATATAGAGGCAGTGCGTTCGAGTGTCGGTGACAATCCAGGAACCTCAAATCGGCGAACTACGGCCGCCAAGCATTCATTATTTTTGAAATATTGCTCAACAATGAAGACACGTTGTTCTATTGCGTAACGCTCCATTTTTACTAACCCTAAACTGTTAACTGTCGATTTATTTTGTTTTTAGGGCTGGCAACACTGTACTGCATAAATGGCGGCAAATTCAAATCTTGCGTTAATTTTGGGACACCCTCTATATTCCGACCCCTTCACAACAAGTGGGGCAAGAAGATACCGACATGATCCTTATCGTATGTGACCATACTGAAAAACATCATCCGATTTTCAAGATAAAGTTGGTATGCCGTCACTAGCATCTCGATAGAGAACCCATTCAGGCACACAATTGTTGGTATACACTTCCGTATGCGCTTAAACTATTCCAAAAATGCGAATCGGTCGCCAAAGAACTCGACATATTGCCCTGAGCTTGCCGTAATGGATAAACAATAGAGAATTTGTTGCTCTAAACCCGGATTCCTAAAACTAATGTCAATCTGAAAGTTTGTTTGGACGTCACATTCATAATGTCATCTGTCAGCTGCTGATGATGAGCTACAGATTCCAGGCTAACGACAAAAACTTCACTATGTTCAACGAGAGGGTGATTAGATAGATGCAGCTGTTTGGGCTGGTGCTAGGTCCGGTTTGAAGCGTGTCACAGTGACGCTGTGTGTCGAATGTTTTTAGAATTCTCTGCTCTACAATCTGTGATAGACCACTTTATGTAATTTTAATTCCTTGTCTCACCTACGACACTTACCTGTGGTGAACGCGTACTAACACCGCTTCTACACTTTGTGACGGTGTCTGTGGTCACCGATCGCAACACCGATACAAAGCCGCCTTTTTCAAGGCAGTGGAGGATAGTTTTTTCCGTAACGGAATACTGTCAAAAACGTAGTGATCCCTTCAAGGAAAATCCACACTTTCATGGTTTTTACGGGAAACCTTACGGTACCAAATATGACAACGAAGTAGTGGGAGGGTACAGTAGACTGTACGCATGCTTAGTGATTTAACCGAAAACATACACAATAACAGTTTCAAATAATTTTACAGCTACCGCGCGTTTGTGATACTTCTAAGATGTTCTCTCAGGCGTGTGTCTGTGACTTCCACGAAATTTTTATAAGTTCAAAATTATCCAAGCGGCCTATGCACCAACTGAGGCTCCAATATAATAACAGCTTCAGAATGCTTGTAGGGCTGCCACGCTTTTGTAGTGCCTCAGCCATGTTCGCTCAGGCGCGTGTTCTTGACTTGCACGTCATGATTGATAGCGGCTCATAGTACTACTACGACAAAAGCACAATAACAGTTTCAATGCTATCTGATATGTTCGTCGCTGTTTGAGCGAACGCAGATAAGCTCTTCAGACACTGTGATGATTCACTACATGCAGGTGTTAAACATTACAGAGGACTCCGTTAGCTTGCAGAAACAACGTAAACACAAAATATTCCTAAGGCAGTGGCGTTGCGTGGGTTATGCAGCGCCACTGATGTTTCATATTGACTTGAGATTATTCTTTCCTATGGACCAGGTTCTGCACCTGCTGCGGCAGGAGTTGTCTGCCGTCAACAGGTTTACATCAAATTGATCTTTGACAGATGTATTCTTATGAAGAAAAAACTTAAAATAGAAGAAAAATGGTTATTTAATAAAAAAACAATCTTTTCCTCTGTTGGTCTACTATGTTCTGACTACTTCACAAGAAGGGCAGTAAGAAAGACGCCGACATGATCCTTATCGTATGTGACCGTACTGAAAAACATAATTCGATTTTCAAGATAAAGTCGGTATACCGTCACTAGCATCTCGATAGAGAACACATTCAGACACACAATTGTTGGTATACGCTTGCGTATGCGCTTAAAATGATCCAAAAGTACGAGTCGGCCTCCAAAATACTCGATAAATTGCTCTGTGCTTGCCGTAATGGATAAACAAAAGATTTTTTTTTTCTGATTCTGGTATTAACGACAAATTTTTTCACGTAGAAATCGTGGAACTGATCTCCGAGTTACGTGACTCTGAAGGAAAAGCTGTAAAACCATTAAAAATTAAATAAAAATTTGAACTAAAATTAGAAGCAGCGAGATTGCCTTCTGCGAAAATATTACCCTAATGATTACTACTTGGATATTGTTCAAATGTTCTGTGAAACAACAACGATTCCAATATAATAATAGATTTAAAATGCTCTCACAGCTGCCGAGCTGTGTAACTTTTATGTTCACTCAGGCGCGTGCAAATTGATCTTTGATAGACGTATTCGTAAGAAAAAAAAACATTGAATAGATAAAAAATGATAATAAAAAAAATATTTCTCTATTTTGGTCTACTATGTTCTGACCCCTTCACAAGGAGGGCAGTAAGAAAGACGCCGACATGATCCTTATCGTATATGACCGTACTGAAAAGCATACTTAATCCGATTTTCAAGATAAAGTCGGTATGCCCCGTCACTGGCATCTCTTCGGAAACCGAACCGGGGCCCCAGTAGGCTTCGGCTCTGCAATTGAGCCTCTACATTTGCTGACAACTCCTTGAGGTATCCGGGAACAGAGCGCGACAACCTGGCTTGGTTAACTGGGTTGGCTTGGTTGCCAGTTACTACTTCCGAAACATCCAATTGTAATTCTTTTCTTGGTGACTACGATGTTCAACCACCTTCTCAAGGCGACAGGCAAGCTAGAATACGACATGGTCCTTGTCGTATGTAATCTCAACGAATAGGTACGATTCGACGCTTCCCAACTGGGATCTCGATAGAGTGGTATTAACGACAAATTTTTCAGGCAGAAATCGAAGAACTGATCTCCAAGCTACATGACTCTGAAATGACAGATTCAAGGCTAACGACAACAACTTCACCATGTTCAACAAGAGCTTGATTTAGGAGGAAATGATTGACTTGTGCGAAAGTAGGTACAGTAGACTGTACGCATGCTTAGTGAGTTAACCGAAAACCGAACACAATAATAGTTTCAAAATACTTTTACAGCTACCGCGCGTTTGTGGTACCTCAGAGATGTTCTCTCAGGCGTGTGTCTGTGACTTCCACGAATTTTTTAATAGTTCAAAATTATCCAAGCGGCCCATGGACCAGCTTAGGCTCCAATACAATAACAGTTTCAGAATGCTTGTAGGGCTGCCACGCTTTTGTAGTGCCTCAGCCATGTTCGCTCAGGCGCGTGTTCTTAACTTGCACGTCATGATTGATAGCGGCTCATGAACCTTCTGCATGGACAGTACAATAACACTTTCAAAATATTATCTTATATGTTCGTCGCTATTTAAGCGAACGCAGATAAGCTCTTCAAACACTGTGATGATTCACTACATGCAGGTGTTACAAAATTACAGAGGACTCCGTTAGCTTGCAGAAACAACGCGAATACAAAATGTTCCTGAGGCAGTGGCGTTGCGTGGGCAATGAGGGCCAATGCAGCTCCACTAGTATTTCTACTATATTCTGACCCCTTCACAAAAAAGGCAGTAAGAAAGACGCCGACATGATCCTTATCGTATGTGACCGTACTGAAAAATATCCTCCGATTTTAAAGATAAAACCGGTATGCCTCGTCACTGGCATCTCGATAGAGAACACATTCAGACCCACAATTGTTGGTATACGCTTCCGTATGCGCTTAAACTATTCCGAAAATACGAATTGGTCGCCAAAGAACTCGACAAAATGCCCTGTGCTTACCGTAATGGATAAACAATAGAGAATTTGTTGCTCCGAACCCGAAAACTAATGAAAACCTAAAACTAATGTCAATCTGGAAGTTTGTTTGGACGTCACATTCATAACGTCATTTGTCAGCTGATGATGATGAGCTACAGATTCAAGGCTAACGACAAAAACTTCACCAAGTTCAACGAGAGGGTGAATAGAGGCATGTAGCTGAGGTGTAAATCTGAGACGAACCCGAACCACATGAAACAGAACCCACTGCACATGCCCAACATGTGGACACTATGATCCACATAGGGCTACGCTGTCAGATCGCGCGAAAGGTTATGACGAGGAGTCGGGAGCTAGGTTTTAATTTTGAGGTTCTGCACCTGCTGCAGCAGTTGTCTACCGTCAACAGGTTTACGTCAACAATTGATTTTTGATAGACGTATTCGTGAGAAGAAAAAACTTAGAATATATGAAAAATGGTCATATAATTAAAGACAATTTTGGGTGGTGATCTGAACGGTCATGTGGGTGACAGGTGCAAGGACTTTGAGCATGTTCACGGTGGCTTTGGATACGGTAGCCGTAACGCTGAAGGGGAGACTATCCTCCAAACGTGTGCGGCTGCCGGCCTTGCCATCGTGAACACGTATTTCAAAAAGAAATCCGAACACCTGATTACCTACAAGAGCGGGAGGTACGCTACCCAAATCGATTTCTTACTCACACGGAGGCACCATATCAGTAAGGTAGCCAACTGCAAGGTCATACCCGGCGAGAGTCTCACTGCACAACACCGTCTCCTTGTCATGGACTTGCGCGTCAAGCCTAAGGTCAAGTTTGTTGAGCGCCAACAACGCCGAATACGGTGGTGGCGACTGAATGAAGCCACGTCCCAGTCGGAGAGCGCGCCGCCGCCAACCTGGCTTGGTTACCTGGGTTGGCTTGGTTGCCAGGTACTACTTCCGAAACATGCAATTGTAATTTTTTTCTTGGTGACTTTGATGTTCAACCACCTTCACAAGGTGACAGGCAAGCTAGAATACGACATGGTCCTTGTCGTATGTAACCTCAGCGAATCCGATTTTGCTTCCCAACTGGCATCTCGATAGAGTGGTATTAACGACAAATTTTTCACGTAGAAACTGCTTTTGGTATTAAAGACAAATTGTTCAGATAGAAATCGAAGAACTGATCTCCGAGTAACGTGACTCTGAAGGAGAAGCTGTAAACACTGGAAGTTTGTTTGGACGTTACATTCATAACGTCATTTGTCAGCTGATGATGATGAGCTACAGGTTCAAGGCTAACGACAAAAACTTCACTATGTCCAACGAGAGGGTGATTAGAGGGATGCAGCTGTTTGGGCTGGTGCTAAAATTGCCAACTATCGCATAGTTCACAACGATAGGACTCGCTGTTGCGGTGGTGGTACCCTTATCTACAACAGAAAGGAGCTGAACTGCATCCCTCTTACTGCTCCTGTGCCGTAATTTTCCACATAGACCAATCACCGTCATCTCCGCCTACCACCCCCCGGCTACTTCCTCGTCTCTATTACCAGACGTTTCCATCGCTCTCACCAGTACCTCACTGCTCTCTTTGGGTTGAGTAACTCCGTTATATTAGCGGGTGATCTCAATGCCGAACATCCCGCCTGGATGGGTGGCCGCCGACCGCAACACCGATCTGAAGCCGCCTTTTTCAAGGCAGTGTAGGATTTATATTTCCATAACGGAATAATCCCTTAAACGAGTGCCCTTCAGGGACAAGCCACAGATTCGTGGTCCTTGACTGGAAACCTTACGGTGTCAACGAAGTCAAGGGGGTGTTGACCCGCTACACCCGCCGAACCCCTTCAGGGCTAGGCAGTCAATTGGAGTCGGGAGCTAAGTATTTGCCTTGGGAGAGCTCCTAGTCAAACCTAAAACTCCGAGTTCTCTTTCAGCAACACACCTGTTGTCGGTTGGGGTGTCTATCCCTTCGCACCAGACCCTGGTAGGGCCTGATCGCACATTAAGACTGGCGATCGGTGACAAGCTTAGGGCTCACAAATTGGTACTCACCACTGAGTGGCTCCGTTATATTAGCGGGTGATCTCAATGCCGAACATCCCGCCTGGAACAGCAACACGACCAAACCTAGAGGTAAGGTCATGTATAACCTTGGTGCCTTCCTTAACTTAGACATCACCGCTATCCAATGCTATATGATCTTTACGATAATGGCAACACTACGTGCGCAATGTGAGCCCATCTAATGCCATAGGTGTACAAGAACTGCTCTTGCTGCCTAAAAATTAAATCGGACTCCATCAGTCTACCCCTGAAGAGACAAAAGATCTCCGAGATTCCACACAGCGCCTTCATTAAATGGAAACAGAAAATCCCAGAAAAAGATTGCCTTGCGCGAAAGTAGATTGTCCGCATGCTTAGTGAGTTAACCGAAAAAATATAATAGGACTCCGTCAGTCTAACCCTGATGAGACAAAAGATCTCCGAGACTGGTGGTCCACATAGCACCTACATTAAGTGCCTGCATTGAGCTAATGACAAGGATTGTCTCGTGCAAAAGTAAAGTAGATTGTACGCATGCTTAGTGAGTTAACTGAAAACTGAACACAATAGTTTCAAATTACTTTTACAGCTACTGCCTGTTAGTGGTACCTCTGAGAGGTTCTCTCAGGCGTGTGTCTGTGACTTCCACAAATTTATTGATTCAAACGATTTTCTATACGTGAGAACTTGTAATTGGCTTTCTAATGATTATGGTTTCCTATTTTAGTCTGTTTTTATTAGCTGTAAGTTCTCCATGTACTAAATAAATAAATAAATAAATAAAATTATGAAACGAATGAGATGAAGGAAATGAATGAAATGAATGAGATTAATGAAATTAATTAAATGAATGAGATGAATGAAATGAATGAGATGAATGAAATGAATGAGATGAATGAAATGAATGAGATGAATGAAATGAATGAGATGAATGAAATGAATGAGATGAATGAAATGAATGAGATTAATGAAATGAATGAGATGAATGAGATGAATGAAATGAATGAGATGAATGAGATGAATGAGATGAATGAGATGAATGAGATGAATGAGATGAATGAGATGAATGAGATGAATGAGATGAATGAGATGAATGAAATGAATGAAACGAATGAAATGAATGAGATGAATGAGATGAATGAGATGAATGAAATGAATGAAATGAATGAGATGAATGAAATGAATGAGATGAATGAAATAAACGAATTGAATGAAATGATAGTGCCTCAGCCATGTTTGCTTAGGCGCGCTCGCTTGGGTGTAAAGAGATTAACTTCCACGTCGAAAAACCGTCATCAAATTCAACAAAACTACATCTAATTGTATCTACAACAGAAGCCGGTTTTGGCGTTATTTGGCGATAACACGCAGGCCTCGGGACCCACCCGCGCCACAGGAGCGTACCGAGTGCTCGAAAAGCACAAAGAAAGAGATGCACTTCATGCAGGATGGTATTGATAAAGCAGAACTGATTAAATAAATCGGAGCACAGTATTTTGTACATATAGTTTCATAATATATTGCCATGTTTTATGCTCGACTTGCTGGAAGAACTAACAGAAGATTCCTCTGACTATCAGAAACAACTCAAAAACAAAAGATTCCTGAGGCAGTGGTATTGCGTGGGCAATGTGGGCTCATGCAGCGCCACTGATATTTCAAATTGAATTGACATGGTCCTTCCCAATGAACCAGGTTCTGCACCTGCTGCGGCAGGAGCTGGCTGCCTTCCGTCAACGTTTCATGAGCATTAAATATTCACAGATGTGCTCGTAAGAAGGAAACTATAGAAGCAAAACCGTCATCAAAGTCAATAAAACCAAATCTAATCGTATCTACAATAGAAGCCGGTTTAGAGCGATTCTTCCTCAACCCACCGCCATCAACCGCGCAGTGCACGGTGCACAACTACTATGCCTTGGGCAGCTGAGTGCAAAAATTGCAATCAGCGGTAAAGATTTAAAAGAAAAAAGTCAGAAAGAACTACAGCGAGACAATAGAACTCAGAAACAGTGCCGTAACCCGAGCATTACGGACTTACGCAGCGCTTATATGAAGTCAACGCAAAATACGCCCAGAAATGATTGCCTTGTGCGAAAAAACATATGTATACAAATCTGTTTGTTGCACTGTACTTTACAATATAGACATTCTATATTGAGTCCATACAAAAGTTGTCTAGAAAAGATTGCCTTGTGCGAAAATACCGTCCATTGTACGCATGTCTGGTGCAATAGCTAACTCTTTCTTTGTATGCAGTCCGAGAGTGATCGAGTTTTAGTTCCTGTAGTTCTTTAAATGAAACAAAATAAATAATGTGTGTCTTAATGGATATGAACTAGTGCATGACTGCGATCCATCTGCCGGTAAGCAGTGATGCAATCGTTGATAGGATGAAACGCAACAGTTTATTAAAAGCCTATTCACTCAGGCATTGAAGACACCTAAATTATCATCGGACGGGAAAACCGCAGAAGGCGAATTGTTCCAGTCCTTCGATGTACGCGGTATAAACGACGAAACTTTAACCTAGGTACTCTACAAACCGCAGTCCTTCCATCCTCGCCGTCGAGGCCCGTCGCGACAGTCCCGGAATTGTCCACCCCGACCCTTGCTCGAGCCAGCCCGCGCCACTGCGTCTGTAGTTTAAAAAAATCCCCAAAATAATCAATCTTGTGCTCGATCCAGCCCGTCCCTTGCTGCCCTCCCCCAGCGACGCCCTAAGCCGAGGCCCGTACCCCACTAGGGGGTGCCCTTAGCGTAGTCGCTTAGTTTTTAAATAATTTAAGCCCTGGCTGGAGGCTTTGGTCCTAGTATCGAGGCCGCCACAGGCAAGTCCGGTTAAGCAGCCGACAACCTCATAGGTTGACCTGCGACAGGCCACACAAAAAAAAAAGCTCGAGGCACATCGCCTGCGCCGCCACGCGCCGCCGCATACGACTCGCCCGCGTCGCTTTCCGCTTGCTCGTCGCGCACGGGATCGAGCGAGTCACTCGCGTCGTGTGTGAGCTTGGTGCGTGATACTCCTATGTCCCCTACTCCGTCGCTGGAAGACATGGAGACGACGTCCAGACCCCAGCGGAGGAAAAGGAGCTTCGACGGAGCACCTGAAGAAGCGAAGCGCTACTGCGGCCCGCGCTCCCCGCTCAGGAGCCTCAAAATGGAGTGAGTCGCTCAGAACATTTATTACTAAGTGCTACCTACGCGCCCGGCGCCGCCGATTCGAATTCGGCGCCAATAACGGGCAAACCAAAAATTAAAAATAAAAAACCCCGCTACCCTAAGTTGGTAGTGGAAAGTTACCCGACTGGACGGCTCATTTTTGGGCCATCAGCTCCCAGTTGGGTTACCCCCCAAACGCTCGTCCATATCAAGGGGGAATAAGGTTTATACCTGAGAGTGCCGACGAGTACAGAATAATCCAAAGCTATTTGTGCAAAACAGAAAGTGATACCGGCCTCTCATGGTTCTCCTACTCGCTGCCAGCGGAGCAGAGCCTCAAGGTGGCAATAAGGGGCCTACCGGCGGAGACAGACCCTAGCCTCATTGAGGAGGAGCTTCGCCGCCTAAATTACGAGCCCGAATATGTCAGAAACATTCGGGTTCGCCAAGGACGCCCGGGCTGCATATTTTCTACGCCGTAATTAAAAGACAGCCCGACTTTAGGCGGATCTACAACACCACCGTGTTCATGTGCATGCGGGGTGTCAAGATCGAAGCTTGGAGGGGGAAACGGGGCCTAGCCCAGTGTCATAGGTGCCAAAAATTTAGGCATAGCTCGAAACAGTGCCACCGCCCGCTAGTGTGCGTGCGGTGCGGAGAGGGGCACTCGGCGCGCGACTGCACGCGCCCCCCGTCCACACCCCGCTTCTAACAGAGAGTGCCCCGTGTTCCTCGCAAAGTCGCGGAACAAGAGAGCGGGCACGACGGCCTACACGAGGCCAAACACCCGGCCTGGGACGACCATCACCCAGGCCATCACCATGGCGGCAGCAAATGGCCCCACAACCAGCCCCCCCCCCTCCTCAGGGCAGAGGAAGGGGAAGCGGGGAAGGAGGAAAGGGAGGAAGAAGCCCCCGTCCCCCCACCCAACAACAACATACAGGGGCGTTCCAAGCCCCAGCCGCGGCGCAGGCGCCTGTGAAACAAAACAAGAGCAGCGATAGGGGAGCCGACGATAAAACGGCGTCTCAAATAAAAAGAACGGGGCGCAATGAACAACGTGCGCCCCCAGCCGTCGCGACAGCGGCAACCACCCCCTCAAGTATCTTACGATGGGTGATTAACGATAACAGCAATTACTTTTCTAACTCTCGCACAGAATGCATATTTTCAACATTTTTTAGAGTCTGTTTTGACGTACTAGTGTCAGATTTCGTTTAGATTTAGAATATTAATCAACACACAAAGTTGAAATGAGTAAACACGGAATACAATAACACAAAAATACAATAGGTTATGCCACAGGGTGATACGGAACCCGATAGTAAACGAATCCGCTACGAGCTTAGCCGAATCTAAATTACAAATTCAACTCAATAGATATAAGCTCACTATATTATACTCGTACAAAATAAAATGGTACAGTCGAACAAGCTAATCGGTACCTTTATAGACACAGATTAGACAAACAAACTTGTTTCTTATAAAATTGATGTTAAACATTTATCATTAAGTACACTCAAAACAAAACGTTAATACGCTGTCTGTATACCAATCTCCTTGTTTAACTGTACTTTACAATATACACCGTTAAATCTTGATCGTTTTAATCCCTTGGAGGATCGATTCAGTACATGAAACACTATCGATTGGTAAAGTTAGAATGAAAAAACAAAGTACTTTTTTTTAAACTCGAATTAATTGACGCATGTTCTAAATTGATTTCTTTAAGTAAACGTCAGCTGGGCGAGTTCAATGACCTGTAGGTAGTTAGTACGCAACGACCGACAACTACCTACAAGGTCAATGACTCGTTTACTTAAAGAAATTAATTTCGTAAATGCGTATATCAATAAGAGATTTAGAAAAAAAGTACTTTATTTTTTTATTTTATCTACACAAATCGATAGTGTTTCATGTACTGGATCAACCCTCTTCGGGATTAAAACGACTAAAATTTTACGGTGTAGACATTCTAACTCATAAGTTTGACACAGAAACACTTCTATATCACGATGTACGAATAAATCTGTGGACCACACGGATGTAAGTGTAACCCAGTGTTCGGATGTAACCCATGAGCCACACTCATGTATGGGATACTGGAGTACATCCGTGTGGTCCACTCTTTACTTTACGAAAACATTTCGAAACGGCATAATATGATACCTACAGATATACGCGGCTAATAAGTAGTGCTAAAATGTCCACCGTTGCTATGGTTACGCGCAGCCCACCGCAGTGCCGCACTTCGATTGAAACCCAAAAATAAAATTTTACTGCGTATTGAAGGTCTATCGACATTTTAGTTCAACTTATACGCCACGTATTGTACACAGATATTTATGTAATTCTTCTATTCGTGTGTTGCCACCTAACATCTCTTAAACAGCGTGACTGATTTGTGTAATGTCGTGGCCAACTCATAGAAATTGTTAATTTTTGTTTTCCTACCCATTATTTTTTTATTCTTCAAATACATATAAATATTATTCTATTAATAACATAAGGTTAATAAACTAACAATACATTAATATTTACAAATATGATTTATAGGGCATCAAAAACTTCATCCACATCGATATCAATAGGAAAAGTGCCCAGAACGCAGGCAGCATTGCCACGCAAAAAAAAAACATTTCATGTTTCTTATGGCCAAATAAAATTGGCCAGATTGTTTAAACGTTAACATTTGATGATATGTCAATCATCGTTTGATAATATCATTGATGTAGCATTTCTATGGTAATAACAGGTCTATACAAAGTATGTCAAAGGGGGATTGAAATGTCATCAAACTTTAACGATTAAAACGATCTGGCCAGTTGTACTTGGCCATATCATGAAGTGATCAGTGTCTATGATCTGACCACGACAACGTTTATCGAGACTGTTAGTGTCATTATATTAACAGGTTCTGTGATGACGGCGCTGTCGATGAACTAAATAATGACAAACCTTGTCAATTTTCATACTGGTTACGTTGGTTCAACTGTTGAACACGGTGTCAGGTGGTTTTTAAGGTTATTTTCGTTTGACGTATGAAGTGACAGTGCTGCCATCTAGTAACTAGCACACAGCACCAGATAGTGGAGAACTTTGACAGCAATCGAAGCTATGAGGACTGAGAGTTCCTGAAATTAACAAAAGCGCAATGTAAGTATTTCATGCCCATATCCAATACAATAGTTGTGTGTGCTGAAACATCAAGCACAGCTATGAACGACATACCGTTCTGAGTTTTATCTTCCAATGATTAATGCTTGTTTTTTCAATATTTTCAACAAGTTTTGGCTGAGTTTGGAACCTGTACTTCTCAGGATCTATACGAGACACTGACCTCCACTACTTACCACTGGACAGGCTGTTCTATATGTTTGACAGCCAATTTTTTGTGCAAATTTGAAGCGCCACTCGCGAGCGTCCAGAGAACTAATTTGACTAATATTGTATGCGGCGCGACATTACCAGTTTTAGTACCGTAGACACTCGTTACAGTCACCGTGACCGACAGCGCCAATATGGCGGATATCAAACGGGGACTACAGCACTTTGACGTCAACCAGTCCAGTGAAGTAAATAATAGAAGTCAGTGCGAGGCCAATATTAAAACTGTACAGGTTGCTAAATACTGGTCACAAATAAATTTGTTTAAGAACATCGACTCGAAAAGAAGAAGAATAAGTTAGACGTGTGACGGGTCTTCTTATAAAACGTAACTCGATCAAGTTTTGCAGTCAACGTCATAGATGGCGCTATAAGAAACAACGCACACATTCACATAATAATTTTATTATAAATGTGTGCGTTATGGGCTTTTCAGAAAACTTAATAAAATAAAATTGGATACCCGAGATTTACAGTTTAAGCCATCAGTTGTTAAATATGTAATTATATACCCTGACGCTGTGGCATCAGCGCTGTCTATAAACAATAAAATTACAAACCTCGTCCATCTTCATACTGGTGACGTTGGTTCTACATACAACCACGGTGTCAGGTGGTGTTTAAAGGTTAATTTCGCTTGGTCTGTGAAGTGACAGTGCTGCCATCTAGTAACTAGCTCCCAGCACCAGATAGTGGAGAGCTTCGACAGCAATCGAAGCTATGAGGACTGAGAGCTCCTGAAATTAACAAAAGCGCAATGTAAGTATTTTTCAATACACTTCCTCGAAAACCCGCTTTTATTGCTTTTATGCACACAACCTAGTTTTCCGCTCTAGTGCGAATAAAAGCGCGAACTCACCCTCTCTATAATTTAATTTTATCGGATCAGGCTGGGGGCTAGGCGACTCCCACAAGTCGCGTATGTCACTTTTATAAATAACTATATTCTATTCTATTATTTTTGTGGTAATTTTTTAAGTCCCGAAATTTTTTTTATTGGTTTTCTTTGCTTCTCACCTAAGACTACCATAAGTTTTTCTATTTTCTCCTGTCCCGAATTCCTGATATTAGTCTGTAATCAAATCTTATATTATTGCTAGCCTGTGCTGTACCACTGCTTGGCAAAGGCCTCCCTCTATCTCGGTTAGTCGCTTTGTCGTTCCAATTCTCAAGGAAGACATCCAGGTCGTCCCGTCATCCCCTTCGTGGTCTGCCGCGGCCCCACGTCGCTTTATCCGGCCACCAATCCTGTGCTTCATAGGCCCACAGCTTGCTAGACATGCCGCAGACATGTCCTGCCCATTTAAGTTGAGCAGTCTTTTGAGCTATGTGTTCAAAAATATTTGTTAAAAAATTACGAAGTCGGTTAAAAATGCTACTTCTTATTAGCAAAAAAAAAACTACTACCCACATTCTATGCAGATAAATGATTAGATTTTTTTAGCTACACAATTGAAATTAACGGATATAATTTCTTACCTGCAACATTTTCCAAGCTTTGTTCTTGCTGGTTATGTTATCTTGTAACAACTGCTGCGGCGGTATCACACCCTGCACCCTGCCTGCCTCTTGGTACAACAAGATGGAACATAGAGCTTCAACGGAAAGGCTTCATAAACGACAGAGCTCGGTAACGCTCGGCAATAGTCGGCGGTCTTCGTGGAACGTTACGATCTAAAAAAAAACAAATGAATTTGATTTATGTTCTACTAGCGACCCGTTCAATGCCGATATTTATATTATGATACATGTATTATACATATAACCTCCCTCTTGAATCACCTACCTATTAAAAAAATCTGCATCAAAATCCGTTGCGTAGTTTTAAAGATTTAAGAATACATAGGGACAGGAAGCGACTATGTAATGATAGATATACATACTTTTATTAAAATAAACGTTCAGTCGATCGTCTTAGGGGCGGATTAACAGGCAAACAGAAAAGAAACAAATACAATAAGAAATACATACTTAGATACATACAATAAATAAGCCAAGTTATTGTGAAAAACAAATCCATCTAATCATTGCTGTGATAATTCTGCCATCTTCTTCAATTCAAATTTTTACAAAGAACATTTTTGGACACAAATAACATTTAGGGCGAGAGCGAGGGCCCACGACTAGCCACGCTTCTATTCCTGCCTGATGGTAAGCAGTGATGCTATCGTTGAAGGTTAGACGCACCAGTTTATTCTTTGAATACCGTCATTAGAAACACAATAGAAAGGCAATAGATGTAGGAAGGCCTTCGTTTGCTTGGGGCTTACGTAATTACGTGCCAAACATGTCTAAAAATTTCTAAAAATTCGATGACATGTGACATCCACCAATCCGCACTGGGCCTGCGTGGTTATGGCCCATTCCCTATCCTAGAGAAAAGGCCTGTGTGTGTGATGATGATAATGAAAAATCAACAGCGTTGCAGATTTAAATAACTTACCCATAATAACTTCAATATTTCGAAGTCTTTACACCGATCATCAACTTCCAACAAGAAAATAACTGCTTTAAATAAAATGTCTGCTGGTGTCCGCTGCGCTAGTCGTGTGAATGAGTGGCAATATGCCATGATTCGGAAGAAAATAACATCTTAATACAACTACCTTCAGAAATACTGTGTTAAACACAACTACCCTCAAAAACAAGAGAAATAACGTAATGCCCGTACCAGACATGTGCGCTCATATAAACTTTTATTATACTCTTTACTTATAAAAATCTGAACAATTATTAAACAAACGATTGAACTTCTAACTCTATAATCTACATCTACACTAATATAATAAAAAGGTAAAGTTCGCTTTTTTTATGTTTTTTTTTTTGTTTGTAGGAGGTAACCTCTGGAACTACTGGTCCGATTGGAAAAAATTTAGCAGCAATAGAAAGCTGAAAGAATCGCCAAACTTAAGTGGCAGTGGGCAGGGCACATTGCACGCAGAACGGATGGCCGCTGGGGTCGAAAGGTTCTGGAGTGGCGACCGCGTACCGGAAGACGTAGCGTTGGAAGGCCTCCCACAAGGTGGACCGATGACCTGGTCAGGGTTGCTGGAAGCCGATGGATGCAAGACGCACAGGACCGGTCTTTGTGGCGGCGCTTGGGGGAGGCCTATGTCCAGCAGTGGACGTCTTTCGGCTGAAATGATGATGATGATGATGTGAGAAAGCTGCTTTACTCCTGAGTGACAGGCTATATTTTATGTACGCGGGCGACGCCGCTGACAAAATCTAGTGTGGTTATAGAAGGTAACAAATAAATTGACTCAAGGTTTTATGGTGGGAGAAGCTCCCAGATATACACGGCCATCTTTTTTTACCGTTATAAGCGGCCAACCCAAGGTACATTTTTATACAACCGCTCTTACGTGATTGTGGTATTATTACACATCTTTTTTCAGATATTTTCGATACAAAGATATCTTGTGGATGTTATCTAGACTTCTATAGAAATCAAAACCATAAATTTGTATAGGATTACTCTAATACAAATAATATTTACATCAGTTTTTCAATTTATAGCAGTTTTTCAGAGGTCGTTACTGGACTGGTCCATAATGTAGTTCTATATTAAAAAATATAAAAAAGTACTTTTATAGAACCTTTGCGTATTTTCGAGATTCTAAAAGTAATATCAGTAAATCTTAGAATTGCCGAATGTCAACAGAGTTTTCAGGTATTATTTCTCTTCTTTTTTGCCTTAGTTTTGCCTCAAACATCACTTTACATTGCTTTAGATGAAGCAACAAGCTTTTAAACCATGCGTGACGTTGACGATAGGCGAGTGAGGTAGGCTCACTTTAACATAGAAGTTTGATTTTTTCACAGCTTCAAGGAACCGCAGACTTAGTAAATTATTTTCATTTTACACTAAAATAGCCTTAAAAATTTTATATCTCAATTTCAGAATATCAAAAAAATATCAAAATAATCGTAGTTAGTAACTAGGTATTTCTATTTCCCAAGGCTTACAAACTAATTAAGACAAACAAGAAATTGTCTTTACCGGCAAATCTCGTGGACACGTTAGGGACGCGATTTTTTCATGGTCTCGGTGGAAAATGATAGAAACTCGGGAATCGGATAATCAGACTTTTGGGAACAACCCACACCGGCCTTATATATATATATATATATAAAAGGAGAAACTGACTGACTGACAAATCAATGCACAGCCAAAACTACTGGGACTAGGAACGTGAAATTTTGCACAGGGCTTACTTTTATGACGTAGGCGAACACTAAGAAAGGATTTTCCAAAATTCACTCCCTAAAGGGATAAATCGCGTGTCCATAGTTTATGCGAAAATTATTTTCAAGCGGGTAAAGGCGCTGGCAAAAAGCTAGTCTAGTATAAACTGACTAAACAATTATTGATACGTAAATGTGTGTTTTTTTTTATCTGTTTGTAAAATAAATATCATATAAATCTAAAACCCAGTGAGCCAAGAGGCTTTTTTTATAAGTTTTTTATTATGTGAAGTTCATACAACCTTCATGGAAGCTCCTAGTTGCGAAGTCGGTTAAATATAAAACATCCCAATGTGTAACACCGGCATTACAATTTATGCTTTACCGGAAATGGACGCGACGTTGTCAGATTTATAAGAATATTCCAGAAACCAAATGTTCTAGAACAATTAACAGGAAGTTACTAAACACGAAATAAAGCGCCCTATACACGATCAAATCGTTTTTCAAATTTGTTTTTGTCAAAATTATTAAATATATTTTTTACATGTTTGTTATGACGTTTTTGTCAAGCAGCTAAGAGATGCGCGGGCTTACGGATGGCGAGCAATGGGTAGCTCGCCGTCGGACCGTCCGGTAAACATCCGGACCAAACCTAAGTCGTCGACGGAGCTCACGGCGTTCTCACTTTCTGCATGACGCTCCTCACCGGATATGGTAAGTTCGGGAGGTACCTGCATCGGATTCGTGCGGAAGAGACGCCCGGGTGTCGCCACTGTGTGGACCGCCCGGAGGACACGGTGGAGTACACGGTCGAGGTGTGCCCCACTTGGGCAGAGCATCGCCGTGTCCTCGTGGTCGGCGATCGGTTGGATCGGCGGCGACGATCTCTCGCGCCGGGCCTTGGTCGAGGCCAAGTCCAGAGCGAGGAAGATTGGCAGGCGGTCGCCTCCTTTTGCGAAGCAGTAATGCTAGCAAAGGAGGACGCCGACTGCTTAAGGCAACGGCGCTCACGCCCGAGACGCCGCCGAGATTCCGATCCCGATTTCCGGCCACCGTAGGCTCGGGCTTGTGGATGGCGAGCAGTGGGTAGCTCGCCGTCCAATCGTCTGGTAACCGTCCGGACCAAGCCCAATCGTCAACGGCGCGCACTGTTCCCGCGCACCTTAAGGAGTTGTCAGCAAACCGTAGGGACCCTGCAGAAAGAAGTAAGAAGAAGGTCGAAGCCAACTGAGGCCAAGGGTTCGCGTCTGAAAGGAAGGCTCTGGCCCTGGTGTATATGGCAACGTTGGAATGGGGTAGGTTGTTTAGTCAGTAAGAGTCTGACACTTGTTTCCCACTCCGCCCAAAGGCGGGACTCGTCATTGGATGATTTTTAGCTACCTAAAAAAAAAAAGTCGTCGACGGAGCATTCTGTTCCTGCGCGAGCCTCAAGGAGTTGTCAGCAACCATAAAGGCTCAGCAGACCCAAAGCCTACAGGGGCCATGGACCAGCTTCTGAAAGAAAGGTCCGGCCTATGTATGAAGGGCTAAGAAGGAACGGGGTGGGTTTTTATAGTCAGTAATAGTTTAGACTTTTACTGTCTTAAAACGCACTCGGTAGAGCGGGAGTTAGTGTCAGCATTATCTCCCGCTCCCCGCAAGGGCGGGAGATGTGTCTAGATGATTTTCACACAGAACAAACAAAAAACAATAAGGCAAGTGCAAGTCGGAGTCGCGCACTGAGGGTTAAAACTTACCAATGCATAGCATCAGCCTTATAACGTTCCCTCTGCTGGGATTTAGATCTCCTCTATAGGAGAGGGAACTTTCTCATGAAAATAGTTACGAAGATTATTCCAAATCGCAATTTATTTTACAGTTTTCTGATTTTTTCCTATATTTTGTGCTATGAAACCTTGCTTCATGCCAAATATCAGGATTCTAGGTCAACGGGGAGTACCCTATGAATTTTGATTCCTTTGAGTGTCGAAATATGCGTTTTTGCGTCATAAACGGCCGTATCTTTTTGTTTAGTTAATGAGATTTGATTTTTTCACGGCAAAATCAAACCTGGTGGAGGAGGAGGTATGGTAGGTAAAAATCATCCAATGACGAATCCCGTTCTTGGGCGGAATTGGAAACAGTGTCAGACTCTTACTGACTAAACAACCTACCCCGTTACCCCCTTGGCTTATTCCCAGAGAACCGGTGTAACGCTTTCGCACCAACCTTCGGCTCCAGGATGCTTCGACCCTGTAGGGCTGGCGAGCTGTAGAATATTGAATAATTTCAACTCGATACCACTACGGGTTTTCGAGATAAAGGGTCTTAACAGACAGACAGACGGACAACAAAGTGTCCTTTTCAGGTACGAAACCCTAAAAAGTAGCTACGAGTTTATCTGGTTTGATGAAAACCTTGATTGCCCTTATGTTTGTATCTCGGCGTGTCTGAAGTTAGGCACTGCGAATTTTAGTACCTGAAAACTCGTAAAAAATCAAATGTTTTAAACAAATAAATGCATTTGGAGTTGTCATTGCTGTTAAAAACTGTTATTGGCATTTATTTTTTTATGTGGACTAATGCGGCCATAATGGACAGAGAGTTAATTGTTGCCTGATCGTTTAAGTTACTGTTTGATGAAAACGTTAAGTTTGACAAGCAAATTTGATCGTTTGTAGGGGGTTTAAAAAGGTTGTGCACTCGTACGAAAATTAAGGTATTAATAAAATAAATACCATAAGTCAGCAATAATAACTGTTTTAAAATAATAACTTTAGTTACATTGTTCTCGCATTATAGCAGCGACAAAAATATGTAACCTAGATATTTGTAATACACAACATAATTAAAAAGAGTGTCCATGAAGTTTCTTGCACATTCTTCTCCATAGGTTTTTTGGAATGTGCAATTAGCGTCATTTTTTTTCTGACTGACCGACTTCTTGATATTTCAAAAGTGCCTGTAAAGGTTTATTTGAAATAAATGCTTTGAATCTTTGCTAATGACATTTATTTTATATTCAAAACCTGATCTTGTCATATAATTATCAGCGATGTAGGTAGATAAGCATGTATGGGATGATTGATAGAAAAATAAAAAGCAACAAGTAATTAAGACTAATTTAATTATATTATTATTTGAGGGATGTGCTTTTCTTCGGTCAACGAATCAGCATTGCCACTTTTCTTATATCTATGATTGCCATCCAACGTGGCAATGCTGCTATTGTTCTGGGCACATTTCCTATTGACATCTTCTATGGATGAATTTTTTGATGCCCTATGAGTTTTATTTTCTACCCATACATATTATTGTACATATTATTTTTATATACTTTTAACTTAATTATTATAGAAAAATATATATTATTTTTGCTTCGTACACTCATGCCAATTCGAGAATCCCAGGTATTGTACATTCAAATAATAATAAAACTAAAAAAAAATCAAGGCAGGTTTCTAGTACTCATTTTGAACATTTTTAAACCCATGGAAATCCACAAATATAAAATAAAAGAGAACACCATGAAAAATTGTTTTATTAAAATTGACTATATGATCAAGCAGTGGTAGTCGAGTGGTAAAGGCCCCAACTTACGAGTTGTAGGTCGCGGGTTCAAACCCAGCCAGGCGCACTACTTTGTGTAATTTATTTCATCACCACTGCTCTTAAAACGGTGAAGGAAAACATCGTGAGGAAACCGGCATGTCCTAGAACCAAAAACTCGAAGTCATGTGATATCCACCAATTCATACTGGGCCCGCGTGGTGGATTATGGCCCATTCCCTCTCCTAGAGATGCCTGTGTCCCAGCAGAGGAAACATTAATAAGGCTGATGATGATAATATGATTAAGCGGTGGGAAAAAATCAAAACATGATATTAATTAGTAGACTTGATAAAAAAAATACGCAGGTATCTTAATTTACGATGACAAAATCAGAAAATTGGACAATCAATTTGATCGTGTGTAGGGTGCTTTATTTCGTGTTTCGTAACTTCCTGTTAATTGTTCTAGAACATTCTGTTGCTAGAATATTCTTATAGATCTGACAACGTCGCGTCCATTTCCGGTAATTTGTAAATTGTTATGCCGGTGTTAGACATTGGGATGATTTTATATATTTAACTGACTTCGAAAACTAGGAGTTTCTATAAAGGTTCTGTGAAGTAACTTCACGTAATAAAAAGCCCCGAGCGAACGCCGGCGTTCGTACACCTGATTGTCTTTCTGTTATATCTGTAACTAGCGACCCGCCCCAGCTTCGCACGGGTGCAATGTTGATATCATGTATGTATTATACTAAGAAACCTTCCTCCTGAATCACTCTATCTATTAAAAAAAGCTGCAACAAAATCCGTTGCGTAGTTTTAAAGATTTAAGCATACATTAGGGAGGAAGCGACTTGGTTTTATACTATGTAATGATTACGGTATTTGGAAGGTTTAAAAACCCTCATTCACTTGGTTTTAGTCAGATATTTTTTATTTTGCAAATACATTAAAAAAAACTTGTACACATAAATTTTTCCGTCAGTCTAAAACTAGATGAGGCCGGTGTTTCCTAGCTGACTACCCCACAAAGAAACAACGAAACCAACTCAGGGTTCGAAATCTCTTACAAAAAGTCCATAGAGCAAATATATAATGGTCAAATCCTATGAGAACCATGCAGTTTAGAGCCTAAGATGGTTTATTTAGGAAAGAACCACACAGATTTGAGTGGAACTGAAGTGGGGGTCGCGCACAACCGCAGCAAATAGTTCAACTTATTTGCCGCGTATTATACGTAAATTACAAAAAAAATATATAGTTTCACTTACCTACTTAGCAATCATTATTTTCAAATGCTAGAGACGCACACTTTGTATTGTTCGTGGAAAGCTTTGCTGACTTTGCCTAGTAGGTAATAATTGCCTGAATGTCAAAACTGTTGAAATATGTCGATTCACAATAAGTACCAATCTCTGGCCTCGAAGACACAGGCATACAAACATAATATATATATAATTAATTCCCGAGCTCTGCAAGGGATTTAATATAGACACCTGAGTGAAATGAGGGATCAAGCCACCCAAGACAATGTGAGCTTTATCGCCGTGCTGTTTACTCTAATTTTTACACCATCTGTGAGATTATTAAAATAAATAAATTATATATTAGTCAATATTCAAATATCACTCCACTTTAAGTTTTAACTTCAAAATATAAATAGAACTATATTTTTAATTTTCTATAATACAATTGCTGGGTTTTAGAGACATTTTAGAGTTCAATTTTCAATTATAATATACTAGGTTCTCTGTACAAACTTTAGACCCTCCATTACATCCCTTTAGGAGCCTTATTTTGAAAAACCCTTTCTTACTGTTCGCCTACGTCATAAGAGGAAGCCTTGTGCAAAATTTCACGCTCCTAGTGCCTGTAGTTTTGGCTGTGCGTTGATATGTCAGTCAGTCAGTTTCTCCTTTTATATATCCTCCTTTATGTTCTCCAAGGCACTGCTTCAGACTGCTCATCGACTGTGGTGTGTAAATAAGTATATTTAATGACTACTATAATGAATATCGTGTAAGTCTGAGGATGGCGTCTCTGAGTGCGGCTATTTTATGACTACATTTGTTGCCTTGGATGTACCTGTCAAAACAATTGTTGTGATAATAATAATAAATAAATAAATATAGATAAGTGTATAAAAGCGCCCACGTCTGGTGCGGGCATTACACTATTTCTCTTGTTTTTGAGGGTAGTTGTGCACAACATTGTATTTCTGAAGGTAGTTGTATTAAGGTGTATTGTTCCACAGTCGCGTCATGTTGCCACTCTTCCATCCCCGCTGCCACACATTCACACGACCAGCGCATCGGGCACTGGCAGACATTTTATTTTTAATTCAATTCTTGTTGAAAGTTGGTGATCAGTGTAAAGACTTCGAAATATTGAAGTTATTATGGGTAAATTATTTAAATCTGTAACGCTGTTCAATACGAGATGTTTCATTATGATCATCAGCCTTTTTAATGTTTCCACTGCTGGGACACAGGCCTTCTCTCTAGTAAAGAGAATAGGTCATAACCGCCCCTAAGGCTACCCACTGACCAAACCGGGTCCAAAGTTTGTATGGAGACACCTACTGCCACGCGGGCGAAGCCGCCGTCAGTAACTAGTCTAGTATAACACAGTATCTCCTCACGACATTTTCCTTCCCACTACACCGCATATAATATTCATAGAACGTAAATCAACTTATTCATTTGTTTTTTCAGATCGTAACGTTCCACGAAGACAGCCGACTATTGCCGAGCGTTACCGAGCTCTAACGGTTATGAAGCATCGCCCGTTCCGTTGAAGCTAGCGCTATGTTCCAGCTTGTTGTACAAAGAGGCAGGCAGGTGCAGGGTGTGATACCGCCGCAGCAGTTGTTACAAGATAACATAACCAGCAGCACAAGAACAAAGATTGAAAAATGTTGCAGGTAAATTATACACGTTCATTTTTATTTTGTAAGTAGAAGCAAAAATAAAAAAATCAAATCATTTATTTGCACAGTATGTGGGTAGTAATTTTTTTAGAGTTCCGTTCCTGAAAAGGAAAAAAGGAAACCCTTAAAGGATCAATTTTTTGTTCGTCTGTCTGTCTAGACTTTGATTTTTTAAGAAACAGTGTGCGAGTCCGAGTCGCACTAGTTTACCTAGTTTTTTAGGGTTCCGTAGTCAATAAGGAAACCTTATAGTTTCGCCAAGTCTGTTTGTCCGTCCGCGGATAATCTTAGCGACGGTAACACTAGAAAGCTGAAATGTACCAATATGTTTATCAAAAACGCCGACGGGGAACAGTTCACGCCGTCAACGACTTAGGCTCAATCCGGATGGTCCGGAACATAGATATGTCAAGTCAAGTTATCGCAGCGGACGGACGGACAGCGAACTGCCCATTTCTCGCTGCCAGTGAGCTCAAAAGTTAATCATAGAAAGATAAACTTAAGATAAAGGAGAAAGATAAGGATATGTCGATCATAGCTGTGCTCGGCGTTTCCAGCACACGCAATTATTGTATTGGATTTGAGCATAACTTACTCACATTGCACGTTTGTTAATTTCAGGAACGCTCAGTCCTCATAGCTTCGATTGCTGTCGAAGATCTCCACTATCTGGTGCTGGGAGCTAGTTACTAGATGGCAGCACTGTCACTTCATACGTCAAACGAAAATAACCTTAAAACCATCTGACGCCGTGGATAGAAGTGGAACCAACGTAACCAGTATGAAAATTTAAGAGGTTTGTAATTTTATTGTTTACTAGCTTTTATCAGCGGCTTCGCCCACAAACATAAAATATAGCCTATGTCACTCAGGAGTAAAGCAGCTTTCTATTGTTGCAAATTTATTTCCAATTGGACCAGTAGTTCCAGGGATTACCTCCTACTAACAAAAAAAAAAGAAACAAAAAACAAACTTTACTTTTTAGTGTAGATAGACAGCGCTGATTTCACAATGTCGGTGAATATAATTATTTATTTATTTAACACTTCATGCACATAAAAGTACAAAGGCGTACTTAATGCCTAAGGCATTATCACCAGTCAACCTTTGGGTGATGCAGAGAATCATGATGGCAGGTGCAATAAAAAGAGAGAAAAACATGTGAATCTAATAGATAAATGAATCATACCTATATACAATAAAATTATAAGTAATATAAACACAATATAATTACATATTAAATTACTGATGGCTTAGACTCTATTTATTATTAAGTTTTCTAAAAAGAAAAGCATACATTCATATAATTATAACAAGAAAAAATCTATTTGTTTCTTATAGCGCCATCTATGATGTAGAATGCGAAACTTGCTCAAGTTACGTTTCTTAAGACGACCCGTCACACGTCTAACTTATTCTTCTTCTTTTCGAGTCGATGTTCTTAAACAAATTTATTTCTGACCAGTATTTAGCAACCTGTACAGTTTTAATATTGGCCTCGCACTGGCTTCTGTTATTTACCTCAACGGACTGGTTGACGTCCAAGTACTGTACTCCCCGTTTGATATCCGCCATATTGGCGCTGTCGGTCACGGTGACTGTAGCGAGTGTCTACGGTACTAAAACTGGTAATGTCGCGCCGCGTACAATATTAGTCAAATTAGTTCTCTGGATGCTCGCGAGTGACGCTTCCAATTGGCACAAAAAATAATAGTCAAACATATATAGAACAGCCTGTCCAGTGGTAAATAGCAGAGGTCAGTGCCTCGAATAGATCGTGAGAGGTACAGGTTCCAAACTCAGTCAAAACTTGTTGAAAACAATAGTTTATAGTAGGAAGATAAAACTTAGAACGGTATGTCGTGCATAGCTGCAGTTGATGTTTCAGCACACAAAACTTTTGTATTGGATTTCGGCATAAAATACTTACATTGCGCTTTTGTTAATTTCAGGAACTCTCAGTCCTCATAGCTTCGATTGCTGTCGAAGATCTCCACTATCTGGTGCTGGGAGCTAGTTACTAGATGGCAGCACTGTCACTTCATACGTCAAACGAAAATAACCTTAAAATCCACCTGACACCGTGTTCAAAAGTGAAACCAACGTAACCAGTAGGTACCTATGAAAATTGACAAGGTTTGTCATTATTTAGTTCATCGACAGCGCCGTCATCACAGAACCTGTTAATATAATGACACTAGAAGTCTCGATAAACGTTGTCGTGGTCAGATCATAGACATTGATCACTTCATGATATGGCCAAGTACAACTGGCCAGATCGTTTTAATCGTTAAAGTTTGATGACATTTCAATCCCCCTTTGACATACTTTGTATAGACCTGTTATTACCATAGAAATGCTACATCAATGATATTATCAAACGATGATTGACATATCATCAAATGTTAACGATCTGGCCAATTGTATTTGGCCATAATTAACATAAAATGTTTTTTTTGCATGGCAATGCTGCCAGCGTTCTGGGCACTTTTCCCATAGATATCAATGTGGATGATTTTTTGTTGCCCAATAAATCATTTGTAAATATTAATGTATTGTTAGTTTATTAACTTTAGGTTATTATTAGAATAATAATAATTAAATGTATATTTTTTGAAGAATAAAAAAAAATGGCGGGGTAAAAAAAAAAAATTCTGAGTTGCCCACGACATTACACAAATCGGTCTCGCTGTTTAAGAGATGTTATGTTACAGCACATGAATAGAAAAATTACATAAATATCTGTGTACAATACGTGGCGTATAAGTTGAACTAAAATATCGATAGACCTTCAATACGCAGTCACAGATTTTTAGGTTTCAATCGAAGTGCGACACTGCGGAAGGCTGCGCGTAACCATAGCAACGGTGGACATTTTAGCTCTACTTATTTACCGCGTATATCTGTAGGTATCATATTATGCCGTTTGAAATATTTTCGTAAAGTAAAGAGTGGACCACACGGATATAATCCAGTATCCCATACATGAGTGTGGCTCATGGGTTACATCCGAACACTGGGTTACACTTACATCCGTGTGGCCCACAGATTTGCTTGTACATCGTGGTATATAAGTGTTTCTGTGTCAAACGTATGAGTTAGAATGTCTATATTGTAAAGTACAGTGAAACAAGGAGATTGGTATACAGACAGCGTATTAACGTTTTGAGTGTACTTAATGATAAATGTTTAACATCACTTTTATAAGAAACAAGTTTGTTTGTCTAATCTGTGTCTATAAAGGTACCGATTAGCTTGTTCGACTGTACCTTTTTCTTTTGTATAATATAGTGAGCTTATATCTATTGAGTTGAATTTCTAATTTAGATTCGGCTAAGCTCGTAGCGGATTCGTTTACAATCGGGTTCCGTATCACCCTGTGGCATAACCTATTGTATTTTTGTGTCATTGTATTCCGTGTTTTTACTCATTTCAACTTTGTGTGTTGATTAATACTCTAAATCTAAACGAAGTGAGACACTAGTACGTCAAAACATAAACTAAAAAATGTTGAAAATATGCTTTCTGTTCAAGAGTTTGAAAAGTAATTGCTATTGTCGTTAATCATATCCATTGTAAGATATCGGCGAGTATCCACCCTTACATTGTTGAAACCCCTACCTAGGTTAAAGTTTCGTCGTTTATACCGCGTACATCGAAGGACTGCAACAATTCGCCTTCTGCGGTTTTCCCGTCCGATGATAATTTAGGTGTCTTCAAGGCCTAAGTGAATAGGCTTTTAATAAACTGTTGCGCTTCATCCTATCAACGAATGCATCACTGCTTACCGGCAGATGGATCGCAGTCATGCACTAGTTCATATCCATTAAGACACACATTATTTATTTTGTTTCATTTAAAGAACCACAGGAACTAAAACTCGATCACTCTCGGACTGCACACAAAGAAAGAGTTAGTTATTGCACCAGACATGCGTACAATGGACGGTATTTTCGCACAAGGCAATCTTTTCTAGACAACTTTTGTATGGACTCAATATAGAATGTCTATATTGTAAAGTACAGTGCAACAAACAAATTTGTATACATATGTTTTTTCGCACAAGGCAATCATTTCTGGGCGTATTTTGCGTTGACTTCATATAAGCGCTGCGTAAGTCCGTAATGCTCGGGTTACGGCACTGTTTCTGAGTTCTATTGTCTCGCTGTAGTTCTTTCTGACTTTTTTCTTTTAAATCTTTACCGCTGATTGCAATTTTTGCACTCAGCTGCCCAAGGCATAGTATTTGTGCACCGTGCACTGCGCGGTTGATGGCGGTGGGTTGAGGAAGAATCGCTCTAAACCGGCTTCTATTGTAGATACGATTAGATTTGGTTTTATTGACTTTGATGACGGTTTTGCTTCTATAGTTTCCTTCTTACGAGCACATCTGTGAATATTTAATGCTCATGAAACGTTGACTGAAGGCAGCCAGCTCCTGCCGCAGCAGGTGCAGAACCTGGTTCATTGGGAAGGACAATGTCAAGTCAATTTGAAATATCAATGGCGCTGCATGAGCCCACAATGCCACTGCTTCAGGAATCTTTTGTTTTTGAGTTGTTTCTGCTAGTCAGAGGAATCTTCTGTACTTCTTTCAGCAAGTCGAGCATAAAATATGGCAATATATTATGAATCTATGTACAACTGTACATATATTGAATCAGTTCTGCTTGATCAATACCATCCTGCATGAAGTGAATCTCCATATTTTTGCTTTCGAGCACTCGGAACGCTCCTGTGGCGCGGGTGGCTCCTGAGGCCTGCGTGTTATCGCCAAATAACGCCAAAACCGGCTTCTGTTGTAGATACAATTAGATGTAGTTTTGTTGAATTTGATGACGGTTTTTATAATATACGATGTTTTTTCTTCTATAAGTTCATTACGTGGAAGTTAAGAACACGCGCCTAAGCAAACATGGCTGAGGCACTATAAAAGCGTGGCAACCCGCTTGAGTAATTTTGAATTAATAATTTTGTAGAAGTCAGACACACGCCTGAGAGAACCTCTCAGAGGTACCACAAACGCGCGGTAGATGTAAAAGCATTTTAAAACTGTTATTGTGTTCGGTTTTCAGTTAATTCACTAAAGCATGCGTACAATCTACTTTACTTTCGCAGAAGGCAATTGATGTCATTTGTTCGCACGAGCCAAGCTCCATGCAGGCACTTAATATAGACGCTATGTGGACCTCCAGTCTCGGAGATGATTTTGTCTCGTCAGGGGCAGACTGATAGAGTCCAATTAAATTTTTTCAGCAGCAAGAGCAGTTCTTATACACCTGTGGCATCAGATGGGCTCACATTGCGCACGTAGTGTTGCCATTATCTAAGAGATCGTAATAGCATTGGGTAGCGGTGATGTCTAACTTACGGGAGGCACTAAGGTTATACACGACCTTACCTCTAGGTTTAGTCGTGTTGCTGTTCCAGGCGGGATGTTCGGCATTGAGATCACCCGCTAATATAACGGAGTTACACAACCCAAAGAGAGCAGTGAGGCTGTTGAGAGCGATGCGATCGTCTGGTAATAGAGACAAAGAAGCGACCGGGGGGCAGTAGGTGGAGATGACGGTGATCGGTGATGACCAGTCATGCCTAATCTACAGGCTTAGTATTCCAATAGAGATTGGGGTGCGGGAGGAGTTAGAGGGATGCAGTACAGCTCCTTTATATAATAGACAAGGGTGCCACCATCATGACAGCGAGTCCTATCGTTGCGAACTATGCGATAGTTGGCAATTTTAGGATCTTTACGGTGGGGCTTAAGGAGGGTCTCGTGGACCAGTAGGATATCCAGCTGGTGGTCGCGGAGGAAAGTGGCGATCTCATCACGCTGGTTGCAAATGCCATTGGCATTGAAGAACCCTATAATTAGGGACTCCCAAGCCGCCAAACATAGAACTTCATGGCGTCGCATCGCGAGAGAGGCGGTGGCGCAGGACTCGACCGACACATGACCACGACCACTCTGTCAAGAGTGCACGACTAAGAAGATAATTAGGGATCTGGGTTTGAGAGTGCAAATTCCCGTTCGCTTATCCATTACGGTTAAGGCATGGGAGAAGGTCGAGTTCTTTAACGACTGAGTCGTATTTTCAGAACAGGTGTGCACGCACGCTGTTATCCAATATTGCCGGCGCGCTTGGCGGCACTAAGCTCTGCTGACAGAGCTCTGGCCTCCGAAGTCATAAAAATGGAGTAATTCTCCAGAATTATGAGCCCTACTGGGTCATCGCTGCCTCAGTCGCTAGGTTGCGCTTGCTTAGTTGCCGGGGCAGCTAGGCGTTTGGGCGCAACCTTGGGGGCTGCAATGGCAGGGGCTACAGGGACGGAAAGCGGGGCAGGGATGTCCGGCCTGCCCGCATAGCACACAGCTGGGAGGCTCGGTGCACAGCGTGCGGTCTTTAGGGCGAGGGCAGTCGGCTGTGCCGTGGGAACCCAGACACTTGACGCATCTGGGTGTTGCGTAACAGTTACGCTGAGAGTGCCCATACAGTTGGCAGCGATGGCATTGTCCAACTAGGGTGGGGCGGAAAGGCTTTTCGATCGATATGCCCGATAGTGAGCATACCGATTTTACGCGGAAAATCGGGTGATGACCCTCCGTGGGGTCGCAGATAACGAGTACCATGTCGTACTCTATTCTGCCCCGAGCTTTGTGGAGGCGGTGCACTGCTTGCACCGGCACTCCCTGGGAGATGAGGTCTGACATGACCTCTGAGGCGGGGATCTCTTTGGGGACCCGCCGAATGATCACGCGGGTCGGAGTTTCCTCCGGGAGAGAGTACGTATGAAAGGAGACATTCCTCTCCTTTAGGGCTCGGGTCAGGTCCCGGTAGTCCTGAGCCGTTGCGACTTGGACTTTAATGCCTTGTTGGCATGACCTAGCGTTTGTGTAGTGGATCTTGCGATCCACGCACATTTTGGACACGTCGGTCCATTTGGCTTTCTCCTGTATGTACAGGGGAGGAGGGGGGCGCTGCTTCTTGGGCGCAGAAGCGGGGGTGGGGCGGCTTGGGGAAGCTGCGAGAGCGGGCGCGGGCGTGGCGGGGGTCAAGGCAATGGGGGTGGTGTCGGCCGTTTTCTTGGCCTTACCTGCCTTCGTCTTCTTCGCCTTCCTTTTTCCTCCTAGGACGACTTGGAAGTCGTCCTCTGAGGAGGAAGAGTCGGAGGCGGAGGTAGAGGAGTCGACGTCCGAGGCTTGTGGGACTGAAGTGTCCATCGCCTCGGAGAGGGTTAGAGCGGCGGAGGGCCGCTGGGCAGCTGCCGGCCAGGGGGCAGGCTCATGGCATAAATCGATGCTAGGCATCGATGGTCCTGGCGTGCCTTTCTCGGCAGGGGGAGGGGATTCAGGCGAGAAAACGTCGCTGAAGTCAGCGACGGTTGCCGGGGTCGGGGGATATAGTGAAGCGAGTTTCCCGCCGTATTTGGCGAGAAACTCTTGGTCCTTGAGGAGGACGTTCTTGACTAACGCGATTAACATCGCGTCCGCCATGGTTTGAAGGAATTATATTCCTCCTACCATTAATTTTAGGGGGGGGGGTTCCTACTGGAATCCTACGTCCCCGGGTGGACAGGCCCGGGGGTGTGTGACCCTCCCAGCAGGGTTTGTGTAGGCTGGGAGGTGAGTACCTATTGGTGAGCCCTAAGCTTGAAACCGATCGCCAGTCTAAATGTGCGATCGGGCCCTACCAGGGTCTGGTGCGAAGGGATAGACACCCCAACCGACACCAGGTGTGTTGCTGAAAGAGAACTCGGAGTTTAGGTTTGACTAGGAGCTCCCCCAAGGCCAAAACCTAGCTCCCGACTCCAATTAACTGCCTAGCCCTGAAGGGGTTCGGCGGGTGTAGCGGGTTAACACCCCCTTGGCGTCGTTGGCACCGTGAGGTTTCCAACCAAGGACCACGAAACTGTGGCTTTTCCCTGAAGGGGCACTGTTTAATGACTTATATTTCGTAACAGAAAAATAATCGTCCGCTGCCTTGAAAAAGGCGGCTTCGGATCGGTGATGCGGTCGGCGACCACTGATGACGTCACGGCAGGAGCGGCGGCGAGACGGGATGCAGACACGGGCACGGAGCGGGCGTGGGGCGCGTAGCGGCACGACCGTTCGGGGCGAGCGTCGAGCGCAGAGTCAGGCAATTGAATGTTGTAATTTTAAACGTTTTTATATAAACTGAACTTCGTTTATATATATATATATATATAATTCCTTCGAGAGTGGACGTAAAGTTAGCAGAAGTGGCTCTGACCAAATATTATTGACCTGAAAGGCTTCTCTATTGAGACACCAGAAAATGGATAGACCGGTTTTTACTTGAGCCCCTCGGTAGTGTTGCAGATGATGAGTATGACATGGTACCATGTCATACTCCTCCCAGCCCCTGGCCTTTTGTAGACGGTGTACGGCTTTTACAGGAATACTCTGGACCAGGAGGTTGAACTTAATGTCCTCTGTCCTTTGGAACACGCCTTATCCTTACTACCCGGGTCGGCGTGTCCTCCGGGAGGAAGTAAGTGTGAAAGGATATGCTCCTTTCACGGAGTAGTTCCCGAAAGTCATTGATTGTTGATTGTGACACGTCGTGCAACATTAAGGCAGTTACATCCTGATGTGCCATGTCTCTTGATAACTTGTGGTTCACAGGCTTTTTGGGTTGTCTGTCTAAGGCAGGGTCGGGAGGCAATCCATTCAATTTGTCATGTTTGGTAAGCGGTCGGAAATCACGTGACGCCACAGTTGGCCGTCGAGTCGGCATAGTCGACTGTGCTACCTATCATCATCTTTCTAACGACTACTCGTCACTGATACTCCTTGGTGGCATCCGGGAAGAAGACTTTAGTGGCCCCAACGGTTACCCCTGACCGATACCTTCGGTTGCATTCGTCAAGAGACTCCCATCCCATTTTATTCCATCATAATCAGGGCCGCGTTGTGACAGGTAGGTAGAAAATGCCAAAGGTATTACGTCCGCCTCTTTACTTTTATGCATAAAGTATTTAATAAAACAATAAATATTTTCGCAAAAGGTAATACTTTTGTCGTTTTAATTCTTCATGAGCGCTGCGTAAACCCTCAATGCCCAAGCTATACTACTGTCTCAAGAATTCTATTGTTTCGCTTGCGGTCAATTACTTTGTTTTTCTTTAAATATTTTTTGCTGATTGTTATTTTTCACTCTGTTGCCTAAGGCAACAGAGGTTGAGATTATGCTTTTCAGTACGGTCACATACGATAAGGATCATGTCGGCGTCTTTCTTACTGCCCTTCTTGTGAAGTAGTCAGAACATAGTAGACCAATAGAGGAAAATATTGTCTTTTATTATATGACCATTTTTCTTCTATTTTAATTTTTTTCTTGACAAAAATATGTCTGTCATAGATCAATTTGACGTAAACCTGTCGGCGTTCGCTCAAACAGCGACGAACATATCAGATAGCATTTTAAAGCTGTTATTGTACTTTTGTCGTAGTAGTACTATGAGCCGCGATCAATCATTACGAGGAAGTCAAGAACACGCGCCTGAGCGAACATGGCTGAGGCACTACAAAAGCGTGGCAGCCCTACAAGCATTCTGAAGCTGTTATTATACTGGACCCTAAGCTGGTGCATGGGCCGCTTGAATAATTTTGAACTAATAAAAATTTCGTGGAAGTCACAGACACACGCCTAAGAGAACATCTCAGAGGTACAAACGTAAACGCGCGGTAGCTGTAAAAGTAATTTGAGAAACTATTATTGTATTCGGTTAACTCACTAAGCATGCGTACAGTCTACTGTACCTACTTTCGCACAAGGCAATCATTTCCTCCGAAATCAAGCTCTCGTTGAACATGGTGAAGTTTTTGTCGTTAGCCTTGAATCTGTAGCTCATCATCATCAGCTGACAAATGACGTTATGAATGTGACGTCCAAACAAACTTCCAGGGTTTACAGCTTCTCCTTCAGAGTCACGTAACTCGGAGATCAGTTCTTCGATTTCTACGTGAAAAAGTCGGCAAAATCTTTTGTAGACCGACTCGTACTTTCGGATCAGTTTAAGCGCATACCCAAGCGTATACCAACAATTGTGTGTCTGAATGTGTTCTCTATCGAGATGCTAGTGACGGCATACCGGCTTTATTTTGAAAATCGGATGATGTTTTCAGTACGGTCACATACGATAAGAATCATGTCGGCGTCTTCATTACTGCCCATTTTATGAAGTAGTCAGAACTTGTAGACCAAAAGAGAAAAAGATTGTCTCAGTACGGTAACACACGATAAGGATCATGTCGTCGTCTTTTCGGATTGGCATTAGTTTTAGGAATCCGGATTCGGAGCAACAAATTCTCTATTGTTTGTCCATTACGGTAAGCACAGGGCAATTTGTCGAGTTCTTTGGCGACCGATTCGCATTTTTGGAATAGTTTAAGCGCATACGGAAGCGTATACCAACAATTGTGGGTCTGAATGGGTTCTCTATCGAGATGCCAGTGACGGCATACCAACTTTATCTTGAAAATCGGATGATGTTTTTCAGTATGGTCACATACGACAAGGATCATATCGGCATCTTCTTGCCCCACTTGTTGTGAAGGGGTAGGAATATAGTAGCCAAAAAAAGAAAAAGATTTTTTATTTTATTTGATGACCATTTCTCTTCTATGATGTTCTTCTAAGATTTTTATTTTTCAAAATGCGTCCATCAAAGATCAAATGGACGTAAACCTGTTGACGTTAGCCAGCTCCTGCCGCAGAAGATGCAGAACCTGGTTCAGTGGCGCTGCGTGGTTATTTATTGTGTTCACAGTCGGCCGTCGAGTCGGCATAGTCGACTGTGCTATCTATCGTCATCTTTCTAACGATGTTACTCGTTACTTATACTCCTTGGTGGTATCCGGGAAGAAGTCTTTTGTGGCCCCAACGGTTACCCCTGACTGAAACCTTCGGTTCCATTCGTCAAGAGACTCCCATCCCATTTCATTCTATAGGTATTTGGTAGGTAGAAAATACCAAAGGTATTATGGTCCGCCTCTGTACGTTTGTGCGCCCTGATCGCGCTCATGATCCTGGACCTGGGTGTCCTCTGGTGGTTGAGGGCGGCGTGTCGGTACCTGTGCCGAGATGGTGACAGGCCTCGCCCGCCTGTTCCGCATTTCCTTCTGAAACACGGGGCACCTGACGTTACACTCCGAATGTGGGCCACCGCAGTTCGCGCCTCCTCTCTTGGGCGCGAGCAGTCCTTTGCCACGTGCCCCTCTCCACATCTAAGGCAGGTGAGCTGGTGGTGGCGCTGGTGCGACGAGTGTCTAAATTTTTGGCACCTGTGGCACTTTGCGGGCCCACGTTTGTTACGCCATGCTTCGATCTTGACACCATGCATGTTCAAAAACGTGATAGAGTCGTATATACGACGCACATCCTCTATGCGCCGCAGCACGACGTGGAAGACACAGCCGAATCTTCCTTGGCGTCCTCAAATGTGACGCACTCAAAAGAGTAAACTAAATGCACGATTATTACATACTAGCATCGTTGAGTTAAAATACAAGTAATGGTCGACTGGTGGTAGAACTAACGGCCGCCATTTTTATTTATTTTTTAATGGTTTTACATCTTCTCCTTCAGAGTCACGTAACTCGGAGATCAGTTCTTCGATTTCTACCTGAAAAATTTGTCTTTAATACCAAAAGCAGTTTTTTTAAATAACAGAATGCTAACCTTTGTCGCTGATGAGTTGGTTTCCTCTTTGCCCTATTTCTTGTGAAGGGGTCAGAACCAGGTCAACAGACCTGGTTAATTGGAAAAACAATGTGGTGTATGATCCGCAACGTCTTAGAAATCTTTGGTGTTATTAGAAAATTATAAATACTTTCGCTTAAGGCAATTTTTTTTGTATTTTTTTTTCTAAAAATACAAAATACAGCTCACGCAAATTACTAATAATACTAATTTTTGCATGGGCTACTACTGCGTTCTGTTACATTGTGAGAAATTTCTGCGCACGGGTACCTACTATCGCACAAGGCAATCGTTTCCACCGTATATTTGCAATTTCTTAATGTAGACGCTATGTGGACCACCAGTCACGGAGATCTTTTGTCTCGTCAGGGTTATGACTGGGATCTCTTCAGGGATATTACTGACGGAGTCCGTTTTAATTTTTTCAGCAGAAAAACAGTTCTTATACACCTGTGGCACTGGATGAGCTCACATTACGCACGTAGTGTTGATGTTAATGTTAAGGAAGGTACCAAGGTTATACACGACCTTACCTCCAGGTTTGGTCGTGTTGCTGTTCCAGGCGGGATGTTCTGCATTGAGATCACCCGCTAATATAACGGAGCCACTCAGGCCAAAGAGAGTAGTGAAGCTCGCGTTGAGCTCATCGGACACCCTCTGTTCGATGAGCTCTACGCTCCGGCTCCCTGGTTTCCCATGTCATAAAAAATGACGTAGTTTGCCATGCTCGCCCAGATACTTAACGCATCTGAGCGTCACAAAGCGATTCCTTTAGGAGTGGCCATAAAGTTGGCAGCAGTGGCACTGATCAAATATTGCTGGTCTGAAAGGCTTCTCTATTTAGACACCTGAGAATGGATAGACGGATTTTACCTTGAAAATTGGGTGTTGCACCTCGGTAGTGTTGCAGATGACGAGTACCATGTCATACTCCTCCCAGCTCCTCGCCTTTTGTAGGCGGTGTACGGCTTGCACAGGAATACCCTGGACCAGGAGGTTGAAATTGATGTCCTCTGTCCAAATTTCCCTTAAATCACTCGTAGTTGAACATGGTGAAGTTTTTGTCGTTAGCCTGGAATCTGTAGCTCATCATCATCAGCTGACATATGACTTTATAAATGTGACGTCCAAACAAACTTCCAGGGTTTACAGCTTCTCCTTCAGAGTCACGTAACTCGGAGATCAGTTCTTCGACTTCAACGTGAAAAATTTGTCGTTAATACCACTCTATCGAGATGCCAGTTGGGAAGCAAAATCGTATTTGTTGAGGTTACATACGACAAGGACCATGTCGTATTCTAGCCTGCCTTGTGCCTTGTGAAGGTGGTTGTGTTCAACCATGGTGGTTGTGTGGTGGTGGTTCGTAGTCACAGAGACAAAAATTACAATTGCATGTTTTGGAAGTAGTAACTGGCAACCAAGCCAACCCAGGTAATCAAGCCAGGCCGACGGCGCGCTCTGTTCCCGCGCACCTCAAGGAGTTGTCAGCAAATGTAGAGGCTCAACTGCAAAGCCAAAGCCTACTGGGGCCCCGGTCCGGTTTCCGAAGAAATGCCAGTGACAGGGCATACCGACTTTATCTTGAAAGTCGGATTATGCTTTTCAGTATGGTCACATACGATTAGGATCATGTCGGCGTCTTTCTTACTGCTCTTCTTGTGAAGGGGTCAGAACGTTGACGGCAGACAACTCCTGCTGCAGCAGGTGCAGAACCTGGTCCATGGGGAAGAACAATGTCAAGTCAGTTTGAAATATCAGTGACGCTGTATGGGCCCTCATTACTCACGCAACGCCACTGACTCAGGAATATTTTGTGTTTGCAATGTTTCTGTAAGCTAACGGAGGCCTCTGTAATTTTGTAACACCTGCATGTAGTGAATCATCACAGTGTTTGAAGAGCTTATCTGCGTTCGCTCAAACAGCGACGAACATATCAGATAGCATTTTGAAACTGTTACTACGCTTTTGTTGTAGTAGTACTATGAGCCGCGATCAATCATTACGAGGAAGTCAAGAACACGCGCCTGAGCGAACATGGCTGAGGCAATACAAGAGCGAGCCCTACTAGTATTCTGAAGCTGTTATTATATTGGAGCCTCAGTTGGTGCATGGGTCGCTTGAAGAATTTTGAAAAAATTTCGTGGAAGTCACAGACACACACCTGAGAGAACATCTCAGAAGTACCACAAACGCGCGGTAGCTGTAAAAGTAATTTGAGAAACTATTAGTGTTCGGTTTTCGGTTAACACACTAAGCATGCATACAGTCTACTGTACCTACTTTCGCACAAGGCAATAATTTTCTCCGAAATCAAGCTCTCGTTGAACATGGTGAAGTTTTTGTCGTTAGCCTGGAATCTGTAGCTCATCATCATCAGCTGACAAATGACGTTATGAATGTGACGTGCAAACAAACTTCCAGATTGACATTAGTTTTAGGAATCCGGGTTCGGAGCAACAACTTCTCTATTGTTTATCCATTACGGTAAGCACAGGGCAATTTGTCGAGTTCTTTGGCGACCGATTCGTATTTTCGGAATAGCTTAAGCGCATACGCAAGCGTATACCAACAATTGTGGCTCTGAATGGGTTCTCTATCCTGATGCTAGTGACGAGGCATACCGGTTTTATCTTTAAAATCGGAGGATGTTTTTCAGTATGGTCACATACGATAAGGATCATGTCGGCATCTTCTTGCCCCACTTGTTGTGAAGGGGTCAGAAAAAATTAAACCAAAAATGAAAAACATTTTTTATTTTATTTGATGACCATTTCTCTTCTATGATTCTCTTCTAAGATTTTTATTCTTCAAACCTGTTGATGGCAGCCAGCTCCTGCCGCAGCAGGTGCAGAACCTGGTTCAGTGACGCTGCGTGGGATGTTGTTACCCTTATTGATCGAAGGATTTTCATTTTTTTAATAAATACACAAAATATTTTTTTTATTATACACGCTCTCAATAGAGTAAACTAAATGTACGATTATTGTATAGTATACTAGCAACATAGAGTTAAAATACAAGTACTGGTCGACTGGTGCTAGAACTAACGTCCGCCAGTGACCTCTCTCGTGCTCTCCGATGAGCACCAGCTCAAACAGCTGCATCTCTCTAATCACCCTCTCGTTTAACATGGTGAAGTTTTTGTCGTTAGCCTGGAATCTGTAGCTCATCATCAGCAGCTGACAAATGACGTTATGAATGTGACGTCCAAACAAACTTCCTGGATTTATGGCTTGTTATTGTTGTATATCCATTACGGTAAACAAGGGACAATTTGTCGAGTGGTCGAGTTCTTTGGCAAGCGTCTCGTACTTTCGGAATTAAGTTGCTTCGTGTGTATGCGTTACTGGGTGTCGATTTTCGGTGTACCAGGTCCTCTACTTGACCTCCCTCGAGCCTCCTGTTTATGGATATCGAGTTGGAGTCTCTTGGCAAAACAGGGCTGGTTTAAGGAAACCGTGCAAATTCGGAGAATTCGGTTTGACTAGGAGATCCACCAAGGCCAAAACCTAGCTCCCAGGTTGAATTAACTGCCATACCCTGAAGCGGTGATACAAAACGTCCTTACGTGGGCGTCATGAAAGCCTTGGCTGGAGGCTTTGATTTTAAAGTCGAGGCCGCCACAGGAGAGACCGGTTAAGCAGCTGACAACCTCATAGGCCTCCACAGGCTACTCATAAAAAAAATAGCCCTGTACAATAATTTCGCGTATGACAATCTTTTCCAGACAATTTTTGTATGGACTTAATGTTGGTGCTGCGTAAGTGCTGAATGCCAGGGCATCACTCAGCTGAACAAAGCATAGTTGTTTGTTGTACAAGAGCAGGTGCAGAATCTGGTTCATTGAGAAGGACAATGTCAAGTCAATTTGCAATATCAGTGGCGCTGTATAGTCCCTCATTACTCACGCAACGCCATTGCCTCAGGAATATTTTGTGTTTGCAATGTTTCTGCAAGCTAACGGAAGCCTCTGTAATTTTGTAACACCTGCATGTAGTGAATCATCACAGTGTCTGAAGAGTTTATCTGCGTTCGTTCAAATAGCGACGAACATATCAGATAGCATTTTGAAAGTGTTATTGTACTGTCCATGCAGGAGGTTCTTGAGCCGCTATCAATCATGACGTGCAAGTCAAGAACACGCGCCTGAGCGAACATGGCTGGGGCACTATAATTGCGTGGCAGCCCTTCAAGCATTCTGAAGCTGTTATTATACTGAAACCTAAGTTGGTCCATGGGCCACTTGAATAATTTTGAACTAATAATAATTTCGTGGAAGTCACAGACACACGCCTGAGAGAACATCTTAGAAGTACCACAAACGCGCGGTAGCTGTAAAAGTAATTTGAGAAACTATTATTGTGTTCGGTTTTCGGTTAACTCACTAAGCATGCATACAGTCTACTGTACCTACTTTCGCACAAGGCAATCATTTCCTCCTAAATCAAGCTCTTCTTGAACATGGTGAAGTTTTTGTCGTTAGCCTGGAATCTGTAGCTCATCATCATCAGCTGACAAATGACGTTATGAATGTGACGTCCAAACCAACTTCCAGGGTTTACAGCTTCTCCTTCAGAGTCACGTAACTCGGAGATCAGTTCTTCGATTTCTACCTGAACAATTTGACGTTAATCCCACTCTATCGAGATGCCAGTTGGGGAGCAAAATCGGATGCGTTGAGGTTACATACAACAAGGACCATGTTGTATTCTGGCTTGCCTTCCGCCTTGTGAAGGTGGTTGAACATCGTAGTCCCAAAGAAAAAAATTACAATTGCATGTTTCGGAAGTAGTAAGTGGCAACCAAGCCAACCCAGGTAACCAAGCCAGGTTGGCGGTGGCGCGCTCTGTTCCCGGATACCTCAAGGAGTTGTCAGCAAATGTAGAGGCTCAACTGCAGGGCCGAAGCCTACTGGGGCCCCGGTCGGGTTTCCGAAGAGATGCCAGTGACGGGGCGTACCGAGTTTGTATTGAAAATCACATGATGCTTTTCAGTACGGTCACATACGATAAGGATCATGTCGGCGTCTTTCGTACTGCTTTTTTACTGCCCTCCTTGTGAAGTAGTCAGAACATAGTAGACCAATATTATAGAGGAAAAGATTGTCTTTCATTATATGACCATTTTTCTTCTATTTTAAGTTTTTTCTTCATAAGAATACGTCTGTCAAATATCAATTTGCCGTAAACCTGTAAACGGCAGACAACTCCTGCCGCAGCAGGTGCAGAACCTGGTCCATAGGGAAGGACAATGTCAAGTCAATTTGAAACATCAGTGGCGCTGCATGAGCCCACATTGCCCACGCAACGCCACTGCCTCAAGAATATTTTGTGTTTGCGTTGTTTCTGCAAGCTAACGGAGTCCTCTGTAATGTTTAACACCTGCATGTAGTGAATCATCACAGTGTCTGAAGAGCTTATCTGCGTACGCTCAAACAGCAACGAACATATCAGATAGCATTTTAAAACAGTTATTGTGCTTTTGTCGTAGTAGTATTATGAGCCGCTATAAATCATGACGTGCAAGTCAAGAACACGCGCCTGAGCGAACATGGCTGAGGCACTACAAAAACGTGGCAGCCCTACAAGCATTCTGAAGCTGTTATTATATTGGAGCCTCAGTTCGTGCATTGTGTTCGTGCATCTCACTTGGTGGTGTTGAATAATTTTGAACTAATAAAAATGTCGTGGAAGTCACAGACACACGCCTGAGAGAACATCTCCGAGGTACCACAAACGCGCGGTAGATGTAAATTATTTTGAAACTGTTGTGTCCAGTTTTCAGTTAACTCACTAAGTATGCGTACAATCTATTTTACTTTCGCACAAGGCAATCATTTCCTCCATTTTTCGGCATCCATTTAATGTAGGCGCTATGTGGACCACCAGTTTTGGAGATCTTTTGTCTCGTCAGAATTAGACTGACGAGGTCCGTTTTCATTTTTCCCACCCCACTGATTTTTTATGCAGCAAGAGCACTTCTTTAAATAAATTAATAAATGCCTTTCGGTAGAGTCAGAAATGACGAGCACTTGCTTCGCGCCTCGATCATATTGGTCTTATGACGCAATCGGGCCCTACCAGGACCTGGCGCGAAAGGATAAGTACCCCGACCGACACCAAGAGTGTGGCTGAAAGAGTGCTTGGAGAATTAGGTTTGATTAGGATACCCCGGTAACAACTACTGAGCTCCCGACTCCAATTGACGCCCAAGCCCTGCAGGGCTTCGACAGGTGTGCCGGGGCAACATCCCCTCTACTTCGTTGTCATATTTGGTACCGTAAGGTCTCCTGTTAAGGACCACGAAACTGTAGATTTTCCTTGAAGATGTAGGTACTACGTTTTCGACGTTATTCCGTTACGGAAAAAATTATTATCATCCACTGCCCCACTCTGAAACATCTGTTATACGGAAAAGCTTGGACCACCTTGATGACGCGACGGGACGCGTTAGAGGTAGCTAGTTTGTAGACTAGACCCTCGTGCCACACGCGGTCGAAAACCTTCTCCATGTCGATGACTCCTTGTTCATCGCTGATGACAGGAGGTGCGGTACCCTCGACGACTGAAGCGTCGTGCTGTGCTCACTCACTGGCTGAGTGCTCACTTGCCTGAAGGGCTTCTCAATTGAGACACCAGAGAATGGATAGTCGGATTTTAACTTGAAAATCGGGTGGTGCCCCTTGGTAGGATCACAAATGAAGAGTACCATGTCATACTCCTCTCTGCCTCTCACCTTATGTAGGTGGTGTACGGCTTGCATAGAATACCCTAGGCCAGGAGATTGGACTTGATGTCTTCTGTCAGGATTTCCTTCGGAACACGCCCTATGACTTCCCAGGTCGGCTTGTCCTCCTGAGGGGAGTAAGTGTAAAAAAGTTATGCTCCTTTCAAGGAGGGCGCGTGTTAGGCCCGATAGTCATTAACTGTCGCAACTTGTACATGGATACCCTGCTGGCAGAATCGGGCGTTGGTGTAGTTGATTTGCGATCAACACTCTTTGGACACATCAGTCAACAGGGGCAGGGGTGGTGTCTGAGACAGCGCCATCTAGTCACCGAACGGTGTACTAAATGGCTTGCTTATGGTGCTACGTTAGGTGTGCGCCGGCGACACCGTACCTAATTACACTACCTAATTTAAATATACTGCTTCAGATGTCGCTAGGGTCAAACGATTATCAGTAATATAAAAGCATTTGTATCTGGCGTCTCGCCCCTTCTTCTTATCCGGAATACACGAGGATACAGTCAACATCATCTATCTCAGAACCGAATTTTCATTTCGTCCGTACCAACCTGACCGCGTGACAGGTGGCCTGGGCTGTTTTTGTTCACCTCAGGTAAAGGTCACATAGGTGAGACAAGGAGTTAAAATTACTTAATGTGGCCAATCACAGGTTTTAGAGCAAATAATCCTAAAAACATTCGACACACATCATTACTTGGAGATGATTCAAAACGAACATAGTTTGCCATTTCATAGAGATATTCTTTAGTTGACATAAAGTTGGAGTTCTCCGTCCAACTTTTTGAGTTGTAAATCTAAGGCTGGGTCAGGAAGCAATCCATCAGATTTTCAATGTTAGGAGAGCAGTCACGCCCACGTCGGCTGTCAAGTCTGTCTTCGTCGACAAGTTGGACGGCCCCGTCCGATTTAGTCCTGTAAAGACAGGAACTCTTGAACTCTGCCGATAGACACGACCAGTTCTGCAGTAAGAGCTAGCACCAGAAGCAGGGTTAATATACTGATACTGTTCTGCTCAGTAGATTCACTGAACTCCATGTATTGCGAGACCGGTGAGCTTACTTACGTACAGGGGTAGATGGTTTTTTTAGACTCTTATTATTATTATTCATACATTTACTAACATTAGTTATAAGTTAAATTCTTGTTACTAATAACATTTATGGACTGTTTTGTCTGAAATAAAAGTTTTTTAAAAAATATGATATTCAATTAAGCCGCACTTATGAACTGTTCTGCCGATGCTGTCCATCGTCATCTTTCGAATGCTCCACACCATGATGACACCCTGTTGGCATCCAGGAAGAAGCCGTTCGTCGCCACCATAGATATATCAAACAGTTGACATATCTATGGTCGCCACGACTGTTACCCGTGACCGATACCTTCGGTTCCAATTAGACAAGAGACCCCCATCCCATTTTTCATTCTATCGTAATCAGGGTTATTTTAAACTGGCAGTCGGCACGTTTATTGCCCTGGGGTAGCATGGGACCTCATTGCCCACGCAAAGTCACTGCCTCAGGAATATTTTGTGTTTGCAATGTTTCTGCAAGCTAACGGAGGCGTCTGTAATTTTGTAACACCTGCATGTAGTGAATCATCACAGTGTTTGAAGAGCTTATCTGCGTTCGTTCAAACAGCGACGAACATATCAGATAGCATTTTGAGTGTTATTGTACTGTCCATGCAGGAGGTTCTTGAGCCGCTATCAATCATGACGTGCAAGTCAAGAACACGCGTCTGAGCGAACACGGCTGAGGCACTACAAGAGCGTGGCAGCCCTTCAAGCATTCTGAAGCTGTTATTGTACTGAAATCTAAGTTGGTCCAAGGGCCGCTTGAATAATTTTGAACTAATAAAAATTTCGTGGAAGTCACAGACACACGCCTGAGAGAACTCACTAAGCATGCGTACAATCTACTGTACTTTCGCACAAGGCAATCATTTCCTCCATTTTTCGTTGCAATCGGGCCCTACCAGGGTCTGGCGCGAAAGGATAGACACCCCAAACGAAACCAAGAGTGTGGCTAAAAGAGTGCTTGGAGAATTAGGTTTGATTCTCCAAGCATTCTGCCCCGCAATGTGGTTGTTTGTTATACCGCAGCAGGTGCACAATCTGGTTCATTGAGAAGAACAATGTCAAGTCAATTTGAAATATCAGTGGCGCTGCGTGGGCTCGTTGCCAACGCAACGCCACGACCTCAGGAATCTTTTGTGTTTACGTTGTTTCTGGAAGCTATAGGAGTCACTGTAATGTTTAACACCTGTATGTAGTGAATCATCACTGGACATCGTTGACTGATAACATTCCCCACAGTGCCTGAAGAGCTTATCTGATTTTCACTATTTTTATTAAAAATATTTACTATTTATTTATACCCTATACGTATACAGGTACTCAAAGTAGTAAATTAAACGCATGATTATTGCATACTGGCCTCATAGAGTTAAAGGCTTGAACCCCATGCGAATGTTGGAGTTCACACACCTATTGTCTTTCTATAATGTCTCTAACTACGGTGGTCGAAAGGTTAATACAAGTAGTGGTCGACTGGTAGTGAAACTAACGTCCGCCAGTGTCCTCTCTCGTGCTCTCCCATGAGCATCAGCCCAAATAGCTGCATCCCTCTAATCACCCTCTCGTTGAACATGGTGAAGTTTTTGTCGTTAGCCTGAAATCTGTAGCTCATCATCATCACAAAAGTCGTTATGTATGTGACGTCCAAACAATTTCCAGGGTTTACAGTTTGTCTTTCAGAGTTATGTAACTCGGAGATCAGTTCTTCGATTTTAAGCTGAAAAAAATGTTGTTTAGAAACAGTTTTTTAGTCACCAGGTCGAGTGTGACTAAAAACTGTCGATGTTCACATGGTACGTGTAGGTCTTTGAAACGACACCTCCGATTTGACTACGGAAGATTCAAGCCAGTGAATCAGCTACGATTCCAATATAAGAACGGCTTTGGAATGTGTGGGGCGGGGAGACAATAGCTGTTCCTACCTACTCTCTGCTCCAAAGGGTCGGTAAATTCGGCCCCATCGTGAGCCATACAAGTTCATAAACCATTCTGGTTTGGCCCAATCGACACACTAAGCGTAGCTTGGATCGTTTAATGTCCTGTTCCATCAGGAGGTAGTGGACTGGGTTGACTGTAACCCTTAGGCCGTGGGTAATCCAACGGAATGCTCTCAACGGTTTAGCCATGATTTAAAGTTAGGTTAAGGGTAAGAGAAAGGCGTGTAAGCCATCGAGAATGACTCCGATTGGCTACAGATGGTCTTTGACGGGAAACCGTTTCTGCAAGCTAACGGAGTCCTCTGTAATTTTGTAACACCTGCATGTAGTGAATCATCACAGTGTTTGAAGAGCTTATGTCTAAACACACTATGCCGAGAATACGCGACGGAAGTTCGGCATGATTACGCCTGCAATGCTATTTGAATTACTGGCGACACATTATGCCGAAATTACGTTGCGTTATAGCGTACAGCCGAACTTCAGTCGGGCGTAAGTTCAGCGGAAATTCGGCGGCAACGTATTCTGTAGAACACGCATTATACGCGACCGAAGTTCGGAGTTTTATTTTGCATTTGTCTGTCTGGCTGTTTAGATGACACGACACGCCGCCACGACAGCGCTCGAAACACTGAATATACACACAAAATTGCGCAACTGAATTTCTGTCGCGTAAGTTCGGCACTTATGGTGTGTCATATCAGCCGAATACGTTGGAACGTAAAATCAGCCGCGGAACTTCGGTCGCGTACGTTCGGCATAGTGTGTTTAGACACTATCTATGTTCGCTCAAACAGCGACGAACATATCAGATAGCATTTTGAAACTGTTATTGTGCTTTTGTCGTAGTAGTACTATGAGCCGCTATCAATCATGACGTGCAAGTCAAGAACACGCGCCTGTGCGAACATGGCTGAGGCAATATAAAAGCGTGGCAGCCCTACAAGCATTCTGAAGCTGTTATTATATTGAAACCTAAGTTGGTCCATGAGCCGCTTGGATAATTTTGTACTAATAAAAATATCGTGGAAGTCACAGACACACGCCTGAGAGAACATTTTAGAAGTACCACAAACGCGCGGTAGATGTAAAATTATTTTGAAACTGTTGTGTTCAGTTTTCAGTTAACTCACTAAGCATGCATACAGTCTACTGTACTTTCGCACAAGGCAATCACTTCCCTTATTTTCTGCACCCACTTAATTTAGGTGGTTTATATAGGACCACCAGTCTTGGAGATCTTTTGTCTCGTCAGAGTTAGACTGACGAGGTCCGTTTTCATTTTTTCTGCAGCAAGAGCACTTTTTTTACACCTGTGACACTTAATGTAAAGGTAAGTGTCGTAGGTGCGACAAGGAATTAAAATTACATAAAGTGGTCTATCACAGATTGTAGAGCACACTGTGGCACGCTTCAAACCGGACCTAGCACCAGCCCAAACAGCTGCATCCCTCTAATCACCCTCTCGTTGAACATAGTGAAGTTTTTGTCGTTAGCCTGGAATCTGTAGCTCATCATCAGCAACTGACAAATGACGTTATGAATGTGACGTCCAAACAAACTTCCAGGGTTTACAGCTTTTCCTTCAGAGTCACGTAATTCGAAGATCAGTTCTTCGATTTTTACGTGAAAAATTTGTCGTTAATACCACTCTATCGAGATGCCAGTTTGGAAACAAAATCGGCTTCGGCGGGGTCACATACGGCAAGAACCATGTCGTATTCTAGCCTGCCTTGCGCCTTGTGAAGGTACTTGAACATCGTAGTCCCAAAGAAAAAAATTACAATTGCATGTTTCGGAAGTAGTAACTGGCAACCAAGCCAACCCAGGTAACCAAGCCAGTTCGTCGTCAGCGCGCTCTGTTGTCGGCAAATATAGAGGCCCAACTGCAGAGCCGAAGCCTACTGGGGCCCCGGTCCGGTTTCTGAAGAGATGCCAGTGACGGGGCATACCGACTTTATCTTGAAAATCGCATGATGCTTTTCAGTACGGTCACATACGATAAGGATCATGTCAGCGTCTTTCTTACTGCCCTCCTTGTGAAGGGGTCAGAATATAGTAGACCAAAATAGAGAAATGTTTTTTTTTATGATTTTTTCTATTCTATGTTTTGTTTTTCTTACCCTTCACAAGAAGTGGGGAGAAGAAAATTTTCCCTTTTGGTCTACACCAAAAGAGAAAATTCTCAGAAAGATCAATTTGACTTAGTTCTAAAACAAGGCGATACATTCTCACTGTGACACGCTTCAAACTGAACATAGTTTGCCATACCATAGAGATATTCCTTAGCACCGTAAAGTTCAGGTCGCCTGTCCCGTTCGACCATTTCACAAGTAACATCAAGACAGTTTCGTCCTGATGTGATACGCTTCTTGAAAACTCACGGTTCACAGGCTTTTTAGTTGTAAACCTAAGGCTGGGTCGGGAGGCAATCCATCTGCATCAGGATGTTTGTCAGCCGTCAAGTTGCCGGTTGGCGTAAATTTGTTTGGCAACTTGTCAACTAACAACTTGGACGTCATTTATTCCGATGGCCTTGCAAACTCGGAGGATCAGGTTTGACTAGGAGATCCCCCAAGGCCAAAACCTAGCTCCCGATTTGAATTCATTCGCGTCCTGTTCAGAAATTTCGCGTTAGGCAATCTTTTCCAGACAATTTTTGTATGGACTTAATGTTGGAGCTGCGTAAGTGCTTAATGTCAGGGCAACAGCGGCGTTAGTAAGCGTTCACCACAGGTAAATGTCGTAGGTGAGACAAGGAATTAAAATTACATAAAGTGGTCTATAACAGATTGTAGAGCAGAGAATTATAAAAACATTCGACACACATTACCACTGTGCAACGCTTCAAACCGGACCTAGCACCAGCCCAAACAGCTTCATCCCTCTAATCACCCTCTCGTTGAACATGGTGAAGTTTTTGTCGTTAGCCTGGAATCTGTAGCTCATCATCAGCAGCTGACAAATGACGTTATGAATGTGACGTCCAAACAAACTTCCAGGGCTTACAGCTTCTCCTTCAGAGTCACGTAACTCGGAGATCAGTTCTTCGATTTCTACGTGAAAAATTTGTCGGCAATAAGAAAAAAAAATCTTTTGTAGACCGACTCGTACTTTCGGATCAGTTTAACCGCATACGCAAGCGTATACCAACAATTGTGTGTCTGAATGTGTTCTCTATCGAGATGCTAGTGACGGCATACCGACTTTATCTTGAAAATCGGATGATGTTTTCAGTACGGTCATATACGATAAGGATCATGTCGGCGTCTTTTCGGATTGACATTAGTTTTAGGAATCCGGGTTCGGAGCAACAAATTCTCTATTGTTTATCCATTACGGTAAGCACAGGGCAATTTGTCGAGTTCTTTGGCGACCGATTCGTATTTTTGGAATAGTTTAAGCGCATACGCAAGCGTATACCAACAATTGTGGGTCTGAATGTGTTCTCTATCGAGATGCTAGTGACGATACGATTTTACGACGATACGATACCGGTTTTATTTTTAAAATCGGAGGATATTTTTCAGTACGGTCACATATGATAAGGATCATGTCGGCGTCTTTCTTACTGCCTTTTTTATGAAGCGGTCAGAATATAGTAGACCAAACAAGAAAAGTTTTTTTTTAATCGATGACCATTTCTCTTCTATACTCAGTTTTTTCTGCTTCAAAATACGTCTATCAACGATCAATTTGACGTAAACCTTTAAACGGCAGACAATTCCTGCCGCAGCAGGTGCAGAACCTGGTCCATAGGGAAGGACAATGTCAAGTCAATTTGAAATATTATAACCACCTGTATGTAGTGAATCATCACTGGACATCTTTGACTGATTACAATCCCCACGGTGCCTGAAGAGCTTATCTGATTTTCACTTTTTTTTATTAAAAATACATATTTATACGTATACAGGTACTCAAAATAGTAAATTAAACGCGTGATTATTGCATACTGGCCTCATAGAGTTAAAGGCTTGAACCCCACGCGAACGTCGGAGTTCGCACACCTATTGTCCTTTCTATTATGTCTAATGGTCGACTGGTAGTGAAACTATCGTCCGCCAGTGACCTCTCTCGTGCTCTCCCATGAGCACCAACCCAAACAGCTGCATCCCTCTAATCATCCTCTCGTTGAACATGCTGAAGTTTTTGTCGTTAGCCTGAAATCTGTAGCTCATCATCATCACAAATGTCGTTATGAATGTGACGTACAAACAATTTCCAGGATTTACAGTTTGTCCTTTAGAGTTATGTAAATCGGAGACCAGTTATTCGTTTTCAACCTGAAAAACATGTTGTTCAGAAACAGTTTTTTAGTCACCATGTCGAGTGTGACTAAAAAACTGTCGATGTTCACATGGTACGTGAAGGTCTTTGAAACAACCTATCTGATTCGGCTTCGGAAGATTCAAGCCAGTGAATCAGCTATGATTCCAATATAAGAACGGCTTCGGAATGTGTGGGGCGGGGAGACAGTAGCTGTTCCTACCTACTCTCTGCTCCAAAGGCTCGGTAAATTCGGCCCCATCGTGAGCCATACAGGTTCATAAACCATTCTGGTTTGGCCCAATCGACAGACTTAGCGTAACTTGGATCGGTTAATGTTCTGTTCCATCAGGAGGTTGTTGATTGGGGTGAATGTAACCCTTAGGCCGTAGGTAATCCAATGAAATGCTCTCAACGGTCTAGCTATGGTACAAAGTTAGGTTAGGTTAGGGGAAAGGCGAGTAAGCCATTAATGATGACTCCGATCGGCTGCGGAAGACCCTGGCTTGTAGATCAACTGCGAATACAATATAATAATAACTACGAAATGAACGATTCGGAGAAGCATTAGCCGTTTTATATATTTTATACAGTCGTTATGTTGCGTCGGCGATAATACTATTCAGTGGAGGATAACATTTCTATAGTCGAAGACTCCACCCAAGCCAAAGTTATCAAAAAATTGATGGAAAGTATGTAGTACATACAAGGTTTGACTCAGTGAATAGAAGTGTCGGACATTGTGCAAACTTTTATTATAAGTAGTCACAATACTTTTACAAATTTCTTCATAGGTATTTTCCTGTTCTTGGGTCCACACAGAAGGTCAAAATTAGAGAATTTATTATTATTATTTTATTTGCAATTACACATATTCTATACATTTTTAAATATTTTCTTAAAATAAAAAAAAATAAAATAAAAAAACATTTAAAAATATAAAAAATAGTAGCCCACCGGCATCGGGAACAGGGTCCAAGCTACCGGTGGTCAGGGCTCCTGAGAGAGGAACCTCCGGACAATACGCGCCGTGTCCAGGAGTACTGCCTTCTGAATCAGGCCCTTGATCCAGCTGCCTAACGAGAGCCTCCTCAGATGTTGGTCGAGGCTCTTGGCTATTAAGCCATTGGCCGTCACAACTATCGGCACAATGACTGCTGTGTCCACTTCCCACATGTCAACAACCTCGCGAGCCAAGTCAAGATATTTAGTTTGTTTATCTTTCTCAGCCTTCACGAGGTTCTCGTTATGAGGGACCGCTATATCAACAATCATTGTGCGACGCTCCAGACGATCTATCACCACTATGTCAGGCTTATTGGCAACAATAGTCCTGTCAGTGATGATAGATCGGTCCCAATACAATGTGATATTGCCATTGTCGAGAACTGGGTCGGGCACATACCTATAGTACGGTACTTCTGATTCCACAAGGTTGTATTGAAGAGCAAGTTGCTGGTGGATGATCCTGGCTACAAGGTTGTGTCTATGCAAATAATCTCCGTTAGCCAGATGTTTTTTATTATTATTATTATTATTATAAAACATGTTTTGTCTTGTATTTTCTAAAGTTTTGTTTTGTATTTTTCCATTAGATGTTTGTTCTGTATTTATCAATGTTTTGTTTCGTATATTTCTAAGTTTTGTTTTATAATTTTTGCAAAGTTTTGATGTTTAGTTTTTTGTATGTTTTTTTTTGTGTCATCAATATTTAATTTCGGATTTTACAATGTTTTGTTTTGTGTTTTTTAAAGATTTTATGTTTTGTTACGTTATTTTTTTGTAGGTATATTTTAATGTTACCTTTATTTAACCATTTTTGTTTATTTTTTTTATTTATTTGTGTAATTTGTATGTGCGAAATTATTCAAAATTATTTAAAAAAAATTGTTCGGTAGCGAAATCACGTTATTTGAGTGCTAAAATTAAAAACAGTAATAATATAATTAAAAATACGTGGAATGTTATAAATAGTGAAACCGGAAGGTCTACAAAATCATCTAGTGACTATAGACTTGTAATTGATGGCAATGAGATCACATCAGATTCGCAGGTTGCAGCGGCTTTTGAGAATTTATTTTCAGAGATTCCCATATCAACAACGAAATCTCTGAACTCATCACCGTCTACTGCAGAATCCCTGCTTAAAGAAAACGGTAAAGTTTGCGAATCTGATTTTAATTTTGAACATGTGACTTGTGTGGATATTGTCAAAACGTTTAACTCCTTGAATGTAAAAAAGACTAAAGATTTATGGTATAATTCTGTGGACGTTGTTACACATTGTAGCTCCTTCTTTAGCTTTTATTTTTAATAATTGTATCGATCGCGGTGAGTTTCCTGACTTAATGAAGAATAGTAATATACCATTGTTCAAAACGGGTAGTACATCTGACCCCACAAATTATAGACCTATTTCAGTGCTACCCACTTTTAGTAAAATATTTGAAAAACTTATTTTAGAGCAACTTCAAAGATTTTTTAATGGACATAAATTATTGCATACTAAACAGTTTGGTTTTACAAGGGGTCGTTCAACAACCGATGCCGGTGTTGAACTTTTAGGACACATTTATGATGCATGGGAAGACAAATGCGATGCTCTAGGCATTTTTTGCGATTTGTCTAAAGCCTTCGATTGCGTTCTCCATGACACATTAATCAGGAAACTACACCATTACGGAATCCGAAACTCCTCCTTGGATCTTCTTACGTCATATCTGAGTGAAAGGATTCAGAGAGTTGATGTAAACGGAAAAAGATCTCCCGGATCTGTATTAAGAATGGGTGTCCCCCAGGGCTCAATTCTTGGACCATTTTTGTTCCTTATTTATATAAATTACCTACCTTACCTCATAGAAGATAATCATAATATTGTATTGTTTGCTGACGACACTTCACTTTTATTCAAACTTAAACGTCAGCAGCCGGTTACTGACGACATAAATATATCTCTTTCCAAAATAGTACATTGGTTTAATGTAAATAACCTACATCTTAATGAAAAAAAAAAATGGTTGCCTGTAAAGTCGGTTTTACGGGCGAAGATTTTACGTGACAACGTCTTTTTCTCGGTAGAATATTTATTGCGCCGATTCAATGCGCCTAATTCTCTAGTGTTGCGCGCGCGGCAGACCGATCATAGTTGAGTGGGAGAGAGACGCAAGGCATTCGGCGGGCCTCTCTCTCGTTCGGTGACTCATCGTAACGTTACCGAGCGTTACACTTTTTCATAAGTGACTCCCAGCCGCAACCTAATTTAAGACGTTGTCACGTCAAAACGAAATGTATCAAGTTTACCATGCCTCATGTTAGGTAAGTAGAAACTAGTGTACTAATAAAAGGTAAAGAGTTGAGTCCTGAAGATACTACAGTGTTCTTGGGCATAACTTTAGATGCCAAGCTTCAATGGGGCCCACATTTAGACAAATTATGTATGAAACTTAGCTCTGCAGCACACGCTGTTAGACAAATCAGAGATTTAACTGATGTAGACACAGCCCGTTTAGTTTACTTTGGCTATTTCCATAGCGTCATGTCGTACGGTATTTTACTGTGGGGGAAGCCGCCGACATCCAGACAGTTTTTGTTTTACAGAAAAGGGCTATTCGTTCGATATATAAATTAAGTCCCAGATACTCCCTCAGGGATAAATTTAAAGATATAAATATAATGACTGTCCCATCGCAGTATATTTACGAGGATATGTTGTATGCACATAAAAATAAATGCATGTTTAAAAAATACAGTGATGTTCATAATTTTAATACTAGAAACAAAAATAAATATGTAGTTCCTGCTACCAGGCTCAAAAAAATAGGGGGCTCATTTAGATGCCAATGTATACACTTCTATAATAAACTTCCTAGTAATATCCAACAACTAAGCCTTAATAAACTTAAAGCCTTTGTTAAGCGTAAACTTTGCCAAAAAGCCTTTTATAGTGTAAAGGATTAGATTGAGGACGTAAAGGCTTGGGATTGACCTGCTCCAGTACTCACTTTAACTGTTGTAACGTTTTCCTTGTTTTTATTATTGTTATCTTCTCTCGATTTGACATTAATGTTTATTTTTTACAATTTTACATTTGTAAACTATATATATTATTTTTGTGAACATGAGGACTATGTGGATTAAGCTATATGTTTTTTCCTTTTTTTATGTTTCTGTGTCTTCAGTAAATTTAGCGTATGTCTGGCAATTTGAGTATTTAACGACCTACTCAAATGTCCTTTCCTTGGTATTGTTCGTCGGGTCGTGTTGAGCTCCTTAGTAGTCCTGAGTTGAGCTTTGCGAATACTGACAAATGCTTGCACTGACTGGACAGGTCTACTCAAATTTGTATGGATCTTTCTTCAAAAGACCATCTCAGACAAATCTGCATGGTTCTTATGTGATTTGACAATACATATTTTCTGTATGGACTTTAAAAGAGACTTTGACCCCTGAGTTTGTTTCGGTGTTTCTTCTCAGGGTAGTCCGCTAGGAAACACCGAACTCATCTAGCATAAAAAAAATGACGTGTAAAAGTGTTTTTTAAACCTACTTGCAAAATAAAGATCATTTATCATTTGTTAATAATATGTGTTCTTACGTACGTAAACCTAATAATATGTGTATCTATTATATTTATATAAATAAAAAAATATTTAGATAAATAAAAAAAACATTTTAGAAACCTGTTCTTTTATTTTATAAAACATACTTTATACCTCTTCTTTTTTGCATTCACTTAAAGCCAATTCGCATCATCTCACCACTCACGCTGGGCGTACTGTCCACGGACGCGTATTCGTCATCACACGCTTGGTGTACGCCTGCGTGAAGCGACCGTACTAAACTATGAAACTGTCGACGAGGCGGCCACGTCGCGCCGTCGTGTCACGTCTATGAAACCACGCATCTGTAGACAGCTGGCCATAGTGTTGTATGCAAGCTTCACGCAGGCGTACACCAAACGTATAATGATGAAATACGCGTTAGAGCTACGCGTCCGTGGAAAATATGCCTTAGGGTCACGCCACATTCGGGTTGCCAGCCGCAACCACACAACATCGCCACCGTCATATTTCAAGTTACCTCTGCTCACTTCCTGTGGCCCACACCGGCCACAAAGCGCCGCCACATGCTATTCGTGCAATTAAACCTTAGTAAAGTTCATTGCGCGCATGTGTTAACACTAGTATAGAGGCGAGGGCGTCAGAGTCAGATTCAGATACCTTTATTTGCTCAAACATGAGTGTACATACAATCTTTATGGAAAACAATGCATGCAAGTTGTTACAATCAAATGAAGTTGTGCATTTACCATATTGCCATGGTGTGCAAATATTAACATAATTATGTTCAGGATAAAAATAATTGATATAGACATAACTGACACAAATATTTCAAGCAAACTATACAAAAACAAATTCATAATATAATGTCAGTACTGGAAGAAGAATATTCCTATTATGTAATTTCCTTAGAAATAAGCAGTACCTTTGTACTCTTCTATCTGTGTGTTATTTTCTTTTAGTAAGTGTTTGTGTGTACATAATCAAATAAATAAATTAAAATAAGTAAAAAATATAAATATAATACCACTATAAAAATCATTATTACCAAACAATTCAAAGTAAATTAATCTATAATATCATCTCAATTCATAACAAATGTCATCGTCGTAAAAAATATAATATAAAAAAGAATGTGTCATTATAAAAACATTGTTATCATACTATGTCAATTTAAATAATATATGTCAGCTTAAAATGAATCCATTAAAAAAATCTTGACATCATAATATGCTTTACTAGCTAGAAAACATTTCAACTTCCTCCTAAACAGTTCCAAGTTTAGCTCTTTCCAATTACTCGCAAGCGTCCAGGGATTTCTGAGCCAAAAGTGAAAGAAATTGGAAACTGAAACGATTTACCAACAGTCGATTGGCCCATGAACCATTGGTCAACATTATTTTTGACCCATTATCTTTTCGTCCAAAGGACTTTTCATCCACGAACGTTTCGCCCACATAATTCTTCTTCAGTGAATGCTTAACCAACAGAATGTTTTGACCAACAACTTTTCACCCAAAGAACAATTGGCCCATGGACTGTTCCCCAAGAGAACTGTACGTCAGTGAGTGTTTAAATAACCTCTAGAAGCAATAATAGCCTAGGGATTGTCAGGCTTACAAATCATCATCATCATCATCAGCCTTTTAAATGTTTCCACTGCAGGGATACAGGCCTCCTCTCTTACAAACATCAATTGAAATCAATTCCCTTCACTACATTCAAACATTTTCTTTTTTTATTTTGAAATCACCAATTCTGATTTAATAAAGGCAGTATGCCTATGTGATCTCTTTGGACATCACAGTACGTAAACGTCATCAACCTATTCTAAATCTTTTTATTGACATGGCATTACACACTTTAGAAAAATCTCTCAGGTGTGCTGGTTTCCTCAAGATGTTTTTTTACCGGTTTCAGTAATCATAATTAATTTGTAATACGCACGGGAATTCAAGATATTGGCGCGTGTCGGAATTGGAACCTAAGACCAGTGACTTGGCAGTCCAACGGTCGTATCCCTAGGCTATTATTGCTTCTAGAGGTTATTTAAACACTCACTGACGTACAGTTCTCTTGGGGAACAGTCCATGGGCCAATTGTTCTTTGGGTGAAAAGTTATTGGTCAAAACATTCTGTTGATTAAGCATTCACTGAAGAAGAATTATGTGGGCGAAACGTTCGTGGATGAAAAGTCCTTTGGACGAAAAGATAATGGGTCAAAAATAATGTTGACCAATGGTTCATGGGCCAATCGACTGTTGGTAAATCGTTTCAGTTTCAAGAAATTGAGATACTTATTCATCCATAATGTGATGGTAAACAAATGAACTGTTCCTACAAAGACAGAGCTTAAAGGATTCAGTAACCAAGCCCAAAAAATTAACAAAAAAAATACATGATGTCTAAACTCTTGACCCCGAGCACACCTATTGCCTTCCTACTATGTCTCTAATTATGGTATTCGAATGGTTATGGTTAATAAAAGGGCGATACAGTAAAATGTTGCTCTTCCGAGACAGTAACGTAAGTGTGTGGTGTGTGTAGGTATAAGCGCTCGGCCGAGTACTGATGTGCAAAATATGACGCTTCACCTGGCCGGCGGGCGAGGAGACGGGTTGCTTGCGGGCGGCGCGGAGGGGTTTTTTATGGTAGATAAAACTCATCCAATGACGAATCCCGCTCTTGGGCGGAGCGGGAAACAGTGTCAGACCCTTACTGTCTAAACAACATACCCCGTTCCTCTCTTGCCTTATTCCCAGAGCCCCGGTGTAACGCTTTCGCACCAACCCTCGGCTGCAGGAGGCTTCGACCCTGAAGGGCCCCACAGTTTGCTGAAAACACCTTGAGGCGCGCGGGAGCAGTGCACGCCGTCGACGACTTGGTCTCGGTTTGGACTGTTACCAGACAACCGGACGGCGAGGTACCCATTGCTCACTGTCCGCAAGCCAGCATCTACGGTGGCCGGATATCGGCGAGATCGCGGCGGCGACGGCTACGGCGAGGGCGCTGTTGCCCTTGCCTTATGCGGTCGGCCTCCTCCTTTACGAGCATTACTGCTTCGCAGAAGGAGACGACCGCTTGCCATTCTTATTCGCTGCTGACCATGACCTGAACCAAGGCCCGGCGCGTGAGGTCGCTGCCGCCGATCACCCCCACGAGGACACGGCGATGCTCTTCTCAAACGGGGCACACCTCCACCGTGTGCTCCACCGTGTCCTCTGGGCTGGCCACACAGTGGCGACACCCGGGCGTCTCTTCCGCACGAATCCGGCGCAGGAATCTCCTGAACTTCCCATGTCCGGTGAGAAACTGCGTCATGCGGAAGATGAGGACGCCGTGATGTCTATCCAACCACGTCTCAAAGAGGGGACTTACCGCCGCGGTTATGGCGTGTCCAAGAGGGTATGTAGCTCTATAAAGTACTTTTAGATAATTATGTCGATGCCTCCCACGTAAGTTGTTGTAACCCACAAAATGGCGATTTTGGGTTTTTTATGTAAAAGTGTCTAATTTTATGTAAACTATCCTACAAAAAAACAAAAAGTCCAAAAAACCTATTATTTAAGGTACTTTTGAAACGTATAATGTATATTTCGAACGATTCCGGCGTAGACTGTAGTATTTATTACTTGCAATGGTTTACAACGGGGAAAAGCGCACGTTGTCGCGGGCGTAGTGTTGGTGGTAAAAATAAAGACACTACAACGTACACAAAAAAAATATTTATTTGTAAAAACCGATATGGGTCGTGGGTAGGGTTAAGCCCGGCTGATAGTAAGCTTCCGTAGGTCCCGGACTTCCCTGGAGAGTGGCGGCCGAAGGTGATGGGTGACCGATGGCGGGGGGACGAGGTGGTAACGAGGTGTGGGTCTGCTTTGACGAACGGCGACAGGCCAGGGTTCGGTGCCCGTACGTGGCAGCGCCGTTTCTTATCCGTACTTCGTTCCCTGGAGAATTAAATAATCACCAAGCTTAAGCCACAGTCTTATCATGCGTCTCCGCCGATTGCGATCACCATTAAAGCCAAGCCAAGCGAAGTCGGGTGCGAGAATGTAGGTAGAAGGTGAAGTGGCATTGATCGCAATCAGAACGGAGCATGAAAATAGTTACCTACCTAATAAGATATACTCAAAAGAAAAAATAGATAAGTGAGTACACACGGCGTCACATGGAGTTACCCTTATTGGACTTTGAACCGTCCTTATGTCTGAGACATAAGTGCTAGTTTTGCACCGCGGGGGGGTTAACTCGATCCGACGCCGACTGTACTACTCTTTACAGTTATTACAGTAGGTACAATAAAATAACAGTCACTACAAGCCCAACAATAAAGCAATTAGCACAAAAGAATTTAATGGGAGTGAAGAAAAGACACTAATTAGTACCTAACTTTTTATGACCATAACAAAGGATTTGCGTTCGGCTTTCGATTCTTGCCTACCTATTTGTTAACAATAAGCACTGAGCGATTATTACATAAAATAGTAATTGTTCATCACTTACCCTGTTCGGGGAATTTAACCGTTGCACTTAACAATAATTGTACGAATTTATACTATATTATTTAACGTACTTTCTGTTATACCATAAGTTTGTATGCATTAGTCAATACGTGACTATTTATTGAGTTTAAAAAAACTCACAAAATACTACAATAATTTAATTCGGTTGATCTCGTGCTACCACGGCTAGATTCTGCGTGAGTGTGTCGATAGAAAAAAATGCTGGTTTTCAACGAGCCCGGAACGTATTGCGAAAACGTGTTGCTATTGGTCAGCTCATAAATCATACGATCTGTTTAGAACAAAAGACGATGAGGAATCGCGCCGCTATTGGTCAGTTCAAAGATCATACGATACTTTTGAACAAAAGACGACGAGGAATCGCGTCGCTATTCGTCAGTTCATAAATCATACGATATTGGAATGAATAGAAGCCGGTTAGGGTACCGTGAGGCAAATAAGCGAACCATCATCAATTACATATTACTTACTTAGCTGAGTGTAAATAGTTATTGTGCGTATTATATTGATAAGTTAGGTTTATTATTTTATTAAATTAAGTGTGTATATTTTTTATAGGTAATTAGTGACTTTATTTATTTTAAATAATATTTGTTATTTTAAAATGTAAAGTAGTGTAGTTTTAATAATTAGTAATTTAGCCTTTTTTTTATTGTTATTTTTTTTATTGTTTATTTTTTTTTTAACTTTATTATTAATTTTAAGTTTTATTTTGGTTTTAAAATAAAAATGTACGTATAACGTTACATTACCCCGTCGCGTCACCAAGGATTTCATTCTCTCTTAATAAAATCCGCATTTTAAAGTAATTAGTTATTGCTTGTATTTACTCATTCATACTAATTTCATACTTCACGCTATCATAAGGGCAACAATAAGCACTTTGGAATATTGACGCATTCTAACATTAAGAAGGTTCCTGTTATAAAAAAAAAAACTGGTAACCCATACAAACTATTTTTACGTACATAGATGTTATATTGCGCGAAGTAACGTATTAATTTTAAAATAAAATAAAAATGCTATTTGTTTAGGCCAATAAGTTTCAAATCTTTGATATGCCAGGTACCTAAGTCTTTACCGGACATATCTTCAAGGACGTATACAAGAGGAGATTTTTTATGTGTTACACGACATTTAATGAATTTCGGTGCCAATTTCTTGCTGAAATATTTGTCTTTATCGCTTAAAACGTAAGCGCGCTTCATGACAATATCTCCTACATTAAATTCGGCACTTTTTCGACGCAGATTATAATGTGCTGTATTTTTTTTATGTGCATGCCAAAGTTTTGCCTGTACGTCATTAAAAATATTTGAGAGACACCCTAAATTTTCGGCATAAATATCCCGAGGTAAGAACAAAACCTCTTCGCCTAGATCTGAGTCTGTGTAGTGTGTACCACAGGCAACGAGCTCTCTTCCATAGACTAAAAATGATGGAGTGAAGCCGGTCGCTTCATTGACGGAATTATTTATGGCGAATTGGACTTTTGGTATAAAGATGTCCCAAGACCGATGGTCATTTTCTACGAACGTTGAAATGCAAGTTATAATGGTCCTGTTATACCGTTCTACCGTATTGACTTGCGGTGTGTATTTAGGGGTATAATAGATATTTGGGATGTTATAATTTTTGAAAAATGAAGTAGTATCACGACTAATAAATTGTGTTCCGTTATCCAAGAATATTGTTTGAGGAATGCCATGAACGAGAAAAACTGAGTCCTCTAAAATTTTGATTATAACATCTGAAGTGGCTTTTTTAATTGGAAAAATGAGGCAAAATTTTGAAAAACAACATGTTACGACTAAAATATAACAGTTCTGTTTACGAGTAACAGGTAGCGGGCCCATAAGGTCGATCGAGATCATTTGGAATGGTCGAGAGCACTGCTTAGGACGACCCATAATACCCAGAGTTTGATGATTGTGCATTTTGTACTCCAAACATTTCTGACATGATCCGATAAATTTAACGACGTCCCCGTGCATGCCTGGCCAGAAATAACGGAGTGAGAGGCGGTTATACGTCTTAAATATGCCTAGATGACCGGCAGTCGGCTGTGAATGATTTTCAGCTATGATTTTTTCTCGTAGTTCGGAAGGAACTACGATCTTCCAAGAAAACTCATTACTGAGGCTACCTTTACCTTTAGTTAATCTATATAAAATATTATCTGTAATTTGATAATTTGGAAAGTCTTGAGGTATGTTAGTACAACCTTTATAGATTTTCTTGTACCACTCGTCCTTAGAGTCCGCTATCTCGGAAGCACTAATGGCAGCTACAGGAACGGAACGCGAAAGAGCATCAGGGATAACATTATCGACCCCACGACGATGCTTAAGGTCAAAGTTAAATGCGGACAATCGTACGCCCCAACGAGCCAGACGACCGGTCGGGTTACTTAGAGAAAGAAACCATTTCAGCGCACTATGGTCTGTATACACAGTGAATGGCTTTCCGTTCTCCAAGTAACACCGCCAATGCTCAAGGGCAGTAATAACGGCTAAAGTCTCACGCTCCGTTATGCTGTAGTTCCTTTCAGCTGCGGTCAAGGATCTACTCATGTAGGCAACTGGGTGTTCCTTGCCGTCTTTAGTTTGCGTGAGCATAGCACCTACTCCGAAATTGCTCGCGTCCGTGTGAACCTCGAACGGTTGGTCATAGTTAGGACATGTGAGGACAGGAGCGGAGACCAAACACTCTTTGAGTGTATGAAATGAAGCATCAGCCTCCGGAGTCCACTTGAATGGGGGCGTACCTTTTTTATTAGACGTCAACCTATTAAGAGGCCCAGCTATAGTACTGAAATTTGGGACAAAACGGCGGTACCAAGTCGCTGTCCCGAGAAACCTTTTTAATTCTTTACGAGATGAAGGAGTTGGGTAATTTAAAATAGCCTCAACTTTCTCGGGATCAGTCCGCAATCCACAACTATCCACCACGTAGCCAAGATACCTAAGTTGGTTGCGGAAAAATTTGCACTTTTCTAGATTGACGGTGAGATTGGCATGTTTAAGCTTTTCTAGGACTCTTAATAAAAGCGTGACGTGTGATTTATAGTCTCTAGTTATCACGATAATGTCATCGAGATAAGCGAAGACATTAGGGCCAAATTCGCCAAACAACAAATCGACTAAACGCTGTTGGGTTGCTGGTGCGTTAGTCAATCCAAAGGCGGTACTTTTAAAGCGTAGAGTTCCTCTGCCCGGGACATAGAAAGCGGTTTTATCCCGGTCTTCAGGAGCAATCAAAATTTGCCAGAAACTTTTGGACAAATCGATGCTACTTAAAAAACGAGCGTCACGGAGATTGTCCAAGATCTCTGAAATATATGGCAAATTATATGCGTCTTTCTTGGTTACCGAATTGAGCTTCCGACTATCGAGGCAAAACCTCGGCTCGCCATTCTTCTTGGTAACCAAGAGAACCGGTGAAGACCAAGCACTTTCGCACGGCTCGATTACGTCAAGTGCCAACATCTCATCTACCTGCTCAACCAGGATACGCTGTTTCTCCGGTGACATGCGGTAATACCTCTGTCGTATCGGTTGGGCATCTCCGGTATCGATTCGATGGGTAATCAAGTTTGTTCTACCGAGACCTTTTCTTTCGAAAGAAATATCCTTATACTGTTCTATGATGTTGTCGGCAATCAGTTTTTCCGAATCACTCAAGTGTTCATAACTATGAATGAGAGGCTCATTATCTACTTCTACCTCCTTAGGAACAGTAGCGAGAGTGATACTACCTAAATATTTAGGACACAAATGAAACTTTCGCCAGAAATCGACACCCAATATCAGAGACGTTTCTACCTGTGGTACCACGACAGCTTGAATAAGGTGGAAATCACCTTCAAAGTGTACAGAGATATTCATGTAACCTAAGCTTTTTAACGATTGACCGCCTGCTGCTGTGACGAGAACACAACGGTCAGTAACAAGTTTGCAACCTCGTTTTTCTAACAAAATGTGAGAATTGTTGCCTAAAACTGTGACTGCTGAACCCGAATCTAGGAGTCCAGTGAAAGGTAGATTATTTAATAAGACAGAAACATAAGGTCTATTGTCTTTACTAGGTAATTCATGAATTGTGGCCGTATTATATGAGCTAAAGAATACTCTTAACGTTTGCAGCCAATTTTCCCAGTCGGTTTTATCGAAATGGCTGACTGAACTGCCACAATTCGACCTATTTAGTTTTTTTGAAACTGAAGGTTTTATTTTATTGCAATCTGGACAATCAGGCGATTTTACGTCTTTACGACCACACTTAAAGCAATATATTTTGTCTTTGTTCTCTGTGCATTGTCTCAGATTGTGTGTATTTACACGACACCTAGGGCAAAAACGAGGTTTCCCTGTTTCAATGGCATGTATATATGTTTGATTTTGATGAGATTTATTAGGATAGTGATTGTATGAATTATCTTTATGTTCATTTCTATGAGCGTTATTATAATGTGTGTTACTATTTTTGTTATAATTTGTGCTGTTATTTTTATTATTAAATTTTGTATATTGATTATTGTAATTTTGTTTAAATGAACTTGTTTTATTACTAAATTTATGTTTACTATCATTGTACGCAAATTCAGGAGCTAATGTGGATGATGTCGCACTACTAGGTTCACGGAAATTAGCAAGACGTGCTTGAATGTTCTCGTAGTTGCGACATAATGACAGTAAGGAATCGAGTGTCGAAATTTCGTTTGCTGATGCCAGGGTACTGGCGTAGCACGGTCTAATATTATGGAGGATTATTTCTAATTTGTCCTCCTCTGATATAGTTTTCGCTAGGCGCGAAAATAATCCAGACATTATGGACAAATAGATGGTGATGTTCTCTGATTCACCTTGAGTACGAGAACGGATCTCAGAGAGCAGTCTGTAATCATAATCAGACTGGCTGAAATCCCGTTTTAACAAATCGATTACTTCACTCCATGTCGACACTCGATCTCTCACACTCCGAAACCAATGTAAGGCGTCACCTGTGAATATTTCAGTGGCATATGATAGGACTTTAGATTCTGCGATATTTCGAGCGTCGCAAAATTCTGTGATACGTTGGATGAAAGCTCGAACGCACGTCTTTCCGTCGTATTTTATCTTGCCCAAATCAGATGATAGTCCGCGATCGCAACTAACCGAGACATTCACAGGCAGCGCAGAAGTAGAAGGATTTGAAGAATCCAGATTAGAACTCAAAGGGTCTAGTTCTTTATCTTTGAAAGATTTGACTATGTCCGAATATTCTTTAAATTTAGATACACAAGAATCGTAATCTGCTTTAGAAGATATGTCCTCGATGATGATTCGGTTTAAGCGATGGTACAAATGATTTAGCAAGTTCTGAGTACGCAGTAATGTATTTCTATCTAATTTAGATCCCAAATTGGACTTAATTTTATCTAGGGTCTCACTAACCTCTTCTAAATCATCGTCAGCTTCATAAGGGCTTTCCAAAACATCCTCGGAAGGAAAGAGCGGACCTAGTTTAGCTATTTGCTTACGCATTTCCGTAACTGTGGTAGCAGGTGTAGTACCTCTAATGGTAATTTCGTACTCTAATTCGGTCTTTTGCAATGACAAGAACTTTACTGGATGAGACATTGTGATAAAAAAAATACAAACTTACGACAAAAAAAAAAAAATAAAAGGTACGGAACCCAATTGAAAACGGTGAGAAATAAATTAATTCAAAGCTATTTGTAGTAAAACTTGCTTAAGTATAAAAAATATTTGTACGGAACCCGATATTATTTTATAGCAAAAATATTCCTATCACGAAAATTACGACTCTAAGTAAGTGATGAACCAGTACTATGCATTTAGCTAAATAAGCGAACTCCGTCTGTTACAATTAAAATTAAGACTACATGAAAGAGTTATATAAAAGAGCACACATAAAGCTGCAAATAAAAAATAAAAAGAACAAAAAAAGACGTTCACAAAAATAAAAAGCACACAACACACAACTACTTACTACGAAAGCAAACCATCAGCCCATAAAATTACCAAGTTGTAGGCGCCAGTGTCGCGGGCGTAGTGTTGGTGGTAAAAATAAAGACACTACAACGTACACAAAAAAAATATTTATTTGTAAAAACCGATATGGGTCGTGGGTAGGGTTAAGCCCGGCTGATAGTAAGCTTCCGTAGGTCCCGGACTTCCCTGGAGAGTGGCGGCCGAAGGTGATGGGTGACCGATGGCGGGGGGACGAGGTGGTAACGAGGTGTGGGTCTGCTTTGACGAACGGCGACAGGCCAGGGTTCGGTGCCCGTACGTGGCAGCGCCGTTTCTTATCCGTACTTCGTTCCCTGGAGAATTAAATAATCACCAAGCTTAAGCCACAGTCTTATCATGCGTCTCCGCCGATTGCGATCACCATTAAAGCCAAGCCAAGCGAAGTCGGGTGCGAGAATGTAGGTAGAAGGTGAAGTGGCATTGATCGCAATCAGAACGGAGCATGAAAATAGTTACCTACCTAATAAGATATACTCAAAAGAAAAAATAGATAAGTGAGTACACACGGCGTCACATGGAGTTACCCTTATTGGACTTTGAACCGTCCTTATGTCTGAGACATAAGTGCTAGTTTTGCACCGCGGGGGGGTTAACTCGATCCGACGCCGACTGTACTACTCTTTACAGTTATTACAGTAGGTACAATAAAATAACAGTCACTACAAGCCCAACAATAAAGCAATTAGCACAAAAGAATTTAATGGGAGTGAAGAAAAGACACTAATTAGTACCTAACTTTTTATGACCATAACAAAGGATTTGCGTTCGGCTTTCGATTCTTGCCTACCTATTTGTTAACAATAAGCACTGAGCGATTATTACATAAAATAGTAATTGTTCATCACTTACCCTGTTCGGGGAATTTAACCGTTGCACTTAACAATAATTGTACGAATTTATACTATATTATTTAACGTACTTTCTGTTATACCATAAGTTTGTATGCATTAGTCAATACGTGACTATTTATTGAGTTTAAAAAAACTCACAAAATACTACAATAATTTAATTCGGTTGATCTCGTGCTACCACGGCTAGATTCTGCGTGAGTGTGTCGATAGAAAAAAATGCTGGTTTTCAACGAGCCCGGAACGTATTGCGAAAACGTGTTGCTATTGGTCAGCTCATAAATCATACGATCTGTTTAGAACAAAAGACGATGAGGAATCGCGCCGCTATTGGTCAGTTCAAAGATCATACGATACTTTTGAACAAAAGACGACGAGGAATCGCGTCGCTATTCGTCAGTTCATAAATCATACGATATTGGAATGAATAGAAGCCGGTTAGGGTACCGTGAGGCAAATAAGCGAACCATCATCAATTACATATTACTTACTTAGCTGAGTGTAAATAGTTATTGTGCGTATTATATTGATAAGTTAGGTTTATTATTTTATTAAATTAAGTGTGTATATTTTTTATAGGTAATTAGTGACTTTATTTATTTTAAATAATATTTGTTATTTTAAAATGTAAAGTAGTGTAGTTTTAATAATTAGTAATTTAGCCTTTTTTTTATTGTTATTTTTTTTATTGTTTATTTTTTTTTTAACTTTATTATTAATTTTAAGTTTTATTTTGGTTTTAAAATAAAAATGTACGTATAACGTTACAACGTGCGTCCGTTGTATGTAACACATGTCACAGATTACGCTGGAATTCGGTGCCAGTTGCACCTCTCACGCAATTTTTACGTCATTAATTTAATATTCTAGTAATTACTATTCCGCTTAATCTTATCTTTAACTAACATGATAACCATTTAAAATATGGTATTGATCCCATAAAACAATTTACGTCGCTAATTTTAAAATTATTTTATGTTAAGTGATACGTAAAACATTTTACTTCGATGCTAGATATGTAAAAGTAAGTTGTAACATCACATACAATGATTTACGTCGCTATTCGTTTGAAATAAGTACGTTGTATGTATTTTTTAGGGAGTGTTTTATGAATATTACTGAAGTCAGAGTCATTCTAGGTAACCATTTTCAATGAATCTGTGAAGTTTTAAATGACTAAATTAACAGATGATAGCATATTTGGAACTTTGGACCTTGAAACTGCTCACTTACTCGTATTTCATAGCTGTGTAGTATAATAACCATTTGGATTACGACTGTTATAGCCATTTTTGTTTATATTATATCATTATTATTATAGCAAGCCTGTGCTGTCCTACTGCTGGGCAAAGGCCTCCCTCCATTCTTTCCAGTTATCTTAGTTACTCGCTTTATCGTACCAAGTATCAAGGAAGGCATCAGGTCGTGTCGAGGAAATGTGGGCCTGGAGCACAAAAGGTACCGAAAGATTACACCAGGACTTTATTTCTTGCTCGTGTTTATTGCTAGTTTCCCAAATCAAAAAACATTGTTCGTAACTTTTACCTTAGTCACCACCTGCATGTTTCTGCACTGTTGACCTCTTCAAGCTAAGTCTACTATCAGTAATTTGATTAAATAAAGTATCGTTTGAAAAAGGTAATGAAAAAAATACACATTTAAAGACTAGAGATTTTTCAAAAAGGCCAATCGTCAAAGAAAAACCTTTCTAGTAAAATATCAAAAACAGCCAGTAGGAAAACTGGTCTATTAAGTCTGCAGTTGCTGTAAGCACTATTTCAATGAATTTAACTAAAAAAGTGACAGAGAAAACGACGTATAACTATGGCTAATTTAGTTATAGGAGAGCCAAGCTTAGAATTTATGCTGATACTATTGTGAGACATAAGTAAATAAGAATAAATTGTCTGTTGCCGTTACTGAAACTTCAAACTTCAGACGTGTATAAACAACAGTTTCCCCATTTCTATAAGTGATTAAGTTCTTAATAAGGTGTTAGTTAAATTTGATATACCAACGACAGTATTAATCCCAGATCAAAGAGATATTTAACAGCCTGTGAAAAAGTCTGGGTCTGTCAAAACCATCGTTTGTTACCATTTCAAGTCTTTTCAACTGCTTGCAAGTTGAGACACACTATGTTTGACTAAATTCACTAATGTTATATTAAGACAGAGGTTTAAACTTTTAGTATATATTAATAACGTATAGCTTTTGCCTAAAGGGTACACAGAGAAAACAAGATCTGAAAGATCATAATATCGTAAAAATAAAAGAGGTACCAGTTTGTTCTGAAGATTCAATATTATGTTTTATCAGACTGTAAGGTGATGACCACTTCTTTCGGCAACAATACCTTATGATGCCGAAATGCTGATGATATGAATACACCAGTTAGGTGCATGAAACCAGCTTTTTAGAGTCGGGAAATAATCCCTTTATTGTACTTATATTACGAGCAAAACTTAATATTTGCAGGCTTTTCTAGATTCAGTGTAAGTTATTAAACATTACTTATTTACCTATCGTTTGTCTTGGATATGGTTACGAAAAGAAGAAGAATAAAGCATATTACAGCTACAAGTATAGTCACTTGAAAAAATGGAGGGAGGAAAAGATTACAAAGTGATAGTGAGACGGGTGATACGACAAAATAGAAGAATAAGCTTGTTCCACCGACTCCAAATCACATTTGACTAAGATAGGAACATGATGATGGTTTTTCTATTTTTAAATCTTATGGGTTAATAGAATTTTCTTAATCATTTTGGTTACGATACTTTTTTGAGTTTTGATTATTTAAACTGTAGTAAAAATTTGGTTAAAGGACGATGTAATTAATTGAAAGTATAATTTAAATTTAGAAAAAGCTTAAATTTTTATTTTATATTTTTTAAAATGATTTTTAATCTTAATCCTTAAAGTTTTCCTAATATTTAAAATATCGTTTCTTATTCTAAACTCTAAACCCTAAAAATTTTGATAAACTTGATTGAAAATATTCTGCTTTTTTTGTATTTCGGTAACGTATCAACGAAAAGGTATCGTCCTAAATGAAATTAGGCTGAAAAAACATTGTATTTATTTTATTATATCAAGTAATAATACACATACCACACCTTTTTTTTTATTTGTAATCGACGTAAATTCATGTAAGTATCAGATATGATCCAAATCGGCTCTTGAACTCCCGTGTATAATAGTGTAAGTGATAGTTACAACATTTTGTGAGGACCTCATGTCGCGGTAAACAGTTGTAACAACAAAATTCAGGAAACCGTTAAAATTATAAAGTAATGACATGCAGTAAACAATAACATATTAAAAACTATACGCTCATACCGAATTTCAAAAAGATTCTTTGAAAAATGTGGCTTGTATCGCAAAAAGTATCTTTAAAACGCTCTCCTGTAAAATTGCATTTTTGGGGTTACAACAACTTACGTGGGAGGCATCGATGTTCTTTTAAAAACTAAATTGTCTAAAATAATAACAGAAATTAACACGGGCAAAGTCGTGGGTAACAGCTATAATTTATAAAGTTGAGGAGGTTGTTTGCAAAAATAAATATGATGCCCAAAATAACTATTCCACGCGGACGAAGTCGCGGGCACAGCTAGCCTATAATATAAAAATGAATCGCAAAATGTGTTGGTAAGCGCAAAACTCGAGAATGGCTTAACCGATTTCGATAATTCTTTTTTTGTTGTGTTTGTTATTGTCAGGAGAAGGTTCGTATGAAAAATAAAAAATAGGGTATAGAAGGGTAGACTAGGGTTGAGCAGGGTAGAGTAGGGTAGACTGGAGTAAAGTAGAATAAACTGTTGCCGGGAGCGAAGCCGCGGGCAAAAGCTAGTCTTATATATAAAAATGAATCGCAAAATGTGTTGGTAAGCGCAAAACTCGAGAATAGCTGAACCGATTTCGCTAATTCTTTTTTTGTTGTGTTTGTTATTGTCAGAAGAAGGTTCTTATGAAAAAAAAAGGATAGGGCAAAGTAGGATACAGTTAGGTAGGGTAGAGTGGAATAGTAGAATAATCTGTTGCCGGGGGCGAAGCCGTGGGCAAAAGCTAGTTTGAAATAAATACTTTGAATTTGAATTTGATTAGCATTGGGAATTTTTGACGACGTGGAATCAGAGCATCGTTTGCAACGTTTCCGTGTCTGTAAAATCACTTGCGACCAGGACTCGTTCATGAACAACAGGCTCTCGTATAAAATTGTATTTTTTCTAAATAAATCCTGTAAAGTATCCTTGAATACTCCTGTCATTGAAGAGTTCCTGCCCCTATACACTTGCTAGTTGCTACACACCTACACAAGGTCAAAACATACACATATGACGTCGTTTCTTTTGACCGCCTTCTAACGATCAATTTTGTTTGACAAATATGTTTTGTCAACTTCACGTTGTCATCACACAGTAGCTTTAGCGATCAAAAGTTAATATTTTGTCCCTAATGCTAATCAACCTATTACTTTCTACTATGTTGGACGTAGCGTAGCATCCTCCATGACAAAGGCAACTGAGATATTGGTTTTCAAAGTCAAAGTCAAAATAATTTTATTCCAAATAAACCATTTACAGGCACTTTTGAAACGTCAAGTCTGTCTGTGCTAAAAAAATGATGCTAATTGCACATTCCAAAGCGTAGGTCTCTATGGACAAGAATGTGCTAGAAAGTCCATGGACACTCTTTTCAATTATGGTAAGTATTACAAATACCGGAGTTACATATTTCTTGTCGATACTAATATGTGAGAACAATGTAAATAATTATAATAAATATAAAAAACAACTCTAAATATAGATATTAAAATAAACCATTGACAGCTAAGAGATGACCAATCTCAACTGACAGCGCCCGTTCACGGACATGACGCATATATCAGCACCACTCAGCTTAACCATTTTATAGGGAATAGAATAATCCAACACACGCGCCACCATCAGTGATATATTTGAAGTTGTCAAAAAATACCATTTACGTTCAAATTTGTTTGTCAAACACAACTTAAATTACCATTTTCATCAAACATGACGAAAAACGCGTCAAGAAATCTGTCAAATAATTTGACAAACGATTTGATCGTTTAGAGGACGGTTACTTCCTTCTAACTTCCTGTTAATTGTTCTAGAACATTCTGTTTCTAGAATATTCTTATAGATCTGACAACGTCGCGTCCATTTCCGTAATGTTTGTATAAATTGTAATGCCGGTGTTACACATTGGGGTGTTTTATATTTAACCGACTTCGAAACTAGCAGCTTCTATGAAGGTTGTATGTAGTAACTTCACGTAAAACAAAAAGCTACTATGAGTTCCAAATAAGAATAGGGAAACCAATAACCTCGACCTGTCAAATATTGAATAAAAAGTACGGTTTGTAAAAAATAGGTATTTGCGTATAAATAAAGGGTTCTTTTTTGCTTTGTATTACTATCATCATCATCATCATTTCAGCCGAAAGCCTTCCACTGCTGGACATAGGCCTCCCCCAAGCGCCGCCACAAAGACCGGTCCTGTGCGTCTCGCATCCATCGGCTTCTAGCAACCCTGACCAGGTCATCGGTCCGCCTTGTGGGAGGCCTTCCAACGCTACGTCTTCCGGTACGCGGTCGCCACTCCAGAACCTTTCGGCCCCAACGTCCATCCGTTCTGCGTGCAATGTGCCCTGCCCATTGCCACTTAAGTTTGGCGATTCTTTTCGCTATGTCGGCAACCTTGGTTCTCTTGCGGATATCCTCATTTCTGATTCTATCACGCAAGGATACTCCGAGCATAGCCCTTTCCATTGCCCTTTGAGTGACCTTGAGTCTTTTTATAAGGCCCATTGTAAGCGACCACGTCATCAACGACGGCGACGAGCCATACGTCATCAAGTTTTGTCCATGTTCATTTTAAGACCCACTCTTTCGGAGGCTCTACTGAGGTCATCGAGCATTGTACTAAGCTTCTCCGTAGTCTCAGCCATGACCACGATGTCGTCGGCAAACCGAGGGTGAGTGATGTACTCGCCATTGAAATTAATGCCTAGACCACTCCAGTCCAGAACCTTGAAGACATCCTCCATTGCAGCCGTGAACAGTTTCGGAGAAATGACGTCTCCCTGCCTTACACCTCGCTGCAAGAGGATAGGTTTCGAGGTCTGGTCCTGAAGGCGGACTGACATGGTGGCGTTGCTGTACAAACACTTCAGCACCTCGATGTACCGATAATCGATCTGGCACCGCTGGAGAGACTGCAGTACAGCCCAGGTCTTGATCGAATCGAAGGCTTTCTCGTAGTCCACAAACGCTAAGCAGAGAGGCTGATTATACTCCTCAGTCTTCTGTATAACCTGCCGCAGCGTATGTATGTGGTCCACGGTGCTAAAGCCTTTTCGGAATCCAGCTTGTTCGGGAGGCTGGAAGTCGTCGAGCCTGCGCGCGAGACGGTTCGTGATGACTCTGGAAAACAGCTTGTAGACATGGCTCAGAAGTGAGATGGGCCTGTAGTTCTTAAGCAGGGCATTATCACCCTTCTTAAAGAAGAGTACCACCACACCTCTACTCCATGCCCGTGGCGTTTCTCCCTCGAGTATGACGGAATCGAATAACTTCTGAAGGGCCTTAAGGACCGGTTTTCCACCCGCCTTCAGAAGTTCAGCCGTAATTCCGTCCTCACCCGACGCCTTGTTGTTTTTGAGCTGCTTCAGAGCCATCCTAATCTCGTACAGGCTGACGTCCGTTGTATTACTAAGTCTTAGTTAATTCTAGATGAATTAAAAATGTTATTGTTTAATATAAATTAGCTATAAATATTGTTTTAAGCCATTAATAGCTTAATAGAAAAACTGTTTTCTGACTTATTTTCATTGTTAGCAACAATTCGCCTTTTCTTCCATTTATCACTTCTCAGACACATTACAGAGATAAACAAAGCTTGGCTTGGCCCCAGTGCGAAGGGCAAAGAAAGAACAGGGCGCGGTGTTTAGTCAGTAAGAGTCTGCCACTGTTACCCACTCCGCCCAAGAGCGGGATTCGTCGTATGATTTTTACCCACCATAAAAAAGAAACCATAAAATTTCGATTAAATTTATTTTTCGCTTTTTGTAACCACATTTTAGAGTTAGAAGTTCAATCGTTTGTTAAACGTATACAAATCTGAACAAATCATTGTTCAGATTTTTATAAGTATATAGTATAATAAAAGTTTATAAAAACGCCCACGTCTGGTGCGGGCATTACACTTATATGTGTAGTGGTCGAGGGTAGTTGTGCACAACATTGTATTTCTGAAGGTAGTTGTATTAAGGTGTATTGTTCCACAGTCGCGTCATGTTGCCACTCTTCCATCCCCGCTGCCACGCATTCACACGACCAGCGCAGCGGACACTGGCAGACATTTTATTTTTAATTCATTTCATGTTGAAAGTTGGTGATCAGTGTAAAGACTTCGAAATATTGAAGTTATTATGCGTAAGTGATTTAAATCTGTAACGCTGTTCAATACGAGATGTTTCTTTATGATCATCAGCCTTTTTAATGTTTCTACTGCTGGGACACAGGCCTTCTCTCTAGTAAAGAGAATGGGTCATAACCACGCCGGCCCAGTGCGGATATGTCATCGAATTTTCAGAAAATATTTAGACATTTAGAGATGATTAGGCATGTAATTACTTAAGCCCTAAGCTAACGAAGGCGTTCGCACATCTATTGTCTTTCTATTGTGTATCTAATGATGGTATTCAAAGAATAAACTGGTGCGTCTAACCTTCAACGATAGTATCACTGCTTACCATCAGGCGGGATGGTGATGATGGCATCTAGTCGTGGGCGACGTGGGGCCTCGCCCGCGGCCTGAATGTGAATTGTGTTCAATCGTGTCGCCATTTTAAAAAAGTGTTCTTTCTACTTTGACAAAGAAAGCGTTGTTCTGAGCGCTAGCTGCGACAAACTTCCTACCACCTAATAAATATAATTTTCTCACTGTTTAAACCTTTCCTGAACTTTTACGAGAATTTCAAAACCAAAATTAGCCAAATTGGTCAAGCCGTTGACGAGTTTCAGCGACATAATCGGCTGGACCAATTTGATTTATTTTGGTTTTGAAATATTCTTGAATTATCAGTTATTTCGGCTGTGAGAGTGCAGGGACTAGGAGCGTGAAATGTTGCTATAGGTTTTCTTTTATGACGTAGATGAGCACTAAGAGAAGTTATTTGAAAATTCTCTTCTTCCGGGGATAAAACGGGGTTCAAAAGTTTGTATAGAGGAACTTATTGCCACGTGGGCGAAGCCGCCGTCAGTAACTAGTCTAGTATAACACAGTATCTCCTTACGACATTTACCTTCCCACTACACCGCATATAATATTCATAGAACATAAATCAACTTATTCATTTGTTTTTTCAGATCGTAACGTTCCACGAAGACAGCCGACTATTGCCGAGCGTTACCGAGCTCTGTCGGTTATGAAGCACCGACCGTTCCGTTGAAGCTAGCGCTATGTTCCAGCTTGTTGTACAATGAGGCAGGCAGGTGCAGGGTGTGATACCGCCGCAGCAGTTGTTACAAGATAACATAACCAGCAAGAACAAAGCTTGAAATGTAGCAGGTGAGAAGTTATATCCGTTAATTTCAATTCAAATAATTTATTCAAAAAATTTCAGCCCCTACAGCTTGGTTTTGGCTCCAGAGGGGGCTGCGAGGCCGCCGTACATGCCCTCTCCACATACCTAAATTCCAAAAAGGGTGAGGTCATCCTCAAGGTTGACGTTAAAAACGCCTTTAATTCTGTTAATAGGGACACTTTGTTGGCTGAAGCAAAAAAAGCGCTACCTGAAATTTTTGGCTTTCTGTGGCAGTGCTATAGGCACCCACATGATAGGTATAAAGATAATGTTTTGGAATCTGCAGTTGGATGCCAACAAGGTGACCCTCTCGGGCCAGCAATTTTCAGCTTGGCTATTCATCCAATCATCCAACAGTTAAATTCAAAATTTAACGTGTGGTATTTAGATGATGGAACGCTAGGAGGTGACGTAGATACCGTTTTAGAAGATTTTCAATTACTCAAACAGCAATTTAAATCGATTGGCCTTGACCTCAACGAATCCAAATGTGAACTTTTTATTTCTGACAGCACTGACAGACTAACGACTCTACAGAAATTCTATGCAATAGCTCCAGAAATCAAAATTTTAGATAAAAGTTCACTGCGCCTCCTAGGTTCACCAATTTTGGAAGACGGTTTTTCTTCGTTCATCGACGACAAAATTGAGCGTTTCAACAACATTTCGGAAAGACTTTCCAAAATTAACCTTCATTCGGCTTTCACCCTCATACGATATTGTTGTTTTGCACCAAATTTCATGTATTTTCTCCGCTCTTCTCCTTTATGGAAGCAGCCACACCTCTTGGACAAAATTGATCAGACCATTCGGCATACACTAACATCCATCTTAAATGTGGCCCTGGATGACCGGGCTTGGCTTCAAGCTACGCTACCCATTCGTTTTGGTGGGCTCGGTATCCGCAAAATTACTAGTGTAAGCCTTCCTGCGTTCCTGTCTTCGGTCCGCAGCACTCAGCAGTTGACCAGTGGAATTTTGACTCAATCACTGGTTGACTGTGAGGTGCCGTGCTTGACCGATGCCTTGAGCGCCTGGAAATTGGCTTGCCCGGACGAGGCGTTGCCCGAGAACCCATCTTCCCAGAGACAGTGGGATGAGCCGCTCTGCAGGTTGGTACGGAATAACCTTATTAATACGTCCACCAACACTGCTGAGCGTGCCCGCCTACTGGCTGTGGGTGAATGGGAGTCGGGCCTTTGGCTACAGACGTTACCGTCACCCAACATAGGCACTATGCTGAGTGACACCACCTTCCGGATCGCTACATGCCTGCGACTGGGTGCTCCTAGCGGAGCTCCACATCGGTGTCAGTGCGGTGAAGTAGTCGACCGCCTCGGCCACCATGGCCTATCCTGCAGCAGAAGCGCTGGTCGGATAGCTAGGCACGCCAGCATTAATGACATCATCCGTCGAGCCCTTATCACCGCCGGGGTGCCAGCTGTTCTAGAACCCAATGGCCTGGCACGTGACGATGGGAAGAGGCCAGACGGGATGACCATAATGCCCTGGAAGTTGGGTAGGCCTCTGGTGTGGGATGCAACATGTGTCGACACCCTTGCGCCATCCCATCTTCTGAGTACGGCAGGTTGTGCTGGGGCGGCTGCTGCAAGTGCAGAAAACCTCAAACGGCGTAAATATAATAACCTTATTGGGAGTTATATGTTTGAGCCGTTTGGGGTTGAAACACTAGGGCCATGGGGTCCGAGCGCTCATCGAGTTGTACGCGACATCAGCAAACAGCTGGTCGACTCTTCGCGTGACCAGAGGGCTGGGCTTTACTTTTGTCAGCGAATCAGCATTGCCATCCAGCGTGGCAATGCTGCCAGCGTTCTGGGCACTTTTCCCATTGATATCGATGTGGATGAATTTTTTGATGCCCAATAAATCATTTGTAAATATTATTGTATTTTTAGTTTATTTAGGTTATTTTTAGTATAATTAAATGTATATTCTAAATTAATTAATTTTATATATAAATTATGTTTGTCAATTAAGTTTTTAATAAAAGAGGAAGGTTTACGTTTTAAAAAAAAAAAAAAAAAAAAAAAATAATTTATTCGTATAGAATGTGGGTAGTAGTTTTTTTTTCCAAATTTACTAAAAAGAATTAAAATTATTTAACCGACTTGGAAAAGGAAGAGGTTCTATGTTGTCAGTATTTTTGTGGATCGATTTTGAAAATTTTTGTTGAACTTCAGAATTAATTCCATAAAAATATCGTTTTTTCAGATCGTAACGTTCCACGAAGACAGCCGACTATTGCCGAGCGTTACCGAGCTCTGTCGGTTATGAAGCATCGCCCGTTCCGTTGAAGCTAGCGCTATGTTCCAGCTTGTTGTACAAAGAGGCAGGCAGGTGCAGGGTGTGATACCGCCGCAGCAGTTGTTACAAGATAACATAACCAGCAAGAACAAAGCTTGGAAAATGTTGCAGGTAAGAAATTATATCCGTTAATTTCAATTGTGTAGCTAAAAAAATCAAATCATTTATCTGCATAGAATGTGGGTACTTAGTAGTTTATTTTTTGCTAATAAGAAGTAGGATTTTTAACTGACTTCGAAAAGGAGGAGGTTCTATGTTCGGCTGTATGTAATTTAGTTTTATGTATGTCCACCGATATCTCAGTCAATTGTCATTCGCCCGAACCACTGGCGAGGTTGTAAAGGAACCTAGTGCTGCCAGGACAGATTTGCAAGTGTATTAAATAGTGTTTTTCAACACGCTTACGAAGAAATAAATAGAATACAATATAGTCATTTATAAAAGTGGCAAATAGAAATACGCGACTTGTGGAAGTCGCCTAGCCCCCAGCCTGATCCTATAATATTAAATTATAGAGAGGGTGAGTTCGCGCTTTTATTCGCACTAGAGCGGAAAACTACATTGTGTGCATAAAAGCAATAAAAGCGGGTTTTAGAGGAAGTGTATTGAAAAATACTTACATTGCGCTTTTGTTAATTTCAGGTCCTCATAGCTTCGATTGCTGTCGAAGCTCTCCACTATCTGGTGCTGGGAGCTAGTTACTAGATGGCAGCACTGTCACTTCACAGACCAAGCGAAATTAACCTTTAAACACCACCTGACACCGCTGTTGTGTGTAGAACCAACGTAACCAGTGTGAAAAATGACGAGGTTTGTAATTTTATTGTTTATAGACAGCGCTGATGTCACAGGCTCAGTGAATATAATAATTAATATATTATAATAATTACATATCGAATAACTGATGGCTTAGACTGTAAATCTCGGGTATGCAATTTTATTTTATTAAGATTTCTAAAAAGCTCATGCCCATGACGCACACATTCATATAATTATAACAAGAAAATATCTATTTGTTTCTTATAGCGCCATCTATGAAGTAGAATGCGAAACTTGCTTGAGTTGGGTTTCGTTCGTATAATGTAACGTCACACCTCAAAACTTATTCTTCTTCTTTTCGAGTCTGTTCTCAAACTAAATATTTTCTGACCAGTATTTAGCAACCTGTACAGCTCTAATATTGGCCTCGTAATCACTGACCTCTATCATTTATCACACTGGACTGGCTGCTAGTATGAAATGCTTTTGTCCCCGTTTGATATCCGCCATATTGGCGCTGTCGGTCACGGTGACTGTAGCGAGTGTCTACGGTACTAAAACTGGTAATGTCACGCCGCATACAATATTAGTCAAATTAGTTCTCTGGACGCTCGCGAGTGGCGCTTCGAATAGGCAAAAAAATTGGCTGTCAAACATATAGAACAGCCTGTCCAGTGGTAAGTAGTAGAGGTCAGTGTTTCGTATAGATCCTAAGAAGTACAGGTTCCAAACTCAGTCGAAACTAGTTGAAAATATTGAAAAAACAAGCGTTAATCATAGGAAGATAAAACTTAGAACGGTATGTCGTTCATAGCTGTGCTTGAAGTTCCCAGCACACGCAACTATTGTAATGAATTTAGGCACAAAATACTCCCATTGCACATTGGTTAATTTCAGGAACTCTCAGTCCTCATAGCTTCGATTGCTGTCGAAGATCTCCACTATCTGGTGCTGGGAGCTAGTTACTAGATGGCAGCACTGTCACTTCATACGTCAAATGAAAATAACCTTAAAATCCACCTGACACCGTGTTCAAAAGTGAAACCAACGTAACCAGGTACCTATGAAAATTGTTAAGGTTTGTCATTATTTAGTTCATCGACAGCGCCGTCATCACAGAACCTGTTAATATAATGACACTAGCAGTCTCGATAAACGTTGTCGTGGTCAGATCATAGTCATTGATCACTTCATGACATGGCCAAGTACAACTGACCAGATAGTTTTAATCGTTAAAGTTTGATGACATTTCAATCCCCGTTTGACATACTTTGTATAGACCTGTTATTACAATAGAAATGCTACATCAATGATATGATCAAACTATGATTGATATACCTATCATCAAATGTTGACGTTTAAACGATCTGGCCAATTTTATTTGGCCATAATTAACATGAAATGTATTTTTTTTTGCATGGCAATGCTGCCAGCGTGCTGGGCACTTTTCCCATAGATATCGATGTGGATGAATTTTTTGATGCCCAATAAATCATTTGTAAATATTAATTTATTGTTAGTTTAATGACCTTAGGTGGTTATTAGAATATTAATTAAATGAATATTGTTTTAAGAATAAAAAAATGGTTGGGTAAACAAAAAAAATAATAATTTCTATGAGTTAGCCACGACATTACACAAATCAGTCACGCTTTTTAAGAGATGTTAGGTGGCAACACACGAATAGAAGAATTACATACATATCTATATATTACATAAAATTGAATAGAAGATTTACATAAATATCCGTGTATAATACGTGGCGAATAAGTTGAACTACAATGGCGATAGAACTTCAATATGCAGTCACAGATTGTTGGGTTTTAATCGAAGCGCGACACTGCGGAGGGCTACGAGTAACTATAGCAACGGTGGCCAGTTTAGCTCTACTTATTTGCCGCGTATATCTGTAGGTATCACATTATGCCGTTTCGAAATGTTTTCGTAAAGTAAAGAGTGAACAGTATCCCATTCATGAGTCTGGTTCATGGGTTACATCCGAACACTGGGTTACATGTACATCCGTGTGGTCCACAGATTTACTCGTACATCGTGGTATAGAAGTGTTTCTGTGTCAAACTTATGAGTTAGAATGTCTATATTGTAAAGTACAGTGAAACAAGGAGATTGGTATACAGACAGCGTATTAACGTTTTGAGTGTACTTAATGATAAATGTTTAACATCACTTTTATAAGAAACAAGTTTGTTTGTCTAATCTGTGTCTATAAAGGTACCGATTAGCTTGTTCGACTGTACCTTTTTCTTTTGTATAATATAGTGAGCTTATATATATTGAGTTGAATTTGTAATTTAGGTTCGGCTAAGCTCGTAGCGGATTCGTTTACTATCGGGTTCCGTATCACCCTGTGGCATAATCTATTGTATCTTTGTGTCATTGTATTTATGTGTTTATTCATTTTAACTTTGTGTGTTGATTTATACTCTAAATCTAAACGAAATGAGACACTAGTACGTCAAAATATAAACTAAAAAATGTTGAAAATATGCATTCTGTGCGAAAGTTAGAAAAATAATTGCTGTTGTCGTTAATCACCCATCGTAAGATATCGGCGAGTATCCACCCTTACATTGTTGAAACCCCTACCGAGGTTAAAGTTGCGTCGTTTATACCGCGTACATCGAAGGACTGGAACAATTTGCCTTCTATGGTTTTCCTGTCCGATGATAATTTAGATGTCTTCAAGGCTAGAGTGAACAGGCTCTTTATAAACTGTTGCGCTTCACCCTATCAACGATTGCATCACTGCTTACCGGCAGATGAATCGCAGTCAAGCACTAGTTCATATCAAATAAGACACACATTATTTGATTCATTTAAAGAATTTAAATTCGATCACTCTCGGACTGCATACAAAGAAAGAGTTAATTATTGCACCAGACATGCGTACTATGGACGGTATTTTCGCGCAAGGCAATCATTTCTAATCTTATCTTGCGTTGACTTAATGTGAGCGCTGCGTACGTCTGTGATGCTCGGGTTACGGCACTGTTTCTGAGTTCTATTGTCTCGCTGTAGTTCTTTCTGACTTTATTCTTTTAAACATTTACCGCTGATTGCAATTTTTGCGCTCAGCTGCCCAAGGCATAGGCACCGTGCACTGCGCGGTTGATGGCGGTGGGTTGAAGAAGAATCGCTCTAAACCGCCTTCTGTTGTAGATACGATTAGGTTTGGTTTTATTGACTTTGATGACGGTTTTTCTTCTATACTAAGTCGTTTCTTCTCTAATGAGAAAAAAAAAATATATATTTAAAGGTCATGAAACGTTGTCGGAAGGCAGCCAGCTCCTGCCGCAGCAGGTGCAGAACACTGCCTCAGGAATCTTTTGTTTTTGAGTTGTTTCTGCTAGTCAGAGGAATCTTCTGTAGTTCTTCCAGCAAGTCGAGCATAAAACATGGCAATAATTATATTATGAAACTATGTACAATATACAGTGCTCCGATGTATTGAATCAGTCCTGCTTTATCAACACCATCCTGCATGAAGTGAGTCTCATTCTCGTTGCTTTTCGAGCACTCGGTACGCTCCTGTGGCGCGGGTGGCTCCTGAGACCTGCGTGTTATCGCCAAATAACGCGAAAACCGACTTTTGAATTTGATGACGGTTTCTATACTATACGATGTTTCCTCTTCTATAAGTTCATTACGTGGAAATTAAGAACATGCGCCTAAGCAAACATGGCTGGGGCACTATAAAATCGCTACCCGCTTGATTAATTTTGAATTAATAATTTCGTGGAAGTCACAGACACACGCCTGAGAGAACCTCTCAGAGGTACCACAAACGCGCGGTAGATGTAAAAGTATTTTAAAACTGTTATTGTGTTCGGTTTTCAGTTAACTCACTAAAGCATGCGTACAATCTATTGTACTTTCGCAGAAGGCAATTGATGTCATTTGTTCGCACGAGCCAAGCTCCATGCAGGCACTTAATATAGACGCTATGTGGACCTCCAGTCTCGGAGATGTTTTTGTCTTATCAGGGTTAGACTGACGGAGTCCGATTACATTTTTTCGGTTAACTCACTAAGCTTGCGGACAATCTACTTTACTTTCGCGGAAGGCAATCTTTTTCTGTTGTCTTATGCAACCACTTAATGAAGGCGCTGTGTGGAGACTCGGAGATCTTTTGTCTCGTCAGGGACAGACTGATAGAGTCCAATTAAATTTTTTCAGCAGCAAGAGCAGTTCTTATACACCTATGGCATCAGATGGGCTCACATTGCGCACGTAGATTGCTATTATCTTAGATATCATATAGCATTGGGTAGCGGTGATGTCTAACTTGCGGGAGGCTCTAAAGTTATACACGACCTTACCTCTAGGTTTGGTCGTGTTGCTATTCCAGGCGGGATGTTCGGCATTGGGATCAAAGAAAGCAGTGAGATTGCTGGTGAGAGCGTTGCGATCGTCTGGTAGAGACGAAGAAGCGACCTGGGGGCAGTAGGTTTTTTTTTTATGGTAGGTAAAAATCAACGAATGACGAATCCCACTCTTGGGCGGAGCGGGAAACAGTGTCAGACTCTTACTGACTAAAGAACCTACCCCGTACCTTCCGTGCCTTATTCCCAGAGCCCCGGTGTAACGCTTTCGCATCAACCCTCAGCTCCGGTAGGCTTCGACCCTGCAGGGTCCCTACGGTTTGCTGACAACTCCTTGAGGCGCGCGGGAACGGAACGCGCCGTCGACGACTTGGGCTCGGTCTGGACTGCTACCAGACGACCAGACGGCGAGCTACCCTTTGCTCGCCGTCCGCAAGCCAGTGTCTACGGTGGCCGGATATCGGCAGAATCGCGGCGGCGACGGCTACGGCGAGTGCGCCGTTGCCTTTGCCTTATGCGGTCAGCCTCCTCCTTTTCGAGCATTACTGCCTCGCAAAAGGAGGCGACCGCCTGCCACTCCTCCTCGCTGCGGACCATAGCCTGAACCAAGGCCCGGCGCAAGAGGTCGCCGCCGCCGATCACCCCCACGAGGGCACGGCGTTCCTCTTCCCAAGCGGGGCACACTTCTATCGTGCGCTCCACCGTGTCTCTTCCGCACGGATCCGGTGCAGGAACCTCCCGAACTTGCCATGTCCGGTGAGGACCTGCGTCATGCGGAAGGTGAGGACCTATCCAGCCACGCCTCAAAGAGGGGCACTACTGCCGAAATTATGGAGTGCCCAGCGCTGGGTTGCGACAGTCGCTGTTTCCATTCCACCATGAGATCCCGCCGGAGCTCTTTCCGCCATGCCTTGACATGTTCAGGCAGCGGAGTTTCGCCCCGGCGTTGCATCTCCACGCGCAGATCGTGCATGTGTGCAAGGACTGTTGCCTTCAAATCCCATGGTGGTAGGCCAGCAAGGAGGCTCGCCGCCTCGCGGGACACCGTGCGGTATCCCCGCACCATCCGGATGGCCATGACCCTCTGTGGGGGCAGTAGGTGGAGATGACGGTGATCGGTGATGACCAGTCATGCCTAATCAACAGGCTTAGTATTCCAATAGAGATTGGGGTGCGAGTGGGGTCAGGGGGATACAGTGAAGCTCCTTTTTGTAGTAAATTAGAGTGCCTCCACCGTGGCAGCGGGTCCTATTGTTGTAGTTGGCAATTTTACGATCTTTACGGTGGGGCTTAAGGAGGGTCTCCTGGACCAGTAGAATATCCAGCTGGTGGTCGCGGAGGAAAGTGGCGATCTCATCACGCTGGTTGCCAATGCCATTGGCATTGAAGAACACTATAATTAGGGATCTGGGTTTGATTATACAATTTCCCGTTCGCTTATCCATTACGGTTAAGGCATGGGAGAAGATCTAGTTCCTTTACGACTGAGTCGTATTTGCGGAACAGACTGGCGCGCGCTGTTATCCAGCTTGCTGGCGCGCTTGGCGGCATTAAGCTCTGCTGACAGAGCTCTGACCTCCGACGTCATAAAAATGGAGTAATTTTCCAAGATTGTGAGACCTACTGGGTCATCGCTGCCACAGTCGCTTGGTTGCGCTTGCTTAGTTGCCGGAACAGCTAGGCGTTTGGGCGCAACCTTGGGGGCTGCAATGGCAGGGGCCACAGGGACGGAAGGCGGGGCAGGGATGGGCGTGGCCATCAAGGCTGGTACCGGTTTAGGGGTCGTCGCCAGAGCGGGGAAGGCTCTCTGGTGTTGGAGCATGTTCCAGGGGGAGGGTCTCTGGGATGCAAGACGCTCGGGGAGTTTGGGGGCCGGGATGCTTGCCGGGGCCTCTCTCAACTGGCGAGCGGCGGTGCGCTTGGCCAGTTTGGCGGGGATTTTAGGGGCTCTAGGGCAGCCCGGTAGTTGGCTGGATGTCCGGACTGACCGCATAACACACAGCTGGGGGGCTCAGTGCACAGCGTGCGGTCCTATGGGCGAGGGCAGTCGACTGTGCCGTGAGACCCCAGACACTCGATGCATCTGGGTGCCGCGTAACAGTTACGCTGCAAGTGACCATAAAGTTGGCAGCGATGGCACTGCCCAACTAGGGTGGGGCGAAAAGGTTTTTCGAACGATACGCCCGATAGTGAGCATACCGATTTGATCTTGAATATAGGGTGGTGACCCTCCGTGGGGTCGCAGATGACGAGTACCATGTCTCTATTCTGCCCCGAGCTTTATGGAGGCGGTGCACTGCTTGCACCGGTACCCCTTGGGAAATGAGGTCCGACATGACCTCGGAGGCGGGGATCTCCTTTGGGACTCGCCGAATGACCACGCGGGTCGGCGTTTCCTTCGAGAGGGAGTGTGTGTGAAAGGAGCTTTTTCTTTCTATGAGGGCTCGGGATAAGTCCCGGTAGTCCTGGGCTGATGGGACCAGCACCTTGATGCCTTGTTGGCATGAACGTGCGTTGGAGTAGTGGATCTTGCGATCCACACACATCTTGGTCACATCAGTCCATTTTGCTTTGTCCTGTATGTACAGGGGAGGGGGGGGCGCTGCTTTTTTGTTACAGAAGCGGGGGTGGGGTTGCTTTGGGAAGCTGCGGGAGCGGGCGCAGGCTTGGTGGGGGCCAAGGCAGTAGGGGTAGCGTCGGCCGTTTTCTTGGCCTTGCTTGCCTTGGTTTTTTTTTGCCTTCCTCTTACCTTCTAGGACGACTAGGAAATCGTCCTCTGAGGAGGAGGAGTCGGAGGCAGAGGCAGAGTCGATATCCGAGGTTGGTAGCACTGACGTGTCCATCGCCTCGGAGAGGGTTAGGGCGGCGGAGGGCCGCTGGGCAGCTGCAGCTGCAGGCTCCGGGCTTACATCGATGCTAGGCATCGATGGTCCGGGAGTGCCTTTCTCGGCAGGGGGAGGGGACTCGGGCGAGAAAAGCACTCCCGGACCATCGCCGGAATCCCCTGTTTCCGGCGATAATGCGTCGCTGAAGCCAGCGACGGTTGCCGGGGTTGGGGGATAGAAAGCTGAGAGTTCCCCGACATATTTTGCGAGGAACTCTGGGTCCTTAAGAAGGACGTTTTTGACGAACGCGATTATAATTGCGTCCGTCATGATTGGTAGGAATTAAATTCCTACCATTAAATTTAAATTTGGGGGGGTTCCTTTCTGAAACCTACGTCCCCGGGTGGACAGGCCCGGGGGTGTGTGACCCTCCCAGCAGGGTTTATGTAGGCTGGGAGGTGAGTACCTATTGGCGTGCCCTAAGCTTGTAACCGATCGCCAGTCTTAATGTGCGATTGCGCCCTACCAGGGTCTGGTGCGAAGGGATAGACACCTCAACCGACACCAGGTGAGTTGCTGAAAAAGAACTCGGAGTTTAGGTTTGACTAGGAGCTCCCCCAAGGCCAAAACCTAGCTCACGACTCCAATTAACTGCCTAGCCCTGAAGGGGTTCGGCGGGTGTAGCGGGTCAACACCCCCTTGACTTCGTTGACACCGTAAGGTTTCCCGTCAATGACCACGACACTGTGGATTTTCCCTGAAGGGGCACTTGTTTAACGGATTATTCCGTAATGGAAATATATATCCTGCACTGCCTTGGAAAAGGCGGCTTCAGATCGGTATCCAGGCGGGATGTTCGCCATTGAGATCACCCGCTAATATAACAGAGTTACTGGTAAGAACGATGGAATCGCCTGGTAATAAAGACGAAGAAGTAGCCAGGGGGTGGTAGGCGGAGATGACGGTGATTGATTGGTCTATTTTGAAAATTGCGGCACAGGAGGAATTAGAGGGATGCAGTTCAGCTCCTTTCCTGTGTAGATGAGGGTGCCATCACCGCGACAGCGAGTCCTATCGTTGTGAACTATGCAATAGTTGGCAATTTTAGCACCAGCCCAAACAGCTTCATCCCTCTAATCACCCTCTCGTTGAACATGGTGAAGTTTTTGTCGTTAGCCTGGAATCTGTAGCTCATCATCAGCAGCTGACAGATGACATTATGAATGTGACGTCCAAACAAACATCCAGGGTTTACAGCTTCTCCTTCAGAGTCATGTAGCTCGGTGATCAGTTCTTCGATTTCTACGTGAAAAATTTGTCGTTAATACCACTCCATCGAGATGCCAGTTGGGAAGCAAAATCGGACCAAGCATCGCTCTCTCCATTGCTCGCTGGGTGACCTTGAGCCTTCTTATGAGACCCATAGTAAGCGACCACGTCTCACTACCATAAGTCATCACTGGCAACACACTGGTCAAAGACTTTTGTCTTGAGACACTGAGGTGTTCCGTATGTCCCTCTGAAATACGGGGCACTTGACGTGGCACGCTGGATGCGGGCCACCGCAGTTCGCGCAGGTGGCCGGCTCCTCTCTGGGGCGCGGGCAGTCCCTTGCCGCGTGCCCCTGTCCACATCGAACGCAGGCGAGCGGGCGGTGGCAATCGTGCGACGAGTGCCTGACCTTTGGCACCTGTGGCACTGTGCGGGCCCACGTTTGCTACGCCATGCTTCTATCTTGACTACACGCATGTTCAAGAACACGCTGGTGTCATAGATGCGGCGCACGTCCTCTGTGCGCCGCAGCACGACGTGGATGACGCAGCCGGGTCTTCCCTGGCGCCCCCTAATGTGGCGCACGTACTCCGGCTCGTATCCGAGTACGCGGAGCTCCTCCTCAATCTCCTGAGGGATGTAGCTGCAAAGTCCTCTGTAATCTTTTACCACCTGCGTGAAGTGAATCATCGTGGGAGAATTGAATATGTCCGATAACATCTCCAGAATGTCAGCAGAGCTTTGTCGCGTTCTCTCTGACAGCAACGCCGTCTTTCTTCTTATAATTACGTGCAAGTCAAGAACACGCGCCTGAGCGAACATGGCTGAGGCACTACAAAAGCGCGGCAGCCCTACAAGCATTCTGAAGCTGTTTTATTACGCTAGAGAGCGTGCCTTCTACAGCCACTTTGAATGTCCTATTCTGTAGGAACGATGAAATCACTTTTACTATACGACGGGGCATACTCGACTGCGACAATTTGTAAATGAGACCGGCATGCCAAACACGATCAAATGCCTTTTAAATGTCGAGGAATACTGCAAACGCTTGCTTTTTTCTATTTAGGGTCGCCGACATAAGGTGCAGTATCCTCGACAGCTGGAGCGTCGTACTGTGTTCCGACCTGAAACCGAACTGTTCTGGCCTAGGTGTTAGATGCGGAGTGAGTTGTTTTAGTAGCAACTGTTCGAACACTTTCGACACAGTAGGCGGATAGGAGGGTGATCGGCCGATAGCTCTTTGGCTTCAAAGTGTTCTTGCCCGGCTTGGGCAGCATGATAACGCGCCCCTCCTTCCACGAAGCGGGAAAGATTCCGTTGCGCAGCACCCCCTTTAAAAGGGCACACAAGGGCCGCTACGTTCAATGTTCACGAACAACCGTTGATGGAAGGCAGCCAGCTCCTGCCGCAGCAGGTGCAGAACCTGGTTCAGTGACGCTGCGTGAAATGGTTTTTGCCTTATTGTTCGAAAGATTTTCGGAACTCGGAGGATTAGGTTTGACTAGGAGATCACCCAAGGCCAAAACCTAGCTCCCGATATGAATAAACTGCCGAGTCCTGAAGGGTAATACATATATTACACAACGTCCTTAAGCGGGCGTCCTGTTCAGTAATTTCGCGTTAGGCAATCTTTTCCAGACAATTTTTGTATGGACTTAATGTTGAAGCTGCGTAAGTGCTCAATGTCAGGGAACATCAAGTAAGAAAGAACTAGATAGAGATCTATTCTCGTTGGAGTTCTTTCTTATTAGTACTTCTTAACTAACTTCTCGTTCGTTCTTTCTTAACTTTTTTTTTAGTATTTTGCTCAGCTGAACAAGGCATAGTTGTTTGTTGTACCGCGAGAAAAACAATGTTGAGTCAATTTGAAATATCAGCGGTGCTGCGTGGGCCACCATTGCCCACTCAACGCCACTGCCTCAGGAAGCTTTTGTTTTTGTGTTGTTTCTGCAAGCTAACGGAGTCTTCTGTAATTTTGTAACATCTGCATGTAGTGAATCATCACTGGACATCGGTGACTATAATAATAACGTAGTGAATTAATTAATCTTATTCGATGAATTTTTATTTTCATTAAAAAATATAACCTAGCTCCCGACTCCTCGTCATGACATATGGAGCAGTGGATTCTGGTTCATGCGGTTGATCGTTTCAGATGTACACCTCAGCTACATCCCTTTATTCACCCTCTCGTTGAACGTAGTAAAGTTTTTGTCGTTAGCCTTGAACCTGTAACTCATCATCAGCTTGGCGAGAAAATCGGGGTCCTTGAGGACGGAAAAGGCCCTGGCCTTCCAGTTTATACATATTGTGTAGTTGTCCAGGTTGTCCAGGATGTCCGCTTCATCTGTAAGTGGGAATGGGGGGTGTGATTGCTTATGCTTAGTTCCGGGCACAGTCAGGCGTTTATGAGCAATCTTAAAAAGTACATAATCTACAAATACTTAACCAAAAGCGTAGCTACGAAGTTCTCTGTAATTTTTAAAAACCCGCGTGAAGTGAATCATCGTGGGAAAATTAAATATGTCCGATAACATCTCCAGAATGTCAGCAGAGCTTTGTCGCGTTTTCTCTAATATAACGGAGTTCCTCAACCCAAAGAGAGCAGTGAGATTGCTGGTGTGAGCGATGGAATCGTCTGGTAATAGAGACGAGGAAGTAACCAATCACCGTCATCTCCGCCTACTACCCAGTAGACGGAGATGACGGTGTTTGGTTGGGCTATTTGGAGAATTGTGTCACAGGAGGAATTAGAGAGATGCAGTAGAGTTCCTTTCTGTAGTAGATGAGGGTGCGAGTCTTATCGTTGAGAACTATGCGATAGTTGGCATTTTTAGGAACCAGACCGAGCAGCTGCATCCCTCTAATCACCCTCTCGTTGAACATGGTGAAGTTTTTGTCGTTAGCCTGGAATCTGTAGCTCATCATCATCAGCTGACAAATGACGTTATGAATGTGACGTCCAAACAAACTTCCAGATTGACATTAGTTTTAGGAATCCGGGTTCGGAGCAACAAATTCTCTATTGTTTATCCATTACGGTAAGCACAGGGCAATTTGTCGAGTTCTTTGGCGACCGATTCGTATTTTCGGAATAGTTTAAGCGCATATGCAAGCGAATACCAACAATTGTGGGTCTGAATGTGTTCTCTATCGAGATGCCAGTGACGGGGCATACCGGTGTTATCTTTAAATCGGAGAATGCTTTTCAGTATGGTCACATACGATAAGGATCATGTCGGCATCTTCTTGCCCCACTTGTTGTGAAGGCTTTAGAACAAAGTAAACCAAAAATTAAAAAGAATTTTTATTTTATTTGATGACCATTTCTCTTCTATGATTTTCTAGATTTTTATTTTTCAAAATGCGTCTATCAAAGTTCAATTGGTCGTAAACCTATTGACGGCAGCCAGCTCCTTGCGCAGCAGCTGCAGAACCTGGTTCAGTGGCGCTGCGTGGGATGTTGTTGCCCTTATTTATTGTGTTCACAGTCGGCCGTCGAGTCTGCATAGTCGACTATGCTATCTATCATCATCTTTCTGGCATCCGGGATGATTTCATTTCATTTCATTTCATTTATTCAACAATTACAATTGTATGCGAATATTGATGAAGACTTTTGTGGCCCAGATGGTTACCCCTGACCATACCTTCAGCTCTATTCGTCAAGAGGCTCCCATCCCATTTCATTCCATCGTATTCAGGGCCGCGTAATGCCAAAGGTATTAAGTCCGCCTCTGTACATTTGTGCGCCCAGGTCGCGCTAATGGTCCTGGACTTGGGTGTCCTCTGGTGGTAGGCGGCGCGTCGCTACCTGTGTCGAGATGGCGACAGTCCCCGCCCGCCTGTTCCGCATTTCCTTCTGAAACACGGGGCACCTGACGTTACACGCCGGGTGTGGGCCACCGCAGTTCGCGCAGGTGGCCGGCTCTTCTCTGGGGCGTGGGCAGTCCTTTGCCACGTGCCTGTCTCCACATCGAAAGCAGGCGAGCGGGTGGTGACACTGGTGTGGCGACGTGTGTGTGTGTGTGCCTAAATTTTTGGCACCTGCAGCACTGTGCTTTGCTTCGATCTTGACACCATGCATGTTCAAAAACGTGATGGAATCGTTTATACGACGCGCATCCTCTGTGCGCCGCAGCACGACGTGGAGGACGCAGCCGGATCTTCCTTGGCGCCCTCTAATGTGACGCACTCAAAAGAGTAAACTAAATGCACGATTATTGCATACTAGCATCGTTGAGTTAAAATACAAGTAATGGTCGACTGGTGGTAGAACTAACGCCCGCCATTTTATTTATTTTTTAATGGTTTTACATCTTCTCCTTCAGAGTCACGTAACTCGGAGATCAGTTCTTCGATTTCTACCTGAAAAATTTGTCTTTAATACCAAAAGCAGTTTTTTTAAATAACAGAATGCTAACCTTTGTCGCTGATGAGTTGGTTTCCTCCTTGCCCTATTTCTTGTGAAGGGGTCAGAACATAGTAGACCAAACAAGTTTTTTTTTTTAATTTATTACCATTTTTATTTTGTAAGTAAGTACTAAGTTATTTCTTCTTACGAATACGTCTATCAAAGATAATTTTTGACGTAAACCTGTTGACCTGGTTAATTGGAAAAACAATGAGGTGTATGTCTTAGAAATCTTTGGTGTTATTAGATAATTATAAATACTTTCGCTTAAGGCAATTTTTTTTGTATTTTTTTTTCTAAAAATACAAAATACGGCTCACGCAAATTACTAATAATACTAATTTTTGCATGGGCTACTACTGCGTTCTGTTACATTGTGAGAAATTTCTGCGCACGGGTACCTACTATCGCACAAGGCAATCGTTTCCACCGTATATTTGCAATTTCTTAATGTAGACGCTATGTGGACCACCAGTCACGGAGATCTTTTGTCTCGTCAGGGTTATGACTGGGATCTCTTCAGGGATATTACTGACGGAGTCCGTTTTAATTTTTTCAGCAGAAAAACAGTTCTTATACACCTGTGGCACTGGATGAGCTCACATTACGCACGTAGTGTTGATGTTAATGTTAAGGAAGGTACCAAGGTTATACACGACCTTACCTCCAGGTTTGGTCGTGTTGCTGTTCCAGGCGGGATGTTCTGCATTGAGATCACCCGCTAATATAACGGAGCCACTCAGGCCAAAGAGAGTAGTGAAGCTCGCGTTGAGCTCATCGGACACCCTCTGTTAGATGAGCTCTGCGCTCCGGACAGAGGGCTCCCTGGTCTCCCATGTCATGAATATGGCGTAGTTTGGCATGCTCGCCCAGATACTTAACGCATCTGAGCGTCACAAAGCGATTCCTTTGGGAGTGGTCATAAAGTTGGCAGCAGTGGCACTGACCAAATATTGCTGGCCTGAGAGGCTTCTCTATTGAGACACCTGAGAAGGGATAGACGGATTTTACTTTGAAAATTGGGTGTTGCCCCTCGGTAGTGTTGCAGATGACCAGTACCATGTCATACTCCTCCCAGCTCTTCGCCTTTTGTAGGCGGTGTACGCCGTGCACAGGAATACCCTGGACCAGGAGGTTGAAATTGTTGTCCTCTGACAAAATTTCCCTTAAACCACTCGTAGTTGAACATGGTGAAGTTTTTGTCGTTAGCCTTGAATCTGTAGCTCATCATCATCAGCTGACAAATGACGTTATGAATGTGACGTCCAAACAAACTTCCAGGGTTTACAGCTTTTCCTTCAGAGTCACGTAATTCGGAGATCAGTTCTTCGATTTCTACGTGAAAAATTTGTCGTTAATACCACTCTATCGAGATGCCAGTTTGGAAACAAAATCGGCTTCGGCGGGGTCACATACGGCAAGAACCATGTCGTATTCTAGCCTGCCTTGCGCCTTGTGAAGGTACTTGAACATCGTAGTCCCAAAGAAAAAAATTACAATTGCATGTTTCGGAAGTAGTAACTGGCAACCAAGCCAACCCAGGTAACCAAGCCAGTTCGTCGTCAGCGCGCTCTGTTCCCGCGCACCTCAAGGAGTTGTCGGCAAATATAGAGGCCCAACTACAGGACCTAAGCCTACTGGGGCCCCGGTCCGGTTTCTGAAGAGATGCCAGTGACGGGGCATACCGACTTTGTCTTGAAAATCGCATGATGCTTTTCAGTACGCTCACATACGATAAGGATCATGTCGGCGTCTTTCTTACTGCCCTCCTTTGGAAGGGGTCAGAATATAGTAGACCAAAATAGAGAACTGTTTTTTTTTTATGATTTTTTCTGTTCTATGTTTTGTTTTTCTTACCCTTCACAAGAAGTGGGGAGAAGAAAATTTTCCCTTTTGGTCTACACCAAAAGAGAAAATTCTCAGAAAGATCAATTTGACTTAGTTCTAAAACAAGGCGATACATTCTCACTGTGACACGCTTCAAACTGAACATAGTTTGCCATACCATAGAGATATTCCTTAGCACCGTAAAGTTCAGGTCGCCTGTCCCGTTCGACCATTTCACAAGTAACATCAAGACAGTTTCGTCCTGATGTGTTACGCTTCTTGAAAACTCACGGTTCACAGGCTTTTTAGTTGTAAACCTAAGGCTGGGTCGGGAGGCAATCCATCTGCATCGGGATGTTTGTCAGCCGTCAAGTTGCCGGTTGGCGTAAATTTGTTTGGCAACTTGTCAACTAACAACTTGGACGTCATTTATTCCGATGGCCTTGCAAACTCGGAGGATCAGGTTTGACTAGGAGATCACCCAAGGCCAAAACCTAGCTCCCGATTTGAATTCATTCGCGTCCTGTTCAGTAATTTCGCGTTAGGCAATCTTTTCCAGACAATTTTTGTATGAACTTAATGTTGGAGCTGCGTAAGTGCTCAATGTCAGGGCAACAGCGGCGTTAGTAAGCGTTCACCACAGGTAAATGTCGAAGGTGAGACAAGGAATTAAAATTACATAAAGTGGTCTATAACAGATTGTAGAGCAGAGAATTATAAAAACATTCGACACACATTACCACTGTGCAACGCTTCAAACCGGACCTAGCACCAGCCCAAACAGCTTCATCCCTCTAATCACCCTCTCGTTGAACATGGTGAAGTTTTTGTCGTTAGCCTGGAATCTGTAGCTCATCATCATCAGCTGACAAATGACGTTATTAATGTGACGTCCAAACAAACTTCCAGATTGACATTAGTTTTAGGAATCCGGGTTCGGAGCAACAAATTCTCTATTGTTTATCCATTACGGTAAGCACAGGGCAATCTGTCGAGTTCTTTGGCGACCGATTCGTATTTTCGGAATAGTTTAAGCGCACACACAAGCGTATACCAATGTGGGTGTGAATATGTTCTCTATCGAGATGCTAGTGACGGGGCATACCGACTTTTTCTTGAAAATCGGAGGATGTTTTTCAGTACGGTCACATACGATAAGGATCATGAAGGTTTTCTCCTTACCCTATTTCTTGTGAAGGGGTCAGAATATAGTAGACCAAAGAAGATTTTTTTAAATTTCATTACCATTTTTGTTTTATACTTACTAAGTTTTTCCTTTTTACGAATACGTCTATCAAAGATAATTGTTGACGTAAACCTGTTGACCTGGTTCATAGGAAAGACAATCTGGTGTATTGGTCCTCATTGTCCACGCAAGCAACGCCTTAGAAATCTTTGGTGTTATTAGAAAATTATAAATACTTTCGCATAAGGCAATTTTTTAAAAGTTTCAGTGCTTTAAAAGCTTCTTCTTTGTCAGTTGAGTTACCCCAAAAGATAAACCCATATGTGAGTACAGATTCTGTTAGACCATAGTACGCTGAGAGTAGCAATTCTCTGTTAACCTGTCGTGACAAAATGTACAAAGCATATGCACTACTACTGATTCTTTTAGTCAGCGCGCTCTACATGGGCCTTCCAATTTAAATTTCGATCTTTTTGATTTTTGTTATTAAGAGATAAAATTATTTTTAATTATGTCACTTGGCTAGCTTGGAGCCAAGAACATAGAATCTTTTCTGTTTAAGTTATGTTTTGTGACTTTGTCTTCCGAATTAATCACCGGCTTAATTTTGTCAACAAAATAACTATAAAATATATTTGAAATACATTTGGGGTCCGAGATAATTTCATTATTGTTAATTTTGATTTTATCAATATTATTTTTTGGTATATTTAATTTTGTCAAGTACTGGTCGACTGGTGGTAGAACTAACGTCCGCCAGTGACCTCTCTCGTGCTCTCCGATGAGCATTACCAAACAGCTGCATCCCTCTAATCACCCTCTCGTTGAACATGGTGAAGTTTTTGTCGTTAGCCTGAAATCTGTAGCTCATCATCATCACAAAAGTCGTTATTTATGTGTCGTCCAAACAATTTCCAGGGTTTACAGTTTGTCCTTCAGAGTTATGTAACTCGGAGATCAGTTCTTCGATTTTAACCTGAAAATAATGTTGTTTAGAAACAGTTTTTTAGTCACCAGGTCGAGTGTGGCTAAAAACTGTCAATGTTCACATGGTACGTGTAGGTCTTTGAAACGACACCTCCGATTTGACTATGGAAGATTCAAGCCAGTGAATCAGCTACGATTCCAATATAAGAACGGCTTCGGAATGTGTGGGGCGGCGAGACAGTAGCTGTTCCTACCCACTCTCTGCTCCAAAGGGTCGGTAAATTCGGCCCCATCGTGAGCCATACAAGTTCATAAACCATTCTGGTTTAGCCCAATCGACAGACTAAGCGTAGCTTGGATCGTTTAATGTCCTGTTCCATCAGGAGGTAGTGGACTGGGTTGACTGTAACTCTTAGGCCATGGGTCATCATCATCATCATCAGCCTTTCAATGTTCCCACTGCAGGGACACAGGCCTCCTCTCTCTAGGAGGCCATGGGTAATCCAACGGAATAGTCTCAACGGTTTAGCCATGGTTTAAAGTTAGGTTAGGTTAGAGAAAGGCGTGTAAGCCATCGAGAATGACTCCGATCGGCTACAGATGGTCTTTGACGGGAAACCGTTTCTGCAAGCTAACGGAGTCCTCTGTAATTTTGTAACACCTGCATGTAGTGAATCATCACAGTGTTTGAAGAGCTTATCTGTGTTCGCTCAAACAGCGACGAACATACCAGATAGCATTTTGAAACTGTTATTATACTTTTGTCGTAGTAGTACTATGAGCCGCTGTCAATCATGACGTGCAAGTCAAGAACACGCGCCTGAGCGAACACGGCTGAGGCACTACAAAAGCGTGGCAGCCCTACAAGCATTCTGAAGCTGTTATTATATTGGAGCCTCAGTTGGTGCATGGGCCGCTTGGATAATTTTGAAGTAATCAAAATTTCGTGGAAGTGACAGACACACGCCTGAGAGAACATCTCAGAGGTACCATGTTTATGGTGGTCTCAAATTACTTTTACAGATACCGCGCGTTTGCGCGGTAGCTGTAAAAGTAATTTGAGAAACTATTATTGTGTTCGGTTAACTCAATAAGCATGCGTACAGTCTACTGTACCTACTTTCGCACAAGGCAATCATTTCCTCCGAAATCTAACTCTCGTTGAACATGGTGAAGTTTTTGTCGTTAGCCTGGAATCTGTAGCTCATCATCAGCAGCTGACAAATGACGTTATGAATGTGACGTCCAAACAAACTTCCAGGGCTTACAGCTTCTCCTTCAGAGTCACGTAACTCGGAGATCAGTTCTTCGATTTCTACGTGAAAAATTTGTCGGCAATAAGAAAAAAAATCTTTTGTAGACCGACTCGTACTTTCGGATCAGTTTAACCGCATACGCAAGCGTATACCAACAATTGTGTGTCTGAATGTGTTCTCTATCGAGATGCTAGTGACGGCATACCGACTTTATCTTGAAAATCGGATGATGTTTTCAGTACGGTCACATACGATAAGGATCATGTCGGCGTCTTTTCGGATTGACATTAGTTTTAGGAATCCGAGTTCGGAGCAACAAATTCTCTATTGTTTATCCATTACGGTAAGCACAGGGCAATTTGTCGAGTTCTTTGGTGACCGATTCGTATTTTTGGAATAGTTTAAGCGCATACGCAAGCGTATACCAACAATTGTGGGTCTGAATGTGTTCTCTATCGAGATGCTAGTGACGATACGATTTTACGACGATACGATACCGGTTTTATTTTTAAAATCGGAGGATATTTTTCAGTACGGTCACATATGATAAGGATCATGTCGGCGTCTTTCTTACTGCCTTTTTTATGAAGCGGTCAGAATATAGTAGACCAAACAAGAAAAGTTTTTTTTTAATCGATGACCATTTCTCTTCTATACTCAGTTTTTTCTGCTTCAAAATACGTCTATCAACGATCAATTTGACGTAAACCTTTAAACGGCAGACAATTCCTGCCGCAGCAGGTGCAGAACCTGGTCCATAGGGAAGGACAATGTCAAGTCAATTTGAAATATTATAACCACCTGTATGTAGTGAATCATCACTGGACATCTTTGACTGATTACAATCCCCACAGTGCCTGAAGAGCTTATCTGATTTTCACTTTTTTTTATTAAAAATACATATTTATACGTATACAGGTACTCAAAATAGTAAATTAAACGCGTGATTATTGCATACTGGCCTCATAGAGTTAAAGGCTTGAACCCCACGCGAACGTCGGAGTTCGCACACCTATTGTCTTTCTATTATGTCTAATGGTCGACTGGTAGTGAAACTATCGTCCGCCAGTGACTTCTCTCGTGCTCTCCCATGAGCACCAACCCAAACAGCTGCATCCCTCTAATCATCCTCTCGTTGAACATGCTGAAGTTTTTGTCGTTAGCCTGAAATCTGTAGCTCATCATCATCACAAATGTCGTTATGAATGTGACGTACAAACAATTTCCAGGATTTACAGTTTGTCCTTTAGAGTTATGTAAATCGGAGACCAGTTCTTCGTTTTCAACCTGAAAAACATGTTGTTCAGAAACAGTTTTTTAGTCACCATGTCGAGTGTGACTAAAAAACTGTCGATGTTCACATGGTACGTGAAGGTCTTTGAAACAACCTATCTGATTCGGCTTCGGAAGATTCAAGCCAGTGAATCAGCTATGATTCCAATATAAGAACGGCTTCGGAATGTGTGGGGCGGGGAGACAGTAGCTGTTCCTACCTACTCTCTGCTCCAAAGGCTCGGTAAATTCGGCCCCATCGTGAGCCATACAGGTTCATAAACCATTCTGGTTTGGCCCAATCGACAGATTTAGTGTAACTTGGATCGGTTAATGTTCTGTTCCATCAGGAGGTTGTGGATTGGGGTGATTGTAACCCTTAGGCCGTAGGTAATCCAATGAAATGCTCTCAACAGTCTAGCTATGGTACAAAGTTAGTTTACGTTAGGGGTAAGGCGAGTAAGCCATCGAGGATGACTACGATCGGTTACGAAAGACCCTGGCTTGTAGATCAACTGCGAATACAATATAAGAATAACTACGAAATGAACGATTCGATTACGTTGCGTCGGCGATAATACGATTCAGTGGAGGATAACATTTCTATAATCGAAGACTCCACCCAAGCCAAAGTTATCAAAAAATTGATGGAAAGTATGTAGTACATACAAGGTTTGACTCAGTGAATAGAAGTGTCGGACATTGTGCAAACTTTTATTATAAGTAGTCACAATACTTTTACAAATTTCTTCATAGGTATTTTCCTGTTCTTGGTCCACACAGAAGGTCATAATTAGAGAATTTATTATTATTATTATTATAAAACATGTTTTGTTTTGTATTTTCTAAAGTTTTGTTTTGTATTTTTGCATTAGATGTTTGTTCTGTATTTATCAATGTTTTGTTTCGTATATTTCTAAGTTTTGTTTTATAATTTAAGTTTTGATGTTTAGTTTTTTGTATGTTTTTTTTTGTGTCATCAATATTTAATTTCGGATTTTACAATGTTTTGTTTTGTGTTTTTTAAAGATTTTATGTTTTGTTATGTTATTTTTTTGTAGGTATATTTTAATGTTACCTTTATTTAACCATTTTTGTTTTTTTTTTTTATTTATTTGTGTAATTTGTATGTGCGAAATTATTCAAAATTATTTAAAAAAAATTGTTCGGTAGCGAAATCACGTTATTTGAGTGCTAAAATTAAAAACAGTAATAATATAATTAAAACTACGTGGAATGTTATAAATAGTGAAACCGGAAGGTCTACAAAATCATCTAGTGACTATAGACTTGTAATTGATGGCAATGAGATCACATCAGATTCGCAAGTTGCAGCGGCTTTTGAGAAATTATTTTCAGAGATTCCCATATCAACAACGAAATCTCTGAACTCATCACCGTCTGCTGCAGAATCCCTGCTTAAAGAAAACGTTAAAGTTTGCGAATCTGATTTTAATTTTGAACATGTGACTTGTGTGGATATTGTCAAAACGTAACTCCTTGAATGTAAAAAAGACTAAAGATTTATGGGATAATTCTGTGGACGTTGTTACACATTGTAGCTCCTTCTTTAGCTTTTATTTTTAATAATTGTATCGATCGCGGTGAGTTTCCTGACTTAATGAAGAATAGTAATATACCATTGTTCAAAACGGGTAGTACATCTGACCCCACAAATTATAGACCTATTTCAGTGCTACCCACTTTTAGTAAAATATTTAAAAAACTTATTTTAGAGCAACTTCAAAGATTTTTTAATGGACATAAATTATTGCATACTAAACAGTTTGGTTTTACAAAGGGTCGTTCAACAACCGATGCCGGTGTTGAACTTTTAGGACACATTTATGATGCATGGGAAGACAAATGCGATGCTCTAGGCATTTTTTGCGATTTGTCTAAAGCCTTCGATTGCGTTCTCCATGACACATTAATCAGGAAACTACACCATTACGGAATCCGAAACTCCTCCTTGGATCTTCTTACGTCATATCTGAGTGAAAGGATTCAGAGAGTTGATGAAAACGGAAAAAGATCTCCCGGATCTGTATTAAAAATGGGTGTCCCCCAGGGCTCAATTCTTGAACCATTTTTGTTCCTTATTTATATAAATGACCTACCTTACCTCATAGAAGATAATCATAATATTGTATTGTTTGCTGACGACACTTCACTTTTATTCAAACTTAAACGTCAGCAGCCGGTTACTGACGACATAAATATATCTCTTTCCAAAATAGTACATTGGTTTAATGTAAATAACCTACATCTTAATGAAAAAAAAAACGAAATGTATCAAGTTTACCATGCCTCATGTTAGGCAAGTAGAAACTAGTGTACTAATAAAAGGTAAAGAGTTGAATCCTGAAGATACTACAGTGTTCTTGGGCATAACTTTAGATGCCAAGCTTCAATGGGGCCCACATTTAGACAAATTATGTGTGCTACTTAGCTCTGCAGCACACGCTGTTAGACAAATCAGAGATTTAACTGATGTAGACACAGCCCGTTTAGTTTACTTTGGCTATTTCCATAGCGTCATGTCGTACGGTATTTTACTGTGGTGGAAGCCGCCGACATCCAGACAGTTTTTGTTTTACAGAAAAGGGCTATTCGTTCGATATATAAATTAAGTCCCAGATACTCCCTCAGGGATAAATTTAAAGATATAAATATAATGACTGTCCCATCGCAGTATATTTACGAGAATATGTTGTATGCACATAAAAATAAATGCATATTTAAAAAATACAGTGATGTTCATAATTTTAATACTACAAACAAAAATAAATATGTAGTTCCTGCTACCAGGCTCAAAAAAATAGGGGGCTCATTTAGATGCCAATGTATACACTTCTATAATAAACTTCCTAGTAATATCCAACAACTAAGCCTTAATAAACTTAAAGCCTTTGTTAAGCGTAAACTTTGCCAAAAAGCCTTTTATAGTGTAAAGGATTATATTGAGGACGTAAAGGCTTGGGATTGACCTGCTCCAGTACTCACTTTAACTGTTGTAACGTTTTCCTTGTTTTTATTATTGTTATCTTCTCTCGATTTGACATTAATGTTTATTTTTTACAATTTTACATTTGTAAACTATATATATTATTTTTGTGAACATGAGGACTATGTGGATTAAGCTATATGTTTTTTTCTTTTTTTTTTTTTGTTTCTGTGTCTTCAGTAAATTTAGCGTATGTCTGGCAATTTGAGTATTTAACGACCTACTCAAATGTCCTTTCCTTGGTATTGTTCGTCGGGTCGTGTTGAGCTCCTTAGTAGTCCTGAGTTGAGCTTTGCGAATACTGACAAATGCTTGCACTGACTGGACAGGTCTACTCAAATTTGTATGGATCTTTCTTCAAAAGACCATCTCAGACAAATCTGCATGGTTCTTATGTGATTTGACAATACATATTTTCTGTATGGACTTTAAAAGAGACTTTGACCCCTGAGTTTGTTTCGGTGTTTCTTCTCAGGGTAGTCCGCTAGGAAACACCGAACTCATCTAGCATAAAAAAAAATGACGTGTAAAAGTGTTTTTTAAACCTACTTGCAAAATAAAGATCATTTATCATTTGTTAATAATATGTGTTCTTACGTACGTAAACCTAATAATATGTGTATTATATTTATATAAATAAAAAAATATTTAGATAAATAAAAAAAACATTTTGGAAACCTGTTCTTTTATTTTATAAAACATACTTTATACCTCTTCTTTTTTGCATTCACTTAAAGCCAATTCGCATCATCTCACCACACACGCTGGGCGTACTGTCCACGGACGCGTATTCGTCATCACACGCTTGGTGTACGCCTGCGTGAAGCGATCGTACAAAACTATGAAACTGTCGACGAGGCGGCCACGTCGCGCCGTCGTGTCACGTCTATGAAACCACGCATCTGTAGACAGCTGGCCATAGTGTTGTATGCAAGCTTCACGCAGGCGTACACCAAACGTATAATGATGAAATACGCGTTAGAGCTACGCGTCCGTGGAAAATATGCCTTAGGGTCACGCCACATTCGGGTTGCCAGCCGCAACCACACAACATCGCCACCGTCATATTTCAAGTTACCTCTGCTCACTTCCTGTGGCCCACACCGGCCACAAAGCGCCGCCACATGCTATTCGTGCAATTAAACCTTAGTAAAGTTTATTGCGCGCATGTGTTAACACTAGTATAGAGGCGAGGGCGTCAGATTCAGATTCAGATACCTTTATTTGCTCAAACATGAGTGTACATACAATCTTTATGGAAAACAATGCATGCAAGTTGTTACAATCAAATGGAGTTGTGCATTTACCATATTGCCATGGTGTGCAAATATTAACATAATTATGTTCAGGATAAAAATAATTGATATAGACATAACTGACACAAATATTTCAAGCAAACTATACAAAAACAAATTCATAATATAATGTCAGTACTGGAAGAAGAATATTCCTATTATGTAATTTCCTTAGAAATAAGCAGTACCTTTGTACTCTTCTATCTGTGTGTTATTTTCTTTTCGTAAGTGTTTGTGTGTACATAATCAATTAAATAAATTAAAATAAGTAAAAAATATAAATATAATACCACTATAAAAATCATTATTACCAAACAATTCAAAGTAAATTAATCTATAATATCATCTCAATTCATAACAAATGTCATCGTCGTAAAAAAATATAATATAAAAAAAGAATGTGTCATTATAAAAACATTGTTATCATACTATGTCAATTTAAATAATATATGTCAGCTTAAAATGAATCCATTAAAAATTTCTTGACATCATAATATGCTTTACTAGCTAGAAAACATTTCAACTTCCTCCTAAACAGTTCCAAGTTAAGCTCTTTCCAATTACTCGCAAGCGTCCAGGGATTTCTGAGCCAAAAGTGAAAGAAATTGAGATACTTATTCATCCATAATGTGACGGTAAACAAATGAACTGTTCCTACAAAGACAGAGCTTAAAGGATTCAGTAACCAAGCCCAAAAAATTAACAAAAAAAATACATGATGTCTAAACTCTTGACCCCGAGCACACCTATTGCCTTCCTACTATGTCTCTAATTATGGTATTCGAATGGTTATGGTTAATAAAAGGGCGAGACAGTAAAATGTTGCTCTTCCGAGACAGTAACGTAAGTGTGTGGTGTGTGTAGGTATAAGCGCTCGGCCGAGTACTCGGCGCTATGTTATACGTATCAAGTATTCGGCCGAGAGCACTGCCTCGCCCTTTTGCTCGGTATGTGTCATCAAGGCATACATTGCATCACCCAAATATACAATAAACTTTTTCTGGAGGTAGCAAAAAAAAAAAATTTTTAACTTTGTCATGATAAGATATCAGGCAAACCACTGGACAACCATAGGATGGAGGAGTGACAGAGGAGATCGAGGGATGGGACGAGTGGATGAAACATGAAACTTGAATGGCATTGGTGCGAATCTATCTTGCTTTACTGTTGGCGCAACCAGCGCCATCTATCATTTTCAATCAAAGTTAAAGCGGCTCCATGGCGCCCTTTAACTTTCATTAAAGTAGCAGTAGCATTGGGAATTTTTGCTGACGCGGAATCAGAGCATCGTTTGCAACGTTTCCGTGTCTGTAAAATCACTTGCGACCAAGACTCGTTCATGAACAACAGGCTCTCGTATAAAATTGTATTTTTTCTAAATAAATCTTGTAAAGTATCCTCGAATACACCTGTTATTGAAGAGTTCATGATCCTATACACTTGCTAGTTGTTACACACCTACACAAGGTCAACACATACACGTATAACGTCGTTTCTTTTGACCGCCTTCTAACGATCAATTTTGTTTGACAAATTTGTTTGTCAACGTTTTCATCACACAATAGCTTAAGCGATCCAAAGTTAATATTTTGTCCCTAAGAGCTCTTACACACGAGCGGCATGTTCCCAACGGCAGATGTAACTGCAGCCGTCGACGCGCGTCGGCGGCAGCCGTCGACGTGTTGACGGCTTCCGTTGACGCGTCGACGGCAGCCGTCGACATTTCAATTTCGAAGATCAACGGCAGCCGTCGTCTGCTCTCTAGTACAGGAGTCAGTTGTAAAATGGTTTCCGAAGAAGAAACACTGTTATTGTGTTAAACACTGTTATTATATTACACCGTTTTTTTCATTTATGGATTTATTATTAAAATCATTTACAACTTCTTCACAAACCGCCATCCATGCTCTGTTTTTTATTGTTTTAATACTATAATCTTTCAATTTATAATTCCAAATACAAGCATTTTTCTTTACCGCCATAATTAGTAATTCACTATCAATTTCGTCAGTAGAACTCATTTTACAAATTTGCGACGCGTGCGCACTCTTGAACTATTTGCAGTCGACTGACAAAATGGCGGACGCGGCACACTACAACTGCAGCCGTCGACGTGTGTCGGCGGCTGCAGTTACCTCTGTCGTTGGGAACATGCCGCTCGTGTGTAAGAGCTCTAAATGCAGCTAATCAACCTATTACTTTCTACTGTGTTGGACGTAGCGTAGCATCCTCCATGACAAAGACAACTGAGATATTGGTTGACAGAAATACCATTTACGTTCAAACTTTTTTGTCAAATATAACTTCAATTACCATTTCCATCAAACATGAAAAAATAAACGCGTCAACAAAACTGTCAAATAAATTTGATAAACGATTTGATCTTGTGTAGGACGCTTTATTTCGTGTGTTTCGTAACTTCCTGTTAATTGTTCTAGAACATTTTGTTTCTAGAATATTCTTATAGATCTGACAACGTCGCGTCCATTTCCGTAATGTTTGTATAAATTGTAATACTGGGGTTACACATTGGGATAAAGATGATGTTTTATATATTATATTTAACTGACTTTGGAAACTAGGAGCTTCTATGAAGGTTCTGTGAAGTAACTTCACGTAAAACAAAAAGCTACTATACGTTCCAAATAAGAATAGAAAAGTCAATAACCTCGACCTGTCAAATATTGAATGAAAAGTACGGTTTGCGTATAAATAAAAGGTTATTTTTGATTTGTATTACTTAGTCTTAGTTAATTCTAGATGAATTAAAAATGTTATTGTTTAATGTAAATTAACCAAATATATTGTTTTAAGCCATTAATAGGATAATAGAAAAACTATTTTCTGTCCTATTTTCATTGTTAGGAATAATTCGCCTTTTCTTCCATTTACCACTACTCAGACATATCACAGAGATAAACAAAGCTTGGCTTAGCCCCAGTGTGAAGGGCAAAGAAGAAACGGGGTAGGGTGTTTAGTCAGCAAGAGTCTGCCACTGTTAGCCGCTCCGCCCAAGAGCGGGATTCGTAGACTCACCATAAAAAAGCCATAAAACCTCGAATCAATTTATTTTTCGCTTTCTGTAACCACATTTTAGAGTTAGATGTTCAATCGTTTGTTAATCATTGTTCAAACTGGCACACGCTCTAAGTGGAGAAGATGCTCTTCAGCATACCCGGCTAAAAAGACGTGACATACCGAGCCTACATAAAAGATTTACCACTTCACAACAAGAAAGTCGTGTGAAAAAAAAATTCACACGTTTGATTTCTCAGTTTATGTTTTTCTCAAGAACCATTCATCCATGAGAAATCAAACAAAGAAGTGGTTTATTGTTGGAAAACAGATTGCAGAAGCAGAAATCATCAAAGAAAAAAAAACATTGTTCAGATTTTTATAATTATACAAGTATAATAAAAGTTTATAATAACGCACATGTCTGGTACGGGCATTACACTATTTTTCTTGTTTTTGAGGGTAGTTGTGCACAACATTGTATTTCTGAAGGTAGTTGTATTAAGGTGTATTGTTCCACAGTCGCGTCATGTTGCCACTCTTCCATCTCCGCTGCCACACATTCACACGACCAGCGCAGCGGACACTGGCAGACATTTTATTCTAATTCAATTCTTGTTGGAAAGTTGATGATCAGTGTAAAGACTTCGAAATATTGAAGTTATTATGGGTAAGTTATTTAAATCTATAACGCTGTTCAATACGAGATGTTTCATTATCATCATCAGCCTTTTTAATGTTTCCACTGCTGGGACACAGGACTTCTCTCTACGCAGGCCCAGTTCGGGTTGATAGATGTCACATCTCTTCAAATTTTTGGAAATGTTTAGAGATGAGATGAAATGTTTAGGTAGGTACGTAGTTACTCTGGGCCAAGGGTAGATGCGAAAGCGTAATACCAGGGCCTGGGAATAAGACAAGGAAGGAGTGAGGTAGGATTTTTAGTCAGTAAGAGTCTGACACTGTCTCCCACTCCGCCTAAGAGCGGGATTCGTCATTGGATGTTTTTTAGCTACCATAAAAAAAGCCCAAGCGCACGCTGGCATTCGCACATCTATTGACTTTCTATTGTATCTCTAATGACGGTATTCAAAGAATAAACTGGTGCGTCTAACTTTTAGCGATATCTTCACTGCTTACCATCAGGCCGGATCAGAAGCGAGGCTAGTCGTGGGTGATGTGGGCGCGGCCTAAATGTTACTTGGGTTCAATCGTGTCGCCATTTAAAAAGTGTTCTTTATAATTTGACATAGCGCCTTTCTGAGCGCTAGCTGCTCCGGCAAACTTCGTACCGTCTATTAAATATAATTTTCTCACTGTTTAAATCTTCCCTGAACTTTTACGAGTATTTCAAAACCAAAATAAGTCAAATCTTTTGAGCTTTTGTCGAGTTTTAGCGACACAACCGCTGGACCGATTTGGTTCATTTTGGTCTTGAAATAAATCTTGGAATATTCGTGATAGTCCAGGAAAGGTATAAAATATTATAACGAAAAAAAAAAATACGCTGAACAAAGTTTGCTGGATCGGTTATTATAATTACATATTATAAAACAAAGTCGCTTCGTCCCTATGTATGCTTAGATCTTTAAAACTAAGCAACGGATTTCGATGCGGTTTTTTTTTAATAGATAGAGTGATTCAAGAGAAAGGTTTATGTGTATAATACATGAATAATGTATTTAATATCAGCATTGAACCCGTGCGAAGCTGGGGCGGGTCGCTAGTTTATTATAAAATGAAAAAATGGGCTAATTGACGTATCCTAGTGTACGACAAGTCCCAGGACTGGGATCGTGAAATTTTGCACAAGCTTTCTTTTTATGACTCAGACAAACATTAACGAATTCACTCCCTAAGGGGTTAAAACGGGGTCTAAACTTTGTATGAAGAAACCTACTGCCACGCGGGCGAAACCACCAGCAGAAACTAGTAGACCAGTAGGTATAACAGAATATCTCCTCACGACATTTTCCTTCCCACTGCATCGCATATAATATTCATAGAACATATTATAAATCAACTTATTCATTCGTTTTTCAGATCGTAACGTTCCACGAAGACAGCCGACTATTGCCGAGCGTTACCGAGCTCTGTCGGTTATGAAGCATCGACCGTTCCGTTGAAGCTAGCGCTATGTTCCAGCTTGTTGTACAAAGAGGCAGGCAGGTGCAGGGTGTGATACCGCCGCAGCAGTTGTTACAAGATAACATAACCAGCAAGAACAAAGCTTGGAAAATGTTGCAGGTAAGAAATTATATCCGTTAATTTCAATTGTGTAGCTAAAAAAATAAAATCATTTTTTTGCATAGAATGTGGGTAGTCGTTTTTTTTATAATAAGAAGTATTTTTTTAATAAATATTTTTGAACCCCACCCATACGTACAAAGCATTTTGGGAACACATTCATTATGCGTACAGCTAAGGAGAGGAATTCCCTGCCGGAGTCTGTGTTTCCTGATAGCTACTACCTAGGGGTTTTTAAGTCAAGAGTGAATAGGTTACTTCTAGACAAAGGTGCTCTATAGTCGACCACATCATCGCTTACTATCAGGTGAGATTGTGATCAAACGCGAGCCTATCTAGAATTAAAAAAAGCACACACATTTGATTATAGACTAGGTAATATCGGGAACTCGGGACAGATGAAAAAAAAATCTTATTGACAAAATGTCACTTTAATAACTCTCATGTAAAGTTTTTATGATCCTCCCTTGATTGTTAGACATAGAACTCCCCCAAGCGTCTTCAAACAACGAATATTCCTGTTCATCCGGCATCCATGAAATTCCCGCGACTCCTGGTGAGAGTCGCGGGAATTTCACACATATATCACATATATTTATTTTACAAAAAGTTTTTGCTTTTCCAGTGCATAGTTAGGCTCGTGAAAGTGTTCAGTAGTAACATGACGCAGCTCGCGGCTGGAAGCTGAACTGCTAACTAAACAAATGACTGACGCTCACTACAGATCACTACGGACGCAAGGTGAGATGTTTATTTACTTCGTCAGATTACACCCATTCGATGTAGCATTGCATCGCTACCCGTGTTTGTTCCCGGGTGTCGCCACTGTGTGGACCACCCGGAGGACCCGGTTGAGCATATAGTAGAGGCACAAGATAGATAGGTACAGAAGTAAATCTACTTACAAAGCATCCTCGAGCAACGCACGCTTAGACATCGCTCACGGACACGATACCTCGGAGCAGTCGCCGTGCGCTTCGCCCGCGTGCGCGTAGATACACGCACTTCGCCCGCGTGCGCGTGTATCTCGTAACAAGACGACAACCTAGTGCGACGGCCGCGTGTAGCATGAACAGTGAAGTACATGATATTCACTTCTGTACCTATTTATTGTATGGTAGAGGTGTGCCACGTTTGGAAGAGCACCGCCGAATCCTCGTTGGGGCGATCGGCGGAGAAGATCTCTCGCGCCGGGTCTTGGTAGAAGCTAGTATTACTGTACTACTAGTAATACTAGCTAAGGAGAAGGCCATACACGTTAAGCAGGGGGCTTCCCGCCCAGCCGCCGCAGGGATCCCGATCCCAATCTCCGGCCACCGTAGGTACGGGCTTGCGGAAGACCGACCGTCCGGCACCCGGACCAGACCCAAGTCGTCGACAACGCGTATCCACGCGCGCCTCAAAGAGTTGTCAGCAAGCCGTAGAGACCCAGGAGGGTCGACGACTACTGAAGTCATGGGGCGATGTGTAAACGTGACCCGGGGACCTGGAACGAAGGCAAAGAAGAAACCGGAGTGGGATTTTCAGTCGGTTATTCTCAGTCAGCCTGACACTTGCCCTCTTCACCCAAGATCATGAAGATGACATTGGATGATTTTTACTACACTAAAACAAAACACGCCAAAACTTATTCTTCCTCTTCTGGAGTGGAACATGATGTGTCATCTCAAACTATATATAAAGCTCCAATATTGGCCTCGTATAGACCAAACTTGTTAAAAAATTGAAATACAAGAGTTCATAGTGTCAGACTTTTACAGACTAAAAACTCACCCTGTTCCTTCGTTCGAATTAGGGCTTGGTTCGGACAGTTCCCGGACGTCGGACCGGTGTTCGGACTGTGAGCTACCCATTGCTCGCCGTTAGCAAGCCCAGGAGTTAATCATAGAAAGTAAAAACTTGGAACGGTATGTCGTTCATAGCTGCGCTAGTCGTTTCCAGCACACGCAACTATTGTATTGGATTTGGGCATAAAATACTTACATTGCGCTTTTGTTAATTTCAGGAACTCTGTCCTCATAGCTTCGGTTGCTGTCGAAGATCTCCACTATCTGGTGCTGGGAGCTAGTTACTAGATGGCAGCACTGTCACTTCATACGTCAAACGAAAATAACCTTAAAAACCATCTGACGCCGTGGATAGAAGTGGAACCAACGTACCCAGTATGAAAATTGACAAGGTTTGTCATTATTTAGTTCATCGACAGCGCCGTCATCACAGAACCTGTTAATATAATGACACTAGCAGTCTCGATAAACGTTGTCGTGGTCAGATCATAGACATTGATCACTTCATGATATGGCCAAATACAACTGGCCAGATCGTTTTAATCGTTAAAGTTTGATGACATTTCAATCCCCGTTTGACGTACTTTGTATAGACCTGTTATTACCATAAAAATGCTACATCAATGATATGATCAAACGATGATTGACATATCATCAAATGTTAACGTTTAAACGATCTGGCCAATTTTATTTGGCCATAATTAACATGAAATGATGTTTTTTTTTGCGTGGCAATGCTGCCAGCGTTCTGAGCACTTCTCCCATAGATATCGATGTGGATGAATTTTTTGAAGCCCAATAAATCATTTGTAAATATGAATTTATTGTTACTTTATTGACCTTAGGTTATTATTAGAATAATATTTAAATGTATATTATTTGAAGAACAAAAAAAATGATTGGGTAAACAAAAAAATAATAATTTCTATGAGCTGGTCACGACATTTACACATATCGGTCACGCTGTTTAAGATATGTTAGGTGGCAACAAACGAATAGAAGAAATACATAAATATCTGTGTACAATACGTAGCGTATAAGTTGAACTAAAATGTCGATAGGCCTTCAATACGCAGTAACAGATATTTAACTATAGCAACGGTGGACATTTTAGATCTACCTATTTGCCGCGTATATTTATAGGTATCATTTTATGCCGTTTTGAAAATGTTTTCGTAAAGTAAAGAGTGGACCACACGGATGTAATCCAGTATCCCATACATGAGTGTGGCTCATGAGTTACATCCGAACACTGGGTTACACTTACATCCGTGTGGCTCACAGATTTATTCGTACATCGTGGTATAGAAGTGTTTCTGTGTCAAACTTATGAGTTAGAATGTCTATATTGTAAAGTACAGTGAAACAAGGAGATTGGTATACAGACAGCGTATTAACGTTTTGAGTGTACTTAATGATAAATGTTTAACATCAATTTTATAAGAAACAAGTTTGTTTGTCTAATCTGTGTCTATAAAGGTACCGATTAGCTTGTTCGACTGTACCATTTTCTTTTGTATAATATAGAGAGCTTATATCTATTGAGTTGAATTTGTAATTTAGAATCGGCTAAGCTCGTAGCGGATTCGTTTACTATCGGGTTCCGTATCACCCTGTGGCATAATCTGTTGTATCTTTGTGTCATTGTATTCCGTGTTTACTCATTTCAAATTTGTGTGTTGATTAATACTCTAAATCTAAACGAAATGAGTACACTAGTACGTCGAAACATAAACTAAAAAATGTTGAAAATATGCATTCTGTGCGAGAGTTAGAAAAATAATTGCTATTGTCGTTAATCACCCATCGTAAGATATCGGCGAGTATCCACTCTTACATTGTTGAAACCCCTACCTAGGTTAAAGTTTCGTCGTTTATACCGCGTACATCGAAGGACTGGGACAATTTGCCTTCTACTGTTTTCCCGTCCGATGATGATAAATTTAGGTGTCTTCAAGACTAGAGTGAACAGGCTTTTAATAAACTGTAGCGCTTCACCCTTTCAACGATTGCATCACTGCTTACCGGCAGATGGATCGCAGTCAAGTCACTAGTTCATATCCATGAAGACACACATTATTTGTTTCATTTAAAGAACTACAGGAACTAAAACTCGATCACTCTCGGACTGCATACAAAGAAAGAGTTAGTTATTATACCAGACATGCGTACTATGGACGGTATTTTCGCGCAAGGCAATCATTTCTAATCGTATCTTCCGCTGACTTAATGTAAGCGCTGCGTAAGTCCGTAATGCTGGGGTTACGGTACTGTTTCTGAGTTCTATTGTCTCGCTGTAGTTCTTTCTGACTCTATTCTTTTAAATATTTACTGCTGATTGCAATTTTTGCGCTTAGCTGCCCAAGGCATAGTATTTGTGCATAGTGCATTGCGCGGTTGATGTCAGTAGGTTGAAGAAGAATCGCTCTAAACCGGCTTCTGTAGGTACGATTAGATTTGATTTTATTGACTTTGATGACGGTATTTCTTCTATACAAAGTCTTTTCTTCTTATTAGCACATCTTTGAATGTTTAACGTTCAGGAAACGTTGACGGAAGGCAGCCAGCTCCTGCCGCAGCAGGTGCAGAACTTGGTTCATTGGGAAGGACAATGTCAAGTCAATTTGAAATATCAGTGGCGCTGCATGAGCCCACATTGCCCACGCAATGCCACTGCCTCAGGAATCTTTTGTTTTTGAGTTGTTTCTGCTAGTCGGAGGAATCTTCTGTAGTTCTTCCAGCAAGTCGAGCATAAAACATGGCAATATATTTTGAAACTATGTACAAAATACAGTGCTCCGATGTATTGAATCAGTTCTGCTTTATCAATACCATCCTGTATGAAGTGCATCTCTTTCTTTGTGCTTTTCGAGCACTCGGTACGCTCCTGTGGCGCGGGTGGCTCCTGAGGCCTGCGTGTTATCGCCAAATAACGCCGAAACCGGCTTCTGTTGTAGATACAATTAGATGTAGTTTTGTTGAATTTGATGACGGTTTTTATACTATACGATGTTTTCTCTTCTGTAAGTTTATTACGTGGAAGTTAAGAACACGCGCCTAAGCAAACATGGCTGGGGCACTATAAAAGCGTGGCAACCCGCTTGAATGATTTTGAATTAATAATTTCGCGGAAGTCACAGAGACACGCCTGAGAGAACCCCTCAGAGGTATCACAAACGCGCGGTAGCTGTAAAAGTATTTTGAAACTGTTATTGTGTTCGATTTTCTGACGGAGTCCGATTAAATTTATTCGGTTAACTCAGCATGAGAACAATCTACTCTACTTCGCGCAAGGCAATCTTTTGCTGTTTCTTTTTTGGGGTCATTTCATTAATTTCACTCATTCCATTCATTCTATTCATTCCATTCATTTCATAATTTTGAAACTATAAAAGTATTAAGTGTAAGTGTAAGAGTAAAACTATTTTGAAACTGTTATTGTGTTCGGTTTTCAGTTAACTCACTAAGCATGCGTACAATCTACTTTACTTTCGCAGAAGACAATTGATGCCACTGTTGTTCCCATAAGACAAGCTCCATGCAGGCACTTAATATAGGCGCCATGCGGACCACCAGTCTCGGAGATGCTTTGTCTTATCAGGGTTAGACTGACGGAGTTCGATTAATTTTTTTCGGTTAACTCACTAACCATGCGGACAATCCACTTTACTTTCGCGGAAGGCAATCCTTTTCTGTTGTCTTATGCAACCACTTAATGAAGGCGCTGTGTGGAGTCTTGGAGATCTTTTGTCTCGTCAGGGGTAGACTGACGGAGTCTGTTTTAATTTTTTCAGCAGCAAGAGCAGTTCTTATACACCTGTGGCACCAGGTGGGCTCACATTGCGCATGTGGATTGCTATTATCTTAGATATCATATAGCATTGGGTAGCGGTGATGTCTAACTTGCGGGAGGCTCTAAAGTTATACACGACCTTACCTCTAGGTTTGGTCGTGTTGCTATTCCAGGCGGGATGTTCGGCATTGAGATCAAAGAGAGTAGTGAGGTTGCTGATGGGAGCGTTGCGATCGTCTGGTAGAGACGAAGAAGCGACCTGGGGGCAGTAGGTTTTTTTTTTATGGTAGGTAAAAATCAACGAATGACGAATCCCACTCTTGGGCGGAGCGGGAAACAGTGTCAGACTCTTACTGACTAAAGAACCTACCCCGTACCTTCCGTGCCTTATTCCCAGAGCCCCGGTGTAACGCTTTCGCATCAACCCTCAGCTCCGGTAGGCTTCGACCCTGCAGGGTCCCTACGGTTTGCTGACAACTCCTTGAGGCGCGCGGGAACGGAACGCGCCGTCGACGACTTGGGCTCGGTCTGGACTGCTACCAGACGACCAGACGGCGAGCTACCCTTTGCTCGCCGTCCGCAAGCCAATGTCTACGGTGGCCGGATATCGGCAGAATCGCGGCGGCGACGGCTACGGCGAGTGCGCCGTTGCCTTTGCCTTATGCGGTCAGCCTCCTCCTTTTCGAGCATTACTGCCTCGCAAAAGGAGGCGACCGCCTGCCACTCCTCCTCGCTGCGGACCATAGCCTGAACCAAGGCCCGGCGCAAGAGGTCGCCGCCGCCGATCACCCCCACGAGGGCACGGCGTTCCTCTTCCCAAGCGGGGCACACTTCTATCGTGCGCTCCACCGTGTCTCTTCCGCACGGATCCGGTGCAGGAACCTCCCGAACTTGCCATGTCCGGTGAGGACCTGCGTCATGCGGAAGGTGAGGACGCCGTGAGGTCTATCCAGCCACGCCTCAAAGAGGGGCACTACTGCCGAAATTATGGAGTGCCCAGCGCTGGGTTGCGACAGTCGCTGTTTCCATTCCACCATGAGATCCCGCCGGAGCTCTTTCCGCCATGCCTTGACATGTTCAGGCAGCGGAGTTTCGCCCCGGCGTTGCATCTCCACGCGCAGATCGTGCATGTGTGCAAGGACTGTTGCCTTCAAATCCCATGGTGGTAGGCCAGCAAGGAGGCTCGCCGCCTCGCGGGACACCGTGCGGTATCCCCGCACCATCCGGATGGCCATGACCCTCTGTGGGGGCAGTAGGTGGAGATGACGGTGATCGGTGATGACCAGTCATGCCTAATCAATAGGCTTAGTATTCCAATAGAGATTGGGGTGCGGGTGGGGTCAGGGGGATACAGTGAAGCTCCTTTTTGTAGTAAATTAGAGTGCCTCCACCGTGGCAGCGGGTCCTATTGTTGTAGTTGGCAATTTTACGATCTTTACGGTGGGGCTTAAGGAGGGTCTCCTGGACCAGTAGAATATCCAGCTGGTGGTCGCGGAGGAAAGTGGCGATCTCATCACGCTGGTTGCCAATGCCATTGGCATTGAAGAACACTATAATTAGGGATCTGGGTTTGATTATACAATTTCCCGTTCGCTTATCCATTACGGTTAAGGCATGGGAGAAGATCTAGTTCCTTTACGACTGAGTCGTATTTGCGGAACAGACTGGCGCGCACGCTGTTATCCAGCTTGCTGGCGCGCTTGGCGGCATTAAGCTCTGCTGACAGAGCTCTGACCTCCGACGTCATAAAAATGGAGTAATTTTCCAAGATTGTGAGACCTACTGGGTCATCGCTGCCACAGTCGCTTGGTTGCGCTTGCTTAGTTGCCGGAACAGCTAGGCGTTTGGGCGCAACCTTGGGGGCTGCAATGGCAGGGGCCACAGGGACGGAAGGCGGGGTAGGGATGGGCGTGGCCATCAAGGCTGGTACCGGTTTAGGGGTCGTCGCCAGAGCGGGGAAGGCTCTCTGGTGTTGGAGCATGTTCCAGGGGGAGGGTCTCTGGGATGCAAGACGCTCGGGGAGTTTGGGGGCCGGGATGCTTGCCGGGGCCTCTCTCAACTGGCGAGCGGCGGTGCGCTTGGCCAGTTTGGCGGGGATTTTAGGGGCTCTAGGGCAGCCCGGTAGTTGGCTGGATGTCCGGACTGACCGCATAACACACAGCTGGGGGGCTCAGTGCACAGCGTGCGGTCCTATGGGCGAGGGCAGTCGACTGTGCCGTGAGACCCCAGACACTTGATGCATCTGGGTGCCGCGTAACAGTTACGCTGCAAGTGACCATAAAGTTGGCAGCGATGGCACTGCCCAACTAGGGTGGGGCGAAAAGGTTTTTCGAACGATACGCCCGATAGTGAGCATACCGATTTGATCTTGAATATAGGGTGGTGACCCTCCGTGGGGTCGCAGATGACGAGTACCATGTCTCTATTCTGCCCCGAGCTTTATGGAGGCGGTGCACTGCTTGCACCGGTACCCCTTGGGAAATGAGGTCCGACATGACCTCGGAGGCGGGGATCTCCTTTGGGACTCGCCGAATGACCACGCGGGTCGGCGTTTCCTTCGAGAGGGAGTATGTGTGAAAGGAGCTTTTTCTTTCTATGAGGGCTCGGGATAAGTCCCGGTAGTCCTGGGCTGATGGGACCAGCACCTTGATGCCTTGTTGGCATGAACGTGCGTTGGAGTAGTGGATCTTGCGATCCACACACATCTTGGTCACATCAGTCCATTTTGCTTTGTCCTGTATGTACAGGGGAGGGGGGGCGCTGCTTTTTTGTTACAGAAGCGGGGGTGGGGTGGCTTTGGGAAGCTGCGGGAGCGGGCGCAGGCTTGGTGGGGGCCAAGGCAGTGGGGGTAGCGTCGGCCGTTTTCTTGGCCTTGCTTGCCTTGGTTTTTTTTGCCTTCCTCTTACCTTCTAGGACGACTAGGAAATCGTCCTCTGAGGAGGAGGAGTCGGAGGCAGAGGCAGAGTCGATATCCGAGGTTGGTAGCACTGACGTGTCCATCGCCTCGGAGAGGGTTAGGGCGGCGGAGGGCCGCTGGGCAGCTGCAGCTGCAGGCTCCGGGCTTACATCGATGCCTAGCATGATGGTCCGGGAGTGCCTTTCTCGGCAGGGGGAGGGGACTCGGGCGAGAAAAGCACTCCCGGACCATCGCCGGAATCCCCTGTTTCCGGCGATAATGCGTCGCTGAAGCCAGCGACGGTTGCCGGGGTTGGGGGACAGAAAGCTGAGAGTTCCCCGACATATTTTGCGAGGAACTCTGGGTCCTTAAGAAGGACGTTTTTGACGAACGCGATTATAATTGCGTCCGTCATGATTGGTAGGAATTAAATTCCTACCATTAAATTTAAATTTGGGGGGGTTCCTTTCTGAAACCTACGTCCCCGGGTGGACAGGCCCGGGGGTGTGTGACCCTCCCAGCAGGGTTTATGTAGGCTGGGAGGTGAGTACCTATTGGCGTGCCCTAAGCTTGTAACCGATCGCCAGTCTTAATGTGCGATTGCGCCCTACCAGGGTCTGTTGCGAAGGGATAGACACCTCAACCGACACCAGGTGAGTCGCTGAAAAAGAACTCGGAGTTTAGGTTTGACTAGGAGCTCCCCCAAGGCCAAAACCTAGCTCACGACTCCAATTAACTGCCTAGCCCTGAAGGGGTTCGGCGGGTGTAGCGGGTCAACACCCCCTTGACTTCGTTGACACCGTAAGGTTTCCCGTCAATGACCACGACACTGTGGATTTTCCCTGAAGGGGCACTTGTTTAACGGATTATTCCGTAATGGAAATATATATCCTCCACTGCCTTGGAAAAGGCGGCTTCAGATCGGTGTTCGCGGTCGGCGGCCACCCATCCAGGCGGGATGTTCGCCATTGAGATCACCCGCTAATATAACAGAGTTACTGGTAAGAACGATGGAATCGCCTGGTAATAAAGACGAAGAAGTAGCCAGGGGGTGGTAGGCGGAGATGACGGTGATTGATTGGTCTATTTTGAAAATTGCGGCACAGGAGGAATTAGAGGGATGCAGTTCAGCTCCTTTCCTGTGTAGATGAGGGTGCCATCACCGCGACAGCGAGTCCTATCGTTCTGAACTATGCAATAGTTGGCAATTTTAGCACCAGCCCAAACAGCTTCATCCCTTTAATCACCCTCTCGTTGAACATGGTGAAGTTTTTGTCGTTAGCCTGGAATCTGTAGCTCATCATCAGCAGCTGACAGATGACATTATGAATGTGACGTCCAAACAAACATCCAGGGTTTACAGCTTCTCCTTCAGAGTCATGTAGCTCGGTGATCAGTTCTTCGATTTCTACGTGAAAAATTTGTCGTTAATACCACTCCATCGAGATGCCAGTTGGGAAGCAAAATCGGACCAAGCATCGCTCTCTCCATTGCTCGCTGGGTGACCTTGAGCCTTCTTATGAGACCCATAGTAAGCGACCACGTCTCACTAACATAAGTCATCACTGGCAACACACACTGGTCAAAGACTTTTGTCTTGAGACACTGAGGTGTTCCGTATGTCCCTCTGAAATACGGGGCACTTGACGTGGCACGCTGGATGCGGGCCACCGCAGTTCGCGCAGGTGGCCGGCTCCTCTCTGGGGCGCGGGCAGTCCCTTGCCGCGTGCCCCTGTCCACATCGAACGCAGGCGAGCGGGCGGTGGCAATCGTGCGACGAGTGCCTGACCTTTGGCACCTGTGGCACTGTGCGGGCCCACGTTTGCTACGCCATGCTTCTATCTTGACTACACGCATGTTCAAGAACACGCTGGTGTCATAGATGCGGCGCACGTCCTCTGTGCGCCGCAGCACGACGTGGATGACGCAGCCGGGTCTTCCCTGGCGCCCCCTAATGTGGCGCACGTACTCCGGCTCGTATCCGAGTACGCGGAGCTCCTCCTCAATCTCCTGAGGGATGTAGCTGCAAAGTCCTCTGTAATCTTTTACCACCTGCGTGAAGTGAATCATCGTGGGAGAATTAAATATGTCCGATAACATCTCCAGAATGTCAGCAGAGCTTTGTCGCGTTCTCTCTGACAGCAACGCCGTCTTTCTTCTTATAATTACGTGCAAGTCAAGAACACGCGCCTGAGCGAACATGGCTGAGGCACTACAAAAGCGCGGCAGCCCTACAAGCATTCTGAAGCTGTTTTATTACGCTAGAGAGCGTGCCTTCTACAGCCACTTTGAATGTCCTATTCTGTAGGAACGATGAAATCACTTTTACTATACGACGGGGCATACTCGACTGCGACAATTTGTAAATGAGACCGGCATGCCAAACACGATCAAATGCCTTTTAAATGTCGAGGAATACTGCAAACGCTTGCTTTTTTCTATTTAGGGTCGCCGACATAAGGTGCAGTATCCTCGACAGCTGGAGCGTCGTACTGTGTTCCGACCTGAAACCGAACTGTTCTGGCCTAGGTGTTAGATGCGGAGTGAGTTGTTTTAGTAGCAACTGTTCGAACACTTTCGACACAGTAGGGAGGAGGGTGATCGGCCGATAGCTCTTTGGCTTCAAAGTGTTCTTGCCCGGCTTGGGCAGCATGATAACGCGCCCCTCCTTCCACGAAGCGGGAAAGATTCCGTTGCGCAGCACCCCCTTTAAAAGGGCACACAAGGGCCGCTACGTTCAATGTTCACGAACAACCGTTGATGGAAGGCAGCCAGCTCCTGCCGCAGCAGGTGCAGAACCTGGTTCAGTGACGCTGCGTGAAATGGTTTTTGCCTTATTGTTCGAAAGATTTTCGGAACTCGGAGGATTAGGTTTGACTAGGAGATCACCCAAGGCCAAAACCTAGCTCCCGATATGAATAAACTGCCGAGTCCTGAAGGGTAATACATATATTACACAACGTCCTTAAGCGGGCGTCCTGTTCAGTAATTTCGCGTTAGGCAATCTTTTCCAGACAATTTTTGTATGGACTTAATGTTGAAGCTGCGTAAGTGCTCAATGTCAGGGAACATCAAGTAAGAAAGAACTAGATAGAGATCTATTCTCGTTGGAGTTCTTTCTTATTAGTACTTCTTAACTAACTTCTCGTTCGTTCTTTCTTAAATTTTTTTTAAGTTTTTTGCTCAGCTGAACAAGGCATAGTTGTTTGTTGTACCGCGAGAAAAACAATGTTGAGTCAATTTGAAATATCAGCGGTGCTGCGTGGGCCCTCATTGCCCACACAACGCCACTGCCTCAGGAAGCTTTTGTTTTTGTGTTGTTTCTGCAAGCTAACGGAGTCTTCTGTAATTTTGTAACATCTGCATGTAGTGAATCATCACTGGACATCGCTGACTATAATAATAACGTAGTGAATTAATTAATCTTATTCGATTAATTTTCATTTTCATTAAAAAGCTCCCGACTCCTCGTCATGACATATGGAGCAGTGGATTCTGGTGCATGTGGTTGGGGTAGTGTGATCGTTTTAGATTTACACCTCAGCTACATCCCTCTATTCAACCTTTCGTTGAACGTGGTAAAGTTTTTGTCGTTAGCCTTGAACCTGTAACTCATCATCAGCTTGGCGAGGAAATCGGGGTCCTTGAGGACGGAAAAGGCCCTGGCCTTCCAGTTTATACATATTGTGTAGTTGTCCAGGTTGTCCAGGATGTCCGCTTCATCTGTAAGTGGGAATGGGGGGTGTGATTGCTTATGCTTAGTTCCGGGCACAGTCAGGCGTTTAGGAGCAATCTTAAAAAGTACATAATCTACAAATACTTAACCAAAAGCGTAGCTACGAAGTTCTCTGTAATTTTTAAAAACCCGCGTGTAGTGAATCATCGTGGGAGAATTAAATATATCCGATAACATCTCCAGAATGTCAGCAGAGCTTTGTCGCGTTCTCTCTAATATAACGGAGTTCCTCAACCCAAAGAGAGCAGTGAGATTGCTGGTGTGAGCGATGGAATTGTCTGGTAATAGAGACGAGGAAGTAACCAATCACCGTCATCTCCGCCTACTACCCAGTAGACGGAGATGACGGTGTTTGGTTGGTCTATTTGGAGAATTGTGTCACAGGAGAAATTAGAGAGATGCAGTAGAGCTCCTTTCTGTAGTAGATGAGGGTGCGAGTCTTATCGTTGCGAACTATGCGATAGTTGGCATTTTTAGGAACCAGCTCGAGCAGCTGCATCCCTCTAATCATCCTCTCGTTGAACATGGTGAAGTTTTTGTCGTTAGCCTGGAATCTGTAGCTCATCATCATCAGCTGACAAATGACGTTATGAATGTGACGTCCAAACAAACTTCCAGATTGACATTAGTTTTAGGAATCCGGGTTCGGAGCAACAAATTCTCTATTGTTTATCCATTACGGTAAGCACAGGGCAATATGTCGAGTTCTTTGGCGACCGATTCGTATTTTCGGAATAGTTTAAGCGCATATGCAAGCGAATACCAACAATTGTGGGTCTGAATGTGTTCTCTACCGAGATGCCAGTGACGGGGCATACCGGTGTTATCTTTAAATCGGAGGATGTTTTTCAGTACGGTCACATACGATAAGGATCATGAAGGTTTTCTCCTTACCCTATTTCTTGTGAAGGGGTCAGAATATAGTAGACCAAAGAAGATTTTTTTAAATTTCATTACCATTTTTGTTTTATACTTACTAAGTTTTTCCTTTTTACGAATACGTCTATCAAAGATAATTGTTGACGTAAACCTGTTGACCTGTTTCATTGGAAAGACAATCTGGTGTATTGGTCCTCATTTCCCACGCAAGCAACGCCTTAGAAATCTTTGGTGTTATTAGAAAATTATAAATACTTTCGCATAAGGCAATTTTTAAAAAGTTTGAGTGCTTTGAAAGCTTCTTCTTTGTCAGTTGAGTTACCCCAAAAGATAATCCCATATGTGAGTACAGATTCTGTTGGACCACAGTACGCTGAGAGTAGCAATTCTCTGTTAACCTGTCGTGACAAAATGTACAAAGCACATGTACTACTACTGATTCTTTTAGTCAGCGCGCTCTACATGGGCCTTCCAATTTAAATTTCGATCTTTTCGATTTTAATTATTTTTAATTATGTCACTTGGCTAGCTTGGAGCCATGAACATAGAATCTTTTCTGTTTAAGTTATGTTTTGTGACTTTGTCTTCCGAATTAATCATCGGCTTAATTTTGTCAACAAAATAAATTTGAAATACATTTGGGGTCCGAGATAATTTCATTATTGTTAATTTTGATTTTATCAATATTATTTTTTGGTATATTTAATTTTGTCAAGTACTGGTCGACTGGTGGTAGAACTATCGTTCGCCAGTGACCTCTCTCGTGCTCTCCGATGAGCACCAGCCCAAACAGCTGCATCCCTCTAATCACCCTCTCGTTGAACATGGTGAAGTTTTTGTCGTTAGCCTGAAATCTGTAGCTCATCATCATCAGCTAACAAATGACGTTATGAATGTGACGTCGTCTGAAATATCAGTGGCGCTGCATGGGCCCTCATTGTCCACACAACGCCTCTGCCTCATGAATCTTTTGTGTTTGCGTTGTTTCTGCAAGCTGACGGAGTCTTCTGTAATTTTGTAACACCTGCATGTAGTGAATCATCACTGGACATCGTTGACTATAACAATTACTCGTAATTAATCTTAGTCGATTAATTTTAATTTTCTTTAAAATTAAAACCTAGCTCCCGACTCCTCGTCATAACCTTTCGCGCGATCTGGCAGCGTAGCCCTATATGGATCACAGTGTCCACATGTTGGGCATGTGCAGTGGGTTCTGGTTCATGTGGTTCGGGTTCGTCTCAGATTTACACCTCAGCTGCATTCCTCTATTCACCCTCTCATTGAACGTGGTAAAGTTTTTGTTGTTAGCCTTGAACCTGTAGCTCATCATCAGCTTGGCGAGGAAATCGGGGTCCTTGAGGACGGAAAAGGCCTGGGCCTTCCAGTTTATACATATTGTGTAGTTGTCCAGGTTGTCCAGGATGTCCGCTTCATCTGTAAGTGGGAATGGGGGGTGTGATTGCTTATGCTTTGTTCCGGGCACAATCAGGCATTTAGGAGCTATCTTAAAAAGTACATAATCTACAAATACTTAACCAAAAGCGTAGCTACGAAGTTCTCTGTAATTTTTAAAAACCTGCGTGAAGTGAATCATCGTGGGAGAATTAAATATGTCCGATAACATCTCCAGAATGTCAGCAGAGCTTTCTCGCGTTCTCTCTAATATAACGGAGTTCCTCAACCCAAAGAGAGCAATGAGGTTGCTGGTGAGAGCGATGGAATCGTCTGGTAATAGAGACGAGGAAGTAACCAATCACCGTCATCTCCTCCTACTACACAGTAGATGGAGATGACGGTGTTTGGTTGGTCTATTTGGAGAATTGTGTCACAGGAGAAATTAGAGAGATGCAGTAGAGCTCCTTTCTGTAGTAGATGAGGGTGCGAGTCTTATCGTTGCGAACTATGCGATAGTTGGCATTTTTAGGAACCAGCCCGAGCAGCTGCATCCCTCTAATCATCCTCTCGTTGAACATGGTGAAGTTTTTGTCGTTAGCCTGGAATCTGTAGCTCATCATCATCAGCTGACAAATGACGTTATGAATGTGACGTCCAAACAAACTTCCAGATTGACATTAGTTTTAGGAATCCGGGTTCGGAGCAACAAATTCTCTATTGTTTATCCATTACGGTAAGCACAGGGCAATATGTCGAGTTCTTTGGCGACCGATTCGTATTTTCGGAATAGTTTAAGCGCATATGCAAGCGAATACCAACAATTGTGGGTCTAAATGTGTTCTCTATCGAGATGCCAGTGACGGGGCATACCGGTGTTATCTTTAAATCGGAGAATGCTTTTCAGTATGGTCACATACGATAAGGATCATGTCGGCATCTTCTTGCCCCACTTGTTGTGAAGGCTTTAGAACAAAGTAAACCAAAAATTAAAAAGAATTTTTATTTTATTTGATGACCATTTCTCTTCTATGATTTTCTTCTAAGATTTTTATTTTTCAAAATGCGTCTATCAAAGTTTAATTGGTCGTAAACCTATTGACGGCAGCCAGCTCCTTGCGCAGCAGCTGCAGAACCTGGTTCAGTGGCGCTGCGTGGGATGTTGTTGCCCTTATTTATTGTGTTCACAGTCGGCCGTCGAGTCTGCATAGTCGACTATGCTATCTATCATCATCTTTCTGGCATCCGGGATGATTTCATTTCATTTCATTTCATTTATTCAACAATTACAATTGTATGCGAATATTGATGAAGACTTTTGTGGCCCAGATGGTTACCCCTGACCATACCTTCAGCTCTATTCGTCAAGAGGCTCCCATCCCATTTCATTCCATCGTATTCAGGGCCGCGTAATGCCAAAGGTATTAAGTCCGCCTCTGTACATTTGTGCGCCCAGGTCGCGCTAATGGTCCTGGACTTGGGTGTCCTCTGGTGGTTGGCGGCGCGTCGCTACCTGTGTCGAGATGGCGACAGTCCCCGCCCGCCTGTTCCGCATTTCCTTCTGAAACACGGGGCACCTGACGTTACACGCCGGGTGTGGGCCACCGCAGTTCGCGCAGGTGGCCGGCTCTTCTCTGGGGCGTGGGCAGTCCTTTGCCACGTGCCTGTCTCCACATCGAAAGCAGGCGAGCGGGTGGTGACACTGGTTTGGCGACGTGTGTGTGTGTGCCTAAATTTTTGGCACCTGCAGCACTGTGCTTTGCTTCGATCTTGACACCATGCATGTTCAAAAACGTGATGGAATCGTTTATACGACGCGCATCCTCTGTGCGCCGCAGCACGACGTGGAGGACGCAGCCGGATCTTCCTTGGCGCCCTCTAATGTGACGCACTCAAAAGAGTAAACTAAATGCACGATTATTGCATACTAGCATCGTTGAGTTAAAATACAAGTAATGGTCGACTGGTGGTAGAACTAACGGCCGCCATTTTTATTTATTTTTTAATGGTTTTACATCTTCTTCTTCAGAGTCACGTAACTCGGAGATCAGTTCTTCGATTTCTACCTGAAAAATTTGTCTTTAATACCAAAAGCAGTTTTTTTAAATAACAGAATGCTAACCTTTGTCGCTGATGAGTTGGTTTCCTCCTTGCCCTATTTCTTGTGAAGGGGTCAGAACATAGTAGACCAAACAAGTTTTTTTTTTTAATTTATTACCATTTTTATTTTGTAAGTACTAAGTTATTTCTTCTTACGAATACGTCTATCAAAGATAATTTTTGACGTAAACCTGTTGACCTGGTTAATTGGAAAAACAATGTGGTGTATGATCCGCAACGTCTTAGAAATCTTTGGTGTTATTAGAAAATTATAAATACTTTCGCTTAAGGCAATTTCTTTTGTATTTTTTTTTTCTAAAAATACAAAATACGGCTCACGCAAATTACTAATAATACTAATTTTTGCATGGGCTACTACTGCGTTCTGTTACATTGTGAGAAATTTCTGCGCACGGGTACCTACTATCGCACAAGGCAATCGTTTCCACCGTATATTTGCAATTTCTTAATGTAGACGCTATGTGGACCACCAGTCACGGAGATCTTTTGTCTCGTCAGGGTTATGACTGGGATCTCTTCAGGGATATTACTGACGGAGTCCGTTTTAATTTTTTCAGCAGAAAAACAGTTCTTATACACCTGTGGCACTGGATGAGCTCACATTACGCACGTAGTGTTGATGTTAATGTTAAGGAAGGTACCAAGGTTATACACGACCTTACCTCCAGGTTTGGTCGTGTTGCTGTTCCAGGCGGGATGTTCTGCATTGAGATCACCCGCTAATATAACGGAGCCACACAGGCCAAAGAGAGTAGTGAAGCTCGCGTTGAGCTCATCGGACACCCTCTGTTCGATGAGCTCTACGCTCCGGACAGAGGGCTCCCTGGTTTCCCATGTCATAAAAAATGACGTAGTTTGCCATGCTCGCCCAGATACTTAACGCATCTGAGCGTCACAAAGCGATTCCTTTAGGAGTGGCCATAAAGTTGGCAGCAGTGGCACTGATCAAATATTGCTGGTCTGAAAGGCTTCTCTATTGAGACACCTGAGAATGGATAGACGGATTTTACCTTGAAAATTGGGTGTTGCACCTCGGTAGTGTTGCAGATGACGAGTACCATGTCATACTCCTCCCAGCTCCTCGCCTTTTGTAGGCGGTGTACGGCTTGCACAGGAATACCCTGGACCAGGAGGTTGAAATTGATGTCCTCTGTCCAAATTTCCCTTAAATCACTCGTAGTTGAACATAGTGAAGTTTTTGTCATTAGCCTTGAATCTGTATCTCATCATCATCAGCTGACAAATGACGTTATGAATGTGACGTCCAAACAAACTTCCAGGGTTTACAACTTCTCCTTCAGAGTCACGTAACTCGGAGATCAGTTCTTCGACTTCAACGTGAAAAATTTGTCGTTAATACCACTCTATCGAGATGCCAGTTGGGAAACAAAATCGTATTTGTTGAGGTTACATACGACAAGGACCAGCGTCGTATTCTAGCCTGCCTTGTGCCTTGTGAAGGTGGTTGTGTTCAACCATGGTGGTTGTGTGGTGGTGGTTCGTAGTCACAGAGACAAAAATTACAATTGCATGTTTTGGAAGTAGTTACTGGCAACCAAGCCAATCCAGGTAATCAAGCCAGGTCATCGACGGCGCGCTCTGTTCCCGCGCACCTCAAGGAGTTGTCAGCAAATGTAGAGGGTCAACTGCAAAACCAAAGCCTACTGGGGCCCCGGTCCGGTTTCCGAAGAAATGCCAGTGACAGGGCATACCGACTTTATCTTGAAAGTCGGATTATGCTTTTCAGTAGAGTCACATACGATAAGGATCATGTCGGCGTCTTTCGTACTGCTTTTTTACTGCCCTCCTTGTGAAGTAGTCAGAACATAGTAGACCAATATTATAGAGAAAAAGATTGTCTTTCATTATATGACCATTTTTCTTCTATTTTATGTTTTTTCTTCATAAGAATACGTCTGTCAAATATCAATTTACCGTAAACCTGTAAACGGCAGACAACTCCTGCCGCATCAGGTGCAGAACCTGGTCCATAGGGAAGGACAATGTCAAGTCAATTTGAAACATCAGTGGCGCTGCATCAGCCCACATTGCCCACGCAACGCCACTGCCTCAAGAATATTTTGTGTTTGCGTTGTTTCTGCAAGCTAACGGAGTCCTCTGTAATGTTTAACACCTGCATGTAGTGAATCATCACAGTGTCTGAAGAGCTTATCTGCGTACGCTCAAACAGCGACGAACATATCAGATAGTATTTTGAAACTGTTATTGTGCTTTTGTCGTAGTAGTATTATGAGCCGCTATCAATCATGACGTGTAAGTCAAGAACACGCGCCTGAGCGAAAATGGCTGGTTCGTGTATCTCACTTGGTGGTGTTGAATAATTTTGAACTAATAAAAATTTCATGGAAGTCACAGACACACGCCTGAGAGAACATCTCCGAGGTAACACAAACGCGCGGTAGATGTAAATTATTTTGAAACTGTCGTGTCCAGTTTTCAGTTAACTCACTAAGTATGCGTACAATCTATTTTACTTTCGCACAAGGCAATCATTTCCTCCATTTTTCGGCATCCATTTTATGTAGGCGCTATGTGGACCACCAGTTTTGGAAATCTTTTGTCTCGTCAGAGTTAGACTGACGAGGTCCGTTTTCATTTTTCCCACCCCACTGATTTTTTATGCAGCAAGAGCACTTCTTTAAATAAATAAATAAATGCCTTTCGGTAGAGTCAGAAATGACGAGCACTTGCTTCGCGCCTCGATCTTATTGGTCTTATAACGAAATCGGGCCCTACCAGGACCTGGCGCGAAAGGATAAGTACCCCGACCGACACCAAGAGTGTGGCTGAAAGATTGCTTGGAGAATTAGGTTTGATTAGGATACCAGTTGCTACCGGAGCAACTACTGAGCTCCCGACACCAATTGACGGCCAAGCCCTGCAGGGCTTCGGCTGGTGTTCCGGGGCAACATCCCTTCTACTTCGTTGTCATATTTGGTACCGTAAGGTCTCCTGTTAAGGACCACGAAACTGTAGATTTTCTTTGAAGACGCACTACGTTTTCGACGTTATTCAGTTACGGAAAAAATTATCATCACTGCCCCACTCTGAAACATCTGTTATACAGAAAAGCTTGGACCACCTTGATGACGCGACGGGGCGCGTTAGAGGTAGCTATTTTGTACACTAGCCCCTCGTGCCACACGCGGTCGAAAGCCTTCTCCATGTCGAGGAATACTGCGACCCCGTACTCCTTCTTATTCATCGCAGATGACAGGAGGTGCAGTACCCTCGACAACTGAAGCGTCGTGCTGTGCTCACTCACTGGCTGAGTGCTCACTTGCCTGAAGGGCTTCTCGATTGAGACACCAGAGAATGGATAGTCTGATTTTAACTTGAAAATCGGGTGGTGCCCCTTGGTAGGATCACAAATGAAGAGTACCATGTCATACTCCTCTCTGCCTCTCACCTTATGTAGGTGGTGTACGGCTTGCATAGAATACCCTAGGCCAGGAGATTGGACTTGATGTCTTCTGTCAGGATTTCCTTCGGAACACGCCCTATGACTTCCCAGGTTGGCGTGTCCTTCTGAGGGGAGTAAGTGTAAAAAGTTATGCTCCTTTCAAGGAGGGCGCGTGTTAGGCCCGATAGTTATTAACTGTCGCAACTTGTACATGGATACCCTGCTGGCAGAATCGGGCGTTGGTGTAGTTGATTTGCGATCAACACACTTTGGACACATCAGTTAACAGGGGCAGGGGTGGTGTCTGAGACAGCGCCATCTAGTCACCGAACGGTGTACTAAATAGCTTGCTTATGGTGCTACGTTAGGTGTACGCCGGCGACACCGTACCTAATTACACTACCTAATTTAAATATACTGCTTCAGATGTCGCTAGGGTCAAACGATTATCAGTACAGATACAGTCAACATCATCTATCTCAGAACCGAATTTTCATTTCGTGCGTACCAACCTGACCGCGTGACAGGTGGCCTGGGCTGTTTTTGTTCACCTCAGGTAAAGGTCACTTAGGTAAGACAAGGAGTTAAAATTACTTAATGTGGCCAATCACAGGTTTTAGAGCAAATAATCCTAAAAACATTCGACACACATCATTACTTGGACACGATTCAAAACGAACATAGTTTGCCATTTCATAGAGATATTCTTTAGTTGACATAAAGTTGGAGTTCTCCGTCCAACTTTTTGAGTTGTAAATCTAAGGCTGGGTCAGGAAGCAATCCATCAGATTTTCAATGTTAGGAGAGCGGTCACGCCCACGTCGGCTGTCAAGTCTGTCTTCGTCGACAAGTTGGACGGCCCCGTCCGATCTAGTCCTGTAAAGACAGGAACTCTTGAACTCTGCCGATAGACACGACCAGTTCTGCAGTGAGAGCTAGCACCAGAAGCAGGGTTAATATACTGATACTGTTCTGCTCAGTAGATTCACTGAACTCCATGTATTGCGAGACCGGTGAGCTTACTGTACAGGGGTAGATGGTTTTTTTAGACTCTTATTATTATAATTCATACATTTAATAACATTAGTTATAAGTTAAATTCTTGTTGCTAACAACATTTATGGACTGTTTTGTCTGAAATAAAAGTTTTTTTAAATATAGGACAGTAGGCTTATCTGGGTTAAATATGATATTCAATTAAGCCGCACTTATGAACTGTTCTGCCGATGCTGTCCATCGTCATCTTTCGAATGCTCCACACCATGATGACACCCTGTTGGCATCCAGGAAGAAGCCGTTTGTCGCCACTATAGGTATATCAAACAGTTGACATATTTATAGTCGCCACGACTGTTACCTGTGACCGATACCTTCGGTTCCAATTACACAAGAGACCCCCATCCCATTTTTCATTCTATCGTAATCAGGGTTATTTTAAACTGGCAGTCGGCACGTTTATTGCCCTGGGGTTGCATGGGACCTCATTGCCCACGCAAAGTCACTGCCTCAGGAATATTTTGTGTTTGCAATGTTTCTGCAAGCTAACGGAGGCCTCTGTAATTTTGTAACACCTGCATGTAGTGAATCATCACAGTGTTTGAAGAGCTTATCTGCGTTCGTTCGAACAGCGACAAACATATCAGATAGCATTTTGAGTGTTATTGTACTGTCCATGCAGAAGGTTCTTGAGCCGCTATCAATCATGACGTGCAAGTCAAGAACACGCGTCTGAGCGAACACGGCTGAGGCACTACAAGAGCGTGGCAGCCCTTCAAGCATTCTGAAGCTGTTATTGTACTGAAATCTAAGTTGGTCCATCACATGGGCCGCTTGAATAATTTTGAACTAATAAAAATTTTGTGGAAGTCACAGACACACGCCTGAGAGAACTCACTAAGCATGCGTACAATCTACTGTACTTTCGCACAAGGCAATCATTTCCTCCATTTTTCGTTGCGATCGGGCCCTACCAGGGTCTGGCGCGAAAGGATAGACACCCCAAACGAAACCAAGAGTGTGGCTAAAAGAGTGCTTGGAGAATTAGGTTTGATTCTCCAAGCATTCTGCCCCGCAATGTGGTTGTTTGTTGTACCGCAGCAGGGGCACAATCTGGTTCATTGAGAAGAACAATGTCAAGTCAATTTGAAATATCAGTGGCGCTGCGTGGGCTCGTTGCCAACGCAACGCCACGACCTCAGGAATCTTTTGTGTTTACGTTGTTTCTGGAAGCTATAGGAGTCACTGTAATGTTTAACACCTGTATGTAGTGAATCATCACTGGACATCGTTGACTGATAACATTCCCCACAGTGCCTGAAGAGCTTATCTGATTTTCACTATTTTTATTAAAAATATTTACTATTTATTTATACCCTATACGTATACAGGTACTCAAAGTAGTAAATTAAACGCATGATTATTGCATACTGGCCTCATAGAGTTAAAGTCTTGAACCCCACGCGAACGCCGGAGTTCGCACACCTATTGTTTTTCTATTATGTCTCATGGTCGACTGGTAGTGAAACTATCGTCCGCCAGTGACCTCTCTCGTGCTCTCCCATGAGCACCAGCGCAAACAGCTGCATCCCTCTAATCACCCTCTCGTTGAACATGGTGAAGTTTTTGTCGTTACCCTGAACAAAAAGATCTCAACGGTCTAGCCATGGTTTAAAGTTAGGTTAGGGGTAAGAGAAAGGCGAGTAAGCCATCGAGGGTGACTCCGATCGGCTACGAAAGACCCTGGCTTGTAGATCAATACAATATAATAATAACTACGAAATGAGCGAGGCGGAGAGGCAATAGCCGTTTTTGAAATACGTTACGTTGCGTCGTCGATAATACCGACAATAATAGTAGTTGGCAGATGGTGATAGGAAGGGCTACATGTGCTAGTTAGGACGGTCGGCTAGCGCCGTATTTGGCAAAGTTATCGAAGTCGGGGGTGTTATCCCAATGCAATCGCCGAACCCCTCCAGGGCTACACGAGTCGTGAGCTAGATTTTCGCATTGGGCGATCTCCTAATCAAACCTAATCCTCGAAACTCACCAGCTATGTAGTAGAAAACAGCTACACACCTGAGGTCGGTTATATATTGCAGTCTTTTAATATTATTCAAATCTCAAAAAAATACTTCTATTCCTATTTCGATGCCCGATGGGTATCGTAAATGTTGTTACGGTTTCCGAAGATAATAAAATCATTCCTCATATGTATTTATACTTTCGCTTTTATAATTCTATATTGTATCGTAATTTATAAATAAAACATTGCTAGGCCTCCCGTTTGCAATGTTTTGTATTTTCTACAATGATTTGTTTTGTATATTTCATTAGTTTTGTTTTGTATATTTCAATTATTTGCTTTTTTTAAATTTTTGTAACTATATTCTAATATTCACTTGTTCTATCTTTTTAATATAACTGATTTAGGTGCCATGTTGACCATAGCTAGAAGAGTGTTGCAGATCCCCCTGTGTCGAACACCTGGTGTAAGTAACAGCCCAGTAGACAGGATGTACATCAGAAATATGTTGTTGATAGAAGACTCCACCCAAGCCAAAGTTATCAAAAAATTGATGGAAAGTATGTAGTACATACAAGGTTTGACTCAGTGAATAGAAGTGTCGGACATTGTGCAAACTTTTATTATAAGTAGTCACAATACAAATACAAATTTCTTCATTGGTATTTTCCTGTTCTTGGGTCCACACAGGAGGTACATATAGAGAATTTATTATTATTATTATAAAACATGTTTTGTATTTTTCAAAGTTTTGTTTTGTATTTTTCCATTAGATGTTTGTTCTGTATTTATCAATATTTTGTTTCGTATAGCTCGCTTCTATTAGTCGAAGCGTGATGTTATATACCCTAAAGCTTTCCTCAATAAATGATCTATTCAACGCAAAAAGAATTTTTCAATTCGAACCAGTAGTTCCTGAGATTAGCGCGTTCAAACAAACAAACAAACAAACAAACAAACAAACTCTTCAGCTTTATAATATTAGTATAGATTATTGTTAATAATATGTGTTCTTACGTACGTAAACCTACTAATATGTGTATTAACTCTATTTAAATAAATAAAAAAAACATTTCGGAAACCTGTTCTTTCATTTTAAAAATATTCTTTTTACTTATTATTTTTTGCATTCACCTAAAGCCAATTCGCATCATCTCACCACACACGCTGGGCGTACTGTCCACGGACGCGTATTCGTCATCACACGCTTGGTATACGCCTGCGTGAAGCGACCGTACTAAACTATGAAACTGTCGACGAGGCGGCCACGTCGCGCCGTCGTGTCACGTCTATGGAACCACGCGTCTGTAGACAGCAGGTCATAGTTCTGTATGTAAGCTTCACGCAGGCGTATATAATAATATAATATGTCCACAACTATCACACAACGCCATCTAGTCCCAAGCTAAGCAGAACTTGTGTTATGGTTACTAGACAACTGTTAAACATCATCATCCTACCCTTATCCCATTTTATTTGGGGTCGGTGCAACATGTTTTTTTCTTCCACTCTGTCCTGTCACCCGTCACACTATCAGTAACTCCCTTTTCTTTCATATCACTCCTCACACAATCCATCCATCTCTTCTTTGGTCTCCCCCTTCCTCTCCATCCATCTACGTGTAAACTCAAAACCCTTTTTGTGACATGCGTTTCATCTCTCCTCTTCACATGACCATACCAAGACAAACGATTTCCTTTCAACTTTTCAGTCACTGGCGCCACTTTCAGACTTCCTCTAATATACTCATTTCTCACTTTATCCATTCTCGTCACACCACACATCCATCTCAACATTCTCATCTCCGCTACATGCAGTCTTTTTTCATCCGTCTTTTTCACAGCCCAACATTCTGATCCATACAGTAGGACAGGTCTTATCACGGACTTGTAAATTTTGCCCTTCAACTTGAGGGGCATCCGTGGGTCGCAAGTTGTTCCCGTGACCTGTCGCCATTTCATCCATCCTGCGTTGATCCGATGCGTTACGTCTCGGTCTATCTCACCATCTCCTTGGACGAGCGACCCGAGATACCGAAAGTCGGAACAGATTGGTATGGGCGTTCCGGCAAGAGCTAAGGCCACAGGACCGGAGAGACCGCCGAAATCACAGAACAAGTACTCCGTTTTGGTTCTACTTAATTTCAGGCCAACACTCTCCAGTCTGTGCCACCACACCTCCAATCTATTCTGGATCTCTTGACCACTCTCGGCAACCAGCACAATGTCATCGGCGAATAACATACACCAGGGAGCCTCTTCCTGAATGTCCGACGTAAGAGCGTCCATTATCATCAGGAAGAGGTAAGGGCTGAGAGCCGACCCTTGATGTAAGCCAACAGCCACATTGAAGCTGCTAGTGGTGCCTGCTGTAGACCGGACTTGGGTACTGCATCGACTGTACATCGCTCGGATCAACTGAACATACTTCCCAGGCACACCTTTCTCCTTAAGGGCCCACCACAGAACCTCACGAGGTACCCGGTCGTATGCCTTTTCGAGGTCAATGAATACCATGTGCAAGTTTTTATGTGCACCTCTGTATTTCTCACACAGCTGGCGTATAGCGAAAATGGCATCCGTTGTACCACGACCTGGCATAAAACCGAATTGGATCTGTGAAATTTCACTCTCTTCTCTCAACCGCCTCTCAATAACTTTCTCCCAGGCTTTCATAGTATGTGACATTAGCTTTATTCCTCTATAATTGTTGCACTCAAGCACATCACCTTTGTTTTTAAAAATGGGCACTAAAGAACTGTTGCACCACTCATCAGGTATGGCTTCTTCCCGCAACAACTTATTGAAGAACAAAGCTAACCACATCCATCCATCCACTTGCAATAACTTCCACACTTCAACTGGTATTCTATCTGGACCAATGGCTTTACCATTCTTCATACCATTTACTGCTATTTTGACTTCATCCATACTAACCATTCTTACTAACCCTACATTCACTGGTTTACTCTCTAAATTCCTACTCCAATTATTTTCCTCATTCATCAGTCTTTCAAAGTAGTCCTTCCACCTGTCCTTGATTTCTTCCTTATTCGATAGGACCATTCCTGCTTCATTCTTCACACATCTTACATGACAGACATCCCTCGCCTTTCTTTCTCTTGTTCTAGCAAGGCGATACAGGGGGCTTAGACAAAGTAACAATTTAAAAACGATAACGAAGTTAGAAAAGACTAAAATGTATGGGATTGACATAAGCCGCGTTAAGTCACGTGGTCAATCGACATCGTTATCGTAATTTGGTAGACAATGTTACATTTCATAACGAATCCATGAAGTAACGAATCGTTATCGTGTTTATTCCATACAAATGCGTAGCCAAGCAGCACTTTCAGTGTTCGTCTTCGCCTCAATCGTGATCGTCAATAAAGATAACGAAACGAACGCTAAAACGTTGTAGTTATTGAAACAATATGGCCGGATTTCATTCGTCAGCTGATTTTTAACATTGCTTGATGACATACTTTTAGTATTTATTTTGTGTTAGAGGCATTACTGCAGATTAGAACTAGAACTGCAGAGAGAGAGAATTAAATTATAAAATGCATTTTCTTCGTTTATTATGGGCTTCGCACAATGAGAACACCAGGGATAGGCGCCATGTAACATAAACACACAAAGATTATAAGTACTTCATTTTTAAGATGGTGTCATTGTTTACATTACATACAAGTGATTAAAACTTGGATTTACTTACGTTTCCATATACTCAAGCACTGTTGACAATTGTTCGGGAATTACTCACACTTTGGATTCCATTTAACTGTATAATTTCACTCAAGTAAAACGATTTTAGTTAAAACAAAGACTATAATACTAGAAATTACGTGGACTGTCTTACGCGAGTGCTAGTTCGAAACTGAACTAATAAAGTCATATTTGTGGGAATCACTGGTTAATTTAGCATAGGTACCCACGACCCTTGAGCCCAGTGGTTATCGGATGTTCACGTCTGGGCTGAGGGCGTCGCAGCACTACCACTTGAAGACCACCGGCACGGCGACCACCGTTCGGATCCCGTGACGTCACCCAGCACTCCAACGTCCCTGACTGTAATGACTTCACCCTCATAAAGTAGGTACGGCGATCGCCAACAACTCACTTATTCTTATTAGTAAAATTCGAAAACAGCAATATTTGATCCGATTTGAACTTCTTGACTGACAGCTAAATGTTCGATAACATAAACAATATTTTCGTTTTTTAACGAATAGACAAATCGACACAACGATCGCGATCATAATGTTACATTGGCTAGGAAATGTTTATCGTTATCTCAGAGACGATGACGAATTTAGATATCGTTTCGGTACAAAACGATGTTACTTTGTCTAAGCCCCCAGCTCTTTTTGGCCTGCAGGACTGTCCAGTGTGTCGTACAATTTGTCCTGAGCCTTTGCTTTTGCTAAAGCTACGGCTTTTTTAGCTTTTTTCTTTAATAAGTCATACTCTCTCTTTCTTTCAGCTTTCAAACTACTGTTTTCCGCTCTTACACGCTGCCATTCCTTGAATTTCCTTTTCTTTTCTTTCAACACATTCTGAATTTCTATCGACCACCACCATGTATCCCTATCTATAGTGCCTTTTCCTCTCGACTCTCCCAAAATATCTTTCGCTGCATTCCTAATACATTCCGCCATCTCATTCCAGGTTTCATTTATACTTAGATCATTCATGTCTCCCATCTCTATCATTTTGTCCACCACTCGCTCTCTAAACTTTTTCGCACAATCATTATTCTCTAACATATGCCATTTTATTTTAGAAGGAGGTCGCTCTTTGCTTTTATTGCATTTAATTTTGACTACTGATTCCATAATCAATAGTCGGTGCTGTGGGACCAGATCTTCTCCTGGTAGCACTTTGCAATTTTTGACGTGCTTTATGTTGTTACGCCTCACTAAAAAGTAATCAATTTGCGACTTGTGGAGACCGCTTTTATAAGTGATCAGGTGTTCCTCACTTTTTTTAAACCAAGTATTAGCAACTGCTAGGTCAAAAGCTGTAGCAGATTGTAGCAGCGTTTCTCCTTCATTATTTGGCCTTCCAAAGCCCCATCCTCCATGTACTCTTTCATAAATACCTTTCATTCTTCCCACATGTCCATTAAAGTCACCTCCAACTATCAATTCCTCATGTACAGGAATGGTCATTATGACACTATCAAAATCCTCCCAAAACTTCTCTTTCACCATTTCATCACATCCTGCTTGTGGAGCATACACACTGACTACATTCAACATCACATTCTCTATCATAACTTTCACAACTATAAATCTATCATTAATCCTTTGTACTTCCATCACGCTTTCTTTCAACCTACTATCTAGCACTATACCTACACCATTCCTTTTTCCATCACTTCCACAATAATAGAACTTATATCCCTCGCCAATTTCTCTCGCTTTCGTTCCTCTCCATTTTGTTTCCTGCAAGCATGCTATATTTATCCGTCTTCTTTTCAGCACATCCGCTAATTCTCTGGCCCTTCCAGTCATTGTCCCAACATTCCAACTCCCATACCTCAATCTCATTTCCCGAGCTAGCTTCTTACGTTGCACCCGCCCGGGATGGTGCAACAACCCTGGTCCATTTCCCACAGGAGCCGGGTGCTGCCCCTGCGCGTCGCCTGTGGGGTACGCCCTAATCCTATCGCGCATTCCATTCGTATTTATCATGTTGCAAAAAGGATTTGGCTACTGTTTTATAGCCGGCCGCCTGCCTGACGCTAACCCTCCTTGGGAATGCAGTTGTTGGTAGTTTACCCGCAACCACGCGGTGACCTCAGGTGCTTAGCAATACGCACGGTCTTAAAGATGTCCCTTAGTCGCCTCTTACGACACCCACGGGAAGAAATGGGATGGTGGTATTCTTAACGTCCGGCACCATACGGAACCTATATACTAGACAACTGTTAAACATACTTATATATTTCTAAACACATACATATTATAGATAAATTACACCCAAACACTGAACAAATTACCGTGTTCATCACACAAACATTTGTCCTGGGTGGGAATCGAACCCACGACCTCCCGCATAGCAGTCAGGGTCACTAACTACTAGACTGACAGGCCAGTCGTGTAGGTATATTAAATGTCACGAATACGTGTCTATAAAGCTACGAATCCGTGGACAGTGTGCCTTAGGCTCTAGACATACGGACCGCATTTCAACTGCAATCCAACCGCAAATTGCAGTTCGGATGCAGTTTTAATGCAGCTGATACGACTGCAATCTAAACGTGCAGTCCGATTGCAGTTTGTGTGCAGTTTACACGTACTGTACGTATGATCAAGGATTAAGAAACTTAAATCATCGTAATCTACACTAATATAATAAAGAGGTAAAGTTTGTTTTTTTGTTTTTAGGAGGTAATCTCTGAAACTACGGGATCGATTGGAAAAAATTTAGCAACAATAGAAAGCTGCTTTACTCCTGACTGACATAGGCTATATTGTATGTACGGGGGCGAAGCCGCTGACAAAAGCTAGTATCTATATAAAGAAGCAGTTTTGAAAAACAACTAATTTTTAGTTTATTTATTATTCAGGAAGGTATTCATGTGAAGTTGTTATGATAAAAATTTACATCAGGCAGGCCAATGGTCGATCATAGGCGGCTGATACATGGTCATGTAAGCGTCAATCATAACCATCAGTCATGAGGTATTATAAATCAAATTTGAATGACTTTACTCACCGTCATGGTCACCTCAATTTACTACGCTATCTAGCGTAGATTGATGGATTTTTATCAGTCGGAGATTGACAGTGTAATGGCCGCCATAGGATGGAGCGGTGACAGGGGAGGCCGAGGAACGGAACGAGCGGATATAACATGAAACTTGAATGATATTGGAGCGAATCTATCTCGCTTACACTTATAACGACGTCTCTTTTAACCTTTTGAATGCCGCAAGTAGAGATATAATAGACAGACAATAGGTGTGTGAATAGCCGGCGTTCGCTTGAGGCTCAAGAGTTTAAGCGACGTATAACGATCAATTTTGTTTGATAAATTTGTTTGTCCAACTTCACCTTTTCATCAAACAATAGCTAAAGCGATCAAACCAAGACTCAAACAAAGTTAATATTTTGTTCCTGATGCTAATCAGCGTATTATCGTCTACTCTGTTGGTCTGTTTACGTGTCGTAGCGTCCACACACATGACACACACAACTGAGATATTGTTTGTCAAACTGCCGTTTACGTTCAAACTTGATTGTCAAACATAACGTCAAGTATCATTTACATCAAATATGACAAAGCCAACGCGTCAACAAAGCTGCGAACTGTCAAATAATTTGACAAAATCAGAAAATAGGACAATCGATTTGATCGTGTATAGGGCGCTTTATTTCGTGTGGTTCGTAACTTCCTGTTAATTGTCCTAGAAAATTCTGTTTCTAGAATATTCTTATAGATCTGACAACGTCGCGTCCATTTCCGTAATGTTTGTATAAATTGTAATGCTGGTGTTACACATTGGGATGTTTTATATTTAACCGACTTTGCAACTAGGAGCTTCCATGAAGGTTCTATGAACTAACTTCACGTAATAAAAAACCCCGAGCAAACGCCGGCGTTCGTACACCTTATTATCTTTCTATTATGTTTGTAATTATGGTATTCGAAAGGTCAAAAATCCTCATTCAATTGGTTTTAGTCAGATAAATGATATTTATATTGTAAACATATTTAAAGAAAATAATATCTATATGTAGATTTTTCCGTCAGTTTAAAACTAAACTAGCTTAAATAGGTTTTCGCACAAACTTTGGACACGTGTTTCATCCCTTTAGGGGTGAATTTGGGAAAATTCTTTCTTAGTGTTCGCCTAGGCCATAAAAGAATCCCTGTGCAAAATTTCATTCTCCTAGTCCCACTAATTTTGGCTGTGCGTTGATACGTCAGTCAGTCAGTTTCTCCTTTTATATAATATATAGACTAGTGACCCGCCCCAGCTTCGCACGGGTGCAATGCTGATGTTAAATATGTGTACTATACATGTAACCTTCCTCTTGAATCACTCTATGTGTAGTTTTAAAGATTTAAGCATACATAGGGACTAAGCAACTTTGATTTATACCATGTAATGATGAGGCCGGTGTTTCTTAGGTAATTTTAGTTTGTTTAGTAGGTAATAATTGCCTGAATGTCAAACTGTTGAAATATATCAATTCACAATAAGTATAAGTCTCTGACTTGTGTCGAAGACACATACATACAAAGATACGATTAATTAACTCCCGAGCTCTGCAAGGGATTTAACATAGACGCCTGAGTGAAGTGAGGGATCAAGCCACCCAAGACAAAGACAGCACCCCCGTGTTGTTTACTCTAATTTTTACACCTACTGTGAGATAATTAAAAGAAATAAATTATATATTAGTCAAATATGAGTATAATTATTTAAAAGTTTTGGTCAATATCCAAGTACCACTCCACATTATTTAAATTTGAAACAAATAAATTTCAAAATATAAATAAAACTATATTTTTAATTTTCTATAACGCAACTGCTGTTTAATTATTGTTTTTAGAGACATTTTAGTGTTCGATTTTCGATTATAATATAAGTTTATAAAAACGCACACGTCTGGTACGGGCATTACACTATTTCTCTTGTTTTTGAGGGTAGTTGTGCACAACATTGTATTTCTGAAGGTAGTTGTATTAAGGTGTATTGTTCCACAGTCGCGTCATGTTGCCACTCTTCCATCCCCGCTGCCACACATTCACACGACCAGCGCAGCGGACACTGGCAGACATTTTATTTTTAATTCAATTCTTGTTGAAAGTTGGTGATCAGTGTAAAGACTTCGAAATATTGAAGTTATTATGGGTGAGTTAATTAAATCTGTAACGCTGTTCAATACGAGATGTTTCATTATCATCATCAGCCTTTTTAATGTTTCCACTGCTGGGACACAGGTCTTCTCTCTAGTAAAGAGAATGGGTCATAACCACGCCGGCCCAGCGCGGATATGTCATCGGATTTTCAGAAAATATTTAGACATTTAGAGATGATTAGGCATGTAATTACTTAAGCCCCAAGCGAACGAAGGCGTTCGCACATCTATTGTCTTTCTATTGTGTTTCCAATGATGGTATTCAAAGAATAAACTGGTGCGTCTAACCTTTAACGATAGCATCACTGCTTACCATCAGGCGGGATGGTGATGATGGCATCTAGTCGTAGGCGACGTGGGGCCTCACCCGCGGCCTGAATGTGAATTGTGTTCAATCGTGTCGCCATTTAAAGAAAGTGTTCTTTGTACAAATTTTACAAAACCTTTTGCTGAGCGCTTAACTTTGTACCACCTAATAAGGTTAATTTTCTCTGTTTGAACCTTCCCTGAACTTTTACTAATATTTTAAAACCAAAATTAGCCAAATCGGTCGAGCTGTTGTCGAATTTTAGCGACTCAACCGCTGGGACCGATTTGGTTCATTTTGATCTTGAAATAAAATTGTGAATATTGTCAATAGTCCAGGAACGGTTTAAAAGATAACGAAAAAAATAGACTACAAAGGTTGCTAGATCTTCTGTTATTTATTACAAAATGAAAAAACCGACTGACTTACGTACCTATGCCAGTTATTAACAAGTCCCAGGACTAGGACCATGAAATTTTGCACAAAGTCCGCCTGCCCAAACCCAGCTTTCCCAAACCCAGCTTTCCTCTTATGACTTAGACAAGCATTAACGGAGGATGTTCCAAAATTCACCCCCTAAGGGGACAAAACGGGGTCCAAAGTTTGTATGGAGACACCTACTGCCACGCGGACGAAGCCGCCGGCAGTAACTAGTAAACTAGTATAACACAATATCATTCTCCTCACGACGTTTTCCTTCCCACTACACCGCATACAATATTCATAGAACATAAATTTATTTGGTTTTTTCAGATCGTAACGTTCCACGAAGACAGCCGACTATTGCCGAGCGTTACCGAGCTCTGTCGGTTATGAAGCACCGACCGTTCCGTTGAAGCTAGCGCTATGTTCCAGCTTGTTGTACAAAGAGGCAGGCAGGTGCAGGGTGTGATACCACCGCAGCAGTTGTTACAAGATAACATAACCAGCAAGAATAAAGCTGGAAAATGTTGCAGGTGAGAAATTATATCCGTTAATTTCAATTGTGTAGCTAAGAAACTCAAATCAGTTATTTGCATAGAATGTGGGTAGTACCTTTTTTTTTGCTAATAAGCAGTAGGATTTAAAACCGACTTCGAAAAGGAGGAGGTTCTATGTTCGGCTGTATGTATTTTTATTTTAATTATGTCCACCGATATCTCAGTCAATTGTAGATCGATTTTGAAACGTTTTTATTTTGTTTGAAAGATTATACTTCCTTTCTTATATCTATGATACTCCCTAATTAGTTCCATAGAAATATTGTTTTGATTTGATCATGAACTTCAAACATATCTATAGAACAGAACGGTAACGGTAACGGAACTCTTAAAAAAATCATAGCAGCAGTGTCTTAACAAGGAAAATTGCTTTATTTATACACTAGCTTTTGTCAGCGGCTTTGCCCGCGTACATAAAATATAGCCTATGTCACTCGGGAGTAAAGTAGCTTTCTATTGTAGCTAATTTTTTTCCAATCGGACCAGTAGTTCCAGAGATTACCTCTTACAAACAAAAAAACAAACTTTACCTCTTTATTATATTAGTGTAGATTATATTTTAACCTAACCTAACCCATAATATCCATCTTATGGTAGTATATACCTACCGTAAATTGGGTTTACAAAGACTTATTAATTTTAATGTACCGACACAGTTTTTTTAAAATTAATTAAGCGCGCCATATATTTTATTAAAATTTTATTTTATTTTATTTAAAAATATGCCACATTTAAAGTAAAATATGCAACTTGAGACTTAGCCCTCAGCCTGATACGAGAAATTATTACGCTTTTTTTCCACTAGTGCGGAAAACTAGATTATGCGCCTAAAAGCGATAGATTTTCGAGTAAGTGTATTGAAAAATACTTTCATTATGCTTTCGTTAATTTCAGGAACTCTGTCCTCATAGCTTCGGTTGCTGTCGAAGATCTCCACTATCTGGTGCTGGGAGCTAGTTACTAGATGGCAGCACTGTCACTTCATACGTCAAACGTCACCTGACACTGTGGTAGAATGTGGAACCAGCGTAACCAGTACGAAAATTGACAAGGTGTGTACTTTTTTTGTTCATAGACAGCGCTGTTACCACAGAGTCAGTTAATATAACAGTTATTGATGGTTTACACTCTAAATCTTAAGTGTTATATTTCTGAAAAGAAAAGCCCATAATTCACATTCTTAAAACACGAAAATTTTGATTCGATGCTTGTAGCGCCATCTATGATGTTGAATGCGAACCTTGCTCGAGTTAGGTTTCGTATGATGCACGTCACACGTCTAACTTATTCTTCTTCTTTACGAGTCAATGTTTTCAAACAAATTTATTTCTGACCAGTATTTAGCAGCCTGTACAGTTCTAATATTGACCTCGTATAGATCCTGAAAAAAGAAAGTTACGAACTTAGGCAAAACTTGTTGAAAAAATTGAAAAACAAGAGTTAATCATCATAAGAGCGGGATAGTGATAGATTTTGACTGACTAAAAACATCCCCGTTATTTCATTGCCCTAAGGCAATAACTAATTCCAGGGCCCGGGTGTCACTTTCATTTTTATCCAGTGCCCCAGGAGGTTTCAATCTTGCTGGCAACCTAAAAATAAAATAAAATTATAAAACTTAGAACTGTATGTCGTTCATAGCTGCGCTAGTCGTTTCCAGCACACGCAACTATAGTATTGGATTTCGGCATAACATACAATGCGCTTTGGTTAATTTCAGGAACTCAGTCCTCATAGCTTCGATTGCTGTCGAAGATCTCCACTATCTGGTGCTGGGAGCTAGTTACTAGATGGCAGCACTGTCACTTCATACGTCAAACGAAAATAACCTCAAAAACCATCTAATGCCGTGGATAAAAGTGGAACCAACGTAACCAGTGTGAAAATTGACAAGGTTTGTCATTATTTAGTTCATCGACAGCGCCGTCATCACAGAACCTGTTAATATAATGACACTAGCAGTCTCGATAAACGTTGTCACGACCAGATCATAGTAGTTACTAGATGGCAGCACCGTCACTTCATACACCGAGAGATCTAAAAACTCCACCTGACGCCGTATCTGACCCGACAGGTCCACACTGTCGGCTCTGATACGGCGTCCGGTGGTGTTTATATATCACCAACGTCACCAGTATGAAAATTGAGGTTTGTACTTTTTTTGTTCATATAAAGCGCTGTTGTCACAGGGTCAGTTAATATAACATATCAAATTATTGATGGTTTAGATTGTAAACTTTAAGAGGCCGGTTCGGGACGATTTATCCATACAAACGTAATACCAAAATCATTTGCAAGTCGAGCATTTATTTCAACCATATTATGGTGATATTTGAATTTAGACAATATTTATCTAGGTTTCCAGATTTTTCTTTGCTTGTTTTTAAAGATTTTGGTATTACGTTTGTATGGATAAATCGTCTCGAACGCCGGCCTCTTAAGCATAGTATAAAGAGGAGGGAAGTAGGTTATCTTCATACAAACGCACCGCGCGCGGCTTGTATGTGTGCGCCATAGTATCTATGCGTCGGCGCACGCACACTTTAACAAAATCTCGACCCGTTCCTCAGTGCGCCAGTCGAGGCTAACACTGCACGAGGTTCGCGCGTCACTGCTTTTCGACACCGCTAAATGAAACCAAAATGTCTGATTTTCTGTCGTTTCGTAATAGTCGAAACCTAATTTGTAATTTTGTAATAAAAGTGTGATTATTGAATCACACGTTTTGTACAAAATTATATTAATAATATTTTTTTTACAAATTTATTGAGATTTGTTTCTATTATTCATGTTTGTATTAATTAAAAATAAATATGGTCCTTTATGTGTAAAAATACTACATTATGCATATTAAAAAAAATACAAAAATCGGACCAGATTATGTATAAACTACTAAGAAAATAATTTAAACACAAGTCTATGTCACCGCGTGTGCCATCTAGCGCCATAAAGAGTCACACCCCACAAACCCTGTACCCAGACAATACAAGTCAAAAATACAACTTCACGACCCTTGTCCATTTATAGGCACCGAACTAAAATTTAGCTAAAAGTAAAACCTACCAACCCTAAGACAGTAGGCAATTATAACGCGGATTGGGCCGAAGATAGCCTACTTCCCTGCTCTTTATACTATGTCTTAAGTGTGCTATTTTATTTTATTATATTACTAAAAAGAAAAGCTCATAACTCACATTCATATTATTATATCACGAAAACAATTGATTTGATACAAATTGTAGCGCCATCTATGATGTAGAATGCGAAACTTGCTTGAGTTGCATTTCGTATAATATAACGTCACACGTCAAAACTTATTCTTCTTCTTTTCGAGTCTGTTCTCAAACTAAATATTTTCTGACCAGTATTTAGCAACCTGTACAGCTCTAATATTGGCCTCATATCACTGAACTCATTATTATTCATTATTTATCACACTGGAATGGCTGCCAGTATAAAATGATTTTGTGCCCGTTTGATATCCGCCATATTGGCGCTGTCGGCCACGGTGACTGTAGCGAGTGTCTACGGTACTAAAACTGGTGATGTCGCGCCGCGTACAAAATTAGTCAAATTAGTTCTCTGAAGAATCGCGAGTGGCGCTTCGAATAGGCACAAAAAATTGGCTGTCAAAAATACGAAGCAGCCTGTCCAGTAAATAATAGGTGTCAGTGCCTCGTATAGATGCTGAGAAGTGCAGGTTCCAAACTCAGCCAAAACTTGTTGAAAACTTTGAAAAAAACAAGAGTTAATCATGGGAAGATAAAACTTAGAACAGTATGTCGTTCATAGCTGTGTTCGGCGTTTCCAGTACATACGAATATTGTATTGGGTTTGCGCTTTGGTTAATTTCAGGAACTCTCAGTCCTCATAGCTTCGATTGCTGTCGAAGATCTCCACTATCTGGTGCTGGGAGCTCGTTACTAGATGGCAGCACTGTCACTTCATACGTCAAACGAAAATAACCTCAAAAACCATCTGACGCCGTGGATAGAAGTGAAACCAACGTACCCAGTATGAAAATTGACAAGGTTTGTCATTATTTAGTTCATCGACAGCGCCGTCATCACAGAACCTGTTAATATAATGACACTAGAAGTCTCGATAAACGTTGTCGTGGTCAGATCATAGACATTGATCACTTCATGATATGGCCAAGTACAACTGGCCAGATCGTTTTAATCGTTAAAGTTTGATGACATTTCAATCCCCGTTTGACATACTTTGTATAGACCTGTTATTACAATAGAAATGCTACATCAATGATATGATCAAACGATGATTGACATATCATCAAATGTTAACGTTTAAACTATGTGGCCAATTTTATTTGGCCATAATTATAATGAAATGTTTTTTTTTTTTGCTTACCAATGCTGCCAGCGTTCTGGGCACTTTTCCCATAGATATCAATGTGGATGAATTTTTTGATGCCCTATGAATCATTTGTTTATATTAATATAATATTATTAGTTTATTTAGCTTTGGTTATTATTAGAACAATATTTATACGTCGACACCCAAGCGAGAGCCGGCGCTCGCGACATGATTTCGCGCCACACGCTGTTGTCAAATTTTCAAAAATAGAATATACAATATTTGAGCATTTTTTTTATAGGGTATTTTGACATTTATCCAAGAAGGTAAATAAAAAGTTTTATAGACAAATAACTTTCCGTTAATACCCGCAAACGCCGGCGTTTGCTCGTTGGCGGAAAGGTTAAATGTATATTATTTGAAAAATACAAAAAAAATATATTTCTATGAGCTGGCCACGACATGTACACAAATCAGTCACGCTGTTTAAGAGATGTTAGGTAGCAATACACGAATAGAAGAATTATATAAATATCTGTGTACAATACGTGGCGTATAAGTTGAATTAAAATGTCGATAGACCTTCAATACGCAGTAACAAATTGTTGGGTTTCAATTGAAGTGCGACACTGCGGAAGGCTGCGCGTAACTATAGCAACGGTGGACATTTAAGTTCTACTTATTTGCCGCGTATATCTCTAGGTATCATATCATATAAATGTTTTCGTAAAGTAAAGAGTGGACCACACGGATGCACTCCAGTATCCCATACATGAGTGTGGCTCATGGGTTACATGTGAACACTGGGTTACACTTACATCCCTGTGGCTCACAGATTTGTACGAGTAAATCTGTGAGCGATCGTGGTATAGAAGTGTTTCTGTGTCAAACGTATGAGTTAGAATGTCTATATTGTAAAGTACAGTGAAACAAGGAGATTGGTATACAGACAGCGTATTAACGTTTTGAGTGTACTTAATGATAAATGTTTAACATCACTTTTATAAGAAACAAGTTTGTTTGTCTAATCTGTGTCTATAAAGGTACCGATTAGCTTGTTCGACTGCACCCTTTTCTTTTGTATAATATACTGAGCTTATATCTATTGAGTTGAATTTGTAATTTAGATTCGGCTAAGCTCGTAGCGGATTCGTTTACAATCGGGTTCCGTATCACCCTGTGGCATAATCTATTGTATTTTTGTGTCATTGTATTCCGTGTTTATTCTTTTTAACTTTGTGTGTTGATTACTACTCTAAATCTAAACGAAATGAGACACTAGTACGTCAAAACATAAACTAAAAAATGTTGAAAATATGCATTCTGTTCAAGAGTTAGAAAAATATTTGTTATTGTCGTTAATCACCCATCGTAAGATATCGGCGAGTATCCACCCTTACATTGTTGAAACCCCTACCTAGGTTAAAGTTTCGTCGTTTATACCGCGTACATCGAAGGACTGGAACAATTCGCCTTCTACGGTTTTCCCGTCCGATGATAATTTAGATATTTTCAAGGCTAGAGTGAACAGGCTCTTTATAAACTGTTGCGCTTCACCCTATCAACGATTGCATCACTGCTTACCGGAAGATGAATCGCAGTCAAGCACTAGTTCATATCAAATAAGACACACATTATTTGATTCATTTAAAGAATTTAAATTCGATCACTCTCGGACTGCATACAAAGAAAGAGTTTGTTATTACACCAGACATGCGTACTATGGACGGTATTTTCGCGCAAGGCAATCATTTCTAATCTTATCTTGCGTTGACTTAATGTAAGCGCTGCGTACGTCTGTAATGCTCGGGTTACGGCACTGTTTCTGAGTTCTATTGTCTCGCTGTAGTTCTTTCTGACTTTATTCTTTTAAACATTTACAGCTGATTGCAATTTTTGCGCTCACATCATTTTCACTGCCCACATCGCCGACGCAATACCACTGCCTCAGGAATCTTTTGTTTTTGAGTTGTTTCTGCTAGTCAGAGGAATCTTCTGTAGTTCTTCCAGCAAGTCGAGCATAAAACATGGCAATATATCATGAAACTATGTACAATATACAGAGCTCCGATGTATTGAATCAGTCCTGCTTTATCAACACCATCCTGCATGAATTGAGTCTCATTCTCGTTGCTTTTCGAGCACTCGGTACGCTCCTGTGGCGCGGGTGGCTCCTGAGGCCTGCATGTTATCGCCAAATAACGCGAAAACCGACTTTTGAATTTTATGACGGTTTTTATACTATACGATGTTTTCTCTTCTATAAGTTCATTACGTGGAAATTAAGAACATGCGAATAAACAAACATGGCTGGGGCACTATAAAAGCGCTACCCGCTTGATTAATTTAGAATTAATAATTTCGTGGAAGTCACAGACACACGCCTGAGAGAACCTCTCAGAGGTACCACAAACGCGCGGTAGATGTAAAAGTATTTTAAAATTGTTATTGTGTTCGGTTTTCAGTTAACTCACTAAAGCATGCGTACAATCTACTTTACTTTCGCAGAAGGCAATTGATGTCATTTGTTCGCACTAGCCAAGCTCCATGCAGGCACTTAATATAGACGCTATGTGGACCTCCAGTCTCGGAGATGTTTTTGTCTTATCAGGGTTAGACTGACGGAGTCCGATTAAATTTATTCGGTTAACTCACTAAGCATGCGGACAATCTACTTTACTTTCGCGGAGGGCAATCCTTTTCTGTTGTCTTATGCAACCACTTAATGAAGGCGCTGTGTGGAGTCTCGGAGATCTTTTGTCTCGTCAGGGGCAGACTGATGGAGTCCGTTATAATTTTTTTAGTAGCAAGAGCAGTTCTTATTAACCTGTGGCACCAGATGGGCTCACATTGCGCACGTAGATTGCTATTATCTTAGAGATCATAATAGCATTGGGTAGCGGTGATGTCTAACCTACGGGAGGCATCAAGGTTATACACGACCTTACCTCTAGGTTTGGTCGTGTTGCTGTTCCAGGCGGGATGTTCGGCATTGAGATCACCCGCTAATATAACGCAACCACTCAAGCCAAAGAGAGCAGTGAGGTTGCTGGTGAGAGCGATGCGATCGTCTGGTAATAGAGACGAAGAAGCGACCGGGGGGCAGTAGGTGGAGATGACAATGATCGCTTGATAACCAGTCATACCTAATCAACAGGCCTAGTATTCCAAGCGAGATTGGGGTGCGGGAGGGGACAGGAGGATACAGTACAGCTCCTTTCTGTAATAAATTAGGGTGCAATTACCGTGACAGCTAGTCCTATCATTGCGAACTATGCGATAGTTGGCAATTTTAGGATCTTTACGGTGGGCCTTAAGGAGGGTCTCCTGGACCAGTATAACATCCAGCTGATGATCGTGGATGAAGGTGGCGATCTCATCACGTTGGCTGCAAATGCCGTTGGCATTGAAGAACCCTATAATTAGGGATCTGGGTTTGAGTATACAATTTCCCGTTCGCTTATCCATTACGGTTAAGGCATGGGAGAAGGTCGAGTTCCTTAACGACTGAGTCGTATTTTCGGAACAGGTGTGCGCGCACCGCTGTTATCCAGCTTGCCGGCGCGCTTGGCGGCACTAAGCTCTGCTGACAGAGCTCTGGCCTCCGAAGTCATAAAAATGGAGTAATTCTCCAGAATTATGAGCCCTACTGGGTCATCGCTGCCACAGTCGCTAGGTTGCGCTTGCTTAGTTGCCGGTGCAGCTAGGCGTTTGGGCGCTACCTTGGGTTCTGCAGTGGCAGGGGCCACAGGGACGGAAGGCGGGGCAGGGATGGGCGTGGCCAACAAGGCTAGGACCTGTTTAGGGGTCGTCGCCAGAGCGGGGAAGGCTCTCTGGTGTTGGAGCATGTTCCAGGGGTAGGGCCTCTGAGGGGCAAGACGCTCGGGGAGTTTGGGGGCCGGGATGCTTGCCGGGGCCTCTCTCAACTGGCGGTGCGCTTGGCCAGTTTGGCGGGCATTTTGGGGGCTCTAGGGCAGCCCCGGTAATTTGCCGGATGTCCGGCCTGCCCGCATAGCACACAGCTGGGGGGCTCAGTGCACAGCGTGCGGTCTTTTGGGCGAGGGCAGTCGGCTGTGCCGTGAGAACCCAGACACTTGACGCATCTGGGTGTTGCGTAGCAGTTACGCTGCGAGTGCCCATACAGTCGGCAGCGATGGCACTGCCCAACTAGGATGGGGCGAAATGGCTTCTCAATCGATATGCCCGATAGTGAGCATACCGATTTGACTCGGAAAATCGGGTGATGACCCTCCGTGGGGTCGCAGATGACGAGTACCATGTCGTACTCTATCCTGCCCCGAGCTTTGCAAATATTACCTCTTACACCAAATGCATATAATTTATTCAAGAGTATTTTATGATTATCACGGTCAAACGCTGTTGACATTCTGAACAGCTGCATCCCTCTAATCTCCCTCTCGTTGAACATGGTGAAGTTTTTGTCGTTAGCCTGGAATCTGTAGCTCATCATCATCAGCTGACAAATGACGTTATGAATGTGACGTCCAAACAAATTTCCAGGGTTTACAGCTTCTCCTTCAGAGTCACGTTACTCGGAGATCAGTTCTTCGATTTCTACCTGAATTTGTCTTGTCTTGTACAAAAGCAGTTTTTTTAAATGACAGAATGCTGGCCTTTGTCGCTGATGAGTTGGTTTCCTCCTTGCCCTATTTCTTATGAAGGGGTCAGAACATAGTAGACCAAACAAGTTTTTTTTTAATTTATTACCATTTTTATTTTGTACTAAATTTTTTCTTCTTACGAATACGTCTATCAAAGATAATTGTTGACGTAAACCTGTTGACCTGGTTCATTGGAAAAACAATGTGGTGTATGGGCCGCAACGCCTTAGAAATCTTTGGTGTTAGTAGAAAATTATAAATACTTTCAATTAAGGCAATTTTTTTTTGTATGTTTTTTCTTTCAAATAAAAATACAAAACGATTAAAATCGATTCACGCAAATTAAAATTACCATTACTACAGCGCCATCTCTTGGGAAAGTGGCTTACTAATTTTTGCATGGGCTACTACTGCGTTTTTTTTTTGTGTGGCCTCTCGCAGGTCAACCTATGAGGTTGTCGGCTGCTTAACCGGACTTGCCTGTGGCGGCCTCGATACTAGGATCAAAGCCTCCAGCCAGGGCTGAATTACTTAAAAACTAAGCGACTACGCTAAGGGCACCCCAGGTGGGGTACGGGCCTCGGCTTAGGGCGTCGCTGGGGGAGGGCAGCAAGGGACGGGCTGGATCGAACATAAGATTATTTTAGGGATCTTTTAAAACTACGGCTCAGCGGCACGGGCTGGCTCGACCAAGGGTCGGGGTGGACAATTACGGGACTGTCGCGGCGGGCCTCGACGGCGAGGACGGAAGGACTGCGGTTTGTATATGTACCGGCGAATTGTACTGGTTTCCCTACGGCTCTCTTGGAGCAGGGTAGTGGGGTCGTCAGGAGTGATGAGGGTGTGCCTTGAGCGGCGGAACTTGGAGATACGCGAGGGTTCGTATCGGGCGGCCGATACGATCAGGGGGTTGCGGTGTTTTACAGCGGTATCGAAGAAACGCTTGCAGAGGCGTTTCATGAACTGCTGGATGGTGGGGACTCTGAGATCTAAGTGTAGATTCTCATTACGGACGAAGTAAGGGGCGTCGAGGATCTTACGGAGAGTCAGGTTTTGGAGGGTCTGCATCCTGTGAAGGTGACGGGGTTTAGCGTGTGCGAAGATGGCGCACGCGTACGTCATTATCGGCCGGATGACTGACGTGTAGAGGCGCAGCTTGCACTTAAGTGACAGTTTGCTGCGGGCAGTCAAAAGGTAGTGGAGCCTTCCTCGAGCAAAAGCGGCACGCGAGCGGGCCTGCTTTGTGTGCTCGGCGAAGGTCAAGTGTTGGTCAAGGATCACGCCGAGGTACTTTGCTTGCTTCTCCCAGGGGATAGGCTTGCCGTACATAGTGATCGGTGGGGGAGGGGGACGGTCCTACGCTGTTTCGTGAAGAGAACAGCTTGACTCTTGTCAGGGTTAACCTCAATCCTCCATTTCCGGAACCACTCACCCAGGGTGTTCGCGGAGGTTTGGAGATTTTGAGCGATGGCTCTGGTGTCACGACCGGTGTAGTAATTGGCCGTGTCGGTACGAAAACCGAATTGCTCGTTTGGGATGAGACCCTTGGTTTCAGCGTAATCTTTGAGTCGCTTGTAGATAAGCCTCTCGTAGATTTTGCCGAGAACATTGAGGAGACTGATGGGACGGTAGCTAGCGGGGTCAGACTTGGGTTTGCCAGGTTTGGGAATACCGATGACAGTAGCCTGTTTCCACGCTTGGGGGAACATGTTGTTACTTAATGCGCCATTGAAGATGGCGGTCATTAGCACTATTAATGGGGGGGGGAAGAGTTTGCAAACTCTGTTCGTGATGCCGTCGGCGCCTGGGGCTTTCCGAGGTTGAAGCTTTTTGACGATCTCCGCAACCTCGTCAGGAGTGACGGGGGCTAGGGGATTGTCTGGGTCTTCAACGGAAGGTAGGGAGGCTCTACGTTCAACTTCAACATCCACCATGTCGATGTGGGCTTGGTCTACTAGTTGAGAGCTGGGCGAGCATTGGGATTCAAGGCTGTCGGCCAGGCATTCCGCCTTTTCGGAGTTATCGAACGCGATACTCTTGTCCGGTCGGACGAGTGGGGGCATGGTGGACTCTTCAGTGGAGCGTAGCTTCCTCTGAAGTTGCCAGAAGGCTTGGTGGGTGGGCTCAAGTTCGCTGAGCATCTTGTCCCAGCGAGCGGAACGCAGCTCCACCATGCGCTTCCTTACAGTACGCTGTAATTTGCGCATGTGAGCCTTGTTAGCGTCGCAGGGAAAGGCGCCGTACGCACGGATGGCGGCGTTCTTCTCAGTCATCAGGGCCCGTATATCGTCCGGGATCTTCCAGCGGCGGTCTTCCGTCGCTGGAATCTCCCTAGAACATTCGTTCAAGACATATTGTACGTGCTCGGTGAGTGAGTCAATCGCCGCCGTCGTGTCTGCGACAGAGACTATGTGGTCAGGGATAGTGTCCAATTGAGGTGACGTGGCGGATTTCAGTCTGTCGCTTACTTTCTTCCAGTCAGTGATCAATTGGGAAGGAGGAGGCTGTCCCGGGTCAAGGTTATCCGAGCGGGAGCGGGAGTTCATGTATTGCTTCTATAGATTGTAGGCGGAGGCTTACATTCTTTATGAGCGCCACATCGAGAACATCTGGGCTATGGTTTGGATTATGGGGGAAGTGAGTAAAACCCATCGGAGCGATGGTGTCGAAGTTGAGGGAGGAACTTAAGTCATACAGGACCCTACCTCTTGGGTTGGTCGTATTACTGTTCCAGGCGGGATGTTTGGCGTTGAGGTCGCCCGCTAGTATAACGGAGTCGCTCAGACCGAATAGGGTAGTGAGGTCGCTAGAGAAGGCGATGGGGTCATCTGCTCCTTGCGACGAAGAGTTGACCGGAGGGCAGTAGGTGGATATGACGGTGATCGTTTGATGACCAGTCATACCTAGTCTGCAGGCCGAGTATTCCAATAGAGATTGGGGTGCGGGTGGGGTCAGGGGGATGCAATGGAGACCACGGTGACAGCGGGTCCTATCGTTGCGAACTATGCGATAGTTGGCAATTTTAGGATCTTTGCGGTGGGGCTTAAGGAGGGTCTCCTGGACCAGTAGAATATCCAGCTGGTGATCGCGGAGGAAGGCGGCGACCTCATCACGCTGGTTGCCAATGCCATTGGCATTGAAGAACCCTATAATTAGGGATCTGGGTTTATGGGTGCATATTCCCGTTTGCTTATCCATTACGGTTAAGGCATGGGAGAAGGTCGAGTTCCCGTACGACTGAGTCGTATTTCCGGAACAGACTGGCGCGCACGCTGTTATCCAGCTTGCCGGCGCGCTTGGCGGCACTAAGCTCTGCTGACAGAGCTCTGGCCTCCGAGGTCATAAAAATGGAGTAATTCTCCAGAATTATGAGCCCTACTGGGTCCTCGCTGCCACAGTCGTTAGGTTGCACTTGCTTAGTTGCCGGGGCAGCTAGGCGTTTGGGCGCAACCTTGGGGGCTGCAGTGGCAGGGGCCACAGGGACGGAAGGTGGGGCAGGGATGGGCGAGGCCATCAAGGCTGGGACCTGATTAGGGGTCGTCGCCAGAGTGGGGAAGGCTGTCTGGTGTTGGAGCATGGTCCAAGGAGAGGGCCTCTGAGAGGCAAGACGTTCGGGGAGTTTGGGGGCCGGGATGCTTGCCGGGGCCTCTCTCAACTGGTGAGCGGCGGTGCGCTTGGCCAGTTTGGCGGGGATTTTGGGGGCTCTAGGGCAGCCCCGGTAATTTGCCGGATGTCCGGGCTGCCCGCATAGCACACAGCTGGGAGGCTCAGTGCACAGCGTGCGGTCTTTAGGGCGAGGGTAGTCGGCTGTGCCGTGGGAACCCAGACACTTGACGCATCTGGGTGTTGCGTAACAGTTACGCTGAGAATGCCCGTATAGTTGGCAGCGATGGCACTGTCCGATTAGTGTGGGGCGAAAAGGTTTTTCTATCGATATGCCCGATAGTGAGCATACCGATTTGATACTGAAAATGGGGTGATGACCCTCTGTGGGGTCACAGATAACGAGTACCATGTCGTACTCCTCTCTGCCCCGAGCTTTGTGGAGGCGGTGCACTGCTTGCACCGGCACTCCCTGGGAGATGAGGTCTGACATGACCTCAGAGGCGGGGATCTCTTTGAGGACCCGCCGAATGACCACGCGGGTCGGAGTTTCTTCTGGGAGAGAGTAGGTGTGGAAGGAGACATTCCTCTCCTTTAGGGCTCGGGTCAGGTCCCGGTAGTCCTGAGCCGTTGCGACTTGGACTTTAATGCCTTGTTGGCAAGACCTGGCGTTTGTGTAGTGGATCTTGCGATCCACGCACATTTTGGACACGTCGGTCCATTTGGCTTTCTCCTGTATGTACAGGGGAGGGGGGGGGGGCGCTGCTTCTTGGGCGCAGAAGCGGGGGTGGGGCGGCTTGGGGAAGCTGCGAGAGCGGGCGCGGGCGTGGCGGGGATCGAGGCAATGGGGGTGACACCACCCCCATTGCCCCCAGGCCGTTTTCTTGGCCTTACCTGCCTTTGTCTTCTTCGCCTTCCTTTTTCCTACTAGGACGACTTGAAAGTCGTCCTCTGAGGAGGAAGAGTCGGAGGCGGAGGTAGAGGAGTCGACGTCCGAGGCTGGAGGGACTGAAGTGTCCATCGCCTCGGAGAGGGTTAGAGCGGCGGAGGGCCGCTGGGCAGCTGCCGGCAAGGGGGCAGGCTCATGGCATAGATCGATGCTAGGCATCGATGGCCCCGGGGTGCCTTTCTCGGCAGGGGGAGGGGACTCCGGCGAAAGAACGTCGCTGAAGTCAGCGACGGTTGCCGGGGTCGAGGGATAAAACGAGGCGAGTTTCCCGCCATATTTGGCGAGAAACTCTCGGTCCTTGAGAAGGACGTTTTTGACGAACGCGATTATCATCGCGTCCGCCATGGTTTTAAGGAATTATATTCCTCCTACCATTAATTTTAGGGGGGGGGGGTTCCTACTGGAATCCTACGTCCCCGGGTGGACAGGCCCGGGGGTGTGTGACCCTCCCAGCAGGGTTTGTGTAGACTGGGAGGTAAGTACCTATTGGTGAGCCCTAAGCTTGTAGCCGATCGCCAATCTTAATGTGCGATCGGGCCCTACCAGGGTCTGGTGCGAAGGGATAGACACCCCAACCGACACCAGGTGTGTTGCTGGAAGAGAACTCGGAGTTTAGGTTTGACTAGGAGCTCCCCCAAGGCCAAAACCTAGCTCCCGACTCCAATTGACTGCCTAGCCCTGAAGGGGTTCGGCGGGTGTAGCGGGTCAACACCCCCTTGGCGTTGTTGGCACCGTGAGGTTTCAACCAAGGACCACGAAACTGTGGCTTTTCCCTGAAGGGGCACTGTTTAGTGACTTATTTTTCGTAACAGAAAAATAATCGTCCGCTGCCTTGAAAAAGGCGGCTTCGGATCGGTGATGCGGTCGGCGACCACTGATGACGTCACGGCTGGAGCGGCGGCGAGACGTCTGATGACGTCACGGCTGGAGCGGCGGCGAAACGGGATGCAGACATCAGCAGGGCACGGAGCGGGCGTGGGGCGCGTAGCGGCACGACCGTTCGGGGCGAGCGTCGAGCGCAGACTCGTCTTAATTGTCCGCTGGTTATAGGCTATATGGGATTTCACAAAATCTAATGTGGCGCCCTCTAGCGGACAAAACATACGAAGTAAAAAAATAAAGTTAAGATAAATATGCCGTGTTTGGTATCATTTGAAAGCGCACTTATTTTTGAATATTACTAGCATTTGCTTGTGACTTTACCTGTATTCATGGGCTGATTGTATATAATTCACATCTTTTTCACCTGGAGTTGAAAAGATTGAGAAATCAATGAACCCAAGATTAACCTATTTAGAACTCCAAAATATGTTAAATAAAAATAAAGTTTAAAAACTAACACCCGACTACTTAAAAACACGCTCTAAAAAGTACGAAACAAGAAAACACTCTCCAATGAAATTACTTAGTATGTACAAACTATTAAATATTTACCGTTATTAAATAAACTAACTTACACATATTATTGTTGACGTAAACCTGTTGACCTGGTTCATTGGAAAGACAATCTGGTGTATTGGTCCACATTGCCAACGCAACGATTTAGAAAACTTTGGTGTTATTAGAAAATTATAAATACTTTCGCACAAGGCAATTTTTTTGTCCGGTACGCGGTCGCCATTCAAGAACCTTTCCACCCCAACGGCCGTCGGTTCTCTGCGGTATGTGTCCTGCCCACTGCCACTTCAGCAAGTAAGTAAGTAAAAATTTATTTGTTTATACATGATGTCGATGTAATCTTTCGAGCGATGTCGGTTGTTTTGGTATTCCTACGGATCTCATCACTCCTGATTCGATCCAGCAGGGAAATACCAAGCATCGCTCTCTCCATTGCTCGCTGGGTGACCTTGAGCCTTCTTATGAGACCCATAGTAAGCGACCACGTCTCACTACCATAAGTCATCACTGGCAACACACACTGGTCAAAGACTTTTGTCTTGAGACACTGAGGTGTTCCGTGTGTCCCTCTGAAATACGGGGCACTTGACGTGGCACGCTGGATGTGGGCCACCGCAGTTCGCGCAGGTGGCCGGCTCCTCTCTCGGGCGCGGGCAGTCCCTTGCCGCGTGCCCCTGTCCACATCGAACGAAGGCGAGCGGGCGGTGGCAATCGTGCGACGAGTGCCTGACCATTGGCACCTGTGGCACTGTGCGGGCCCACGTTTGCTACGCCATGCTTCTATCTTGACTACACGCATGTTCAAGAACACGGTGGTGTCATAGATGCGGCGCACGTCCTCTGTGCGCCGCAGCACGACGTGGATGACGCAGCCGGGTCTTCCCTGGCGCCCCCTAATGTGGCGCACGTACTCCGGCTCTTATCCGAGTACGCGGAGCTCCTCCTCAATCTCCTGAGGGATGTAGCTGACAAAGTCCTCTGTAATTTTTTACCACCTGCTTGAAGTGAATCATCGTGGGAGAATTAAATGAGTCCCAGAATGTTAGCAGAACTTTGTCACGTTCTCTCTGACAGCAACGCCGTCTTTCTTCTTATCATTACGTGCAAGTCAAGAACACGCGCCTCAGCGAACATGGCTGAGGTACTACAAGAGCGTGGCAGCCCTACTAGCATTCTGAAGCTGTTTTATTACGCTAGAGAGCATGCCTTCTACAGCCACTTTGAATGTCCTATTCTGTAGGAACGATGAAATCACTTTTACTATACGACGGGGCATACTCGACTGCTCGACAATTTGTAAATGAGACCGGCATGCCAAACACGATCAAATGCCTTTTCCATGTCGAGGAATACTGCAAACGCTTGCTTTTTTTTATTTAGGGTCGCCGACATAAGGTGCAGTATCCTCGACAGCTGGAGCGTCGTACTGTGTTCCGACCTGAAACCGAACTGTTCTGGCCTAGGTGTTAGATGCGGAGTGAGTTGTTTTAGTAGCAACTGTTCGAACACTTTCGACACAGTAGGGAGGAGGGTGATCGGCCGATAGCTCTCCGGCTTCAAAGTGTTCTTGCCCGGCTTGGGCAGCATGATAACGCGCCCCTCCTTCCACGAAGCGGGAAAGATTCCGTTGCGCAGCACCCCCTTTAAAAGGCACACAAGGGCCGCTACGTTCAATGTTCACGAACAACCGTTGATGGAAAGCAGCCAGCTCCTGCCGCAGCAAGTGCAGAACCTGGTTCAGTGACGCTGCGTGAGATGTTTTTGCCCTATTGGTCGAAAGATTTTCGGAACTCGGAGGATTAAGTTTGACTAGGAGATCACCCAAGGCCAAAACCTAGCTCCCGATTTGAATAAACTGCCGAGTCCTGAAGGGTGATACATATATTACACAACGTCCTTAAGTGGGCGTCCTGTTCAGTAATTTCGCGTTAGGCAATCTTTTCCAGACAATTTTTGTATGGACCTAATGTTGAAGCTGCGTAAGTGCTCAATGTCAGGGCAACATCAAGTAAGAAAGAACTAGATAGAGATCTATTCTCGTTGGAGTTCTTTCTTAATAGTACTACTTAACTAACTTCTCTTTCGTTCTTTCTTAACTTTTTTTAAATATTTTACTCTCATTGCAGTTTTTACGCTCAGCTGAACAAGGCATAGTTGTTTGTTGTACCGCAGCAGGTGCAGAATCTGGTTCATTGAGAAGAACAATGTCAAGTCAATTTGAAATATTATACCACCTGTATGCAGTGAATCATCACTGGACATCGTTGACTATAATAATAACTTAGGTAGTTAATTATTATTATTATTCATCGTTTATATCGGGCACAAACCCATAGCAACATCATTAAATTACATACAATAAATGGATTGAATTAAATACATTATACATTATAAAAAACATTAATAAAATTATTGAATTACATTAATAAATTAAGTAAAAATATTGAAAATTGTATTGAATAATTAATTAATCTTATTTGATCAATTTTCATTTTAATTAAAAAATAAAACCTAGCTCCCGACTCCTCGTCATGACATATGGATCACAATGTCCAGCACGTTGGGCATGTGCAGGGGGTTCTGGTTCATGTGGTTGGGATAGTGTGATCGCTTTAGATTTACACTTCAGCTGCCTCCCTCTAATCACCCTCCCGTTGAACGAGAGGTTCAATGGTAATCAATCATTACGAGGAAGTCAAGAACACGCGCCTTAGCGAACATGGCTGAGGCACTACAAAAGCGTGGCAGCCCTACAAGCATTCTGAAGCTGTTATTATATTGAAACCTAAGTTGATCTATGGGCCGCTTGAATAATTTTGAACTAATAATCATTTCGTGGAAGTCACAGACACACGCCTGATAGAACCTCTCAGAGGTACCACAAACGCGCGGCAGCTGTAAAAGTAATTTGAAACTATTATTGTGTTCGGTTTTCGGTTAACTCACTAAGCATGCATACAGTCTACTGTACTTACTTTCGCACAAGGCAATCATTTCCTCCTAAATCAAGTTCTTGTTGAACATGAAGTTTTTGTCGTTAGCCTGGAATCTGTATCTCATCATCATCAGCTGACAAATGACGTTATGAATGTGACGTCCAAACAAACTTCCAGTGTTTACAGCTTCTCCTTCAGAGTCACGTTACTCGGAGATCAGTTCTTCGATTTCTACCTGAACAATTTGTCGTTAATACCAAAAGCACTTTTATTTAAATAACAGAATGCTGGCCTTTGTCGCTGATGAGTTGGTTTCCTCCTTGCCCTATTTCTTGTGAAGGGGTCAGAACATAGTAGACCAAACAAGTTTTTTTTTTAATTTATTACCATATTTATTTTGTACTAAATTATTTCTTCTTACGAATACGTCTATCAAAGATAATTGTTGACGTAAACCTGTTGACCTCGTTCATTGGAAAAACAATGTGGTGTATGGGCCGCAACGCCTTAGAAATCTTTGGTGTTATTAGAAAATTATAAATACTTTAGCTTAAGGCAATTTTTTTGTATGTTTTTTCTTTCAAATAAAAATACAAGACGATTAAAATCGATTCACGCAAATTAAAATTACCATTAGTACAGCGCCATCTCTTGGGAAAGTGGCTGACTAATTTTTGCATGGGCTACTACTGCGTTCTGTTACATTGTGAGAAATTTGTGCCCACGGGTATCTACTTTCGCACAAGGCAATCGTTTCCACCTAGGGCGTTCAAACTCAGATAACCATCAACTCCGGAGCTAGTTACGATGTTGAGCAATCAAATCCAGAACTCCGGAGTTGGCTCCGGAGTTGACAACTTTTTTAGAAATTAATAAAAAAGGTCTTTTATTTTAATCAGTAGAAGTTTTATTTGTTAAAATCAACGTTTTTGTTTAAAAATTTACTGTTTGTCAGATACAAGTTATAAAAGTCAACTAATACGCATTACAAAATATTAAAACAAACAAAACTCATAAAAAAAATCATTTATTAGACAAGAATCAGTCTTTTAGTTTAAAAGTTTTATGTCTGACAGACAGACGTTGAAATACATAACTAATACGTATTAAAGAATATGAAAAAATCAACAAATATACAAAATCAACAATTGTTTTGAGAACTTCTAAGTTTCGTGTAGAAAAAGCCTGGTGCCGAGAATGCTCGTTTTGACTCCACGATCGTCGGCAAGACACAGCAGATAGTGGTACGCTTTTGAAAGGTATTTACCTCTGCATCCGCCATTGTCATAAATTGCTTTTTCTACTCTTACAATTCCATCCACATCCAAATTAGCAGATGAGGTTCTTAGTTTTATATTTTTTTATTTGCTTAAATCCTGCTCCAGTTGCTCTGCAACGCTTAGGTGCAATTCTGGTTCATACGTTTCCATTGGTGATCCTGTTGATGATGTAGATGGCAAGTTTACGCAGTGTTTTAGTCTTTTCAAAACGTCAACAATTGTCTCAGATATCTGTTCATTAGTTGGTTTTAAAAAAGTATTATCTTCTTCTGATGAAAAAAATTCTTCGCAGTCGTGAAGGTAGCGTAAAATTCCGATTATTTTTGCAAGTCTTCTCTCTTTTATTCGTTTTCATAGATTGTTCGACGGGCCGACGCAAGCCGAGCACTACCGAATAATACCGAAGTGTTGTGGTAAGAATAAGGACTTAGGAAGGAATCAAACAACGGTTTACGTTACGCGATCCGTTTTTCGTCGTTTGGTAAATAATTTTATACATGGTTTTTGAAAACCGGTTTCAACTCCGGTGTTCTATATCAACTCCGGACTTGAAAAATGCTTAAAATCGCTGCGAAACTCCGGAGTTACAAAACTCCGGAACTCCGGATTGAAAGCCCTATTTCCACCGTCTATTTGCAATTTCTTAATGTAGACGCTATGTGGACGGAGATCTTTTGTTTCTCTGCAAAAACAGTTCTTATACACCTGTGGCACTGGATGAGCTCACATTACGCACGCAGTGTTGATGTCGAAGTTAAGGGAGGCACCAAGGTTATACATGACCTTACCTCTAGGTTTGGTCGTGTTGCTGTTCCAGGCGGGATGTTCGGCATTGAGATCACCCGCTAATATAACGGAGCCCCTCAGGCCAAAGAGAGTAGTGAAGCTCGCGTTGAGCTCATCGGACACTCTCTGTTCGATGAGCTCAATGCTCCGGACAGAGGGCTCCCTGGTTTCCCATGTCATAAAAAATGACGTAGTTTGCCATGCTCGCCCAGATACTTAACGCATCTGAGCGTCACAAAGCGATTCCTTTGGGAGTGGTCATAAAGTTGGCAGCAGTGGCACTGACCAAATATTGCTGGTCTGAAAGGCTTCTCAATTGAGACACCGGAGAATGGATAGACGGATTTTACCTTGAAAAACTTGAAAACTTGAACATGGCTCTGATACATCTCTTTTGTGCTTTAAAAGCTTCTTCTTTGTCCGTTGAGTTACCCCAAAAGATAATCCCATATGTGAGTACAGATTCTGTTAGACCATAGTACGCTGAGAGTAGCAATTCTCTGTTAACCTGTCGTGACAAAATGTACAAAGCATATGCACTACTACTGATTCTTTTAGTCAGCGCGCTCTACATGGGCCTTCCAATTTAAATTTTGGTCTTTTCGATTTTTGTTATAAAGAGATAAAATAATTTTTAACTAGCTTTTATAAGCGGCTTCGCCCGCGTACATAAAATATATCCTATGTCACTCAGGAGTAAAGCAGCATTCTATTGTTGCTATTTTTTTCTTCAATCGGACCAGTAGTTCCAGAGATTACCTCTTACAAACAAAAAAACAAACTTTACCTCTTTATTATATTAGTGTAGATGTAGATTATGTCACTTGGCTAGCTTTGAGCCATGAACATAGAATGTTTTCTGCTTAAGTTATGTTTTGTTGTGCAATATGTTGCGCGTCAAATGTTGCCTAATGGATACGAGGCTTAAAGGAAGGCATCAAGGTTATACACGACCTTACCTCTAGGTTTGGTCGTGTTGCTGTTCCAGGCGGGATGTTCGGCATTGAGATCACCCGCTAATATAACGGAGCCACTCAGGCCAAAGAGAGTAGTGAAGCTCGCGTTGAGCTCATCGGACACCCTCTGTTCGATGAGCTCAACGCTCCGGACAGAGGGCTCCCTGGTCTCCCATGTCATGAATATGGCGTAGTTTGGCATGCTCGCCCAGATACTTAACGCATCTGAGCGTCACAAAGCGATTCCTTTGAGAGTGGCCATAAAGTTGGCAGCAGTGGCACTGACCAAATATTGCTGGCCTGAGAGGCTTCTCTATTGAGACACCTGAGAAGGGATAGACGGATTTTACCTTGAAAATTGGGTGTTGCCCCTCGGTAGTGTTGCAGATGACCAGTACCTTGTCATACTCCTCCCAGCTCCACGCCTTTTGTAGGCGGTGTACGCCGTGCACAGGAATACCCTGGACCAGGAGGTTGAAATTGTTGTCCTCTGACAAAATTTCCCTTAAACCACTCGTAGTTGAATATGGTGAAGTTTTTGTCGTTAGCCTTGAATCTGTAGCTCATCATCATCAGCTGACAAATGACGTTATGAATGTGACGTCCAAACAAACTTCCAGGGTTTACAGCTTTTCCTTCAGAGTCACGTAATTCGGAGATCAGTTCTTCGATTTCTACGTGAAAAATTTGTCGTTAATACCACTCTATCGAAATGCCAGTTTGGAAACAAAATCGGCTTCGGCGGGGTCACATACGGCAAGAACCATGTCGTATTCTAGCCTGCCTTGCGCCTTGTGAAGGTACTTGAACATCGTAGTCCCAAAGAAAAAAATTACAATTGCATGTTTCGGAAGTAGTAACTGGCAACCAAGCCAACCCAGGTAACCAAGACAGTTCGTCGTCAGCGCGCTCTGTTCCCGCGCACCTCAAGGAGTTGTCGGCAAATATAGAGGCCCAACTACAGGGCCGAAGCCTACTGGGGCCCCGGTCCGGTTTCTGAAGAGATGCCAGTGACGGGGCATACCGACTTTATCTTGAAAATCGCATGATGCTTTTCAGTACGGTCACATACGATAAGGATCATGTCGGCGTCTTTCTTACTGCCCTCCTTGTGAAGGGGTCAGAATATAGTAGACCAAAATAGAGAAATGTTTTTTTTTTATGATTTTTTCTATTCTATGTTTTGTTTTTCTTACCCTTCACAAGAAGTGGGGAGAAGAAAATTTTCCCTTTTGGTCTACACCAAAAGAGAAAATTCTCAGAAAGATCAATTTGACTTAGTTCTAAAACAAGGCGATACATTCTCACTGTGACACGCTTCAAACTGAACATAGTTTGCCATACCATAGAGATATTCCTTAGCACCGTAAAGTTCAGGTCGCCTGTCCCGTTCGACCATTTCACAAGTAACATCAAGACAGTTTCGTCCTGATGTGATACGCTTCTTGAAAACTCACGGTTCACAGGCTTTTTAGTTGTAAACCTAAGGCTGGGTCGGGAGGCAATCCATCTGCATCGGGATGTTTGTCAGCCGTCAAGTTGCCGGTTGGCGTAAATTTGTTTGGCAACTTGTCAACTAACAACTTGGACGTCATTTATTCCGATGGCCTTGCAAACTCGGAGGATCAGGTTTGACTAGGAGATCCCCCAAGGCCAAAACCTAGCTCCCGATTTGAATTCATTCGCGTCCTGTTCAGTAATTTCGCGTTAGGCAATCTTTTCCAGACAATTTTTGTATGGACTTAATGTTGGAGCTGCGTAAGTGCTCAATGTCAGGGCAACAGCGGCATTAGTAAGCGTTCACCACAGGTAAATGTCGTAGGTGAGACAAGGAATTAAAATTACATAAAGTGGTCTATAACAGATTGTAGAGCAGAGAATTATAAAAACATTCGACACACATTACCACTGTGCAACGCTTCAAACCGGACCTAGCACCAGCCCAAACAGCTTCATCCCTCTAATCACCCTCTCGTTGAACATGGTGAAGTTTTTGTCGTTAGCCTGGAATCTGTAGCTCATCATCATCAGCTGACAAATGACGTTATTAATGTGACGTCCAAACAAACTTCCAGATTGACATTAGTTTTAGGAATCCGGGTTCGGAGCAACAAATTCTCTATTGTTTATCCATTACGGTAAGCACAGGGCAATATGTCGAGTTCTTTGGCGACCGATTCGTATTTTCGGAATAGTTTAAGCGCACACGCAAGCGTATACCAACAATTGTGGGTGTGAATATGTTCTCTATTGAGATGCTAGTGACGGGGCATACCGACTTTTTCTTGAAAATCGGAGGATATTTTTCAGTACGGTCACATACGATAAGGATCATGAAGGTTTTCTCCTTACCTTATTTCTTGTGAACGGGTCAGCATATAGTAGACCAAAGAAGATTTTTTTAAATTTCATTACCATTTTTGTTTTATACTTACTTACTAAGTTTTTCCTTTTTACGAATGCGTCTATCAAAGATAGACGTATTCGTAAAAAGGAAAAACGTTTGTAAGTTGTTGACGTAAACCTGTTGACCTGGTTCATAGGAAAGACAATCTGGTGTATTGGTCCTCATTGTCCACGCAAGCAACGCCTTAGAAATCTTTGGTGTTATTAGAAAATTATAAATACTTTCGCATAAGGCAATTTTTTAAAAGTTTCAGTGCTTTAAAAGCTTCTTCTTTGTTAGTTGAGTTACCCCAAAAGATAAACCCATATGTGAGTACAGATTCTGTTAGACCATAGTATGCTGAGAGTAATGATTCTGTGTTAACCTTTCATGACAAAATGTACAAAGCATATGCACTACTACTGATTCTTTTAGTCAGCGCGCTCTACGTGGTCCTTCCAATTTAAATTTCGATCTTTTTGATTTTTGTTATTAAGAGATAAAATTATTTTTAATTATGTCACTTGGCTAGCTTCGAGCCAAGAACATAGAATATTTTCTGTTTAAATTATGTTTTGTGACTTTGTCTTCCGAATTAATCACCGGCTTAATTTTGTCAACAAAATAACTATAAAATATATTTGAAATACATTTGGGGTCCGAGATAATTTCATTATTGTTAATTTTGATTTTATCAATATTATTTTTTGGTATATTTAATTTTGTCAAGTACTGGTCGACTGGTGGTAGAACTAACGTCCGCCAGTGACCTCTCTCGTGCTCTCCGATGAGCACCAGCCCAAACAGCTGCATCCCTCTAATCACCGTCTCGTTGAACATGGTGAAGTTTTTGCCTTGAACCTGTAGCTCATCATCAGCTTGGCGAGGAAATCGGGGTCCTTGAGGACGGAAAAGGCACTAGCCTTCCAGGTCATTTATATTGTGTAGGTGTCCAGGTTGTCCAGGATGTACGCTTCATCTGTAAGTGGGTATAATTGCGCATGCTTAGTTCCGGACACAATCAGGCGTTTAGGCACTATCATATTAAAAAGTACATAATCAATAAATACTTAACAAAAAACGTAGCTAACAAACACCTTTGTAATTTTTTGCTACCTGCTTGAAGTAAATCATCATGTGAGAATTAAATGTGTCTGATAAACTCTCGACAATACCAGCAGAACTTTGTCAGAACACAGTAGACCATAAAAGAATAAGACTTCTTTTATTATATGTTTTTTTCCTGATGATGTCTATCAAAGATCAATTTGATGTTAACCTGTTGATGGCAGACAACTCCTGCTGAGACACAGACCTGAGAGAACATCTCAGAGGTACCACAAACGCGCGGTAGCTGTAAAATTATTTTGAACAGTTGTTCAGTTTTCAGTTAACTCACTAAGCATGCGTACAATCTACTGTACTTTCGCACAAGGTAATCATTTCCTCCATTTTTCGTTGCAATCGGGCCCTACCAGGGTCTGGCGCGAAAGGATAGACACCCCAAACGAAACCAATAGTGTGGCTAAAAGAGTGCTTGGAGAATTAGGTTTGGTTCTCCAAGCACTCTGCCCTGCATTGTGGTTATTTGTTGTACCGCAGCAGATGGAGAATCTGGTTCATTGAGAAGAACAATGTCAAGTCAATTTGAAATATTATACCACCTGTATGTAGTGAATCATCACTGGACATCGTTGACTGATAACATTCCCGACAGTGCCTGAAGAGCTTATCTGATTTTCACTATTTTTATTAAAAATAGTTACTATTTATTTATACCTTATACGTATACAGATACTCAAAATAGTATATTAAACGCATGATTATTGCATATTGGCCTCATAGAGTTAAAGTCTTCAAACCCACGCGAACGCCGGAGTTCGCACACTTATTGTCTTTCTATTATGTCTCTAATTACGGTGGTCAAAAGGTAAAAATACAAGTAATGGTCGACTGGTAGTGAAACTATTGTCCCACAGTTACCTCTTTCGTGCTCTCCGAATCTCCTATGAGCATTACCAAACAGCTGCATCCCTCTAATCACCCTCTCGTTGAACATGGTGAAGTTTTTGTCGTTAGCCTGAAATCTGTAGCTCATCATCATCACAAAAGTCGTTATTTATGTGTCGTCCAAACAATTTCCAGGGTTTACAGTTTGTCCTTCAGAGTTATGTAACTCGGAGATCAGTTCTTCGATTTTAACCTGAAAATAATGTTGTTTAGAAACAGTTTTTTAGTCACCAGGTCGAGTGTGGCTAAAAACTGTCAATGTTCACATGGTACGTGTAGGTCTTTGAAACGACACCTCCGATTTGACTATGGAAGATTCAAGCCAGTGAATCAGCTACGATTCCAATATAAGAACGGCTTCGGAATGTGTGGGGCGGCGAGACAGTAGCTGTTCCTACCCACTCTCTGCTCCAAAGGGTCGGTAAATTCGGCCCCATCGTGAGCCATACAAGTTCATAAACCATTCTGGTTTGGCCCAATCGACACACTAAGCGTAGCTTGGATCGTTTAATGTCCTGTTCCATCAGGAGGTAGTGGACTGGGTTGACTGTAACTCTTAGGCCATGGGTAATCCAACGGAATAGTCTCAACGGTTTAGCCATGGTTTAAAGTTAGGTTAGGTTAGAGAAAGGCGTGTAAGCCATCGAGAATGACTCCGATCGGCTACAGATGGTCTTTGACGGGAAACCGTTTCTGCAAGCTAACGGAGTCCTCTGTAATTTTGTAACACCTGCATGTAGTGAATCATCACAGTGTTTGAAGAGCTTATCTGTGTTCGCTCAAACAGCGACGAACATACCAGATAGCATTTTGAAACTGTTATTATGCTTTTGTCGTAGTAGTACTATGAGCCGCTGTCAATCATGACGTGCAAGACAAGAACACGCGCCTGAGCGAACACGGCTGAGGCACTACAAAAGCGTGGCAGCCCTACAAGCATTCTGAAGCTGTTATTATATTGGAGCCTCAGTTGGTGCATGGGCCGCTTGGATAATTTTGAAGTAATCAAAATTTCGTGGAAGTGACAGACACACGCCTGAGAGAACATCTCAGAGGTACCATAAACGCGCGGTAGCTGTAAAAGTAATTTGAGAAACTATTATTGTGTTCGGTTAACTCACTAAGCATGCGTACAGTCTACTGTACCTACTTTCGCACAAGGCAATCATTTCCTCCGAAATCTAACTCTCGTTGAACATGGTGAAGTTTTTGTCGTTAGCCTGGAATCTGTAGCTCATCATCAGCAGCTGACAAATGACGTTATGAATGTGACGTCCAAACAAACTTCCAGGGCTTACAGCTTCTCCTTCAGAGTCACGTAACTCGGAGATCAGTTCTTCGATTTCTACGTGAAAAATTTGTCGGCAATAAGAAAAAAAAATCTTTTGTAGACCGACTCGTACTTTCGGATCAGTTTAACCGCATACGCAAGCGTATACCAACAATTGTGTGTCTGAATGTGTTCTCTATCGAGATGCTAGTGACGGCATACCGACTTTATCTTGAAAATCGGATGATGTTTTCAGTACGGTCACATACGATAAGGATCATGTCGGCGTCTTTTCGGATTGACATTAGTTTTAGGAATCCGAGTTCGGAGCAACAAATTCTCTATTGTTTATCCATTACGGTAAGCACAGGGCAATTTGTCGAGTTCTTTGGCGACCGATTCGTATTTTTGGAATAGTTTAAGCGCATACGCAAGCGTATACCAACAATTGTGGGTCTGAATGTGTTCTCTATCGAGATGCTAGTGACGATACGATTTTACGACGATACGATACCGGTTTTATTTTTAAAATCGGAGGATATTTTTCAATACGGTCACATATGATAAGGATCATGTCGGCGTCTTTCTTACTGCCTTTTTTATGAAGCGGTCAGAATATAGTAGACCAAACAAGAAAAGTTTTTTTTTAATCGATGACCATTTCTCTTCTATACTCAGTTTTTTCTGCTTCAAAATACGTCTATCAACGATCAATTTGACGTAAACCTTTAAACGGCAGACAATTCCTGCCGCAGCAGGTGCAGAACCTGGTCCATAGGGAAGGACAATGTCAAGTCAATTTGAAATATTATAACCACCTGTATGTAGTGAATCATCACTGGACATCTTTGACTGATTACAATCCCCACAGTGCCTGAAGAGCTTATCTGATTTTCACTTTTTTTTATTAAAAATACATATTTATACGTATACAGGTATTCAAAATAGTAAATTAAACGCGTGATTATTGCATACTGGCCTCATAGAGTTAAAGTCTTGAACCCCACGTGAACGCCGGAGTTCGCACACCTATTGTCTTTCTATTATGTCTAATGGTCGACTGGTAGTGAAACTATCGTCCGCCAGTGACCTCTCTCGTGCTCTCCCATGAGCACCAACCCAAACAGCTGCATCCCTCTAATCATCCTCTCGTTGAACATGCTGAAGTTTTTGTCGTTAGCCTGAAATCTGTAGCTCATCATCATCACAAATGTCGTTATGAATGTGACGTACAAACAATTTCCAGGATTTACAGTTTGTCCTTTAGAGTTATGTAAATCGGAGACCAGTTCTTCGTTTTCAACCTGAAAAACATGTTGTTCAGAAACAGTTTTTTAGTCACCATGTCGAGTGTGACTAAAAAACTGTCGATGTTCACATGGTACGTGAAGGTCTTTGAAACAACCTATCTGATTCGGCTTCGGAAGATTCAAGCCAGTGAATCAGCTATGATTCCAATATAAGAACGGCTTCGGAATGTGTGGGGCGGGGAGACAGTAGCTGTTCCTACCTACTCTCTGCTCCTAAGGGTCGATAAATTCGGCCTCATCGTGAGCCATACCAGTTCATAAACCATTCTGGTTTGGCCCAATCGACAGACTTAGCGTAACTTGGATCGGTTAATGTTCTGTTCCATCAGGAGGTTGTGGATTGGAGTGATTGTAACCCTTAGGCCGTGGGTAATCCAATGAAATGCTCTGAACGGTCTAGCTATGGTACAAAGTTAGGTTAGGTTAGGGGAAAGGCGAGTAAGCCATTAATGATGACTCCGATCGGCTGCGGAAGACCCTGGCTTGTAGATCAACTGCGAATACAATATAATAATAACTACGAAATGAACGATTCGGAGAAGCAATAGCCGTTTTATATATTTTATACAGTCGTTATGTTGCGTCGGCGATAATACTATTCAGTGGAGGATAACATTTCTATAGTCGAAGACTCCACCCAAGCCAAAGTTATCAAAAAATTGATGGAAAGTATGTAGTACATACAAGGTTTGACTCAGTGAATAGAAGTGTCGGACATTGTGCAAACTTTTATTATAAGTAGTCACAATACTTTTACAAATTTCTTCATAGGTATTTTCCTGTTCTTGGGTCCACACAGAAGGTCATAATTAGAGAATTTATTATTATTATTATAAAACATGTTTTGTTTTGTATTTTCTAAAGTTTTGTTTTGTATTTTTCCATTAGATGTTTGTTCTGTATTTATCAATGTTTTGTTTCGTATATTTCTAAGTTTTGTTTTATAATTTTTGCAAAGTTTTGATGTTTAGTTTTTTGTATGTTTTTTTTTTGTGTTATCAATATTTAATTTCGGATTTTACAATGTTTTGTTTTGTGTTTTTTAAAGATTTTATGTTTTGTTATGTTATTTTTTTTTTGTAGGTATATTTTAATGTTACCTTTATTTAACCATTTTTGTTTATTTTTTTTATTTATTTGTGTAATTTGTATGTGCGAAATTATTCAAAATTATTTAAAAAAAATTGTTCGGTAGCGAAATCACGTTATTTGAGTGCTAAAATTAAAAACAGTAATAATATAATTAAAACTACGTGGAATGTTATAAATAGTGAAACCGGAAGGTCTACAAAATCATCTAGTGACTATAGACTTGTAATTGATGGCAATGAAATCACATCAGATTCGCAGGTTGCAGCGGCTTTTGAGAATTTATTTTCAGAGATTCCCATATTAACAACGAAATCTCTGAACTCATCACCGTCTGCTGCAGAATCCCTGCTTAAAGAAAACGTTAAAGTTTGCGAATCTGATTTTAATTTTGAACATGTGACTTGTGTGGATATTTTCAAAACGTTTAACTCCTTGAATGTAAAAAAGACTAAAGATTTATGGGATAATTCTGTGGACGTTGTTAAGTCTATAATCCACATTGTAGCTCCTTCTTTAGCTTTTATTTTTAATAATTGTATCGATCGCGGTGAGTTTCCTGACTTAATGAAGAATAGTAATATACCATTGTTCAAAACGGGTAGTACATCTGACCCCACAAATTATAGACCTATTTCAGTGCTACCCACTTTTAGTAAAATATTTGATAAACTTATTTTAGAGCAACTTCAAAGATTTTTTAATGGACATAAATTATTGCATACTAAACAGTTTGGTTTTACAAGGGGTCGTTCAACAACCGATGCACTTTTAGGACACATTTATGATGCATGGGAAGACAAATGCGATGCTCTAGGCATTTTTTGCGATTTGTCTAAAGCCTTCGATTGCGTTCTCCATGACACATTAATCAGGAAACTACACCATTACGGAATCCGAAACACCTCCCTGGATCTTCTTACGTCATATCTGAGTGAAAGGATTCAGAGAGTTGATGTAAACGGAAAAAGATCTCCCGGATCTGTATTAAGAATGGGTGTCCCCCAGGGCTCAATTCTTGGACCATTTTTGTTCCTTATTTATATAAATGACCTACCTTACCTCATAGAAGATAATCATAATATTGTATTGTTTGCTGACGACACTTCACTTTTATTCAAACTTAAACGTCAGCAGCCGGTTACTGACGACATAAATATATCTCTTTCCAAAATAGTACATTGGTTTAATGTAAATAACCTACATCTTAATGAAAAAAAAAACGAAATGTATCAAGTTTACCATGCCTCATGTTAGGCAAGTAGAAACTAGTGTACTAATAAAAGGTAAAGAGTTGAGTCCTGAAGATACTACAGTGTTCTTGGGCATAACTTTAGATGCCAAGCTTCAATGGGGCCCACATTTAGACAAATTATGTATGAAACTTAGCTCTGCAGCATACGCTGTTAGACAAATCAGAGATTTAACTGATGTAGACACAGCCCGTTTAGTTTACTTTGGCTATTTCCATAGCGTCATGTCGTACGGTATTTAACTGTGGGGGAAGCCGCCGACATCCAGACACTTTTTGTTTTACAGAAAAGGGCTATTCGTTCGATATATAAATTAAGTCCCAGATACTCCCTCAGGGATAAATTTAAAGATATAAATATAATGACTGTCCCATCGCAGTATATTTACGAGAATATGTTGTATGCACATAAAAATAAATGCATGTTTAAAAAATACAGTGATGTTCATAATTTTAATACTAGAAACAAAAATAAATATGTAGTTCCTGCAACCAGGCTAAAAAAAATAGGGGGCTCATTTAGATGCCAATGTATACACTTCTATAATAAACTTCCTAGTAATATCCAACAACTAAAGCCTTTGTTAAGCGTAAACTTTGCCAAAAAGCCTTTTATAGTGTAAAGGATTATATTGAGGACGTAAAGGCTTGGGATTGACCTGCTCCAGTACTCACTTTAACTGTTGTAACATTTTCCTTGTTTTTATTATTGTTATCTTCTCTCGATTTGACATTAATGTTTATTTTTTACAATTTTACATTTGTAAACTATATATATTATTTTTGTGAACATGAAGACTATGTGGATTAAGCTATATGTTTTTTCCTTTTTTTTTTTGTTTCTGTGTCTTCAGTAAATTTAGCGTATGTCTGGCAATTTGAGTATTGGACGACCTACTCAAATGTCCTTTCCTTGGTATTGTTCGTCGGGTCGTGTTGAGCTCCTTAGTAGTCCTGAGTTGAGCTTTGCGAATACTGACAAATGCTTGCACTGACTGGACAGGTCTACTCAAATTTGTATGGATCTTTCTTCAAAAGACCATCTCAGACAAATCTGCATGGTTCTTAATCACCGCTTTATAATATAAATAAATACGTTTAATTAATCTTTTGTTTTTTTTTTATTTCCCCTATGTTTGCAATAATAAAGTAGAAGAATTTGGCTAGGTAAAGTTTAGGTGGTCTCACATTAAAACATATTCTTTCTTCATGTCTTTGTAGCAAGCTATATAATACCTTTTTGGTGCCTTTGTAGTTAAATAGTGAAAACAGTAGCCAAAACGATCTAAAGGTGAATATTCCATAGTTGAAAAGTCCTGTCGTCGAAACAAACAAATGCGAACCGTCCTATCGACGAAACGTCCATCGGTGAAACATTCTATCGACGAATCTCACAAAAACGAAAGGTCCTGTCGACGAATCGTCCAAAGGAGAAACGTCTGTCGGCGAATGCTTGCACAATCGCCATGGTGTGCAAATATTAACATAATTATGTTCAGGATAAAAATAATTGATATAGACATAACTGACACAAATATTTCAAGCAAACTATACAAAAACAAATTCATAATATAATGTCAGTACTGGAAGAAGAATATTCCTATTATGTAATTTCCTTAGAAATAAGCAGTACCTTTGTACTCTTCTATCTGTGTGTTATTTTCTTTTTGTAAGTGTTTGTGTGTACATAATCAAATAAATAAGTAAAAAATATAAATATAATACCACTATAAAAATCATTATTACCAAACAATTCAAAGTAAATTAATCTATAATATCATCTCAATTCATAACAAATGTCATCGTCGTAAAAAAATATAATATAAAAAAAGAATGTGTCATTATAAAAACATTGTTATCATACTATGTCAATTTAAATAATATATGTCAGCTTAAAATGAATCCATTAAAAATTTCTTGACATCATAATATGCTTTACTAGCTAGAAAACATTTCAACTTCCTCCTAAACAGTTCCAAGTTAAGCTCTTTCCAATTACTCGCAAGCGTCCAGGGATTTCTGAGCCAAAAGTGAAAGAAATTGAGATACTTTTCATCCATAATGTGATGGTAAACAAATGAACTGTTCCTACAAAGACAGAGCTTAAAGGATTCAGTAACCAAGCCCAAAAAATTAACAAAAAAAATACATGATGTCTAAACTCTTGACCCCGAGCACACCTATTGCCTTCCTACTATGTCTCTAATTATGGTATTCGAATGGTTATGGTTAATAAAAGGGCGAGACAGTAAAATGTTGCTCTTCCGAGACAGTAACGTAAGTGTGTGGTGTGTGTAGGTATAAGCGCTCGGCCGAGTACTCGGCGCTGTGTTATACGTACCAAGTATTCGGCCGAGAGCACTGCCTCGCTCTTTTGTTCGGTATGTGTCATCAAGGCATACATTGCATCACCCAAATATACAATAAACTTTTTCTGGAGGTAGTAAAAAAAAACATTTTTAACTTTGTAATGTTAAGATATCAGGCAAACCACTGGACAACCATAGGATGCAGGAGTCACAGAGAAGGTCGAGTGACGGGACGAGTGGATGAAACATGAAACTGGCATTGAAGCGAATCTATCTCGCTCGCACTGTTGACGCAACCAGCGCCATCTATCATTTTCAATCAAAGTAAAAAGCGGCTGCATGGCGCTCTTTAACTTTCATTAAAGTAGCATTAGGACTGGTCATCTCTTAACTGCCAGTGGTTTATTTTAATTTGTTTAGAACATGTACTTTTTTATTATTTTAGTTACATTGTTCTCGCATCATAGCAGCGACAAAAATATGTAACCTATATATTTGTAAAACACAACATGATTAAAAAGAGTGTCCATAGAGTTTCTTTCACATTCTTCTCCATTGAGACCTACTTTTGGGAATGTGCAATTAGCGTCATTTTTTTCCTGACAGACCGACTTTATGACTTTTCAAAAGTGCCTGTAAAGGTTTATCTATACTAATATTATAAAGCTGAAGAGTTTGTTTGTTTGTTTGAACGCGCTAATCTCAGGAATTACTGGTTCGAATTGAAAAATTCTTTTTGTGTTGAATAGATCATTTATCGAGGAAGGCTTTAGGCTATATAACATCACGCTGCGACTAAGAGGAGCGAAGAAATAATGAAAAATGTGGAAAAAACGGGGAAAAATATTCATTTTTGAGGGCTTCCGTTGCGTGCGCTGCGAAAACGGTTCAAGATAGCAAAAAAATATGTATGAAAGAATTATTCCTCTTAAAATGATCTAAAAAAATGTCCGCAACAGTATATGTCTTTCTTTTAAGATTAACTCACTAGAACCGTTTTTATGGGAATCAATTTTGGCCGAAATTAATGCATTATTACCAATTATTTGTTAGAGTTGTATCAACATAGTATTATTAAACTTTATCCAAATAAATGTGTTGTTGGTTAAGAGTATGTAATTGTGAAAAAAATTGTCTTTGACATCACTCATTTTCAATGAAAATCTTAGAAGTTATTACAATTTTAAAATAACTCTGATATAAAATTCACACGCGCCGCATGATGTGCAAAATATGACGCTTCACCTGGCCGGCGGGCGAGGAGACAGGTTGCTTGCGGGCGGCGCGGAGGGGTTTTTTATGGTAGATAAAAATCATCCAATGACGAATCCCGCTCTTGGGCGGAGCGGGAAACAGTGTCAGACCCTTACTGTCTAAACAACATACCCCGTTCCTCTCTTGCCTTATTCCCAGAGCCCCGGTGTAACGCTTTCGCACCAACCCTCGGCTGCAGGAGGCTTCGACCCTGAAGGGCCCCACAGTTTGCTGAAAACACCTTGAGGCGCGCGGGAGCAGTGCACGCCGTCGACGACTTGGTCTCGGTTTGGACTGTTACCAGACAACCGGACGGCGAGGTACCCATTGCTCACTGTCCGCAAGCCAGCATCTACGGTGGCCGGATATCGGCGGGATCGCGGCGGCGACGGCTACGGCGAGGGCGCTGTTGCCCTTGCCTTATGCGGTCGGCCTCCTCCTTTACGAGCATTACTGCTTCGCAGAAGGAGACGACCGCTTGCCATTCTTATTCGCTGCTGACCATGACCTGAACCAAGGCCCGGCGCGTGAGGTCGCTGCCGCCGATCACCCCCACGAGGACACGGCGATGCTCTTCTCAAACGGGGCACACCTCCACCGTGTGCTCCACCGTGTCCTCTGGGCTGGCCACACAGTGGCGACACCCGGGCGTCTCTTCCGCACGAATCCGGCGCAGGAATCTCCTGAACTTCCCATGTCCGGTGAGAAACTGCGTCATGCGGAAGATGAGGACGCCGTGATGTCTATCCAACCATGTCTCAAAGAGGGGACTTACCGCCGCGGTTATGGCGTGTCCAAGAGGGTATGTAGCTCTATAAAGTACTTTTAGATAATTATGTTCTTTTAAAAACTAAATTGTCTAAAATAATAACAGAAATTAACACGGGCAAAGTCGTGGGTAACAGCTATAATTTATAAAGCTGAGGAGGTTGTTTGCAAAAATAAATATGATGCCCAAAATAACTATTCCACGCGGACGAAGTCGCGGGCACAGCTAGCCTATAATATAAAAATGAATCGCAAAATGTGTTGGTAAGCGCAAAACTCGAGAATGGCTTAACCGATTTCGATAATTCTTTTTTTGTTGTGTTTGTTATTGTCAGGAGAAGGTTCGTATGAAAAATAAAAAATAGGGTATAGAAGGGTAGACTAGGGTTGAGCAGGGTAGAGTAGGGTAGACTGGAGTAAAGTGGAATAAACTGTTGCCGGGAGCGAAGCCGCGGGCAAAAGCTAGTCTTATATATAAAAATGAATCGCAAAATGTGTTGGTAAGCGCAAAACTCGAGAATAGCTGAACCGATTTCGCTAATTCTTTTTTTGTTGTGTTTGTTATTGTCAGAAGAAGGTTCTTATGAAAAAAAAAGGATAGGGTAAAGTAGGATACAGTTAGGTAGGGTAGAGTGGAATAGTAGAATAATCTGTTGCCGGGAGCGAAGCCGTGGGCAAAAGCTAGTTTGAAATAAATACTTTGAATTTGAATTTGATTAGCATTGGGAATTTTTGACGACGCGGAATCAGAGCATCGTTTGCAACATTTCCGTGTCTGTAAAATCACTTGCGACCAAGACTCATTCATGAACAACAGGCTCTCGTATAAAATTGTATTTTTTCTAAATAAATCCTGTAAAGTATCCTTGAATACTCCTGTCATTGAAGAGTTCCTGCCCCTATACACTTGCTAGTTGCTACACACCTACACAAGGTCAAAACATACACATATGACGTCGTTTCTTTTGACCGCCTTCTAACGATCAATTTTGTTTGACAAATATGTTTTGTCAACTTCACGTTGTCATCACACAGTAGCTTTAGCGATCAAAAGTTAATATTTTGTCCCTAATGCTAATCAACCTATTACTTTCTACTATGTTGGACGTAGCGTAGCATCCTCCATGACAAAGGCAACTGAGATATTGGTTTTTCAAAGTCAAAGTCAAAATCATTTTATTCCAAATAAACCATTTACAGGCACTTTTGAAATGTTAAGTCTGTCTGTCCTAAAAAAATGATGCTAATTGCACATTCCAAAACGTAGGTCTCTATGGAGAAGAATGTGCAAGAAAGTCCATGGACACTCTTTTCAATTATGGTAAGTATTACAAATACCGGAGTTACATGTTTCTTGTCGATACTAATATGTGAGAACAATGTAAATAATAATACTAAATATAAAAAAAAAAAACAATTCTAAATACAAATATTAAAATAAACCTGTTGAGATTGGTCATCTCTTAGCTGATTGACAGCGCCCGTTCACGGACATGACGCATATATCAGCACCACTCAGCTCAACAATTTTATAGGGAACCGAATAATCCAACACACGCGCCACCATCAGTGAGACATTTGAAGTTGACCAACAATACCATTTACGTTCAAACTTGTTTGTCAAACACAACTTCAATAAACATTTTCATCAAACATGACAAAATAAACGCGTCAACAAAACTGTCAAATGATTTGACAAACGATTTGATCGTTTCTAGGACGCCTTATTTCGTACATATGTTTCGTAACTTCCTGTTAACTGTTCTAGAACATTTTGTTTCTAGAATATTCTTATAGATCTGACAACGTCGCGTCCATTTCCGGTAACGTTTGTGTAAATTGTAATGCCGGTATTACACATTGGGATGAAGATGATGTTTTATATATTTCACTGACTTCGGAAACTAGGAGCTTCTATGAAGGTTCTAGTAGCTTTGTGTTTTATGTGAAGTTATTTCTCCACGTAAAACAAAAAGCTACTATACGTTCCAAATAAGAATAGGAAAGCCAATAACCTCGACCTGTGAAATATAGGATGAAAAGTACAGTTTGCGTAGAAATAAGGGCTAATAAATAATTTTTGCTTTGTATTAACTAAGTGTTAGTTATTTCTAGATGAAGTTAAAATGTTATTGTTCAATATAAATTAGCTATAAATATTGTTTTAAGTCATTAATAGCTTAATAGAAAAACTATTTTCTGACCTATTTTCATTGTTAGGAACAATTCGCCTTTTCTTCCATTTACCACTACTCAGACACATCACAGAGATAAACAAAGCTTGGTTTAACCCCACTTCGAAGGGCAAAGAAGGAACGAGGTGAGGTGTTTAGTCAGTAAGAGTCTGTCACTGTTACCCGCTCCGCCCAAGAGCGAGATTCGTCGTATGATTTTTACCCACCATAAAAAAGAAACCATAAAATTTCGATTAAATTTGTTTTTCGCTTTTTGTAACCACATTTTAGAGTTAGACGTTCAATCGTTTGTCGCGTCATGTTGCCACTCTTCCATCCCCGCTGCCACGCATTCACACGACCAGCGCAGCGGACACTGGCAGACATTTTATTTTTAATTAATTTCATGTTGGAAGTTGGTGATCAGTGTAAAGACTTCGAAATATTGAAGTTATTATGGGTAAGTGATTTAAGTCTGTAACGCTGTTCAATACGAGATGTTTCTTTATGATCATCAGCCTTTTTAATGTTTCTACTGCTGGGACACAGGCCTTCTCTCTGGTAAAGAGAATGGGTCATAACCACGCCGGCCCAGTGCGGATATGTCATCGAATTTTCAGAAAATATTTAGACATTTAGAGATGATTAGGCATGTAATTACTTAAGCCCTAAGCTAACGAAGGCGTTCGCACATCTATTGTCTTTCTATTGTGTATCTAATGATGGTATTCAAAGAATAAACTGGTGCGTCTAACCTTCAACGATAGTATCACTGCTTACCATCAGGCGGGATGGTGATGATGGCATCTAGTCGTGGGCGACGTGGGGCCTCGCCCGCGGCCTGAATGTGAATTGTGTTCAATCGTGTCGCCATTTTAAAAAGTATTCTTTCTACTTTGACAAAGAAAGCGTTGTTCTGAGCGCTAGCTGCGACAAACTTCGTACCACCTAATAAATATAATTTTCTCACTGTTTAAACCTTTCCTGAACTTTTACGAGAATTTCAAAACCAAAATCAGCCAAATTGGTTAAGCCGTTGACGAGTTTCAGCGACATAATCGGCTGGACCAATTTGATTCATTTTGGTTTTGAAATATTCTTGAATTATCAGTTATTTCGGCTGTGAGAGTGCAGGGACTAGGAGCGTGAAATGTTGCTATAGGTTTTCTTTTATGACGTAGATGAGCACTAAGAGAAGTTATTTGAAAATTCTCTTCTTCCGGGGATAAAACGGGGTTCAAAAGTTTGTATAGAGGTACTTATTGCCACGTGGGCGAAGCCGCCGTCAGTAACTAGTCTAGTATAACACAGTATCTCCTTACGACATTTACCTTCCCACTACACCGCATATAATATTCATAGAACATAAATCAACTTATTCATTTGTTTTTTCAGATCGTAACGTTCAACGAAGACAGCCGACTATTGCCGAGCGTTACCGAGCTCTGTCGACCGTTCCGTTGAAGCTAGCGCTATGTTCCAGCTTGTTGTACAAAGAGGCAGGCAGGTGCAGGGTGTGATACCGCCGCAGCAGTTGTTACAAGATAACATAAGTAACCAGCAAGAACAAAGCTTGAAATGTAGCAGGTGAGAAGTTATATCCGTTAATTTCAATTCAAATAATTTATTCGTATAGAATGTGGGTAGTAGTTTTTTTTTCCAATTTTACTAAAAAGAATTAAAATTATTTAACCGACTTGGAAAAGGAAGAGGTTCTATGTTGTCAGTATTTTTGTGGATCGATTTTGAAAATTTTTGTTGAACTTCAGAATTAATTCCATAAAAATATCGTTTTTTCAGATCGTAACGTTCCACGAAGACAGCCGACTATTGCCGAGCGTTACCGAGCTCTGTCGATTATGAAGCATCGACCGTTCCGTTGAAGCAACGCTATGTTCCAGCTTGTTGTACAAAGAGGCAGGCAGGTGCAGGGTGTGATACCGCCGCAGCAGTTGTTACAAGATAACATAACCAGCAAGAACAAAGCTTGGAAAATGTTGCAGGTAAGAAATTACATCCGTTAATTTCAATTGTGTAGCTAAAAAAATCAAATCATTTATCTGCATAGAATGTGGGTACTTAGTAGTTTATTTTTTGCTAATAAGAAGTAGGATTTTTAACTGACTTCGAAAAGGAGGAGGTTCTATGTTCGGCTGTATGTAATTTAGTTTTGTGTATGTCCACCGATATCTCAGTCAATTGTCATTCGCTCGAACCACTGGCGAGGTTGTAAAGGAACCTAGTGCTGCCAGGACAGATTTGCAACTGTATTAAATAGTGTTTTTCAACACGCTTACGAAGAAATAAATAGAATACAATATAGTCATTTATAAAAGTGGCAAATAGAAATACGCGACTTGTGGAAGTCGCCTAGCCCCCAGCCTGATCCTATAAAATTAAATTATAGAGAGGGTGAGTTCGCGCTTTTATTCGCACTAGAGCGGAAAACTCTATTGTGTGCATAAAAGCAATAAAAGCGGGTTTTAGAGGAAGTGTATTGAAAAAATGGTTGCCTGTAAAGTCGGTTTTACGGGCGAAGATTTTACGTGACAACGTCTTTTTCTCGGTAGAATATTTATTGCGCCGATTCAATGCGCCTAATTCTCTAGTGCTACGCGCGCGGCAGACCGATCATAGTTGAGTGGGAAAGAGACGCAAGGCATTCGGCGGGCCTCTCTCTCGTTCGGTGACTCATCGTAACGTTACCGAGCGTTACACTTTTTCATAAGTGACTCCCAGCCGCAACCTAATTTAAGACGTTGTCACGTCAAAATACTCACATTGCGCTTTTGTTAATTTCAGGAACTCTCAGTCCTCATAGCTTCGATTGCTGTTGAAGATCTCCACTATGTGGTGCTGGGAGCTAGTTACTAGATGGCAGCACTGTCACTTCACAGACCAAGCGAAATTAACCTTTAAACACCACCTGACACCGCTGTTGTATGTAGAACCAAACGTAATCAGTGTGAAAAATGACGAGGTTTGCAATTTTATCGTTTATAGACAGCGCTGATGTCACAGGCTCAGTGAATATAATAATTAATATATTATAATAATTACATATCGAATAACTGATGGCTTAGACTGTAAATCTCGGGTATGCAATTTTCTTTTATTAAGTTTTCTAAAAAGAAAAGCCCATAACGCACACATTCATATAATTATCGCAAGAAAATATCTATTTGTTTCTTATCTTATAGCGCCATCTATGATGTAGAATGCGAAACTTGCTCGAGTTACGATTCTTATGACGGCCCGTCACACGTCTAACTTATTCTTCTTCTTTTCGAGTCGAAGTTCTTAAACAAATTTATTTCTGACCAGTATTTAGCAACCTGTACAATATTGGCCTCACACTGGCTTCTGTTATTTACCTCAGCGGACTAGTTGACGTCAAAGAGGTGTAGTCCCCGTTTGATATTCGCCATATTGGCGCTGTCGGTCACGGTGACTGTAGCGAGTGTCTACGGTACTAAAACTGATAATGTCGCGCCGCATACAATATTAGTCAAATTAGTTCTCTGGATGCTCGCGAGTGGCGCTTCCAATTGGCACAAAAAATAATAGTCAAACATATATAGAACAGCCTGTCCAGTGGTAAATAGCAGAGGTCAGTGCCTCGAATAGATCGTGAGAGGTTCCAAACTCAGTCAAAATTTGTTGAAAACAATAGTTTATAGTAGGAAGATAAAACTTAGAACGGTATGTCGTGCATAGCTGCAGTTGATGTTTCAGCACACACAACTATTGTATTGGATTTCGGCATAAAATACTTACATTGCGCTTTTGTTAATTTCAGGACTCAGTCCTCATAGCTTCGATTGCTGTCGAAGATCTCCACTACCTGGTGCTGGGAGCTAGTTACTAGATGGCAGCACTGTCACTTCATACGTCAAACGAAAATAACCTCAAAAACCATCTGACGCCGTGAATAAAAGTGGAACCAACGTAACCAGTGTGAAAATTGACAAGGTTTGTCATTATTTAGTTCATCGACAGCGCCGTCATCACAGAACCTGTTAATATAATGACACTAGTAGTCTCGATAAACGTTGTCACGGCCAGATCATAGTAGTTACTAGATAGCAGCACCGTCACTTCATACACCGAGAGATTTAAAAACTCCACCTGACGCCGTATCTGACCCGACAGTTCCACACTGTCGGCTCTGATACGGCGTCCGGTTGTGTTTATATATCACCAACGTCACCAGTATGAAAATTGAGGTTTGTACTTTTTTTGTTCATATAAAGCGCTGTTGTCACAGGGTCAGTTAATATAACATATCAAATTATTGATGGTTTATATTGTAAACTTTAAGTGTGCTATTTTATTTTTTTACATTTCTAAAAAGAAAAGCTCATAACTCACATTCATATTATTATATCACGAAAAATTTTGATTCCTTTTTTGGTACGCCATCTGTGATGTTGAATGCGAATCTTGTTCGAGTTACGTTTCTTATGACGACCCCTCACACGTCAAAACTCATTAATTTTTCTTTTCAAGCCTATGTTCTCAAACTAATTTATTTCTGACCAGTATTTAGCTCTAATATTGGCCTCGTGTCACTGAACTCATTGTTTGTCACACTGGACTGGCTGCCAGTATGAAATGCTTTTGTCCCCGTTTGATATCCGCCATATTGGCGCTGTCGGCCACAGTGACTGTAGCGAGTGTCTACGGTACTAAAACTGGTAATGTCGCGTCGCATACAATATTAGTCAAATTAGTTCTCTGGACGCTCGCGAGTGGCGCTTCAAATAGGGACAAAAAGTTGTCTGTCAAATATAGAACAGCCTCTCCAGTGGTAATTAGTTGAGATCAGTGCCTCGTATAGATCTTGAGAAGTACAGGTTCCAAACTCTGCCAAAACTTGTTGAAAATATTGAAAAAACAAGCGTTAATCATAGGAAGATAAAACTTAGAATGGTATGTCGTTCATAGCTGTGCTTAGCGTTTCCAGCACACGCAACTATTGTAATGAATTTAGGCACAAAATACTCACATTGCACATTGGTTAATTTCAGGAACTCAGTCCTCATAGCTTCGATTGCTGTCGAAGATCGTCATTATCTGGTGCTGGGAGCTAGTTACTAGATGGCAGCACTGTCACTTCATACGTCAAATGAAAATAACCTTAAAATCCACCTGACACCGTGTTCAAAAGTGAAACCAACGTAACCAGTAGGTACCTATGAAAATTGACAAGGTTTGTCATTATTTAGTTCATCGACAGCGCCGTCATCACAGAACCTGTTAATATAATGACACTAGAAGTCTCGATAAACGTTGTCGTGGTCAGATCATAGACATTGATCACTTCATGATATGGCCAAGTACAACTGGCCAGATCGTTTTAATCGTTAAAGTTTGATGACATTTCAATCCCCCTTTGACATACTTTGTATAGACCTGTTATTACTATAGAAATGCTACATCAATGATATGGTCAAATGATGATTGACATATCATCAAATGTTAATATTTAAACGATCGCGCCAATTTTATTTGGCCATAATAAACACGAAATGTATTTTTTTGCGTGGCAATGCTGCCAGCGTGCTGGGCACTTTTCCCATAGATACCGATGTGGATGAATTTTTCGATGCCCTATAAATCATTTGTAAATATTAATATATTGTTAGTTTATTAACTTTAGGTTATTATTAGAACAATATTTAAACGTATATTATTTGAAGAATAAAAAAAAATGGCGGGGTAAAAAAAAAAAAATTCTGAGTTGGCCACGACATTACACAAATCGGTCTCGCTGTTTAAGAGATGTTATGTTACAGCACATGAATAGAAAAATTACATAAATATCTGTGTAATATACGTGGCGTACAAGTTGAACTAAAATGTCGATAGACATTCAATACGCAGTAACCGATTTTTGGGTTTCAATCGAAGTGCGGCACTGCGGAGGGCTGCGCGTAACCATAGCAACGGTGGACATTTTAGCTCTACTTATTTGCCGCGTATATCTATAGGTATCATATTATGCCGTTTCGAAATGTTTTCGTAAAGTAAAGAGTAGACCACACGGATGTACTCCAGTATCCCATACATGAGTGTGGCTCATGGGTTACATCCGAACACTGGGTTACACTTACATCCGTGTGGCCCACAGATTTACTCGTACATCGTGGTATAGAAGTGTTTCTGTGTCAAACTTATGAGTTAGAATGTCTATATTGTAAAGTACAGTGAAACAAGGAGATTGGTATACAGACAGTGTATTAACGTTTTGAGTGTACTTAATGATAAATGTTTAACATCAATTTTATAAGAAACAAGTTTGTTTGTCTAATCTGTGTCTATAAAGGTACCGATTAGCTTGTTCGACTGTACTACTTTCTTTTGTATAATATAGTGAGCTTATATCTATTGAGTTGAATTTGTAATTTAGATTCGGCTAAGCTCGTAGCGGATTCGTTTACTATCGGGTTCCGTATCACCCTGTGGCATAATCTATTGTATCTTTGTGTCATTGTATTCCGTGTTTATTCATTTCAACTTTGTGAGTTGATTAATACTCTAAAATCTAAACGAAAACTGACACTAGTACGTCAAAACAGAAACTAAAAAATGTTGAAAATATGCATTCTGTGCGAGAGTTACAAAAGTAATTGCTGTTGTCGTTAATCACCCATCGTAAGATACCTGATGGGGTGGTTGCCGCTGTCGCGACGGCTGGGGGCGCACGTTGTTTACTGCACCCCGTTATTTTTATTTGAGGCGCCGTTTTATCGTCGGCGCCCCTATCGCTACTCTTGTTTTGTTTTTTAGGCGCCTGCGCCGCGGCTGGGGCTTGGAACGCCCCTGTATGTTGTTGTTGGGTGGGGGGGGACGGGGGCTTCTTCCTCCCTTTCCTCCCTCCCCGCTTCTCCTTCCTCCGCCCTGAGGAAGGGGGGGGGCTGGTTGTGGGGCCATTTGCTGCCGCCATGGTGATGGCCTGGGTGATGGTCGTCCCAGGCCGGGTGTTTGGCTTCGTGTAGGCCGTCGTGCCCGCTCGCTTGTTCCGTGATTCTGCGAGGAACACGGGGCACTCTCGGTTAGAGGCGGGGTGTGGACCGCCGCAGTTGGCGCACGTCGCTGGCTCGGAGCGCGGGCGCGTGCAGTCGCGCGCCGAGTGCCCCTCTCCGCACCGCACGCATACTAGCGGGCGGTGGCACTGCTTGGAGCTGTGCCTAAACTTTTGGCACCGATGACACTGGGCTAGGTTTCCCCCTCCAAGCTTCGATCTTGACACCCCGCATGCACATGAACACGGAGGTGTCATCGATCCGCCTAATGTCGAGCTGTCTTTTCAGGACGGCGTAAAATATACAGCCCGGGCGTCCTTGGCGAGCCCGAATGTTCCTAACGTATTCGAGCTCGTAATTTAGGCGGCGAAGCTCCTCCTCAATGAGGCCAGGGTCTGTCTCCGCCGGTAGGCCTCTGATCGCCACCTTGAGGCTTTGCTCCGCTGGTAGCGAGTATGAAAACCACGAGAGGCCGGTATCTTTTTCTAATTTATACAAGTATCTTTGTATTGGTCGGTACTCGTCGGCACTTTCGGGAATAAATCTTATTCCCCCTTTATAGGGGCGGGTATCAGGGGGTAACTCAACTGGGAGCTGATGGCCCTAAAATGAGCCGTCCAGTCGGGTAACTTTTCCACTACCAGCGGAGGGTAGCGGGGTTTTTTATTTTTAATTTTTGGTTTGCCCGTTATTAACGCGACTCACCCCATTTTGAGGCTCCTGACGCGGGGAGCGCGGGCCGCAGTAGCGCTTCGCTTCTTCAGGTGCTCCATCGAAGCTCCTTTTCCTCCGCTGGGGCCTGGACGTCGTCTCCATGTCTTCCAGCGACGGAGTAGGAGACATGGGGGTATCACGCACACACGACGCGAGTGACTCGCTCGATCCCGTGCGCGACGAGCAAGCGGAAAGCGGCGCGGGCGAGTCGTATGCGGCGGCGCGTGGCGGCGCAGGCGATGTGCCTCGAGCTTTTTTTTTGTGTGGCCTCTCGCAGGTCAACCTATGAGGTTGTCGGCTGCTTAACCGGACTTGCCTGTGGCGGCCTCGATACTAGGATCAAAGCCTCCAGCCAGGGCTTAATTACTTAAAAACTAAGCGACTACGCTAAAGGCACCCCCTAGTGGGGTACGGGCCTCGGCTTAGGGCGTCGCTGGGGGAGGGCAGCTAGGGACGGGCTGGATCGAGCACAAGATTGATTATTTTGAGGATTTTTTTAAACTACAGACTTAGTGGCGCGGGCTGGCTCGAGCAAGGGTCGGGGTGGACAATTCCGGGACTGTCGCGACGGGCCTCGACGGCGAGGACGGAAGGACTGCGGTTTGTAGAGTACCTAGGTTAAAGTTTCGTCGTTTATACCGCGTACATCGAAGGACTGGAACAATTTGCCTTCTACGGTTTTCCCGTCCAATGATAATTTAGTTGTCTTCAAGACTAGAGTGAACAGGCTTTTAATAAACTGTTGCGCTTCACCCTATCAACGATTGCATCACTGCTTACCGGCAGATGGATCGCAGACAAGTCACTAGTTCATATCCATGAAGACACACATTATTTGTTTCATTTAAAGAACTACAGGAACTAAAACTCGATCACTCTCGGACTGCATACAAAGAAAGAGTTAGTTATTATACCAGACATGCGTACTATGGACGGTATTTTCGCGCAAGGCAATCATTTCTAATCGTATCTTCCGCTGACTTAATGTAAGCGCTGCGTAAGTCCGTAATGCTCGGGTTACGGCACTGTTTCTGAGTTCTATTGTCTCGCTGTAGTTCTTTCTGACTCTATTCTTTTAAATATTTACTGCTGATTGCAATTTTTGCGCTCAGCTGCCCAAGGCATAGTAGTTATGCACCGTGCACTGCGCGGTTGATGGCGGTGGGTTGAGGAAGAATCGCTCTAAACCGGCTTCTGTTGTAGATACGATTAGATTTGGTTTTATTGACTTTGATGACGGTTTTACTTCTATAGTTTCCTTCTTACGAACACATCTGTGAATATTTAATGTTCATGAAACGTTGACGGAAGGCAGCCAGCTCCTGCCGTAGCAGGTGCAGAACCTGGTTCATTGGGAAGGACAATGTCAAGTCAATTTGAAATATCAATGGCGCTGCATGAGCCCACAATGCCACTGCTTCAGGAATCTTTTGTTTTTGAGTTGTTTCTGCTAGTCAGAGGAATCTTCTGTAGTTCTTTCAGCAAGTCGAGCATAAAATATGGCAATATATTATGAATCTATGTACAACTGTACATACTGTGCTCCGATATATTGAATCAGTTCTGCTTGATCAATACCATCCTGCATGAAGTGAATCTCCATATTTTTGCTTTCGAGCACTCGGTACGCTCCTGTGGCGCGGGTGGCTCCTGAGGCCTGCGTGTTATCGCCAAATAACGCCAAAACCGGCTTCTGTTGTAGATACAATTAGATGTAGTTTTGTTGAATTTGATGACGGTTTTTATAATATACGATGTTTTTTCTTCTATAAGTTCATTACGTGGAAGTTAAGAACACGCGCCTAAGCAAACATGGCTGAGGCACTATAAAAGCGTGGCAACCCGCTTGAGTAATTTTGAATTAATAATTTTGTAGAAGTCAGACACACGCCTGAGAGAACCTCTCAGAGGTACCACAAACGCGCGTTAGATGTAAAAGCATTTTAAAACTGTTATTGTGTTCGGTTTTCAGTTAATTCACTAAAGCATGCGTACAATCTACTTTACTTTCGCAGAAGGCAATTGATGTCATTTGTTCGCACGAGCCAAGCTCCATGCAGGCACTTAATATAGACGCTATGTGGACCTCCAGTCTCGGAGATGATTTTGTCTCGTCAGGGGCAGACTGATAGAGTCCAATTAAATTTTTTCAGCAGCAAGAGCAGTTCTTATACACCTGTGGCATCAGATGGGCTCACATTGCGCACGTAGTGTTGCCATTATCTTAGAGATCATAATAGCATTGGGTAGCGGTGATGTCTAACTTACGGGAGGCACCAAGGTTATACACGACCTTACCTCTAGGTTTGGTCGTGGTGCTGATCCAGGCGGGATGTTCGGCATTGAGATCACCCGCTAATATAACGGAGCCTCTCAGGCCAAAGAGTGTACAGAGGTCCATGGTGAGAGCGTTTGCGATCATCTGTTAATAGAGACGAAGAAGCGACCGGGGGGCAGTAGGTGGAGATGACAGTGATCGCTTGATGACCAGTCATGCCTATTCGACAGGCTTAGTATTCCAAGTGAGATTGGGGTGCGGGAGGAGTTAGAGGGATGCAGTACAGCTCCTTTATCCTTCCTATCGTTGCGAACTATGCGATAGTTGGCAATTTTAGGATCTTTACGGTGGGGCTTTAGGAAGGTCTCGTGGCCTATTAAATATATATAATATCCAGCTGGTGATCGCGGAGGAAGGCGGCGATCTCATCACGCTGGTTCCCAATGCCATTGACATTGAAGAACCCTATAATTAGGGATCTGGGTTTGAGAGTGCAAATTCCCGTTCGCTTATCCATTACGGTTAAGGCATGGGAGAAGGTCGAGTTCCTTAACGACTGAGTCGTATTTTCAGAACAGGTGTGCGCGCACGCTGTTATCCAGCTTGCCGGCGCGCTTGGCGGCACTAAGCTCTGCTGACAGAGCTCTGGCCTCCGAAGTCATAAAAATGGAGTAATTTTCCAGAAGTATGAGCCCTTCTGGGTCATCGCTGCCTCAGTCGCTAGGTTGCGCTTGCTTAGTTGCCGGGGCAGCTAGGCGTTTGGGCGCAACCTTGGGGGCTGCAATGGCAGTGGCCACAGGGACGGAAAGCGGGGCAGTGATGTCCGGCCTGCCCGCATAGCACACAGCTGGGAGGCTCGGTGCACAGCGTGCGGTCTTTAGGGCGAGGGCAGTCGGCTGTGCCGTGGGAACCTAGACACTTGACGCATCTGGGTGTTGCGTAACAGTTACGCTGAGAGTGCCCATACAGTTGGCAGCGATGGCATTGTCCAACTAGGGTGGGGCGGAAAGGCTTTTCGATCGATATGCCCGATAGTGAGCATACCGATTTTACGCGGAAAATCGGGTGATGACCCTCCGTGGGGCCGCAGATAACGAGTACCATGTCGTACTCTATTCTGCCCCGAGCTTTGTGGAGGCGGTGCACTGCTTGCACCGGCACTCCCTGGGAGATGAGGTCTGACATGACCTCGGAGGCGGGGATCTCTTTGGGGACCCGCCGAATGACCACGCGGGTCGGAGTTTCCTCCGGGAGAGAGTACGTATGAAAGGAGACATTCCTCTCCTTTAGGGCTCGGGTCAGGTCCCGGTAGTCCTGAGCCGTTGCGACTTGGACTTTAATGCCTTGTTGGCATGACCTGGCGTTTGTGTAGTGGATCTTGCGATCCACGCACATTTTGGACACGTCGGTCCATTTGGCTTTCTCCTGTATGTACAGGGGAGGAGGGGGGCGCTGCTTCTTGTCAAGGCAATGGGGGTGGTGTCGGCCGTTTTCTTGGCCTTACCTGCCTTCGTCTTCTTCGCCTTCCTTTTTCCTCCTAGGACGACTTGGAAGTCGTCCTCTGAGGAGGAGGAGTCGGAGGCGGAGGTAGAGGAGTCGACGTCCGAGGCTTGTGGGACTGAAGTGTCCATCGCCTCGGAGAGGGTTAGAGCGGCGGAGGGCCGCTGGGCAGCTGCCGGCAAGGGGGCAGGCTCATGGCATAAATCGATGCTAGGCATCGATGGTCCTGGCGTGCCTTTCTCGGCAGGGGGAGGGGATTCAGGCGAGAAAACGTCGCTGAAGTCAGCGACGGTTGCCGGGGTCGGGAGATAGAGTGAAGCGAGTTTCCCGCCATATTTGGCGAGAAACTCTTGGTCCTTGAGGAGAACGTTCTTGACGAACGCGATTAACATCGCGTCCGCCATGGTTTGAAGGAATTATATTCCTCCTACCATTAATTTTAGGGGGGGGTTCGTACTGGAATCCTACGTCCCCGGGTGGACAGGCCCGGGGGTGTGTGACCCTCCCAGCAGGGTTTGTGTAGGCTGGGAGGTGAGTACCTATTGGTGAGCCCTAAGCTTGAAACCGATCGCCAGTCTAAATGTGCGATCGGGCCCTACCAGGGTCTGGTGCGAAGGGATAGACACCCCAACCGACACCAGGTATGTTGCTGAAAGAGAACTCGGAGTTTAGGTTTGACTAGGAGCTCCCCCAAGGCCAAAACCTAGCTCCCGACTCCAATTGACTGCCTAGCCCTGAAGGGGTTCGGCGGGTGTAGCGGGTCAACACCCCCTTGGCGTCGTTGGCACCGTGAGGTTTCCAACCAAGGACCACGAAACTGTGGCTTTTCCCTGAAGGGGCACTGTTTAATGACTTATTTTTCGTAACAGAAAAATAATCGTCCGCTGCCTTGAAAAAGGCGGCTTCGGATCGGTGATGCGGTCGGCGACCACTGATGACGTCACGGCTGGAGCGGGGGCGAGACGGGATGCAGACACGGGCACGGAGCGGGCGTGGGGCGCGTAGCGGCACGACCGTTCGGGGCGAGCGTAGCGCAGAGCGCAGAGTCAGGCAATTGAATGTTGTAATTTTAAACGTTTTTATATAAACTGAACTTCGTTTATATATATATATGTTACGGGTAATGCTAGAAGGTGGAGTAAACCTAGGTTTACCTGGGTTAACTTAGTATTACCCAAGCTTCTTGGGTAAAGTCCGAATATTAAGTAAAATAAATTTTAATTCGGGGTTTACCCATGCTCACCTAGGTCTACCCAACTCTGGCTGGGTAATGTTTGGTGTTGCGTAATTTTCGCATCCGTGGCGGAATTCTGGGGGGCCCGCGTTATCTTCCCACGCGGCCACGCATGTCGCTTGGCAATGGCGACCGAACAAAGTGCAAATAAAGCTTACGAGAGCTTGCAATGACAATGAACAGTCGATTTCAGGAGGCCAGGGTTATAAAAGGTGTAATTGCAAAACAAAATGTGCTACAAAGAAGTGTTCATGTAACGTTGCAGGAAAATTTTGCAATTCAAAATGTCACTGTATTCTATCTTGATTTCAATATTAATAAAAACAACCACTATTAGTTTTTGTTATTAAAGCTATTAAGTTTATGCTCTTCAAGCGATTACGTTCGCCTTTGTATGTTTCTTAAAATAATAAATGTTTAAAATGCACCTAGATTTTCATTTCACTAATTAATTAGAAAAAAAATTGACATTACCCAGCCATTATTTCAGCAAGATAAACTGCTGCACCTAACATTACCCAGCCAGAGTTGGGTAGACCTAGGTGAGTATGGGTAAACCCCGAATTAAAAATTTATTTTACTTATTATTCGGACTTTACCCAAGAAGCTTGGGTACTACTAAGTTTACCCGGGTAAACCTAGGTTTACTCCATCTTCTAGCTTTACCCGTAACATATATATAATTCTTTCGAGAGTGGACGTAAAGTTAGCAGAAGTGGCTCTGACCAAATATTATTGACCTGAAAGGCTTCTCTATTGAGACACCAGAAAATGGATAGACCGGTTTTTACTTGAGCCCCTCGGTAGTGTTGCAGATGATGAGTATGACATGGTACCATGTCATACTCCTCCCAGCCCCTGGCCTTTTGTAGACGGTGTACGGCTTTTACAGGAATACTCTGGACCAAGAGGTTGAACTTGATGTCCTCTGTCCTTTGGAACACGCCTTATCCTTACTACCCGGGTCGGCGTGTCCTCCGGGAGGAAGTAAGTGTGAAAGGATATGCTCCTTTCACGGAGTAGTTCCCGAAAGTCATTGATTGTTGATTGTGACACGTCGTGCAACATCAAGGCAGTTACATCCTGATGTGCCATGTCTCTTGATAACTTGTGGTTCACAGGCTTTTTGGGTTGTCTGTCTAAGGCAGGGTCGGGAGGCAATCCATTCGATTTGTCATGTTTGGTAAGCGATCGGAAATCACGTGACGCCACAGTTGGCCGTCGAGTCGGCATAGTCGACTGTGCTACCTATCGTCATCTTTCTAACGACTACTCGTCACTGATACTCCTTGGTGGCATCCGGGAAGAAGACTTTAGTGGCCCCAACGGTGACCCCTGACCGATACCTTCGGTTGCATTCCTCAAGAGACTCCCATCCCATTTTATTCCATCATAATCAGGGCCACGTTGTGACAGGTAGGTAGAAAATGCCAAAGGTATTACGTCCGCCTCTGTACTTTTATGCACAAAGTATTTAATAAAACAATAAATATTTTCGCAAAAGGTAATACTTTCGTCGTTTTAATTCTTCATGAACGCTGCGTAAACCCTCAACATAGTATAAAGAGAAGGGAAGTAGGTTATCTTCATACAAACGCACCGCGCGCGGCTTGTATGTGTGCGCCATAGTATCTACGCGTCGACGCACGCACACTGTAACAAAATCTCGAGCCGTTTCTCAGTGCGCCAGTCGGGGCTAACACTATACGAGTTTCGCACGTCACTGCGGCACCGCTAAATCAAAACAAAATGTCTGATAATCGCAGGAGAACGTATTGCTGTGTGTTTGGGTGTCTTAACAATTCATCCATTCTAGAATTGTCTCTATTCAGATTACCTATTGAACAAAAAAGGTAAGCTAGTCACTCATTCTAGCATATAATTTTTACTTGATTTTGAGATACCTACTTATTTTTTGTTGTATTAGTTTTCTATCACACAGAGGAAGCAGGTAGGTAGGCTTAATTTCTACTTTGGATCCGTCAATTAATTTGCTGCTATTGCTTTGTTTACGTTTGGTTATGCCGATTACTCAGTTACTTTAGTTTCTCACCTACTTACAGTTAAAAAATCGTAATTCAAAATAAATAATTGACTAATTGTAAATCAGATATACATATAAAGCAAAGTTCGAATCATAACACTAAATTCGATTATAGTCTAAGAGATAGGCGTTAGTTTTTAATGTTGTTTCTTTTAATTATAATATTTTAGTCACTTTATTCATTTTTAAGGTTCCGTGCCTCAAGAGGAAAAAACGGAACCCTTATTTATTTATTTTATTTATTTATAGACCCTTTATCTCGAGAATGCGTGATGTATCTAGTTGAAATTAAAACCATAGTCCCTTCAAGCTGTGAAAAAACGAAACTTTTAAGTTAACGAATAAAACATATACGGCTGTTTATATCGCAAAAAAAAAACGTATTTTTTTAGTTTTTATTTTTATTATATAAGTAAAAAATACAACTTCCCGACCCTTGTCAATTTATAGGCACTGAATTAAAATTTTGCTAAAAGTGACAACCCTAAGACAGTAGGCAATTATATCGCGGATTGGGCCGGAGATAGCCTACTGCCCTTCTCTTTATACTATGCCCTCAATGCCCAAGCTATACTACTGTCTCAAGAATTCTATTGTTTCGCTTGCGGTCAATTACTTTGTTTTTCTTTAAATATTTTTCGCTGATTGTTATTTTTCACTCTGTTGCCTAAGGCAACAGAGGTTGAGATTATGCTTTTCAGTACGGTCACATACGATAAGGATCATGTCGGCGTCTTTCTTACTGCCCTTCTTGTGAAGTAGTCAGAACATAATAGACCAAAAAAGAGAAAGATTTTCTTTAATTATATGACCATTTTTCTTCTATACCTACTAAGTTTTTTCTTCTTCAAAATACATCTGTCAACGATCAATTTGCCGTAAACCTGTAAACGGCAGACAACTCCTGCCGCAGCAGGTGCAGACCCTGGTCCATAGGGAAGGACAATGTCAAGTCAATTTGAAACATCAGTGGAGCTGCATGGACCCTCATTGCCCACGCAACGCCACTGCCTCAGGAATATTTTGTATTTACGTGGTTTCTGCAAGCTAACGGAGTCCTCTGTAATGTTTAACACCTGCATGTAGTGAATCATCACAGTGTCTGAAGAGCTTATCTGCGTTCGCTCAAACAGCGACGAACATATCAGATAGCATTTTAAAGCTGTTATTGTACTTTTGTCGTAGTAGTACTATGAGCCGCGATCAATCGTTACGAGGAAGTCAAGAACACGCGCCTGAGCGAACATGGCTGAGGCACTACAAAAGCGTGGCAGCCCTACAAGCATTCTGAAGCTGTTATTATACTGGACCCTAAGCTGGTGCATGGGCCGCTTGAATAATTTTGAACTAATAAAAATTTCGTGGAAGTCACAGACACACGCCTGAGAGAACATCTCAGAGGTACAAACGCGCGGTAGCTGTAAAAGTAATTTGAGAAACTATTATTGTATTCGGTTAACTCACTAAGCATGCGTACAGTCTACTGTACCTACTTTCGCACAAGGCAATCATTTCCTCCGAAATCAAGCTCTCGTTGAACATGGTGAAGTTTTTGTCGTTAGCCTTGAATCTGTAGCTCATCATCATCAGCTGACAAATGACGTTATGAATGTGACGTCCAAACAAACTTCCAGGGTTTACAGCTTCTCCTTCAGAGTCACGTAACTCGGAGATCAGTTCTTCGATTTCTACGTGAAAAATTTGTCGGCAAAATCTTTTGTAGACCGACTCGTACTTTCGGATCAGTTTAAGCGCATACGCAAGCGTATACCAACAATTTTGTGTCTGAATGTGTTCTCTATCGAGATGCTAGTGACGGCATACCGGCTTTATTTTGAAAATCGGATGATGTTTTCAGTACGGTCACATACGATAAGAATCATGTCGGCGTCTTCATTACTGCCCATTTTATGAAGTAGTCAGAACTTGTAGACCAAAAGAGAAAAAGATTGTCTCAGTACGGTAACACACGATAAGGATCATGTCATCGTCTTTTCGGATTGACATTAGTTTTAGGAATCCGGATTCGAAGCAACAAATTCTCTATTGTTTGTCCATTACGGTAAGCACAGGGCAATTTGTCGAGTTCTTTGGCGACCGATTCGCATTTTTGGAATAGTTTAAGCGCATACGGAAGCGTATACCAACAATTGTGGGTCTGAATGGGTTCTCTATCGAGATGCCAGTGACGGCATACCAACTTTATCTTGAAAATCGGATGATGTTTTTCAGTATGGTCACATACGACAAGGATCATGTCGGCATCTTCTTGCCCCACTTGTTGTGAAGGGGTAGGAATATAGTAGCCAAAAAAAGAAAAAGATTTTTTATTTTATTTGATGACCATTTCTCTTCTATGATGTTCTTCTAAGATTTTTATTTTTCAAAATGCGTCCATCAAAGATCAAATGGACGTAAACCTGTTGACGTTAGCCAGCTCCTGCCGCAGAAGATGCAGAACCTGGTTCAGTGGCCCTGCGTGGTTATTTATTGTGTTCACAGTCGGCCGTCGAGTCGGCATAGTCGACTGTGCTATCTATCGTCATCTTTCTAACGATCATACTCGTTACTTATACTCCTTGGTGGTATCCGGGAAGAAGACTTTTGTGGCCCCAACGGTTACCCCTGACCGAAACCTTCGATTCCATTCGTCAAGAGACTCCCATCCCATTTCATTCTATAGGTATTTGGTAGGTAGAAAATACCAAAGGTATTATGGTCCGCCTCTGTACGTTTGTGCGCCCTGATCGCGCTCATGATCCTGGACCTGGGTGTCCTCTGGTGGTTGAGGGCGGCGTGTCGGTACCTGTGCCGAGATGGTGACAGGCCTCGCCCGCCTGTTCCGCATTTCCTTCTGAAACACGGGGCACCTGACGTTACACTCCGGATGTGGGCCACCGCAGTTCGCGCCTCCTCTCTTGGGCGCGAGCAGTCCTTTGCCACGTGCCCCTCTCCACATCTAATGCAGGTGAGCGGGTGGTGGCGCTGGTGCGACGAGTGTCTAAATTTTTGGCACCTGTGGCACTTTGCGGGCCCACGTTTGTTACGCCATGCTTCGATCTTGACACCATGCATGTTCAAAAACGTGATTGAGTCGTATATACGACGCACATCCTCTGTGCGCCGCAGCACGACGTGGAAGACACAGCCGGATCTTCCTTGGCGTCCTCAAATGTGACGCACTCAAAAGAGTAAACTAAATGCACGATTATTGCATACTAGCATCGTTGAGTTAAAATACAAGTAATGGTCGACTGGTGGTAGAACTAACGGCCGCCATTTTTATTTATTTTTTAATGGTTTTACATCTTCTCCTTCAGAGTCACGTAACTCGGAGATCAGTTCTTCGATTTCTACCTGAAAAATTTGTCTTTAATACCAAAAGCAGTTTTTTTAAATAACAGAATGCTAACCTTTGTCGCTGATGAGTTGGTTTCCTCCTTGCCCTATTTCTTGTGAAGGGGTCAGAACATAGTAGACCAAACAAGTTTTTTTTTTAATTTATTACCATTTTTATTTTGTAAGTACTAAGTTTTTTCTTCTTACGAATACGTCTATCAAAGATAACGTTGACGTAAACCTGTTGACCTGGTTCATTGGAAAGACCATGTGGTGTATGATCCGCAACGTCTTAGAAATCTTTGGAGTTATTAGAAAATTATAAATACTTTCGCTTAAGGCAATTTTTTGTATTTTTTTTTTCTAAAAATACAAAAAGATTAAAATCGGCTCACGCAAATTACTAATAATACTAATTTTTGCATGGGCTACTACTGCGTTCTGTTACATTGTGAGAAATTTCTGCGCACGGGTACCTACTATCGCACAAGGCAATCGTTTCCACCGACTATTTGCAATTTCTTAATGTAGACGCTATGTGGACCACCAGTCACGGAGATCTTTTGTCTCGTCAGGGTTATGACTGGGATCTCTTCAGGGATATTACTGACGGAGTCCGTTTTAATTTTTTCAGCAGAAAAACAGTTCTTATACACCTGTGGCACTGGATGAGCTCACATTACGCACGTAGTGTTGATTTTATTTATTTAACTATTTATGTACACACATATAATTAATAGATAATGAACATCACAAAAGAAAACAATGTACAAAGGTACTGCTTATTTCATAAAGAAATTTCTTCCAGCAGACCTGCGAAAGGAGAAATTGGTAGAAATGTAGACAATAGTGTGCAGAAATGGGAAAAGAAGAAGTGGTGAAAACTTAAAATTAAAATAATATATACTTATATAACTATATATACCTTAAACTAAAAATAAATACATATATAATATATAAAAATAAGAAAATGTATCATACTACAGTGGAAAGGTAGTGCTCTTTTACTTTAGCCTTAAAAAGTGAAATAGCTTTCAGATCACGAATGCTAGGCGGAAGAGAGTTCCACAACCTTACTGCGTGGACAGAGAAAGAGTAGGAGTAATAGCTGGATTTATGAGGAGGAGTTTTAAGAAGGGATTTAAGGTGTGACCTACATGGTGCGTCGCTAGGACGAAAGTAGGAAAAACGATCACGAAGGTAGGAGGGATAAGATGGGTTGTGAAGGATATTGAAAAGGAGACATAATATGCGAGTGTTCCTGCGAAGGCGGATAGGGAGCCACTTGAGTTCTTTGCGAAGATGAGAGACGTGATCATACTTACGTAGACCAAAAACAAACCGAATGCACAAGTTTTGCAATCGCTCAAGCTTATTTAATAGCTCCTCAGTAGCATCCAAGTAGCAGGCGTCGGCGTAATCTATAATCGGCTGAATAAGTGTTTGGGCCAGAGAGATTTTCGTTTTCAATGGCAAAAGACCCTGGAGGCATTTAAGCGAATGAAAAGAGAAATTCACCTTACGACGATTGACGATTGATTGACGTTGATGTTAATGTTAAGGAAGGTACCAAGGTTATACACGACCTTACCTCCAGGTTTGGTCGTGTTGCTGTTCCAGGCGGGATGTTCTGCATTGAGATCACCCGCTAATATAACGGAGCCACTCAGGCCAAAGAGAGTAGTGAAGTTCGCATTGAGCTCATCGGACACCCTCTGTTCGATGAACTCAACGCTCCGGACAGAGGGCTCCCTGGTTTTCCATGTCATGAATATGGCGTAGTTTGGCATGCTCGCCCAGATACTTAACGCATCTGAGCGTCACAAAGCGATTCCTTTAGGAGTGGCCATAAAGTTGGCAGCAGTGGCACTGATCAAATATTGCTGGTCTGAAAGGCTTCTCTATTGAGACACCTGAGAATGGATAGACGGATTTTACCTTGAAAATTGGGTGTTGCACCTCGGTAGTGTTGCAGATGACGAGTACCATGTCATACTCCTCCCAGCTCCTCGCCTTTTGTAGGCGGTGTACGGCTTGCACAGGAATACCCTGGACCAGGAGGTTGAAATTGATGTCCTCTGTCCAAATTTCCCTTAAATCACTCGTAGTTGAACATAGTGAAGTTTTTGTCATTAGCCTTGAATCTGTATCTCATCATCATCAGCTGACAAATGACGTTATGAATGTGACGTCCAAACAAACTTCCAGGGTTTACAGCTTCTCCTTCAGAGTCATGTAACTCGGAGATCAGTTCTTCGACTTCAACGTGAAAAATTTGTCGTTAATACCACTCTATCGAGATGCCACTTGCCGGTTACATACGAATACATTCTATTCGTATATGAGGTTATATACGAATAGAATGTATGTCGTATTCTAGCCTGCCTTGTGCCTTGTGAAGGTGGTTGTGTTCAACCATGGTGGTTGTGTGGTCGTGGTTCGTAGTCACAGAGACAAAAATTACAATTGCATGTTTTGGAAGTAGTAACTGGCAACCAAGCCAACCCAGGTAATCAAGCCAGGTCATCGACGGCGCGCTCTGTTCCCGCGCACCTCAAGGAGTTGTCAGCAAATGTAGAGGCTCAACTGCAAAGCCAAAGCCTACTGGGGCCCCGGTCCGGTTTCCGAAGAAATGCCAGTGACAGGGCATACCGACTTTATCTTGAAAGTCGGATTATGCTTTTCGGTACGGTCACATACGATAAGGATCATGTCGGCGTCTTTCTTACTGCTCTTCTTGTGAAGGGGTCAGAACGTTGACGGCAGACAACTCCTGCTGCAGCAGGTGCAGAACCTGGTCCATGGGGAAGAACAATGTCAAGTCAGTTTGAAATATCAGTGACGCTGTATGGGCCCTCATTACTCACGCAACGCCATTGCCTCAGGAATATTTTGTGTTTGCAATGTTTCTGCAAGCTAACGGAGGCCTCCGTAATTTTGTAACACCTGCATATAGTGAATCATCACAGTGTTTGAAGAGCTTATCTGCGTTCGCTCAAACAGCGACGAACATATCAGATAGCATTTTGAAACTGTTACTGCGCTTTTGTTGTAGTAGTACTATGAGCCGCGATCAATCATTACGAGGAAGTCAAGAACACGTGCCTAAGCGAACATGGCTGAGGCACTACAAAAGCGTGGCAGCCCTACAAGCATTCTGAAGCTGTTATTATATTGTAACCTAAGTTGGTCCATGGGCCACTTGAATAATTTTGAACTAATAATAATTTCGTGGAAGTCACAGACACACGCCTGAGAGAACATCTTAGAAGTACCACAAACGGCTGTAAAAGTAATTTGAGAAACTATTATTGTGTTCGGTTTTCGGTTAACTCACTAAGCATGCGTACAGTCTACCGTACCTACTTTCGCACAAAGCAATCGTTTCCATGCATCAAGCTCTCGTTGAACATGGTGAAGTTTTTGTCGTTAGCCTTGAATCTGTAGCTCATCATCATCAGCTGACATATGACTTTATGAATGTGACGTCCAAACAAACTTCCAGGGTTTACAGCTTCTCCTTCAGAGTCACGTAACTCGGAGATCAGTTCTTCGATTTCTACCTGAACAATTTGACGTTAATACCACTTTATCGAGATGCCAGTTGGAAAACAAAATCAGATTCGTTGAGATCATATACGACAAGGACCACGTCGTATTCTAGCTTGCCTGTCGCCTTGTGAAGGTGGTTGAACATCGTAGTCCCAAAGAAAAAAATTACAATTGCATGTTTCGGAAGTAGTAACTGGCAACCAAGCCAACCCAGGTAATCAAGCCAGGTCATCGACGGCGCGCTCTGTTCCCGCGCACCTCAAGGAGTTGTCAGCAAATGTAGAGGCTCAACTGCAGGGCCGAAGCCTACTGGGGCCCCGGTCGGGTTTCCGAAGAGATGCCAGTGACGGGGCGTACCGAGTTTATATTGAAAATCGCATGATGCTTTTCAGTACGGTCACATACGATAAGGATCATGTCGGCGTCTTTCGTACTGCTTTTTTACTGCCCTCCTTATGAAGTAGTCAGAACATAGTAGACCAATATTATAGAGGAAAAGATTGTCTTTCATTATATGACCATTTTTCTTCTATTTTAAGTTTTTTCTTCATAAGAATACGTCTGTCAAATATCAATTTGCCGTAAACCTGTAAACGGCAGACAACTCCTGCCGCAGCAGGTGCAGAACCTGGTCCATAGGGAAGGACAATGTCAAGGCAATTTGAAACATCAGTGGCGCTGCATGAGCCCACATTACTCACACAACGCCACTGACTCAGGGATATTTTGTGTTTGCAATGTTTCTGCAAGCTGTAATTTTGTAACACCTGCATGTAGTGAATCATCACAGTGTTTGAAGAGCTTATCTGCGTACGCTCAAACAGCGACGAACATATCAGATAGTATTTTGAAACTGTTATTGTGCTTTTGTCGTAGTAGTATTATGAGCCGCTATCAATCATGACGTGTAAGTCAAGAACACGCGCCTGAGCGAAAATGGCTGAGGCACTACAAAAGCGTGGCAGCCCTACAAGCATTCTGAAGCTGTTATTATATTGGAGCCTCAGTTGGTGCATTGTGTTCGTGTATCTCACTTGGTGGTTTTGAATAATTTTGAACTAATAAAAATGTCGTGGAAGTCACAGACACACGCCTGAGAGAACATCTCCGAGGTACCACAAACGCGCGGTAGATGTAAATTATTTTGAAACTGTTGTGTCCAGTTTTCAGTTAACTCACTAAGTATGCGTACAATCTATTTTACTTTCGCACAAGGCAATCATTTCCTCCATTTTTCGGCATCCATTTAATGTAGGCGCTATGTGGACCACCAGTTTTGGAAATCTTTTGTCTCGTCAGAGTTAGACTGATGAAGTCCGTTTTCATTTTTCCGACCCCACTGATTTTTTATGCAGCAAGAGCACTTCTTTAAATAAATAAATAAATGCCTTTCGGTAGAGTCAGAAATGACGAGCACTTGCTTCGCGCCTCGATCTTATTGGTCTTATAACGCAATCGGGCCCTACCAGGACCTGGCGCGAAAGGATAAGTACCCCGACCGACACCAAGAGTGTGGCGAAAGAGTGCTTGGAGAATTAGATTTGATTAGGATACCCCGGTAACAACTACTGAGCTCCCGACTCCAATTGACGCCCAAGCACTGCAGGGCTTCGACAGGTGTGCCGGGGCAACATCCCCTCTACTTCGTTGTTATATTTGGTACCGTAAGGTCTCCTGTTAAGGACCACGAAACTGTAGATTTTCCTTGAAGACGTACTACGTTTTCGACGTTATTCCGTTACGGAAAAAATTATCATCCACTGCCCCACTCTGAAACATCTGTTATACGGAAAAGCTTGGACCACCTTGATGACGCGACGGGACGCGTTAGAGGTAGCTAGTTTGTAGACTAGGGCCTCGTGCCACACGCGGTCGAAAACCTTCTCCATGTCGATGACTCCTTGTTCATCGCTGATGACAGGAGGTGCGGTACCCTCGACAACTGAAGCGTCGTGCTGTGCTCACTCACTGGCTGAGTGCTCACTTGCCTGAAGGGCTTCTCAATTGAGACACCAGAGAATGGATAGTCTGATTTTAACTTGAAAATCGGGTGTTGCCCCTTGGTAGGATCACAAATGAAGAGTACCATGTCATACTCCTCTCTGCCTCTCACCTTATGTTGGTGGTGTACGGCTTGCATAGACCCTGGGCCAAGAGATTGGACTTGATGTCTTCTGTCAGGATTTCCTTCGGAACACGCCCTATGACTTCCCAGGTCGGCGTGTCCTCCTGAGGGGAGTAAGTGTAAAAAGTTATGCTCCTTTCAAGGAGGGCGCGTGTTAGGCCCGATAGTCATTAACTATCGCAACTTGTACATGAATACCCTGCTGGCAGAATCGGGCGTTGGTGTAGTTGATTTGCGATCAATACACTTTGGACACATCAGTCAACAGGGGCAGGGGTGGTGTCTGAGACAGCGCCATCTAGTCACCGAACGGTGTACTAAATGGTTTGCTTATGGTGCTACGTTAGGTGTGCGCCGGCGACACCGTACCTAATTACACTACCTAATTTAAATATACTGCTTCAGATGTCGCTAGGGTCAAACGATTATCAGTAATATAAAAGCATTTGTATCTGGCGTCTCGCCCCTTCTTCTTATTCGGAATACACGAGGATACAGTCAACATCATCTATCTCAGAACCGAATTTTCATTTCGTCCGTACCAACCTGACCGCGTGACAGGTGGCCTGGGCTGTTTTTGTTCACCTCAGGTAAAGGTCACGTAGGTGAGACAAGGAGTTAAAATTACTTAATGTGGCCAATCACAGGATTTAGAGCAAATAATCCTAAAAACATTCGACACACATTACTTGGACATGATTCAAAACGAACATAGTTTGCCATTTCATAGAGATATTCTTTAGTTGACATAAAGTTGGAGTTCTCCGTCCAACTTTTTGAGTTGTAAATCTAAGGCTGGGTCAGGAAGCAATCCATCAGATTTTCAATGTTAGGAGAGTGACTGCTCTCCCACGTCGGCTGTCAAGTCTGTCTTCGTCGACAAGTTGGACGGCCCCGTCCGATCTAGTCCTGTAAAGACAGGAACTCTTGAACTCTGCCGATAGACACGACCAGTTCTGCAGTAAAAGCTAGCACCAGAAGCAGGGTTAATATACTGATACTGTTCTGCTCAGTAGATTCACTGAACTCCATGTATTGCGAGACCGGTGAGCTTACTTACGTACAGGGGTAGATGGTTTTTTTAGACTCTTATTATTATTATACATTTACTGACATTAGTTATCGAGTTAAATTCTTGTTACTAATAACATTTATGGACTGTTTTGTCTGAAATAATTTTTTTTTTTAAATATGATATTCAATTAAGCCGCACTTATGAACTTTTCTGCCAATGCTGTCCATCGTCATCTTTCGAATGCTCCACACCATGATGACACCTTGTTGGCATCCAGGAAGAAGCCGTTTGTCGCCACTATAGATATATCAAACAGTTGACATATCTATGGTCACCACGACTGTTACCCGTGACCGATACCTTCGGTTCCAATTAGACAAGAGACCCCCATCCCATTTTTCATTCTATCGTAATCAGGGTTATTTTAAACTGGCAGTCGGCACGTTTATTGCCCTGGGGTTGCATGGGACCCCATTGCCCACGCAAAGTCACTGCCTCAGGAATATTTTGTGTTTGCAATGTTTCTGCAAGCTAACGGAGGCCTCTGTAATTTTGTAACACCTGCATGTAGTGAATCATCACAGTGTTTGAAGAGCTTATCTGCGTTCGTTCAAACAGCGACGAACATATCAGATAGCATTTTGAGTGTTATTGTACTGTCCATGCAGAAGGTTCTTGAGCCGCTATCAATCATGACGTGCAAGTCAAGAACACGCGCCTGAGCGAACACGGCTGAGGCACTACAAGAGCGTGGCAGCCCTTCAAGCATTCTGAAGCTGTTATTGTACTGAAATCTAAGTTGGTCCAAGGGCCGCTTGAATAATTTTGAACTAATAAAAATTTCGTGGAAGTCACAGACACACGCCTGAGAGAACTCACTAAGCATGCGTGCAATCTACTGTACTTTCGCACAAGGCAATCATTTCCTCCATTTTTCGTTGCGATCGGGCCCTACCAGGGTCTGGCGCGAAAGGATAGACACCCCAAACGAAACCAAGAGTGTGGCTAAAAGAGTGCTTGGAGAATTAGGTTTGATTCTCCAAGCATTCTGCACGGAATGTGGTTGTTTGTTGTACCGCAACAGGTGCACAATCTGGTTCATTGAGAAGAACAATGTCAAGTCAATTTGAAATATCAGTGGCGCTGCGTGGGCTCGTTGCCAACGCAACGCCACGACCTCAGGAATCTTTTGTGTTTACGTTGTTTCTGGAAGCTATAGGAGTCACTGTAATGTTTAACACCTGTATGTAGTGAATCATCACTGGACATCGTTGACTGATAACATTCCCCACAGTGCCTGAAGAGCTTATCTGATTTTCACTATTTTTATTAAAAATATTTACTATTTATTTATACCCTATACGTATACAGGTACTCAAAGTCGTAAATTAAACGCATGATTATTGCATACTGGCCTCATAGAGTTAAAGGCTTGAACCCCATGCGAATGTTGGAGTTCACACACCTATTGTCTTTCTATTATGTCTCTAACTACGGTGGTCGAAAGGTTAATACAAGTAGTGGTCGACTGGTAGTGAAACTAACGTCCGCCAGTGTCCTCTCTCGTGCTCTCCCATGAGCACCAGCCCAAATAGCTGCATCCCTCTAATCACCCTCTCGTTGAACATGGTGAAGTTTTTGTCGTTAGCCTGAAATCTGTAGCTCATCATCATCACAAAAGTCGTTATGTATGTGACGTCCAAACAATTTCCAGGGTTTACAGTTTGTCCTTCAGAGTTATGTAACTCGGAGATCAGTTCTTCGATTTTAACCTGAAAAATATGTTGTTTAGAAACAGTTTTTTAGTCACCAGGTCGATTGTGACTAAAAACTGTCGATGTTCACATGGTACGTGTAGGTCTTTGAAACGACACCTCCGATTTGACTACGGAAGATTCAAGCCAGTGAATCAGCTACGATTCCAATATAAGAACGGCTTTGGAATGTGTGGGGCGGGGAGACAATAGCTGTTCCTACCTACTCTCTGCTCCAAAGGGTCGGTAAATTCGGCCCCATCGTGAGCCATACAAGTTCATAAACCATTCTGGTTTGGCCCAATCGACAGACTAAGCGTAGCTTGGATCGTTTAATGTCCTGTTCCATCAGGAGGTAGTGGACTGGGTTGACTGTAACCCTTAGGCCGTGGGTAATCCAACGGAATGCTCTCAACGGTTTAGCCATGATTTAAAGTTAGGTTAAGGGTAAGAGAAAGGCGTGTAAGCCATCGAGAATGACTCCGATCGGCTACAGATGGTCTTTGACGGGAAACCGTTTCTGCAAGCTAACGGAGTCCTCTGTAATTTTGTAACACCTGCATGTAGTGAATCATCACAGTGTTTGAAGAGCTTATGTGTCTAAACACACTATGCCGAGAATACGCGACGGAAGTTCGGCATGATTACGCCTGCAATGCTATTTGAATTACTGGCGACACATTATGCCGAAATTACGTTGCGTTATAGCGTACAGCCGAACTTCAGTCGGGCGTAAGTTCAGCGGAAATTCGGCGGCAACGTATTCTGTAGAACACACATTATACGCGACCGAAGTTCGGAGTTTTATTTTGCATTTGTCTGTCTGGCTGTTTAGATGACACGACACGACGCCACGACAGCGCTCGAAACACTGAATATACACACAAAATTGCGCAACTGAATTTCTGTCGCGTAAGTTCGGCACTTATGGTGTGTCATATCAGCCGAATACGTTGGAACGTAAAATCAGCCGCGGAACTTCGGTCGCGTACGTTCGGCATAGTGTGTTTAGACACTATCTGTGTTCGCTCAAACAGCGACGAACATATCAGATAGCATTTTGAAACTGTTATTGTGTTTTTGTCGTAGTAGTACTATGAGCCGCTATCAATCATGACGTGCAAGTCAAGAACACGCGCCTGAGCGAACATGGCTGAGGCACTACAAAAGCGTGGCAGCCCTACAAGCATTCTGAAGCTGTTATTATATTGAAACCTAAGTTGGTCCATGAGCCGCTTGGATAATTTTGTACTAATAAAAATTTCGTGGAAGTCACAGACACACGCCTGAGAGAACATCTTAGAAGTACCACAAACGCGCGGTAGATGTAAAATTATTTTGAAACTGTTGTGTTCAGTTTTCAGTTAACTCACTAAGCATGCATACAGTCTACTGTACTTTCGCACAAGGCAATCACTTCCCTTATTTTCTGCACCCACTTAATTTAGGTGGTTTATATAGGACCACCAGTCTACGAGATCTTTTGTCTCGTCAGAGTTAGACTGACGAGGTCCGTTTTCATTTTTTCTGCAGCAAGAGCACTTTTTTTACACCTGTGACACTTAATGTAAAGGTAAGTGTCGTAGGTGAGACAAGGAATTAAAATTACATAAAGTGGTCTATCACAGATTGTAGAGCACACTGTGGCACGCTTCAAACCGGACCTAGCACCAGCCCAAACAGCTGCATCCCTCTAATCACCCTCTCGTTGAACATAGTGAAGTTTTTGTCGTTAGCCTGGAATCTGTAGCTCATCATCAGCAGCTGACAAATGACGTTATGAATGTGACGTCCAAACAAACTTCCAGGGTTTACAGCTTCTCCTTCAGAGTCACGTAACTCGGAGATCAGTTCTTCGATTTCTACCTGAAAAATTTGTCTTTAATACCAAAAAAAGCACTTTTATTTAAATAACAGAATGCTGGCCTTTGTCGCTGATGAGTTGGTTTCCTCCTTGCCCTATTTTTTGAGAAGGGGTCAGAACATAATAGATCAAACAAGTTTTTTTTTTTTTATTTATTACCATTTTTATTTTGTACTAAGTTATTTCTTCTTACGAATACTTCTATCAAAGATAATTGTTGACGTAAACCTGTTGACCTGGTTCATTGAAAAGACAATGTGGTGTATTGGTCCTCATTGCCCACGCAACGCCTTAGAAATCTTTGGTGTTATTAGATAATTATAAATACTTTCGCTTAAGGCAATCTTTTTTTGTTGGCTTTTTTTTTCAAATAAAAATACAAAAAGATTAAAATCGGTTCACGCAAATTAAAATTACCACCGAGTACAGCGCCATCTCTTGGGAAAGTGGGTTACTAATTTTTGCATAGGCTACTACTGTGTTCTGTTACATTGTGAGAAATTTGTGCGCACGGGTATCTACTATCGCACAAGGCAATCGTTTCCACCGTATATTTGCAATTTCTTAATGTAGATGCTATGTGGACCACCGGTCACGAAGATCTTTTGTGTCTCTGCAAAAACAGTTGTTACACACCTGTGGCACTGGATGAGCTCACATTACGCACGTAGTGTTGATGTCTAAGTTAAGGGAGGCACCAAGGTTATACATGACCTTACTTCCAGGTTTGGTCGTGTTACTGTTCCAGGCGGGATGTTCAGCATTGATATCACCCGCTACTATAACGGAGCCACTCAGGCCAAAGAGAGTAGTAAAGCTCGCGTTGAGCTCATCGGACACCCTCTGTTCGATGAGCTCAACGCTCCGGACAGAGGGCTCCCTGGTCTCCCATGTCATGAATATGGCGTAGTTTGGCATGCTCGCCCAGATACTTAACGCATCTGAGCGTCTCAAAGCGATTCCTTTGGGAGTGGCCATAAAGTTGGCAGCAGTGGCACTGACCAAATATTGCTGGCCTGAGAGGCTTCTCTATTGAGACACCTGAGAAGGGATAGACGGATTTTACCTTGAAAATTGGGTGTTGCCCCTCGGTAGTGTTGCAGATGACCAGTACCATGTCATACTCCTCCCAGCTCCTCGCCTTTTGTAGGCGGTGTACGCCGTGCACAGGAATACCCTGGACCAGGAGGTTGAAATTGTTGTCCTCTGACAAAATTTCCCTTAAACCACTCGTAGTTGAACATGGTGAAGTTTTTGTCGTTAGCCTTGAATCTGTAGCTCATCATCATCAGCTGACAAATGACGTTATGAATGTGACGTCCAAACAAACTTCCAGGGTTTACAGCTTTTCCTTCAGAGTCACGTAATTCGGAGATCAGTTCTTCGATTTCTACGTGAAAAATTTGTCGTTAATCCCACTCTATCGAGATGCCAGTTTGGAAACAAAATCGGCTTCGGCGGGGTCATACGGCAAGAACCATGTCGTATTCTAGCCTGCCTTGCGCCTCGTGAAGGTACTTGAACATCGTAGTCCCAAAGAAAAAAATTACAATTGCATGTTTCGGAAGTAGTAACTGGCAACCAAGCCAACCCAGGTAACCAAGCCAGTTCGTCGTCAGCGCGCTCTGTTCCCGCGCACCTCAAGGAGTTGTCGGCAAATACAGAGGCCCAACTACAGGACCGAAGCCTACTGGGGCCCCGGTCCGGTTTCTGAAGAGATGCCAGTGACGGGGCATACCGACTTTATCTTGAAAATCGCATGATGCTTTTCAGTACGGTCACATACGATAAGGATCATGTCGGCGTCTTTCTTACTGCCCTCCTTTGGAAGGGGTCAGAATATAGTAGACCAAAATAGAGAACTGTTTTTTTTTTATGATTTTTTCTGTTCTATGTTTTGTTTTTCTTACCCTTCACAAGAAGTGGGGAGAAGAAAATTTTCCCTTTTGGTCTACACCAAAAGAGAAAATTCTCAGAAAGATCAATTTGACTTAGTTCTAAAACAAGGCGATACATTCTCACTGTGACACGCTTCAAACTGAACATAGTTTGCCATACCATAGAGATATTCCTTAGCACCGTAAAGTTCAGGTCGCCTGTCCCGTTCGACCATTTCACAAGTAACATCAAGACAGTTTCGTCCTGATGTGATACGCTTCTTGAAAACTCACGGTTCACAGGCTTTTTAGTTGTAAACCTTAGGCTGGGTCGGGAGGCAATCCATCTGCATCGGGATGTTTGTCAGCCGTCAAGTTGACGGTTGGCGTAAATTTGTTTGGCAACTTGTCAACTAACAACTTGGACATCACTTATTCCGATGGCCTTGCAAACTCGGAGGATCAGGTTTGACTAGGAGATCCCCCAAGGCCAAAACCTAGCTCCCGATTTGAATTCATTCGCGTCCTGTTCAGTAATTTCGCGTTAGGCAATCTTTTCCAGACAATTTTTGTATGGACTTAATGTTGGAGCTGCGTAAGTGCTCAATGTCAGGGCAACAGCGGCGTTAGTAAGCGTTCACCACAGGTAAATGTCGTAGGTGAGACAAGGAATTAAAATTACATAAAGTGGTCTATAACAGATTGTAGAGCAGAGAATTATAAAAACATTCGACACACATTACCACTGTGCAACGCTTCAAACCGGACCTAGCACCAGCCCAAACAGCTTCATCCCTCTAATCACCCTCTCGTTGAAAATGGTGAAGTTTTTGTCGTTAGCCTGGAATCTGTAGCTCATCATCATCAGCTGACAAATGACGTTATTAATGTGACGTCCAAACAAACTTCCAGATTGACATTAGTTTTAGGAATCCGGGTTCGGAGCAACAAATTCTCTATTGTTTATCCATTACGGTAAGCACAGGGCAATATGTCGAGTTCTTTGGCGACCGATTCGTATTTTCGGAATAGTTTAAGCGCACACGCAAGCGTATACCAACAATTGTGGGTGTGAATATGTTCTCTATCGAGATGCTAGTGACGGGGCATACCGACTTTTTCTTGAAAATCGGAGGATGTTTTTCAGTACGGTCACATACGATAAGGATCATGAAGGTTTTCTCCTTACCCTATTTCTTGTGAAGGGGTCAGAATATAGTAGACCAAAAAAGATTTTTTTTAATTTCATTACCATTTTTGTTTTATACTTACTAAGTTTTTCCTTTTTACGAATACGTCTATCAAAGATAATTGTTGACGTAAACCTGTTGACCTGGTTCATAGGAAAGACAATCTGGTGTATTGGTCCTCATTGTCCACGCAAGCAACGCCTTAGAAATCTTTGGTGTTATTAGAAAATTATAAATACTTTCGCATAAGGCAATTTTTTAAAAGTTTCAGTGCTTTAAAAGCTTCTTCTTTGTCAGTTGAGTTACCCCAAAAGATAATCCCATATGTGAGTTGAGTACAGATTCTGTTAGACCATAGTATGCCGAGAGTAGTGATTCTCTGTTAACCTTTCGTGACAAAATGTACAAAGCACATGTACTACTACTGATTCTTTTAGTCAGCGCGCTCTACATGGGCCTTTTTTTCTATTTTTGTTATCTATACTAATATTATAAAGCTGAAGAGTTTGTTTGTTTGTTTGTTTGAACGCGCTAATCTCAGGAACTACTGGTTCGAATTGAAAAATTCTTTTTGTGTTGAATAGATCATTTATCGAGGAAGGCTTTAGGCTATATAACATCACGCTGCGACTAATAGGAGCGAAGAAATAATGAAAAATGTGGAAAAAACGGGGAAAAATATTCATTTTTGAGGGCTTCCGTTGCGTGCGCTGCGAAAACGGTTCAAGATAGCAAAAAAATATGTATGAAAGAATTATTCCTCTTAAAATGATCTAAAAAAATGTCCGCAACAGTATATGTCTATCTTAACTCTTATTAAGATTAACTCACTAGAACCGTTTTTATGGGAATCAATTTTGGCCGAAATTAATGCATTATTACCAATTATTTGTTAGAGTTGTATCAACATAGTATTATTAAACTTTATCCAAATAAATGTTGTGAAAAAAATTGTCTTTGACATCACTCATTTTCAATGAAAATCTTAGAAGTTATTACAATTTTAAAATAACTCTGATATAAAATTCACACGCGCCGCATGATGTGCAAAATATGACGCTTCACCTGGCCGGCGGGCGAGGAGACGGGTTGCTTGTGGGCGGCGCGGAGGGGTTTTTTATGGTAGATAAAAATCATCCAATGACGAATCCCGCTCTTGGGCGGAGCGGGAAACAGTGTCAGACCCTTACTGTCTAAACAACATACCCCGTTCCTCTCTTGCCTTATTCCCAGAGCCCCGGTGTAACGCTTTCGCACCAACCCTCGGCTGCAGGAGGCTTCGACCCTGAAGGGCCCCACAGTTTGCTGAAAACACCTTGAGGCGCGCGGGAGCAGTGCACGCCGTCGACGACTTGGTCTCGGTTTGGACTGTTACCAGACAACCGGACGGCGAGGTACCCATTGCTCACTGTCCGCAAGCCAGCATCTACGGTGGCCGGATATCGGCGGGATCGCGGCGGCGACGGCTACGGCGAGGGCGCTGTTCCTTTACGAGCATTACTGCTTCGCAGAAGGAGACGACCGCTTGCCATTCTTATTCGCTGCTGACCATGACCTGAACCAAGGCCCGGCACGTGAGGTCGCTGCCGCCGATCACCCCCACGAGGACACGGCGATGCTCTTCTCAAACGGGGCACACCTCCACCGTGTGCTCCACCGTGTCCTCTGGGCTGGCCACACAGTGGCGACACCCGGGCGTCTCTTCCGCACGAATTCGGCGCAGGAATCTCCTGAACTTCCCATGTCCGGTGAGAAACTGCGTCATGAGGAAGATGAGGACGCCGTGATGTCTATCCAACCACGTCTCAAAGAGGGGACTTACCGCCGCGATTATGGCGTGTCCAAGAGGGTATGTAGCTCTATAAAGTACTTTTAGATAATTATGTTCTTTTAAAAACTAAATTGTCTAAAATAATAACAGAAATTAACACGGGCAAAGTCGTGGGTAACAGCTATAATTTATAAAGCTGAGGAGGTTGTTTGCAAAAATAAATATGATGCCCAAAATAACTATTCCACGCGGACGAAGTCGCGGGCACAGCTAGCCTATAATATAAAAATGAATCGCAAAATGTGTTGGTAAGCGCAAAACTCGAGAATGGCTTAACCGATTTCGATAATTCTTTTTTTGTTGTGTTTGTTATTGTCAGGAGAAGGTTCTTATGAAAAAAAATAGGGTATAGAAGGGTAGACTAGGGTTGAGCAGGGTAGAGTAGGGTAGACTGGAGTAAAGTAGAATAAACTGTTGCCGGGAGCGAAGCCGCGGGCAAAAGCTAGTTAAGAGATAAAATTATTTTTAATTATGTCACTTGGCTAGCTTGGAGTCATGAACATAGAATCTTTTCTGTTTAAGTTATGTTTTGTGACTTTGTCTTCCGAATTAATCACCGGCTTAATTTTGTCAACAAAATAACTATAAATTATATTTGAAATACATTTGGGGTCCGAGATAATTTCATTATTGTTAATTTTGATTTTATCAATATTAGTTTTTGGTATATTTAATTTTGTCAAGTACTGGTCGACTGGTGGTAGAACTAACGTCCGCCAGTGACCTCTCTCGTGCTCTCCGATGAGCACCAGCCCAAACAGCTGCATCCCTCTAATCACCGTCTCGTTGAACATGGTGAAGTTTTTGTCGTTAGCCTTGAACCTGTAGCTCATCATCAGCTTGGCGAGGAAATCGGGGTCCTTGAGGACGGAAAAGGCACTAGCCTTCCAGGTCATTTATATTGTGTAGGTGTCCAGGTTGTCCAGGATGTACGCTTCATCTGTAAGTGGGTATAATTGCGCATGCTTAGTTCCGGACACAATCAGGCGTTTAGGCACTATCATATTAAAAAGTACATAATCAATAAATACTTAACAAAAAACGTAGCTAACAAACACCTTTGTAATTTTTTGCTACCTGCTTGAAGTAAATCATCATGTGAGAATTAAATGTGTCTGATAAACTCTCGACAATACCAGCAGAACTTTGTCAGAACACAGTAGACCATAAAAGAAAAAGACTTCTTTTATTATATGTTTTTTTCCTGATGATGTCTATCAAAGATCAATTTGATGTTAACCTGTTGACGGCAGACAACTCCTGCTGAGACACAGACCTGAGAGAACATCTCAGAGGTACCACAAACGCGCGGTAGCTGTAAAATTATTTTGAAACTGTTGTGTTCAGTTTTCAGTTAACTCACTAAGCATGCGTACAATCTACTGTACTTTCGCACAAGGCAATCATTTCCTCCATTTTTCGTTGCAATCGGGCCCTACCAGGGTCTGGCGCGAAAGGATAGACACCCCAAACGAAACCAATAGTGTGGCTAAAAGAGTGCTTGGAGAATTAGGTTTGGTTCTCTAAGCACTCTGCCCTGCATTGTGGTTATTTGTTGTACCGCAGCAGGTGGAGAATCTGGTTCATTGAGAAGAACAATGTCAAGTCAATTTGAAATATTATACCACCTGTATGTAGTGAATCATCACTGGACATCGTTGACTGATAACATTCCCGACAGTGCCTGAAGAGCTTATCTGATTTTCACTATTTTTATTAAAAATAGTTACTATTTATTTATACCCTATACGTATACAGATACTCAAAATAGTATATTAAACGCATGATTATTGCATACTGGCCTCATAGAATTAAAGTCTTCAAACCCACGCGAACGCCGGAGTTCGCACACTTATTGTCTTTCTATTATGTCTCTAATTACGGTGGTCAAAAGGTAAAAATACAAGTAATGGTCGACTGGTAGTGAAACTATTGTCCCACAGTTACCTCTTTCGTGCTCTCCGAATCTCCTATGAGCATTACCAAACAGCTGCATCCCTCTAATCACCCTCTCGTTGAACATGGTGAAGTTTTTGTCGTTAGCCTGAAATCTGTAGCTCATCATCATCACAAAAGTCGTTATTTATGTGTCGTCCAAACAATTTCCAGGGTTTACAGTTTGTCCTTCAGAGTTATGTAACTCGGAGATCAGTTCTTCGATTTTAACCTGAAAAAAATGTTGTTTAGAAACAGTTTTTTAGTCACCAGGTCGAGTGTGGCTAAAAACTGTCGGTGTTCACATGGTACGTGTAGGTCTTTGAAACGACACCTCCGATTTGACTATGGAAGATTCAAGCCAGTGAATCAGCTACGATTCCAATATAACCGCTTGAGCGTCCCGCCCATTTTGATAACGTCACGTGATCAAAAAAAAAATGGCTGCGCGCACAAAAAACGTGTTTGGTGACGCGCGCGTAACATGAGTCACTTCAAGTGATGTTTTTGTTTAATGCTATGAACGACTCTTTCAAGTCGTGTCAAGTGTTTGTTGACATTGGGTTTCAAATATTTTGTCTAGAGCGATAAACATTGACTATAGTTGAAATTGTTGAAACAATCATTATTTCAACTTTAGAGAAGATTATTTTTAAAAGTAAAGCGATAACATATACTTTTTATTGATAGAATGGTTCTTTATACGTACGTTAAAATAAAAACATCATACTTCGTAGTAAAAAAAAATATTTATTTAGAGGCACACGATATGTGCTGACGTCACCCAAATTAAAAAAAATCTAGAACATTTTTTTTTGACATTATTTTTTTAATTCAAATTAACCATTGTGAAACAAATATCGTATTTTTATCATGAAGAAATATATCGAGATTCGATTAGAAAAGAGACAGAGTAAAAAAACATCGTATAATAAACACAAATAGGTATATTATGACGTGGTGTCGTATTACAATGCAAAAAGGGACAAAAGTCACTTTGGGACGTTTCAGCGGATAAGAACGGCTTCGGAATGTGTGGGGCGGCGAGACAGTAGCTGTTCCTACCCACTCTCTGCTCCAAAGGGTCGGTAAATTCGGCCCCATCGTGAGCCATACAAGTTCATAAACCATTCTGGTTTGGCCCGATCGACAGACTAAGCGTAGCTTGGATCGTTTAATGTCCTGTTCCATCAGGAGGTAGTGGACTGGGTTGACTGTAACTCTTAGGCCATGGGTAATCCAACGGAATAGTCTCAACGGTTTAGCCATGGTTTAAAGTTAGGTTAGGGGTAAGAGAAAGGCGTGTAAGCCATCGAGAATGACTCCGATCGGATACAGATGGTCTTTGACGGGAAACCGTTTCTGCAAGCTAACGGAGTCCTCTGTAATTTTGTAACACCTGCATGTAGTGAATCATCACAGTGTTTGAAGAGCTTATGTGTCTAAACACACTATGCCGAGAATACGCGACGGAAGTTCGGCATGATTACGCCTGCAATGCTATTTGAATTACTGGCGACACATTATGCCGAAATTACGTTGCGTTATAGCGTACAGCCGAACTTCAGTCGGGCGTAAGTTCAGCGGAAATTCGGCGGCAACGTATTCTGTAGAACACACATTATACGCGACCGAAGTTCGGAGTTTTATTTTGCATTTGTCTGTCTGGCTGTTTAGATGACACGACACGACGCCACGACAGCGCTCGAAACACTGAATATACACACAAAATTGCGCAACTGAATTTCTGTCGCGTAAGTTCGGCACTTATGGTGTGTCATATCAGCCGAATACGTTGGAACGTAAAATCAGCCGCGGAACTTCGGTCGCGTACGTTCGGCATAGTGTGTTTAGACACTATCTATGTTCGCTCAAACAGCGACGAACATATCAGATAGCATTTTGAAACTGTTATTGTGCTTTTGTCGTAGTAGTACTATGAGCCGCTATCAATCATGACGTGCAAGTCAAGAACACGCGCCTGAGCGAACATGGCTGAGGCACTACAAAAGCGTGGCAGCCCTACAAGCATTCTGAAGCTGTTATTATATTGTAACCTAAGTTGGTCCATGGGCCGCTTGGATAATTTTGAACTGATAAAAAATTCGTGTAAGTCACAGACACACGCCTGAGAGAACATCTCAGAAGTACCACAAACGCACGGTAGCTGTAAAAGTAATTTGAGAAATTATTATTGTGTTCGGTTTTCGGTTAACTCACTAAGCATGCGTACAGTCTACTGTACCTACTTTCGCACAAGGCAATCATTTCCTCCTAAATCAAGCTCTTGTTGAACATGGTGAAGTTTTTGTCGTTAGCCTTGAATCTGTAGCTCATCATCATCAGCTGACAAATGACGTTATGAATGTGACGTCCAAACAAACTGCCAGGGTTTACAGCTTCTCCTTCAGAGTCACGTAACTCAGAGATCAGTTCTTCGATTTCTACGTGAAAAATTTGTCGTTAATACCACTGTATCGAGATGCCAGTTGGGAAGCAAAATCGGATTCGCTGAGGTTACATACGACAAGGACCATGTCGTATTCTAGCTTGCCTGTCGCCTTGTGAAGGTGGTTGAACATCATAGGACCACTAATAAAAAAAATACAATTGCATGTTTCAGAAGTAGTAACTGGCAACCAAGCCAACCCAGGTAACCAAGCCAGGTTGGCGGCGGCGCGCTCTGTTCCCGAACACCTCAAGGAGTTGTCAACAAATGTAGAGGCTCAATTGCAGGGCTGAAGCCTACTGGGGCCCCGCTTCGATTTCTGAAGAGATGCCAGTGACGGAGCATACCGACTTTATCTTGAAAGTCGGATTATGCTTTTCAGTACGGTCACATACGATAAGGATCATGTCGGCGTCTTTCTTACTGCCCTCCTTGTGAAGGGGTCAGAACATAGTACCTAGACCAAAAGAGAAAAAGATTGTCTCTTATTATATGACAATTTTTCTTCTATTCTAAATTTGACGTAAACCTGTTGACGGCAGACAACTCCTGCTGCAGCAGGTGCAGAACCTGGTCCATGGGGAAGAACAATGTCAAATCAGTTTGAAATATCAGTGACGCTGTATGGGCCCTCATTACTCACGCAACGCCACTGCCTCAGGAATATTTTATCAGACAGATAAGCTCTTCAAACACTGAAGAGCTTATCAGACAGATAAGCTCTTCAAACACTGTGATGATTCACTACATGCAGGTGTTAATCATTACAGAGGCCTCCGTTAGCTTGCAGAAACATTGCAAACACAAAATATTCCATCACAGTGTTTGAAGAGCTTATCAGACAGATAAGCTCTTCAAACACTGTGATGATTCACTACATGCAGGTGTTAATCATTACAGAGGCCTCCGTTAGCTTGCAGAAACATTGCAAACACAAAATATTCCATCACAGTGTTTGAAGAGCTTATCAGACAGATAAGCTCTTCAAACACTGTGATGATTCACTACATGCAGGTGTTAATCATTACAGAGGCCTCCGTTAGCTTGCAGAAACATTGCAAACACAAAATATTCCATCACAGTGTTTGAAGAGCTTATCTGTCTGATAAGCTCTTCAAACACTGTGATGATTCACTACATGCAGGTGTTAATCATTACAGAGGCCTCCGTTAGCTTGCAGAAACATTGCAAACACAAAATATTCCTGAGGCAGTGGCGTTGCGTGAGTAATGAGGGCCCATACAGCGTCACTGATATTTCAAACTCGCTCAAACAGCGACGAACATATCAGATAGAATTTTGAAACTGTTATTGTGCTTTTGTTGTAGTAGTACTATGAGCAGCGATCAATCATTACGAGGAAGTCAAGAACACGCGCCTGTGCGAACATGGCTGAGGCACTATAAAAGCGTGGCAGCCCTACAAGCATTCTGAAGCTGTTATTATATTGAAACCTAAGTTGGTCCATGAGCCGCTTGGATAATTTTGTACTAATAAAAATTTCGTGGAAGTCACAGACACACGCCTGAGAGAACATCTTAGAAGTACCACAAACGCGCGGTAGATGTAAAATTATTTTGAAACTGTTGTGTTCAGTTTTCAGTTAATTCACTAAGCATGCATACAGTCTACTGTACTTTCGCACAAGGCAATCACTTCCCTTATTTTCTGCACCTACTTAATTTAGGTGGTTTATATAGGACCATCAATCTAGGAGATCTTTTGTCTCGTCAGAGTTAGACTGACGAGGTCCGTTTTCATTTTTTCTGCAGCAAGAGCACTTTTTTTACACCTGTGACACTTAATGTAAAGGTAAGTGTCGTAGGTGAGACAAGGAATTTAAATTACATAAAGTGGTCTATCACAGATTGTAGAGCACACTGTGGCACGCTTCAAACCGGACCTAGCACCAGCCCAAACAGCTGCATCCCTCTAATCACCCTCTCGTTGAACATAGTGAAGTTTTTGTCGTTAGCCTGGAATCTGTAGCTCATCATCCGCAGCTGACAAATGACGTTATGAATGTGACGTCCAAACAAACTTCCAGGGTTTACAGCTTCTCCTTCAGAGTCACGTAACTCGGAGATCAGTTCTTCGATTTCTACCTGAAAAATTTGTCTTTAATACCAAAAAAAGCACTTTTATTTAAATAACAGAATGCTGGCCTTTGTCGCTGATGAGTTGGTTTCCTCCTTGCCCTATTTCTTGAGAAGGGGTCAGAACATAAGAGATCAAACAAATTTTTTTTTTTTAATTTATTACCATTTTTATTTTGTACTAAGTTATTTCTTCTTACGAATACTTCTATCAAAGATAATTGTTGACGTAAACCTGTTGACCTGGTTCATTGGAAAGACAATGTGGTGTATTGGTCCTCATTGCCCACGCAACGCCTTAGAAATCTTTGGTGTTATTAGATAATTATAAATACTTTCGCTTAAGGCAATCTTTTTTTGTTGTTTTTTTTTTTCAAATAAAAATACAAAAAGATTAAAATCGGTTCACGCAAATTAAAATTACCACCGAGTACAGCGCCATCTCTTGGGAAAGTGGGTTACTAATTTTTGCAAGGGCTACTACTGCGTTCTGTTACATTGTGAGAAATTTGTGCGCACGGGTATCTACTATCGCACAAGGCAATCGTTTCCACCGTATATTTGCAATTTCTTAATGTAGATGCTATGTGGACCACCAGTCACGAAGATCTTTTGTGTCTCTGCAAAAACAGTTCTTACACACCTGTGGCACTGGATGAGCTCACATTACGCACGTAGTGTTGATGTCTAAGTTAAGGGAGGCACCAAGGTTATACATGACCTTACTTCCAGGTTTGGTCGTGTTACTGTTCCAGGCGGGATGTTCAGCATTGATATCACCCGCTACTATAACGGAGCCACTCAGGCCAAAGAGAGTAGTAAAGCTCGCGTTGAGCTCATCGGACACCCTCTGTTCGATGAGCTCAACGCTCCGGACAGAGGGCTCCCTGGTCTCCCATGTCATGAATATGGCGTAGTTTGGCATGCTCGCCCAGATACTTAACGCATCTGAGCGTCACAAAGCGATTCCTTAGAGAGTGGCCATAAAGTTGGCAGCAGTGGCACTGACCAAATATTGCTGGCCTGAGAGGCTTCTCTATTGAGACACCTGAGAAGGGATAGACGGATTTTACCTTGAAAATTGGGTGTTGCCCCTCGGTAGTGTTGTAGATGACCAGTACCTTGTCATACTCCTCCCAGCTCCACGCCTTTTGTAGGCGGTGTACGCCGTGCACAGGAATACCCTGGACCAGGAGGTTGAAATTGTTGTCCTCTGACAAAATTTCCCTTAAACCACTCGTAGTTGAACATGGTGAAGTTTTTGTCGTTAGCCTTGAATCTGTAGCTCATCATCATCAGCTGACAAATGACGTTATGAATGTGACGTCCAAACAAACTTCCAGGGTTTACAGCTTTTCCTTCAGAGTCACGTAATTCGGAGATCAGTTCTTCGATTTCTACGTGAAAAATTTGTCGTTAATACCACTCTATCGAAATGCCAGTTTGGAAACAAAATCGGCTTCGGCGGGGTCACATACGGCAAGAACCATGTCGTATTCTAGCCTGCCTTGCGCCTTGTGAAGGTACTTGAACATCGTAGTCCCAAAGAAAAAAATTACAATTGCATGTTTCGGAAGTAGTAACTGGCAATCAAGCCAACCCAGGTAACCAAGCCAGTTCGTCGTCAGCGCGCTTTGTTCCCGCGCACCTCAAGGAGTTGTCGGCAAATATAGAGGCCCAACTACAGGGCCGAAGCCTACTGGGGCCCCGGTCCGGTTTCTGAAGAGATGCCAGTGACGGGTCATACCGACTTTATCTTGAAAATCGCATGATGCTTTTCAGTACGGTCACATACGATAAGGATCATGTCGGCGTCTTTCTTACTGCCCTCCTTGTGAAGGGGTCAGAATATAGTAGACCAAAATAGAGAAATGTTTTTTTTATGATTTTTTCTATTCTATGTTTTGTTTTTCTTACCCTTCACAAGAAGTGGGGAGAAGAAAATTTTCCCTTTTGGTCTACACCAAAAGAGAAAATTCTCAGAAAGATCAATTTGACTTAGTCCTAAAACAAGGCGATACATTCTCACTGTGACACGCTTCAAACTGAACATAGTTTGCCATACCATAGAGATATTCCTTAGCACCGTAAAGTTCAGGTCGCCTGTCCCGTTCGACCATTTCACAAGTAACATCAAGACAGTTTCGTCCTGATGTGATACGCTTCTTGAAAACTCACGGTTCACAGGCTTTTTAATTGTAAACCTAAGGCTGGGTCGGGAGGCAATCCATCTGCATCGGGATGTTTGTCAGCCGTCAAGTTGCCGGTTGGCGTAAATTTGTTTGGCAACTTGTCAACTAACAACTTGGACGTCATTTATTCCGATGGCCTTGCAAACTCGGAGGATCAGGTTTGACTAGGAGATCCCCCAAGGCCAAAACCTAGCTCCCGATTTGAATTCATTCGCGTCCTGTTCAGTAATTTCGCGTTAGGCAATCTTTTCCAGACAATTTTTGTATGGACTTAATGTTGGAGCTGCGTAAGTGCTCAATGTCAGGGCAACAGCGGCGTTAGTAAGCGTTCACCACAGGTAAATGTCGTAGGTGAGACAAGGAATTAAAATTACATAAAGTGGTCTATAACAGATTGTAGAGCAGAGAATTATAAAAACATTCGACACACATTACCACTGTGCAACGCTTCAAACCGGACCTAGCACCAGCCCAAACAGCTTCATCCCTCTAATCACCCTCTCGTTGAACATGGTGAAGTTTTTGTCGTTAGCCTGGAATCTGTAGCTCATCATCATCAGCTGACAAATGACGTTATGAATGTGACGTCCAAACAAACTTCCAGATTGACATTAGTTTTAGGAATCCGGGTTCGGAGCAACAAATTCTCTATTGTTTATCCATTACGGTAAGCACAGGGCAATTTGTCGAGTTCTTTGGCGACCGATTCGTATTTTCGGAATAGTTTAAGCGCACACGCAAGCGTATACCAACAATTGTGGGTGTGAATATGTTCTCTATCGAGATGCTAGTGACGGGGCATACCGACTTTTTCTTGAAAATCGGAGGATGTTTTTCAGTACGGTCACATACGATAAGGATCATGAAGGTTTTCTCCTTACCCTATTTCTTGTGAAGGGGTCAGAATATAGTAGACCAAAGAAGATTTTTTTAAATTTCATTACCATTTTTGTTTTATACTTACTAAGTTTTTCCTTTTTACGAATGCGTCTATCAAAGATAATTGTTGACGTAAACCTGTTGACCTGGTTCATAGGAAAGACAATCTGGTGTATTGGTCCTCATTGTCCACGCAAGCAACGCCTTAGAAATCTTTGGTGTTATTAGAAAATTATAAATACTTTCGCATAAGGCAATTTTTAAAAAGTTTGAGTGCTTTGAAAGCTTTTTCTTTGTCAGTTGAGTTACCCCAAAAGATAATCCCATATGTGAGTACAGATTCTGTTAGACCATAGTATGCCGAGAGTAGTGATTCTCTATTAACCTTTCGTGACAAAATGTACAAAGCATATGCACTACTACTGATTCTTTTAGTCAGCGCGCTCTACATGGGCCTTCCAATTTAAATTTCGATCTTTTTGATTTTTGTTATTAAGAGATAAAATTATTTTTAATTATGTCACTTGGCTAGCTTGGAGCCATGAACATAGAATCTTTTATGTTTAAGTTATGTTTTGTGACTTTGTCTTCCGAATCAATCACCGGCTTAATTTTGTTAACAAAATAATTATAAAATATATTTGAAATACATTTGGGGTCCGAGATAATTTCATTATTGTTAATTTTGATTTTATCAATATTATTTTTTGGTATATTTAATTTTGTCAAGTACTGGTCGACTGGTGGTAGAACTATCGTCCGCCAGTGACCTCTCTCGTGCTCTCCGATGAGCACCAGCGCAAACAGCTGCATCCCTCTAATCACCCTCTCGTTGAACATGGTGAAGTTTTTGTCGTTAGCCTGAAATCTGTAGCTCATCATCATCAGCTGACAAATCGATGCCTCCCACGTAAGTTGTTGTAACCCACAAAATGGCGATTTTGGTTTTTTTATGTAAAAGTGTCTAATTTTATGTAATCTATCTTACAAAAAAACAAAAAGTCCAAAAAACCTATTATTTAAGGTACTTTTGAAACGTATAATGTTGTATATTTCGAACGATTCCGGCGTAGACTGTAGTATTTATTACTTACAATGGTTTACAACGGAGAAAAGCGCACGTGCGTCCGTTGTATGTAACACATATCACAGATTACGCTGGAATTCCCTGGAGTTGCATCTCTCACGCAATTTTTACGTCGTTAATTTAATATTCTAGTAATTACTATTCCGTTTAATCTTATCTTTAACTAACATGATAACCATTTAAAATATGATATTGATCCCATACAACAATTTACGTCGCTAATTTTAAAATTATTTTATGTTAAGTGATACGTAAAACATTTTACTTCGATGCTAGATATGTAAAAGTAAGTTGTAACATCACATACAACAATTTACGTCGCTATTCGTTTGAAATAAGTACGTTGTATGTGTTTTTCAGGTAGTGTTTTATGAATATTACTGAAGTCAGAGTCACTCTAGGCAACCGTTTTCAATAAATATGAGAAGTTTTAAATGACTAAACTAAAAAGTAATGGCATATTCGTAACTTTGGACCTTGAAACTGCTCACTTACTCGTATTACATAGCTGTGTAGTACAATAACCATTTGGATTACGACTGTTATGGCCATTTTTGTTTATATTATACTATTATTATTCTAGTTAGCCTGTGCTGTCCTACTGCTGGACAAAGGCCTCCCTCCATTCTTTCAAGTTATCTTAGTTACTCGCTTTATCGTACCAAGTATCAAGGAAGGCATCCAGGTCGTGTTGAGTAAATGTGGGCCTGAAACACAAAAGGCACCGAAAGATTACATGTGAGTTTTAGTCAGTAAAAGCCACTTTTACTGATTAAAACCCACTAGGACTTTCCTTCTTGCTCGTGTTTATTGCTAGTTTCCCAAATCAGAAAACGTTGTTCGTTACTTTTACCTTAGTCACCACCTGCATGTTTCTGCACTGTTGAACTCTTTAAGCTAAGTCCACTATCAGTTATTTGATTGAATAAAGTATCGTTTGAAAAAGGTAATGAAAAAAATACACATTTACAGACTAGAGATTTTTCAAAAAGGACTAACAACGTCAAAGAAAACCTTTCTAGTAAAAAATCAAAAACAGCCAGTAGGAAAACTGGTCTATTGAGTCTGCTGTAAGCACTATTTCAATAAATTAAACTAAAAAGGTAGCAGAGAAAACGATGTATAACTATAATTTAGTTATAGGAGAGCCAAGCTTAGAATTTATGCTGTTACTATTGTGAAACATAAGTAAGTAAGAATAAATTGCCTGTTGCCGTTACTGAAACTTCAAACTTCAGACGTGTGTAAACAACAGTTTTCCCATTTATATAAGTGATTAAGTTCTTAATAAGGTGTTAGTTAAATTTGATATACCAACAGCAGTATTAATCCCCGATCAAAAAGATATTTAGCAGCCTGTGAAAACATCTGGTTTGTCAAAACCATCGTTTGTGACCATTTCAAGCCTTTTCAACTGCTTGCAAGTTGAGTCACACTATGTTTGACTAAATTCACTAATGTTATATTAAGACAGAGGCTTAAACTTTTAGTGTATATAGTAATAACGTATAACTTTTGCCTAATGGGTACACAGAGAAAACAAGATCTGAAAGATAATAATATCGTAAAAATAAAAGAGGTACCAGTTTGTTCTGAAGATTCAATATTAATTTAATGTTTTATCAGACTTTAAGGTGATGACCACTTTTTTCAACAACAATACCTTAAGATGCCAAAATGCTGATGATATGAATACACCAGTTAGGTGCATGAAACTAGATTTTTGGGGTCGGGAAACCATCGGGGTATTGTATATATTACGAGCAAAACTTAATATTTGCGGACTTTTCTAGATTCAGTGTAAGTTATTAAACATTACTTATTTACCTATCGTTTGTCTTGGATAATTATGCTTATGAAAAGAAGAAGAATAAAGCATATTACAGAATGAGCTATAAGTATAGTCACTTGAAAAAATGGAGAGAGGAAAAGATTACAAAGTGATAGTGAGACGGGTGATACGACAAAATGGAAGAATAAGCTTGTTCCACCGATTCCAAATCACATTGGACTAAGATAGGAACATGACGATTTACCTATTTTTAAATCTCATTGGTTACTAGAATTTTCATAATCATTTTGGTTACGATACTTTTTTGAGTTTTGATTATTTAAACTATAGTAGAAATTTGATTAAAGAACGATGTAATTAATTGAAAGTATAATTTAAATTTAGAAAAAGCTTAAATTTTTATTTTCAGATTATTTTAAATGTTTTTTAATCTTAATCTTTAATGTTTTTCTAATCCTTAAAATATCGTTTCTTATTCTAAACTCTAAACCCTAAAATGTAAAATTTTGATAAACTTGATTGAAAATATTCTGCATTTTTTGTATTTCGGTAACGTATCAACGAAAAGGTATTGTCCTAAACGAAATTAGGCTGAAAAAACATTGTATTTATTTTATTATATCAAGTAATGATACACATACCACACCTTTTTTTTATTTGTAATCGACGTAAATTGATGTAAGTATCAGATATGCTCCAAATCGGCTCGTGAACTGCCGTGTATAATAATGTAAGTGATAGTTACAACATTTTGTGAGGACCTAATGTCGCGGTAAACAGTTGTAACAACAAAATTCAAGAAACCGTTAAAATTATAAAGTAATGATATGTAGTAAACAATAACATATTAAAAAATATACGCTCATACCAAATTTCAAAAAGATTCTTTGAAAAATGTGGTTTATATCGCAAAAAGTATCTTTAAAACGCTCTCCTGTAAAGTTGCATTTTTGGGGTTACAACAACTTACGTGGGAGGCATCGAAATTACATTATGAATGTGACGTCCAAACAAACTTCCTGGATTTACGTCTTGTTATTGTTGTATATCCATTACGGTAAACAAGGGACAATTTGTCGAGTGGTCGAGTTCTTTGGCAAACGACTCGTACTTTTGGAATAGTTTAGGCACATTTGTTGCTTCGTGTGTATGCGTCGCTGGGTGTCGATTTTCGGTGTACCAGGTCCTCTACTTGACCTCCCTCGAGCCTCCTGTTTATGGATATCGAGTTCGAGTCACCTGGCAAAAACAGCGCTGGTTTAAGGAGACCGTGCCAACTCGGAGGATTAGGTTTAACTAGGAGATCCCCCAAGTCCAAAACCTAGCTCCCGATTTGAATTAACTGCCCTAAGTGTAATCCGGTCTTGAGGCACGGTCAGGAAGCAATCCATCAGATTTCTCATGATAGGAGAGAGGTCTGAAGTCACGTGGCGCCACAGTCGGCCGTCGAGTCGGCATAGTCGACTGTGCTACCTATCGTCATCTTTCTAACGATCTTACTCGTTACTTATACTCCTTGGTAGCATCCGGGAAGAAGACTTTTGTGGCCCCAACGGTTACCCCTGACCGATACCTTCAGTTCCAGTCCTCAAGAGACTCCCATCTCATCGTAATCAGGACCGCGTTTTGACAGGTAAGTAGAAAATGCCAAAGGTATTAATTCCGCCTCTGTACTTTTGTGCATAAAGTATTTAATAAAAATAAATAAATTCGCACAAGGCAATATTTCCTTTGTTTGAATTGTTTGTAAGCGCTGCGTGAACCCTCAATGCCCAAGCTTTAGTACTGTCTCGAGAATTCTATTGTTTCGCTTGCGGTCAATTACTTTGTTTTTCTTAAAATATTTCTTGCTGATTGCAATTTTTCACTCTGTTGCCTAAGGCACAATATTGTGAGATTATGCTTTTCAGTACGGTCACATACGACAAGGATCATGTCGGCGTCTTTCTTACTGCCCTCCTTGTGAAGGGGACAGAACATAGTAGACCAAAAAAGAGAAAGATTTTCCTTAATTATATGACCATTTTCCTTCTATACTAATTTTTTTATGCTCTAAAATACGTCTATCAACGATCAATTTGACGTAAACCTTTAAACGGCAGACAATTACTGCCGCAGCAGGTGCAGAACCTGGTCCATAGGGAAGGACAATGTCAAGTCAATTTGAAATATCAGTGACGCTGTATGGGCCATCATTGCTCACGCAATGCCACTGCCTCAGGAATATTTCGTGTTAGCTAGTTTCTGCAAGCTAACGGAGTCCTCTGTAAGTTTGTAACACCTGCATGTAGTCAAGTCTCTCTGTAACATTACTCACAGTGTCTGAAGAGCTTATCTGCGTTCGCTCAAACAGCGACGAACATATCAGATAGCATTTTGAAACTGTTATTGTGCTTTTGTTGTAGTAGTACTATGAGCCGCGATCAATCATGACGTGCAAGTCAAGAACACGCGCCTGAGCGAACATGACTGAGGCACCACAAAAGCGTGGCAGCCCTACAAGCATTCTGAAGCTGTTATTGTATTGTAACCTAAGTTGGTCCATGGTCCGTTTGAATAATTTTGAACTAATAAAAATTTCGTGGAAGTCGCCTGAGAGAACATCTTAGAAGTACCACAAACGCGCGGTAGCTGTAAAAGTTATTTGAGTTCTTTGGCGACCGATTCGTATTTTCGGAATAGTTTAAGCGCATACGAAAGCGTATACCAACAATTGTGGGTCTGAATATTTCTCTATCGAGATGCTAGTGACGATACGACTTTACGACGATACGATACCGGTTTTATTTTTAAAATCGGAGGATATTTTTCAATACGATCACATACGATAAGGATCATGTCGGCGTCTTTCTTACTGCCTTTTTTATGAAGGGGTCAGAATATAGTAGACCAAACAAGAAAAAGTTTTTTTTTAATCGATGACCATTTCTCTTCTATACTAAGTTTTTTCTGCTTCAAAATACGTCTATCAACGATCAATTTGACGTAAACCTTTAAACGGCAGACAATTCCTGCCGCAGCAGGTGCAGACCTGGTCCACAGGGAAGGACAATGTCAAGTCAATTTGAAATATTATAACCACCTGTATGTAGTGAATCATCACTGGACATCTTTGACTGATAACATTCCCCACAGTGCCTGAAGAGCTTATCTGATTTTCACTTTTTTTATTAAATTAAACGCATGATTATGGCATACTGGCCTCATAGAGTTAAAGTCTTGAACCCCACGTGAACGCCGGAGTTCGCACACCTATTGTCTTTCTATTATGTCTCATGGTCGACTGGTAGTGAAACTATCGTCAGCCAGTGACCTCTCTCGTGCTCTCCGATGAGCACCAGCGCAAACAGCTGCATCCCTCTAATCACCCTCTCGTTGAACATGCTGAAGTTTTTGTCGTTAGCCTGAAATCTGTAGCTCATCCTCATCACAAAAGTCGTTATGTATGTGACGTCCAAACAATTTCCAGGGTTTACTGTTTGTCCTTTAGAGTTATGTAACTCGGAGATCAGTTCTTCGATTTCAACCTGAAAAAAATGTTGTTTAGAAACAGTTTTTTAGTCACCATGTCGAGTGTGACTAAAAAACTGTCGATGTTCACATAGTACGTGTAGGTCTTTGAAACGACACCTACGATTTGACTACGGAAGATTCAAGCCTGTGAATCAGCTACGATTCCAATATAAGAAAGGCTTCGGAATGTGTGGGGCGACCTACTCTCTGCTCCAAAGGGTCGGTAAATTCGGCCTCATCGTGAGCCATACAAGTTCATAAACCATTCTGGTTTGGCCCAATCGATAGACTTAGCGTAACTTGGATCGGTTAATGTCCTGTTCCATCAGGAGTTAGTGGACTGGGGTGACTGTAACCCTTAGGCCGTGGGTAATCCAATGAAATGCTCTCAACGGTCTAGCCATGGTTTAAAGTTAGTTTAGGTTAGGGGAAAGGCAAGTAAGCCATCGAGGATGACTCCGATCGGTTAAGAAAGATCCTGGCTTGTAGATCAACTGCGAATACAATATAATAATAACTACGAAATGAACGATTCGGAATAGCAATAGCCGTTTATAATACCGGCAATAATAACAGGGAGATGGTGATAGGAAGGGCTACATGTGCTAGCTAGGACGATCGGTTAGCTAGCGCCGTATATGGCAAAGATATCGAAGTCGGGGGTGTTATCTCAATGCAATCGCCGAACCAACAGGGCTAGGCGAGTCGTGAACTAGGTTTTCACATTGGGCGATCTCTTAATCAAACCTAATCCTCGAAACTCTCACCGGCTATGTAGCTAAAAACAGCTACACACTTGAGGTCGGTTATATATTGCAGTTTTTTAATATTATTCAAATCTCAAAAAAATACTTCTATTCCTATTTCGATGCCCGATGGGTATCGTACAGGTTGTTACGGTTTCCGAAGATAATAAAGTCATTCCTCATATGTATTTAAACTTTCGCTTTTATAATTCTATATTGTATCGTAATTTATAAATAAAACATCGCAAAGCCTCCCGTTTGCACTGTTTTGTATTTTCTTCAATGATTTGTTTTGTACTTTTCAATGTTTTGTTTTGTATATTTCATTAGTTTTGTTTTGTATGTATGTTTCAATTATTTGTTTTTTTTTTTTTTAATTTTGTATCTATATTCTAATATTAACTTGTTCTATCTTTTTAATATAACTGATTTAGGTGCCACGTTGACCATAGCTAGAAGAGTGTTGAAGATCCCCCTGTGTCGAACACCTGGTGTAAGTAACAGCACAGTAGACAGGATGTACATCAGACATATGTTGTTGATAGAAGACTCCACCCAAGCCAAAGTTATCAAATAATTGATGGAAAGTATGTAGTACATACAAGGGCTAGTTTGACTCAATGAATAGAAGTGTCGGACATTGTGCAAACTTTTATTGTAAGTAGTCACAATACTTTTACAAATTCCTTTATAGGTATTTTCCTGTTCTTGGGTCCACGCAGAAGAGAATTTATTATTATCACTATAAAACATTTTTTGTTTTGTATTTTTCTATTAGATGTTTGTTCTGTATTTATCAATGTTTTGTTTCGTATATTTCTAAGTTTTAATATATAATTTTTGCAAAGTTTTGATGTTTAGTTTTTTGTATATTTTTTTTTGTGTTATCAATATTTTGTTTCGTATTTTACAATGTTTTGTTTTGTGTTTTTTTAAGTTTTTGTAGGTATATTTTAATGTTACCTTTATTTAACCATTTTTGTTAATAATATGTGTTCTTACGTACGTACGTAAACCTAATAATATGTGTATTAACTATATTTAGATAAATAAAAAAAGCATTTTGGAAACCTGTTCTTTAATTTTAAAAACATTCTTTTTACCTATTATTTTTTGCATTCACCTAAAGCCAATTCGCATCGTCTCACCACACACGCTGGGCGTACTGTCCACGGACGCGTATTCGTCATCACACGCTTGGTGTACGCCTGCGTGAAGCGACCGTACAAAACTATGAAACTGTCGACGAGGCGGCCACGTCGCGCCGTCGTGTCACGTCTATGGACCCACGTGTCTGTAGACAACAAGCCATAGTTTTGTATGTAAGCTTCACGCAGGCGTACACCAGGCGTATAATGACGAATACTCTTCTATGAAGCTACGCGTCTGTGACAGTAGGACTTAGGGTCGCCGAATGTTTGCACGCATGTGAAGAGCCGCCTGACATTCATTCGCAAACTTAGCGGATTTACAAATGGGTTCGCGTACTCAATTTGCGAAACTGTTTGCGCTTATTCCTACACTTGCTTTCGAATGCCTCAGTCTTGCATGCGATTTTCTTAGTATTTCTCTTTTTTTCAATTCTGCAATCGAACATTGAAGGGAAAATGAATTTTTGATTTTTTCCCAAGCAGCATTATGCATTTGCACTGGTTTGAGCGCGCGTGAGATGTCGTGTCCGTGAGCGGTGTCTATGTGTGCGTTGCTCGAGCGCACTTTGTACGTAGATTGGCTCATGTACTATTCCAGGTTGCTTGGGAGAGATCGCAGAATGGGATGAATGGAATGGGATTAGGCTACTCATTGTATTTTTTTGTTTAATTTTTAGTTTATGTGTATTTTGGTGAATAATAGAGTATTTAACAAATAAATATCTCTCTTTTGTCGTATAATCGTATTGATAAGATGAAACATCAGGCTGCCACTGGACGACCATAGGATTGAGGAGTGACAGAGGAGGTCGAGGAACGATGAGAGCGGGTAAAACGTTAAACTTGAATGGCGAACTTAACTCGTCTACACTGTTGAGACAACCAACGCCATCTATAATTTTCGGTCGAAGTTATGGCAGCTCCATGGCGCCATCTAGCAACTAAATTGAGAGTATATGCGGACGTGGAACCAGCTTCCATGGCTGTAAAATGACTTGCGACAAAAACTCGTTCATGAACAACAGGCTTTCGTATATGAAGGATTATGCGTGGTTGTGGTATTATAAATGAAATATTTAGTTTAATCAACTTATGGAATTTATTGAGAGATCAATTTCTTACAAAAAGGGAAGAAGCGCCACACGTGTCAAAAATTAGGAACTATATAATGGTTGCGTTCCATTACAACAATTCTAACACCCTCCCTTGGAACGCAACCCCATTTTTGTTGCACAATAAATATGTTTATCACTAGTAGTACCCTTAGTCAAGTTATCTGCTATCATTTCTTCACCCTTAACAAACAAAAACTTAATTTTTAAATTATTAACATGACTCTTTAGAAAATGGTAACGAATATCTATATGTTTGGATCTAGGCAAATAACAGTCATTGGTAGTCAGCTTAATGGCACTCTGGTTATCAGATAAGATGATAAGAGGGTTCTTTAGCTGCTGCCCGAGCTCGCCGTGAAGCTGCTGCAGCCACAGCGCCTCCTGCGCAGCGGAGCTCATCGCCATGTACTCCGCTTCAGCGGTCGACAGGGCGACGGTTTGCTGCTTGTGTGACCGCCACGATATGGCTCCACCCTGTAACAGAAATACATAGCCGGTGCACGACTTTCTGTCGCGCACATCACTGGCCCAGTCAGCGTCACAGTATCCCAGTAACTCATCTAATGATGAGTTACTGGGATACTGTGCCGCTATCGCCATCTTTGGTGTATATCAACTTCATATCTTTTGTTCCCTGCAGATATCTTAAAATTCTTTTTACTGCAGACCAGTGTTCAGTGCTTGGGTTTTTGTTAAATCTGCTCAGTGTACTGACAGCAAAACATATATCTGGACGTGTGACTTGAGCCAGATAGAGTAGACAACCAATTGCTTGTTGATAGGGACCTTCAAACTTTTCTTCTTTCTCATCTTTATGAAACTTCATACCAACCTCAAATGGTGTTTTCACAGGTTTGCAGTCAGACATTCTAAACTGTGCTAAGATTTCTTTGATATATTTTTCCTGATCTATAATTATTTTCTGCCCATCTTTGGTAATGTGCAAACCCAAACATTCACTTGCCGTGCCGATATCTTTCATTTCAAGGAGCTCTTTCAATTTTTCCTTTAATAAGATTTTAGTTGAATCTTGAGCTGTAAATATCATTAGATCATCTACCCAGACAGCTATAAAAGTATTTTTCTCAGCATTATAGTAGACACAGGGATCTGTTTTAGATTGTAGCATTCCTAACTCATGTAAAACATTCTTTAGTTTGATGTTCCACAATCTGCTGGCTTGTTTAAGGCCATATATGGATTTATGTAGTTTGCACACCTGAGATCCTTGTCTAAACTGTGCTGGTTGCTGCATATAAATTTCTTTATCAATCTCTCCCTGCAAAAAGGCCGATACAGCGTCCATTTGGTCAATTTGCAGGACATACTTGGCTGCCAGAGCAAATAAATAACGGATAGTTGTATATCTAACAACTGGTGAGTAAGTTTCTTCATAGTCAGCACCCCTCCTTTGAGCATAGCCCTTTATTACCAGCCTTGCCTTGTAGCGGACAATATTTCCTTGCTGGTTAATCTTTGTTTTAAATACCCATTTACAAGGTAAAGCCTTTTTGCCCGGTGGAAGGTCTGTTAAACTCCATGTTTTGTTTTTAATTAATGAACTATACTCCTCATGCATGGCAGTTTTCCATTCAGTAGCATGTGCTGATGACAATGCTTCCTCGACAGTCTCTGGATCAGTCAGTTCAGTAAAGAAACACATAAAACTTTCCTTATTTTCATTATTCTTATTATGACGTGACCGGAGGGACCTCACTGTTACATTGGTGTCATAGTTTTGCTTCAAATAATTAGGTGGATGGAAAGTTTCATCTAGTTCACCATAATCTGTGTCATATTCACTTGAGTCTTCATCTTTACTTGTTTCCATGTTCGATTCTCTTTTCCCAGACTCCTGAGTGTGTATTTCCTGATTTTGGGTGGCAGATGAACTTCCAGGTTTCTCACTGTTAGCAGGTGCAGCAGCGCTGTCATTGACAGACTGATCCCCCTTATCTGTAACATCACCGCTTGGAATGGGTACACTGACATTATGATTGTACTTTTCAAAGAAAGCGACATCTCTACTCTTAATTACTTTATGTGTTATAGGGTCCATTAGACGATATCCTTTGGTATTTTCACAATAACCTACCATTATCATTTTAATTGATTTTTTATCCCATTTTTGGCGTTTTTGACTATGTACATGTTATGACTATGTACATGTGCCATAGCAACAGAGCCAAATATTTTCATATGGGATAGATTAGGTTTTTTACCTGTCCATAACTCATACGGTGTTTTACCTTCTAATGACTTGGTGGGCGATCTATTAATAATATATGCAGCAGTTGCTAAAGCCTCAGCCCATAATCTTTTCTCCAAGTTGGCAAAAAACAGCATACATCTGGCGCGTTCCACTAGCGTCCTGTTCATACGCTCTGCCATGCCGTTGTGCTTCGGAGTATATGGAGTGGATGTCTGGTGAACAATACCATGTTTAGATAAAAAGTTTTCAAAATTGTAATTGCAGTATTCTTTGCCATTATCGGTGCGTAGTATTTTAATCTTATAATTCAATTCATTCTCCACTCTGGATTTAAAAGCTTTAAAGGTCTCTAGAACACTCATTTTATCTTTGAGAAAATACACATGTATCATTCGAGTGAAATCATCGGTGAAAGTTATAAAATATTTCATACCTCCATATGATAGATTCTCCATAGGGCCGCATAAGTCTGAATGTATCAGCTCAAGTGGTCTTACTGCTCTTGAGCCTACATTTTTAAACGGCATCCTGCTATGCTTTCCTTCAAAACAATGAATACATGAAATTTCATTATTACCCTTTTCCAGAGTCAAAGTCACACCATCTACACAGTTTGGCAATTTTCTTATATCTGATACATTCAAGTGTCCCATTCGCAGATGCCACAAATAAGTGTCATTAGAATTCCCTGAACTTGATGTCAGATGAACCATTTCTTGACCAGGGTTCATGATACATAAGTTGTTGTTCAATACTGCAGTACATATTACTTTTCCTTCATAATTCTGGATATCACACCCTTTGTTGTTAAACAAAACTTTATATCCACTCTTCACAATAGTGCTGACAGAAAGGAGATTTGCAGCTAGCCCGGGGACAAATAAAACATTCCTTACTTGTATTTTATCCTTCTGGTTTATAGCTATATCAACATAACCGACTCCCTTCACAGCTAGTGGCTCCCTATTTGCAACTGTAACACTCTTTATAGATGGCTCTGTGACATTGTACAACCAATCATCTCTGCTTGTCATGTGCATGGATGCACCGGAGTCTATTAGCCATTTATCACACACATTTTTTTTAACAGTTGCTGAAAATGCAGCTACATAACTGGAGCTTTCTTCTTTGCTTGATGCCCCCTTTGATTGCTTACAGAACTTGGCAAAATGACCATACTTATTGCACTTGAAACATCTTGGCCCCTTCGGTTTACTCAATGGATTTTTATTGTTAAAAGTTTTCTTTGACTTAGTGAGGAAAACCGCAGACTTTGAGGTGTTGACTTCTTGAATAAGCTTGGTCTTAACTGAGTCTGCATTTATTTTGATACCCGAGCTCTCGAGCCCCATAATCATGGGCTTATATTCGTCTGGTAGTCCAGCCAGCATCAATGTCCCGAGCCACTCATCATCGACATTGAATCCTATGTTACGTAGTTTATGAGCAGTGTTCATAATCTTACTTACATACTCCTCAACACTAGTGCATGATTCCAGAGTCGTGTTAATTAAATCTTTGAGTAGGCCAACTCTTCGCGTAAGTCCATTGTCGTCAAAGGCTTGGTGTAAATTGTGCCACACTTCTTTCGCCGTAGTACAGTCCTGGACGTGAACATAATTTTGCGTATCAAGAAGCAAGATTAGCTTTGCCTTGGCCTTAATATCCTTGACAGGATCAATCGGGTCATTGTTAATCGGCTCAATACAACCCTACAGATTCTCGTGCTGTAAATACGTCTTCATACTAAATTTCCAGGTAGCGAAGTTTTCTCTTCCTACTAATTTTTCAATGTTGAACATATTACTCGAACTCATTTTGACGGAGAGTTCTGTTCTTTTGTTCTGTATGTATAACCTCAAATTGACGCTCACCACGTGTTTCACAAACTGAAGTTGTATTATCACTTTCCTGATATTTCTTACTGTACCAGCCCGAACCACGCTCTGCTACCATGAAGGATTATGCGTGGTTGTGGTATTATAAATGAAATATTTAGTTTAATCAACTTATGGAATTTATTGAGAGATCAATTTCTTACAAAAAGGGAAGAAGCGCCACACGTGTCAAAAATTAGGAACTATATAATGGTTGCGTTCCATTACAACAATTCTAACAGTATAAAATTGTATTTTTTCTAAATAAATCTTGTAAAGTAGGTATCCTTGAATGCATTATCTGTCATTGAAGAGTTCCTGATCCTATGTCACTTGCTATATAGTTGCTACACGCCTACCTACACTCATAAGCTCAAAACACACACTTATGACACAACTTATGTGTGCAGCTGTTACCGCGGCTCTGGGGAATAAGGCAAGGAAGGTACGGGGTAGGTTTTTTAGTCAGTAAGAGTCTGACACTGGTCTCCCGCTCCGCCCAAGAGCGGGTTTCGTCATTCGATGATTTTCACCTAACATAAAAAAATAAAAAATAAATAAAAAAATGACACAACTTATGACGTCGTCTCTTTCAAGGAGTTGTTGCAAAGGGGTCGAAGCCTACTGGGTCTCTTTCTGATAGCAAAGCTTGGCACCAGTGCGAAGGGTAGAGAAGGAACGTGCTGGGGTATTTAGTCAGTAAGAGTCTGACACTGTTTCACACTCCACCCAAGAGCGCGATTCGCCATCGTCTCTTTTAAGCACCCTCTAACGATCAATTTTGTTTGACAAATATGTTTGTCAACCTCACATTTTCATCACACAATAGTTTAAGCGATCAAACGCTAATATTTTGTCCCTAATGCTAATCGACCTATTACTTTCTACTATGTTGGACGTAGCGTATATCCTTCATGACAAAGACAACTGAGACATTGATTTTTCAAAGTCAAAGTCAAAATCATTTTATTCCAAATCATCAAAGGATCATTGGCGATGATGCACTTGTCGAGTCGAGACTTCAAAGTCTTGAGCATCGACGCCGATTTGCTAGCCTGTCGGTTTTCTACCGGTTGCATTTCGGGGAGTGTGCGTCGGAATTACATAACTTAATTCCGCCTAGCCCGTTCCATCATCGGACCACCAGACGTACGGCATTGCGCCACCGGTACATGGTGGATGTCCCACATATACGTACAAAACGTTTTGGGAGCACATTTATTATGCGTACAGCCAAGGAGTGGAATTCTTTGCCGGAGTCGGTGTTTCCTGATAGCTACAATCCGGGTATCTTTAAGTCAAGAGTGAATAGGTTACTTCTAGGTAAGCGCGCTCTATCGTCGACCGCATCGTCGCTTTCCATCAGGTGAGATAGCGGTCAAGCGTGAACCTATAATCAATAAAAAAAAAAAAAACCATTTACAGGCACTTTTGGAACGTCAAGTCTGTTTGTCCTAAAAAAATGATGCTAATTGCACATTCCAAAGCGTAGATCTCTATGGAGAAGAATGTGTAAGAAACTCCATGGACACTCTTTTTAATTATCACACACTGGGAGCAACAACGTCATAAGTAACAAATGACGTTTTTGTCAGGAGATCGATCTAAAAGTTGTTGTTTTATTGAAGTGAAATGAATTTACAATACAATTATATATCGATGACAAAATATTTTTCATACTTCATATTTGAAAATTTAGGTTGTATCAGAAATAAAAATGTTATATAAGTGGTACATCTTTAATGTCAAATAAATCATAAAAACCAGCCAAAATCGCAAGGACATTTTCGCTCTCAGCGCGTCGTTTTAGGAGTTACATTTCTAATATTGTCACACAGGATGTAAACACATGTTTGACATCACTTGTGATCAATAACTCATTTTGGAAATTTTTGCACTTCTGACATTATTGCACCAGGTGTGCGTTATGGTAAGTATTACAAATATCTGGGTTACATGTTTCTTGTCGATACTAATATGTGAGAACAATGTAAATAATAAATATAAACAAAAAACAATTCTAAATATAGATATTAAAAAACCACAGCTAAGAGATGACCAATTAAAACTGATAGCGCCCGTTCACGGACATGACGCATATATCAGCACCACTCAGCTCAACCATTTTATAGGGAACCGAATAATCCAACACACGCGCTACCATCAGTTGCGACATTTGAGGTTGACAAACAATACCATTTACGTTGAAATTTGTTTGTCAAACACAACTTCAATTACCATTTTCATCAAACATGACAAAATAAACGCGTCAACAAAACTGTCAAATAATTTGACAAACGATTTGATCGTGTATAGGGCGCTTTATTTCTTGTGTTTCGTAACTTCCTGTTAATTGTTCTAGAACATTTTGTTTCTAGAATATTCTTATAGATCTGACAACGTCGCGTCCATTTCCGGTAACATTTGTGTAAATTGTAATGCTGGTGCTACACATTGGGATAAAGATGATGTTTTATATATATATTTAACTGACTTCGGAAACTCCGAGCCTGTATGAAAGTTCTATGAAGTAACTTCACGTAAAACAAAGAGCTACTATGCACTCCAAATAAGAATAGGAAAGCCTCCTCCTCGAGCTGTCAAATATTGAATTGATAGTATTTGCAAAAAAAATCGTATTTGCGTATAAACAAGGGGTTCTTTTTGCTTTGTATTACTAAGTGTTAGTTAATTCTAGATGAAGTTAAAATGTTATTGTTTAATATAAATTAGCTATAAATATTGTTTTAAGCCGTTAAAAGCTTAATAGAAAAACTATTTTCTGACTTATTGTCATTGTTAGGAACAATTCGCCTTTTTTTCCATTTACCACTACTCGGATACATCACAGAGATATACAAAGCTTGGCTTGGCCCCGTTGCGAAGGGCAAAGACGGAATTTGGTGGGGTGTTTAGTCAGTAAAAGTCTGACACTGTTTCCTGCTCCGCCCAAGAGCGGTATTCGTCATTGGATGATTTTTACCCACCATTAAAAAGAAACCATAAAATTTAGATTAAATATATTTTTTGCCTTCTATAACCACATTTTAGAGTTAGAAGTTCAATCGTTTTGTTAATCATTGTTCAAACTGGCACACGCTCTAAGTGGAGAAGATGCTCTTCAGCATACCCGGCTAAAAAGAAGTGACATACCGAGCCTACATAAAAGATGTACCACTTGACAATAAGAGAGACATGTGAAAAGAATTTTCACACAAGCATGGCCCTTGAGAAAAACATAAACTGAGAAATCAAACAAAGAAGTGGCTGATTGTTGGAAAACAAATTGCCGCGAAGCAGAAATCATCAAAGAAAAAAAAAATTGTTCAGATTTTTATATGTATAATTATAGTACAATAGAAGTTTATAAAAACGCCCACGTCTGGTGCGGGCATCACACAATTTGTGTTGTGGTCGAGGGTAGTTGTGCACAACATTGTATTTCTGAAGGTAGTTGTATTAAGGTGTATTGTTCCACAGTCGCGTCATGTTGCCACTCTTCCATCCCCGCTGCCACACATTCACACGACCAGCGCAGCGGACACTGGCAGACATTTTATTCTAATTCAATTCTTGTTGAAAGTTGGTGATCAGTGTAAAGACTTCGAAATATTGAAGTTATTATGGGTAAGTTATTTAAATCTATAACGCTGTTCAATATGAGATGTTTAATTATCATCATCAGCCATTTTAATGTTTCTACTGCTGGGACACAGGTCTTCTCTGTAGTAAAGAGAATGGGCCATAACCACGCTGGCCCAGTGCGGATATGTCATCGAATTTTCAGAAAATATTTAGACATTTAGAGATGATTAGGCATGTAATTACTTAATTACGCCCTAAGCGAACGAAGGCATACGCACTCCTATTGCCTTTCTATTGTGTTTCTAATGACGGTATTCAAAGAATAAACTGGTGCGTCTAACCTTCAACGATAGCATCACTGCTTACCATCAGGCGGGATCAGAAGCTTGGCTTGTCGTGGACGACGTGGGAATGTGAATTTTATTTAACCGTGTCGCCATTTAAAAAAAGTGTTCTTTGTGCTTTGAATTTTGTACCACCTAATAAAAACAATTTTCTCACTTTTTAAACTTTTTCTGAACTTTTACAAATATTTCAAAACCAAAATTACCCAAATCGGTCGAGCCGTTGTCGAGTTTTAGCGACACAACCGCTGGACCGATTTGGTACATTTTGGTCTTGAAATAAATCTTGGAATATTCGCGATAGTCCAGGAACGGTTAAAAGATAACAAAAAAAAAAATCACTGTACAAAGTTTGCCGGATCAGCTATTATCATTACATAGTATAAAACAAAGTCGCTTCCTCCCTATGTATGCTTAAATCTCTAAACGCCACGGATTTTGATGCGGCTTTTTTTTAATAGATAGAGTGATTAAAGACGAAGGTATATGTGTATAATACATGCACAATATATTTAATATCAGTACTCGTGCGAAGCTGGGGCAGGTCGCTAGTATAGTATAAGTCAAAGTTGCTTCCCGCTGTCTGTTCCTATGTATGATATCTTAAAACTACGCACATAAATCAACTTATTCATTTGTTTTTTTTCAGATCGTAACGTTCCACGAAGACAGCCGACTATTGCCGAGCGTTACCGAGCTCTGTCGGTTATGAAGCATCGCCCGTTCCGTTGAAGCGAGCGCTATGTTCCAGCTTGTTGTACAAAGAGGCAGGCAGGTGCAGGGTGTGATACCGCCGCAGCAGTTGTTACAAGATAACATAACCAGCAAGAACAAAGCTTGGAAAATGTTGCAGGTAAGAAATTATATCCGTTAATTTCAATTGTGTAGCTAAAAAAATAAAATCATTTTTTTGCATAGAATGTGGGTAGTCGTTTTTTTTCTAATAAGAAGTATTTTTTTAATAAATATTTTTGAACCCCACCCATACGTACAAAGCATTTTGGGAACACATTCATTATGCGTACAGCTAAGGAGAGGAATTCCCTGCCGGAGTCTGTGTTTCCTGATAGCTACAATCTATAGTTCTTTAAGTCAAGAGTGAATAGGTTACTTCTAAGCAAACGTGCTCCATCGTCGACCACATCATCGCTTACCATCAGGTGCGATTGTCGTCAAACGCGAGCCTCTCATCACAAAATTAAAAAAAGCACATATAATTAATTACAGACTAAGTAATATCGGGAATTCGGGACAGGTAAAAAATAGAAAATATTAATGACAAAATGTCAGTTAGATAAATCTCCCATGTAGAATTTTTATAATCCTCCCTTGATTGTTAGACATAGGCCTCCTCCAGGCATCCCCACAAGGAATATTCCTGTTCATCTCACATCCATCAAATTCCCGCGACTCTCACCAGGTCAAATATATTTATTTTACAAAAATAATTTATTTTTCCAGTGTATAGTTAGCGTTGTGGAAGTGTGCAGTAGTAACATGACGCAGCTCCGCGGCTGGAAGCTGAACTGCTAACTAAACAAATGACTGACGCTCACTACAGATCACTACGGACGCAAGGTGAGATGTTTATTTACTTCGTCAGATTACACCCATTCGATGTAGCATTGCATCGCTACCCGTGTTTTTTCCCGGGTGTCGCCACTGTGTGGACCACCCGGAGGACCCGGTTGAGCATATAGTAGAGGCACAAGATAGATAAGTACACAAGTAAATCTACTTACAAAGCATCCTCGAGCAACGCACGCTTAGACATCGCTCATGGACACGATACCTCGGAGCAGTCGCCGTGCGCTTCGCCCGCGTGCGCGTAGATACACGCACTTCGCCCGCGTGCGCGTGTATCTCGTAACAAGACGACCACCTAGTGCGACGGCCGCGTGTAGCATGAACAGTGAACTACATGATATTCACTTCTGTACCTATTTATTGTATGGTAGAGGTGTGCCACGTTTGGAAGAGCACCGCGGAATCCTCGTTGGGGCGATTGGCGGAGAAGATCTCTCGCGCCGGGTCTTGGTAGAAGCTAGTATTACTGTACTACTAGTAATACTAGCTAAGAAGAAGGCCACACGCGTTCAGCAACGGTCTTCCCGCCCAGCCTCCGCAGGGATCTCGATCCCAATCTCCGGCCACCGTAGGTGCGGGCTTGCGGACGACCGACCGTCCGGCAACCGGACCGGACCCAAGTCGTCGACATCGCGTATCCACGCGCGCCTCAAAGAGTTGTCAGCAAGCCGTAAAGACCCAGGAGGGTCGACGACTACTGAAGTCATGGGGCAATGTGTAAACGTGACCCGGGGACCTGGAACGAAGGCAAAGAAGAAACAGGAGTGGGATTTTCAGACGGTCATTCTCAGTCAGTCTGACACTTGGCCTCTTCACCCAAGATCATGAAGACGACATTGGATGATTTTTACTGCACTAAAAAAAACACGCCAAAACTTATTCTTCCTCTTCTGGAGTGGAACATGATGTGTCATCTCAAACTATATATAAAGCTCCAATATTGGCCTCGTAGACCAAACTTATTAAAAAATTGAAATACAAGAGTTCATAGTGTCAGACTTTTACAGACTAAAAACTCACCTTGTTCCTTCGTTCGAATTAGGGCTTGGTTCGGTCAGTTTCCGGACGTTCGGACAGTGAGCTACCCATTGCTCGCCATTAGCAAGCCCAGGAGTTAATCATAGAAAGTAAAAACTTAGAACTATATGTCGTTCATAGCTGTGCTTAGCGTTTCCAGCACACACAATTATTTTGGATTTGGGTATAACTTACTTATATTGCGCTTTTGTTAATTTCAGGAACTCTGTCCTCATAGCTCCGATTGCTATCGAAGATCTCCACTATCTGGTGCTGGGTGCTAGTTACTAGATGGCAGCACTGTCACTTCATACGTCAAACGAACTTAACCTCAAGAAAACTGTCTGACGTGGTTGAATGTGGAATCAACGTAACCAGTATGAAAATTGACAAGGTATGTAATTTTTTTGTTCATACAAAGCGCTGTTATCACAGGGAGCTACCCATTGCTCGCCATCAGCAAGCTCAAGAGTTAATCAAAGAAAGATGATTTTGAAATTTAGAACAGTATGTCGTTCATAGCTACGCTAGACGTATCCAGCACACGCAACTATTGTAATGGATTTCGGCATAAAATACTTAGATTGCGCTTTGGTTAATTTCAGGAACTCTCAGTCCTCATAGCTTCGATTGCTCTCAAAGATTTCCACTATCTGTTGCTGGGAGCTAGTTACTAGATGGCAGCACTGTCACTTCATACGTCAAACGAAAATAACCTCAAAAACCATCTGACGCCGTGGATAGAAGTGGAACCAACGTACCCAGTATGAAAATTGACAAGGTTTGTCCTTATTTAGTTCATCGACAGCGCCGTCATCACAGAACCTGTTAATATAATGACACTAGCAGTCTCGATAAACGTTGTCGTGGTAAGATAGTAGACATTGATCACTTCATGACGTGGCCAAGTACAACTGGCCAGATCGTTTTAATCGTTAAAGTTTGATGACATTTCAATCCCCGTTTGACATACTTTGTATAGACCTGTTATTACCATAGAAATGCTACATCAATGATATGATCAAACTATGATTGACATATCATCAAATGTTAACGTTTAAACGATCTGGCCAATTTTTTTTGGCCATAATTAACATGAAATGATGTTTTTTTTTACGTGGCAATGCTGCCAGCGTTCTGAGCACTTCTCCCATAAATATCGATGTGGATGAATTTTTTGAAGCCCAATAAATCATTTGTAAATATGAATTTATTGTTAGTTTATTGACCTTAGGTTATTATTAGAATAATATTTAAATTTTGAAGAACAAAAAAAATGATTGGGTAAACAAAAAAATAATAATTTCTATGAGCTGGTCACGACATTTACACATATCGGTCACGCTGTTTAAGATATGTTAGGTGGCAACAAACGAATAGAAGAAATACATAAATATCTGTGTACAATACGTAGCGTATAAGTTGAACTAAAATGTCGATAGGCCTTCAATACGCAGTAACAGATATTTAACTATAGCAACGGTGGACATTTTAGATCTACCTATTTGCCGCGTATATTTATAGGTATCATTTTATGCCGTTTTGAAAATGTTTTCGTAAAGTAAAGAGTGGACCACACGGATGTAATCCAGTATCCCATATGTAGCGACATATAGGGTATGAAGTTAGTCGCGTGTGACGTCAGCCGATAAGCAACCTCACGCGCAACTAACAGTTCAGGAACGCTTTGCAGTCGCTCTCTCTCCCTCGTAAAGATCAGTCGGTATTCGGTAACAAAGTAAGATTGTAACGTATATGTATCTGTGACGTAATATATATTGAGTGAAAGTTATTCGGTGTTTCCTTGAATTTTCCAAATTGAACTCCCTTACTGAATAGTGACATACACATAACACACAGAACTCTCAAATAGTAAAGCGCAACCTCTAAACTGGTGACCCCGACGTGATCATAAAACCGACGTGATCATAAAACCGACGTGATAAAACTGTGTACCGCGAAAGTGAAAAACTATCCCCGGAAAACTAGTGAATAAAAGTCCTAGCGAACTCTCGTGCAAAATGGCTCATCCAAATTCGCCCGCTTTAATGACGATGGCTGGAAAATGCGTGGTAACTACAGGGATGGAGACAGGGGGAGCAAGAGCGGCTGCCACCGCAGCAACAACTGCCACGGGAGCCGTAAGAGACCTTCTGACAATGATAAACAAGCTATCGTTGGAAATAGCAGCTTTGAGAGAACAAGGTCATAGAAGAAACAACTTCCGTGGACGTGGAAAGCGATATGGACATTCAAGGTCAAGGTCCCGAGGCGCGCGATCCAGAATGACTCCTGAAGACCCCAATTGGCTGTGCAAGTATCATTTCCGGTATAGAGCTCGTGCGACCAGGTGTGAGAAACCGTGTACGTGGGTCGAGAAGAAGGAAAACTAGCTCCGGTACATTCTGTGGCGGGAGAACAGGTACCGATAGCCAACCACCGCCTTAGTGTTTTGGACTCTCAAAATCACATCCGGTTTTTAGTTGATTCAGGCGCAAACGTTTCGGTCATACCAAAGAAGTACAGAGACAAAAATCAGGGTGAGTGTTCCAAATATAAATTGTTTGCAGCTAACGGCAGTGAGATAAAAACATACGGTGTAAAATCATTAGTGCTAAATTTAAATCTAAGACGTGTTTTTCGTTGGACTTTCGTAGTTGCAGATGTCACGCAGCCCATATTAGGGGCAGATTTTTTAAAACATTATAAATTGTTAATAGATTTAAGTTCTAGAAAGTTAATAGATCAGGTTACGAGTCTGAACGTACTTGCTTCCGTAGTGCAGTGTTATCAAGAGTCAGTTAGTACAATTAATAGTAGTCATCCTTATTATGATTTTTTGATAGAATATCCAGACATTATGAAACCGATTTTATACAAGGACGCGCCGTCTCATTCTGTTTGTCATTATATAGAAACTACTGGCCCGCCGGTGTATGCACGCGCCAGACCGCTGCCGCCGGACCGGTATCAGAAAGTTAAAGCTGAATTTGCATTAATGATAGAGCTAGGTATTTGTAGACCTTCCAAAGGAGCATGGGCAAGCCCATTACATGTGGTTCCAAAAAAAGATGGACAATTACGACCTTGCGGTGATTACAGACAATTGAACGCAGTTACGAAACCTGATAGATATCCTATTCCAAGGTTACAAGATTTTACTTATATTTGTGCAGGCAAGAAGATATTTTCTCGTTTAGATATAAATCGTGCTTACCATATTGTGCCTGTCGCACCACAAGATGTAGAAAAAACAGCAATTATAACGCCTTTTGGGCTATTTGAATTTTTAAGATTGCCTTTTGGTTTGCGTAATGCTGCCCAGACATTCCAAAGGTTCATGAATAATAATGTTTTGCAAAACTTAGAATACGCAGAAGGCGATCAGGACCGTGTGGAACCGTTTCATTTTTGTTATCTTGATGACGTCATAATAGCCAGCGACGACGAGAAAAGTCATAAGCGACACTTAAAATTAATATTAGAGCGATTTAATAAGTTCGGTATCACTATTAACCTTGGCAAATGTACATTTGGGGCATCTGAAATTGAATTTTTAGGCTATAAAGTCTCTGCAGAGGGTATAAAACCCCTGGAAGAGAAAATACAAGCTATTGTTAATTATCCGAAACCAGAAACGGTAGAACAGTTACGACGTTTTTTAGGAATGATTAATTTTTACAGAGCACATTTACCCCATGCTGTAGATTATCAAAAAGAATTAAATAAATATTTGCACAACAGTAAAAAGAGGGATAAAACAAAGATAAATTGGACCGAAGTATCTGAAAAAGCATTTGTAAAATGTAAAGAATGTTTACAGAATAGCGTTATATTATCGCACCCCGCTTCCAATGTTCCATTAGCTTTAATGACTGACGCATCAAATTCCTGTATAGGTGCAGTATTGCAACAAGAAATAGGAGATCAGTGGAAACCACTAGGTTATTTCTCAAAACAATTATCGGAAACGCAGCAAAAATATTCTACCTATGACCGTGAACTTTTGGCAATTTATTTAGCGATGCAATATTTTCGTAAAATGTTCGAAGGAAAGAAATTAGTAATTTATACCGATCATAAGCCATTAACATTCGCCTTTTCCCGTAAAGTTAGTGAAAAAGAAACGCCTCGTCGAACTCGTCAACTAGCGTATATTAGCGAATTTACGACCGACATAAGGCACGTTACAGGCGATAAGAATATCGTAGCGGACGCTTTGTCGCGAGTAGAGACGATAGATTGTCCTACTAGTATCGATTACGAAGATTTAGCTAGGGAGCAAAAATTAGATCAAGATTTATGTGAAAAGATAGAGCAAGCAAAGGATACTTTACAATTCAGGGAAATATATTTACCAAACTGTAAAGCACCGATTATTTGCAACATGACAACACAAACGGCTCGACCATATTTAACGGAAAAATATAGAAAATTAGTTTTTGAAAGATTACATAGTTTAAGCCATCCAGGCATTAGAGCAACTAAAAGATTAATTAAGGATAGATTTTACTGGCCTACAATGAATAAAGAAATCGCTAGGTGGACAAAAACGTGTATGAATTGCCAAAAAGCTAAGATACATCGACATATTACTTCGGAATTAGGACAGTTCATGCCTAGCGCTCGCTTTGATCATGTACATACTGATCTCGTAGGCCCACTCACAACTACACCAGAGGGATATCGATATTTATTAACTGTCATAGATAGGGGTACAGGCTGGCCCGAAGCATATCCTTTAAAAGAGATAACGGCACAAAACGTCGCGCAAGTAATTTTTGAAAATTGGATTGCTCGTTTTGGATGTCCTGTTAGGCTAACGTCCGACCAGGGTAGACAATTTGAGAGTGATTTATTTATGCAGCTGACGAAATTGTTAGGTATAGATAAGATAAGAACCACCCCCTACCACCCTCAGAGTAATGGGAAGCTTGAGAGATGGCATAAATCCTTAAAAGTAGCATTGAGGGCACGACTAAATAATAACGTAAATTGGTTACACGAGTTGCCTATAATTTTATTGGGGTTACGTGCAGTTTCATTTTTGTTATCTTGATGACGTCATAATAGCCAGCGACGACGAGAAAAGTCATAAGCGACACTTAAAATTAATATTAGAGCGATTTAATAAGTTCGGTATCACTATTAACCTTGGCAAATGTACATTTGGGGCATCTGAAATTGAATTTTTAGGCTATAAAGTCTCTGCAGAGGGTATAAAACCCCTGGAAGAGAAAATACAAGCTATTGTTAATTATCCGAAACCAGAAACGGTAGAACAGTTACGACGTTTTTTAGGAATGATTAATTTTTACAGAGCACATTTACCCCATGCTGTAGATTATCAAAAAGAATTAAATAAATATTTGCACAACAGTAAAAAGAGGGATAAAACAAAGATAAATTGGACCGAAGTATCTGAAAAAGCATTTGTAAAATGTAAAGAATGTTTACAGAATAGCGTTATATGTATTATCGCACCCCGCTTCCAATGTTCCATTAGCTTTAATGACTGACGCATCAAATTCCTGTATAGGTGCAGTATTGCAACAAGAAATAGGAGATCAGTGGAAACCACTAGGTTATTTCTCAAAACAATTATCGGAAACGCAGCAAAAATATTCTACCTATGACCGTGAACTTTTGGCAATTTATTTAGCGATGCAATATTTTCGTAAAATGTTCGAAGGAAAGAAATTAGTAATTTATACCGATCATAAGCCATTAACATTCGCCTTTTCCCGTAAAGTTAGTGAAAAAGAAACGCCTCGTCGAACTCGTCAACTAGCGTATATTAGCGAATTTACGACCGACATAAGGCACGTTACAGGCGATAAGAATATCGTAGCGGACGCTTTGTCGCGAGTAGAGACGATAGATTGTCCTACTAGTATCGATTACGAAGATTTAGCTAGGGAGCAAAAATTAGATCAAGATTTATGTGAAAAGATAGAGCAAGCAAAGGATACTTTACAATTCAGGGAAATATATTTACCAAACTGTAAAGCACCGATTATTTGCAACATGACAACACAAACGGCTCGACCATATTTAACGGAAAAATATAGAAAATTAGTTTTTGAAAGATTACATAGTTTAAGCCATCCAGGCATTAGAGCAACTAAAAGATTAATTAAGGATAGATTTTACTGGCCTACAATGAATAAAGAAATCGCTAGGTGGACAAAAACGTGTATGAATTGCCAAAAAGCTAAGATACATCGACATATTACTTCGGAATTAGGACAGTTCATGCCTAGCGCTCGCTTTGATCATGTACATACTGATCTCGTAGGCCCACTCACAACTACACCAGAGGGATATCGATATTTATTAACTGTCATAGATAGGGGTACAGGCTGGCCCGAAGCATATCCTTTAAAAGAGATAACGGCACAAAACGTCGCGCAAGTAATTTTTGAAAATTGGATTGCTCGTTTTGGATGTCCTGTTAGGCTAACGTCCGACCAGGGTAGACAATTTGAGAGTGATTTATTTATGCAGCTGACGAAATTGTTAGGTATAGATAAGATAAGAACCACCCCCCTACCACCCTCAGGGCGGCGACCTCTCGCGCCGGGCCCTGGTTCAGGCCATGGTCCGCAGCGAAGAGGAATGGCAGGCGGTCGCCTCCTTCTGCGAAGCAGTAATGCTCGTAAAGGAGGAGGCCGACCGCATAAGGCAAAGGCAACGGCGTACTCGCCGTAGCCGTCGCCGCCGCGATCCTGCCGATATCCGGCCACCGTAGACACTGGCTCGCGGACGGTGAGCAATGGGTAGCTCGCCGTCCGATCGTCTGGTAAGACCGAGTCCAGGTCGTCAACGGCGCGCACCGTTCCCGCGCGCCTCAAGGAGTTGTCAGCAAACTGCAGGGGCCCTTCAGGGTCGAAGCCTCCTGGAGCCTAGAGGGTAAGTGAAAATTGTAACCTCGACTCCAGAAATAAGGCAAGGAAGGTACGGGGTAGGTTTTTTAGTCAGTAAGAGTCTGACACTGGTCTCCCGCTCCGCCCAAGAGCGGGTTTCGTCATTGGATGATTTTCACCTACCATAAAAAAAAAAAAAAAAAAAAAAAAAAAAAAAAAACCACCCTCAGAGTAATGGGAAGCTTGAGAGATGGCATAAATCCTTAAAAGTAGCATTGAGGGCACGACTAAATAATAACGTAAATTGGTTACACGAGTTGCCTATAATTTTATTGGGGTTACGTGCAGTTCCGCGAAGTGATACTAACGTCAGCGCAGCTGAATTGACGTATGGTCTAAAGTTAAAACTTCCAGGCGATTTTTACGATACTTCAGATTCTAAAATAAAGTATGATAGCGAATATGTTAGTCAGTTAAGGAATTTAATAAGAGATCTGAGGCCGCAAAACGTTCAACAAAGAGATTCTCGTACCATATTCGTACATCCAGACTTGAATAATTGTAGTCATGTATTTATTAGAAATGAGATATTAAGAGGAACACTTCAACCCCCTTATCTAGGCCCGTTCAAGGTCAATAAGAGGGGAAGTAAAACGTTCGAAGTAGATATGAATGATAAAAAAACATTAGTTTCAATAGATAGATTAAAACCAGCATATTTGTTGAATGAGCAAACAATTTTTACGGAAAAAGAACGTACAGACTCGAGCCAGATAAGGATGAGTAATCAAGACAGCCAACATGAGATGCTTACAAACAGCAGAAAACCTATTACTTATACCACACGCAGTGGCCGTACATCAAAATTGCCAGTCAGATTTTTAGTGTAAATCGTCTTTAGCATTTTTTTTTTTTTCAAAGCAATCTTATATATATTATGCGCATAATGAGATCAGTCTAGAATATTCACTTCAGTTGTAAATTACAGTCAGTAAAGACACCTTTTGATAAAAATGGGTAAATCGTACAGTAAACAAGAAGAAATTATTATTGCACAAAATGGAGCAAACGGAGCGACTAATAGTAATTCAGAGCTATCGTATAAATTTGAGTTATATGGATTCCTCATGTTGGCAGTGCTGATTATGTTATCACTATTGTGTGTTTATGTTTGTCTGAACAAATGTAAGAAAAAATCCCAAGATTGGGTAAAGAGACAAGTTGTATCTTCTGTTGGTAACTTACAGCAAATACAACCCCAGCAACCACAGCAGGTTGTGTTTACTCAGTGAAATATTATGTGTTAATTTGTGTGTGATTTAAAAGTGTGTTAAAATGACGTGTTATTTTATGTAACGAATGAAATAATAACCTGTGACGTAAATAATGTAACGTAAATTCAATTGAAAACCATTTTTTAACCAATATTGTTCATGAATGTATTTGTACTTAGAAACAAAATTGTAACTTAGAGTTTAATCAACTAATTGTCAGCAAATTGTATAATTATAATTAACCAACTTCAGTGTAGGTAATCAATTCTTTGAAAGTAATTCTTTGTAACATTAGTAACTTGTTTACAGCAGTAAGTTCTAGCAACTGTTTTGTCGAATTGCAATTTATCAGTGTGAATGTTTTTGTTTCAACATTGTTATTCATAGAAGGTTTTAATTTCTGCTTATTTGTTATAACATTGTAACGGATGTGTATGTACATTGTAACTAGATAATTAAGGTCAGCGGTTAGGGCGACCATGATTATTTTGTACTGCGGGATAATTTTAAGTTATATGTATTAGTATAAAATATTTTCCAAATTTAAATTTTGTTTTTAAAAAAAGGGGGGACCTATGTAGCGACATATAGGGTATGAAGTTAGTCGCGTGTGACGTCAGCCGATAAGCAACCTCACGCGCAACTAACAGTTCAGGAACGCTTTGCAGTCGCTCTCTCTCCCTCGTAAAGATCAGTCGGTATTCGGTAACAAAGTAAGATTGTAACGTATATGTATCTGTGACGTAATATATATTGAGTGAAAGTTATTCGGTGTTTCCTTGAATTTTCCAAATTGAACTCCCTTACTGAATAGTGACATACACATAACACACAGAACTCTCAAATAGTAAAGCGCAACCTCTAAACCATACATGAGTGTGGCTCATGGGTTACATCCGAACACTGGGTTACACTTACATCCGTGTGGTCCACAGATTTACTCGTACATCGTGGTATAGAAGTGTTTCTGTGTCAAACTTATGAGTTAGAATGTCTATATTGTAAAGTACAGTGAAACAAGGAGATTGGTATACAGACAGCGTATTAACGTTTTGAGTGTACTTAATGATAAATGTTTAACATCACTTTTATAAGAAACAAGTTTGTTTGCCTAATCTGTGTCTATTAAGGTACTGATTAGCTTGTTCGACTGTACCATTTTCTTTTGTATAATATAGTGAGCTTATATCTATTGAATTGAATTTGTAATTTAGATTCGGCTAAGCTCGTAGCGGATTCGTTTACTATCGGGTTGCGTATCACCCTGTGGCTATTGTATTTTTGTGTGATTGTATTCCGTGTTTATTCTTTTCATCTTTGTGTGTTGATTAATACTCAAAATCTAAACGAAGTGAGACAGTAGTACGTCGAAACGTAAACTAAAAAATGTTGAAAATATGCATTCTGTGCGAAAGTTAGAAAAATAATTGCTATTGTCGTTAATCACCCATCGTAAGGTATCGGCGAGTATCCACCCTTACATTGTTGAAACCCCTACCTAGGTTAAAGTTGCGTCGTTTATACCGCGTACATCGAAGGACTGGAAAAATTCGCCTTCTACGGTTTTCCCGTCCGATGATAATTTAGATATTTTCAAGGCTAGAGTGAACAGGCTCTTTATAAACTGTTGCGCTTCACCCTATCAACGATTGCATCACTGCTTACCGGCAGATGGATTGCAATCAAGCACTAGTTGATATCCATTAAGACACACATCATTTGTTTCATATAAAGAACCACAGGAACTAAAACTCCTGGACTGCACAAAAAGAAATATTTAGTTATTGCACCAGACATGCGTACATTGGACTGGTTTTTCGCTCAAGGCAATTTTTTCTAGACCACTGTTGTGTTGAGTTAATATTTCGGCACTATTTCTGAGTTCTTTTTTCTCGCTTTAGTTCTTTCTGACTTTATTCTTTAAAATCTTTACCGATGGTTGCAATTTTTGGGCTCAGCTGCCCAAGGCATAGTATTTGTGCATAGTGCATTGCGCGGTTGATGTCGGTGGGTTGAAGAAGAATCGCTCTAAACCGGCTTCTGTTGTAGGTACGATTAGATTTGATTTTATTGACTTTGATGACGGTTTTTCTTCTGTACTAATTACTAAGTTTTCTTCTTACGAACACATCTTTGAATGTTTAATGTTCATGAAACGTTGACGGAAGGCAGCCACCTCCTGCCGCAGCAGGTGCAGAAAGAACCTGGTTCATTGGGAAGGACAATGTCAAGTCAATTTAAAATATCAGTGGAGCTGCATGAGCCCACATTGCCCACGCAATGCCACTGCCTCAGGGATCTTTTATTTTTGACTTGTTTCTGCTAGTCAGAGGAATCTTCTGTAGTTCTTTCAGCAAGTCGAGCATAAAACATGGCAATATATTATGAAACTATGTACAAAGTACTGTGCTCCGATGTATTGAATCAGTTCTGCTTTATCAACACCATCCTGTATGAAGTGCATCTCTTTCTTTGTGCTTTTGAGCACTCGGTACGCTCATGTGGCGCGGGTGGCTCCTGAGGCCTGCGTGTTATCGCCAAATAACGCCAAAACCGGCTTCTGTTGTAGACACAATTAGATGCAGTTTTGTTGAATTTGATGACGGTTTTTCGACGTGGAAGTTAATCTCTTTACACCCAAGCGAGCGCGCCTAAGCAAACATGGCTGAGGCACTATCATTTCATTCAGTTCGTTCATTTCATTAATTTCATTCATCTCATTCATCTCATTCATCTCATTCATCTCATTCATCTCATTCATCTCATTAATTTCATTCATCTCATTCATTTCATTCGTCTCATTCATTTCCTTCATCTCATTCATTTCCTTTATCTCATTCATTTCCTTCATCTCATTCATTTCCTTCATCTCATTCATTTCAATCATCTCATTCGTTTCATAATTTTGAATCAATTTTGTGGAAGTCACAGATACACGCCTGAGAGAACCTCTCAGAGGTACCACAAACAGGCAGTAGCTGTAAAAGTAATTTGAAACTATTGTGTTCAGTTTTCAGTTAACTCACTAAGCATGCGTACAATCTACTTTACTTTCGCAGGAGACAATCCTTGCCATTAGCTCAATGCAGGCACTTAATGTAGGTGCTATGTGGACCACCAGTCTCGGAGATCTTTTGTCTCATCAGGGTTAGACTGACGGAGTCCTATTATATTTTTTCGGTTAACTCACTAAGCATGCGGACAATCTACTTTCGCGCAAGGCAATCTTTTTCTGGGATTTTCTGTTTCCATTTAATGAAGGCGCTGCGTGGAATCTCGGAGATCTTTTGTCTCTTCAGGTGTAGACTGATGGAGTCCGATTTAATTTTTAGGCAGCAAGAGCAGTTCTTATACACCTGTGGCACCAGATGGGCTCACATTGCGCACGTAGTGTTGCCATTATCTTAGAGATCATATAGCATTGGGTAGCGGTGATGTCTAAGTTTAAGAAGGCACTAAGGTTATACACGACCTTACCTCCAGGTTTGGTCGTGTTGCTGTTCCAGGCGGGATGTTCGGCATTGAGATCACCCGCTAATATAACGGAGCCACTCAGTGGTGAATACCAATTCGTGAGCCCTAAGCTTGTCACCGATCGCCAGTCTTAATGTGCGATGGGTCCCTACCAGGGTCTGGTGCGAAGGGATAGACACCCCAACCGACACCAGGTGTGTTGCTGAAAGAGAACTCGGAGTTTTAGGTTTGACTAGGAGCTCCCCCAAGGCCAAAAAATTGCTCCCGACTCCCATTAACTGCCTAGCCCTGAAGGGGTTCGGGGGGTGTAGCGGGTCAACACCCCCTTGACGTCGTCGGTACCGTAAGGTTTCCAGCCAAGGACCATGAAACTGTGGCTTTTCCCTGAAGGGGCACTAGTTTTTGACTTTTTCCGTTACAGAAAAATAATCGTCCGCTGCCTTAAAAAAGACTGCTTCGGATCGGTGTTGCGGTCGGCGGCCACCCATCCAGGCGGGATGTTCGGCATTGAGATCACCCGAGGTCAGCAAATGTAGAGGCTCAACTGCAGAGCCGAAGCCTACTGGGGCCCCGGTCCGGTTTCTGAAGAGATGCCAGTGACGGGGCATAGCGACTTTATCTTGAAAGTCGGATTATGTTTTTCAGTGCGGTCACATACGATAAGGATCATGTCGGCGACTTTCTTACTGCCCTCCTTGTGAAGGGGTCAGAACATAGTACCTAGACCAAAAGAGAAAAAGATTGTCTCTTATTATATGACAATTTTTCTTCTATTCTAAATTTGACGTACACCTGTTGACGGCAGACAACTCCTGCTGCAGCAGGTGCAGAACCTGGTCCATGGGGAAGAACAATGTCAAATCAGTTTGAAATATCAGTGACGCTGTACGGGCCCTCATTACTCACGCAACGCCACTGCCTCAGGAATATTTTGTGTTTGCAATGTTTCTGCAAGCTAACGGAGTCCTCTGTAATGTTTAACACCTGCATGTAGTGAATCATCACAGTGTCTGAAGAGCTTATCTGCGTTCGCTCAAACAGCGACGAACATATCAGATAGCATTTTGAAACTGTTATTGTGCTTTTGTCGTAGTAGTAATATGAGCCGCGATCAATCATTACGTACAAGTCAAGAACACGCGCTTGAGCGAACATGGCTGATGCACTACAAGAGCGTGGCAGCCCTACAAGCATTCTGAAGCTGTTATTATATTGGAGCCTCAGTTGGTGCATGGGTCACTTGGATAATTTTGAATTAATAAAAATTTCGTGGAATTCACAGACACACGGCTGAGAGAACCTCTCAGAGGTACCACAAACGCGCGGCAGCTGTAAAAGTAATTTGAGAAACTATTATTGTGTTCGGTTTTCGGTTAACTCACTAAGCATGCGTACAGTCTACTGTACCTACTTTCGCACAAGGCAATCATTTCCTCCGAAATCAAGCTCTCGTTGAACATGGTGAAGTTTTTGTCGTTAGCCTGGAATCTGTAGCTCATCATCAGCAGCTGACAAATGACGTTATGTATGTGACGTCCAAACAAACTTCCAGGGTTTACAGCTTCTCCTTCAGAGTCACGTAACTCGGAGATCAGTTCTTCGTTTCTACGTGGAAAATTTGTCGTTAATACCACTCTATCGAGATGCCAGTTGGGAAGCAAAATCGGATTCGCTGAGGTTACATACGACAAGGACCACGTCGTATTCTGCCTGCCTGTCGCCTTGTGAAGGTGGTTGAACATCATAGGACCACTAATAAAAAAAATACAATTGCATGTTTCAGAAGTAGTAACTGGCAACCAAGCCAACCCAGGTAACCAAGCCAGGCTGGCGGCGGCGCGCTCTGTTCCCGAACACCTCAAGGAGTTGTCAACAAATGTAGAGGTTCAATTGCAGGGCTGAAGCCTACTGGGGCCCCGGTTCGATTTCTGAAGAGATGCCAGTGACGGAGCATACCGACTTTATCTTGAAAGTCGGATTATGCTTGTCAGTACGGTCACATACGATAAGGATCATGTCGGCGTCTTTCTTACTGCCCTCCTTGTGAAGGGGTCAGCACATAGTACCTAGACCAAAAGAGAAAAAGATTGTCTCTTATTATATGACAATTTTTCTTCTATTCTAAATTTGACGTACACCTGTTGACGGTAGACAACTCCTGCTGCAGCAGGTGCAGAACCTGGTCCATGGGGAAGAACAATGTTAAATCAGTTTGAAATATCAGTGACGCTGTATGGGCCCTCATTACTCACGCAACGCCACTGCCTCAGGAATATTTTGTGTTTGCAATGTTTCTGCAAGCTAACGGAGTCCTCTGTAATGTTTAACACCTGCATGTAGTGAATCATCACAGTGTCTGAAGAGCTTATCTGCGTTCGCTCAAACAGCGACGAACATATCAGATAGCATTTTGAAACTGTTATTGTGCTTTTGCCGTATTAGTACTATGAGCCGCGATCAATCATTACGTACAAGTCAAGAACACGGCTGAGGCACTACAAAAGCGTGGCAGCCCTACAAGCATTCTGAACGTAACCTAACCTGCCTTTCACCTTCTGAAGGTGGTTGAACATCAAGGTCACCAAGAAAAAAATTACAATTGCATGTTTCGGAAGAAGTAACTGGCATCCAAGCCAACCCAGGTAACCAAGCCAGGTTGGCGGCGGCGCGCTCTGTTCCCGGATACCTCAAGGAGTTGTCAGCAAATGTAGAGGCTCAACTGCAAAGCCAAAGCCTACTGGGGCCCCGGTCGGGTTTCCGAAGAGATGCCAGTGACGGGGCGTACCGACTTTATCTTGAAAGTCGGATTATGCTTTTCAGTACGGTAACATACGATAAGGATCATGTCATATCTTTCTTTTTTTTTGCTACTGCCCTCCTTGTAAAGGGGATAGAACATAGTAGACCAAAAGAGAAAAAGATTGCCTTTAATTTTATTATATGACCATTTTTCATCTATTCTTATAATTTTTATAACATTTTTTTTTCTATTCTATGTTTTTTCTTCTCACGAATACGTCTATCAAAATAAATTAATTGTTGACGTAAACTTGTTGACGGTAGACAACTCCTGCAGCAGGTGCAGAACATGGTCCATAGGGAAAAACGAGCCCACATTGCTCACGCAACACCACTGCCTCAGATATATTTTGTGTTAGCGTTGTTTCTGCAAGCTAATGGAGTCCTCTGTAATGTTTAACACCTGCATGTAGTGAATCATCACTGGACATCGTTGACTATAATAATAACGTATTCAATTACTCGTAATTAATCTTAGTCGATTACCTTTCGCGCGATCTGACAGCGTAGCTCTATATGGATCACAGTGTTCACACGTTGGGCATGTGCAGTGGGTTCTGGTTCATGTGGTTGATCGTTTCAGATTTACACCACAGCTGCATCCCTCTTTTCACCCTCTCGTTGAACGTGGTAAAGTTTTTGTCGTTAGCCTTGAACCTGTAGCTCATCATCAGCTGAGAAATGACGTTATGAATGTGACGTCCAAACAAACTTCCAGGGTTTACAGCTTCTCCTTCAGAGTCATTTAGCGCGGTGATCAGATCTTCGATTTCTACGTGAAAAATTTGTCGTTAATACCACTCTATCGAGATGCCAGTTGGGAAGCAAAATCGTATTTGTTGAGGTTACATACGACAAGGACCATGTCGTATTCTAGCTTGCCTTGTGCCTTGTGAAGGTGGTTGTGTTCAACCATGGTGGTTGTGTGGTGGTGGTTCGTAGTCACAGAGACAAAAATTACAATTGCATGTTTTGGAAGTAGTAACTGGCAACCAAGCCAACCCAGGTAATCAAGCCAGGTCATCGACGGCGCGCTCTGTTCCCGCGCACCTCAAGGAGTTGTCAGCAAATGTAGAGGCTCAACTGCAAAGCCAAAGCCTACTGGGGCCCCGGTCCGGTTTCTGAAGAAATGCCAGTGACAGGGCATACCGACTTTATCTTGAAAGTCGGATTATGCTTGTCAGTACGGTCACATACGATAAGGATCATGTCGGCGTCTTTCTTACTGCGCTCCTTGTGAAGGGGTCAGAACATAGTACCTAGACCAAAAGAGAAAAAGATTGTCTCTTATTATATGACAATTTTTCTTTTATTCTAAATTTGACGTAAACCTGTTGACGGCAAACAACTCCTGCTGCAGCAAGTGCAGAACCTGGTCCATGGGGAAGAACAATGTCAAATCAGTTTGAAATATCAGTGACGCTGTATGGGCCCTCATTACTCACGCAACGCCACTGCCTCAGGAATATTTTGTATTTGCAATGTTTCTGCAAGCTAACGGAGGCCTCTGTAATGTTTAACACCTGCATGTAGTGAATCATCACAGTGTTTGAAGAGCTTATCTGCGTTCGCTCAAACAGCGACGAACATATCAGATAGCATTTTGAAACTGTTATTGTGCTTTTGTCGTAGTAGTACTATGAGCCGCGATCAATCATTACATACAAGTCAAGAACACGCGCCTGAGCGAACATAGCTGAGGTACTACAAAAGCGTGGCAGCCCTACAAGCATTCTGAAGCTGTTATTATACTGGACCCTAAGCTGGTGCATCGGCCGCTTGAATAATTTTGAACTAATAAAAATTTCGTGGGAAGTCACAGACACGCGCCTGAGAGAACACCTTAGAAGTACCACAAACGTGCGGTAGATGTAAAATTATTTTGAAACTGTTGTGTTCAGTTTTCAGTTAACTTACTAAGCATGCATACAGTCTACTGTACCCACTTTCGCACAAAGCAATCATTTCCTCCTAAATCAAGCTCTTGTTGAACATGGTGAAGTTTTTGTCGTTAGCCTGTCGTTCTGTAGCTCATCATCAGCAGCTGACAAATGATGTTATGAATGTGACGTCCAAACAAACTTCCAGGGTTTACAGCTTCTCCTTCAGAATTATGTAATCGGAGATCAGTTCTTCGATTTCTACGTGAAAAATTTGTCGTTAATACCACTCTATCGAGATGCCAGCTGTTGGAAAGTGACATCGGATTCGTTGAGGTCACATACGACAAGGACCATGTCGTATTCTAGCCTGCCTTGCGCCTTGTGAAGGTGGTTGAACATCATAGTCCCAAAGAAAAAAATTACAATTGCATGTTTCGGAAGTAGTAACTGGCAACTAAGCCAACCCAGGTAACCAAGCCAGGTCATCGTCGGCGCGCTCTGTTCCCGGATACCTCAAGGAGTTGCCAGCAATTGTAGAAGCCCAACTGCAGGGCCGAAGCCTACTGGGGCCCCGGTCGGGTTTCCAAAGAGATACCAGTGACGGGGCATACCGACTTTATCTTGAAAATCGAATGATGTTTTTCAGTACGGTCACATACGATAAGGATCATGTCAGCGTCTTTCTTACTGCCCTCCTTGTGAAGTAGTCAGAACATAGTAGACCAACAAAGGAAAAGATTGTCTTTTATTATATGACCATTTTTCTTCTATTTTAAATTTCATCTTCATAAGAATACCTCTATCAACGATCAATTTGACGTAAACCTGTTGACGGCAGACAACTCCTGCTGCAGCAGGTGCAGAACCTGGTCCATGGGGAAGAACAATGTCAAATCAGTTTGAAATATCAGTGACGCTGTATGGGCCCTCATTACTCACGCAACGCCACTGCCTCAGGAATATTTTGTGTTTGCAATGTTTCTGCAAGCTAACGGAGGCCTCTGTAATGTTTAACACCTGCATGTAGTGAATCATCACAGTGTTTGAAGAGCTTATCTGCGTTCGCTCAAACAGCGACGAACATATCAGATAGCATTTTGAAACTGTTATTGTGCTTTTGTTGTAGTAGTACTATGAGCAGCGATCAATCATTACGAGGAAGTCAAGAACACGCGCCTGTGCGAACATGGCTGAGGCACTATAAAAGCGTGGCAGCCCTACAAGCATTCTGAAGCTGTTATTATATTGAAACCTAAGTTGGTCCATGAGCCGCTTGGATAATTTTGTACTAATAAAAATTTCGTGGAAGTCACAGACACACGCCTGAGAGAACATCTTAGAAGTACCACAAACGCGCGGTAGATGTAAAATTATTTTGAAACTGTTGTGTTCAGTTTTCAGTTAACTCACTAAGCATGCATACAGTCTACTGTACTTTCGCACAAGGCAATCACTTCCCTTATTTTCTGCACCCATTTAATTTAGGTGGTTTATATAGGACCACCAGTCTTGGAGATCTTTTGTCTCGTCAGAGTTAGACTGACGAGGTCCGTTTTCATTTTTTCTGCAGCAAGAGCACTTTTTTTACACCTGTGACACTTAATGTAAAGGTAAGTGTCGTAGGTGCGACAAGGAATTAAAATTACATAAAGTGGTCTATCACAGATTGTAGAGCACACTGTGGCACGCTTCAAACCGGACCTAGCACCAGCCCAAACAGCTGCATCCCTCTAATCACCCTCTCGTTGAACATAGTGAAGTTTTTGTCGTTAGCCTGGAATCTGTAGCTCATCATCAGCAGTTGACAAATGACGTTATGAATGTGACGTCCAAACAAACTTCCAGGGTTTACAGCTTCTCCTTCAGAGTCACGTAACTCGGAGATCAGTTCTTCGATTTCTACCTGAAAAATTTGTCTTTAATACCAAAAAAAGCACTTTTATTTAAATAACAGAATGCTGGCCTTTGTCGCTGATGAGTTGGTTTCCTCCTTGCCCTATTTCTTGAGAAGGGGTCAGAACATAATAGATCAAACAAGTTTTTTTTTTTTTAATTTATTACCATTTTTATTTTGTACTAAGTTATTTCTTCTTACGAATACTTCTATCAAAGATAATTTATTGTTGACGTAAACCTGTTGACCTGGTTCATTGGAAAGACAATGTGGTGTATTGGTCCTCATTGCCCACGCAACGCCTTAGAAATCTTTGGTGTTATTAGATAATTATAAATACTTTCGCTTAAGGCAATCTTTTTTTGTTGGTTTTTCTTTCAAATAAAAATACAAAAAGATTAAAATCGGTTCACGCAAATTAAAATTACCACCGAGTACAGCGCCATCTCTTGGGAAAGTGGGTTACTGATTTTTGCATGGGCTATTACTGCGTTCTGTTACATTGTGAGAAATTTGTGCACACGGGTATCTACTATCGCACAAGGCAATCGTTTCCACCGTATATTTGCAATTTCTTAATGTAGATGCTATGTGGACCACCAGTCACGAAGATCTTTTGTGTCTGCAAAACCAGTTCTTACACACCTGTGGCACTGGATGAGCTCACATTACGCACGTAGTGTTGATGTCTAAGTTAAGGGAGGCACCAAGGTTATACATGACCTTACTTCCAGGTTTGGTCGTGTTACTGTTCCAGGCGGGATGTTCAGCATTGAGATCACCCGCTACTATAACGGAGCCACTCAGGCCAAAGAGAGTAGTGAAGCTCGCGTTGAGCTCATCGGACACCTTCTGTTCGATGAGCTCAACGCTCCGGACAGAGGGCTCCCTGGTCTCCCATGTCATGAATATGGCGTAGTTTGGCATGCTCGCCCAGATACTTAACGCATCTGAGCGTCACAAAGCGATTCCTTTGAGAGTGGCCATAAAGTTGGCAGCAGTGGCACTGACCAAATATTGCTGGCCTGAGAGGCTTCTCTATTGAGACACCTGAGAAGGGATAGACGGATTTTACCTTGAAAATTGGGTGTTGCCCCTCGGTAGTGTTGCAGATGACCAGTACCTTGTCATACTCCTCCCAGCTCCACGCCTTTTGTAGGCGGTGTACGCCGTTCACAGGAATACCCTGGACCAGGAGGTTGAAATTGTTGTCCTCTGACAAAATTTCCCTTAAACCACTCGTAGTTGAACATGGTGAAGTTTTTGTCGTTAGCCTTGAATCTGTAGCTCATCATCGTCAGCTGACAAATGACGTTATGAATGTGACGTCCAAACAAACTTCCAGGGTTTACAGCTTTTCCTTCAGAGTCACGTAATTCGGAGATCAGTTCTTCGATTTCTACGTGAAAAATTTGTCGTTAATACCACTCTATCGAGATGCCAGTTTGGAAACAAAATCGGCTTCGGCGGGGTCACATACGGCAAGAACCATGTCGTATTCTAGCCTGCCTTGCGCCTTGTGAAGGTACTTGAACATCGTAGTCCCAAAGAAAAAAATTACAATTGCATGTTTCGGAAGTAGTAACTGGCAACCAAGCCAACCCAGGTAACCAAGACAGTTCGTCGTCAGCGCGCTCTGTTCCCGCGCACCTCAAGAAGTTGTCGGCAAATATAGAGGCCCAACTACAGGGCCGAAGCCTACTGGGGCCCCGGTCCGGTTTCTGAAGAGATGCCAGTGACGGGGCATACCGACTTTATCTTGAAAATCGCATGATGCTTTTCAGTACGGTCACAAACGATAAGGATCATGTCGGCGTCTTTCTTACTGCCCTCCTTGTGAAGGGGTCAGAATATAGTAGACCAAAATAGAGAAATGTTTTTTTTTTATGATTTTTTCTATTCTATGTTTTGTTTTTCTTACCCTTCACAAGAAGTGGGGAGAAGAAAATTTTCCCTTTTGGTCTACACCAAAAGAGAAAATTCTCAGAAAGATCAATTTGACTTAGTTCTAAAACAAGGCGATACATTCTCACTGTGACACGCTTCAAACTGAACATAGTTTGCCATACCATAGAGATATTCCTTAGCACCGTAAAGTTCAGGTCGCCTGTCCCGTTCGACCATTTCACAAGTAACATCAAGACAGTTTCGTCCTGATGTGATACGCTTCTTGAAAACTCACGGTTCACAGGCTTTTTAGTTGTAAACCTAAGGCTGGGTCGGGAGGCAATCCATCTACATCGGGATGTTTGTCAGCCGTCAAGTTGACGGTTGGCGTAAATTTGTTTGGCAACTTGTCAACTAACAACTTGGACGTCATTTATTCCGATGGCCTTGCAAACTCGGAGGATCAGGTTTGACTAGGAGATCCCCCAAGGCCAAAACCTAGCTCCCGATTTGAATTCATTCACGTCCTGTTCAGTAATTTTGCGTTAGGCAATCTTTTCCAGACAATTTTTGTATGGACTTAATGTTGGAGCTGCGTAAGTGCTCAATGTCAGGGCAACAGCGGCGTTAGTAAGCGTTCACCACAGGTAAATGTCGTAGGTGAGACAAGGAATTAAAATTACATAAAGTGGTCTATAACAGATTGTAGAGCAGAGAATTATAAAAACATTCGACACAAATTACCACTGTGCAACGCTTCAAACCGGACCTAGCACCAGCCCAAACAGCTTCATCCCTCTAATCACCCTCTCGTTGAAAATGGTGAAGTTTTTGTCGTTAGCCTGGAATCTGTAGCTCATCATCATCAGCTGACAAATGACGTTATTAATGTGACGTCCAAACAACAAATTCTCTATTGTTTATCCATTACGGTAAGCACAGGGCAATATGTCGAGTTCTTTGGCGACCGATTCGTATTTTCGGAATAGTTTAAGCGCACACGCAAGCGTATACCAACAATTGTGGGTGTGAATATGTTCTCTATCGAGATGCTAGTGACGGGGCATACCGACTTTTTCTTGAAAATCGGAGGATGTTTTTCAGTACGGTCACATACGATAAGGATCATGAAGGTTTTCTCCTTGCCCTATTTCTTGTGAAGGGGTCAGAATATAGTAGACCAAAGAAGATTTTTTTAAATTTCATTACCATTTTTGTTTTATACTTACTAAGTTTTTCCTTTTTACGAATACGTCTATCAAAGATAATTGTTGACGTAAACCTGTTGACCTGGTTCATAGGAAAGACAATCTAGTGTATTGGTCCTCATTGTCCACGCAAGCAACGCCTTAGAAATCTTTGGTGTTATTAGAAAATTATAAATACTTTCGCATAAGGCAATTTTTTAAAAGTTTCAGTGCTTTAAAAGCTTCTTCTTTGTCAGTTGAGTTACCCCAAAAGATAAACCCATATGTGAGTACAGATTCTGTTGGACCACAGTACGCTGAGAGTAGCAATTCTCTGTTAACCTGTCGTGACAAAATGTACAAAACATATGCACTACTACTGATTCTTTTAGTCAGCGCGCTCTACATGGGCCTTCCAATTTAAATTTCGATCTTTTTGATTTTTGTTATCTATATATATAAAAATCAATTGCTGTTCGTTAGTCTCGCTAAAACTCGAGAACGGCTGGACCGATTTGGCTGATTTTGGTCTTGAAATATTCGTGATAGTTCAGGGAAGGTTTAAACGGTGAGAACGAAAAAAAAAAAAATAGGCGAAACGAAGTTTGCCGGGACAGCTAGAACCGATTTAGCTGAAAATTGGCAGGGAGGTAGTTTAGAGCCAGGAGAATGACATAGGATACATTTTTTTTTTTTTTTTTTTAGAGTAGGGTAGAGTAGGGTAGAGTAGGGTAGAGTAGGGTAGAGTAGGGTAGAGTAGGGTAGAGTAGGGTAGAGTAGGGTAGAGTAGGGTAGAGTAGGGTAGAGTAGGGTAGAGTAGGGTAGAGTAGGGTAGAGTAGGGTAGAGTAGGGTAGAGTAGGGTAGAGTAAGGTAGAGTAGGGTAGAGTAGGGTAGAGTAGGGTAGAGTAGGGTAGAGTAGGGTAGAGTAGGGTAGAGTAGGGTAGAGTAGGGTAGAGTAGGGTAGAGTAGGGTAGAGTAGGGTAGAGTAGGGTAGAGTAGGGTAGAGTAGGGTAGAGTAGGGTAGAGTAGGGTAGAGTAGGGTAGAGTAGGGTAGAGTAGGGTAGAGTAGGGTAGAGTAGGGTAGAGTAGGGTAGAGTAGGGTAGAGTAGGGTAGAGTAGGGTAGAGTAGGGTAGAGTAGGGTAGAGTAGGGTAGAGTAGGGTAGAGTAGGGTAGAGTAGGGTAGAGTAGGGTAGAGTAGGGTAGAGTAGAATAATCTGTTGCCGGGAGCGAAGCCGCGGGCAAAAGCTAGTCTATATATATAAAAATCAATTGCTGTTCGTTAGTCTCGCTAAAACTCGGGATCGGCTGGACCGATTTGGCTGATTTTGGTCTTGAAATATTCGTGATAGTTCAGGGAAGGTTTAAACGGTGAGAACGAAAAAAAAAAAATAGGCGAAACGAAGTTTGCCGGGACAGCTAGAACCGATTTAGCTGAAAATTGGCAGGGAGGTAGTTTAGAGCCAGGAGAATGACATAGGATACATTTTTTTTTTTTTTTTTTTAGAGTAGGGTAGAGTAGGGTAGAGTAGGGTAGAGTAGGGTAGAGTAGGGTAGAGTAGGGTAGAGTAGGGTAGAGTAGGGTAGAGTAGGGTAGAGTAGGGTAGAGTAGGGTAGAGTAGGGTAGAGTAGGGTAGAGTAGGGTAGAGTAGGGTAGAGTAGGGTAGAGTAGGGTAGAGTAGGGTAGAGTAGGGTAGAGTAGGGTAGAGTAGGGTAGAGTAGGGTAGAGTAGGGTAGAGTAGGGTAGAGTAGGGTAGAATAGGGTAGAGTAGGGTAGAGTAGGGTAGAGTAGGGTAGAGTAGGGTAGAGTAGGGTAGAGTAGGGTAGAGTAGGGTAGAGTAGGGTAGAGTAGGGTAGAGTAGGGTAGAGTAGGGTAGAGTAGAGTAGGGTAGAGTAGGGTAGAGTAGGGTAGAGTAGGGTAGAGTAGGGTAGAGTAGGGTAGAGTAGGGTAGAGTAGGGTAGAGTAGGGTAGAGTAGGGTAGAGTAGGGTAGAGTAGGGTAGAGTAGGGTAGAGTAGAATAATCTGTTGCCGGGAGCGAAGCCGCGGGCAAAAGCTAGTTAAGAGATAAAATTATTTTTAATTATGTCACTTGGCTAGCTTGGAGCCAAGAACATAGAATCTTTTCTGTTTAAGTTATGTTTTGTGACTTTGTCTTCCGAATTAATCACCGGCTTAATTTTGTCAACAAAATAACTATAAAATATATTTGAAATACATTTGGGGTCCGAGATAATTTCATTATTGTTAATTTTGATTTTATCAATATTATTTTTTGGTATATTTAATTTTGTCAAGTACTGGTCGACTGGTGGTAGAACTAACGTCCGCCAGTGACCTCTCTCGTGCTCTCCGATGAGCACCAGCCCAAACAGCTGCATCCCTCTAATCACCCTCTCGTTGAACATGGTGAAGTTTTTGTGGTTGGCCTTGAATCTGTAGCTCATCATCATCAGCTGACAAAAGACGTTATGAATGTGACGTCGTCTGAAATATCAGTGGCGCTGCGTGGGCCCTCATTGTCCACGCAATGCCTCTGCCTCAGGAATATTTTGTCATTGCGTTTTTTCTGCAAGCTGACGGAGTCCTCTGTAATTTTGTAACACCTGCATGTAGTGAATCATCACTGGACATCGTTGACTATAACAATTACTCGTAATTAATCTTAGTCGATTAATTTTAATTTTCTTTAAAATTAAAACCTAGCTCCCGACTCCTCGTCATAACCTTTCGCGCGATCTGGCAGCGTAGCCCTATATGGATCACAGTGTCCACACGTTGGGCATGTGCAGTGGGTTCTGGTTCATGTGGTTCGGGTTCGTCTCAGATTTACACCACAGCTACATCCCTCTATTCACCCTCTCGTTGAACGTGGTAAAGTTTTTGTCGTTAGCCTTGAACCTGTAGCTCATCATTAGCTTGGCGAGGAAATCGGGGTCCACGAGGACGGAAAAGGCCCTGGCCTCCCAGTTTAAACATATTGTGTAGTTGTCCAGGTTGTCCAGGATGTCCGCTTCATCTGTAAGTGGGAATGGGGGATGTGATTGCTATGCTTAGTTCCGGGCACAATCAGGCGTTTAGGAGCTATCTTAAAAAGTACATAATCTACAAATACTTAACCAAAAGCGTAGCTACGAAGTTCTTTGTAATTTTAAAAAACCTGCGTGAAGTGAATCATCGTGGGAGAATTAAATATGTCCGATAACATCTCCAGAATGTCAGCAGGGCTTTGTCGCGTTCTCTCTAATATAACGGAGTTCCTCAACCCAAAGAGAACAGTGAGGTTGCTGGTGAGAGCGATGGAATCGTCTGGTAATAGAGACGAGGAAGTAACCAATCACCGTCATCTCCTCCTACTACACAGTAGATGGAGATGACGGTGTTTGGTTGGTCTATTTGGAGAATTGTGTCACAGGAGAAATTAGAGAGAAGGAGGAAGAGGGTGCGAGTCTTATCGTTGCGAACTATGCGATAGTTGGCATTTTTAGGAACCAGCCCGAGCAGCTGCATCCCTCTAATCATCCTCTCGTTGAACATGGTGAAGTTTTTGTCGTTAGCCTGGAATCTGTAGCTCATCATCATCAGCTGACAAATGACGTTATGAATGTGACGTCCAAACAAACTTCCAGATTGACATTAGTTTTAGGAATCCGGGTTCGGAGCAACAAATTCTCTATTGTTTATCCATTACGGTAAGCACAGGGCAATTTGTCGAGTTCTTTGGCGACCGATTCGTATTTTCGGAATAGTTTAAGCGCATATGCAAGCGAATACCAACAATTGTGGGTCTGAATGTGTTCTCTACCGAGATGCCAGTGACGGGGCATACCGGTGTTATCTTTAAATCGGAGAATGCTTTTCAGTATGGTCACATACGATAAGGATCATGTCGGCATCTTCTTGCCCCACTTGTTGTGAAGGCTTTAGAACAAAGTAAACCAAAAATTAAAAAGAATTTTTATTTTATTTGATGACCATTTCTCTTCTATGATTTTCTTCTAAGATTTTTATTTTTCAAAATGCGTCTATCAAAGATCAATTGGTCGTAAACCTATTGACGGCAGCCAGCTCCTTGCGCAGCAGCTGCAGAACCTGGTTCAGTGGCGCTGCGTGGGATGTTGTTGCCCTTATTTATTGTGTTCACAGTCGGCCGTCGAGTCTGCATAGTCGACTATGCTATCTATCATCATCTTTCTGGCATCCGGGATGATTTCATTTCATTTCATTTCATTTATTCAACAATTACAATTGTATGCGAATATTGATGAAGACTTTTGTGGCCCAGATGGTTACCCCTGACCATACCTTCAGCTCTATTCGTCAAGAGGCTCCCATCCCATTTCATTCCATCGTATTCAGGGCCGCGTAATGCCAAAGGTATTAAGTCCGCCTCTGTACATTTGTGCGCCCAGGTCGCGCTAATGGTCCTGGACTTGGGTGTCCTCTGGTGGTTGGCGGCACGTCGCTACCTGTGTCGAGATGGCGACAGTCCCCGCCCGCCTGTTCCGCATTTCCTTCTGAAACACGGGGCACCTGACGTTACACGCCGGGTGTGGGCCACCGCAGTTCGCGCAGGTGGCCGGCTCTTCTCTGGGGCGTGGGCAGTCCTTTGCCACGTGCCTGTCTCCACATCGAAAGCAGGCGAGCGGGTGGTGACACTGGTTTGGCGACGTGTGTGTGTGTGTGCCTAAATTTTTGGCACCTGCAGCACTGTGCTTTGCTTCGATCTTGACACCATGCATGTTCAAAAACGTGATGGAATCGTTTATACGACGCGCATCCTCTGTGCGCCGCAGCACGACGTGGAGGACGCAGCCGGATCTTCCTTGGCGCCCTCTAATGTGACGCACTCAAAAGAGTAAACTAAATGCACGATTATTGCATACTAGCATCGTTGAGTTAAAATACAAGTAATGGTCGACTGGTGGTAGAACTAACGGCCGCCATTTTTATTTATTTTTTAATGGTTTTACATCTTCTCCTTCAGAGTCACGTAACTCGGAGATCAGTTCTTCGATTTCTACCTGAAAAATTTGTCTTTAATACCAAAAGCAGTTTTTTTAAATAACAGAATGCTAACCTTTGTCGCTGATGAGTTGGTTTCCTCCTTGCCCTATTTCTTGTGAAGGGGTCAGAACATAGTAGACCAAACAAGTTTTTTTTTTAATTTATTACCATTTTTATTTTGCAAGTACAAAGTTATTTCTTCTTACGAATACGTCTATCAAAGATAATTGTTGACGTAAACCTGTTGACCTGGTTCATTGGAAAGACCATGTGGTGTATGATCCGCAACGTCTTAGAAATCTTTGGAGTTATTAGAAAATTATAAATACTTTCGCTTAAGGCAATTTTTTTTTGTATTTTTTTTTTCTAAAAATACAAAAAGATTAAAATCGGCTCACGCAAATTACTAATAATACTAATTTTTGCATGGGCTACTACTGCGTTCTGTTACATTGTGAGAAATTTCTGCGCACGGGTACCTACTATCGCACAAGGCAATCGTTTCCACCGACTATTTGCAATTTCTTAATGTAGACGCTATGTGGACCACCAGTCACGGAGATCTTTTGTCTCGTCAGGGTTATGACTGGGATCTCTTCAGGGATATTACTGACGGAGTCCGTTTTAATTTTTTCAGCAGAAAAACAGTTCTTATACACCTGTGGCACTGGATGAGCTCACATTACGCACGTAGTGTTGATGTTAATGTTAAGGAAGGTACCAAGGTTATACACGACCTAACCTCCAGGTTTGGTCGTGTTGCTGTTCCAGGCGGGATGTTCTGCATTGAGATCACCCGCTAATATAACGGAGCCACTCAGGCCAAAGAGAGTAGTGAAGTTCGCATTGAGCTCATCGGACACCCTCTGTTCGATGAACTCAACGCTCCGGACAGAGGGCTCCCTGGTTTTCCATGTCATGAATATGGCGTAGTTTTACATGCTCGCCCAGATACTTAACGCATCTGAGCGTCACAAAGCGATTCCTTTAGGAGTGGCCATAAAGTTGGCAGCAGTGGCACTGATCAAATATTGCTGGTCAGAAAGGCTTCTTGAGACACCTGAGAATGGATAGACGGATTTTACCTTGAAAATTGGGTGTTGCACCTCGGTAGTGTTGCAGATGACGAGTACCATGTCATACTCCTCCCAGCTCCTCGCCTTTTGTAGGCGGTGTACGGCTTGCACAGGAATACCCTGGACCAGGAGGTTGAAATTGATGTCCTCTGTCCAAATTTCCCTTAAATCACTCGTAATTGAACATAGTGAAGTTTTTGTCATTAGCCTTGAATCTGTATCTCATCATCATCAGCTGACAAATGACGTTATGAATGTGACGTCCAAACAAACTTCCAGGGTTTACAGCTTCTCCTTCAGAGTCACGTAACTCGGAGATCAGTTCTTCGACTTCAACGTGAAAAATTTGTCGTTAATACCACTCTATCGAGATGCCAGTTGGGAAGCAAAATCGTATTTGTTGGGGTTACATACGACAAGGACCATGTCGTATTCTAGCCTGCCTTGTGCCTTGTGAAGGTGGTTGTGTTCAACCATGGTGGTTGTGTGGTGGTGGTTCGTAGTCACAGAGACAAAAATTACAATTGCATGTTTTGGAAGTAGTAACTGGCAACCAAGCCAACCCAGGTAATCAAGCCAGGTCATCGACGGCGCGCTCTGTTCCCGCGCACCTCAAGGAGTTGTCAGCAAATGTAGAGGCTCAACTGCAAAGCCAAAGCCTACTGGGGCCCCGGTCGGGTTTCCGAAGAAATGCCAGTGACAGGGCATACCGACTTTATCTTGAAAGTCGGATTATGCTTTTCAGTACGGTCACATACGATAAGGATCATGTCGGCGTCTTTCTTACTGCTCTTCTTGTGAAGGGGTCAGAACGTCACAGACACACGCCTGAGAGAATATCTTAGAAGTACCACAAACGCGCGGTAGCTGTAAAATTATTTTGAAACTGTTGTGTTCAGTTAACTTACTAAGCATGCGTACAATCTACTTTACATTCGCACAAAGCAATCATTTCCTCCATTTTTCGTTGCGATCGGGCCCTACCAGGGTCTGGCGCGAAAGGATAGACACCTCAAACGAAACCAAGAGTGTGGCTAAAAGAGTGCTTGGAGAATTAGGTTTGATTCTCCAAGCACTCTGCCCTGCATTGTGGTTATTTGTTGTACCGCAGCAGGTGCAGAATCTGGTTCATTGAGAAGAACAATGTCAAGTCAATTTGAAATATTATACCACCTGTATGTAGTGAATCATCACTGGACATCGTTGACTGATAACATTCCCCACAGTGCCTGAAGAGCTTATCTGATTTTCACTATTTTTATTAAAAATAGTTACTACCTATTTATTTATATCCTATACGTATACAGGTACTCAAAATAGTATATTAAACGCATAATTATTGCATACTGGCCTCATAGAGTTAAAGTCTTGAACCCCACGCGAACGCCGGAGTTCGCACACCTATTGTCTTTCTATTATGTCTCATGGTCGACTGGTAGTGAAACTATCGTCCGCCAGTGACCTCTCTCGTGCTCTCCCATGAGCACCAGCCCAAACAGCTGCATCCCTCTAATCACCCCCTCGTTGAACATGGTGAAGTTTTTGTCGTTACCCTGAACAAAAAGATCTCAACGGTCTAGCCATGGTTTAAAGTTAGGTTAGGGGTAAGAGAAAGGCGAGTAAGCCATCGAGGGTGACTCCGATCGGCTACGAAAGACCCTGGCTTGTAGATCAATACAATATAATAATAACTACGAAATGAGCGAGGCGGAGAGGCAATAGCCGTTTTTGAAATACGTTACGTTGCGTCGTCGATAATACCGACAATAATAGTAGTTGGCAGATGGTGATAGGAAGGGCTACATGTGCTAGTTAGGACGGTCGGCTAGCGCCGTATTTGGCAAAGTTATCGAAGTCGGGGGTGTTATCCCAATGCAATCGCCGAACCCCTCCAGGGCTACACGAGTCGTGAGCTAGATTTTCGCATTGGGCGATCTCCTAATCAAACCTAATCCTCGAAACTCTCACCGGCTAAGTAGTAGAAAACAGCTACACACCTGAGGTCGGTTATACATATATTGCTGTCTTTTCATATTATTCAAATCTCAAAAAAATACTTCTATTCCTATTTCAATGCCCGATGGGTATCGTACAGGTTGTTACGGTTTCCGAAGATAATAAAATCATTCCTCATATGTATTTATACTTTCGCTTTTATAATTCTATATTGTATCGTAATTTATAAATAAAACGTTGCAAAGCCTCCCGTTTGCAATGTTTTGTATTTTCTTCAATGATTTGTTTTGTACTTTTCAATGTTTTGTTTTTTATATTTCATTAGTTTTGTTTTGTATGTATGTTTCAATTATTTGTATTTTTTTTTTAATTTTTGTAACTATATTTTAATATTAACTTGTTCTATCTTTTTAATATAACTGATTTAGGTGCCATGTTGACCATAGCTACAAGAGTGTTGAAGATCCCCCTGTGTCGAACACCTGGTGTAAGTAACAGCACAGTAGACAGGATGTACATCAGAAATATGTTGTTGATAGAAAACGCCACCCAAGCCAAAGTTATCAAAAAATTGATGGAAAGTATGTAGTACATACAAGGGCTAGTTTGTTTCAATGAATAGAAGTGTCGCACATTGTGCAAACTTTTATTGTAAGTAGTCATAATACTTTTACAAATTTCTTCATAGGTATTTTCCTGTTCTTAGGTCCACGCAGAAGGTACCTACATATAGCGAATTTATTATTATTATTATAAAACATGTTTTGTTTTGTATTATTCCATTAGATGTTTGTTCTGTATTTATCAATGTTTTGTTTTGGTATATTTCTAAGTATTGTTTTATAATTTTTGCAAAGTTTTGATGTTTAATTTTTTGTATGTTTTTTTTGTGTTATCAATATGTTGTTTCGTATTTTACAATGTTTTGTTTTGTGTTTTTTAAAGATTTTATGTTTTTTTATGTTATTATTTTGTAGGTATATTTTAATGTTACCTTTATTTAACCATTTTCGTTAATAATGTGTGTTTTTACGGACGTAAACTTAATAATATGTGTATTAACTATATTTAGACAAATAAAAAAAAACATTTTGGAAACCTGTTCTTTCATTTTAAAAACATTATTTTTACCTATTATTTTTTGCATTCACCTAACGCCAATTCGCATCATCTCACCACACACGCTGGGCGTACTGTCCACGGACGCGTATTCGTCATCACACGCTTGTTGTTCGCCTGCGTGAAGCGACCGTACTAAACTATGAAACTGTCGACGAGGCGGCCACGTCGCGCCGTCGTATCACGTCTATGGAACCACGCGTCTGTAGACAACAAGCCATAGTTTTGTATGTAAGCTTCACGCAGGCGTACACCAAGCGTATAATGACGAATACGCTTCTATGAAGCTACGCGTCTGTGACAGTAGGACTTAGGGTCGCCGAATGTTTGCACGCATGTGAAGAGCCGTCAGACATGCATTCGCAAACTTAGCGGATTTGCAAATGGGTTCGCGTACTCAATTTGCGAAACTGTTTGCGCTTATTCCTACACTTGCTTTCGAATGTCTCAGTCTTGCATGCGATTTTCTTAGTATTTCTCTTTTTTTCAATTCTGCAATCAACATTGAACATTAAAGGGAAATGATTTTTTTATTTTTTTCCCAAGCAGCATTATTCATTTGTACTGGTTTGAGCGCGCGTGAGATGTCGTGTCCATGAGCGGTGTCTATGTGTGCGTTGCTCGAGCGCACTTTGTACTTAGATTGTCTCATGTACTATTCCAGGTTGCTTGGGAGAGATCGCAGAATGGGATGAATGGAATGGGATTAGGCCGCCCATTGTATAAATTTGTTTAATTTTTAGTTTTTGTGAGTATTTTGGTGAATAATAGAGTATTTAATAAATAGCATTTAATGAATAAATATCTCTCTTTTGTCGTATAATCGTATTAATAAGATGACAACATCAGGCTGCCACTGGACGACCATAGGATTGAGGAGTGACACAGGAGGTCGAGGAACGATGCGAGCGGGTAAAACGTGAAACTTGAATGGCGCTTACAGTTGAAACAACCAGCGCCATCTATAATTTTCGGTCGAAGTTATGGCAGCTCCATGGCGCCATCTAGCATCTATATTGAGAGTGTTTGCGGACGTGGAACCAGGGTCTCAAGTCTGCTATTACAATAGTGTCAAAATAGTCGATCATTGATTTCATAATTGTTGATTTTGACAAGTTCGGTAGTCTACTCACATGATGGCGTCATTATGACTTTCCAATGATCAACCACTGGCACTTCATTGAAATCATTTTTTCAAAATGGTAATCTCGTACATAATGACAAATGAATATTTGACATTATGCGATAAATTAATAAAATTTTGACAGTACCTTAAATCCGTGACTTACAATTAGAATGTTATTGTGCAGTTATTCTTTTTAATTTATTACAAAACAGCTTATACCACAATTTTATTACGATTACGAACTTTCAACAAAATGACAATGGAATCGTGTTGGAATGACAATATTTTGAAAATAGCAGACTTGGCCCCCTGAACGTCATTTGCATCATTTTCGTGCTCGTAAACTTACTTGCGACAAAAACTCGTTCATGAACAACAGGCTCTCGTATAAAATTGTAATCTTTCTAAATAAATCCTGTAAAGTACCCTCGAATACACCTGTCATTGAAGAGTTCCTGCTCCTATGTCACTTGCTAGTTGTTACACACCTACCTACACTTACAAGCTTAAAACACACACTTATGACGTCGTCTCTTTCAAGGAGTTGTCAGCAAAGCCGGTCTCTTTCTGAAAGTAAGGCTTGGCCCCAGTGCGAAGGGCAGAGAAGTAGCGGGGTGGGGTGTTTAGTCAGTAAGAGTCTGACACTGTTTTCCACTCCACCCAAGAGCGCGATTCGTCATCTTTTAAGCCTCCTCTAACTATCAATTTTGTTTGACAAATATGTTTGTCAACTTCACGTTGTCATCAAACAGTAGCTTTAGCGATCAAAAGTTAATATTTTGTCCCTAATGCTAATCAACCTATTACTTTCTACTATGTTGGACGTAGCGTAGCATCCTCCATGACAAAGACAACTGAGATATTGGTTTTCAAAGTCAAAGTCAAAATCATTTTATCCCAAATAAACCATTTACAGGCACTTTTGAAATGTCAAGTCTGTCTGTCCTAAAAAAATGATGCTAATTGCACATTCCAAAGCGTAGGTCTCTATGGACAAGAATGTGCTAGAAAGTCCATGGACACTCTTTTCAATTATGGTAAGTATTACAAATATCTGGGTTACATGTTTCTTGTCGATACTAATATGTGAGAACAATGTAAATAATAGTAATAAATAAAAAAAAACAATTCTAAATACTGATATTAAAATAAACCATAGAAAGCTAAGAGATGACCAATCTCAACTGACAGCGCCCGTTCACGGACATGACGCATATATCAGCACTACTTGGCTCGCCGTCCAATCGTCTGGTAACCATTCGGACCAAGCCCAGTCGTCAACGGCGCACACTGTTCCCGCGCGCCTCAAGGAGTTGTCAGCAAACCGTAGGGACCCTGCAAAAGGGTCGAAGCCAACTGGGGCCATGGGTTCGCGTCTGAAAGGAAGGCTCTGGTCCTGGTGTATATGGCAACGTTGGAATGGGGTAGGTTGTTTAGTCAGTAAGAGTCTTACACTTGTTTCCCGCTCCGCCGAAGGGTGGGACTCGTCATTGGATGATTTTTACCTACCTAAAAAAAAAAAAAAGCACCACTTAGCTCAACCATTTTATAGGGACCGAATAATGCAACACACGCGCCACCATCAGTGAGACATTTAAGGTTGACAAACAATACCATTTACGTTCAAACTTGTTTGTCAAACATAACTTCAATTACCATTTTCATCAAAAATGACAAAAAACGCGTCAACAAAACTGTCAAATAATTTGACAAACGATTTGATCGTGTACAGGGCGCTTTATTTCGTGTTTCATAACTTCCTGTTAATTGTTCTAGAACATTCTGTTGCTAGAATATTCTTATAGATCTGACAACGTCGCGTCCATTTCCGTAATGTTTGTATAAATTGTAATGCTGGGGTTACACATTGGGATGAAGATTATGTTTTATATATTTAACTGACTTCGCAACTAGGAGCTTTTATGAAGGTTCTATGAAGTAACTTCACGTAAAACAATAAGCTGCTTTACGTTCCAAATAAGAATAGGAAAGCTAATGACCTCGACCTGTCAAATATTGAATAAAAAGAGCGGTTTGTAAAAAATAGGTATTATTTATACGCAATAAATAATTTTGCTTTGTATTTTATTTTATTTTATTTTCTTCGGAAAACTTACAGCTAGGACAGGACAGATAGTTGAAAAATAGTGAAAGAAGGCCAATTACAAGTTTCCACAGATAGTATTAGAGTAGAACAAGAAACAGTAGACAGATATGAAAGAAGAAAGAAGTAAAGGCGCTCAGAGCAAATACCTTACAGTAGCATAAAACATATTAATTATTTTCAAAAAATCTAGCACACATCGTGGTCTTAAGCTTAGAGAGGCTGGTGGAGAATAGGTCTAAATCATCAACCCTTACACACAGTGCGTTGTATGCTTTGCTAGCTCTGATCATAAAAGAGTTTTGTCGGTAAATACACCGCACTGAGGGAACATATAAAGGTCGATGATTCCTTAATGTAAAAGATGGGACACGCTATTACTAAGTGTTAGTTAATTCTAGATGAAGTCAAAATGTAATTGTTTAATATAAATTAGCTAAATAAATGGTTTTAAGCAATTAATTATTATTATAATAGCTTAAAAGCATATTGCTTTTGCTTATTTTCTTTCTTATTTTCATTGTTAGGTACAACACCCCTTTTCTTTCATTTATCACTACTCAGACACATTACGGGATGGAGTGCTTAGTCAGTAAGAGTCTGACACTGTTTCATGCTCCGCCAAAGAACGGAATTCGTCATTGGATGATTTTTACCCACCATAAAAAACGACGATTTATGAGGTTTTCGAAGAGAAGCGGCTAGGCGTCTCTGGTAGACGCGAACTGTTGAGGGAACGATATCCCACTCCTTCTAACTTCATCCCCCCGGCAGAACATCTGCCACCGGGATACGAACTGCAGTGGTCAATCTGGAAATCCCTGAACAGACTGCGGGTTTAAGTTGGTCGCTGCAGAGATAATCTGTAATCAGTAAATCTTCCTTGACCCATCGCAAGTACAGTGCCAGTGCGGAGCCCCTTCACAGAATATGCGTCACATCCTTTCCTGTTCAGCGTGCACTACCACCTGCACCTTTAATGACTTGTACGAGGCCACTGAAAGTGCTGGCCAGGTGGCTCAATATTGGTCGGACAAAATTTGAGTCAGATTTGACACGAAAAGAAGAAGAGGACCATAAAAAATAAACATAAAACCTCGAATCAATTTTGTTTCGCTTTCTGTAACCACATTTTAGAGTTAGAATTACAATCGTTTGTTAATCATTTTATAATTATATAGTATAATAAATTTTATGACAACGCACATGTCTGGTACAGCCATTACACTATTTCTCTTGTTTTTGAGGGTAGTTGTGCACAAAATTGTATTTCTGAAGGTAGTTGTATTAAGGTGTATTGTTCCACAGTCGCGTCATGTTGCCACTCTTCCATCCCCGCTGCCACACATTCACACGACCAGCGCAGCGGACGCTAGACGACATTTTGTTTAAAACAGTTCATTTCTTGTTGGAAGTTGGTGAAGACTTGTAGTGACAGTAAAAACTTCGAAATATTGAAGTTATTATGGGTAAGTTATTTAAATCTGTAACGCTGTTCAATATGAGATGTTTAGGCACTTGAAGGAGAGATATATACGACTGTTGATGATTTTAAATCCAACATCTCGCTGTTATCTGCCTTATGCGGACAGCCTCCTCATTGCGGACCATGGCATGAAATCAAGGCCTGGCGCAAGAGGTTGCCACCGCCAATCTCCCCAACGAGGACACAGCGTTGTTCTTCCCAAGCAGGGCACAACTCATCCGTGTGCTCGACCGTGTCCTCTGTGCGGGCCACACCCGGGCGTCAAATCCGTTGCAGAAACCTCCTAAACTTACCATGTCCGGTGAGAACCTGCGTCATGCGGAAGGTGAGGACGCCGTGAGATCTTTCCAGCTATTTATTAGAACTCCATGCAACACAAAGGTACACTGCTAGACCAGAGGTAGAACTGCTAGACCAATTTTGTGCAAACTTTACATAAACCATCTACTAAATAGTCTGAACAAAGCCTACACATTTGGGTTGGATAGGTGAGCCCGTTCTGGAGTTATAAAATTACAACGAAAAGTGGCTTTGATTTTTATACATATTGATTACAGTATTCAAAAGTTAAATACTGTTCTAATGTTTAAAGTTTAAAAAACATTGATTTATGTTTTTTAAACTTTAAACATTAGAACAGTTAATTCATTTGTTTTTTCAGATCGTAACGTTCCACGAAAACAGCCGACTATGACCGAGCGTTACCGAGCTCTGTCGGTTATGAAGCATCGCCCGTTCCGTTGAAGCTAGCGCTATGTTCCATCTTGTTGTACAAAGAGGCAGGCAGGGTGCAGGGTGTGATACCGCCGCAGCAGTTGTTACAAGATAATGTAACCAGCAAGAATAAAGCTGGAAAATGTTGCAGGTGAGAAATTATATCCGTTAATTTCAATTGTGTAGGTAGTAACCAAAAATAAAAAAATCAAATCATTTATTTGCATAAAATGTGGGTAGAAGTTTTTAGGATTCCGTATACAAAGGGTAAAACGGGACGTTTTGACTAGTACCTGGATCACACGTACCGATTTTCCAGCGTATAGTTAGCCTCGTGGAAGTCAGCTGTAGTTACATCACGCTGCTCGCGGCTGGAAGCTGATCTGCTAACTAAACAAATGACTGACGCTCATTACAGATCTACCTAAAATTGTACACGTTGATTTTTATTTTGTAAGCAGAAGCAAAAATAAAAAATTCAAATAATTTATTTGCACAGAATGTGGGTAGTAATTTTTTTAAAGTTCCGTACCTGAATAGGAGAAACGTAACCCTTGTAGGATCACTTTTTTGTCCATCTGTCTGTCAAGACTTGAGTTTGTAAGGAGCTCTCAGCGTGAGAGTCCGAATCGCACTAGTTTACTCAGTTTTTAGGGGTCCTTAGTAAACATTATAGTTTTGCCAAGTTTGTCTGTCTGTCCGCGGATAATCTCAGCGACCGTTAGCACTAAAAGCTGAAATTTGGTATCAATATGCTGATAAAGTGCAAAAACAAAAAGTGGAAAGAAAAGTTTATTAGGGTAGCCCCTACACTTAAAATGTGTGATTTTTTTTCATTTCTACCCTAACTTGTGATATATTTGTTGGATGGGTATATTCCTCAGCCATACAGCGAACGCCGGCGTTCGCGGGTACTATAGCGAACGCCGGCGTTCGCGGGTATTAACGGAAAGTTATTTATCTATAAAAACTTTTTTTTTACGTTCTTGGATAAATATCAAAATACCCTACAAAAAAATTTATCAAATATTGTACGTTAATAGTTTCCTTTATTACCCGCGAACGCCGGCGTTCGCTATAGTACCCGCGAGCGCCGGCGCTCGCTTGGGTGTCAAGGGGTTAAATACTATTAGGGGTCCGGTAAAATAATTTTCGGATAATGTTAATATTTTTGGAAATTTCGCTCCAAAAGTAAAAAACAATGCGCCCTCTAACTTTTAACCCATAAGGTTAAAACTATGAAATAATCTTAATAGCAACAACAACTTTACTAAGCCTTTCTAAGGAAAAAATTTTGAGCATGGTAGAATGAATATTTATTGAAAAAAAATTAAAACTAATTTCTGTACTAAAATCGTAATCTCTCCGTACCTATATGCAAGCATATTTTTTACATTGTGACATATTCTATTTACCTGAAAGTATCTGCTATCAAATAAAAATAAAATAAAAGATTAAAATCGGTTCATGCAATCAAAAGTTACCACCGGGTACAGCGCCATCTGTCAGGAACTTGTGTTACTTATTTATACATGGGCTACTTCACTCTGAAGTCGTAGTTCAAGGGTTCTGTTACATTGATGACCAAACTTGAAGTAACGAAAAAAAAAATCAGCAAGTTAGGCGAATATAAATGTACTGACTAGCAGATTTTTCAGCCTAAAGACGTTCACTGTTGGACATAGGCCTCTTCAGTTTAAAGGGTGCGCTCTCGGCTACATTCTAGCATTTCAACGAATGTTATCTTAGTTTGTGTGTTTGGTTCATCAATGCATATGAACTTAGTACGCACTAGATTACGCGTTCTGTACAATCACTAGCCGCACTAGTGCGGAAAACAGAAAACTTGCGTTCCTAAAAGCAGTAAGAGGGCTTTCGAATAAGTGTATTGAAATACACTTTAATTACGCTTTCGTTAATTTCAGGAGCTCTCAGTCCTCATAGCTTCGGTTGCTGTCGAAGATCTCCACTATCCGGTGCTGGGAGCTAGTTACTAGATGGCAGCACTGTCACTTCATACGTCAAACGGAAATAACCTTAAACCCATCTGACGCCGTGGATAGAAGTGGAACCAACGTACCCAGTATGAAAATTGACAAGGTTTGTCATTATTTAGTTCATCGACAGCGCCGTCATCACAGAACCTGTTAATATAATGACACTAGCAGTCTCGATAAACGTTGTCGTGGTCAGATCATAGACATTGATCATTTCATGATATTCGTTAAAGTTTGATGACATTTCAATCCCCGTTTGACATACTTTGTATAGACCTGTTATTACCATAGAAATGCTACATCAATGATATGATCAAACGATGATTGACATATCATCAAATGTTAACGTTTAAACAATCTGGCCAATTTTATTTGACCATAATTTACATGAAATGTTTTTTTTTGCGTGGCAATGCTTGCAGGCACTTTTCCCATAGATATTGATTTGGATGAATTTTTTGATGCCCTATAAATCATTTGTGTATATTAATATAATATTGTTGATTTATTGAGCTTTGGTTATTATTAGAATAATATTGAAATGTTTATTATTTGACCCCCGACTGAGTGGTGGCCGAGTGGTAACGACCCCGACTTACGAGTCGTAGGTCGCGGGTTCAAACCCAGCCAGGCGCACTACTTTGTGTAATTTCTTTCATCACCACTGCTCTCAAAACGGTGAAGGAAAACATCGTGAGGAAACCGGCATGTCCTAGAACCAAAAATTCGAAGACACGTGACATCCACCAATCCGCACTGGGCCCGCGTGGTGAATTATGGCCCATTCCCTCTCCCAGAGAGAGGAGGCCTGTGTCCCTGCAGTGGGAACATTAAAAGGCTGATGATGATGATGATAATATTTGAAAAATACAAAAAAAATAATTCTATGAGCTGGCCACGACATTTACACAAATCGGTCACGCTGTTCAAGATATGTTAGGTGGGAACACACGAATAGAAGAATAACACAAATATCTGTGTAGGTACAATACGTGGCGAATAAGTTGAACTACAATGGCGATAGACGCAGTCACAGATTGTTGGGTTTTAATCGAAGTGTGACACTGCGGAGGGCTGCGCGTAACCATAGCAACGGTAGACATTTGAGTTCTACTTATTTGCCGCGTATATATCGATGCCTCCCACGTAAGTTGTTGTAACCCCAAAAATGCAATTTTACAGGAGAGCGTTTTAAAGATACTTTTTGCGATACAAGCCACATTTTTCAAAGAATCTTTTTGAAATTCGGAATGAGCATATAGTTTTTAATATGTTATCGTTTACTATATGTCATTACTTTATAATTTTAACGGTTTCTTGAATTTTGTTGTTACAACTGTTTACCGCGACATGAGGTCCTCACAAAATGTTGTAACTATCACTTACATTATTATACACGGGGCTTCAAGAGCCGATTTGGATCATATCTGATACTTACATCAATTTACGTCGATTACAAATAACAAAAAAGGTGTGGTATGTGTATCATTACTTGATATAATAAAATAAATACAATGTTTTTTCAGCCTAATTTCGTTGAGGACAATACCTTTTCGTTGATACGTTACCAAAATACAAAAAAGCAGAATATTTTGAATCAAGTTTATCAAAATTTTACATTTTAGGGTTTAGAGTTTAGAAAAAGAAACGATATTTTAAAGATTAGGAAAACATTAAAGATTAAGATTAATAATCATTTAAAAAAATCTGAAAATAAAAATTTAAGCTTTTTCTTAATTTAAATTATACTTTCAATTAATTACATCGTCCTTTAATCAAATTTTTACTACAGTTTAAATAATCAAAACTCAAAAAAGTATCGTAACCAAAATGATTAAGAAAATTCTAGTTACCAATGAAATTTAAAAATAAGTAAATCATCATCATGTTCCTATGTTAGTGAAATGTGATTTGGAGTCGGTGAAACAAGCTTATTCTTCTATTTTGTCGTATCACCCGTCTCACTAACACTAACCTTTTCTTTCATATCACTCCTCCCACAATTTTTACTTTGTAATCTTTTCCTTTCTCCATTTTTTCAAGTGACTATAATTATAGCTCATTCTGTAATATGCTTTATTCTTCTTCTTTTCATAACCATATCCAAGACAAACGATAGGTAAATAAGTAATGTTTAATAACTTACACTGAATCTAGAAAAGCCCGCAAATATTAAGTTTTGCTCGTAATATAGGTACAATAGAGGGTTTGTTTCCCGACCCCAAAACCTAACTGGTGTATTCATATCATCAGCATTTTAAGATGCCGAAATGCTGATGATATGAATACACCAGTTAGGTACATGAAACCAGCTTAAGGCATTGTTGTTGAACAACAATACCTTAAGATACCATGCTGCCTGATGAAAACATTAAATTAATATTGAATCTTCAGAACAAACTGGTACCTCTTTTATTTTTACGATATTATTATCTTTCAGATCTTGTTTTCTCTGTGTACCCTTTAGGCAAAAACTATACGTTGTTACTATACACACTAAAAGTTAAAACCTCTGTCTTGTGACTCAACTTGCAAGCAAGTTGAAAATACTTGAAATGGTCACAAACGATGGTTTTGACAGACCCAGACTTTTTCACAGTCTGTTAAATATCTCTTTGATCGGGATTAATACTGCTGTTGGTATATCAAATTTAACTAACACCTTATTAAGAACTTAATCACTTATAGAAATGGGAAAACTGTTGTTTACACACGTCTGAAGTTTGAAGTTTCAGTAACGACAGCAGGCAATTTATTCTTATTTACTTATGTCTCACAATAGTATCAGCATAAATTCTAAGCTTGGCTCTCCTATAACTAAACTAGCTATAGTTATACATCGTTTTCTCTGTCACCTTTTTAGTTTAATTTATTTAAATAGTGCTTACAGCAGACTCAATAGACCAGTTTTCCTACTGGCTGTTTTTTATTGATATTTTATTAGAAAGGTTTTTCTTTGACATTGTTAGTCCTTTTTGAAAAAATCTTTTTTTTCATTACCTTTTTCAAACGATACTTTATTCAATCAAATAACTGATAGTGGGCTTAGCTTAAAGAGTTCAACAGTGCAGAAACATGCAGGTGGTGACTAAGGTAAAAGTAACGAACAACGTTTTCTGATATGGGAAACTAGGAATAAAAACCAGCAAAAAGGAAAGTCCTGGTGAGTTTTAATCACTAAAAGTTGCTTTTACTGACTAAAACTCACATGTAATCTTTTGGTGCCTTTTGTGTTCCATGCCCACATTTCCTCGACACGACCTGGATGCCTTCCTTGAGAATTGGTACGATAAAGCGAGTAACTAAGATAACTGGAAAGAATGAAGGGAGGCCTTTGCCCAGCAGTATGACAGCACAGGCTAGCTATAATAATAATAATATAATATAAAAACTTCTCAGATTCATTGAAAATGGTTGTCTAGAATGACTCTGACTTCAGTGATATTCATAAAACACTCCCTGAAAAATACATACAACGTACTTATTTCAAACGAATAGCGACGTAAATCATTGTATGTGATGTTACAACTTATTTTTACATATCTTGCATCGAAGTAAAATGTTGTACGTATCACTTAACATAAAATAATTTTAAAATTAGCGACTTAAATTGTTGTATGTTATCAATACCATATTTTAAATGGTTATCATGTTAGTTAAAGATAAGATTAAACGGAATAGTAATTACTAGAATATTAAATTAACAACGTAAAAATTGCGTAAGAGGTGCAACTGGAAGTGAATTCCAGCGTAATCTGTGATATGTGTTACATACAACGGACGCACGTGGGCTTTTCTCCGTTGTAAACCATTGCAAGTAATAAATACTACAGTCTACGCCGGAATCGTTCGAAATATACAACATTATACGTTTCAAAAGTACCTTAAATAATAGGTTTTTTGGACTTTTTGTTTTTTTGTAGGATAGTTTACATAAAATTAGACACGTTTACATAAAAAACCCAAAATCGCCATTTTGTGGGTTACAACAACTTACGTGGGAGGCATCGATATGTAGGTATCATATTATGCCGTTTCGAAATGTTTTCGTAAAGTAAAGAGTGAACAGTATCCCATACATGAGTGTGGCTCATGGGTTATATCCGAACACTGGGTTACACTTACATCCGTGTGGCTCACAGATTTACTCGTACATCGTGGTATAGAAGTGTTTCTGTGTCAAACGTATGAGTTAGAATGTCTATATTGTAAAGTACAGTGAAACAAGGAGATTGGTATACAGACAGCGTATTAACGTTTTGAGTGTACTTAATGATAAATGTTTAACATCACTTTTATATGAAACAAGTTTGTTTGTCTAATCTTTGTCTATAAAGGTACCGATTAACTTGTTCGACTGTACCTTTTTCTTTTGTATAATATAGTGAGCTTATATCTATTGAGTTGAATTTGTAATTTAGATTCGGCTAAGCTCGTAGCGGATTCATTTACTATCGGATTCCGTATCACCCTGTGGCATAATCTATTGTATCTTTGTGTCATTGTATTTATGTGTTTATTCATTTTAACTTTGTGTGTTGATTAATACTCTATTTAAACGAAGTGAGACACTAGTACGTCAAAACGTAAACTAAAAAATGTTGATAATATGCATTCTGTGCGAGAGTTTGAAAATTAATTGCTTTTGTCGTTAATCACCCATCGTAAGATATCGGCGAGTATCCACCCTTACATTGTTGAAACCCCTACCTAGGTTAAAGTTGCGTCGTTTATACCGCGTACATCGAAAGACTGGGACAATTTGCCTTCTGCGGTTTTCCCGTCCGATGACAATTTAGTTGTCTTCAAGACTAGAGTAAACAGACTTTTAATGAACTGTTGCGCTTCACCCTATCAACGATTGCATCACTGCTTACCGGCAGATGGATTGCAATCAAGCACTAGTTGATATCCATTAAGACACACATCATTTGTTTCATATAAAGAACCACAGGAACTAAAACTCCTGGACTGCACAAAAAGAAATATTTAGTTATTGCACCAGACATGCGTACATTGGACTGGTTTTTCGCTCAAGGCAATTTTTTCTAGACCACTGTTGTGTTGAGTTAATATTTCGGCACTATTTCTGAGTTCTTTTTTCTCGCTTTAGTTCTTTCTGACTTTATTCTTTAAAATCTTTACCGATGGTTGCAATTTTTGGGCTCAGCTGCCCAAGGCATAGTATTTGTGCATAGTGCATTGCGCGGTTGATGTCGGTGGGTTGAAGAAGAATCGCTCTAAACCGGCTTCTGTTGTAGATACGATTAGATTTGATTTTATTGACTTTGATGACGGTTTTTCTTCTGTACTAATTACTAAGTTTTTTCTTCTTACGAACACATCTTTGAATGTTTAATGTTCATGAAACGTTGACGGAAGGCAGCCACCTCCTGCCGCAGCAGGTGCAGAACCTGCTTCATTGGGAAGGACAATGTCAAGTCAATTTAAAATATCAGTGGAGCTGCATGAGCCCACATTGCCCACGCAATGCCACTGCCTCAGGGATCTTTTGTTTTTGACTTGTTTCTGCTAGTCAGAGGAATCTTCTGTAGTTCTTTCAGCAAGTCGAGCATAAAACATGGCAGTATATTATGAAACTATGTACAAAGTACTGTGCTCCGATGTATTGAATCAGTTCTGCTTTATCAACACCATCCTGTATGAAGTGCATCTCTTTCTTTGTGCTTTTGAGCACTCGGTACGCTCATGTGGCGCGGGTGGGTCCTGAGGCCTGCGTGTTATCGCCAAATAACGCCAAAACCGGCTTGTGTTGTAGATACAATTAGATGCAGTTTTGTTGAATTCGATGACGGTTTTTACACTATACAAAGTTTTCTCTTCTATAAGTTTATTACATGGAAGTTAAGAACACGCGCCTAAGCAAACATGGCTGAGGCAATATAAAAGCGTGGCAATCCGCGTGAATAATTTTGAATTAATAATTTCGTGGAAGTCACAGACACACACCTGAGAGAACCTCTCAGAGGTAGTACAAACGCGCGGTAGATGTAAAAGTAATTTAAAACTGTTATTGTGTTCGGTTTTCAGTTAACTCACTAATCATGCGTACAATCTACTTTACTTTCGCAGAAGACAATTTTTCCCATTTGTTCGCACATGACAAGTTCCATGCAGGCACTTAATATAGGCGCCATGTAGACCACCAGTCTCGGAGATGTTTTGTCGCATCAGGGTTAGACTGACGGAGTAAGATTAAATTTTTTCGGTTAACTCACTAAGCATACAGTCGAACTACTTACTTTCCCGGAAGGCAATCCTTTTCTGTTGTCTTATGCAACCACTTAATGAAGGCGCTGCGTGGAGTCTCGGAGATATTTTGTCTCGTCAGGGGCAGACTGATAGAGTCCAATTAAATTTTTTCAGCAACAAGAGCAGTTCTTATACACCTGTGGCATCAGATGGACTCACATTGCGCACGTGGATTGCTATTATCTTAGATATCATATAGCATTGGGTAGCGGTGATGTCTAACTTGCGGGAGGTACTAAAGTTATACACGACCTTACCTCTAGGTTTGGTCGTGTTGCTATTCCAGGCGGGATGTTCGGCATTGGGATCAAAGAAAGCAGTGAGATTGCTGGTGAGAGCGTTGCGATCGTCTGGTAGAGACGAAGAAGCGACCTGGGGGCAGTAGGTTTTTTTTTTATGGTAGGTAAAAATCAACGAATGACGAATCCCACTCTTGGGCGGAGCGGGAAACAGTGTCAGACTCTTACTGACTAAAGAACCTACCCCGTACCTTCCGTGCCTTATTCCCAGAGCCCCGGTGTAACGCTTTCGCATCAACCCTCAGCTCCGGTAGGCTTCGACCCTGCAGGGTCCCTACGGTTTGCTGACAACTCCTTGAGGCGCGCGGGAACGGAACGCGCCGTCGACGACTTGGGCTCGGTCTGGACTGCTACCAGACGACCAGACGGCGAGCTACCCTTTGCTCGCCGTCCGCAAGCCAGTGTCTACGGTGGCCGGATATCGGCAGAATCGCGGCGGCGACGGCTACGGCGAGTGCGCCGTTGCCTTTGCCTTATGCGGTCAGCCTCCTCCTTTTCGAGCATTACTGCCTCGCAAAAGGAGGCGACCGCCTGCCACTCCTCCTCGCTGCGGACCATAGCCTGAACCAAGGCCCGGCGCAAGAGGTCGCCGCCGCCGATCACCCCCACGAGGGCACGGCGTTCCTCTTCCCAAGCGGGGCACACTTCTATCGTGCGCTCCACCGTGTCTCTTCCGCACGGATCCGGTGCAGGAACCTCCCGAACTTGCCATGTCCGGTGAGGACCTGCGTCATGCGGAAGGTGAGGACGCCGTGAGGTCTATCCAGCCACGCCTCAAAGAGGGGCACTACTGCCGAAATTATGGAGTGCCCAGCGCTGGGTTGCGACAGTCGCTGTTTCCATTCCACCATGAGATCCCGCCGGAGCTCTTTCCGCCATGCCTTGACATGTTCAGGCAGCGGAGTTTCGCCCCGGCGTTGCATCTCCACGCGCAGATCGTGCATGTGTGCAAGGACTGTTGCCTTCAAATCCCATGGTGGTAGGCCAGCAAGGAGGCTCGCCGCCTCGCGGGACACCGTGCGGTATCCCCGCACCATCCGGATGGCCATGACCCTCTGTGGGGGCAGTAGGTGGAGATGACGGTGATCGGTGATGACCAGTCATGCCTAATCAACAGGCTTAGTATTCCAATAGAGATTGGGGTGCGGGTGGGGTCAGGGGGATACAGTGAAGCTCCTTTTTGTAGTAAATTAGAGTGCCTCCACCGTGGCAGCGGGTCCTATTGTTGTAGTTGGCAATTTTACGATCTTTACGGTGGGGCTTAAGGAGGGTCTCCTGGACCAGTAGAATATCCAGCTGGTGGTCGCGGAGGAAAGTGGCGATCTCATCACGCTGGTTGCCAATGCCATTGGCATTGAAGAACACTATAATTAGGGATCTGGGTTTGATTATACAATTTCCCGTTCGCTTATCCATTACGGTTAAGGCATGGGAGAAGATCTAGTTCCTTTACGACTGAGTCGTATTTGCGGAACAGACTGGCGCGCACGCTGTTATACAGCTTGCTGGCGCGCTTGGCGGCATTAAGCTCTGCTGACAGAGCTCTGACCTCCGACGTCATAAAAATGGAGTAATTTTCCAAGATTGTGAGACCTACTGGGTCATCGCTGCCACAGTCGCTTGGTTGCGCTTGCTTAGTTGCCGGAACAGCTAGGCGTTTGGGCGCAACCTTGGGGGCTGCAATGGCAGGGGCCACAGGGACGGAAGGCGGGGCAGGGATGGGCGTGGCCATCAAGGCTGGTACCGGTTTAGGGGTCGTCGCCAGAGCGGGGAAGGCTCTCTGGTGTTGGAGCATGTTCCAGGGGGAGGGTCTCTGGGATGCAAGACGCTCGGGGAGTTTGGGGGCCGGGATGCTTGCCGGGGCCTCTCTCAACTGGCGAGCGGCGGTGCGCTTGGCCAGTTTGGCGGGGATTTTAGGGGCTCTAGGGCAGCCCGGTAGTTGGCTGGATGTCCGGACTGACCGCATAACACACAGCTGGGGGGCTCAGTGCACAGCGTGCGGTCCTATGGGCGAGGGCAGTCGACTGTGCCGTGAGACCCCAGACACTTGATGCATCTGGGTGCCGCGTAACAGTTACGCTGCAAGTGACCATAAAGTTGGCAGCGATGGCACTGCCCAACTAGGGTGGGGCGAAAAGGTTTTTCGAACGATACGCCCGATAGTGAGCATACCGATTTGATCTTGAATATAGGGTGGTGACCCTCCGTGGGGTCGCAGATGACGAGTACCATGTCTCTATTCTGCCCCGAGCTTTATGGAGGCGGTGCACTGCTTGCACCGGTACCCCTTGGGAAATGAGGTCCGACATGACCTCGGAGGCGGGGATCTCCTTTGGGACTCGCCGAATGACCACGCGGGTCGGCGTTTCCTTCGAGAGGGAGTATGTGTGAAAGGAGCTTTTTCTTTCTATGAGGGCTCGGGATAAGTCCCGGTAGTCCTGGGCTGATGGGACCAGCACCTTGATGCCTTGTTGGCATGAACGTGCGTTGGAGTAGTGGATCTTGCGATCCACACACATCTTGGTCACATCAGTCCATTTTGCTTTGTCCTGTATGTACAGGGGAGGGGGGGCGCTGCTTTTTTGTTACAGAAGCGGGGGTGGGGTGGCTTTGGGAAGCTGCGGGAGCGGGCGCAGGCTTGGTGGGGGCCAAGGCAGTGGGGGTAGCGTCGGCCGTTTTCTTGGCCTTGCTTGCCTTGGTTTTTTTTGCCTTCCTCTTACCTTCTAGGACGACTAGGAAATCGTCCTCTGAGGAGGAGGAGTCGGAGGCAGAGGCAGAGTCGATATCCGAGGTTGGTAGCACTGACGTGTCCATCGCCTCGGAGAGGGTTAGGGCGGCGGAGGGCCGCTGGGCAGCTGCAGCTGCAGGCTCCGGGCTTACATCGATGCTAGGCATCGATGGTCCGGGAGTGCCTTTCTCGGCAGGGGGAGGGGACTCGGGCGAGAAAAGCACTCCCGGACCATCGCCGGAATCCCCTGTTTCCGGCGATAATGCGTCGCTGAAGCCAGCGACGGTTGCCGGGGTTGGGGGACAGAAAGCTGAGAGTTCCCCGACATATTTTGCGAGGAACTCTGGGTCCTTAAGAAGGACGTTTTTGACGAACGCGATTATAATTGCGTCCGTCATGATTGGTAGGAATTAAATTCCTACCATTAAATTTAAATTTGGGGGGGTTCCTTTCTGAAACCTACGTCCCCGGGTGGACAGGCCCGGGGGTGTGTGACCCTCCCAGCAGGGTTTATGTAGGCTGGGAGGTGAGTACCTATTGGCGTGCCCTAAGCTTGTAACCGATCGCCAGTCTTAATGTGCGATTGCGCCCTACCAGGGTCTGGTGCGAAGGGATAGACACCTCAACCGACACCAGGTGAGTCGCTGAAAAAGAACTCGGAGTTTAGGTTTGACTAGGAGCTCCCCCAAGGCCAAAACCTAGCTCACGACTCCAATTAACTGCCTAGCCCTGAAGGGGTTCGGCGGGTGTAGCGGGTCAACACCCCCTTGACTTCGTTGACACCGTAAGGTTTCCCGTCAATGACCACGACACTGTGGATTTTCCCTGAAGGGGCACTTGTTTAACGGATTATTCCGTAATGGAAATATATATCCTCCACTGCCTTGGAAAAGGCGGCTTCAGATCGGTGTTCGCGGTCGGCGGCCACCCATCCAGGCGGGATGTTCGCCATTGAGATCACCCGCTAATATAACAGAGTTACTGGTAAGAACGATGGAATCGCCTGGTAATAAAGACGAAGAAGTAGCCAGGGGGTGGTAGGCGGAGATGACGGTGATTGATTGGTCTATTTTGAAAATTGCGGCACAGGAGGAATTAGAGGGATGCAGTTCAGCTCCTTTCCTGTGTAGATGAGGGTGCCATCACCGCGACAGCGAGTCCTATCGTTGTGAACTATGCAATAGTTGGCAATTTTAGCACCAGCCCAAACAGCTTCATCCCTCTAATCACCCTCTCGTTGAACATGGTGAAGTTTTTGTCGTTAGCCTGGAATCTGTAGCTCATCATCAGCAGCTGACAGATGACATTATGAATGTGACGTCCAAACAAACATCCAGGGTTTACAGCTTCTCCTTCAGAGTCATGTAGCTCGGTGATCAGTTCTTCGATTTCTACGTGAAAAATTTGTCGTTAATACCACTCCATCGAGATGCCAGTTGGGAAGCAAAATCGGACCAAGCATCGCTCTCTCCATTGCTCGCTGGGTGACCTTGAGCCTTCTTATGAGACCCATAGTAAGCGACCACGTCTCACTACCATAAGTCATCACTGGCAACACACACTGGTCAAAGACTTTTGTCTTGAGACACTGAGGTGTTCCGTATGTCCCTCTGAAATACGGGGCACTTGACGTGGCACGCTGGATGCGGGCCACCGCAGTTCGCGCAGGTGGCCGGCTCCTCTCTGGGGCGCGGGCAGTCCCTTGCCGCGTGCCCCTGTCCACATCGAACGCAGGCGAGCGGGCGGTGGCAATCGTGCGACGAGTGCCTGACCTTTGGCACCTGTGGCACTGTGCGGGCCCACGTTTGCTACGCCATGCTTCTATCTTGACTACACGCATGTTCAAGAACACGCTGGTGTCATAGATGCGGCGCACGTCCTCTGTGCGCCGCAGCACGACGTGGATGACGCAGCCGGGTCTTCCCTGGCGCCCCCTAATGTGGCGCACGTACTCCGGCTCGTATCCGAGTACGCGGAGCTCCTCCTCAATCTCCTGAGGGATGTAGCTGCAAAGTCCTCTGTAATCTTTTACCACCTGCGTGAAGTGAATCATCGTGGGAGAATTAAATATGTCCGATAACATCTCCAGAATGTCAGCAGAGCTTTGTCGCGTTCTCTCTGACAGCAACGCCGTCTTTCTTCTTATAATTACGTGCAAGTCAAGAACACGCGCCTGAGCGAACATGGCTGAGGCACTACAAAAGCGCGGCAGCCCTACAAGCATTCTGAAGCTGTTTTATTACGCTAGAGAGCGTGCCTTCTACAGCCACTTTGAATGTCCTATTCTGTAGGAACGATGAAATCACTTTTACTATACGACGGGGCATACTCGACTGCGACAATTTATAAATGAGACCGGCATGCCAAACACGATCAAATGCCTTTTAAATGTCGAGGAATACTGCAAACGCTTGCTTTTTTCTATTTAGGGTCGCCGACATAAGGTGCAGTATCCTCGACAGCTGGAGCGTCGTACTGTGTTCCGACCTGAAACCGAACTGTTCTGGCCTAGGTGTTAGATGCGGAGTGAGTTGTTTTAGTAGCAACTGTTCGAACACTTTCGACACAGTAGGGAGGAGGGTGATCGGCCGATAGCTCTTTGGCTTCAAAGTGTTCTTGCCCGGCTTGGGCAGCATGATAACGCGCCCCTCCTTCCACGAAGCGGGAAAGATTTCGTTGCGCAGCACCCCCTTTAAAAGGGCACACAAGGGCCGCTACGTTCAATGTTCACGAACAACCGTTGATGGAAGGCAGCCAGCTCCTGCCGCAGCAGGTGCAGAACCTGGTTCAGTGACGCTGCGTGAAATGGTTTTTGCCTTATTGTTCGAAAGATTTTCGGAACTCGGAGGATTAGGTTTGACTAGGAGATCACCCAAGGCCAAAACCTAGCTCCCGATATGAATAAACTGCCGAGTCCTGAAGGGTAATACATATATTACACAACGTCCTTAAGCGGGCGTCCAGTTCAGTAATTTCGCGTTAGGCAATCTTTTCCAGACAATTTTTGTATGGACTTAATGTTGAAGCTGCGTAAGTGCTCAATGTCAGGGAACATCAAGTAAGAAAGAACTAGATAGAGATCTATTCTCGTTGGAGTTCTTTCTTATTAGTACTTCTTAACTAACTTCTCGTTCGTTCTTTCTTAACTTTTTTTTTAGTTTTTTGCTCAGCTGAACAAGGCATAGTTGTTTGTTGTACCGCGAGAAAAACAATGTTGAGTCAATTTGAAATATCAGCGGTGCTGCGTGGGCCCTCATTGCCCACACAACGCCACTGCCTCAGGAAGCTTTTGTTTTTGTGTTGTTTCTGCAAGCTAACGGAGTCTTCTGTAATTTTGTAACATCTGCATGTAGTGAATCATCACTGGACATCGCTGACTATAATAATAACGTAGTGAATTAATTAATCTTATTCGATTAATTTTCATTTTCATTAAAAAATATAACCTAGCTCCCGACTCCTCGCCATGACATATGGAGCAGTGGATTCTGGTTCATGTGGTTGATCGTTTCAGATTTACACCTCGGCTGCATCCCTCTATTCACCCTCTCGTTGAACGTGGTAAAGTTTTTGTCGTTAGCCTTGAACCTGTAGCTCATCATCAGCTTGGCGAGGAAATCGGGGTCCTTGAGGACGGAAAAGACCCTGGCCTCCTAGTTTATACATATTGTGTAGTTGTCCAGGTTGTCCAGGATATCCGCTTCATCTGTAAGTGGGAATGGGGGGTGTGATTGCTTATGCTTAGTTCCAGGCACAATCAGGCGTTTAGGCGCTATCTTAAAAAGTACATAATCTACAAATACTTAACCAAAAGCGTAGCTACGAAGTTCTCTGTAATTTTTAAAAACCCGCGTGAAGTGAATCATCGTGGGAGAATTAAATATGTCCGATAACATCTCCAGAATGTCAGCAGGGCTTTGTCGCGTTCTCTCTAATATAACGGAGTTCCTCAACCCAAAGAGAGCAGTGAGGTTGCTGGTGTGAGCGATGGAATCGTCTGGTAATAGAGACGAGGAAGTAACCAATCACCGTCATCTCCGCCTTCTACCCAGTAGACGGAGATGACGGTGTTTGGTTGGGCTATTTGGAGAATTGTGACACAGGAGGAATTAGAGAGATGCAGTAGAGTTCCTTTCTGTAGTAGATGAGGGTGCTAGTCTTATCGTTGAGAACTATGCGATAGTTGGCATTTTTAGGAACCAGCCCGAACAGCTACATCCCTCTAATCACCCTCTCGTTGAACATGGTGAAGTTTTTGTCGTTAGCCTGAAATCTGTAGCTCATCATCATCAGCTGACAAATGACGTTATGAATGTGACGTCCAAACAAACTTCCAGATTGACATTAGTTTTAGGAATCCGGGTTCGGAGCAACAAATTCTCTATTGTTTATCCATTACGGTAAGCACAGGGCAATTTGTCGAGTTCTTTGGCGACGGATTCGTATTTTCGGAATAGTTTAAGCGCATACGGAAGCGTATACCAACAATTGTGTGTCTGAATGGGTTCTCTATTGATATGCCAGTGACGAGGCATACCGGTTTTATCTTTAAAATCGCATGATGCTTGTCAGTACGGTCACATACGATAAGGATCATGTCGGCGTCTTTCTTACTGCCCTCCTTGTGAAGGGGTCAGAACATAGTACCTAGACCAAAAGAAAAAAAGATTGTCTCTTATTATATGACAATTTTTCTTCTATTCTAAATTTGACGTAAACCTGTTGACGGCAGACAACTCCTGCTGCAGCAGGTGCAGAACCTGGTCCATGGGGAAGAACAATGTCAAATCAGTTTGAAATATCAGTGACGCTGTATGGGCCCTCATTACTCACGCAACGCCACTGCCTCAGGAATATTTTGTGTTTGCAATGTTTCTGAAGCTAACGGAGGCCTCTGTAATGTTTAACACCTGCATGTAGTGAATCACCACAGTGTTTGAAGAGCTTATCTGCGTTCGCTCAAACAGCGACGAACATATCAGATAGCATTTTGAAACTGTTATTGTACTGTCCATGTAGAAGGTTCATGAGCCGCTATCAATCATGACGTGCAAGTCAAGAACACGCGCCTGTGCGAACATGGCTGAGGCACTATAAAAGCGTGGCAGCCCTACAAGCATTCTGAAGCTGTTATTATATTGAAACCTAAGTTGGTCCATGAGCCGCTTGGATAATTTTGTACTAATCAAAATTTCGTGGAAGTCACAGACACACGCCTGAGAGAACATCTTAGAAGTACCACAAACGCGCGGTAGATGTAAAATTATTTTGAAACTGTTGTGTTCAGTTTTCAGTTAACTCACTAAGCATGCATACAGTCTACTGTACTTTCGCACAAGGCAATCACTTCCCTTATTTTCTGCACCCATTTAATTTAGGTGGTTTATATAGGACCACCAGTCTCAGAGATCTTTTGTCTCGTCAGAGTTAGACTGACGAGGTCCGTTTTCATTTTTTCTGCAGCAAGAGCACTTTTTTTACACCTGTGACACTTAATGCATCTTGGTGTTGCGGTAACAATTCCTTTGCGAGTGCCCGTATATTGGTAGTGGTAAAGGTGGCATTAAGTAGGGTGGATCTGAAGGTTTCTCAATTGAGATGATGAAAAAGGACCTCAGCAATTTGACTTTGAAGATTTTATGACGCCTTTCGGTAGAGTCAGAAATGACGAGCACTTGCTTTGCGCCTCGATCTTATTGGTCTTATGGTGCAATAGGGCCCTACCAGGGTCTGGCACGATAGGATAGACACCCTAACCGACACCAAGAGTATGGCTGAAAGAGTGCTTGGAGAATTAGGTTTGATTAGGATAGCCCGGTAGCCACTACTTAGCTCCCGACTGCAATTGACTGCCAAGCCCTGCAGGGCTTCGGCTGGTGTACCGGGACACCATCCCTTCTACTTCGTTGTCATATTTGGTACCGTAAGGTCTCCTGTTAAGGACCACGAAACTGTGGATTTTCCTTGAAGGGAACACTACGTTTTTGACATTATTCCATTAAAAAACTATCCTCCACTGTCTTGAAAAAAGCAGCTTTGTATCGGGGTTGCGATCGGTAACCACAGACACCGTCACAAAGTGTAGAAGCGGCGTTAGTAAGCGTTCACCACAGGTAAGTGTCGTAGGTGAGACAAGGAATTAAAATTACATAAAGTGGTCTATCACAGATTGTAGAGCACACTGTGGCACGCTTCAAACCGGACCTAGCACCAGCCCAAACAGCTGCATCCCTCTAATCACCCTCTCGTTGAACATAGTGAAGTTTTTGTCGTTAGCCTGGAATCTGTAGCTCATCATCAGCAGCTGACAAATGACGTTATGAATGTGACGTCCAAACAAACTTCCAGGGTTTACAGCTTCTCCTTCAGAGTCACGTAACTCGGAGAGCAGTTCTTCGATTTCTACCTGAAAAATTTGTCTTTAATACCAAAAAAAGCACTTTTATTTAAATAACAGAATGTTGGCCTTTGTCGCTGATGAGTTGGTTTCCTCCTTGCCCTATTTCTTGAGAAGGGGTCAGAACATACTAGACCAAATAAGTTTTTTTTTTTAAATTTATTACCATTTTTATTTTGTAAGTACTAAGTTATTTCTTCTTACGAATACTTCTATCAAAGATAATTGTTGACGTAAACCTGTTGACCTGGTTCATTGGAAAAACAATGTGGTGTATTGGTCCTCATTGTCCACGCAACGCCTTAGAAATCTTTGGTGTTATTAGATAATTATAAATACTTTCGCTTAAGGCAATCTTTTTTTGTAGTTTTTTCTTTCAAATAAAAAGACTAAAATCGGTTCACGCAAATTAAAATTACCACCCAGGTAATCAAGCCAGGTCGTGGTCGGCGCGCTCTGTTCCCGCGCGCCTCAAGGAGTTGTCAACATATGTAGAGGCCCAACTGCAGGGTCGAAGCCTACTGGGGCCCCGGTCGGGTTTCCGAAGAGATGCCAGTGACGGGGCGTACCGACTTTATCTTGAAAGTCGGATTATGTTTTTCAGTACGGTCACATACGATAAGGATCATGTCGGCGTCTTACTTACTGCCCTCATTGTTAAGGGGACAGAACATAGTAGACCAAAAGAGAAAAAGATTTTCTTCAATTATTTGACCATTTTTCATCTATTCTAAGTTTTTTCTTCTCACGAATACGTCTATCAAAAATTAATTGTTGACGTAAACTTGTTAACGGTAGACAACTCCTGCAGCAGGTGCAGAACCTGGTTCATAGGGAAGAACAATTTCAAGTCAATTTGAAATATCAGTGACGCTATCAGCCCACATTGCCCACGCAACGCCACTGCCTCAGGAATATTTTGTGTTTGCGTTGTTTCTGCAAGCTAACAGAGTCCTCTGTAATGTTTAACACCTGCATGTAGTGAATCATCACTGGACATCGTTGACTATAATAATAACGTAGTCAATTACTCGTAATTAATCTTAGTCGATTAATTTTAATTTTCTTTAAAAGTAAAACCTAGCTCCCGACTCCTCGTCATAACCTTTCGCGCGATCTGGCAGCGTAGCCCTATATGAATCACAGTGTCCACATAATGGGCATTTGCAGTGGGTTCGGGTTCGTTTCAGATTTACACCTCAGCTGCATCCCTCTATTCACCCTCTCGTTGAACGTGGTAAAGTTTTTGTCGTTAGCCTTGAACCTGTAGCTCATCATCAGCTTGGCGAGAAAATCGGGGTCCTTGAGGACGGAAAAGGCCCTGGCCTCCCAGTTTATACATATTGTGTAGTTGTCCAGGTTGTCCAGGATGTCCGCTTCATCTGTAAGTGGGAATGGGGGGTGTGATTGCTTATGCTTAGTTCCGGGCACAATCAGGCGTTTAGGAGCTATCTTAAAAAGTACATAATCTACAAATACTTAACCAAAAGCGTAGCTACGAAGTTCTCTGTAATTTTTTAAAACCCGCGTGAAGTGAATCATCGTGGGAGAATTAAATATGTCCAATAACATCTCCAGCATGTCATCAGAGCTTTGTCGCGTTTTCTCTAATATAACGGAGTTCTTCAACCCAAAGAGAGCAGTGAGATTGCTGGTGTGAGCGATGGAATCGTCTGGTAATAGAGACGAGGAAGTAACCAATCACCGTCATCTCCTCCTACTACCCAGTAGACGGAGATGACGGTGTTTGGTTGGTCTATTTGGAGAATTGTGGCACAGGAGGAATTAGAGAGATGCAGTAGAGCTCCTTTCTGTGATAGATGAGGGTGCGAGTCTTATCGTTGCGAACTATGCGATAGTTGGCATTTTTAGGAACCAGCCCGAGCAGCTGCATCCCGCTAATCACCCTCTCGTTGAACATGGTGAATTTTTTGTCGTTAGCCTGAAATCTGTAGCTCATCATCATCAGCTGACAAATGACGTTATGAATGTGACGTCCAAACAAACTTCCAGGTTGACATTAGTTTTAGGAATCCGGGTTCGGAGCAACAAATTCTCTATTGTTTATCCATTACGGTAAGCACAGGGCAATTTGTCGAGTTCTTTGGCGACCGATTCGTATTTTCGGAATAGTTTAAGCGCATATGGAAGCGAATACCAACAATTGTGGGTCTGAATGTGTTCTCTATCGAGATGCCAGTGACGGGGCATACCGGTGTCTTTAAATCGGAGAATGCTTTTCAGTATGGTCACATACGATAAGGATCATGTCGGCATCTTCTTGCCCCACTTGTTGTGAAGGCTTTAGAACAAAGTAAACCAAAAATTAAAAAGAATTTTTATTTTATTTGATGACCATTTCTCTTCTATGATTTTCTTCTAAGATTTTTATTTTTCAAAATGCGTCTATCAAAGTTCAATTGGTTGTAAACCTATTGACGGCAGCCAGCTCCTTGCGCAGCAGCTGCAGAACCTGGTTCAGTGGCGCTGCGTGGGATGTTGTTGCCCTTATTTATTGTGTTCACAGTCGGCCGTCGAGTCTGCATAGTCGACTATGCTATCTATCATCATCTTTCTGGCATCCGGGATGATTTCATTTCATTTCATTTCATTTATTCAACAATTACAATTGTATGCGAATATTGATGAAGACTTTTGTGGCCCAGATGGTTACCCCTGACCATACCTTCAGCTCTATTCGTCAAGAGGCTCCCATCCCATTTCATTCCATCGTATTCAGGGCCGCGTAATGCCAAAGGTATTAAGTCCGCCTCTGTACATTTGTGCGCCCAGGTCGCGCTAATGGTCTTGGACTTGGGTGTCCTCTGGTGGTTGGCGGCGCGTCGCTACCTGTGTCGAGATGGCGACAGTCCCCGCCCGCCTGTTCCGCATTTCCTTCTGAAACACGGGGCACCTGACGTTACACGCCGGGTGTGGGCCACCGCAGTTCGCGCAGGTGGCCGGCTCTTCTCTGGGGCGTGGGCAGTCCTTTGCCACGTGCCTGTCTCCACATCGAAAGCAGGCGAGCGGGTGGTGACACTGGTGTGGCGACGTGTGTGTGTGTGTGTCTAAATTTTTGGCACCTGCAGCACTGTGCTTTGCTTCGATCTTGACACCATGCATGTTCAAAAACGTGATGGAATCGTTTATACGACGCGCATCCTCTGTGCGCCGCAGCACGACGTGGAGGACGCAGCCGAATCTTCCTTGGCGCCCTCTAATGTGACGCACTCAAAAGAGTAAACTAAATGCACGATTATTGCATACTAGAATCGTTGAGTTAAAATACAAGTAATGGTTGACTGGTGGTAGAACTAACGCCCGCCATTTTTATTTATTTTTTAATGGTTTTACATCTTCTCCTTCAGAGTCACGTAACTCGGAGATCAGTTCTTCGATTTCTACCTGAAAAATTTGTCTTTAATACCAAAAGCAGTTTTTTTAAATAACAGAACGCTAACCTTTGTCGCTGATGAGTTGGTTTCCTCCTTGCCCTATTTCTTGTGAAGGGGTCAGAACATAGTAGACCAAACAAGTTTTTTTTTTTTTATTTATTACCATTTTTATTTTGTAAGTACTAAGTTATTTCTTCTTACGAATACGTCTATCAAAGATAATTTTTGACGTAAACCTGTTGACCTGGTTAATTGGAAAAACAATGTGGTGTATGTCTTAGAAATCTTTGGTGTTATTAGATAATTATAAATACTTTCGCTTAAGGCAATTTTTTTTGTATTTTTTTTTCTAAAAATACAAAATACGGCTCACGCAAATTACTAATAATACTAATTTTTGCATGGGCTACTACTGCGTTCTGTTACATTGTGAGAAATTTCTGCGCACGGGTACCTACTATCGCACAAGGCAATCGTTTCCACCGTATATTTGCAATTTCTTAATGTAGACGCTATGTGGACCACCAGTCACGGAGATCTTTTGTCTCGTCAGGGTTATGACTGGGATCTCTTCAGGGATATTACTGACGGAGTCCGTTTTAATTTTTTCAGCAGAAAAACAGTTCTTATACACCTGTGGCACTGGATGAGCTCACATTACGCACGTAGTGTTGATGTTAATGTTAAGGAAGGTACCAAGGTTATACACGACCTTACCTCCAGGTTTGGTCGTGTTGCTGTTCCAGGCGGGATGTTCTGCATTGAGATCACCCGCTAATATAACGGAGCCACTCAGGCCAAAGAGAGTAGTGAAGCTCGCGTTGAGCTCATCGGACACCCTCTGTTCGATGAGCTCTACGCTCCGGACAGAGGGCTCCCTGGTTTCCCATGTCATAAAAAATGACGTAGTTTGCCATGCTCGCCCAGATACTTAACGCATCTGAGCGTCACAAAGCGATTCCTTTGGGAGTGGTCATAAAGTTGGCAGCAGTGGCACTGACCAAATATTGCTGGTCTGAAAGGCTTCTCAATTGAGACACCGGAGAATGGATAGACGGATTTTACCTTGAAAATTCACTTGAAAACTTGAACATGGCTCTGATACATCTCTTTTGTGCTTTAAAAGCTTCTTCTTTGTCAGTTGAGTTACCCCAAAAGATAATCCCATATATGTGAGTACAGATTCTGTTAGACCATAGTATGCTGAGAGTAGCAATTCTCTGTTAACCTGTCGTGACAAAATGTACAAAGCATATGCACTACTACTGATTCTTTTAGTCAGCGCGCTCTACATGGGCCTTCCAATTTAAATTTTGGTCTTTACGATTTTTGTTATTAAGAGATAAAATAATTTTTAACTAGCTTTTATAAGCGGCTTCGCCCGCGTACATAAAATATATCCTATGTCACTCAGGAGTAAAGCAGCTTTCTATTGTTGCTATTTTTTTTTCAATCGGACCAGTAGTTCCAGAGATTACCTCTTACAAACAAAAAAACAAACTTTACCTCTTTATTATATTAGTGTAGATGTAGATTATGTCACTTGGCTACCTTTGAGCCATGAACATAGAATGTTTTCTGCTTAAGTTATGTTTTGTTGTGCAACATATTGCGCGTCAAATGTTGCCTAATGGATACGAGGCTTAAAGGAAGGCATCAAGGTTATACACGACCTTACCTCTAGGTTTGGTAGTGGTGCTGTTCCAGGCGGGATGTTCGGCATTGAGATCACCCGCTAATATAACGGAGCCACTCAGGCCAAAGAGAGTAGTGAAGTTCGCATTGAGCTCATCGGACACCCTCTGTTCGATGAACTCAACGCTCCGGACAGAGGGCTCCCTGGTTTTCCATGTCATGAATATGGCGTAGTTTGGCATGCTCGCCCAGATACTTAACGCATCTGAGCGTCACAAAGCGATTCCTTTAGGAGTGGCCATAAAGTTGGCAGCAGTGGCACTGATCAAATATTGCTGGTCTGAAAGGCTTCTCTATTGAGACACCTGAGAATGGATAGACGGATTTTACCTTGAAAATTGGGTGTTGCACCTCGGTAGTGTTGCAGATGACGAGTACCATGTCATACTCCTCCCAGTTCCTCGCCTTTTGTAGACGGTGTACGGCTTGCACAGGAATACCCTGGACCAGGAGGTTGAAATTGATGTCCTCTGTCCAAATTTCCCTTAAATCACTCGTAGTTGAACATAGTGAAGTTTTTGTCATTAGCCTTGAATCTGTATCTTATCATCATCAGCTGACAAATGACGTTATGAATGTGATGTCCAAACAAACTTCCAGGGTTTACAGCTTCTCCTTCAGAGTCACGTAACTCGGAGATCACTTCTTCGACTTCAACGTGAAAAATTTGTCGTTAATACCACTCTATCAAGATGCCAGTTGGGAAGCAAAATCGTATTTGTTGAGGTTACATACGACAAGGACCATGTCGTATTCTAGCTTGCCTGTCGCCTTGTGAAGGTGGTTGAACATCGTAGTCACAGAGACAAAAATTACAATTGCATGTTTCGGAAGTAGTAACTGGCAACCAAGCCAACCCAGGTAATCAAGCCAGGTCATCGACGGCGCGCTCTGTTCCCGCGCACCTCAAGGAGTTGCCAGCAATTGTAGAAGCCCAACTGCAGGGCCGAAGCCTACTGGGGCCCCGGTCGGGTTTCCAAAGAGATACCAGTGACGGGGCGTACCGACTTTATCTTGAAAGTTGGATTATACTTTTCAGTACGGTCACATACGATAAGGATCATGTCGGCGTCTTTCTTACTGCCCTTCTTGTGAAGGGGTCAGAACATAGTAAACCAAAATAGAGAAATAATTTTTTTTATGACTAGTTTTTTTCTATTCCATGTTTTTTTTTTTTCTGAATACGTCTACCAAAGATCAATTTGCACGTGCCTGAGTGAACATAAAAGTTACACAGCTCGGCAGCTGTGAGAGCATTTTAAATCTATTATTATATTGGAATCGTTGTTTTTTCACAGAACATTTGAACAATATCCAAGTAATAATCATTAGAGTAATATTGCATAGGCAACTGAAGGAGCCAAGTGTTTTGCTGCGCTGGCTTCTTTTGGAGGGCGTTGGTGATCGTGGGCGCGCGCAGGTTGCTGCGCAGGACCCGCTGGAGTCTTGGGCGAGGCTTCGGTATTTTTCCACGAAGTGGAACTACCCTCTCCTTTGTTCAACTTTTTCTTTTTTGTTTTTGTCTTCTTTTTCTGGACGCTTACCGGCACTGAACCGGACAGCGTAACCCGGACATTCGGTTCGGTATAGTACAGGTCGGTCCCTGGCGGCTTCATCCTAATGGCTTCGGCCGGCGCCTCCGCGGTTCGAGGGTGCGGGCGCCTGGCCTCATGGGCATCATCTTCTTAGTAGTAGCCTCCGCGACCACTTCGATGCGCTAGCACACTGAGGGATGACGCGGGGGAGGCCTCCCCTTCGTGCTGTCACCAGTACAAACCGAAATTTGCACCGTCGACAACACAAACGGTTGGCCCGATTTGAATTCGGGTCCGTGCGGAATATGTGGGTAGACGAAGAAAAGTCACACGGAATACTTGCTAGACGTCTTCTCCAAACTGACTACTGGCCGATCCGGCCCTGGTCTCCGCCGCTTCTATCTGTATTATATCTTAACTGCAACGTAGCTGTTAGCGTTAAGTTCTTTTGCATCTATCAGGCATTTGTATTCCAGGTATGGTAATATGCGTTGCTGGGTATCGATTTTCGATGTACCAGGTCCTCTACTTGACCTCCCTCGAGCCTGGTTTAAGGAGACCGTGCAAAGTCGGAGGATTAGGTTTGACTAGGAGATCCCCCAAGGCCAAAACCTAGCTCCCGATTTGAATTAACTGCCGAACCCCTAAGGGTGACATATATTACACAACGTAATGGTTGTAGGCTTTGATTTTAGAATCGAGGCAGGACCGGTTAACTCAGCCAGCTCAGCTCAGCTGCTTAAGCAGCTGACATCCTCATAGGTTGACCAGAGGACACTAATAATTTCGCGTTAGGCAATCTTTACCTTTTAATTTTTGTTCGGACTTAATGTTGGTGCTGCGTAAGTGCTCAATGTCAGGGCAACACCACTTGACTGACTCAGAGATCTGTTCTCATTGGAGATATTTCTTACTTTTTTTTTTAAATTTCGCTGATTGCAGCTTCTGCGCCCAGCTGAACAAAGCATAGTTGTATGTTGTGCCGCAGCAAGTGCTGAGTCTGTTTCATTGGAAGTACAATGTCAAGTCAATTTGCAATATCTGTGGCGCTGCATGGGCCCTCATTGCCAGCGTAACACCACTGCCTCAAGAATCTTTTGTGATTGTGTTGTTTCTGCAAGCTATCGGAGTCCTCTGTAATTTTGTAACACCTGCATGTAGTGAATCATCACTGGACATCGGTGACTATAATAATAATAAAAAATATTTTTAAAACCCTTTTATTCATATTTACAAAAAAACAAAATAAGTTACAGAAAAAAAATAATTTCATGAATTCGGTTTTTACTAATTTTTTGCAGATCCGTTTGCCAGTTGACATAGGACATAATAATATGACTACAATAATAACGTAGTTAATTAATTAATCTTATTCGATTAATTTTAATTTTCATTCAAAAATAAAACCTAGCTCCCGACTCCTCGTCATGACCTTTCGCGCGATCTGGCAGCGTAGCCCTATATGGATCACAGTGTCCACACGTTGGGCATTTGCAGTGGGTTCTGGTTCATGTGGTTCGGGTTCGTCTCAGATTTACACCTCAGCTACATCCTTCTATTCACCCTCTCGTTGAACGTAGTAAAGTTTTTGTCGTTAGTCTTGAACCTGTAGCTCATCATCAGCTTGGCGAGGAAATCGGGGTCCTTGAGCGTCCTCAAGGACTCCGATTTTCTGGCCCCTGGCCCTGGCCTTCCAGATCATTTATATTGTGTAGGTGACCAGGTTGTCCAGGATGTACGCTTCATCTGTAAGTGGGTATAATTGCGCATGCTTAGTTCCGGGCGAAATCAGGCATTTAGGCGCTATCACATTATAACGTCCTTAAATAAATACTTAACAATGTAATTTTTTAAGACCTGCTTGAAGTGAATCATCGTGGGAGAATTAAATGTGTCCGATAACGTCCCCAGAATATCAGCAGAACTTTGTCGCGTTCTTTCTGACAGCAACGCCGTCTTTCTTGTTATCATTACTTGCAAGTCAAGAACACGCGCCTGAGCGAACACGGCTGAGGCACCACAAGAGCGTGGCAGCCCTACAGGCATTCTGAAGCTGTTATTGTATTGGAGCCCAAGTTGGTCCATGGGCCGCTTGAATAATTTTGAACTAATAATCATTTATTTATTCATTATAAGCTTTATTGTACACCTCAATGTGATCAGGATATACAAATAGGTATAAAAACTAAGTGTACAATGGGCAGTCTTATCGCATTTCGTGGAAGTCACAGACACACGCCTGAGAGAACCTCTCAGAGGTACCACAAACGCGAGGTAGATGTAAAAGTCTTTTGAAGCTGTTATTGTGTTCAGTTTTCAGTTAACTCACTAAGCATGCGTACAATCTACTGTACTTTCGCACAAGGCAATCATTTCTTCGATTTGTTCATCTATCATCATTTTTTTCATCCATGCTCCATGTAGGAGCTATGTGGACCACCAGTCTCAAAGATCTTTTGTCTCGTCAGAGTTAGACTGACGAGGTCCGTTTTCATATTTTCTGCAGCAACAGCTCTTCTTTTACACCTGTGACACTTAATGCATCTTGGTGTTGCGATAACAATTCCTTTGCGAGTGCCCGTATATTGGTAGTGGTAGTAATGGCATGAAGTAGGGTGGATCTGATGGTTTCTCAATTGAGATGACGAAAAAGGAGCTCAGCAATTTGACTTTGAAGATTGGATGACGCCTTTCGGTAGAGTCAGAAATGACGAGCACTTGCTTTGCGCCTCGATCTTATTGGTCTTAAGGTGCAATAAGGCCCTACCAGGGTCTGGCACGATAGGATAGACACCGTAACCGACACCAAGAGTATGGCTGAAAGAGTTCTTGGAGAATTAGGTTTGATTAGGATAGCCCGGTAACCACTATTTACTCCCGACTGCAATTGACGGCCAAGCCCTGCAGGGCTTCGGCTGGTGTACCGGGGCAATATCCCTTCTACTACGTTGTCATATTTGGTACCGTAAGGTCTCCTGTTAAGGACCACGAACTGTAGATTTTCTTTGAAGACGCACTACGTTTTCGACGTTATTCAGTTACGGAAAAAATTATCATCACTGCCCCACTCTGAAACATCTGTTATACAGAAAAGCTTGGACCACCTTGATGACGCGACGGGGCGCGTTAGAGGTAGCTATTTTGTACACTAGCCCTTCGTGCCACACGCGGTCGAAAGCCTTCTCCATATCGAGGAATACTGCGACCCCGTACTCCTTCTTATTCATCGCAGATGACAGAGATGACAGGAGGTGCAGTACCCTCGACTCGACTGTGCTCACTCACTGGCTGAGTGCTCACTTGCCTGAAGGGCTTCTCGATTGAGGCACCAGAGAATGGATAGTCTGATTTTAACTTGAAAATCGGGTGGTGCCCCTCGGTAGGATCGCAAATGAAGAGTACCATGTCATTCTCCTCTCTGCCTCTCACCTTATGTAGGTGGTGTACGGCTTGCATAGAATACCCTGGGCCAGGAGATTGGACTTGATGTGTTCTGTCAGGATTTCCTTCGGAACACGCCCTATGACTTCCCAGGTCGGCGTGTCCTCCTGAGGGGAGTAAGTGTAAAAAGTTATGCTCCTTTCAAGGAGGGCGCGTGTTAGGCCCGATAGTCATTAACTGTCGCGACTTGTACATGGATACCCTGCTGGCAGAATCGGGCGTTGGTGTAGTTGATTTGTGATCAACACACTTTGGACACATCAGTTAACAGGGGCAGGGGTGGTGTCTGAGACAACGCAAATCTAGTCACCGAATGGTGTACTAAATGGTTTGCTTATGGTGCTACGTTAGGTGTGCGCCGGCGACACCGTACCTAATTACACTACCTAATTTAAATATACTGCTTCAGATGTCGCTAGGGTCAAACGGTTATCAGTAATATAAAAGCATTTGTAACTGGCGTCTCGCCCCTTCTTCTTATTCGGAATACACGAGGATACAATTAACATCATCTATCTCAGAACCGCATTTTCATTTCGTCCGTACCAACCTGACCGCGTGACAGGTGGCCTGGGCTGTTTTTGTTCACCTCAGGTAAAGGTCACGTAGGTGAGACAAGGAGTTAAAATTACTTAATGTGGCCAATCACGGTTTTAGAGCAAATAATCCTAAAAACATTCGACACACATCATTACTTGGACATGATTCAAAACGAACATAGTTTGCCATTTCATAGAGATATTCTTTAGTTGACATAAAGTTAGAGTTCTCCGTCCAACTTTTTGAGTTGTAAATCTAAGGCTGGGTCAGGAAGCAATCCATCAGATTTTCAATGTTAGGAGAGCGGTCACGCCCACGTCGGCTGTCAAGTCTGTCTTCGTCGACAAGTTGGACGGCCCCGTCCGATCTAGTCCTGTAAAGACAGGAACTCTTGAACTCTGCCGATAGACACGACCAGTTCTGCAGTAAGAGCTAGCACCAGAAGCAGGGTTAATATACTGATACTGTTCTGCTCAGTAGGTTCACTGAACTCCATGTATTGCGAGACCGGTGAGCTTACTTACGTACAGGGGTAGATGGTTTTTTTAGACTCTTATTATTATTATACATTTATTAACATTAGTTATAAGTTAAATTCTTGTTACTAATAACATTTATGGACTGTTTTGTCTGAAATAAAAGTTTTTTTTTAAATATGATATTCAATTAAGCCGCACTTATGAACTGTTCTGCCGATGCTGTCCATCGTCATCTTTCGAATGCTCCACACCATGATGACACCCTGTTGGCATCCAGGAAGAAGCCGTTCGTCGCCACCATAGATATATCAAACAGTTGACATATCTATGGTCGCCACGACTGTTACCCGTGACCGATACCTTCGGTTCCAATTAGACAAGAGACCCCCATCCCATTTTTCATTCTATCGTAATCAGGGTTATTTTAACCAGGCAGTCGGCACGTTTATTGCCCTGGGGTTGCATGGGACCTCATTGCCCACGCAAAGTCACTGCCTCAGGAATATTTTGTGTTTGCAATGTTTCTGCAAGCTAACGGAGGCCTCTGTAATTTTGTAACACCTGCATGTAGTGAATCATCACAGTGTTTGAAGAGCTTATCTGCGTTCGTTCAAACAGCGACGAACATATCATATAGCATTTTGAGTGTTATTGTACTGTCCATGCAGAAGGTTCTTGAGCCGCTATCAATCATGACGTGTAAGTCAAGAACACGCGCCTGAGCGAACACGGCTGAGGCACTACAAGAGCGTGGCAGCCCTTCAAGCATTCTGAAGCTGTTATTGTACTGAAATCTAAGTTGGTCCAAGGGCCGCTTGAATAATTTTGAACTAATAAAAATTTCGTGGAAGTCACAGACACACGCCTGAGAGAACTCACTAAGCATGCGTACAATCTACTGTACTTTCGCACAAGGCAATCATTTCCTCCATTTTTCGTTGCGATCGGGCCCTACCAGGGTCTGGCGCGAAAGGATAGACACCCCAAACGAAACCAAGAGTGTGGCTAAAAGAGTGCTTGGAGAATTAGGTTTGATTCTCCAAGCATTCTGCCCCGCAATGTGGTTGTTTGTTGTACCGCAGCAGGTGCACAATCTGGTTCATTGAGAAGAACAATGTCAAGTCAATTTGAAATATCAGTGGCGCTGCGTGGGCTCGGTGCCAACGCAACGCCACGACCTCAGGAATCTTTTGTGTTTACGTTGTTTCTGGAAGCTATAGGAGTCACTGTAATGTTTAACACCTGTATGTAGTGAATCATCACTGGACATCGTTGACTGATAACATTCCCCACAGTGCCTGAAGAGCTTATCTGATTTTCACTATTTTTATTAAAAATATTTACTATTTATTTATACCCTATACGTATACAGGTACTCAAAGTAGTAAATTAAACGCATGATTATTGCATACTGGCCTCATAGAGTTAAAGGCTTGAACCCCATGCGAATGTTGGAGTTCACACACCTATTGTCTTTCTATAATGTCTCTAACTACGGTGGTCGAAAGGTTAATACAAGTAGTGGTCGACTGGTAGTGAAACTAACGTCCGCCAGTGTCCTCTCTCGTGCTCTCCCATGAGCACCAGCCCAAATAGCTGCATCCCTCTAATCACCCTCTCGTTGAACATGGTGAAGTTTTTGTCGTTAGCCTGAAATCTGTAGCTCATCATCATCACAAAAGTCGTTATGTATGTGACGTCCAAACAATTTCCAGGGTTTACAGTTTGTCTTTCAGAGTTATGTAACTCGGAGATCAGTTCTTCGATTTTAACCTGAAAAAAATGTTGTTTAGAAACAGTTTTTTAGTCACCAGGTCGAGTGTGACTAAAAACTGTCGATGTTCACATGGTACGTGTAGGTCTTTGAAACGACACCTCCGATTTGACTACGGAAGATTCAAGCCAGTGAATCAGCTACGATTCCAATATAAGAACGGCTTTGGAATGTGTGGGGCGGGGAGACAATAGCTGTTCCTACCTACTCTCTGCTCCAAAGGGTCGGTAAATTCGGCCCCATCGTGAGCCATACAAGTTCATAAACCATTCTGGTTTGGCCCAATCGACAGACTAAACGTAGCTTGGATCGTTTAATGTCCTGTTCCATCAGGAGGTAGTGGACTGGGTTGACTGTAACCCTTAGGCCGTGGGTAATCCAACGGAATGCTCTCAACGGTTTAGCCATGATTTAAAGTTAGGTTAAGGGTAAGAGAAAGGCGTGTAAGCCATCGAGAATGACTCCGATCGGCTACAGATGGTCTTTGACGGGAAACCGTTTCTGCAAGCTAACGGAGTCCTCTGTAATTTTGTAACACCTGCATGTAGTGAATCATCACAGTGTTTGAAGAGCTTATGTGTCTAAACACACTATGCCGAGAATACGCGACGGAAGTTCGGCATGATTACGCCTGCAATGCTATTTGAATTACTGGCGACACATTATGCCGAAATTACGTTGCGTTATAGCGTACAGCCGAACTTCAGTCGGGCGTAAGTTCAGCGGAAATTCGGCGGCAACGTATTCTGTAGAACACACATTATACGCGACCGAAGTTCGGAGTTTTATTTTGCATTTGTCTGTCTGGCTGTTTAGATGACACGACACGACGCCACGACAGCGCTCGAAACACTGAATATACACACAAAATTGCGCAACTGAATTTCTGTCGCGTAAGTTCGGCACTTATGGTGTGTCATATCAGCCGAATACGTTGGAACGTAAAATCAGCCGCGGAACTTCGGTCGCGTACGTTCGACATAGTGTGTTTAGACACTATCTATGTTCGCTCAAACAGCGACGAACATATCAGATAGCATTTTGAAACTGTTATTGTGCTTTTGTCGTAGTAGTACTATGAGCCGCTATCAATCATGACGTGCAAGTCAAGAACACGCGCCTGAGCGAACATGGCTGAGGCACTACAAAAGCGTGGCAGCCCTACAAGCATTCTGAAGCTGTTATTATATTGTAACCTAAGTTGGTCCATGGGCCGCTTGGATAATTTTGAACTGATAAAAAATTCGTGTAAGTCACAGACACACGCCTGAGAGAACATCTCAGAAGTACCACAAACGCGCGGTAGCTGTAAAAGTAATTTGAGAAATTATTATTGTGTTCGGTTTTCGGTTAACTCACTAAGCATGCGTACAGTCTACTGTACCTACTTTCGCACAAGGCAATCATTTCCTCCTAAATCAAGCTCTTGTTGAACATGGTGAAGTTTTTATCGTTAGCCTTGAATCTGTAGCTCATCATCATCAGCTGACAAATGACGTTATGAATGTGACGTCCAAACAAACTGCCAGGGTTTACAGCTTCTCCTTCAGAGTCACGTAACTCAGAGATCAGTTCTTCGATTTCTACGTGAAAAATTTGTCGTTAATACCACTGTATCGAGATGCCAGTTGGGAAGCAAAATCGGATTCGCTGAGGTTACATACGACAAGGACCATGTCGTATTCTAGCTTGCCTGTCGCCTTGTGAAGGTGGTTGAAGATCATAGGACCACTAATAAAAAAAATACAATTGCATGTTTCAGAAGTAGTAACTGGCAACCAAGCCAACCCAGGTAACCAAGCCAGGTTGGCGGCGGCGCGCTCTGTTCCCGAACACCTCAAGGAGTTGTCAACAAATGTAGAGGCTCAATTGCAGGGCTGAAGCCTACTGGGGCCCCGGTTCGATTTCTGAAGAGATGCCAGTGACGGAGCATACCGACTTTATCTTGAAAGTCGGATTATGCTTTTCAGTACGGTCACATACGATAAGGATCATGTCGGCGTCTTTCTTACTGCCCTCCTTGTGAAGGGGTCAGAACATAGTACCTAGACCAAAAGAGAAAAAGATTGTCTCTTATTATATGACAATTTTTCTTCTATTCTAAATTTGACGTAAACCTGTTGACGGCAGACAACTCCTGCTGCAGCAGGTGCAGAACCTGGTCCATAGGGAAGAACAATGTCAAATCAGTTTGAAATATCAGTGACGCTGTATGGGCCCTCATTACTCACGCAACGCCACTGCCTCAGGAATATTTTGTGTTTGCAATGTTTCTGCAAGCTAACGGAGGCCTCTGTAATGATTAACACCTGCATGTAGTGAATCATCACAGTGTTTGAAGAGCTTATCTGCGTTCGCTCAAACAGCGACGAACATATCAGATAGAATTTTGAAACTGTTATTGTGCTTTTGTTGTAGTAGTACTATGAGCAGCGATCAATCATTACGAGGAAGTCAAGAACACGCGCCTGTGCGAACATGGCTGAGGCACTATAAAAGCGTGGCAGCCCTACAAGCATTCTGAAGCTGTTATTATATTGAAACCTAAGTTGGTCCATGAGCCGCTTGGATAATTTTGTACTAATAAAAATTTCGTGGAAGTCACAGACACACGCCTGAGAGAACATCTTAGAAGTACCACAAACGCGCGGTAGATGTAAAATTATTTTGAAACTGTTGTGTTCAGTTTTCAGTTAACTCACTAAGCATGCATACAGTCTACTGTACTTTCGCACAAGGCAATCACTTCCCTTATTTTCTGCACCCATTTAATTTAGGTGGTTTATATAGGACCACCAGTCTAGGAGATCTTTTGTCTCGTCAGAGTTAGACTGACGAGGTCCGTTTTCATTTTTTCTGCAGCAAGAGCACTTCTTTTACACCTGTGACACTTAATGTAAAGGTAAGTGTCGTAGGTGAGACAAGGAATTAAAATTACATAAAGTGGTCTATCACAGATTGTAGAGCACACTGTGGCACGCTTCAAACCGGACCTAGCACCAGCCCAAACAGCTGCATCCCTCTAATCACCCTCTCGTTGAACATAGTGAAGTTTTTGTCGTTCGCCTGGAATCTGTAGCTCATCATCAGCAGCTGACAAATGACGTTATGAATGTGACGTCCAAACAAACTTCCAGGGTTTACAGCTTCTCCTTCAGAGTCACGTAACTCGGAGATCAGTTCTTCGATTTCTACCTGAAAAATTTGTCTTTAATACCAAAAAAAGCACTTTTATTTTAAATAACAGAATGCTGGCCTTTGTCGCTGATGAGTTGGTTTCCTCCTTGCCCTATTTCTTGAGAAGGGGTCAGAACATAATAGATCAAACAAGTTTTTTTTTTTTTAATTTATTACCATTTTTATTTTGTACTAAGTTATTTCTTCTTACGAATACTTCTATCAAAGATAATTGTTGACGTAAACCTGTTGACCTGGTTCATTGGAAAGACAATGTGGTGTATTGGTCCTCATTGCCCACGCAACGCCTTAGAAATCTTTGGTGTTATTAGATAATTATAAATACTTTCGCTTAAGGCAATCTTTTTTTGTTGGTTTTTCTTTCAAATAAAAATACAAAAAGATTAAATCGGTTCACGCAAACTAAAATTACCACCGAGTACAGCGCCATCTCTTGGGAAAGTGGGTTACTAATTTTTGCATGGGCTACTACTGCGTTCTGTTACATTGTGAGAAATTTGTGCGCACGGGTATCTACTATCGCACAAGGCAATCGTTTCCACCGTATATTTGCAATTTCTTAATGTAGATGCTATGTGGACCACCAGTCACGAAGATCTTTTGTGTCTCTGCAAAAACAGTTCTTACACACCTGTGGCACTGGATGAGCTCACATTACGCACGTAGTGTTGATGTCTAAGTTAAGGGAGGCACCAAGGTTATACATGACCTTACTTCCAGGTTTGGTCGTGTTACTGTTCCAGGCGGGATGTTCAGCATTGATATCACCCGCTACTATAACGGAGCCACTCAGGCCAAAGAGAGTAGTGAAGCTCGCGTTGAGCTCATCGGACACCCTCTGTTCGATGAGCTCAACGCTCCGGACAGAGGGCTCCCTGGTCTCACATGTCATGAATATGGCGTAGTTTGGCATGCTCGCCCAGATACTTAACGCATCTGAGCGTCACAAAGCGATTCCTTTGGGAGTGGCCATAAAGTTGGCAGCAGTGGCACTGACCAAATATTGCTGGCCTGAGAGGCTTCTCTATTGAGACACCTGAGAAGGGATAGACGGATTTTACCTTGAAAATTGGGTGTTGCCCCTCGGTAGTGTTGTAGATGACCAGTACCGTGTCATACTCCTCCCAGCTCCTCGCCTTTTGTAGGCGGTGTACGCCGTGCACAGGAATACCCTGGACCAGGAGGTTGAAATTGTTGTCCTCTGACAAAATTTCCCTTAAACCACTCGTAGTTGAACATGGTGAAGTTTTTGTCGTTAGCCTTGAATCTGTAGCTCATCATCATCAGCTGACAAATGACGTTATGAATGTGACGTCCAAACAAACTTCCAGGGTTTACAGCTTTTCCTTCAGAGTCACGTAATTCGGAGATCAGTTCTTCGATTTCTACGTGAAAAATTTGTCGTTAATACCACTCTATCGAGATGCCAGTTTGGAAACAAAATCGGCTTCGGCGGGGTCACATACGGCAAGAACCATGTCGTATTCTAGCCTGCCTTGCGCCTTGTGAAGGTACTTGAACATCGTAGTCCCAAAGAAAAAAATTACAATTGCATGTTTCGGAAGTAGTAACTGGCAACCAAGCCAACCCAGGTAACCAAGCCAGTTCGTCGTCAGCGCGCTCTATTCCCGCGCACCTCAAGGAGTTGTCGACAAATATAGAGGCCCAACTACAGGGCCGAAGCCTACTGGGGCCCCGGTCCGGTTTCTGAAGAGATGCCAGTGACGGGGCATACCGACTTTATCTTGAAAATCGCATGATGCTTTTCAGTACGGTCACATACGATAAGGATCATGTCGGCGTCTTTCTTACTGCCCTCCTTGTGAAGGCGTCAGAACATAGTAAACCAAAATAGAGAAATATTTTTTTTTATGACTAGTTTTTTTCTATTCCATGTTTTTTTTTTCTGAATACGTCTACCAAAGATCAATTTGCACGCGCCTGAGTGAACATAAAAGTTACACAGCTCGGCAGCTGTGAGAGCATTTTAAATCTATTATTATATTGGAATCGTTGTTGTTTCACAGAACATTTGAACAATATCCAAGTAGTAATCATTAGAGTAATATTGCATAGGCAACTGAAGGAGCCGATGCAATGGCACGTGTTTTGCTGCGCTGGCTTCTTTTGGAGGGCGTTGGTGATCATGGGCGCGCGCTGGTTGCTGCGCAGGATCCGCTGGAGTCTTAGGCGAGGCTTCGGTATTTTTCCGCGAAGTGGAACTACCCTCTCCTTTGTTCAACTTTTTCTTTTTTGTTTTTGTCTTCTTTTTTTGGACGCTGACCGGCACTGAACCGGACAGCGTAACCCGGACATTCGGTTCGGTATAGTACAGGTCGGTCCCTGGCAGCTTCATCCTAATGGCTTCGGCCGGCGCCTCCGCGGTTCGAGTGTGTGCGGGCGCCTGGCCTCATGGGCATCATCTTCTTAGTAGTAGCCTCCGCGACCACTTTGATGCGCTAGCACACCGAGGGATGACGCGGGGGATGCCTCCCCTTCGTGCTGTCACCGGTACAAACCGAAATTTGCACCGTTGACAACACAAACGGTTGGCCCGATTTGAATTCGGGTCCGTGCGGAATATGAGGGTAGACGAAGAAAAGTCACACGGAATACTTGCTAGACGTCTTCTCCAAACTGACTACTGGCCGATCCGGCCCTGGTCTCCGCCGCTTCTATCCGTATTATATCTTAACTGCAACGTAGCTGTTAGCGTTAAGTTCTTTTGCGTCTATCAGGCTTTTGTATTCCAGGTGAATATGCGTTGCTGGGTATCGATTTTCGATGTACCAGGTCCTCTACTTGACCTCCCTCGAGCCTCCTGTTTATGGATATCGAGTTCGAGTCTCCTGGCAAAAACAGCGTTGGTTTAAGGAGACCGTGCCAACTCGGAGGATTAGGTTTGACTAGGAGATCCCCCAAGTCCAAAACCTAGCTCCCGATTTGAATTAACTGCCGAACCCTGAAGGGTGACACATATATTACACAACGTCTTTACGTGGTCTTCCTGAAAGCCCTGGTTGGAGGCTTTGATTTTAGAATCGAGGCCACCATAGGCAAGCCCGGTTAAGCAGCTGACAACCTCATAGGTTGACCAGAGGACACAAAAAATGGGCGCCCTTGTATTTCGCGTAAGGCAATCCTTGCCTTTCAATTTTTGTTCGGACTTAATGTTGGTGCTGCGTAAGTGCTGAATGCCAGGGCATCACTACATCACATCTGCCTCAGAGATCTGTTCTCATTGGACATGTATCTTACTTTTTTAAATATTTTTCGCTGATTGCAGTTTTTGCGCTCAGCTGAACAAAGCGTATTTGTTTGTTGTGCCGCAGCAGGTGCTGAATCTATTTCATTGGAAGGACAATGTCAAGTCAATTTGCCATATCAGTGTCACTGCATGGGCCTTCATTGCCCACGTAACACCACTGCCTCAGGAATCTTTTGTGTTTGCGTTATTTCTGCAAGCTAACGGAGTCCTCTGTAATTTTGCAACACCTGCATGTAATGAATCATCACTGGACATCGTTGACTATAATAATAAAGTAGTGAATTAAGTAATCTTATTCCATTAATTTTCATTTTCATTAAAAAGCTCCCGACTCCTCGTCATGACATATGGAGCAGTGGATTCTGGTGCATGTGGTTGGGGTAGTGTGATCGTTTTAGATTTACACCTCAGCTACATCCCTCTATTCAACCTCTCGTTGAACGTGGTAAAGTTTTTGTCGTTAGCCTTGAACCTGTAACTCATCATCAGCTTGGCGAGGAAATCGGGGTCCTTGAGGACTGAAAAGGCCCTGGCCTTCCAGTTTATACATATTGTGTAGTTGTCCAGGTTGTCCAGGATGTCCGCTTCATCTGTAAGTGGGAATGGGGGGTGTGATTGCTTATGCTTAGTTCCGGGCACAGTCAGGCGTTTAGGAGCTATCTTAAAAAGTACATAATCTACAAATACTTAACCAAAAGCGTAGCTACGAAGTTCTCTGTAATTTTTAAAAACCTGCGTGAAGTGAATCATCGTGGGAGAATTAAATATGTCCGATAACATCTCCAGAATGTCAGCAGAGCTTTCTCGCGTTCTCTCTAATATAACGGAGTTCCTCAACCCAAAGAGAGCAGTGAGGTTGCTGGTGAGAGCGATGGAATCGTCTGGTAATAGAGACGAGGAAGTAACCAATCACCGTCATCTCCTCCTACTACACAGTAGATGGAGATGACGGTGTTTGGTTGGTCTATTTGGAGAATTGTGTCACAGGAGAAATTAGAGAGATGCAGTAGAGCTCCTTTCTGTAGTAGATGAGGGTGCGAGTCTTATCGTTGTGAACTATGCGATAGTTGGCATTTTTAAGAACCAGCCCGAGCAGCTGCATCCCTCTAATCATCCTCTCGTTGAACATGGTGAAGTTTTTGTCGTTAGCCTGGAATCTGTAGCTCATCATCATCAGCTGACAAATGACGTTATGAATGTGACGTCCAAACAAACTTCCAGATTGGCATTAGTTTTAGGAATCCGGGTTCGGAGCAACAAATTCTCTATTGTTTATCCATTACGGTAAGCACAGGGCAATATGTCGAGTTCTTTGGCGACCGATTCGTATTTTCGGAATAGTTTAAGCGCATATGCAAGCGAATACCAACAATTGTGGGTCTGAATGTGTTCTCTATCGAGATGCTAGTGACGGGGCATACCGACTTTTTCTTGAAAATCGGAGGATGTTTTTCAGTACGGTCACATACGATAAGGATCATGAAGGTTTTCTCCTTACCCTATTTCTTGTGAAGGGGTCAGAATATAGTAGACCAAAGAAGATTTTTTTAAATTTCATTACCATTTTTGTTTTATACTTACTAAGTTTTTCCTTTTTACGAATACGTCTATCAAAGATAATTGTTGACGTAAACCTGTTGACCTGGTTCATAGGAAAGACAATCTGGTGTATTGGTCCTCATTGTCCACGCAAGCAACGCCTTAGAAATCTTTGGTGTTATTAGAAAATTATAAATACTTTCGCATAAGGCAATTTTTAAAAAGTTTGAGTGCTTTGAAAGCTTTTTCTTTGTCAGTTGAGTTACCCCAAAAGATAATCCCATATGTGAGTACAGATTCTGTTAGACCATAGTATGCCGAGAGTAGTGATTCTCTGTTAACCTTTCGTGACAAAATGTACAAAGCATATGCACTACTACTGATTCTTTTAGTCAGCGCGCTCTACATGGGCCTTCCAATTTAAATTTCGATCTTTTTGATTTTTGTTATTAAGAGATAAAATTATTTTTAATTATGTCACTTGGCTAGCTTGGAGCCATGAACATAGAATCTTTTATGTTTAAGTTATGTTTTGTGACTTTGTCTTCCGAATCAATCACCGGCTTAATTTTGTTAACAAAATAATTATAAAATATATTTGAAATACATTTGGGGTCCGAGATAATTTCATTATTGTTAATTTTGATTTTATCAATATTATTTTTTGGTATATTTAATTTTGTCAAGTACTGGTCGACTGGTGGTAGAACTATCGTCCGCCAGTGACCTCTCTCGTGCTCTCCGATGAGCACCAGCGCAAACAGCTGCATCCCTCTAATCACCCTCTCGTTGAACATGGTGAAGTTTTTGTCGTTAGCCTGAAATCTGTAGCTCATCATCATCAGCTGACAAATCGATGCCTCCCACGTAAGTTGTTGTAACCCACAAAATGGCGATTTTGGTTTTTTTATGTAAAAGTGTCTAATTTTATGTAATCTATCTTACAAAAAAACAAAAAGTCCAAAAAACCTATTATTTAAGGTACTTTTGAAACGTATAATGTTGTATATTTCGAACGATTCCGGCGTAGACTGTAGTATTTATTACTTACAATGGTTTACAACGGAGAAAAGCGCACGTGCGTCCGTTGTATGTAACACATATCACAGATTACGCTGGAATTCCCTGGAGTTGCATCTCTCACGCAATTTTTACGTCGTTAATTTAATATTCTAGTAATTACTATTCCGTTTAATCTTATCTTTAACTAACATGATAACCATTTAAAATATGATATTGATCCCATACAACAATTTACGTCGCTAATTTTAAAATTATTTTATGTTAAGTGATACGTAAAACATTTTACTTCGATGCTAGATATGTAAAAGTAAGTTGTAACATCACATACAACAATTTACGTCGCTATTCGTTTGAAATAAGTACGTTGTATGTGTTTTTCAGGTAGTGTTTTATGAATATTACTGAAGTCAGAGTCACTCTAGGCAACCGTTTTCAATAAATATGAGAAGTTTTAAATGACTAAACTAAAAAGTAATGGCATATTCGTAACTTTGGACCTTGAAACTGCTCACTTACTCGTATTACATAGCTGTGTAGTACAATAACCATTTGGATTACGACTGTTATGGCCATTTTTGTTTATATTATACTATTATTATTCTAGTTAGCCTGTGCTGTCCTACTGCTGGACAAAGGCCTCCCTCCATTCTTTCAAGTTATCTTAGTTACTCGCTTTATCGTACCAAGTATCAAGGAAGGCATCCAGGTCGTGTTGAGTAAATGTGGGCCTGAAACACAAAAGGCACCGAAAGATTACATGTGAGTTTTAGTCAGTAAAAGCCACTTTTACTGATTAAAACCCACTAGGACTTTCCTTCTTGCTCGTGTTTATTGCTAGTTTCCCAAATCAGAAAACGTTGTTCGTTACTTTTACCTTAGTCACCACCTGCATGTTTCTGCACTGTTGAACTCTTTAAGCTAAGTCCACTATCAGTTATTTGATTGAATAAAGTATCGTTTGAAAAAGGTAATGAAAAAAATACACATTTACAGACTAGAGATTTTTCAAAAAGGACTAACAACGTCAAAGAAAACCTTTCTAGTAAAAAATCAAAAACAGCCAGTAGGAAAACTGGTCTATTGAGTCTGCTGTAAGCACTATTTCAATAAATTAAACTAAAAAGGTAGCAGAGAAAACGATGTATAACTATAATTTAGTTATAGGAGAGCCAAGCTTAGAATTTATGCTGTTACTATTGTGAAACATAAGTAAGTAAGAATAAATTGCCTGTTGCCGTTACTGAAACTTCAAACTTCAGACGTGTGTAAACAACAGTTTTCCCATTTATATAAGTGATTAAGTTCTTAATAAGGTGTTAGTTAAATTTGATATACCAACAGCAGTATTAATCCCCGATCAAAAAGATATTTAGCAGCCTGTGAAAACATCTGGTTTGTCAAAACCATCGTTTGTGACCATTTCAAGCCTTTTCAACTGCTTGCAAGTTGAGTCACACTATGTTTGACTAAATTCACTAATGTTATATTAAGACAGAGGCTTAAACTTTTAGTGTATATAGTAATAACGTATAACTTTTGCCTAATGGGTACACAGAGAAAACAAGATCTGAAAGATAATAATATCGTAAAAATAAAAGAGGTACCAGTTTGTTCCGAAGATTCAATATTAATTTAATGTTTTATCAGACTTTAAGGTGATGACCACTTTTTTCAACAACAATACCTTAAGATGCCAAAATGCTGATGATATGAATACACCAGTTAGGTGCATGAAACTAGATTTTTGGGGTCGGGAAACCATCGGGGTATTGTATATATTACGAGCAAAACTTAATATTTGCGGACTTTTCTAGATTCAGTGTAAGTTATTAAACATTACTTATTTACCTATCGTTTGTCTTGGATAATTATGCTTATGAAAAGAAGAAGAATAAAGCATATTACAGAATGAGCTATAAGTATAGTCACTTGAAAAAATGGAGAGAGGAAAAGATTACAAAGTGATAGTGAGACGGGTGATACGACAAAATGGAAGAATAAGCTTGTTCCACCGATTCCAAATCACATTGGACTAAGATAGGAACATGACGATTTACCTATTTTTAAATCTCATTGGTTACTAGAATTTTCATAATCATTTTGGTTACGATACTTTTTTGAGTTTTGATTATTTAAACTATAGTAGAAATTTGATTAAAGAACGATGTAATTAATTGAAAGTATAATTTAAATTTAGAAAAAGCTTAAATTTTTATTTTCAGATTATTTTAAATGTTTTTTAATCTTAATCTTTAATGTTTTTCTAATCCTTAAAATATCGTTTCTTATTCTAAACTCTAAACCCTAAAATGTAAAATTTTGATAAACTTGATTGAAAATATTCTGCATTTTTTGTATTTCGGTAACGTATCAACGAAAAGGTATTGTCCTAAACGAAATTAGGCTGAAAAAACATTGTATTTATTTTATTATATCAAGTAATGATACACATACCACACCTTTTTTTTATTTGTAATCGACGTAAATTGATGTAAGTATCAGATATGCTCCAAATCGGCTCGTGAACTGCCGTGTATAATAATGTAAGTGATAGTTACAACATTTTGTGAGGACCTAATGTCGCGGTAAACAGTTGTAACAACAAAATTCAAGAAACCGTTAAAATTATAAAGTAATGATATGTAGTAAACAATAACATATTAAAAAATATACGCTCATACCAAATTTCAAAAAGATTCTTTGAAAAATGTGGTTTATATCGCAAAAAGTATCTTTAAAACGCTCTCCTGTAAAGTTGCATTTTTGGGGTTACAACAACTTACGTGGGAGGCATCGAAATTACATTATGAATGTGACGTCCAAACAAACTTCCTGGATTTACGTCTTGTTATTGTTGTATATCCATTACGGTAAACAAGGGACAATTTGTCGAGTGGTCGAGTTCTTTGGCAAACGACTCGTACTTTTGGAATAGTTTAGGCACATTTGTTGCTTCGTGTGTATGCGTCGCTGGGTGTCGATTTTCGGTGTACCAGGTCCTCTACTTGACCTCCCTCGAGCCTCCTGTTTATGGATATCGAGTTCGAGTCACCTGGCAAAAACAGCGCTGGTTTAAGGAGACCGTGCCAACTCGGAGGATTAGGTTTAACTAGGAGATCCCCCAAGTCCAAAACCTAGCTCCCGATTTGAATTAACTGCCCTAAGTGTAATCCGGTCTTGAGGCACGGTCAGGAAGCAATCCATCAGATTTCTCATGATAGGAGAGAGGTCTGAAGTCACGTGGCGCCACAGTCGGCCGTCGAGTCGGCATAGTCGACTGTGCTACCTATCGTCATCTTTCTAACGATCTTACTCGTTACTTATACTCCTTGGTAGCATCCGGGAAGAAGACTTTTGTGGCCCCAACGGTTACCCCTGACCGATACCTTCAGTTCCAGTCCTCAAGAGACTCCCATCTCATCGTAATCAGGACCGCGTTTTGACAGGTAAGTAGAAAATGCCAAAGGTATTAATTCCGCCTCTGTACTTTTGTGCATAAAGTATTTAATAAAAATAAATAAATTCGCACAAGGCAATATTTCCTTTGTTTGAATTGTTTGTAAGCGCTGCGTGAACCCTCAATGCCCAAGCTTTAGTACTGTCTCGAGAATTCTATTGTTTCGCTTGCGGTCAATTACTTTGTTTTTCTTAAAATATTTCTTGCTGATTGCAATTTTTCACTCTGTTGCCTAAGGCACAATATTGTGAGATTATGCTTTTCAGTACGGTCACATACGACAAGGATCATGTCGGCGTCTTTCTTACTGCCCTCCTTGTGAAGGGGACAGAACATAGTAGATCAAAAAAGAGAAAGATTTTCCTTAATTATATGACCATTTTCCTTCTATACTAATTTTTTTATGCTCTAAAATACGTCTATCAACGATCAATTTGACGTAAACCTTTAAACGGCAGACAATTCCTGCCGCAGCAGTTGCAGAACCTGGTCCATAGGGAAGGACAATGTCAAGTCAATTTGAAATATCAGTGACGCTGTATGGGCCATCATTGCTCACGCAATGCCACTGCCTCAGGAATATTTCGTGTTAGCTAGTTTCTGCAAGCTAACGGAGTCCTCTGTAAGTTTGTAACACCTGCATGTAGTCAAGTCTCTCTGTAACATTACTCACAGTGTCTGAAGAGCTTATCTGCGTTCGCTCAAACAGCGACGAACATATCAGATAGCATTTTGAAACTGTTATTGTGCTTTTGTTGTAGTAGTACTATGAGCCGCGATCAATCATGACGTGCAAGTCAAGAACACGCGCCTGAGCGAACATGACTGAGGCACCACAAAAGCGTGGCAGCCCTACAAGCATTCTGAAGCTGTTATTGTATTGTAACCTAAGTTGGTCCATGGTCCGTTTGAATAATTTTGAACTAATAAAAATTTCGTGGAAGTCGCCTGAGAGAACATCTTAGAAGTACCACAAACGCGCGGTAGCTGTAAAAGTTATTTGAGTTCTTTGGCGACCGATTCGTATTTTCGGAATAGTTTAAGCGCATACGAAAGCGTATACCAACAATTGTGGGTCTGAATATTTCTCTATCGAGATGCTAGTGACGATACGACTTTACGACGATACGATACCGGTTTTATTTTTAAAATCGGAGGATATTTTTCAGTACGATCACATACGATAAGGATCATGTCGGCGTCTTTCTTACTGCCTTTTTTATGAAGGGGTCAGAATATAGTAGACCAAACAAGAAAAAGTTTTTTTTTAATCGATGACCATTTCTCTTCTATACTAAGTTTTTTCTGCTTCAAAATACGTCTATCAACGATCAATTTGACGTAAACCTTTAAACGGCAGACAATTCCTGCCGCAGCAGGTGCAGACCTGGTCCACAGGGAAGGACAATGTCAAGTCAATTTGAAATATTATAACCACCTGTATGTAGTGAATCATCACTGGACATCTTTGACTGATAACATTCCCCACAGTGCCTGAAGAGCTTATCTGATTTTCACTTTTTTTATTAAATTAAACGCATGATTATGGCATACTGGCCTCATAGAGTTAAAGTCTTGAACCCCACGTGAACGCCGGAGTTCGCACACCTATTGTCTTTCTATTATGTCTCATGGTCGACTGGTAGTGAAACTATCGTCAGCCAGTGACCTCTCTCGTGCTCTCCGATGAGCACCAGCGCAAACAGCTGCATCCCTCTAATCACCCTCTCGTTGAACATGCTGAAGTTTTTGTCGTTAGCCTGAAATCTGTAGCTCATCATCATCACAAAAGTCGTTATGTATGTGACGTCCAAACAATTTCCAGGGTTTACCAGGGTTTCCTTTAGAGTTATGTAACTCGGAGATCAGTTCTTCGATTTCAACCTGAAAAAAATGTTGTTTAGAAACAGTTTTTTAGTCACCATGTCGAGTGTGACTAAAAAACTGTCGATGTTCACATAGTACGTGTAGGTCTTTGAAACGACACCTACGATTTGACTACGGAAGATTCAAGCCTGTGAATCAGCTACGATTCCAATATAAGAACGGCTTCGGAATGTGTGGGGCGGGGAGACAATAGCTGTTCCTACCTACTCTCTGCTCCAAAGGGTCGGTAAATTCGGCCTCATCGTGAGCCATACAAGTTCATAAACCATTCTGGTTTGGCCCAATCGATAGACTTAGCGTAACTTGGATCGGTTAATGTCCTGTTCCATCAGGAGTTAGTGGACTGGGGTGACTGTAACCCTTAGGCCGTGGGTAATCCAATGAAATGCTCTCAACGGTCTAGCCATGGTTTAAAGTTAGTTTAGGTTAGGGGAAAGGCGAGTAAGCCATCGAGGATGACTCCGATCGGTTAAGAAAGATCCTGGCTTGTAGATCAACTGCGAATACAATATAATAATAACTACGAAATGAACGATTCGGAATAGCAATAGCCGTTTATAATACCGGCAATAATAACAGGGAGATGGTGATAGGAAGGGCTACATGTGCTAGCTAGGACGATCGGTTAGCTAGCGCCGTATATGGCAAAGATATCGAAGTCGGGGGTGTTATCTCAATGCAATCGCCGAACCAACAGGGCTAGGCGAGTCGTGAACTAGGTTTTCACATTGGGCGATCTCTTAATCAAACCTAATCCTCGAAACTCTCACCGGCTATGTAGCTAAAAACAGCTACACACTTGAGGTCGGTTATATATTGCAGTTTTTTAATATTATTCAAATCTCAAAAAAATACTTCTATTCCTATTTCGATGCCCGATGGGTGTCGTACAGGTTGTTACGGTTTCCGAAGATAATAAAGTCATTCCTCATATGTATTTAAACTTTCGCTTTTATAATTCTATATTGTATCGTAATTTATAAATAAAACATCGCAAAGCCTCCCGTTTGCACTGTTTTGTATTTTCTTCAATGATTTGTTTTGTACTTTTCAATGTTTTGTTTTGTATATTTCATTAGTTTTGTTTTGTATGTATGTTTCAATTATTTGTTTTTTTTTTTTAATTTTGTATCTATATTCTAATATTAACTTGTTCTATCTTTTTAATATAACTGATTTAGGTGCCATGTTGACCATAGCTAGAAGAGTGTTGAAGATCCCCCTGTGTCGAACACCTGGTGTAAGTAACAGCACAGTAGACAGGATGTACATCAGACATATGTTGTTGATAGAAGACTCCACCCAAGCCAAAGTTATCAAATAATTGATGGAAAGTATGTAGTACATACAAGGGTTAGTTTGCCTCAATGAATAGAAGTGTCGGACATTGTGCAAACTTTTATTGTAAGTAGTCACAATCCTTTTGCAAATTTCTTCATAGGTAGGTATTTTCCTGTTCTTGGGTCCACGCAGAAGGTACATATAGAGTCATAAAGTACTCTCATAAAGTCCACAAAATTCAAGAATAGGCCAATAATAGCGAATTTAATTTTTTGTGTTATCAATATTTTGTTTCGTATTTTACAATGTTTTGTTTTGTGTTTTTTAAAGATTTTATGTTTTGTTATGTTATTTTTTTGTAGGTATATTTTAATGTTACCTTTATTTAACCATTTTTGTTAATAATATGTGTTCTTACGTACGTAAACCTAATAATATGTGTATTAACTATATTTAGATAAATAAAAAAAACATTTTGGAAACCTGTTCTTTCATTTTAAAAACATTCTTTTTACCTATTATCTTTTGCATTCACTTAAAGCCAATTCGCATCATCTCACCACACACGCTGGGCGTACTGTCCACGGACGCGAATTCGTCATCACACGCTTGGTGTACGCCTGCGTGAAGCAACCGCAATAAACTATGAAACTGTCGACGAGGCGGCCACGTCGCGCCGTCGTGTCACGTCTATGGAACCACGCGTCTATAGACATCAGGCCATAGTTTTGTATGTAAGCTTTACGCTGTCGTATATCAAAGGTATAATGACGAATACGCGTGTATGAAGCTACGCGTACGTGACAGTGAATTTTTTTTTATGGTAGGTGAACATCATCCAATGACGAAACCCGCTCTTGGGCGGAGCAAGAGACAGTGTCAGACTCTTACTGACTAAAAAAAACCTACCCCATTCCTTCCTTGCCTTATTCCTAGAGTCGCGATAAACTTTCACACCAACCGTCGGCTCCAAAACAATAGGACTTAGAGTCGCCGAATGTTTGCACGCATGTGAAGAGCCGTCAGACATTCATTCGCAAACTCGTGTGCGTTCGCGCAGCGGAATGTTGTTGAATTTAAAGATTTTAATAATGCAGTTAATTAGTGTATGACGTCGTATAATTGTGTATGGTAAAAAAAAATTTGTGCACGCAGCCATTGTGGAGAAATTCACCAAAAACAGATTCCGCTGGGCGAACGTTGTCCTGGCGGAACTTTTTTCAATCCATAGACTTTAGAAGAAAAGAGATTTATCCGATAATTAGTGTGCATTTGTGTATAATTGTGTATGTATGAATAAAATTAGTGCATGCATACACTTCGGAGAAATTCAAGTTTCCGCTGCGCGAACGTTTGGCCATTAGCTAGTTTTCATATAAAGCGCTTACATAGAGAGCTGTAAATTTTTAGATACGTTGTTTTAAATTTGTTTATATTTGTTTAAAAAACAGATTTAGAAAAAATCGTAGGGCTTAGAAGATAAAAATATAAACGTAAAATACGCTTATTAGGTCTTAGTTCTTAAAGTATGCACTTTGGGGTCTAGATTTTCACGTTTATACAAACCTTGTAAGTGTCTGCAACATGTTGCCAAGTATCAATGACGTTCCGTATTTAATTAGATAGTTACAGTTTAATTTACCATGAATAGATCACTGTTTACAAAGCAGCCAAATGTCACGACGTTCTAAAGGAATTGCATGGTAAAATGTATGCCAATAGTTAGTGTATTTATTCAACTATTCACATGCAAAATTTCATGTCATTAAATTCTGTAATTAAAGAAAAACAATTATAATATTGACGAAGCATCAAAAACCTACATAACCCGACCAAGTTCGGATAGCTATAAAAAAGCGGCCGTGCCATATGTCTAAGAAACTTCTTAATCTTCCAATATAATATTTATTAATATGGTACAGTTGCGTGCACAAGCGTTAGAAAAAAATAGTCAACCTTTGGGTTTATTAGTTGCTTTCCTTTTAAGTATGTCTTAGTGATATTGAATCATATGCATAATTAATTATTGAAAAACAGCCGTTATTGCCATCTCTACTGCGGAGTTATGTCCCCTCCCCGCAAAATAGTACATTTTGATACAAGTGGCGAAAGATGGTCATTGCGACCGGCGGAAGGCGGAATTCGCACGAGCCATAGGCGAGTGTGTTATGGAGCTGAGGGCTGCGGTGACAAATTCGGACGTATATCAAACGAAGTTTTTCATTACACTTACGAACACATTACTTTCTTTGAAAATTACGACGCATTTTTATTAATTTCTTACTGATGATAGTTTTCGAAAGTTGCCGCACAATTTAGTTTTGATTTAGATTGCAGCAAACTATAGTAAAGCACAGTATCTGGCGGCAGTGGTTTAACACCTAAAAAAATCTCATATATCTTACATTCAACATTCAACATATTTTTCACAACTAACACCAATAAATAAGTTGGTTAATAAGACTATTATTTAATAGACATTTTTTCCCGCACTTATCCTTTGCAGGATGAAAAAGAAGCAAAGGCATCAAACCGTTATACATCCTACTTAATATTAAGAATATAAATTCAAATATTTTTGAATTTAGAACACAGATATAAGTATATTAATTTGTTCCTAACAATAACATTATTGCATAAATAATCTTGTTTATTAATAATATTCTGTACCTCTTTGCTATTAAAAAAAAATACCTTTGACCGTGAAAATAAGGAGGGAATGAAAAAGCCCTTGTTATGATAAATGAAACAAAAGCACGCGGGTGACATGCATGTCATTTTGAACCTAATCATAGTACGATAAGTGGCAGTTTTCGAGTAAGCGTATTGAAAAGAAAGTAGCTATAAAAATCTGCTTTATACGTATACATTACATATCATATATGTGTTGGTAAGTGCAAAACTCGAGAACAGCTGGACTGATTTCGCTAATTCTTGTTTTGTTGTGTTTGTTATTGTCAGGAGAAGGTTCTTATGAAAAAAAAGGGTAGAGAAGGGTGTAGGGTAGAGTAGGGTAAGGTGGAGTGGAGTAGAGTTGAATAATCTGTTGCCGGGAGCGAAGCCGCGGGTAAAAGCTAGGTAATAAATATAAGGTGATTATTAATTTATTGATCTGGTCGGTCTTTTAGTTGATTCAGTATTTATTCTGTGATTTTCTATTCAGTAGTTTGTTTTTAACCAGAAAAACAGCTACTTTGTTACGATTTTATTATAATAATTTAAGTAAATAGATATATAATTAGATCAATCTGTAGATATTAAATAACCTATAAATTATATCAAAACAACAATTGTGTTATCATCTGTACCAATTCAATACCGGTATTATACTGTAAATTTTGGGATGTTACCTAAATATATTGCACGGCCGCTTTTTTATAGCTATCCGAACTTGGTCGGGTTATGTAGGTTTTTGATGCTTCGTCAGTATTATAATTGTTTTTCTTTAATTACTGAATTTAATGACATGAAATTTTGCATGTGAATAATTGAATGAATACACTAACTATTGGCATACATTTTACCATGCAATTCCTTTAGAACGTCGTGACATTTGACTGCTTTGTAAACAGAGATCTATTCATGGAAAATTAAACTGTAACTATCTAATTACAAACGGAACGTCATTGATACTTGGCAACATGTTGCAGACACTTACAAGGTTTGTATAAACGTGAAAATCTAGACCCCAAAGTGTATACTTTAAGAACCAAGACCTAATAAGCGTATTTTACGTTTATATTTTTATCTTCTAAGCCCTACGATTTTTTCTAAATCTGTTTTTTAAACAAATGTAAACAAATTCAAAATAACGTATGTAAAAATTTACAGCTCTCTATGTAAGCGCTTTATATGAAAACTAGCTAATGGCCAAACGTTCGCGCAGCGGAAACTTGAATTTCTCCGAAGTTTATGCATGCACTAATTTTATTCATACATACACAATTACACACAAATACACACTAATTATTGGATATATCTCTTTTCTTCTAAAGTCTATGGATTGAAAAAAGTTCCGCCAGGACAACGTTCGCCCAGCGGAATCAGTTTTTGGTGAATTTCTTCACAATGGCTGCGTGCACAATTTTTTTTTTACCATACACAATTATACGACGTCATACACTAATTAACTGCATTATTAAAATCTTTTAATTCAACAACATTCCGCTGCGCGAACGCACACCATCAGGTGAGATAGTGGCCGGATACGAGCCTGTACATTAAAAACTATATGACGATCCGGAACACGAAAAAAATTCAATTAAAATTATGAGTGAATGAACTATTTAGTTAAATCAAATATTGTACGTTAATAGTTTCCTTTAATACCCGCGAGCGCCGGCGCTCGCTTGGGTGTCAAGGGGTTAATTATTACCAAGCCTTGAGCGAGCGCCGGCGTTCGCACACCTATTGTCTTTCTATTATGTATATATTTTGTGTACCGGACGGTCGGACTGCGAGCTAGCCATTGCTCGTCACCCGTATTGCATGCAGCGATGGCAGAGAGATCAGATTCCACTATTAGCTTCGAAATGGGAACAAAAAAAAATGTTAGTACAAAATATTGACATTACCAGCGATTTTAGAACTTCCAAATAATTTTTAAATGATATTTTGACATGATATTATGGTCTATGTCAGGCCATATGGGTTTGAAATGGGACCACGCAGTATAATGTAGTAACATTGTGATTATAACCAAGTTACAGTATATTATGTAAGAATCATGTTATTAAATTATTTTTTTGGAAATAAAAAGAAATATTTTTATTTACTTTTTCTTTATTTCTTTTATGTACATACCGAGACGGCTGTTGTAATTTATTTGTTGTATGTATGACGCTAGTAATGAATAAAGTGATCGATACAAGTTTTGTTTTAATAAACATGTGTGTCTAGCTCGCCTTGGTCACCAATACATGACAGATGCATGCCTTGATCACGATCAGATCATTACATTTCCTGAAGCCGAGGGTTGGTGCGAAAGCGTTACACCTTGGCTCTGGGAATAAGGCAAGGGTGGAACGTGGTAGGTTGTTTAGTCAGTAAGAGTCTGACACTGTTTCCCGCTAGAGCGGGACTCGTCATTGAATGATTTTTACTTACCATAAAAAAAACACCTTTACATTGATGACATTAGTGCAGTTTTGACTTTCACGCAGTGTGACAGCGCTATAACTTTTAAAACGGTCCTTGGAAACAGACTAGTTTTGTGACAATTTCTTGCTGCAATTCTATAGCCGGCAAGTTGACGATTATATCGCAGATATACACAAACAATTGCAGCAATTTAGCACTGTAGCTCGGCGATATATTAGGAGATTATTAAGGTGTCTTCAAGGCTAGAGTGAATAGGCTCTTAATAAACTAGTGCGCCTCACCATCAACGATTGCATCACTGCTTGTCACCAGGTGGTATCGCAGTCAAGCACTAGTTTACAGCATCATCATCATCATCAGCCTAGCGTAAGTCCCGGTTGCTACCTTGGCTTTCACCTCGGTGCCCGGGGTCCGCTTTCCTGCCTAGTCGTCTCCACTTCGCTCGGTCTTTTGCGTCCTCTGCCTTAAGCCCATTAGCACGCATATCGTCCCTTACGACGTCGATCCATCGCCTCTTAGGCCTACCTCGTTTTCCGGGTCCCGGCGGAGGCGGCATGGCGAGGCATCTGTTACCCACGTAGTCTGCCGGTTTTCGTAAAACGTGGCCATACCAGCGTAAACGACCCTCCTGCAGTTTATCCGCTATGTCACGGACCTGAAGGCTGCCCCGGATGCGGGAGTTCTTAATGCGGTCTTTCCGCGAAACTCCAGACATCCAGCGCAGCATATTCATTTCCGTGACACGCAGGCTTTGCTTATGTCGTTCAAGTACAGGCCACGCTTCACTGCCATACAAAAGGACAGGCCTAATGATGGTCTTATAGACCTGTCCTTTGAGCCTAACCGGCATTTTCGGGTCACAGATAACACCCGCCACCTCACGCCATTTCGCCCAGGCCGCCGAGATACGCGACTCGACGTCGCAATCGACGTCCCCGGACTCGTGGAGCACCGATCCCAAGTACCTGACCTGTTCCGTGCGCTCAACTGTGTCTTCGCCGATGCGAACAGGAGCAGCGTTAGTTGTGTTACAGGCCAAGTACTCGGTCTTCGCCGCATTAATCTTCAGACCGCCGTTTTCCAGCGATTCCTTCCACGCTGCCACACGTCGAACCAAGCGCCCACTGTCCGAATCCGCCAGCGCGATGTCGTCTGCATACATGAGCAGCCATGGCGGCTGCTCATGTAAGTCCCTGATGGTGGAGGACAGCACGTCCAGCACCACGCTGAACAGAAACGGACTAAGGACAGAGCCCTGGTGAACTCCGACGGTGATGGGGAAGGGTTTCGTATCGCCAACAGCGGTCCGAACCACAGAACCGGAGTCTCGGTACATATCTCGGATGATGTCAACATAGGTCTCGGGCACTCCTTTAGATCTCAGCGCCCACCAGATCACATCACGGGGGACACAGTCGAAGGCCTTCTGCATGTCTAGGAACAAGAGGTGCAGAGGCGTATTCTTCGATCTGTATCCCTCCATGGTAACCCTTAGGGCAAAGATGGGATCCATGGCGCCATGGCCTGGTCGAAACCCATATTGACATCCCGAGACGGTGCACTCCTGTCGGATCCGAGAGTCAATCACCCGCTCGAAGAGCTTCATGGTGTGGGACATAACCTTAATCCCACGGTAGTCGCCACACTCCTGCACCGATCCCTTGCCTTTGAAGACTGGAGTGATAATACTCAGTCTCCATTGACTCGGGATCTTTCCGGTGAGGAGCATGCGGTTAAATAGGTGGGTTAAGATGCCCACACCACGAGGACCCATCGCCTTCCAGGCTTCAATGGGGACTCCATCGGCACCGACAGCTTTCCGGTTCTTCATGCGGCGAAGGGCCACATGCACTTCTTCAGGCGTAACCGGGGGCACAAGTCCCTGATTTGGAGGGAGAACCGGAGACAACACCTCTTTGTGCTGCTTGTTCAGCAGCTCGTGGAAATACGAGCGCCATCTCTCCTTCACCGCGAGGTCCTCGCATAACAGATTGCCGTCAGGGTCTCTTACACAGCGGCACTTAGAGATATCCAGTGCCGCTTTGACCCTGGAACGTGCCAACTTATAAATGAGCTTTTGCCCCTCAGACGATTCCAACTTATCATAAAGTGGCTGTAAGTGGTCTCGTCTGGCTCTGGCTACGGCCCTCTTGGCGGCACGTTTTGCGGTTCTGTATGCGTCGCGGTCTTCGGGAGATTTGGAAGCTTGCCACGTTTTGAAGAGGGCTTTCTTCTCTCTGATCTCCCTCTGGACTGTGTCATCCCACCACCAAGTCTCCTTGTCACACTTGCGGCCGCCCCTGGACAAGCCGAGCACCGACTTTGCCGCCTCAGTGATGGCAACCTGAATCCTGTCCCAGTGGCTTTGCACAGGTTCGCCATCGGTACCATCGCACTTATCGCCGATGGCCGACGCGAACGACTGGGACGTGGCTTCATTCAGTCGCCACCACCGTATACGGCGTTGTTGGCGCTCAACAACCTTGACCCTAGGCTTGACGCGCAAGTCCATGACAAGGAGACGGTGTTGTGCAGTGAGACTCTCACCGGGTATGACCTTGCAGTTGGCCACCCTACTGATATGGTGCCTCCGTGTGAGTAAGAAATCGATTTGGGTAGCGTACCTCCCGCTCTTGTAGGTAATCAGGTGTTCGGATTTCTTTTTGAAATACGTGTTCACGATGGCAAGGCCGGCAGCCGCACACGTTTGGAGGATAGTCTCCCCTTCAGCGTTACGGCTACCGTATCCAAAGCCACCGTGAACATGCTCAAAGTCCTTGCACCTGTCACCCACATGACCGTTCAGATCACCACCCAAAACGATTCCCTGCGACAACGGGATGCCACGAAGCACCCCACCGAGTTGATCCCAGAACGCAGCCTTTTCAGCGTCGCTGCAACCGACCTGAGGCGCGTAGGCACTTATCAAGTGGGTTATAACCCCATCAATAAGCACACCTACGACCATAAGCCGATCACTGTAGCGTTTCACCTCCAGGACTGCGTCGTGAAACTCCTCGGAGAGTACAACGGCCACCCCGTTCTCCCCACCGGCTGCACCCGTATAGATCAGTCTGTAGCCATTCCCGATGAGTCGGGACCTGCGGCCTTTCCACCGAGTCTCCTGCAGGAATGCCACGGCCACCCTTCGCCTAAGCAGTACATCGGCCAACTCTCTCGCGCGTCCGGTCAGCGTGCCAATGTTCAGGCTGGCGAAGCGGAGTTTACGGGCTGGGGCTCGCGTCTTTAACCGTGCTCGCCCTATACACGGTAGCCCTCGCCCACTTGCCACAGGAGTCGGGCGAATCTCCTGCGCGCCGTTTTGCGGCGGCGCCCTATCCGTGGCAATTATCTTTTCCGACCTATCCATGATAATTTGACTTTTGTGGCCTTTACGGGAGCGACTGCCGTCTGACCTCCCAACCCTAAAAGGGAAAGCCAGCGCCAGAGCCTCGTCCGTTGTTCGGCAGGTGCCCCAACTTGCAGGGGAGGTTGACTTGGGCCCCGAAGACCGCGGTGGGGCCCCATATGCACCCAAGCACTAGTTTACAGCAATAAAAATAAAATGTAGCCAAAATATTTTTTTTGAAAACTATTGTTGGAAACTATTGTTTTCATTTTTAATTTTAATCTGTAAACCAGTCTTTAGTATTGCGTCATTTCCGTCAAATAAAAACCTATTTTCTTTTCCTTTCTTTCTATCAACATCATTTTTACAGAAACTGATTAATAAAATCTTCATGCTTCTTGATCTGCGTGAAGGTGATGACAGTGTAACGGTTGCACTTGTTTGGTCCCGTGGGCGCGGTGGACACGACGCCGCGCAGGTAGTAGCGAGCTATGCTGAGATCCGTCTCGGGGAACACCAGGCCGCCGCCGCTGTCACCCTTGCAGAGAGCAGCCGTGCCTGATGACAAATGACATATTTAGTGTTACGCGGCCACCGGCCACAACCCCAAAAAAAAAGTCGGCCAAGAGCGTGTCGGGCCACGCTCAGTGCAGGGTTCCGTAGTTTCCCGTCCGCCACATATTTCTCAAAATGTAACAGAACCCTGTAGCCCATGTAAAAATTATTGCCTTCGCACTGGGGCCAAGCCTTCCTTTCAGAAAGAGACCCTGGACCCCTTCAGAACTGAACTGTGATTGGTTTATTATAAAAGAATTTCTGAGAAACCAAAATTTATGTTTATGGAACTTAGTAATAGATTATCTATTTTGTTTATACAAATTTTGATCATATCTCTGAAACGGTGCGTCGGAGCTCAAAAAGGACCAAATTCTCGCCCCCCTTTATGAAACCCCGCTGAAAAATAAAATCCAAGCCAAATAAAAAAATCGATCTACCCTCATATAAAACATTTCGATCTACCCTCACGTATTTTTTTTTGTAATAACGTTAAAATGTAATTTTCGGACACTAGAAAAGTACCTATAACCAAGTATGAATTGTCAGTATTGCAAATTCCATCACTATAGACAAAGCAGAGACTAGTTTCCTATAGTACGCAACCACACACATACACACACACTCTCTCTCACACACACGCACACACCCCCTCTCATGCACACCCTTTTACACACACAAACACACCCCCTCACTACCATACCCCTACACTCCCTTATACTAAAATACATGCGCGTGCGCGCGTGTACCTACACACATACTTGTTGAGGCAGTACCTAATTGACTTACTGTTAGTTAATGTTTCTCTTTATAATAAACCATTTTTCTTTTTATTGTAAACTTAACAATAAATTTATTATAAGCATAATACTATGTAACTCCATAAGTTAATGTATATTGTGTTCATAAAGAGAGAGACCTGGCACCCATAACACAAGTTTGATCTTAATTTGGGTGCCAGAGATCTATAATATCAGTGACTTACAATTTATAAGGCAAGTTGCCTCTGTCTACTTCATGGTAACTCTAAATGTAAATTGTTATGTGGAAATAAATAAATTTATTTATTTATTTATTTATTATTTATTATAGTATGGATTTATTTTCAAAAACTAGTGCGCGCGTTCTGAATGGAAGGTCCGACCCCGGTATGAGGGCAAAGATGGAATGGGTTTTATTTATGGTGGGAAAAATCATCAAATGACAGGTTGTTTATTCAGTAAGAGTCTGACACTGTTTACCGCTCCGTCCCATCATTGGCAAAATTGAAGAACTAGATTCTGGTTAAAATTTTATTTGATTAAAATATTTTTTTTTTTTTTTGAAAATTAAATAAATTTCTCGCCTCGATTTAACACTAAATTGTGACGTTACAATATGGTAATCGATCCTATTCTCATTTAGAACGCATTTTTCTACAAGCCGGGTCTTCCGTGCTGCAATTTTCGTACCTATTAGGCCCGGTCACCGGACCCGGTATGAATGGCTGGGCCCAGTAGATGTCTAAAAGGGCACTGGGCCCGACCGTGTCTGGCCCGGCAGGGCCCGGTTTACAATCGCTAACCCAGGGACGTTCATTTTCTCGTTAAATAATCTTTTGGGGGTATGCGGAACAGAGAGTAAAGTCCCACATACCTCCGTTGAAAAGGGAGGATCCTCCGACCAGACAGGTGTTATAGTCTGGTGGGCTACTGCCCGATAGGTGACTTCGGGCTGTCTAATCGCGCGGAGAACTTTCATTGGGCGATGCAGGATTCTTGTAGTTCTTATGTGACACCAAAGATGACGCTACAATCTGAAGAAAATTTGTGTAATTCCTCACTCACCGTTAGAGTAGCCGGCACATATCTTGTCCCCCGTGATGTTCTCCGTGAAGGTCAGCGGAGTGACCCTGTAGCACTCATTGACGGGCACGTACGGGAGGTCCACTACCTTCAGAACTGGGGAGTGTTGGCCGTTCTCTTCGGTCAACCCGAAGCCTGCTACCTGAAATGATATGATTTATTTTGCAAATAGTTTTAAAAAATATTGTTATCCTACGGGTGAAAGTAAGTTATTTAGTCCCGAGACGTAGTTTGCTAATAGTTCGAGGGACTAAATAACTCTTTAACCCGAGGTAAACATTGTGCTTTTCATTATGAATAAAAGGAAAATAAAAATAATAAAAACCTGAGTCGTTGTCCTTTGGCAACGACTCAGGTGGTTATTATTGTTCATGTCATCGTATGATTTTAGGTATATTTATTTTCTTTTTCCACTAGGTACTGTTTTAGCCTCTTTTAAGAAACTGGTGAAATCCATAACTGAATCTGATGAACTTATCGTGTTACAGTAATATGTATAAAAGAAAGTCGTGTTAGTTACTCCACTTATCAACTCTAGAACGGCTGAACCGATTTAGCTGAAAATTGGCAGGGAGGTAGTTTGGAGCCAGGAGAAGGATATAGGATACTTTTTATCCCGTTCGAGTAGGGTAGAGTAGGGTAGAATAATCTGTTGCCGGGAGCGAAGACGCGGGCAAAAGCTAGTAATTAATAAAAAAAATCATCGAGGCAAATAAAGTCGTTATTCTAATCAAACCCGATGTCATTTTTAATTTTGAAAGTAATTCACTCATTTTTTTCGCAAAAAATGTTAAAATTAATTTTCTATACAGTTTAATTTAAAAAACGAAAACAAATCATTAAAAAAAAAATAGGAAAAAACCGACAAAAAATCCACCACTGAGTGGTCTAGAATCATGTACTGGATCTATGGTATTCGTTTGCGTTAACATGTCAATGACACCTTGTATATACAGTATATAACTAACTAATAACAAATCTCTCGTAACAGAGATATAGTAAACTATAAAAAAATCTACAACTCAAAAAACGAAAAAAAAAAACAAAGAAAAGAAAAGAAAATTTTCTTAAACTTAAAAGTTTGATTTTTTCACAGCTTCAAGGGACCGCAAACTTAAATATATGGATTTTTATTTCAACTCGATACATCCAATCGTTCCCGAGATAAAGGGCCTTGTCTTGACAGATGGACGAACAACAAGGTGATCCTGTAGGGGTTTTTATATGGTAGGTAAAAATCATCCAATGACAAATCCCGCCCTTGGACGGAGCGGGAAACAGTTTCAGAATTTTACTGATTAAACCACCTACCCCGTACCTACATTGCTATTCATTCAGGGCCAGAGCCTCCCTTTCAGACACAAACCCTTGGCCCTAATTGGCTTCAACCCTTCTGCAGGGTCCCTACAATTGGAGGAGGTGGAAAGTCTTCTTAAATAATAGCTTTATACCCTTCCCCCCATCCAAAATTTTTATTTTTGCCCCATACACACATACACTTACACACCCACACAAACACCTTCATACACTCAATTACTTAATACAATTTCACCGGTATTTTGCGACTTTAGGTTTTAATACTTTTTTCATCTTTGTAACTTCTTAGGGCCTTATCGCACTAGCGGATTGCCAAGGTCCTCAAAGCGGGGCGGGTGCGCAACGAATTCGTCGCGAACATGTCGCGGCTGCGCAGCGAAGACGTCGTGGACGCACAACGAGATTTAAATTCGTCGATGCTTTCGTTTTCGTCTTCGAAGCAATAAAGCCAACAGCAGTGTTTCCTCGTCGGAATCCATTTTGTTACTGAGTGTATTGTCCTGCGATAATTTGCTACAAACACGCCACGATAATGTAATGCATTCGCCATGCGTCCGCGACGTCTTCGCTGCGCAGCCGCGACGTGTTCGCGACGCATTCGTTGCGCGCCCGCTTCGCTTTGAAGACGCTCGCAATCCGCTAGTATATATAAGGCCCTTAACCGTCTTTGTTTTCTTTTAAAATAATTAAGACTCCGAAGTTTTGATGTATTTATTGGCCTTTTTAAGTGTTTAGAGAGCCCTGACACCCACAACACAAGTTCAATCTTAGCTTGGGTGTCAGAGGTATATAATTCTGCGATAATTTACAATTTACTACAATTTTTGGTTTTATGGAGCTACCTAATTCTTGTAAAATGTATGCTGGAAATAAAGAAAAAAAAAAATCTATAAGGGTTTCGTATTTTCCTAAAAAAAGGTACAAAGTGGGGTAGGAACTTGCTATTCTGGTTTCACTTTCTCACCTTGCCAAGGGCGCCTGTCTCCAACTGAGGGTCAATGGCGTCACTTCGAAGACTTAGACTCAGGCACACTGGTCGGACGTACGTGTGGTACTTGAACGGCGTCTCCAGGATCAGGACAGCTAGGTCACTTTGGAAGTTGGCTGACGAACCCCTGAAGTGATCAGGCAGCTCGATGGATAATAGCTGTTGGAAGGAAAAGTATTATCATCAAAAACCTAAATCCAAATCCATGATACAGGGGGAGGAGGGGAGGGATGAAAAAGCCGCGAAAAGCTTAAAAAAAATAGTACATTTTGATACAAGTGCAGGAAGTTTGTCATTGCGACCGAGGCGAAATTCGCACGAGCCGTAGGCGAGTGTGTTATGGAGCCGAGGGCTGCAATGACAAATCTGCACGTGTGTCAACCGACGTTTTTCAATACACTTACGATTTGTGAAATAAAGAAAGGAAGAAAATATGTTTAATCGTATCTCAAACATGCAGTAGAAATATAATAAAAATAGCATTGGTACGCTAATTGTGACGTTGTGCGTTGGATGTATTCACGATATAGGTAATCGCTTCTGACACAATTCGGAATTAGGGGTTATAAAAGGCCTCTTTTTAAGTAGGGGATTAAAAACATTAATAATTAAACTATTCGTGTATTCTCACGAGTCGATAGATACAATAAATGTAATAAGTTGTGGCTTTTTTATGGTAAGTAAAAATCATCCAATGACGAATCCTGCCCTTGGGCGGAGCGGGAAACAGTGTCAGACTTACTGACTAAACAACCTATCCCGTTCCTTCCTTGCCTTAATCCCAGAGCCCTGGTGTAACGCTTTCGCTTCAACCCTTGACCCCAGGAGACAATAAATTGTAGCTGGGGGTGAGCTCATAAATTTTTCCACACTAGTGCGAAAAACCCAGTAAAGGAAAAAGATTAGATAGATAGAAATATCTTATCTTATATTCTTTATTGCACACCAAATATAAAAAAATAACAATAGGAACTTAAAATTGTGTCACAATGGGCGGTCTAATCGCTAAAAGCGATTTTTTAAAGACAACCTTTGGATGGATTTGAAAAAGAAGGAAAAGAAAGATACGTAGGTCCATGGTGTATTATTTACATATATACAATACATAAGTAATAAAATACATATAATACAAACAATATATATAATATGACGAACAACGACGACGATTAGGTATATGACGTTATAATGTTACCTCAGATTTCTGTGCATCTTTGTCATCAGGATGGTCCCAATCGTTGAACAGCTTGGCGGTGGCCACCGAGTACAAGGAGGCGGCCAGCGGCATCCCCACGTCCCAGAAGCAGTGGCCCGCTGCAAATGTTCATTTACCGACTTCATAAAAAAGGAGGAGGTACTATGTTTATTTTTTCTTTATTGAATTAAAGAGGGTTTAATCTAAAAAGATTATGCCACCCTCATCGTTACATATCATCTTAGATTAACATATTAATCAATATGTAAATCCAAGATGATAAGAACTTAAATACTACCTCTGCGTTTGATCCCAATCATCACCAGCTTATACATCATCCTGGCCGCGTCTGAAGTGGGAGCAGCCAGGACGCTGTTACACACACCAGTCTCGCAAATGCTAGTAAAGGTGGACAGAAGGTCCTGCCTCTCCGCCTCGTTCCGGACACACTCCATCATGATATGGTACACATCCTCAATTGAATTGCATTCTGTACAATTTGGTGTTTCAACTTTGCCCATTAAAAATTGTTTAAGGGCATGTGTCCGGAGCGAAGTCGAAGGGCTGTCACAACAGTTGGCCTACCCATATTGGCACTGTCTAACTACGTATTTTTAGTTATGTAAAAAAAATTCAAACCTGATATAACAACTGAGTTAGACACGAGAGACCCTCCACAGATGAGCTCGTACTGCTTGTAGTCCCTGGTCGGCTTCCTGTAGACGGCCACGTGCCAGGGAACCTCTCCTCGCTTCGCTGTGGTCCCGTTGATGACCAGGCCATCTCCGGTAGGAGTGATGCGCCCACACTCTGAATAAACAATACATAAAAGAAAAAACTTTTCAGAAAACCAATACCGTAATCATCAAAGTTTTTTTTATGGTATGCAAAAATCATCCAATGACGAATCCCACCCTTGGATGGAGCGGAATATTCTTACTGACTAAACAACCTACCCCATTTCTACGTTAAGATATATACCAGGGCCAGAGCCTTCCTTTCAGACGCGAACCTTTGGCCCCAGTTGGCTTCATCATTACATAGCATAAAACACCGTCACTTCCTTCCTATGTATGCTTAAATCTTTAAAACTACGCAACGGATTTTGCTGCGGTTTTTTTTTTAATAGATAGAGTGATTCAAGAGTTTATGTGTATAATACAATATATTTGTTGAAGCTAATTTAATAAATATAAAGCGATGCATGATTGTAAGTACTTTAGTTGCCAATAAACCTCGTAAAGAACAGACGTATATCATTTTCTAAACCTCATTGACACACTGTTAATAAACTTGAACCTTATTGCTTACAACATATGGTCGATTACGAGCCGGATCGGGACTCATTAAGCATCTACGGACGATCGCCCGAATACAAAAGAACCGCATTCCACAGCGATAAGGGAACACCTGGCATAGTATAAAGAGAAGGGCAGTATGCTATCTCCGGCTCAATCCGCGATATAATTGCCTACTGTCTTAGGGTTGTCACTTTTAGCAAAATTTTAATTCAGTGCCTATATAAATTGGCAAGGGTCGGGAAGTTGTATTTTTTACTTGTATAATAAATATAAAAAACTGGTATAAAAAATACGTTTTTTTTTTGCGATATAAACAGCCGTAGGTATCTGTTTTATTCGTTAACTTAAAAGTTTCGTTTTTTCAAAGCTTGGGAAAAAACGAAACTTTTAAGTTAACGAATAAAACAGATACCTATGGTTTTAATTTCAACTAGATACATCACGCATTCTCGAGATAAAGGGTTTTAACAGACAGACATACAGATAGACGAAGGGACAACGAACTGATCCTATCTGAATAAATAAATAAGGGTTCCGTTTTTTCCTTTTGAGGTACGGAACCCTAAAAATGAATAAAGTGACTAAAATATTATAATTAAAAGAAGCACTAAAACAACATTAAAAACTAACGCCCATCTCTTAGCCTATAATCGAATTTGTTGTTATGATTCGAACTTTGCTTTATATGTATATCTGATTTACAATTAGTCAATTATTTATTTTGAATTACGATTTTCTAACTGTAAGTAGGTAAGAAACTAAATTAACTGAGAAATCGGCATAACCAAACGTAAACAAATCAATTGACAGATCAAAAGTAGAAATTAAGCCTACCTACCTACTTCCTCTGTGTGATAGAAAACTAATACAAAAAAAAAGTAAGTAGGTATCTCAAAATCAAGTAAAAATTATATGCTAGAATGAGTATTGAACAAGAAAGATATTGTTCAATAGGTAATCTGAACAGAGACAATTCTAGAATCTATGAATTGTTAAGACACCCAAACACACAGCAATACGTTCTCCTGCGATTATCAGACATTTTGTTTTGATTTAGCGGTGCCGAAAAGCAGTGACGCGCGAAACTCGTGCAGTGTTAGCCCCGACTGGCGCATTGAGAAACGGGTCGAGATTTTGTTAAAGTGTGCGTGCGTCGACGCGTAGATACTATGGCGCACACATACAAGCCGCGCTCGGTGCGTTTGTATGAAGATAACCTACTTCCCTTCTCTTTATACTATGCACCTGGTGTTGTTTTGCACGAATTTCTTAGAACGAGTCAATTAGTGTATTATATAACTGTGCATATATTGAAGATTTTATAACATTGCAATAGTGAGATTATTTCGAAGATTCTTGTTTTAACACGTAAACAATGACGTCTAAAGCCGATGAAGCGTTAAGTGTACTAGAAGATATAGCATCTTTGCTTAAGAAGACTCAAACAAACCTTAAAAAGTGCCCAAGAGAACGATTATCGAAGCCAGGATACTTACAAACACGCATACAAACTATTCAAGAATACTGGGTATCCTTTAAGAACGCACACCAAGACTTGTTGAAAAACACAACTCGGGAACAACGTGGAGTTTTACCATACTACGTAAATGAAGAATTCCTCCTTCATGAAGACTTATACTTGTGTATGTTAGGAGATCTTAAAGATATGTTGGCCTCGTGTACTTTGCCGAAGACGTCCAGCGAATCGTAGTGCAGCAACACCTCATGTGATGGAAAATCACGGGCTAAAGTGATGTTACCTAACATACAACTACCTGTGTTCTCTGGTAACTACGAAGAATGGCCTACATTTAAGGACTTGTATATGTCATTAATTCATGAGTGCACTACATTGAGTGAAGTCGAAAAATTACACTATTTGAAGACTAGTATCACAGGTGAAGCGGCATCATTACTGAAGCACATTCAGGTGACGAGTGCTAATTACTCGTACGTACAAGCTTGGGAAACATTGACTCATCGATACGATAATAAGCGCCTAATAGTTAATGCATTAATGAAGCGATTATTTGCTCAGAAGAAATGTACCAACCAAACTGCGGCACAGCTAAAGGCCCTCTTGGATTCTACCACTGAGGTTATAAATAGCCTGAAAAATGTAAACGTGCCTACTGATTCCTGGGATCCAATAATAATATTTCTGGTAGTGCAGAAGTTGGACCCGGAGTCTCACAAAGAATGGGAACAGGCAGCCTATTCGGTGAACGCTGAAGAACTACCCACGTGGAGAGATTTGCGCGAGTTTTTTGAAGCCAAATTCCGAACACTCGAAATGGTTTCCCCTACCACTGTCACCAAACCTACTAAAGAACGTGTCCTGCATGTCATTAGCAAACGAAAAAGAAAAGCAGAAGTCATGTGCTTTGTGTAAAGAAACGCACACACTGTGTCATTGTAGCATATTTAATAAAATGTCAATTAATGAAAGAGGAGAACACGTCAAAGCAAACAAACTGTGTTTCAACTGCCTCGGGGCGGGACATCCAGTGTTTAAGTGTCGAATGCCAATGTCTTGCCGCACCTGTAGGAGACGTCATCACACACTTTTACATCAACCGAAGAAGATTGATGAAGCAACATCCAATGTAGAAAAGCAGATGTAGAAGAGAAGAATGTCCACACTATGATTGCGTCTCATTATACCGCGGGGCAGAAGATATCTCTATTGGCTACTGCAATAGTAATTGTGAAGGGTGAACATGGTCACGTTACTGTGCTAAGGGCGCTGATAGATTCAGGATCTCAAGCATGTTTTATAAGCGAGAAGGCAACGCAGATCCTAAACCTAGAAAAATCACCAGTAAATCTTATCGTCTCCGGTATGGAATCTATGAAAGTAAGAGTCAAGCATGAGGTCAAAGTACAAGTACTGTCACGATGGGAAAAACAATTCAACTTACCTATCAGAGCCTACGTGATGTCCAAGCATTTGACCTCCAACATACCCGCAGACACTACGTTGAGAAATAATTGGCCGCATCTAGTAGGCATCCAACTAGCAGATACAACTTATTATGCATCTGGACCCATTGATCTGTTATTGGGTCTAAACGAATACGCATCAATTCTCAAGCAAGGACTTTTAAAGGTCCGCCCGGTACACCATGCGCGCAAAATACTTACCTGGGTCGGATCTTGATGGGTGGCATAACGATGAAGCTCAACACACGAGAGAAAGCCTTGACAGCCATGAAGCAAGAAATAAACATAGAAGATTTACTAACAACAATATGGGAAGTTGATACGGACACGAAAAGAAAACTCACTCCAAGTGATCAACTATGTGAAAGCATATACAAGAAAACGCACAGGCGAGATAAAGATGGAAAATATGTAGTGAAGCTACCTTTTAAAACAGAAGTACCAAAATTCGGTAGAAGGTAACACGAGAGAAATAGCAAAGAGAAGACTTCTACAGCTCGAAAGAAGATTTAACCAAAATACAGAACTGAAACAAGAATACACAAAGGTAATCAATGAATATAAAGAATTAAAACACATAGAAAAAGTACCTAAGGAAGAAATAAATAATAAATCAGTATACTTACCAACGGTAGGGCTCCAACGGTATTTCACTCAATGATGAGCTCTTATTAGGTCCTGTACTACAAGATGACTTGAGAAGCATAATCATTCGATGGAGAACTCATGCTGTTTGTTACGTTGTTGACATTCAGAAGATGTATAGAATGATCTGGACAGACAAGAAAGACACGGATTATCAAAGAATCCTCTGGAGAGATGATTCATCTGAAGACATTAAGGATTACAGACTTTTGACAGTCACATTCGGAACGGCTTCCGCTCCATATCTCGCCGTAAAGACACTCATGCAATTGGCTGATGACGAAGGTGACAAATATCCTCAAGCCGCTAAGATATTACGCGAAGATTTTTACGTCGACGACGTCATGTCCGGAAATGATGACTTAGAACAAGCTATAAGAACAAGTCAAGACCTCAAAAAACTACTTAGGCTAGGAGGTGCACGAACTGAAAAAATGGTCTTCTAACAACCGTAACTTCATGGAGACTATTGAACCAAGCGAGCGATCCTCTAATGCGCATCTAGAATTGAAGATTGATGGAACAATTAAAGCCTTGGGCATACAATGGAATTTGGGTAAAGACCACTTCGAATATAATTTAAACTTACCCGTCATCGGCAAGGCGATCACGAAGCGAAGCATACTATCCGACTTTCAAAAGTTATTCGACCTACTCGGATGGATAGCACCATAGATATATTAAACAGTAGAGATATGGCAAGGAGGCGGGGTTTTGCGAACACAACTAGGCCGGCATACTTCTTCCCGGTACTAAAAAACGCAATTAGGTGCAAAGACAAATCTTTGAATTGAGAACAAATATCATTGCTTGCTTAGTACAGATCGACCAATTAATCAGCTGGCCTAGATGCACAATGGATGTGTATTTAACGTAAGATCATGCGTTAGTCTTTTGTTTTGTTAAGGATGTGAAGTAATATTTGTGGTTATCGATATTTTTCATGATCCCCGTTTTTATGTATGTACGTATGTCTATTCGCGAGAAACCTAAAAAAAATAAACTGAACGGAATTTCATGTGGTTGGGATTTATTTTTATTAGGATGAAAAATTATTTCTAAAAAATATCTAAAATTATTTTGTTGTATATTTCTTCCTCTACATTAGATACCTCTTATAGATATTTTATTTTAATAAATATTTCAAATAATCCACATCCTGGACTTTCTATAATATCTTTTCAAAAGTCTTTAGGCTGAAAATAATAATATTTAGCAACAAAATTGTTGTAAACTAATTGGTAATAAAATACACTTTTGGGAACTGACGGAACCAGGCATGAAATAGTTAGTAAAACCAAATAAATGTTGTAGGAAACTATTAGTTTATGTTTTCTTGTGATATTCCTGCATCATTCGTTTTATCACTATCGATCATATCCACTGTCCTTTAATTTAAAATTTTTAGTTATCCGAAGGATCCAAGAATAAAAGTGGATGAATTCACTCTGAAAAGGGCGACTCCAACACTGAACTTGGAGAACATTTTGACAAATTATGTGGAAATATCATGAACGTCCCAAGTATGTTTTTATTCTGGATTGAATATAAATTTCGTCCAACTGCGAAAGTTTTCAGCTGAAATGATGATGATGATGATGATGAATGAGTGAATACTGACAAAAGCTTGCATTGACATATGAATAGTTTCTAGATAGTGTTTACAAAATCTAATTTGTATTGTAATTAATAATAAATTAAAAAATTTCGCTCGTATAGAATTAGGTTCCTATTAAACATCTCGTAATTCGAATTAGCTTTTTTTTAAGTAAAGATATTTTTTAGTTAAATAGAAGATAATAGGTCCTATCCTACGAAGGTGGTGACAATCCTAGATGTGTGTGTAGACTCATTACTCATTGTTCCTGTGTAAATATCAGCTATATTTTTTATGACACAGTTTCCGTGTGTGTGTGTTTTCCGTGCTGCAAACGGAATAAAAAGTTATTAACGTATCAAAGATTGCCTTGGTGAGATAGAGCAAATTTTGCAATTCTGAATTTATCGATATTTTTTTCTCGGCTACTTGTCATCACTAATTGTATAATTTGCATATGTGTGTTTAGACTGAGCCCGTAGTTACAAGAGGATGCTCCACCTCTTTTTTGAGTGTGTTTCATAAAAAAGTTCAAATGTGTTGATATCTATATCTCTGTGTCCGTGAGACATGTGAGGTCGTGTGGCGTACGTATAGATTTTGAATTTGTGTTAGTGAAAAAATGGGCGTAGTTAGGAGACATCTGAACTCGAACAAAATTGTATTGATAACATATCTCTACTGTTTGATATATCTATGGATAGCACCTTCCCTTGTAATGGCGAAGATTTTAATACAGCAGCTCTGTCAAGAAAAGATTGATTGGGACGAAGTAGTGAATACGACACTGGCTGAAAAATGGGCTACAATACGATCTGATCTAGAGAATATAAATGGAATCTACATAGATAGATGGATGGGAACTTTTAACTCAAAAAGAGATTCTATAGAAATTCACGGATTTTGCGACGCTTCTTTACAAGCATATGGTGCTGTCGTGTACTGCCGTGTCATAAACTCAGATAGCTCAGTTAAAAGTACAATCATCGCTGCTAGAACGAGAGTAGCTCCTTTGAAAACCATATCATTGCCTCGGCTTGAATTGTGTGGAGCTTTGCTGCTATCCAAGCTACTAAAGCAAATAGATCTGGCAATGAGAATACCTGCATCACAAATCTATGCTTGGACAGATTCTTCTATCGTCATCTCCTGGTTGTTTGGAGATCCCAACAAATGGAAGGCATTTGTGGCAAACCGTGTTGTCGAAATCACAAGCAATGTAAGCTGCAGTCAATGGTACCATGTCCAATCCCACGATAACCCAGCTGATATTGCGTCACGAGGAATGTTAGTTACACATCTGAAAAATTGCGACTTATGGTTGTTACGGGTTACACTTCACAAATGAAACGCTTCGATTACCGTGTGCCCTTTTATTACACGCTTACAAGGTTAACTTAATACCTAGACTTAAGACCTATGTTAGACTTAACCTAAACCTTATCTAATTTGGACGCCAGGAGAGTTATGTTTTCTGGTGAACTCTGCTAGCACCTCAGCCCGCTAGCTTGTATATTCAGGGCCTTGTTTTATTATAGTTCTCCAAACTTAAAAGGGCGTTGCTTGAAGCTATAACAATGACAATGTTGGTAAATACCTAACCTGGATACTCAACGTTATACATTCCTTAAGAATAAAACTTACCCCTGTTTGGATGATAGGTACACTTGCAAGCACAATCACTATGCCTCTATAATATTGCAATATGTAATAATATTTCTCCACTATGTGCCTATAGTAGATGATGGCTCTCAAATAGTTCACAATGACCTTATTATGATTTATGGACACACGTCCGTTCAATACCACAGAAATGTCGGAAGTGCTTTACACTACCCCACACATGATGAGAAAAAGTTAAAATTACCACAAAAAAAAACAAAAAGAGTCTGCGCGACATGGAATCGAACTCAAGACACCTCATTTATAGTATCACGGCGTAAGCCATTCGACTACGCGGTCATTTGTGAATGAGGACGAAAACATAGACTATAATCCACACACAACCTATATGTCCCTTTGAACATGACATGGTGGAATGGACCACAATGGTTACTACAACAGAAGATACAGTTCACTAGGTTAGACATCACACCAACAGACCTAGAAAAGAAGAAAACAATCATGCAAGTTCTGAATATAACAAATAACGAAAACGAAGAAGGCAGAAGGTTATCAACACAACTCGATGATTTTGACACGCTGATAGAACTACTGAGGACAATAGCATACTGCCGAAGATTCCTAAAACAAAAGGTATTAAAAGAAAAAATAGATAGCACAATCACAACTGAAGAACTACAGCTATCATTACAAATCTGTATAAAAAGGGAACAAGAGAGAGAATTTAAAGAAGAGATAAAAAGTCTAAAGAATAAGAAAAGAGTAAAAAAAACAAGCAAATTAAAATCATTAAATCCTTACCTCGATGAGAACGGAGTCCTCAAGGTGGGCGGCCGGCTCAGGAACGCGGAGTTGAGTGATGAATGCAAACATCCAATCATTTTGAGTCAAGGCAGTAAACTTACTTACCTTATAGTAGCAGAAGCACACTCGAAAACATTGCACGGAGGTCTACAATTAATGCTTTCTTACCTCAGATCTACGTACTGGATATTGCGAGCAAAAACGCTGGTTAAACAATATATCCATCGCTGTTTGGTATGTGCTAAACTAAATGCTAAAGTTAGAACACAAATTATGGGTGACTTACCTAGCGTACGGGTGAAACCAGCACGAGCATTCCTCAACTCAGGTGTAGATTTCACGGGACCATTCCAAATATTGATGAGTAGAGGCAGAGGAGCCAGATGGAGCAAGGCATATGTAGCCATATTCATTTGCATGGCCACGAAGGCAATCCTTTTGGAACTGGTTGGTGACCTTAGTTCAGCAGCTTTCATAGGAGCCTTCAAAAGGTTTTGTGCCCGCCGAGGAAAATGTACAAATCTGTGGAGCGACCAAGGACGAAATTTTGTTGGCGCTAACAAAGAACTTTATGAAGCCTGGAAGGAAGCTGGTCTCCAATTTGATGGAAAAATCGATGAATTGATTGCTAACGACGGAACTGAATGGCACTTTATTCCGGCATATTCACCTAATTTTGGAGGGCTATGGGAGGCTGGAGTAAAATCTATAAAGTACCATATGAAGAGAGTCCTCACAACCAACTTGACATTTGAAGAGATGACGACAGTCCTATGCGAAATCGAAGCATGTCTGAACTCGCGTCCATTATGTCCAATGAATGACGACACCATGCAACCTCTGACACCTGGTCATTTTTTAATAATGGAAGCACCGGTCACCGTACCAGACGTGAACTTAAAGGACGCTAAAATAAGTAATCTGACACGCTGGCAATATACTCAAAAACTCTTAAATGACTTTTGGTCGCGATGCAGACAGAGTATTTAACGAGACTCCAGCAGAGACCTAAATGGTTAAAACGAGAAGAAGAGTTTAAGGTGGGAGAAATAGTGCTTATCAAGCAAGACAACCTTTCGCGCGGGGAAATGGTCGATGGGGCGCATTACAGAGAAACACCCTGGCCCCTACGGCTTAACCAGAGTTTATAGTGTAAAGTGCGGCGACAATATAACTAAGCGTTGTGTAACAAAACTATGTGCTTTACCAATTGATACTGCAGTAGATTAAATAATTTGATGATTGTTTAACGTAAATGTACGGCCCTCACCAATCTAACTTTGCATGTACTGAAATTAGAAGTTTTATTGAATGTTGTTTTAAAAGGACTATAGATGGTCCTTTGGTGGGTGGCTTATGTTGAAGCTAATTTAATAAATACAGGGTTATTTTGCAACCACCATCCAAATTTTCAGAAATGATTTAGTATCGATAACCTTATCAATTAATGAAATAAAAAAAAATAAAAAAATTTACATGATTTTAACCATTGTCCGCTACTAAAAAATACAATCCAACTATTAGGTTGTTGAACTTGAGTGCGCACACGCGCTTACCTTAAAATTCGGTAACGCACACAAACAGCACGCACTACGCCCCCCCCCCCTCCCTCACACGTCGCACCCCGCACGGGGGGTGCGCCGGCCGTGCGCCGGCGGCTTTATGTTTAGCTGACCGTGACCTAGTTACGTGCGAACGTGTGCTATTTTTTTTGTCGATCGATCATTGTCGCACGACATGGCTTTTTATTCTAACGCAGAGTGCTATGAAATGGTCAGGTGCTATCTTTTAAGTGGTGAAAGTTTAAATGGTGCTCAAAGAATGTACCGTACAGAAAGTTTACCGCGTTTACAAAGGCGAGGAATTAATTCGCGAGTGCCTAAATGACTTTTTAAATAATAAGTATGGCGATAATCGGATTGGTCGCGGAGGACCTGTACCATGGCCTCCTAGGTCACCAGACTTGACCCCGCTTGATTTTATTTATGGGGTGAAGTCAAAAGACTTGTTTACGTTTAAGAAGCACAAAGTGTTGAGGACCTTCGTAGTAAAATTAATAAGTGCATTTAATGAGATAAAAAATCAAACAGACACTAAACTTATTAAAAAAAGTTTAGAAAAACGTGCACGTTTGTGTATTGATAGAAACAGACTCCATTTTGAACAATTACTGAAAGTATCTACACGTGATTTGTAGGTTAATCGAGTTTATTTGGTAAGTTTAATTATTGTAAATAACTAGTTGATTCCAATTTTTTAAACGCCATAATAAAAACCAGTAATTTCACATGCATGATTTTATTACGTCAGTCCTAAGCCCGTAAAGTATGAAGGGAAAATTGGAATCAACCCTTTTAAGTTTGACGACGTAGGTAGGGACGTAGTAGGTACGTAGTACGTACCTACATAGGTACACCAGACGCAGCGACCGCGTAGGTAGGTACGTACGAGTACATCAGTCGCAGCGGCCGAGGTCAATAACCTTGCTGCGTGTCTCTACATTCAGAGTTTTTTTAAATATTTTCTTTGGAATGTTTTTTTTTGTTTTTGTTATTATTTGATTATAATGTTTCACATATGAATATAATAATATTATAAGTCCTCGATTTTAAAATTTGGATGGTGATTGAAAAGTGTCCCTGTATAAAGCGATGCATGATTGTAAGTACTTTAGTTGCCAATAAACCTCGTAAAGAACAGACGTACTTATATCATTTTCTAAACCTCATTGACACAGTGTTAATAAACTTGAACCTTATTGCTTACAACAATATTTAATATCACCAGTGCCCCCGTGCGAAGCTGGGATGGGTCGCTAGTACTAAGTATAAAACAAAGTTGCTTATACCCTATGTATGCTTATATCTTTAAAAGTACGCAATGGATTTTGATGCGGCTTTTTTAAATAGATAGAGTGATTTAAGAGGAAGGTTTATGTGTATTATATAAAACATGCATAATATATTCAATATCAGTGCCCGTGCGAAGCTGGGGCGGGTCGCTAGTTATAAGTATACAAAAAAAAGTTTTTGAGTCTTACCTGGCCGGCATCTAACAATGCGGTTCCACTGTCCATCGCTCCCGCACCTCATATAGCGCAAGTCATGAGAGAAGTAATTGGGGAAGTTGCACTCGGGTATGACGACTGTACCAACTGGCTCGGCCGAGTTGCAGGGGCGACGACCGTTGCATTGTCTGGAGAGCTTGCACTGGTAGTGGACGGAGATGTGAGGGTCTAGCTTGCAGAATGCTGGAAAAACAACAATTACACTAACAACAAAACATAACATGTAACCCATGTAACATTTGGTAAGTACAAGAGTGGGCAATTTAGTTGTTGTATTCGAGAAGAGATTGACGTGAAGATGTTGTGTTGTGCAGCCAAGAGTTCTTGGGTGGAGTGGGAGAAATCATAAAGGACTCTAACAGAGCTTTCAAATTAGCGGCTGTTTGTGGCTAATTTAAAAGCGCTCATACTAACATCAAGTCATCAGCCTTTTTTAATGTTTTCCCACTGCCTGTGTCCTGGCAGTGGGAACACAGGCAGGCTTCTCTCTAGGAGAGGGAATGGGCCATAATCCACTATGCGAGCCCAGTGCAGATTGGTGGATGCCACATGTCTTTGAATTGTTCGTTCTAGGACATGCCGGTTTCCTCACGATGTGTTCCTTCACCGTTTCGAAATAAATTACACAAAAAAAAATACGCCTGACTGGATTTGAACCATCGACCTAAAACACAGTCGGGAATCGGGCCTTCTCTTTTTTATCCAGGACCTCTATGAATAAATCTATATATCCTAAACTCAAAAGTAGGCATGTGCGTTTCAGAAGCGATCCGAAGACGTTTTGAGGTGCACGGGAAACACAACATCGATTAACTGTATTAAAACATAACAATAAAACTCACGGACACACTGTGGTAGTCCAGTCTTCGTGGAAAACTTTCCATCCTGACAGAAGACCACACTGTCACCGACCACACCGTAGCCCTCATCACACGACACATTCAACTGCACGTACGGCAGCGCTTGACCTGGCTTGGCTTGAGGAGTGTTAGATCCTGTGGTATACGTTCCGTGCTCAGGGTAGGGAGGTAGCACACACTTCTCTGATACCACTGGCCTGCTGAAAGAGAGAGAAAGTGTTATATGATAACGCAACACAATCTGTATGGAAACCAAGCGTGCCATTTTTTAACTACCTACCTATTATGTCACAAGCACTATTTGTGACGAGAAAATCAAATCGATTCAAAGACGCCGCCGCGTACGGCGTCCCCCTCGCTCCAACCAATTTTATATTTTTAACTGACGTCCGACTAGCGCTGTACACCGATGCAAACTGACCGCGAAAGTGACCACTTACGATTTTTGTACGTAAGCTAGGCACGCGAAGTTGTAGCTCTTCTTGCGTTATCTAGGTATATACAAGATGTCATTGACATGTTAACGCAAACGAATACCATAGATCCAGTATATTATTCTGGATACCCCAGTGGTGGAATTTTTCGTCGGTTTTTCTTCAAATTTTTGAAAAAAATATTTTGTTTTTTTATTTTTTACCTTTTTTTATTTATTTTTTTCTTTTTTTTTTAAATATTTAATCATTTACTTCTAGTAATTTTTTACCTGTATAAAATCGTTATTCTAACCAATCCTAATAACATTTTCAGAAAAAAAAGAATAAAAAAAATTTTTACAAAAAAAAAATATATAAAAAAATCATTGAGGCAAATAAAGTCGTTATTCTAATCAAACCCAATGACATTTCTAATTTGAAACGTAATTCACTCATTTTTTTCGCAAAAAAATGTTAAAATTACGTTTTTATACAGTTCAATGTAAAAAACGTAAAAAATTCATTAAAAAAAAATAAGAAAAAACCGACAAAAAATTCATTAAAAAAAAATAAGAAAAAACCGACAAAAAATTCCACCACCGGATCGGATCTATGGTATTCGTTTGCGTTAACATGTCAATGACACCCTGTATATATCCGTGGGATTGACCTATCTATTATGTCTTTTTACAAGCTTTTTATTAGCTTGCAATGTAACTATGTAGGTATGTTCGGCTCAAATCTTGCGAGTCTTGCGACTCAATTCATCAAGCAGATTTCTTCACCCGATTGAGCTGCAATTTTGAATCGTATGACAACGCAATATTATGATTACATGGAGCTGATCTGATGGAGCTGAAAGGTAGCCATAGGAGCTCATCAATAAAACAACATCCTTTTCGTGTTTGGGCTCATTGGATTTGTATTGACGAGTACTTTTATGCTATATCCAGGGTCTGATGGTGGAGTTGGAAGGTGGCCATAGAAACTCCGTAATACAATTAGATACCCCTAACGTGTTTGTAGTTTTCGGAAGGGTCTTGATGAGTATTCATAACAAAGGTATATACCGATATTTTCATTGAAAACTTGTTTGTACGTAAGCTAGGCACGCGAAGTAGTTGCTCTTGCGTTATCTAGACATATTAATATCTGTGGGATTGACCTATCTATTATGTGTTTTTACTTACTTCGGTGGATTGCACAGTTCTGGGTCCTCGTCGGAACTATCAGCGCATTCATTAATCTGAAAATAGTAGTCTTTGTTATTCTATAATGTTTCATGTACCGGATCGACCCTCCACGGGATTAAAACGATCAAAATTTAACCAGATGGTAACATATATATTAGTAGTACAAAATACATAAATAATATTATAAATATTCCTCCCATACGCAGAACAAATGATCGTTCTCATCACGCAAAAATTTTCTTGGGTAGAAATCGAACCCCAACACATGTGACATAGTAATCAGGGCCACTAACCCAAGACCAACGGGTCAATGGAAAGATTTCCATTGAAATGCCTAAGAACATCACTGTAGGGACGTCGTATTTTTTAACCGGCTTCCAAAAGGAGGAGGTTCTATGTATGGCAGCATGTATTTTCAAATAATAATAATAATATTATAATAGAGAGCAGTGGTGGCCGAGTGGTGAAGGCCCCGACTTACGAGTTGTAGGTCGCAGGTTCAAACCCAGCTAGCCGCATTACTTTCTGTAATTTATTTCATCACCACTGCTCTCAAAACGGTGATGAAAAACATCGTGAGGAAACCGGCATGTCTTAGAACCAAAAATTCGAAGGCATGTGACATCCACCAATCCGCACTGGGCCCGCGTGGTGTATTATGGCCCATTTCCTTTCCTGGAGAGGAGGCCTGTGTTTCAGCAGTGGGAACATTAAAAAGGATGATGATAGTATTATAATAAGTTATTACTTTCTTTACTGACCCCATTACACTCAGCGCCCTGATCGACACACGCTCCATAAGCACACTGGTACAGGTGTTCGGGACAGGTACGGTCTGCGCAACCTCGGACAGTCTCGTCCGACCCGTCCAGACAGTCCACAATACCGTCGCAGGAAAACTCTGTGGGGATCAGTTCCTCGTCCAAACAACGAAACTGGTCTCTGAAACGAATTTAATACGAAAATAATTAAAAAATTGAAAAAAAATAACACAGCAAGCTTTTATAACGTGTTATATACCTAAGTATATATAACTAGCCTACTGCCAGCGACTTCGCCCGCGTGAAAGTAGGGTCTGCATACAAACTAGACCCCCATTACATCCCTAGCTTTAGGATCTGAATTTTGAAAAACCTTTTCTTAGTATTCGCCTACGTCATAAAAGGAAGCCATGTGTAAAACACGCTCCTAGGGCCAGTAGTTTTGACTGTGTCAGTCAGTTTCTCCTTTTATATATATAGATAATATAATATATTCCCCAACCGTCACACAACGTTGTCTAGTCCCAAGCTAAGCAGAGCTTGTGTTATGAGTACTAGACAACTGATAGACATACTTATTATATTTCTACATACATACATATCATGACATTGTATAAAATAAAGTCCTCGCTCTCTGTCCCTATGTATACTTAGATCTTTAAAACTACGCAAAGGAATACTTAATTTTAAACTGTTTTGTATCGGTGACTTTAGAATAAGTTTGTAAGATTATCTTGTATTCTCATGTAAGTGGCTTTTGTGTCTTTATGAGAATAAACTATTTAAATCTAGATATCGTACTAATTTTATAAATGCGAAAGTTACGATGTTTGGATGTTTGTTACTCAATCACGCCAAAACGGCTGGACGGATCTAGATGAAATTTGGCACAGGCATAGGATACACTCTGGAATAGGACATAGGCTACTTTTTATCCCGGAAACCCCAACCCCAATACCACGCGGGCGAAGTCGAGGGCAAAAGCTAGTTGTAAATAACTTTCTCGATACTGACAATACGTTCTTACATTTGTCTGGTCTCGTTGCGGCACCGAGTTAGCAGTTCATCAGACAGGTCCGCACATTCCATCACCTTGTTGCAAGGAGCGTTCCCATCTACGCAAGCGCCGTACGTGCATCTGAACGCATTGGGGTGACATCTGGAAACATTACACTACTTAAATACTGTGTCAAAGTCAAAGTCAAAGCATTTATTTGTATAAAATGTGGTACAGAAGATGGTAACATTTATTTTATTAGCGCAATGACACATTTCGCCATTATCTGGCATACAAATATTAACAAGTTTTCAATGAAAATATTTTTTTTCATAACAAGCTTTTATAGCGGTGGTCTATACTTATATATAAATAAAACTCGTCAAGACGATTCACACGAGCCCAAACTCGACGTGGTTGTGCCGTTTAATTACAGAGTTTCTATGGCTACCTCGCGATTCCATCATCAGATCAGCTCCATGTCATCATAATATTGCATTGTCATCCGAACTAAACGTGTATACCAAATTTCAGCTCAATCGGAAACCGGGAAGTGGTTCAAATTTAAGTTGCAAGATTTGATTACAGAACGACAGACAACGGGACAGGTGAAAGTAAAAATAAAAGCTTGTAAAATATGAGATGTTTGGAAAGCAAAACTCAACAAAACGAAAATTATTATTTCCTTGTACGAAAATATATGAAAACCTTCTGAACTTAGGACAATTCAATATTATATCTTAAGACAACTATTGTCACTTACATACCCGACATAAAACTATAAAAAATAACAATTAGAACTTCCTTAAACTATATTAAATTTAATAAACTAACCACTAACTAAAGTAACAGACTATAAAATACTAGCTTTTGTCACCGGCTTCGCCCGCGTACATAAAATATTATATATTAGATATATATAGCCTATGTCACTCAGGAGTAAAGCAGCTTTCTATTGTTGCTAAATTTTTTCCAATCGGACCAGTAGTTCCAGAGATTACCTCCTAAAAACAAAAAAAACAAACTTTACCTCTTTATCCTTTTTTCTGTAGATAATATAATAACATAAAAGATTTAAATTAGATACAAAACAACTAAAAAAAAATGCAACAACAAGAGAATTCCAAAACAATCTACAAAACATTTCTGTAGTGATAAGACTGACTGTGTGTACAAGTCAAAAAAAAATCTCACACTCGATTTTTTTGCGTTAATTAGTTACGTTAGTTAGTTACTAGCCTTCTGCCAGCGGCTTCGCCCGCGTGAAAGAAGGGCTCTACAAGCTTTAGACCCCATTACATCCCTTTAGGAGCTGAACTTTGAAAAACCCTTTCTTAGTGTTCGCCTACGTCAAAATTGCTCCTAGTCCTAGTAGTTTTGGCTGTGCGTTGATATGTCAGTCAATCAGTTTCTCCTTTTATACAGGGTGCAATTGAAGTCGTAGGCATCCTTTGAAACCAAGGTTCCACTCCTGATACTGAGTGCATTAGGACCATTATTACGCAAATCAAAAATGCCATCAATGCAAGTATGGAAAACCTTAAAAATGTAGTAAGTCATATTGTAAAAGGTTATTATTGCAAAAAAAAAAAACAAAAAAACATTAAAAGTAATTTTAAAAAAACATACTCCATAAACGCCAAAAATCGTCATGTATCAAAATCTTAAAGTGCAGTACAGCGCGGCGCACGCACAGAAAGTAAACAAACATTTAATAATACTAATAACTAGTTATTGTGGCTGGCCGCCCCGCGTGCGGCGTTTCTTTCAAGTAGCAATAGCAACAGGAGTACAAAAGACATGCCGCCGAGCCCGCCCCTCTCTCCGTCCCGCTCTCTCACTCGCAAAAATGTCATCCCTTGCGTAAGGTCGACGCCTCCCGAATTAGTGTCCTATCGACTGCGCAGGTGTAAGGGCGCGTATTGTGCAATCGATCCCGTGACGTAATCGCCGCACGCGACTCGTGTCTCTCGCGTTTAGTGCAGTGTTTTCGGACCTACCTAGTTGTGAGTGCATTAGTGTAAGTAGACTAATATTGTAAATACTATGCCCCGACAGCGCAATGTGCAGGCTAGATACACAAACCAACATTATTTACAAATGCTGTTAATTTATGATCGCATGGAAAACTTAGTACGAACACGTGAATTATTCCATCGCCGCTATCCGAACGACCCTATTCCTTCACGGGGAATAGGGTCGTTCGGATAGCTTCCATTTTGAGGACTACGCAGAACCTACTGGATTTTGGGTGTTTTCACGTCCCAGCACATGCCCAAGCTCGTGGTAGAGCACCGGTATATCCTGTTTCGCTGTACCGACAAATCAGAAGATTTTTCCAAATGAATCCACAAGCTAGCACACGACATGCGGCGCGACGCTTTGGTGTTAGCCAACATTATCTTTGGAAACTGTTAAACAGTTCCGGCCGGCACCCTTATCATTTTCAAAAGGTGCATGAATTGACCTTGGCAGACTACACACCACGGCGAGAATTTTGTAACTGGCAATTACAAAATTTAAATACTAACATTTTGTGGACCGACGAAGAGTTGGACTCTTCAACATTCACAACGAACTTTGGTGGAGCAAACGTGGGCGTAACCACATATTACACGACGCGATGCTTTCCAGCATCGATTCACTGTAAATGTCTGGGCAGGCATTTTGAACGAAACAATAATTGGGCCGTACTTCATCGAAGGAAGTCTAACCGGAACCAACTATTTACAGTTATTGAGGGACGTAGTAGAAGAGCATCGACTAGAAGAAGTACCTAACTTGTATTACCAGCACAACGGTGCCCCAGCGCATTTCTGACGTGTTGTTCGTGCCTACCTCAACGAAACTTTTGGCAAGCGATGGATAGGTCGCGGTGGGCCCGTACCGTGGCCAGCGAGGTCGCCCGACTTGACACCCCTGGACTTTTTTTTATGGGGTCAAATAAAAAGAATCGTTTATGAACGGGAAAGTGTATCACGAGACGATTTAAAAAACAAAATTACTATGGCATTAAACACAGTGAAATCACAGCAATTTGTGTTGAATCGAGTGAAAGACAATCACAGACGTAGGGCTCAGTTTTGTCTTCAACAAGGCGGTGGACATTTCGAGCATCTTTTAAAATACGCGTAAGTGCTAGTTAGTAAGTTAAATAACCAAAATTATTGTCAATAAAACGTGATTATTAAACAATTATTGTAAATATCTAGGTACAGTGATTTCAACTTTTTAAATACGCCAAAATTAAGTTTACCTACGTAAACATTTTTAACTTGTTTTAATGAGTAGTAGTTGATGTAGTTTTGACCGTCCTAAGCCGGCAAAGTATGAAGGAAAAGTTGGAATGCACTTAAAAATCAAATTTGCAAAATATCACATGACTCGAGCGCAGCGGGGTCAAAGAGTTCACGCACAATGACCCGTACGGCGTAGGTACCTACAGCAGCAGTCGCTAGCGCGATGCGCAACTTTGATACTTTGTATGACTTACTAAACTTTTAAGGTTTTCCATACTTGCATTGATGGCATTTTTGATTTGCGTTATAATGGTCCTAATGCACTCAGTATCAGGAGTGGAACCTTGGTTTCAAAGGATGCCTACGACTTCAATTGCACCCTGTATATAGCAGTGGTGGCAGAGTGGTAAGTGCCCCGACTTACGAGTTGTAGGTCACGGGTTCAAACCCAGCCAGGCACATTACTCTGTGTAATTTATTTCATCACCACTGCTCTCAAAACGGTGAAGGAAAACATCGTGAGGAAACCGGTATGTCCTAGTAACAAAAATTCTAAGACGTGTGACATTCACAAATCCGCACTGGACCCGCGTTGTGGATAATGGCCCATTAAGTTTCCTAGAGAGAAGGCCTGTGTCTAAGCAGTGGGAACATTAAAAAGGCTGATGATGATGATGATGAAATATATATATATCGACGGTTAAGAATCAATAATGTTTATCTCAATATTCACAATATTTCTTAAATTATTTGCCATAGAAATATCACCTATGTTAGGAACGCGTAATTTTTTCTGCCAATATGGTCTTTCTCTCCTTAAAACAATTTACATCTTTGCTGTTTGTGTACTTTCTAGTAACTTATCATCTCAAGCAAAACAATACTTTTATTATCTACTTTAAATTTGTCTTTTGTGAGATAGACACTATTGTTTCTTAACCGTCGATATCATATTATATATGCTTATATATAATTCGTATTTATTTATTGTTAGCTATATAAATATTTATTGATTTCATTTAGTTTTTCACAATCTCTTTTCCTAATTCTACACACTTATGTCTACCTTTCGTCTAATTTCTCCTTTCGCAGGTCTGCTGGAAGAAATTTCTTAATGAAATAAGCAGTACCTTTGTACAATTTCTATTGCAATGTATTTTCTTTTTAAATATTGTGTTTGTTCATGAATCTTACTCTTACTAATATTATAAATGCGAAAGTTACGATGATTGGATGTTTGTTACTCAATCACGCCAAAACGGCTGGACGGATCTGGATGAAATTTGGCACAGGCATACGATACACTCCCTATTATTCCGGAAACCCCAACCCCAATCCCAATACTACGCGGGCGAAGCCGCGGGCAAAAGCTAGTTTTAGAATAAAAAGATATGGGAGTTTTATCGCTTACTTCTTGTTCTTGCATCGGGCATGTGTCTCATCGCTCTTGTCTGGGCAGTCCACCTTCCCGTTGCATTCGCCGTCGATGGGTATACAAGTACCATCAGCACACTGCCACTCGTATAGCCTGGAAATTTCACAGAAGATTGAGGAGAATTCACTGCCGGAGTCTGTTTCTTGATATTCAAGAAACAGCGCCATCTATGGCGTCTTATAAGAACTAATCCTGCATCGCGCAATCAAAGTTGACTGGCCTGTTGGTCTAGTAGTTTGTGGCCCTGACTGCTATGCTGGAGGTCGTGGGTTCGATTCCCACTCGGGACAAAATGTTTGTGTGATAAGCACGAACATTCGTGTTTGGGTGTAATTTATCTATAATGGGTACGTATCAAAATCCCGACAGTTCATAATACCTATGTTTGAAATACCGACGTCCAAAACACCGAAATTCAAAATACCGAAAGTTTTAAATGCCGATAGTCGTTATATCGAAACACAAAATACCGATGTTCAAATGCCCGAAAGGACAAAATCCCGAATGGACGAAATGCCGATGGACGATATCCCATCCCCCAAGAGCGCCAACGTAGTTCCTGCGATTACTCACAGATGGCACTACAACACAGTTATGACGGTGGGCATTTTGTTTAACATGTTTTAATATTTTTTATAGCGGGGGTAGATGCCCCGGGTAGAATCGCCGCAAAACCGACTTTCCGTAGTCTTGTCTGCCCTACCCCTAGAGTATAATTTAAAATCGCGTAGGCGCGGAGGGGTAGGGCGGCCCGCGAGCTGAGGAGCAGGTGTCCATCTGCAACGATAAGCTCGCGTGGGGCCGCCCAAACCCCGCAGCGCCGGAGCCGTGACAGAAACGATGCTTGCTGCATGCCAGCTTGCATGCTGCATACCAGCTTGCATGCTGCATGCCTGCTTGCATGCTGCATGCCTGCTTGCATGCTGTATGCCTGCTTGCATGCTGTATGCCTGCTTGCATGCTGTATGCATGCTGCACAGCTTGCTTAATTTGCATATTTTATTCTTGTTTGTATGTGTAAATGCTTCTTATAGGGAAATAAAAACCACTTACTACGGCATTTTAAACTCCGGGTTTTTAATTTTCGAGTTTTTAAACTTCGGGTTTTTAAACTTCGGGATTTTAAACTTTCGGGCAAATGAACTTTCGAGATTTAAAACTTTCGACCAAACAACCATTCAGCGTTTCAATTTTCGGGATTCCGTCCATCGGTATTTTAAAAGCCGCCATGGCTGCTCATGTATGCAGACGACATCGCGCTGGCGGACTCGGACAGTGGGCGCTTGGTTCGACGTGTGGCAGCGTGGAAGGAATCGCTGGAGAACGGCGGTCTGAAAATTAATGCGGCGAAGACCGATACTTGGCCTGTAACACAACTAACGCTGCTCCTGTTCGCATTGGCGAAGACACAGTTGAGCGCTCGGAACAGGTCAGGTACTTGGGATCGGTACTCCACGAGTCCGGGGACGTCGATTGCGACGTCGAGTCACGTATCTCGGCGGCCTGGGCGAAGTGGCGTGAGGTGGCGGGGGTTATCTATGACCCCAAAATGCCGGTTAGGCTCAAAGGACAGGTCTACAAGACCATCATTAGGCCTGTCCTTTTGTATGGCAGTGAAGCGTGGCCTGTACTTGAGCGACATAAGCAAAGCCTGCGTGTCACGGAAATGAATATGCTGCGCTGGATGTCTGGAGTTTCGCGGAAAGACCGCATTAAGAACTCCCGCATCTGGGGCAGCCTTCAGGTCCGTGACATAGCGGATAAACTGCAGGAGGGTCGCTTACGCTGGTATGGTCACGTTTTACGAAAACCGGCAAACTACGTGGGTAACAGATGCCTCGCCATGCCGCCTCCGCCGGGACCCGGAAAACGAGGTAGGCCTAAGAGGCGTTGGATGGACGTCGTAAGGGACGATATGCGTGCTAATGGGCTTAAGGCAGAGGACGCAAAAGACCGAGCGAAGTGGAGACGACTAGGCAGGAAAGCGGACCCCGGGCACCGAGGTGAAAGCCAAGGTAGCAACCGGGACATACGCTAGGCTGATGATGATGATGATGGTATTTTAAAATTCGGTCTTTTAAATTTCGGTATTTTAATACGTACCCATCTATAATATGTATGTGTCGTCTCGTGTCCAGGATGGTGTTCGAGCTCTGGTCTATCAGATCTATCGTGTGAGCGTATGTGGGTATCGTGCAATGAATAACAACGGGTAGGAGTTGAATCGGTTTACTTCTCAATACATTTCGGTACAGTGCACTTTACAAATTACAACAAAATGGACAGTTTCAGAACGTCTTGACTCTGCGACGGCCTGGCTGAGAGTGTGCGTCCGCTCCCCGGGCGGGTTCCCTCCTCCGCAAGCTCGCAGCAAAGCGGAAACGTCACCGACTCTGTCAGGCGCGCCATCTTTATTTAGTTCTTCTAGTTGCCACTAGATGGCGTGCCTTGTCTTGTTGTTAACAAATCGAAGCCGTTTCCGACACGGCCATCCTGCAAGACACACGTTCTCGTGTGTTAGTCGTCATCGCCATCTCAGCTGGAAGATGTCCACTGATGAAATGTTCCAACTAGGTATCCATCGCTGTGTGTTACTCTGAAACAAAACACATCTCGCAGTATCATATAGCTCGGTCACTCCTGACAAACACTAGGAATCGCTCTCGCATCGCAAGTGCACTCCCAAACACGCAAGTGTGAGTTTACGTGTCACTCACACAAAATTAACAATTCACATCTTGACTATGAGCGACCATTTACAGGCCACACAAATGTCTGCTTCGAGCGGGAATCGAACCCGCAACACGAAGTCCATCGCTCAATGTGATAACAAAACTTTACTCAACAAACCAAATCAAAATTTTGGGTAATAGAAATTGTCATCCAGTCATGTACCAACGTTCATTGTTCTCATCTTAAAGCCTTAGGAACCCCCACAAGCAAGCCACTAACGCCACGGCACTCATTGCCGAACTGCAATCACAATTGCTTTCCCACATGTGCATCCACCACCTGTGGATCACATTGGGTAGGCCAGTCACCGACTTCCGTCAAAGCTTAACGCGCATCGCTTACTTGCGAGTTCCCCACAATATAGGCTACTACCACTACTATCACCATGGACTTCGGCTGGTACATGACTTTCTGGCTTCTATCTTAACCTAACGTGATACCTTTACAGTACACACAACTAATCAAACGAATCCAAAACAGTAATCATTAAGCTGTATATTATTATCTCTGGCTACTCATAGCCCAGTAACCTCTAGTTACTCTTCCATACCTGCGCATCCCTCCAGGATCGCCAAGTCTCTAACGACTTAATGGTTTCCTACAATACGTCCCTGGTTTAATGTACTGACGGTCTACTAAGACCACCAGATATTGTTTTCTATTAAGCTACGCGTACGTATCAAATGTCCGATCATATTGTAAACTTAATTATCTCATTCTCTCAACTACTTTATTGTATGTCCATTTTATAAGCTCTGTTTTTACTCCTACCTCCTACTTCAAACGCGTTTTTTTTATTGTCTTTTTTTTATTTTGTTTGTGGGTAGGTTGGTTTTATCTCCTCGTACACCTTTAATATGGTACATAGTATTTATTGCGTAACGCATAATCTTTCACGACATTTAAATCAATCTAGGGAACTACGTCATCTTTTGTTATTAACGACAGAGAACGCGCGACTAAAATCGATCAGAAATCATTTCGTGACAAGATGTCAGCACTATTACAGGGCATCATCCGCTTTGGATCCAGCCATATCTCATGGTCTCACCCGCCTTGGATCTAGCCTACTTACTTGGCATCACCGTCTAGGATCTAGCCTCCTTACTTGGCATCACCCGCCTTGGGTCTAGCCACACCCAGTGACGTCACCCGCCTTGGATCTAACCTCGTAACCTGGCATCACCCGTCTTGGATCTAGCCTCGTAACCTGGCATCACCCGCCTAGGATCTAACCATACCGAATGACACTATCCGCCACGGATGAAGAGCCTCGCCACTTGAATTTAATTATCAAAAAAAAAACGGATCACTTTTTCAAATGTAACGTTATTCCGGCTTTAGTCGACGTTCTCAAAACTACTGTATCATTAAAACCAATACTCTTTAATTAAATCAAACATTGGGAATAGGTAATTGAAAATACAGCAATCACTACCCTAGGTCGTGTAACTGAGATATTTGATCCGAGATAAATAACAACGAACAACGATTCGGTACGGTATTGTAATTAGTCTCTGCACATTTAATTTGACGCATCGTATTTCTTAACTAAAAGACTAGTTCAGGTCTTTTTTTTTTGCAATCATTGAATTACACGGTCGCACCATAATTCATTTACCCGCTTACGAATTATTTTTAATTCATCCGCGCCAAACTACCATTGTCATCTTTATACAGTCAAAAATTAGTCGAACGATTAAGATCACTTTTTGTTGCACGCGTTTGTAGCATACCGATAGTAAAATAGTCCAATTATTAACGAAACGACAAAGAAATAATCTAGGTCACGTCGGTGTCAACAACGTCAACATTATTTCGGAGAACTGTCACCGTCATAAAAAGATCGAAACGGTTATTATCGGATCTACTGAGGGTACTTTCTAAATTTTCAAAAAAATGCGTCACGGTCTCTAATTCAACTGAACCTTTGCAACAATATTTCACGGCCTAAGATTTAATTTCGCAAATAGATTCACGCAATAAAATCGCGATTTAGCCCCTATTATCAATTTCAACCACATAAGTAATGATCTGTACCGAGTACCGTCATATTAAGTCACCTACACTTGTCAATGTAACCTTTTACTTTAGATCTACCCCAAAATTTACTGACAACCTACACTGTCTCCTGCTCCGCCCAAGAGCGGGTTTCGTCATTGGATGATTTTCACCCAGCATAAAAAAAATCTTTGACGAATGAGAACTCAACTTTAGAATAAAAGTGGAATGAGAATACCTGACCTTTTTCTGATGAAAGATCGGCAACCACGACGTCAACCCATCGCTCGCTGTCACAACGGCACCGTCACGGTTACCGCCGCGCCACTTCTCTCAGGGGTCCAGATCTCCATCAAGAACTCTGCTCTCCTAAGCCGATCCATCCCAATCTTGCCACCTTATTGCCGGGGTCTTGAGGCCTGAATATTCTTGTTTTCAGCTTGCCTATGTCCAATTTTCTCATTGTATTTTCTGATTTGCTCTTGTCTCTCCGGGTCGAATTTGGGTAAATTCACAATCTGGGTAGAACGTTGTAGTTTGCGCTCTGGGGGTACAACGTCACCATGGTCCAACATTCGTTGCTCAGGATTAGGGAAAAACCCCAGTAAAAACCTAATCAAATCATTCAAGTCCATGCTTCGATCCGAGTCTTCATTTTCGAATTTCGAATTATACCCGCCAACTGTCTTTGTTCTCGCCATTTTCTTCAGTGTTGCGTGATTATTGCTCACATAGCTTTTCGATTCATTTGCACGATTGAATTCCACTTATGATGTCGTCTCGTGTCCAGGATGGTGTTCGAGCTCTGGTCTATCAGATCTATCGTGTGGGCGTATGTGGGTATCGTGCAATGAATAACAACGGGTAGGAGTTGAATCGGTTTACTTCTCAATACATTTCGGTACAGTGCACTGTTATCACTTTACAAATTACAACAAAATGGACAGTTTCAGAACGTCTTGACTCTGCGACGGCCTGGCTGAGAGTGTGCGTCCGCTCCCCGGGCGGGTTCCCTCCTCCGCAAGCTCGCAGCAAAGTGGAAACGTCACCGACTCTGTCAGGCGCGCCATCTTTATTTAGTTCTTCTAGTTGCCACTAGATGGCGTGCCTTGTCTTGTTGTCAACAAAGCGAAGCCGTTTGCGACATATGTATTTAGAAATATATGTTTATCAGTTGTCTAGTATACATAGCACAAGCTCTGCTTAGCTTGGGACTAGACGACGTTGTGTGACAATATTGTCGAATATATATTATATATATATATATATAGCGCCATCCAGGTTGTCAAATAAGAACAAATTCTGCATCGCAAAATCAAAGTTCTCCGTGCGATTTGAACATCGTTATACAACAGTCCAAAATCATCTATCGTGCAGTAGCCCACCAGACAACAACAACCTTCTGGTCAGAGGACCCTCCTTCAAAGGAGGTTTGCGGGTCCTTACTTTCTGTCCCTTATACCCCCAAAAAGTCAAGAGTGAATAGGTTACTTCAGGTAAGCGCGCTCCATCGTCACTTTCCATCACGTGAGATGGCGGTTAAACGCGAACCTTTTTTTTTTAATAGCCTAGTGTATGTCCCACTGCAGGGCAAAGGCCTCCCCTTATTCCTTCCAAACCTCTCTGTCTAGGGCGACTTACGGCCACGCTTTCCACGTGAACATGACAGGTGTCCAATGAGTGACCATCTTCGCCCATCTGTCCGGGTGCATTCGTGCGACGTGGCCAGCCCACTCCCACTTCAACCTGGCTGTTTTTTCCCCGAAACGCGAACCTATCAACAATAAAAAAGTAGAAGTCAACTTACCCACATTGTGTTTGTCTTTTGAACCTCCCATGAGAATCTGTAGCTTCTGTCCAGTTTCTGGAAAAAAATAATCATATAAGTATTTAGCTTCAGAAGGTAGGAGTTCTTTAAAAAAAAAATAAAAAATAAAAAACATTTGGTCCATGTATTGTCTGGGGTTGCTGCTAAGTTGATAAATGAAAGTCAAACACAGTGGTTTTACCAATTACCGTAAATACGTCTGCACCTACCGACAGTCGGACAAATATTGCATGCCCTGGTAGGTACTGTCGAGACCGTGGACACTTCATCGGGGCGCTCCGGTACCAGGATCAGGGCAGCAGCATAAATCAAACCACGTTGAACTTTTTCTGTATCTTTACTCTCTCACGACTCGACATACAATGAATTAAAACAACATACTATTTTTTTATTTAGAATAAAATTTAAACTTTTAAACTACGAATAGTCTGCGAACGTCTTGCAAGCCAGTATGCTAATTCGGGGCGCATGTGAACTCTTTAGAGATATCACATTCAGCCTCCCCTTTATTGAATAGAAATGTTTGGATACCAAACATTTCTATTCGACAAAGTTTTGTGATCGCAGGCTATTGGTAGGACCTACCTACTCCTAACACCGATTTCCCTACCTATACGAGGACTATATATATATAGTATATTTTTTTATTATGGCGGATGGTTCTAGAGAACTAGCTTAAGCTGGGGTCAACGACAAAATTTCAAAATATAATCAACCATCAATGTTTCTATCGAGCATCATTCCGCTCTCACCAAGGATCATTTTTTTTATTGCGAAAAGCGCCATCTATCTCCTAAGCAAGAAACTTTTTATTGTAGTACCATTTATTTTTTGCTTGTAAAATGTGGTAGTTTACGCAAAAATAAAAACATTTTTTACTATGGGACCACGCATGAAATCACAAAAATAAAATAAGCAAGTTCAGTAAATTTTGAGCAATTAGGGACGCAAGCTGTGTCGACACCCTTGCGCCATCCCATGTTCTTAGTTCCGCGGGCTGAGCTGGCGCTACCGCTGCCTGAGGCTGCCGAGACCCTCAAACGGCGCAAATACAGTAACCTTATTGGTAACTAGTTTTGAGCCTTTTGGGGTCGAAAGGCTCGGGTCATGGGGTCCGAGTTCGCGTCTCCTTTTCAAGGAAATTTCACGTCGATTAATAGACACTTTGCGTGATCAGAGGACTGGAATTTTCTTCGCTCAGAGAATTAGCATTGTCATTCAACGTGACAATGCTGCCATGCTTCTGGGCACATTTCCGAATGACAGCGATGTGGAGGAGTACAGTACGCGTCAAATAACTATGCCGCTCTGAAGCTAGGCTTTCCTAACAACAGCGCAGGTACTATCGCGTAAAAAATGTTCACTGACGTGAAAATTTTTAAATTGTTTTATTTTATAATGAAAATAAATAGTGTATTTTTTTACTCACCTGATTAGATCACGTTGCAGCTTAGCAAGTAGTTTTTTTAATGTTGGCATCTCCTTATCCGCAACGTGAAAATTATGAATACAGCGTTTGATGACGCCTTTGTCAAAATTGTCAATTCCAGTTATTGGCCTTGACTTTTGCCTTTTTTTTTCCCGGGGTACGGAAAACGGAAATCATGTCCGTCTTTTTCCCTTCGGCAATAATATTGCGCATGGTCCGTATCGAACAGCCGGTTGCCTCAGCAGCTCTTTATTGTACCCTCGCAACATTTTGCATGCCTTCGTCCTTCTCTTTCTGCATATAATTCACCACATTATAATTATTTTACGCGCGTATTGGCGCAAAAACCGTGTTCCGTTTTGGCATTTTATTTGACAAAACTAAGGACAACGTCAACCAATAACAATACAAACACAGCAATAAAAAGGCAAACACAACTATAACAAACACAACAATAATTATAAGAATAAATAACAAAAAACAACAAACTTAAAACAGGTAGGTAATAATTATACGCGTAGCACTTTTCGCATCGAGGACCGTACGGTACTGTGCGAGCGGAACACAAGCTGGTATCGGACGTATACGAGCGACTGAGATAGAAACATAACACTGAGGTTCGTCTATTGCATCGTTAGCCGCGCATGCGCAGTGCTGTCTTTTTTCGTAAAATTGATTACTGCGCTGTGATTTGTAGCCAACTTCAGAGCGGCAAAGTTAGTTGAGGCGAACTGTACTTGACGCCTAAGTGTGTTTTGTGTGGTTTAGTATCATATGTAGGTACTTACATAGTTAGGTTTTGTAGAAAAGATTTTTATAGTTATGTATGTATAACCGTTTTAATGGAAATAAATAATATTTAATATAACCATAAAGCATTAAATAAAGTGTTTTTAATTTTGATTTTTGGTTGATTGCGAATAAAGAATTTCTTATATGAACTAGTAAGTAGGTATTATATTTTTTATTTAATCATAGAATAAATTAGATTAAAATAATAAAGTAACCTTAACATCACATATAATATAGGTACAAATAAACAAAAAAAACTCATTTTAACTAAAAGTACCCAATCTAATAAAAAATTCACGATATCAGGTTTGGTCCCATAATAAAAGTTGTTTGTTATCGTGACTACAATCACTAATCGTCAGTCTCCCTATAAATTATTACATATTTACTCAAATTAACAAAAAGAAAATAAAAAGAAAATTTACCTGTCATTCGAAATCGAAGCCAGATTCCTGACGGCTGGTCCCGCACCTGAGGATATGGCTGGAACATTCAAAATAGAACATTATCTTACTAATATTATAAATGCGAAAGTTACGATGTTTGGATGTTTGGATATTTGGATATTTGGATATTTGGATGTTTGGATGTTTGGATGTTTGGATGTTTGGATGTTTGGATGTTTGGATGTTTGGATGTTTGGATGTTTGGATGTTTGTTACTCAATTACGCCAAAACGGCTGGACGGATCTGGATGAAATTTGGCACAGGCATAGGATACACTTCGGAATAGGACATAGGCTACTTTTTATCCCGGAAACCCCAACCCCAATACCACACGAGCGAAGCCGCGGGCAAAAGCAAGTAATATTATAATAGACCGATATTCTATTCGCATTAGACATTTAAAAAATCTTTTTACTGTCTCTTCATGCGATTTTAACCTTTCCGCGACGCGGGCACAGTGCGGTTTGGTGGATGTCACATGTCTTCAAATTTTCGTTCGGACATGCGTTTCCTCACGATGTTTTCCTTCACTGTTTTGAGAGCAGTGGTGATGAAATAAATTACACAAAGTAATGCGTCCTGCTGGGTTTGTAACCGCGACCTACAACTCGTAATTGGGTGTTTACTACTCAAAGAGTTGTCAGCAATACCGTAGGGACTCTGCAAAAGGGTGGAAGCCTACTGGGGCCCAGGGTCTCTTTCTGAAAGGAAGACTTGGCACCAGTGCGAAGGGCAATGAAGGAATGGGGCGAGGTGTTCAGTCAGTAAGAGTCTGACACAGTGTCTCCCGCTCCGCCAAAGGGCGGGATTCATCATTTGATGATTTTTGCCCACCATAACAAAAATTAGGTGCATTGTTTTTCTGACTTTATATATTATAAATATATATTGTTTGTATTATATGTACTTAATTAGTTATGTATTGTATATATGTAAATAGTACACCATGAACTACCTACGTATCTATTTTTCCTTATTTATCAAATCCATCCAAAGGTTGTCTTAATCGCTTTTAGCGATAAGACCGCCCATTGCGACATCCTATTAATTTTAAGTTCCTTTTGTTATTTTTATTATTGGTGTGCAATAAAGAATGTATCTATCTATATAAAAAACAGCAAAGTTGAACGAATTTCAATAACATGACATACCTAGTATACAAGGAAAATTAATTTAAAGCTAAGAACCTTCTAAATGCTAATGAGATGCCTCATCGAAACCGGCTCAGCCGTTTTGGGGAACAAACAAAACTAAATTGTATTTTTATTATTGACCACTTGATTTACCTTTTTTTGGTAAAACTATGTAAACAACTCATTTTTTTATTTATATACAAATGTTCCAATAATTGAGGTTGCCCAAATTTTTATGTAGCCCCGAACCAACTTGTCTCAAACCAAATACTTAAATGAATAAATTATTTCGGAAAAGACAATGATATTTTTTGCAGAAGTATGAAATCATCATCATTATCCTTTTTAATGTTTCCACTGCTGGGACACGGCCTCCTCTCTAGGAGAGGGAATGGGCCATAATCCACCACGCGGGCCCAGTGCGGATTGGTGGATGTCACATGTCTTCGAATTTTTGGTTCTATCTAGGACATGCCGGATTCCTCACGATGTTTTCCTTCACCGTTTTTAGTGCAGTGGTGATGAAATAAATTACACAAAGTAATGCGCCTGACTGGGTTTAAACCAGTTTGAACCCACGACCTACAACTCGTAAGTCGGGGCCTCTAACACTCGGCCACCACTGCTCTTCAATAATGTTGAAGTATGAAATGTTAACCATTTATTAAATTTTTTATATAAAACTAGCTTTTGCCTGCGGCTTCGCTCGCGTGATGTTAGTAATATATAGGCTACCAGCGGCTTCACCCACGTCTGTGGTTACTGCTGCGCCCCCATAGGTCATAGCGTGATGTTATATAGCCTTATATCCTTCCTCGAAAAATGGACTATCCAAAAAAAAGATCAATTCGAAACTGCTGTTCCCAGAGATTATACCCTACGTATAAACTTACTAATTTTACCTCTTTATAATATTAGTGTAGATCAATAAATTAAACACATAAATGGGTGCCGCCACGGGCCTGTACCATAACCTGCAGAATTTTAATAAATTCCTCCAGTATTTTAGCCGTTACCCACATCAAAGACCCTCGAAAATTTGTCAGCAATTGTAGGGGCCCAGCACCCTTCTAAGGCCTTCGTCTGGAGCATGGATTAAAAGCTTGTTGCTTCGTCTAAAACAATCCAATGTGATGTTTGATGCAAAGGTAATGTGAAAAAAAACCGGCCAAGTGCGAGTCGGGCTCGCGCACAAAGGGTTCCGTAGCAGCAAATATATTATAAAGATTTTATATCATCGCGGATTTTTAAAGGTGTACAATACTGTAGTATATTTTTTGATCTATCTTATAAGGTTCAGCCATCGTTTTCAGTGTAAGCACAATAACTTAACCAAAATTACAGTTAAATCAACCTATCTCAAAAACTATAAGAGATACTTTGATCAAACCAAAAATCGTTGAAAGAGTTAATTAGCATGCATCACCTCTATTTTTTTTAGAATTTTATACCCCGTAGTTATAAAAATAGAGGGGGGGGGGACATACTTTTTACGACTTTGAGAGCTGATATCTCAAAAACCGTTTACTTTAAGAAAAATGTTTTTTAGAAAACTTTATATCATTTTAAAAGATCTTTCCATTGATACCCCACACGGGTATGTACATCGAAAAAAAAATTTTCATCCCTCAGTTACATGTATGGGGGGCCCCACCCCCAATTCTTTTTTTTACTATTTAGTGTCATAATTTTGTAGCGGTTCATACAACACATATTCCCATCAAATTTCATCACTGTAGTACTTATAGTTTCCGAGTAAATCGGCTGTGACAGACGGACAGACGGACAGACGGACAGACGGACATGACGAAACTATAAGGGTTCCGTTTTTGCCATTTTGGCTACGGAACCCTAAAAAGAGAGATAATACCTGAAAACTCTGTTGGCATTAATAGTATCCTGGCCGCTTTTGCCGAACGTGTCGACTGTCAGTACGTGAACCACTGTTGCATGGTTCACGTACTGACTAATTTTAGAATTTTATTTTAAAATCTGGTCGGAAATATTTTATTTATGATTATTTTAATGTCAATGTCAAACTAACATAGATATAAGTAATACTAACACATAATGTGGGCCAAAAGTTGTCTTTAATTGAATAAATTATTATTATTAAGTAATTCTACGATTTACTCGATTATTTCACAAAACTTGTTCCAGGAAGTACGTGTTTTTATTAAACCCATTTATAACATTTAGAATTTCGATTAAATGCACTAGGCTTCTATATAAGTATTTTTTTATATTTTTGATGAAGGAGTTCATTATGGAGAGTCAAAGTTCACGTAAAATAGCAGATTTTCAGAGGTCTTTAGAAAGAAAGAAAGAGAAAGAAAAAACATTTATTTTGCCACGTACAGGACAAATAAAAAATAACTACTTAATCTATATGTAACTTATACTTAAACTTAGGTACAACAAATCAGGACTAAAATTAAAATACAGATGTGTTGAGTTGGCCCCAGTTGGCTTCGACCCTTCTGCAGGGTCCCCACGGTTTGCTGACAACTCCTTGAGGCGCGCACTGTTCCAATCCACCAATCTGGACAATTACCAGACAACCTTACGTCGAGCTATTGCTCGCCGTACGCAAGGCCGCGCCAAGGGCGGCCGGAAATCGGGATCGGAATCCCGGCGGCGTCTAGGGCGTGAGCGCCGTTGTCCTCCTTTGCTAGAATTACTGCTTCGCAGAAAGAGGCGACTGCCTACCAAACAAGACAGGTGAAACTAAATTAGAGGTTGTAAAAATAAATTAAAAAAACTCACCTAAACCAATGAAAACAATGAAAAACACGGCCATTTTGTATTCGCTCACTTATTTCACTCTCTCGACACTCGAATCATTTAATTAACACTTAACAATGTTACGGAAAACTATACGACTCACCTCGCTGGGTGTGTGTGTAGTAATAATTTAAATATTCAATCTAGACAGCTCACCCAACTGGTAGATGTCATAAATACGATATAATTTATAACTATTCTGTACTAGCTTTTGCTCGTGGCTTCGCTCACTTTAAATCGAGCTACCACGGTTCCTCTTACCTAATTTAGAACACCTTGAAAACTTCCAAAAAGTCCTGTATTCGGAACGTGCACGGCAGTAGCGCCATCTTGCAAACGCAGTTTTAGGGGCATATGTCAAAAAATAAATAACAAGAGTTTGTTTATTTTGTACAGATTAAAGTAAATAAAATTAATTTAGAAAGACAATAAATGTTATTTTAGAGGAATTATTTAAAAACTGTTTATAGAAAAATGAACGTTATTATAAAAACTGGTTTTGAGAGTGTAAAACACACAATAAGTTTCCAGCCCCAAACTATGTTAAAAGGAAATAAATTGGTTAGTTAGCAGGACATGTAAGGAATGTAGAAGAACTGAGAACTAATAGGAATAGTTATTTAATACGATCCACCATCATTCGTCAAACATCGGTGACCTTAACACCCTATAAAACAAGTTTAAACGTAAGTACTCTCCTAACCTAAAAATATGACTAAACTACTAAACATTTAGTTACATAAAGTATGCAAAACATTTTTTTTCATTTATTACAGATCGATAATGCTTGGATTGTCACTGGAGTTAAATGCAGTTGCGTTTATAACCAGAGCGGGAAGTGCAAACATGTTGCTGCTTTAATATGTTACATTAACAACAAAGTTAGTTATTCAAAAACGAGCAGTGAACAACAATGGGGAAAACCCAGTATTCGTCAATTTGTTGATTGTAAATATTCCAAAGGGAGATATTTTCAAGAAATGTTTGGATCGGTATCCAAGACTGAATGTCCTACGTACACGACGTGACGTGACATGACTGAGCCCCTTTTGTTGCACATTTTTGCCGCAGCAAGCGCAGCGATCGTTCTCTTTACCCCGTCCACCCACTTCGCACGTAGCGGATACAATTTGAAGGGGTTGGGAGCAGTTTCCAAAAAAAAGATATGGTGTATGATTTTTTTTTTATTGCAATAAACTAGTACTTGACTGCGATCCCTCCTGATGGTAAGCAGTGATGCAATCGTTGATGGTAAGGTGCACTAGTTTATTAACAGCCTATTCACTCTAGCCTTGAAGACACCTAAATTATAATCGGACGGAAAGACTGCAGCCGGCAAACTGTTCCAGTCCCTCGATGTACGCGGTATAAACGACGAGGCAAAACGCTTAGTCCGGGCCGCAAGTGTCTCAATAACGTAAGGGTGGATATTTGCCCTACGCCAGGATGTCTGATGGCATGTCATAAATAGTCAGCATACCAATTTTTACCTTTCTACCTTGAACATTGCGGAATCCTCCATATAAACTTCCACCCCCCCATGGTAGAGGACACGGTGGAGCACACGGTGGAGGTGTGCCCTGCTTGGGAAGAGCATCGCCGTGTCCTCGTGGGGGTGATCGGCGGCGGCGACCTCTCGCGCCGGGCCCTGGTTCAGGCCATGGTCCGCAGCGAAGAGGAATGTCAGGCGGTCGCCTCCTTCTGCGAAGCAGTAATGCTCGTAAAGGAGGAGGCCGACCGCATAAGGCAAAGGCAACGGCGTACTCGCCGTAGCCGTCGCCGCCGCGATCCTGCCGATATCCGGCCACCGTAGACACTAGCTCGCGGACGGTGAGCAATGGGTAGCTCGCCGTCCGATCGTCTGGTAAGACCGAGTCCAAGTCGTCAACGGCGCGCACCGTTCCCGCGCGCCTCAAGGAGTTGTCAGCAAACTGCAGGGGCCCTTCAGGGTCGAAGCCTCCTGGAGCCTAGAGGGTATGTGCAAATTGTAACCTCGACTCCAGAAATAAGGCAAGGAAGGTACGGGGTAGGTTTTTTAGTCAGTAAGAGTCTGACACTGGTCTCCCGCTCCGCCCAAGAGCGGGTTTCGTCATTGGATGATTTTCACCTACCATAAAAAAAAAAACCCCCCATGGTAGGGAAGTGTGGGGTTAGAAAGAGACAAAAAGTAGCCAATGTCACTCTCCATTCCTTCAACTATCTCCACTTAAAAAATCGAGTCAATTCGTCGCTCTGTTTTGCCGTGAAAAACGGACAAACAAGCAGACACGGTTACTTTCCCATTTATAATATTAGTATGTATGTATAACACACGTTTTTTTGCATTTATTATTTATTTTCCTTATTGTCTATTTAATATTCGCTAGATACAAACACATTTCATGTTCCTAGTATTTATTTTATTTTTTCTGGTGAGGAAAATCTTGGGTGTAGCAGGAGATCCCGAAAATAAGGTTAAAGTAAATGCCAATAACAGTTTTTAACAGCTGCACAACTGCAAGTTGCATTTATTGGCTTAAACCATTTATTTTTGTACGAGTTTTCAAGCGATAAAATTCGCAGGGCCTTACTTCAGACTCGCCAAGATCCAACGGCCGTACTGTACAGTAAGCTTACTAAAGTCCATAAGAGCGCTAAAGATCACATTGCTATGAACTACAGCACGATGTAGACAGTGCGTGTGTGTGCGTTGAGCGAGTGACGCCTCAACATTCCACAGGTAACACACACTAATAAACTGTCGTCGCGCTCACTACGTGAAAGAACATACCTAAATATATTTCTGATCCCTACCTATTTCTACCATTGCATTCATATTGTATAGCTAAAATTCGCACAAATCTAATAAGTGCTGGTAGCTGTGGAGTAAAACTACTAAGTGCTTGAACAATGAAGTTCAAGTTCGATTCTGCCGCTGCTACCTAATTGTTTTTATGAAACCAGAATAGTTAATTTTTTATAAAAAAATTTTAGATGTTTATCTAATATTTTTTTTTAATATTTATTTTTGTATTATTATTTAACTTTAAATAATATTACAAAAACAAATATTTAACTTTTTTAAAAATAAATGTTGAATAAACATCTAACAATTTTCTAGCACATTTTTACTTATATAAAATCACACGAATAGTTCTATTTGTGTGATTTTTTATTTATTTTCGTTGTTGGAAGGTGAAAATAAAAAGTCGTTCTCAATTTATGTAACAAATATGTTTATTTCTTTTATTTTATCTATAAAAATAACTTTTTTAAAGTTAAATTTGACCTAGATAAGTTTTTCTTTAAATCTATGGGGTTTGATGGTGCAAAGGTGGGTGTCAAAGGATGAGAGGTGTTCAGAGCAATTAAAAACCCACTTCATAGTCGATTCATAATAAATTATCATAGGAAAAAATATTCTAATAAAATAAACATAATTGTTGACATCCACATATTATAGTCGGTATTCAACACAGTTTATTGCTAACATTATAAGATTTAGACTTTATGAACCTGTTTTTTTTGTAACATTACAATGAATGGATTGAGGTTATAGCTTAAGTATTAATTTTCTTGATGAAAAGAGGATTGAAACTAAACCTCATTTTAACAACAAAAAACATACAGAATACATATAGTTACGGATTTGTTGATGGTAAATGTTAATCTACTAAATATTTAGATACCTTGCCTAACTAATAGAAATAAAATATCGAGTTAATATTTCGTATATCCCCCATTATTTTCGATACAGTCTAGTAGGCGTTTGCGCATTGAACCTACGATTTTGGCACATATTTCGGTTCCTCTTAAATTATCCCACACCTCCATGCAGTGGGTTTTTAATTGCTCTGAACACCTCTCATCCTTTGACACCCACCTTTGCACCATCAAACCCCATAGATTTTCTATAGGGTTGAGGTCGGCTGATCGCGCTGGCCATGGAATAATGATTACTTCAGGGTGATTTTGAAACCACTCACGCACTATCCTCGCCTTGTGAATAGGGCAGTTGTCCTGGACAAACGTTATTTGGTTTAACTCATTGGCTGGGTAAGTGGTGCGCACAGTAGGCAGCATAACTTCCTCCAATACTTCCGCATAAGTGGAACTGTTAGCGCATGGGGGAATAAAAGACAGTTCTCCCGGTCCTGCTGCACTCATCCATCCCCACATATTAATTGTAATACGACCTGAGTCTGTATTAGGGATTATGTTTTTTTCATGCCAGCGAGTGTTATTCCTGCGCCATAAATGAAGCCTACCCTTTTGACTAGACTTAAATGTCTTTTCATCGGAAAAAATGGTAGCACTCCAATCAAAATCTAAATAATCCCGCGCGAAACGCAATCGTTCCTGTCTATGTTTTTCTGTCAAGAAAGGTTTTTTAGCAGGTCTTCTATGGTGCAAACCTTCAGCGTGGAGGGCACGGCGAACAGTTTGCACCGATGTGTCAAATAACTCCGCAAAGTGTCTCGTTGGCGTAAAACCATTAGACTCGTACTCTTCCACCATATGTCGTTGCTGCGCCTCGCTAATAAGCGTCGGCCTTCCACTTCGCTGTCGACTAGCAAGGCTACCCTCTTCCTCATATCTCTTGATCCAGAGACTTACAGTATTTTTCTAAAACAAAAAAAAAAACTGATATTAGGCAGTTATAACAAAAATATTATAATAGTAGCTTTCCTACGAAGCTTTATTCGGGTTTTATAAAACCGATTTCTCGATTTCCCCCGCAATATTATTAATATATTCATTATAACAATAAAGTAATAAAACAGCGTTTATTATTATCCAATAGTATAAACTAATTTGTCGTTTAACCTCATAATAGACTTAAAGCAGGATAAATAATTAGTCAGCAAAGTGTATTTTAAACAGGTTATATAATTAGGTTACACTCACATTCAGTCCTGTTTCTTCAGATATTTGTGTTCTATTAAGACCACTTTTATAGATACAGCGCAACAATAGTCGCCCTCGTCTCAATATTAATATTTGCTTGCATTTCGAGAATGAGTAATACAAACCGAAACAACACAAAAAACGAAAAAACCGCACTGCGTCACTAACCAACAACTTCAACCGAACGACAACGTTCATTTCGATCTAGTTATTATATTCATAAAACTCATGTCTACCTCATAGTAATATAATTCCTCGATTTAGTTTATTATTATCTACCCTACAAACTTTATGAAATGTGTGAACAAAGCGAACAAGATAAAGGATATTTTTTACTCATTACTGCCAATCGAGTAAACCATTTATTTTTGTTACACATAAATAAAAGCTTACAGAAATATAAAAAAAAAACATTACAAATTATGATATAACTAGATAAACTTATTGAAACACAAATAAAAACTTACAAAATTTTACGCCTCAGTGAGAATAGAACTCATGACTCGTTGTTCCACGCAGTTTTCTGGATACGCTAATCACTAAGCCATATTGACAGTAACTATTAGGTTGAAATTATGAACTAGAATCATTTGTTTGTGCATGAGCCTACTTTATTAAAAGTAAAAGGTCGTAAGTCAAACTAAGTGTCAAGCAAATACTTTGTGGGTTTTCCTATGGACTTTTGAACCTGTACTGTACCTACACTTATAAAAACACAACATCGACTAGCTTGTTGGTTTAGTGGTAAATGGCTCTGGCTGCTAAGCTAGAGGTCGTGAGTTCGATTCCCACCCAGGACGAATGTTTATGTGATGAGCACGATCCTTTGTTTTGTGTCTGGATATAATTTATATAATATAATATGTATTTAGAAATATATAAGTGTGTTTATCTATTGTCTAGTATTCATAACATAAGCTCTGCTTAGCTTGGGACTAGATGGTGTTGTGTGATAGTTGTGGAATATTAAGCACTAGTTTATTGCAATTAAAAAAAAAAAACTTACTTATCATAACCCTCTTTCTGACGTAGGGTCTCTGCAAAAGGGTCAAACCCTACCGGGGCCCAGAGTTTCTTTCTGAACGGAAGGCTTGGCCTCAGTGCGAAAGACAAAGAAGGAACGGGGCGAGGTGTTTATTCAGTAAGAGTTTGACACTGTTTCCTGCTCCGCCCAAGGGCGGCAATCTTCATTGGATGATTTTTGTCCACCATAAAAAAACCTCTTTCTAACAAAGTCGGGTAAAAAACAACTGTGCATTTTATTGCCCTATAATAAGGAAAATTGAACGAACTTGGAATGACATAAATTTAATAGGTAGGTACGTAGTTATTAATACATTTATATCTCAGTCATGTAATGTTCATGCTTTAGGTACCACCTCATTCTTAGATCAGTAATAACTTTGATTTTAGTGAACTTTAACTTTTATGAATTATTTATTCACACTATGTCTACATTTCTCCTGTCGCAGGTCTGCTGGAAGAAATTTCGTTAGAAATAAGCAGTAACTTTGTACTCTTCTATCTGTATGTGTTCTTTTCTTTTTGTGAGTGTTTGTGTGTGCATAAATAAATAAACAATCAAATAGTTTTGTTCAGTACTCACTTCGCACTTCACTCACTTAGGTGAGTGTAGACAATTTGAAAGTGGTAGTTAACTCATTTGTTTTCTGAAGTTAGGCTCTGCGAATTTTAGCGCTTGAAAACTCGTACAAATATAAATGATTTAGGTATACAAATTGTTGTCAAATTGTTGTTTCTATTCACCCCGTTTTATGATATTAGAGTTAAGTGTTCTTTACTACGAAACTAATTATTTATTATATTATTATTATACCTAGCCTGTACTTTCCCACTGCTAGGCAAAGGCCTCCCTCCATTCTTTTCAATCATCTCGGTCACATGCTTTGCCGCTCCAATTCTCAAGAAAGACATCCAGGTCGTCCCGCCATCTCCTTCGTGGTCTGCCGCGGCCCCGCGTGGCTGTGTCCGGGCACCAATCCTGTGTTTTACGGGCCCACAGCTCGCTAGACATGCGGCAGACATGCCCTGTCCAGTCCCATTTAAGTTGGGCAGCCTTTTGAGCCACATCAATTATTTGTGTTTTGAAGCGCAATGTAGTGTTTGGAACGTGGTCTGTTAGTTTAACACATAGTATGCTGCGCTCCATAGCACGCTGGCAAACCTTGAGCCTGGACTTTTGGATGTTAGTCAAAAACCAAGTCTGTGCACCATATGTCAGAATAGGGAGAATACACATGTCCATCAGCTTACGCTTCAGTGACATGGGCAAAGTGCCCTTGAATATTTCCTTCATGGACCAAAAGCTCTTCCAGGCATTTTCTATTCGGCGCGTTATTTCTTTTTCTTGCCTTGCCTGGAAAGAGACTACTTGGCCCAAGTAGATGTACTCTTGGACGTATTGTATATTCTCCCCGCCAACATGAATGCTCCTTTTGGAGCTGTTGGTCATGACTTTGGTCTTTGACATGTTCATCTTCAGTCCAACCTCAAGGCTAGCATCGCTAAGGTCTTGTAGCATGTGCTCTAGTCCTGTGGCTGTGGGAGAGAAAAGGACAATATCATCAGTGAAACTTGTCCTCCCATTTGACTGCCAATGTCTGAAAGACTTCTTCCAGGGTACTGGTGAACAACTTTGGAGACAACGGGTCGCCCTGTTTGACTCCCTTAAGAATTTCAAACATAGGACCTAATCTCTCTAACTTAATGGCAGCTGTGCTATGAGTGTATATATTTTGTAGTAGCTGTATGTAAGTGGATTCTATTTGTTGTTTAGCGAGGGAATTGAAAATTGCAGAGTGTGTGATGCTGTCAAAGGCTTTACTATAGTCAACAAAAGCAACATAGAGAGGAATTTTGTATTCTTGATATTTTTCGACAATCTGGTTGATGGTATGTAGATGGTCAGTGGTGGAAAGTCCTCTACGGAAGCCTGCTTGTTCTGGGGGTTGCTTTTGATCTAGTTGGGTAGCTATGCGTTTTTCTATGACTTTGATAAAGGTTTTATAAATATGGGAAATTAGGCTAATCGGTCTATAATTATTTATATCGGACTTATCACCTTTCTTGTGGAGAAGTATCATATTGGCATGGCAAAAGTTGGTTGAAAAATTACCGGTATGAAGAATGTCGTTAAACAATCTTGTTAGGTAGAAGAGTAATGATGGTTCACCCAGTTTTAGAGCTTCGGTACTCACGCCATCTTCACCACAGGATCGGTTGTATTTTAATTTGCTGAGTGCATCACGTACTTTTACTTCAGAAATGGGTGGTATATTTTCGGAACATGAATAGGTAGATGTTGGTGGTGTGTGACGAGTATCGGAGTATAGGGTCTTGTAAAAAGTTGTACAAATCTCTAAAATTTTGTTCTTGTTATGTTGTTTTACGCCACTGCTATCTTTTAGACATGTAATCCACGATTTATTGTTGTTAATACTTTGCTTTGCTATTTTAAGTGATTGGTTCAAAAGAACCAATCACTTAAAATCAATTGCATTTTGTCTAAATTTTTTATTATAATCTCTTATGTCTTTTCTGATACTTCGCTTAACTTCTTTGTCTTTTAACCTATATAGTATATCATTTTTTACTTTATTTAAAGCCTGTCTCTCTTCTATTAACTTCTTGGTTTCTCCTGATAGTTTTCTAGTTTTATTATTATTTTTTTTTACAACTTTGCTCGCTTTTGTTATACTATGTACTATTTCTTTATATTGTAAATCCACACTTTTGTTTATACTTTCTTTGTTTAATTTATTTAGTAAAATGTACAAATAATTAGATATCTAACCTTAAAAGTACATAACCCTAATTAACTTAACTAAAAATACCTAATCTAATAAAGCGTCAAAAAACTCTTCCGCATCGCTGTCGACCGGTAAAGTGCCCAAAAGGCTGGCTGCATTGCCACGCTGTATGGCAATGCTTATTCTTTGCCCAAGGTAAAAGCCAGCCCTTGGGTCACGCGAAGTGTCAACAAGTCGTTTAGAAAGTTCATTAAACAACTTGTGGGCACTCGGACCCCACGATCCGAGAGTTTCAACCCCAAACGGCTCGAAAATATAACTACCAACAAGATTAGTATATTTGTTTAATAGGTCAAAACTGTTTCTCAATTCTAAATTAATTTCTTTTTTACATGCTATAAGTGTTTCCTTATTTAACTTTCTAATTTTATTTTTAAATAACTTTTTACGCTGTATTTTAATATTTAAATTAAAAACTGCTCGTACAGGTCTACGGTCAGAACTAAATTGAAATTGGTTGATAGTTTGAACATTTTTGATAATTTGTTTTTCTGATGAGAGAATATAATCAATTTCATTTTTTGTTACATTATTAGGAGAAATCCATGTCCATCTTCTTTGTTGTTTCTTTTAGAAGAAGCTGTTTCCTACGCAAAGGTTTTGTCCGAAAGCAAAGTGAATCAATCTGGTACCCCGTTCGTTTTGGTCTCCAGAACCATGCGGGCCAACAATTGCCTCATCATCCATGGGTTGTCTTGGTCCTATTTTGGCTTTAAAGTTTCCTAAAACAATATTCCATGTGCTTCGGTGTTCATCGCATGCTTTATCTAGTAGGTCATAAAACTGTTCTACTTCCTCGTCAGGGTGGGATGACGTAGGGGCGTACATTTGGATTATGGGTAAAGTTTTGGAGCTTGAAATCTTAAATTTTAAAACTGCAATTCTGTCTGAATATTAAGTAAATTCTAATATATTGTTTTTCCACTTTTTTGCTACTAAGAATCCTACTCCATAGATTCCTTCGATTTGGCCATAGTAATAAAGAATCCCATTTTCTCTTTTTAATGTTTCTTCTCCGCCTCTTCACACTTCAGATAACCCTACTATATCCCATTTAATTTCGTTCAATGCACTCTCGAGTTCAAGTAGCCGGTCTTCAGTTTTTAAAGTCCTAGTGTTATAAGTTAAAACGTTAAGCGTTTTTTCGTTGTCCGATTTATACTCGTACCTTGCCTGGGTCGTATGACGGGAGATCTATCTCACCCGGAGATTCTTATCACCCCTGGCTCCAGGGTGAGCCTGCGTAACGAGCCTACGTAACTTATATACTATTTTTTTTTATTGCAAGTAACATTGACTCTATTCAATAAAACAATAATCAAAATAGTCACAATTAAAATCACAATTTGATGAATAAATTAAAATCAAATAAAAAAAGACAATTAAAATAAATCACATTGTCATCATTTAAATATAATTAGATAATAAAATTAAAATCATTCAAATTAAATCCATAAAAAATAAATAACAAAATCAAAATTAGGTAGGTAATAAGTAGTTTTAATCATTTTTACATTATACTTTTATCTTAATGGGAATGTAATTCAATTTTGAGCAAAGCAGTATTAATTTCTACTACTCTTCTACTTCTATTACTAGTTTGTAAGCCTTAATATCCGTACACAATGTAATTTTTTTCTGAAATAAATCAATCAATCAATCAATCTATCATTTTAGCATTTTAGTGTTACCTAAGTTTATAGTAATTTGCCTTAATTTACCTTTAGGACACGGTGGAGCACACGGTGGAGATGTGCCCTGCTTGGGAAGAGCATCGCCGTGTTCTCGTGGGGGTGATCGGCGGCGGCGACCTCTCGCGCCGGGCCTTGGTTCAGGCCATGGTTCGCAGCGAAGAGAAATGGCAGGCGGTCGCCTCCTTCTGCGAAGCAGTAATGCTCTTAAAGGAGGAGGCCGACCGCATAAGGCAAAGGCAACAGCGCCCTCGCCGTAGCCGTCGCCGCCGCGATTCTGCCGATATCCGGCCACCGTAGACACTGGCTCGCGGACGGTGAGCAATGGGTAGCTCGCCGTCCGGTCATCTGGTAACTGTCCAGACCGAGTCCAAGTCGTCAACGGCGCGCACCGTTCCCGCGCGCCTCAAGGAGTTGTCAGCAAACTGTAGGGGCTCTTCAGGGTCGAAGCCTTCTGGAGCTGCCGGTTTGTGTGCAACTGTTACCGCGGCTCTGAGGAATAAGGCAAGGAAGGTACGGGGTAGGTTTTTTAGTCAGTAAGAGTCTGACACTGGTCTCCCGCTCCGCCCAAGAGCGGGTTTCGTCATTCGATGATTTTCACCTACCATAAAAAAAACCTTAATTTACCTTTAATTCAACACACACCCAAGCGAGTGCCGTATACTGTAAATACCGCCGAATACTATTTGACTTTTGTGTCTTTTTAGGTAGATTTATGACAAAAAGATGTGCTACAAGTCTGGTATGCAAATACAACCAGTGTTATTTTTGTTATTCGGTTAGTTTTATTACCTATACTTTAATTAAAGGTTAGAAAATACTTAGGGTTCCATACCTGTAGAGGAAAAACTGCAATCATATTGATAATTTTTATTTTGGTATTTGTTTTAACTGTAACAATTTTATGTACCTAAGCCTTTATGAGCAGTCAGTGGTGGCCGAGTACTAAAGGCCCCGACTTACGAGTTGTAGGTCGCGGGTTCAAACCCAGCCAGGCGCATTACTTTGTGTAATTTATTTCGTCACCACTGCTCTCAAAACGGTGAAAGAAAACATCGTAAGGAAACCGGTATGTTACATGTCTTCGAATTTTTGGTTCTAGGAACCAAAAATTCGAAGACATGTAACATCCACCAACCCGCACTGGGCCCGCGTGGTGGATTACGGTCCATTCGCTATCCTAGAGAGGAGGCCGGTGTTCCAGCAGTGGGAACATTAAAAAGGCTGATGATGATGATGATGAAGCCTTTTATTTATTTTTTTTTGTATAATAGTACGCCCCTGTGGTAGAAGGGTTCTCTACATGAAATCGTTTTTTTTTTATTTTGATGCATCGAGATAGTGAACTGTCGCGCTTCATCATCAATCATCGATCGTCATTCATCGATTTCATGAACTGTCGAGTAAACTGTTGACTGGCTTGTCAGTCTAATAGTTAGTGACCCTGACTGCTATGGGGGAGCTCGTGGGTTCGATTCCCACCCAGGACAAATGTTTGTGTGATGAGCACGATCATTTGTTCTGTGTCTGGGTGTAATTTATCTATACTATGTATGTATTTAGAAATAATATATAGAAGTATGTTTATCAGTTGTCTAGTACCCATAACACAAGCTCTGCTTAGCTTGGGCCTAGATGGCGTTGTGTGATAGATGAGGACATAAAAAAAAAGTTTTCAAGTAAATGTTATTCGAGCAGTCGTCATTCGATTTCAAGTAGAGAACCCAGGTAAATATGTTATTATAAAATGAAAGAACAGGTTCCTAAAACATCTTTTAATTGAAATATAGCGCAACACACATGTTATCAATGTGTGCGTTCGCGCATTAGTGTATGACGTCGTATAATTGTGTATGGTAAAAAAAAATTTGTGCACGCAGCCATTGTGGAGAAATTCACCAAAAACAGATTCCGCTGGGCGAACGTTGTCCTGGCGGAACTTTTTTCAATCCATAGACTTTAGAAGAAAAGAGATATATCCAATAATTAGTGTGTATTTGTGTATAATTGTGTATGTATGAATAAAATTAGTGCATGCATAAACTTCGGAGAAATTCAAGTTTCCGCTGCGCGAACGTTTGGCCATTAGCTAGTTTTCATATAAAGCGCTTACATAGAGAGCTGTAAATTTTTACATACGTTGTTTTTAATTTGTTTATATTTGTTTAAAAAACAGATTTAGAAAAAATCGTAGGGCTTAGACAATAAAAATATAAACGTAAAATACGCTTATTAGGTCTTAGTTCTTAAAGTATGCACTTTGGGGTCTAGATTTTCACGTTTATACAAACCTTGTAAGTGTCTGCAACATGTTGCCAAGTATCAATGACGTTCCGTTTGTAATTAGATAGTTACAGTTTAATTTACCATGAATAGATCACTGTTTACAAAGCAGTCAAATGTCACGACGTTCTAAAGGAATTGCATGGTAAAATGTATGCCAATAGTTAGTGTATTCATTCAACTATTCACATGCAAAATTTCATGTCATTAAATTCAGTAATTAAAGAAAAACAATTATAATACTGACGAAGCATCAAAAATCTACATAACCCGACCAAGTTCGGATAGCTATAAAAAAGCGGCCGTGCAATATATTTAGTTAACATCCCAAAATTTACAGTATAATACCGGTATTGAATTGGTACAGATGATAACACAATTGTTGTTTCGATATAATTTATAGGTCATTTAAATATATTTGACTATGACAAAAAGTAGGTACTATTTACGTAGGCACTTAATTTAAGTATGCGCTTGAGACTTGAGATATAATCTAGATTATATATTATTTAAGACAAATAAAATTCATACAGCTCATTTCTTTTGAAGATTTCACGGATCAAGATTCTAACTATAGACCCCTTAGGGAACTTAAATAATTACCACATGTAAGTACTACTGTTTAGGTAAATATTTATCATATTGTAGCTTATTACACTATTTAACCAATGGATTAGACATGAACGAGCGTTCCTCTTTGCAACTTTAGTGTATCAAACAATCTAATAACCTAAAAAAAAACGACTCCTTGTATCGACTTTTAATTGATGTATACCGTTGTACTTGTAGTGACTTATGTATTTGAGCGTGTTCCCCCGCACCTCACCAAAATATGCAGAATTATTTTGTTCGAAGCGGTACGCTTAAGGCTAGTCTTTTGGTTAAATAATCTAAGTATTGTAGTTATGAATTGATCAAAAATATTCTAGTGTGAAAAATAGACAGCTCCCGTTTGAAACGGTACTTCGACCCTTGAAGAAAAAAGAGGGCAATTAGTTTTCATTAGCCGCGGTCCGCGCGTATTCGTTTACTGTTGTACTTCAACCTGATTTTGTTTTATCCCCAGTCACAAACAAATGTGCAGTCAAGGACAATGTGCATATGCGCTGTTGTTTTGCTATGCTCTGTAATAATAATATTGACAAAATGTGTGATTAATGTTATAACAGTGAAGCTTAACATAATAATGTAGTAGGTATCTAAATTGAGTGAGTGATAGTGAGAAGCTGATAACAGATATAAGGTAAGATTTTATAATAAATTAATAGCTTATACCTCACACTTATTCATTTACGTAGTTTATTAGGCAGATCAATTATAATAAGTAATTGTGTTATGTTAAGATTGGACAGACACTGTAAACCCAAGTTAATATCTACAGATTGATCTAATTATATATCTATTTACTTAAAAAAATCACAGAATAAATACTGAATCAACTAAAAGACCGACCAGAACAATAAATAATCACCTTATATTTATTACCTAGCTTTTGCCCGCGGCTTCGCTCCCGGCAACAGATTATTCAACTCTACTCCACTCCACCCTCCACCCTACCCTACTCTACCCTACACCCTTCTCTACCCTTTCATAAAAACCTTCTCCTGACAATAACAAACACAACAAAAAAAGAATTAGCGAAATCGGTCCAGCTGTTCTCGAGTTTTGCACTTTTTCATTCCCTCCTTATTTTCACGGTCAAAGGTATTTTTTTTAATAGCAAAGAGGTACAGAATATTATTAATAAACATGATTATTTATGCAATAATGTTATTGTTAGGAACAAATTAATATAAAAATTTTACCTTAAATAAAATTTGTATTATGTTTCCTAAGACGTCCGAAGTCCATTATGAGAGTACATCGTCTTTTTCCACGTTTATTCGCTAGATTGAACTACTTCCGCTACGTAAATCGACCTCAGCGCCACCCGTGGCCGCACCTGGAACTAACTGACAGCAAAGAGCAAGCCACCATTCGTTTGTCATTGTTCGGCTCATAAAGATAATGGTGATGATTGGTATACACCAGGAAGGCATTATTTGGACTTCGGACGTCTTAGGAAACATAATACAAATTTTATTTAAGGTAAAATTTTTATATTATGTGTTCCGTTCGACGTCCGAAGTCCATTATGAGAGATCTGTTTGTTATCTCCTGGTGGCTTGCTTAGTAAGATGCAACAATGTGAATAATATTCCTCTAATTGTTTAAAAAGAATATATGGAACAAAAGAATCAACGTTGCTTTTAATAAAATCGGCGTTTAACGGGACTGCTTTGATGTTTCGTAAATTTTCTTACTGCTTACAAGTTAACTTTAGTTTAAATATGAACATATGTATTAATTACGTGTTGAAATCTACATTGGTAACTACCAGAAGCATTGTCTATTCCGGCTTCCTGTAGTGTTTCATCTGCAAGTAGTATTAGTTCGTTGACAAGACTCGGTTGTAGGTAAATGTGTTTTCCAAAAAAGAAAAAATGTACATTTCTGTCTAGAATACAGACAACAGAGTAGTTAAAGCCGAATTTCAGATGCAAGGCTGTTGGATGTTCTAAAAATAATTTAGCTAGCAATAATATACAGACAGTGCGCCACTTACGAAGCACGTACAAATGTAGATTTGCACATTTATAACAGTATTTTTAAAGAAATTGATTACTGATCTCGTTTTATATAACTAATTTTCGCGGCGTTAAACTTGCTTATAACACTGCTGACTGATACTGTAGTTGGTTTGTCAGAGCAGTAAACCAAGCTAAATACTGAACTATATCAGACAGAGAGGATGGTAATTCCAGCACCCATCTGTAATTGTTCAGTCTTTCTCTTACACTAACAAAACTTCAGTAGCTTCACATTGTCAATTTCGTGGTAGACAGTCCCAGCCGAAATGGTTAAGTTTCCAGCTATAGGCATACTGGCATATGAACTTTATCTAAAGGATGCCTGGTGGTGACTTAACACATGTGAAAGAAGAATTAGTGCAAGAATAAAGTATGACAGATATACTTGATAATCTGTTGACAGCACTGATCAAGAAAAACAAACGCTTTCGATGTAAATGACATGTGTGGTGAGCAGACCTAATCGTGGGTAGATTTTTTGTTGGTCAGCCGATCTCGTTCGGATCGAAACGATTTGAAGAAAGCTGATTGGCTTCTGTATTGTACAGTTCCAATAGATGAAAGCGATAGATATTAGACGGCTCGTCAATGAAAGTTAAAGTTTTGTTCACTGGATTTATTGTCTCGCCAATCTAGTGTTATTCGTCTACAAACTGTGTCGGATAACTTGAACGTCTCTAAAGACGATTGCTGTAGCAACGTACTGCAAGCAACCTTCCCCGGAGGGTAATGAAGGTCGCAAAGTTGAAATACCCTAAGAGGCTTGACCTGCTTGAGGGATCAACTGCCATCTGCTTAGTGAATCTACACACCCTTCTTGGTTTGGGATTGAATTCGTCTACAACCTGTGTCGGATAACATGAACGTCTCTAAAGACGATTGCTGTAGCAACGTACGGCAAGCAACCTTCCCCGGAGGGTGATGAAGGTCGCAAAGTTGAAATACCCTAAGAGGCTTGACCTGCTTGAGGGATCAACTGCCAGCTGCTTAGCGAATCTACACACCCTTCTTCTTGGTTTGGGATTGCGTGTGCAATATTCCTGAAATACCACATAGACAATGCAATGTCATAAAGTTGAGATACCTTTTGAGAACTACTGCCGGTTGCATGGCGAAACAATAAACTCTCATATATTTTTCAGAAATTTCGTGCAAGGTGTGATAATTAGCGACAACTGTCAGTTGATGAACAAGTCAAAAGGCAATAAAAGATAATGCTTATCAGAGTCTGGAGGCCAACTTTGAAAAGGCCGAGTTTAATGCATGGTACGGTAAACAACCTTACCCAGAGGGTTATGAAGGTCGCTAAGTTGAGATACCCTCGAGGCTTGGCCTGCTTGAGGGCCCAACTACATCTGGTAAGCAAGTGTATCGACAGTCGGCACCGATGGATAATACAACGTTTTGTCTAGGGACAAATTCTTGAAGCTGGATAACGTCAATGTCCAGGCAGCAAGAGCAAGTTACGGCAATGCCACCTTCCCCAAGGGGTGATGAAGGTGTCAAAGTTGAGATACCCTCGAGGCTCGGCCTGCTTAAGGGCCCAACTGCCAGCTGCTAAGCAAGTGAATTGTCACTGTTAGATAATGCAAAGTTTTATCTGGAGACAAGCTCTTGAAGCTGGATAACGCCAATGTCCAGGCAGCAAGAGCAAGTTACGACAATGCCACCTTCCCCAAGTGGTGATGAAGGTGTCAAAGTTGAGATACCCTCGGCTTGGCCTGCTTGAGGTCCCAACTACATCTGCTAAGCAAGAGAATTGTCACTGATTTACAATGCAAAGTTTTGTCTAGAAACAAACACTTGAAGCTGGATAACGTCAACATCCAGGCAGCAAGAGCAAGTTACGACAATGCCACCTTCCCCTAGGGGTGATGAAGATGACAAAGTTGAGATACCCTCGAGGCTCGGCCTGCTTGAGAGCCCAACTGCCAGCTGCTAAGCAAGTGAAGTGTCACTGTTAGATAATGCAAATTTTTGTCTGGAGACAAACACTTGAAGCTGGATAACGTCAATATCCAGGCAGTAAGAGCCAGCTACCACAATGCAAACTTTCCCAAAAGGTGATGAAGGTGACAAGTAAAGATACCATTTGTGGCGCCTGCTTGAGGTTCTGAGTGCCCGCAACTAAGAGAGTCAATAAGTATTGATGTATGATTCAGAATTTCAAAGCATTGTCTGGAGGCACAACTCTTGGAACTTACTACCAACTGTGGTGTAACCTTCCCCAAGGGGTGATGAAGGTCATAAATTTGCTAGTAGTAATAGATACTTTCTAAGGCGTTGCGCCCGTTTATAGATAAAGTTCGTCTGATAGCTGCTAAGTAAGTCTTAGCAGTATATATATATACATTTACATATTAATCTGGATGGAAATATTAAGTTAAGATTTCCTAACCCAGAGAAATCCACGAAGTTTTGAACAAGTTTCTTCGAGATTTTATATAATTATTGATTTTTCTACCTAGATATGTAAGGAATTATAGTAGAATTACATTGGGCCCACCCAGGTCACGCAGGCCGACCTGGGCGCGTCGGTCACCATACATTTTATATGGTAACTACACCAGTATGCCACGTGATGACGTTACGTACAACTCGGGCGTCGCTCACGTGTGCGTCGGCCGAATGTAGTTGTCGGTTTATATACATATTCGAGACCTGTACAAGAGATTTAATGTCTCCTTATTTGGAGTATTAAGTATATACGTCCAGAAATACGATTTGCCGGTGCAAGTACTAAAATATTTAATGTTAAACACAACGTTTTGTTAAGTTTGCACATTGCATTCCACCTCGGCAGTCCAGTTTACGACTGACGGAAACTCGGTCAGCGCCGCGGCTGGACCAGTTAGAATACATATGGCACCCGACTTTCGCAAGTTATGTGAAGAATAGACGGCGCTTTATGTTATTATAAAGCTCAACATCTCAACACGCTTATAAAGTAGGCGTTGCGTGATAATAAAAATGAAGATCGTTTTGGTTGACAAAACCGTATTAACAATCTTAGACTTGTGATTTGATTAAGGCTTAGGTTTGCACTGGTTTTTGTTAAAATTTAAAATTATGGTTGGGTAATTTGGAGGATGAAAACTGAAATCAATTTAGAATAATTTCAGTTTGCCTTTGAGCCTATGTCTGGTATAGTATAGCACATTTTCGGCTCCCCCCCCCCCTTCTTTTGATCGTCAAAGTTACAAAGTTAGATGATCCTCCCTAGGGTACTGAAGCGTTTACAGGTAGTCCAAGGGTAATGCAACTTATGTATTTAAAAAAGTTAAAGATCGAATAAAGCTATAAAATCTGAGCACGATTTACTCAAATAATTTGAAAAAATGTATTTGTAAAAGTTTGGTAGGTACTCAGAGAAAAGAAAAAAAAAAAAATAATTAAAAACTTGGAACAAAGAAATCCAAGAATTTCACTTTAGAAATCCCTTAATTGCAAATTATATTTCATGTAAGCGTATAAGGTCAAATGTTTTTATTGAAGTTAACCTCGAAAAAATGCATTGCTCGGCAATAACATTTATTTTGATTGACGACCGTTAATAGAGTCATGTAACGGAGCGTAACTTACACTGATGCAGGCGCTGCACTTACACAAGAAATATTTTGGCAGCATTGTAGCGTAAATTGCCCAAAATAAAGTACTAAAATGACTTACCAGATGTTGTACTTCAAACCTTCAATCTATTTTATGATGAGGTCCAGCGCCGATTATCGGAGGATTCATTATCCTTGAATGCACTCCAAAGTTATAAACGGTCGTCCACTTTCAAAACGAAACAATTTTACGTAACGGAAAAATAAAACAGTAACTTTCTACTTTAATCTCGAAAGTTAAAACAAGTAGGTATACTGATAAAAAATATTACAAAATGGAGGTTTGTATGTTTTCTAAATTCAAAATCTAGCGACATGCGCGCGGTACGAAGAACGACGCAACAAAGACAAACGAATGGTGGCTTGCTCTTTGCTGTCAGTTAGTTCCAGGTGCGGCCACGGGTGGCGCTGAGGTCGATTTACGTAGCGGAAGTAGTTCAATCTAGCGAATAAACGTGGAAAAAGACGATGTACTCTCATAATGGACTTCGGACGTCGAACGGAACACATAATATACTTATATCTGTGTTCTAAATTCAAAAATATTTGAATTTATATTCTTAATATTAAGTAGGATGTAAAACGGTTTGATGCCTTTGCTTCTTTTTCATCCTGCAAAGGATAAGCGCGGGAAAAAATGTCTATTAAATAATAGTCTTATTAACCAACTTATTTATTGGTGTTAGTTGTGAAAAATATGTTGAATGTAAGATTATGAGATTTTTTTAGATGTTAAACCACTGCCGCCAGATACTGTGCTTTACTATAGTTTGCTGCAATCGAAATCAAAACTAAATTGTGCGGCAACTTTGGAAAATTATCATCAGTAAGAAATTAATATAAATGCGTCGTAATTTTCAAAGAAAGTAATGTGTTCGTAAGTGTAATGAAAAACTTCGTTTGATATACGTCCGAATTTGTCACCGCAGCCCTCAGCACCATAACACACTTGCCTATGGCTCGTGCGAATTCCGCCTTCCGCCGGTCGCAATGACCATCTTTCGCCACTTGTATCAAAATGTACTATTTTGCGGGGAGGGGACATAACTCCGCAGTAGAGATGGCTATAACGGCTGTTTTTCAATAATTAATTATGCATATGATTCAATATCACTAAGACATACTTAAAAGGAAAGCAACTACTAAACCCAAAGGTTGACTATTTTTTCCTAACGCTTGTGCACGCAACTGTACCATATTAATAAATATTATATTGGAAGGTTAAGAAGTTTATTAGACATATGGCACGGCCGCTTTTTTATAGCTATCCGAACTTGGTCGGGTTATGTAGGTTTTTGATACTTCGTCAATATTATAATTGTTTTTCTTTAATTACTGAATTTAATGACATGACATTTTGCATGTGAATAGTTGAATGAATACACTAACTATTGGCATACATTTTACCATGCAATTCCTTTAGAACGTCGTGACATTTGACTGCTTTGTAAACAGTGATCTATTCATGGTAAATTAAACTGTAACTATCTAATTACAAACGGAACGTCATTGATACTTGGCAACATGTTGCAGACACTTACAAGGTTTGTATAAACGTGAAAATCTAGACCCCAAAGTGCATACTTTAAGAACTAAGACCTAATAAGCGTATTTTACGTTTATATTTTTATCTTCTAAGCCCTACGATTTTTTCTAAATCTGTTTTTTAAACAAATATAAACAAATTCAAAACAACGTATGTAAAAATTTACAGCTCTCTATGTAAGCGCTTTATATGAAAACTAGCTAATGGCCAAACGTTCGCGCAGCGGAAACTTGAATTTCTCCGAAGTTTATGCATGCACTAATTTTATTCATACATACACAATTATACACAAATACACACTAATTATTGGATATATCTCTTTTCTTCTAAAGTCTATGGATTGAAAAAAGTTCCGCCAGGACAACGTTCGCCCTGCGGAATCTGTTTTTGGTGAATTTCTCCACAATGGCTGCGTGCACAAATTTTTTTTTACCATACACAATTATACGACGTCATACACTAATTAACTGCATTATTAAAATCTTTAAATTCAATAACATTCCGCTGCGCGAACGCACACGTTATCAATAGTTATATTACAAAATAGTTAAAGAAAGTTAACATTAAAATTCATCTACAAAAAATAACAAAAAAAAAAAACATTGAAAACTACACAACAAAACCATTAAAAGTTACGAAAGACAAAACATTTAAAAATACAAAACAAAACATTGAAAAATAGACAAAAATACATTGAAAAATACATAACAATACATTAAAAAATACACAACAATACATTGAAAAATACACAACAATACATTTGTTATAGTACATACCACTAAGTAAATTGCATTTTGTTTTTTTTTGGGTCCTCCGACAGCGACGTACATATTTCATTGAAAAATACACAACAGTACATTGAAAAATACACAACAAAACATTGCAAAAAAATACAACATATTGCATATACGAAGCTCTGGAATGTTTGGTGTTTTATAAATTACGATAGAATTGTTAGGTTCAATTTAAAACGAAAATAATTATTTATTTTACTGGCAACAATTTTAAAATATTAAATTGGTGCAGAGTTTTATTGTAATGGCAACACGGAACACGGACATTTGAAATAAAGACGCGGCAACGCTCTCTTTCGGTTCCGGCTGTCATAGGAGGAGGACGTGCTTTGTGGAGTAGAGATATAGTTTGAGTGGATATAAATCTTGGATATCGGTGATCTAGTGTAATATTACAGGTAAATTCATTATGATTATTGTATTGAAATGAAATATTTTTGTGCTGAAATAAAAGATGTGATTGTGTTAGGTATATCGTTTTGATCTTATAATATAATGAAATTAAATGAATTCATAAATATCTCAGTGTTTTATATTCTATATTCTTCCCTTCTTAAAATTGGTATCAGAAGCTACAATATATAAACCTAATAGTACCCTTAAATACGAATATTAGATATTGACTTGAATTGATTATCATATGAAGTGTTGGAAGTAATTGTTACAACTTTAGAGGATGTAATGGTGCCAATCAAAGTAAAAAACTCAAAAAATTAGCGAAATCAGGTTTAATAAAAAATTTGCTGTTACTCGTACAATGGTAGTCAGGCAAGTGAACGATGACATCGAATGTTCTTAATGCATGGCAAAACGCCTATACAATGTTTAATAATGAAGTGTTTCACAACTTATTGCTACGTATTTCGAACAGGCGTTTACGCCTGAACATATTCCCGGCCGTTGAAAGGTATCTTTCAACCCTTCAAGTCTTCAGCTGAAGGAAGTTTGCAGAGTCGCACCAAGGTACGTCGCACGCAGCCCTTGGTGGTGAGGATGTCTGCCACTCTGGATATCCCGTCAGGTCCGGGTATGAGGCGAAGTACGCGGCCCAGTTTCCAAGCGAAAGGGGGCGCGTTGTCATCAGCAAGCAGCACCATATCTCCTACGTCCAGCTTTGAAGTGTTTGTCCTTCATTTTGTCCTTTGCTGTAACTCAGAGAGATACTCCTTCTGCCACCTTTTCCAGAAATGTTGCCTCAGCTTCTCAAGGCGCTCATAGCGTCGCAATTGGCTTTCCTTCACGTCTTCCAGGTTTGGTGTTGGCAGAGCGATCAGCGGTCGGCCAATGATGAAATGTCCTGGGGAAAGGGAAAGGAGGTCGTTAGGACTGGATGAGAGAGGGCACAAGGGACGGCTATTGAGGATTGCCTCCACCTGTGCGAATAAAGTAGAAAGTTCCTCGAACGTCACGTGACTGTCGCCTAAAACTCGTCGTAATAAATGTTTTGCCGACTTAACCCCAGCCTCCCATATGCCACCAAAATGAGGAGTGTAAGCCGGAATGAATTTAAAATTGATAGATTGTTGACTTGCAAAGTCAACTAAAGGTTCATGGTTCCGTTTGATGAACGAGCCTATTTCTTTGGCGGCAGCTACAAAATTAGTACCATTGTCACTAAATATTTCAGTTGGCTTGCCACGACGAGATATAAATCGTTTTAATGACATTATAAATGCATCCTTTGTTAAGTCACTGACTGCTTCAAGGTGTATGCATTTATAACGGAGGCAAACAAAAAGACATAAGTAACATTTTACAATGCGACAGCTGCGTCCCTTACGGTTTACTATGTAAAATGGGCCAGCAAAGTCAAGGCCAACGGATAAAAATGGATAGTATGGCGTTATTCGTTGAGACGGTAAATTACCCATTTTAGGTTGTAAAGTTACCTTTTAAACGTCTGCAGCGTACGCAGTTATTTACTGTGCGCCTCGCAAGTATCCTACCGTTAATTGGCCATATCGTTTCTCTGACAGTAGCCAATAACATTTGAGGACCGGCATGCATAGTGTTAATATGTTGTCTAATAAAATAAAGTTTTGTTAAAGTATGCGTTGCATGAAGTAATATTGGATGTTTCTTTTCAAATGCATAACTCGACGCATCGATTCGTCCACCGACACGAATTAACTTGTATTCATCTAAAAAAGGCGATAATGCTAATAGCTTGCTATTTTTATTTAATTGTTTACCAGTTACCAATAGATCGTATTCAATAGAAAAGGATTGACCTTGGGAGATAATGCAAAGTGAGCGGAATGACTCACGCAACTCATTAGCGGACAATGTTCCTACTCGTTTGTTATGTTTATTTTTTAAATTGAATATGAATCTAAGAACGTAACCAAATGACCGTTCTAATTTAGATAACGATGAATATTTTTCAAAGTCGATAATTGGTGACTTTATCACTATCGGATTCGCCTTTAATTCGGGTAATATTTCTAAATCCTGTAGGTTGGATTTAGGCCATTCGGTTTCGTTAAGAGTTAAAAAACAAGGCCCTGTCCACCAGAGTGATGTTGACGCTAGTCGTCTGGCATGCACTCCCCTTGATAATAAATCAGCAGGGTTTAAATCTGTAGGTACATATCGCCACGCCGAAGATGATGTTAATTCTTTAATTTCCGTGATACGATTAGCTACAAATATTTTTAATTTACTGACGTTACTATGTATCCAGCACAACACTACGTTTGCGCGTTTGCGTTTGCGTTTGCGTTTGTTTGCGTTTGCGTTTGTTTGCGTTTGCGTTTTCGTTTGTTTTTACGTCGTTTAAATCTTTTTTCTATATTTAGGAATCGCCGCTTAGCTAACTTGTAGGTATCACCTAAACAATCAGCTGTATCCTTAAGGAGTAGCCTTACGCAAAATCTACCTGTCTTAGTTCTTGTGGTGCGAGTAATGAAATGTTTTTCACAATAAATTTCACTTTCTCTCATAATAGATTTTTTGGGCACTTCTTCTAATTCCCAAAATCTACCTAGCATTTTTTCAATAACCTGATGACCATCGTTCTTTTTAGAAACTACGCTATGGTTACAGTGTACGCTTTGATGCGGGGTTATTGAGTTAATGGGACCGGATACTTTCCAACCTAAGTGCGAACTTCGTAACTTAGGCATATTGGTTCCCAAAGAAATCTGTTCGTTCCCTAAAATATCCCAAAATATGTCAGCGCCTATTAATATATCTATGTCGGCTGGCTGATTGAACATAGGATCGGCCAATTGGATATTTTCTGGTAATTTTAGCGTACTAATATCGACGAGAATTCTCGGTAAACGACCCGTCAGTTCCTTTAAAACGAAACATGAAGTATTTATATTAAATTTATTATTTAATGATTGCAATATAATGTTGCAGCTTTCAGTGACATTATTTGCTTGTGTGTTGCCTATACCAATGACCTTTAGCGAGTCAATATGATGGGACTTTAAAGATAACCTTATCTTTAGGGATTCGGTTACAAAAGAAGACTGACTGCCACAGTCCAATAACGCACGAACTTGGACCTTTTGCTGGCCCAATGGATTCGAAACTTCGACCATGGCAGTAGACAATAAAATATAATTTATGTTTTTATTGCAATAACTAGCTACTATCTCACCTGATTCCTCAACGTGTGCAATCTGAGTTGTCAACGTTGAAGGACGGTGTAGCAAGCTATTATGCCTTTCGTTGCATTCAGGCTCTTGACATGACCTAAAGCGACAATTATTAACAGCATGACCTTGTCTCAGGCAGTTGATGCACAGTTTATACCTTGTCACGTCTGACATTCGCTCATCAATGCCCTTAGCCTTGAAGACTGGGCAATCGTAGATACGATGACCGCCGTCACAAACAATGCATGTGAAACCCTTTGGTTCCTTATGCTTAACATTACTACTAGTACTTGCAAAAGACTTAACCGTATTATTTGGCGTCTTATTTTGACTATGTTTATGTGTTTGGTTATTGTTGGGAGTAGAACGCTGAGACGTAGGCGTCCTAGAGCCCATAATGTTATCAACGTGATTATTATTTCGTTGTGCTGACTCGAGTACATTAGCACGATCGGTTATGAATTTAAAGAAATGCTCTAATTTCGGTCTTCCGCTAACATTATTGGTACGATACTCTTCCTATTTTAATAGAGTGTGACCATCCAACTTTGCTGATACAATGAATATAATCAAGACATCCCAATTATCCGTTGGCTGACCTAAACTAACCAACGCACGTAAATTCTTAGTGATGTGGTCGACTAAGTATCTCAACGAACGTTCTGACTCGCGTGGAAGCTGCTTTATATTTAATAAAGAATTGAGATGATGATTAATTAATATGTCATTATTATCGTAACGATTACAAAGCAACTTCCACGCTTCACTGTAATTCTTAGATGAGATCTCGAGATTAGAAAGGACTCGAGCTGCATCGCCTTGTAAATATGAGTTTAAATAATAATATTTATTAATATCTGGAATACGATCATTATTGTGTATTAAACTTTCAAATGTATCCTTAAATTCAAGCCAGCGGAAATGATCACCATTAAATCGTTGAATTTGGATTTGCGGAAGCTTTAAACCTAAACTAGGATGATCTTCAGAACAGCAACTAGTATTATGAATGGAATGACGTTTTAATTCGAGTTCAGCCTTTCTAGAAAACTTGGATATTAAATTCTTCAGTAGCTATATTAATCACTATATCCTGTTCAATATTATCACGTTCATCAATTTCAGCATCAATGTTGCCAGGATCCAGAACCTCTATTTCACTCTGCAAATCGTCAACCTTGACTGATAAGGCTTCAAACTTAGCAAGCTTTATGCTGAACTCTGTCAATTGAATTTCATTTAAATCATCTTCGCTTGAAATACTACTGAGGTAATTTTTAAACTTAGTAATTTGTCCTTTGGCTGACGCCCTCTTCGTAATAAGTTCTTTGAAACGCTTATGTTCAGCCATTGCAAATAAAAAAAAGATTAACTAAGTAATAAATGGAATGGGCTCACGTTCCTCGTTTCGGTGTCACCTGAGAAGCTGGCCGAGCACGCTCAGCCGCTAACGCTGCTAGTGGGAGGACTTTGACCCCGCAACCGGCGCACGCGGTCTGTATTCTCGCGCTCGCGGTTGGATCTGAAATAGTCGGCAAATCTCGCTTAATTTTAAGTAAAAACTAATACTGTTCTAATGTTCCTATTTTTCTTATTAACGGAACGACAAAGATGCAATAAATTCAATGAAATTATGAATTTTATATTTTTTACTGATTCAAAGGGAAAGATATTATTTGGAAACAGTAGAATATAAATTATATGGATTATTAGAATCGTTTTAATCGATCTGATGCAACTTTTATAAAATTTTATTTTTATTGAAGATATACCTTCAATAAAAATAAAATCTTTTCCTTCAAGAAAAAAAAAAATTTAGTATAATTTTCGTAAATTAACGGAATATTTAGAAAATTTGAATACGTAATTTACTTGAATATACCTTGATTCACACAAATGGAATGCAATAATCAATATTCAAATAGGTAGGTAATAGGAAGGATAGACAAAGGATGGACACTCAACTTTGGTACGACACGTTGACGCTCCCCACGAGGTGATGCTTTAGCGTCTCCACTGGCTCGGAGGCTGGTTTCTTCAATTGTTCAAACAGCAATTCCTCACACGCTTGACCTTGTGGACTTTCGATCTTCCACAGCAATCTTCAGATCTTGAGGTTGCTGCCGCGCACGCGGTGTCGCGATGTTCTAATCCGACTCGTTATTTCGTGAATTTTACTTTAAATAGTCGCGATTTTTAATAGTTCCCCTCATGGGCCACCATGTTACAACTTTAGAGGATGTAATGGTGCCAATCAAAGTAAAAAACTTCGAAAATTAGCGAAATCAGGTTTAATAAAAAATTTGCTGTTACTCGTACAATGGTAGTCAGGCAAGTGAACGATGACATCGAATGTTCTTGATGCATGGCAAAACGCCTATACAATTTTTAACAATGAAGTGTTTCACAACTTATTGCTACGTATTTCGAACAGGCGTTTACGCCTGAACAGTAATAATAATATAATATGTCCACAACTATCACAGAACGCCATCTAGTGCCAAGCTAAGCAGAGCTAGTGTTATGAACAAATGCATTAAGATTAGATGATAAATGATATTTATTTTGAAATAGGTTTTAAAATAACACTTCTACACGTCAATATTTGTTTCTTTTCGCCAGTTTAAGCTAGATGAGTCCGGTGTTTCCTAGCTGACTACCCTGAGAAGAAACACCGAAACAAACTCAGGAGTCAGTCTCTTTTAAAGTCCATACAGTAACCATGTGTTGGTCAAATCATATGAGAACCATGCAGATTAGTGTCTCAGGTGGTCTTTTGAAGAAAGAACCTCCAGATTTGAGTAGACCTGTCCAGTCAGTGCAAGCATTTGTCGGTATTCGTGGACGCTCAAACTTAGGACTGCTAAGGAGCTCAACGACTTGACGATCAATACCAAAGAAAGGACATTTGTGTAGACCACAACAATTAGGTACTCAAATTTTTCAGACATCATATTAAATATATTAGATACGACCTCTTTTACGAACACTATGTAATTTAAACGTCCATCATGATTAGGGCGGAGGGACGACTTGGGGTAAACTAAGTTTCGTAAGAAATCTCATACATAAAGAAAAAGAACCTAGTTCTCAGGTGGTCGAACTCGGTGAGTATCTACTGGTGTAATCTAAGCTTCCAGCCCATCAGAGTCGTACAAGAGTCTCCTGTGAAGAGGGTCTATCTTCGCATCACCAACCAACTGACACCAGGTGTGTAGCTGCTTTTAGCTACATAGCTGGTGAGAGTTTCGAGTATTAGGTTTGATTAGGAGATCCTCCGATGCGAAAACCTAGTTCGCAACTCGCCTAGCCCTGAAGGGGACCGGCAAGTGTATTGGGTTAAGACCCCCTTGAATTCGTTAGCACCGTAAGGTTTCCCGGCAAGGACCATCTGTAGCTGATCGAAGTCAACCTAGATGGCTTACTCGCCTTACCCCTAACCTAAACTAACTTTAAACCATGGCTAGACCGTTCAGAGCATTCCATTGGATTACCCACGGCCTAAGGGTTACAGTCACCCCAATACACAACCTCCTGATGGAACAGAACATTAAATGATCCAAGCTACGCTAAGTCTGTCGATTGGGCCAAACCAGAATGGTTTATGAACTTGTATGGCTCACAATGGGGCCGAATTTACCGACCTTTTGGAGCAGAGAGTAGATAGGAACAGCTATTGTCTCCCCGCCCCACACATTCCGAAGCCATTCTTATATTGGAATTGTAGCTGATTCACTGGCTTGAATCTTCCGTGGCCGAATCGGAGTGATTGTTTCAAAGACCTACACGTACCAAGTGAACATCGACAGTTTTTTAATCACACTCGACATGGTGACTAAAAAACTGTTTGTAAACAAACCTTTTTTTCAGGTTAAAATCGAAGAACTGGTCTCCGAGATACATAACTCTGAAGGACAAACTGTAAACCCTGGAAATTGTTTGGACGTCACATACATAACGACATTTGTGATGATGATGAGCTACAGATTTCAGGCTAACGACAAAAACTTCACCATGTTCAACGAGAGGGTGATTAGAGGGATGCAGCTGTTTGGGCTGGTGCTCATCGGAGAGCACGAGAGAGGTCACTGGCGGACGATAGTTCGACCACCAGTCGACCATTACTTGTATTTTAACCTTCGACCACCGTAATTAGAGACATAATAGAAAGACAATAGGTTTGCGAACTCCGGCGTTCGCGTGGGGTTCAAGACTTTAACTCTATGACGCCAGTATGCAATAATCATGCGTTTAATTTACTATTTTGAGTACCTGTATACGTATAGGATATAAATAAACAGGTAGTAACTATTTTTAATAAAAATAGTGAAAATCAGATAAGCTCTTCAGGCACTGTGGGGAATGTTATCAGTCAACGATGTCCAGTGATGATTCACTACATGCAGGTGGTAAACACTACAGAGCACTCCGTTAGCTTGCAGAAACAAAGCAAACACAAAATATACCTGAGGCAGTGGCGTTGCGTGGGCAATGAGAGCCCATACAGCGCCACTGATGTTTCAAATTGACTTGAAATTGTTCTTCTCTATGGACCAGGGTCTGCACCTGCTGCGGCAGGAGTTGTCTGCCGTCAACAGGTTCACGTCAAATTGATCTTTGATAGACGTATTCGTATGAAGAAAGAACTTAGAAGAAAAATGGTCATATAATTAAAGAAAATCTTTCTCTTTTGTTCTACTATGTTCTGACCCCTTCACAAGGAGGGCAGTAAGAAAGACGCCGACATGATCCTTATCGTATGTGACCGTACTGAAAAGCAATAAGTCGGATTAGACTTTCAAGATAAAGTCGGTATGCCCCGTCACTGGCATCACTTCGGAAACCGAACCGGGGCCCCAATAGGCTTCGGCTCTGCAGTTGAGCCTCTTCATTTGCTGACAACTCCTTGAGGTGTGCGGGAAGAGTGCGCGCCGTCGATGATCTGGCTTTGTTACCTGGGTTGGCTTGATTGGCAGTTAATACTTCCGAAACATGCAATTGTAATTTTTTTCTTTGGGACTACGATGTTCAACCACCTTCACAAGGCACAAGGCAAGCTAGAATACGACATGGGCCCTGTCGTATGTGACCTCAACGAATCCGATGTCACTTTCCAACAGCTATAGAAATCGAAGAACTGATCTCAGAGTTACATAATTCTGAAGGAGAAGCTGTAAACCCTGGAAGTTTGTTTGGACGTCACATTCATAAAATCATTTGTCAGCTGCTGATGATGAGCTACAGAACGACAGGCTAACGACAAAAACTTCACCATGTTCAACAAGAGCTTGATTTAGGAGGAAATGATTGCCCTGTGCGAAAGTAGGTACAGTAGACTGTACGCATGCTTAGTGAGTTAACTGAAAACTGAACACAACAGTTTCAAAATAATTTTGCATCTACCGCACGTTTGTGGTACTTCTAAGATGTTCTCTCAGGCGTGTGTCTGTGACTTCCACGAAATTTTTATTAGTTCAAAATTCTTCAAGCGACCCATGCACCAACTGAGGCTCCAATATAATAATAGCTTCAGAATGCTTGTAGGGCTGCCATGCTTTTGTAGTGCCTCAGCCATGTTCGCTCAGGCTCGTGTTCTTGACTTGCACGTCATGATTGATCGCGGCTCATAGTACTACTACGACAAAAGCACAATAACAGTTTCAAAATGCTATCTGATATGTTCGTCGCTGTTTGAGCGAACGCAGATAAGCTCTTCAGACACTGTGATGATTCACTACATGCAGGTGTTACAAAATTACAGAGGCCTCCGTTAGCTTGCAGAAACATTGCAAACACAAAATATTCCTGAGGCAGTGGCGTTGCGTGGGCAATGAGGGCCCATGCGCTCCACTGATGTTTGAAATTGACTTGACATTGTCCTTCCCTATGGACCAGGTTCTGCACCTGCTGCGGCAGGAATTGTCTGCCGTTTACAGTTTTACGGCAAATTGAACGTTGACAGACGTATTTTGAAGCAGAAAAAACTTAGTACTTATAGAAGGATAATGGTCATGTGTGTGTGTGTGTGTGTGTGTGTGTGGTGTGGTGTGGTGGAGGATGGTGTTGGTGGTGGTAAGAAAATCTTTCTCTTTTTTGGTCTATTATGTTCTGTCCCCTTCACAAGGAGGGCAGTAAGAAAGACGCCGACATGATCCTTATCGTATGTGACCGTACTGAAAAGCACAATCTCACAATATTGTGCCTTAGGCAACAGAGTGAAAAATAAAAATCAGCAAGAAATATTTAAAGAAAACAAAGTAATTGACCGCAAGCGAAACAATAGAATTCTCGAGACAGTACTATAGCTTGGGCATTGAGGGTTTACGCAGCGCTCATGAAGGATTAAAACGACGAAAGTATTGCCTTTTGCGAAAATATTTATTGTTTTATTAAATACTTTATGCACAAAAGTACAGAGGCGGACTTAATACCTTTGGCATTTTCTACCTACCTGTCCAAACGCGGCCCTGATTAAGATGGGATGGGAGTCTCTTGAGGAATGGAACCGAAGGTTTCGGTCAGGGGTAACCGTTGGGGCCACTAAAGTCTTCTTCCCGGATGCTACCAAGGAGTATAAGTAACGAGTAAGATCGTTAGAAAGATGACGATAGGTAGCACAGTCGACTATGCCGACTCGACGACCGACTGTGAACACAATAAATAACATCCCACGCAGCGCCACTGAACCAGGTTCTGCACCTGCTGCGGCAGGAGCTGGCTGCCGTCAACAGGTTTACGTCTGATTCATTTTTATAGACGTATTTTGAAAAAAAATCTTAGTCTAGAAGAGAAATGGTCATCAAATAAAATAAAAAATCTTTTTCATTTTTGGTTTACTATGTTCTGACCCTTTCACAACAAGTGGGGCAAGAAGACGCCGACATGATCCTTATCGTATGTGACCGTACTGAAAAACATCCTCCGATTTTAAAGATAAAACCCTACATACACTGTACACTGGGAAACGATTGCCTTGTGCGATAGTAGGTACCCGTGCGTCATAAATTTCTCACAATGTAACAGAACGCAATAGTAAGTAGCCCAAAACCAAAATTAGTAACCCACTTTCCCAAGAGATGGCGCGGTACTCGGTGGTAATTTTATAATTTGCGTGAACCGGTTTTAATCTTTTTTTAGTTTTAGTTGAAAGGAAATACAAACAAAAAATTGCCTTAAACGAAAGTATTTATAATTTTCTAATAACACCAAAGATTTCTAAGGCGTTGCGGCCCATACACCACATTGTTTTTCCAATGAACCAGGTCAACAGGTTTACGTCAACAATTATCTTTGATAGACGTATTCGTAAGAAGAAATAATTTAGTACTTACAAAATAAAAATGGTAATAAATTAAAAAAAAACTTGTTTGGTCTACTATGTTCTGACCCCTTCAAAAGAAATAGGGCAAGGAGGAAAACAACTCATCAGCGACAAAGGCCAGCATTCTGTTATTAAAATAAACTGCTTTTGGTATTAAAGACAAATTGTTCAGGTAGAAATCGAAGAACTGATCTCCGAGTAACGTGACTCTGAAGGAGAAGCTGTAAACCCTGGAAGTTTGTTTGGACGTCACATTCATAACGTCATTTGTCAGCTGATGATGATGAGCTACAGATTCCAGGCTAACGACAAAAACTTCACCATGTTCAACAAGAGGGAGATTAGAGGGATGCAGCTGTTCAGAATGTCAACAGCGTTTGACCGTGATAATCATAAAATTCTCTTGAATAAATTATATGCATTTGGTGTAAGAGGTAATGTTTACAATTTAATTGAGTCATATCTTAGTGGCATGCTCAACGAGAGGGTCATTAGAGGGATACGGCTGCTTGGGCTGGTGCTAAAATTGCCAACTGTCGCATAGTTCACAACGATAGGACTCGCTGTCGCGGTGGTGGCACCCTTATCTACAACAGAAGGAGCTGAACAGCATCCCTCTAACTGCTCCTGTGCCGTAATTTTCAAAATAGACCAACCAATCTCCGTCATCTCCGCCTACCACCCCACGGCTACTTCGTTGTCTCTATTACCAGACGTTACCATCGCTCCCACTAGCAACCTCACTGCTCTCTTTGGGTTGAGTAACTCCGTTATATTAGCGGATGATCTCAATGCCGAACATCCCGCCTGGAACAGGAACACGACCAAACCTAGAGGTAAGGTCGTGTATAACCTTAGTGCCTCCCGTAACTTAGACATCACCGCTACCCAATGCTATATGATCTCTACGATAATGGCAACATTACGTGCGCAATGTGAGTCCTTCTAAAGCCACAGATGTATAAGAACTGCTCTTGCTGCTGAAAAAATTAAAAGGCAAGCAAGGCCAAGAAAACGGCCGACGCTACCCCCACTTCCTTGGCCCCCGCCAATCCCGCGCCCGCTCTCGCAGCTTCCTCAAGCCGCCCCACCCCCGCTTCTGCTCCAAAGAAGCAGCACCCCCCCCCCCCTCCCCTGTACATACAGGATAAATCCAAATGGACCGACGTGTCCAAAATGTGTATGGATCGCAAGATCCACTACACAAACGCACGCTCATGCCAACAAGGCATAAAAGTGCAAGTCGCAACGGCTCAGGACTACCGGGACCTGACCCGAGCCCTAAAAGAAAGGAATGTCTCCTTTCATACGTACTCTCTCCCGGAGGAAACGCCAACCCGCGTGGTCATTCGGCGGGTCCCCAAGGAGATCCCCGCCTCCGAGGTCATGTCAGACCTCATTTCTCAGGGAGTGCCGGTGCAAGCAGCGCACCGCCTCCACAAAGCTCGGGGCAGGATAGAGTACGACATGGTACTCGTCATCTGCGACCCCACGGAGGGTCATCACCCGATTTTCCGAGTCAAATCGGTATGCTCACTATCGGGCATATCGATTGAGAAGCCATTTCGCCCCATCCTAGTTGGGCAGTGCCATCGCTGCCGACTGTATGGGCACTCGCAGCGTAACTGCTACGCAACACCCAGATGCGTCAAGTGTCTGGGTTCTCACGGCACAGCCGACTGCCCTCGCCCAAAAGACCGCACGCTGTGCACTGAGCCCCCCAGCTGTGTGCTATGCGGGCAGGCCGGACATCCGGCAAATTACCGGGGCTGCCCTAGAGCCCCCAAAATGCCCGCCAAACTGGCCAAGCGCACCGCCGCTCGCCAGTTGAGAGAGGCCCCGGCAAGCATCCCGGCCCCCAAACTCCCCGAGCGTCTTGCCCCTCAGAGGCCCTACCCCTGGAACATGCTCCAACACCAGAGAGCCTTCCCCGCTCTGGCGACGACCCCTAAACAGGTCCTAGCCTTGTTGGCCACGCCCATCCCTGCCTCGCCTTCCGTCCCTGTGGCCCCTGCCACTGCAGAACCCAAGGTAGCGCCCAAACGCCTAGCTGCACCGGCAACTAAGCAAGCGCAACCTAGCGACTGTGGCAGCGATGACCCAGTAGGGCTCATAATTCTGGAGAATTACTCCATTTTTATGACTTCGGAGGCCAGAGCTCTGTCAGCAGAGCTTAGTGCCGCCAAGCGCGCCGGCAAGCTGGATAACAGCGGTGCGCGCACACCTGTTCCGAAAATACGACTCAGTCGTTAAGGAACTCGACCTTCTCCCATGCCTTAACCGTAATGGATAAGCGAACGGGAAATTGTATACTCAAACCCAGATCCCTAATTATAGGGTTCTTCAATGCCAACGGCATTTGCAGCCAACGTGATGAGATCGCCACCTTCATCCACGATCATCAGCTGGATGTTATACTGGTCCAGGAGACCCTCCTTAAGGCCCACCGTAAAGATCCTAAAATTGCCAACTATCGCATAGTTCGCAATGATAGGACTAGCTGTCACGGTAATTGCACCCTAATTTAATACAGAAAGGAGCTGTACTGTATCCTCCTGTCCCCTCCCGCACCCCAATCTCGCTTGGAATACTAGGCCTGTTGATTAGGTATGACTGGTTATCAAGCGATCATTGTCATCTCCACCTACTGCCCCCCGGTCGCTTCTTCGTCTCTATTACCAGACGATCGCATCGCTCTCACCAGCAACCTCACTGCTCTCTTTGGCTTGAGTGGCTGCGTTATATTAGCGGGTGATCTCAATGCCGAACATCCCGCCTGGAACAGCAACACGACCAAACCTAGAGGTAAGGTCGTGTATAACCTTGATGCCTCCCGTAGGTTAGACATCACCGCTACCCAATGCTATTATGATCTCTAAGATAATAGCAATCTACGTGCGCAATGTGAGCCCATCTGGTGCCACAGGTTAATAAGAACTGCTCTTGCTACTAAAAAAATTATAACGGACTCCATCAGTCTGCCCCTGACGAGACAAAAGATCTCCGAGACTCCACACAGCGCCTTCATTAAGTGGTTGCATAAGACAACAGAAAAGGATTGCCCTCCGCGAAAGTAAAGTAGATTGTCCGCATGCTTAGTGAGTTAACCGAATAAATTTAATCGGACTCCGTCAGTCTAACCCTGATAAGACAAAAACATCTCCGAGACTGGAGGTCCACATAGCGTCTATATTAAGTGCCTGCATGGAGCTTGGCTAGTGCGAACAAATGACATCAATTGCCTTCTGCGAAAGTAAAGTAAATTGTACGCATGCTTAGTGAGTTAACTGAAAACCGAACACAATAACAGTTTCAAAATACTTTTACATCTACCGCGCGTTTGTGGTACCTCTGAGAGGTTCTCTCAGAGCGAGTGTCTGTGACTACCACGAAATTATTAATCCAAAATGATTCAAGCGGTTTGCCACTCTTTTATAGTGCCTCAGCCATGTTTCCTTAGGCGCATGTTCTTAACTTCCACGTAATGAACTTATAGAAGAGAAAACATCGTATAGTATAAAAATCGTCATCAAATTCAACAAAACTACATCTAATTGTATCTAAAACAGAAGCTGGTTTTGGCGTTATTTGGCGATAACACGCAGGCCTCGGGACCCACCCGCGCCACAGGAGCGTACCGAGTGCTCAAAAGCACAAAGAAAGAGATGCACTTCATACAGGATGATGTTGATAAAGCAGAACTGATTAAATAAATCGGAGCACAGTGTTTTATGCTCAACTTACTGGAAGAACTACAGAAGATTCCTCTGACTAGCAGAAACAACTCAAAAACAAAAGATTCCTGAAGCAGTGGCATTGCGTGGGCAATGTGGGCTCATGCAGCGCCACTGATATTTCAAATTGACTTGACATTGTCCTTTCCAATGAACCAGGTTCTCCACCTGCTGCGGCAAGAGCTGGCTGCCTTCCGTCAACGTTTCAGGAGCATTAAATATTCACAGACGTGCTCGTAAGAAGAAAAAACTTAGTATAGAAGAAAAACCGTCATCAAAGTCAATAAAACCAAATCTAATTGTATCTACAGCAGAAGTCGATTTAGAGCGATTCTTCCTCAACCCACCGCCATCAACCGCACAGTGCACAACTACAATGCCTTGGGCAGCTGAGCGCAAAAAATGTTATCAGCGGTAAGTATTTAAAAGAATAAAGTCAGAAAGAACTACAGCGAGACAATAGAACTCAGAAACAGTGCCGTAACCCGAGCATTACGGACTTACGCAGCGCTTACATTAAGTCAGCGGAAGATACGATTAGAAATGATTGCCTTGCGCGAAAATACCGTCCATAGTACGCATGTCTGGTATAATAACTAACTCTTTCTTTGTATGCAGTCCGAGAGTGATCGAGTTTTAGTTCCTGTAGTTCTTTAAATGAAACAAATAATGTGTGTCTTCATGGATATGAACTAGTGACTTGACTGCGATCCATCTGCCGGTAAGCAGTGATGCAATCGTTGATAGGGTGAAGCGCTACAGTTTATTAAAAGCCTGTTCATTCTAGCTTTACAGATATCTAAATTATCATCGGACGGGAAAACCGTAGAAGGCGAATTGTTCCAGTCCTTCGATGTTCGCGGTAGAGACGACGAGACTTGCACCTAGGTAGGGGTTTCAACAATGTAAGAGTGGATACTCGCCGATATCTTACGATGGGTGATTAACGACAATAGCAATTACTTTTCAAACTCTTGATCAGAATACATATTTTCAACATGTTTTAGTTTATGTTTTGACGTACTAGTGTCTCACTTCGTTTAGATTTAGAGTATTAATTAACTCACAAAGTTAAAAAGAATAAACACGGAATACAATGACACAAAAATACAATAGATTATGCCACAGGGTGATACGGCACCCGATAGTAAACGAATCCGCTACGAGCTTAGCCGAATCAAAATTACAAATTCAACTCAATAAATATAAGCTCACTATATTATACAAAAGAAAATGGTACAGTCGAACAAGCTAATCGGTACCTTTATAGACACAGATTAGACAAACAAACTTGTTTCTTTTAAAAGTGATGTTAAACATTTATCATTAAGTACACTCAAAACGTTAAGAAGCTGCATGTATACCAATCTCCTTGTTTCACTGTACTTTACAATATAGACATTCTAACTCATAAGTTTGACACAGAAACACTTCTATACCACGATGTACGAGTAAATCTGTGGACCACACGGATGTAAGTGTAAACCAGTGTTCGGATGTAACCCATGAGCCACACTCATGAATGGGATACTGGAGTACATCCGTGTGGTCCACACTTTACTTTGCGAAAACATTTCGAAACGGCATAATATGATACCTACAGATATACGCGGCTACTAAGTAGAGCTAAAATGTCTACCGTTGCTATGGTTACGCGCAGCCCTCCGCAGTGCCGCATTTCGATTGAAACCCAATAATCTGTTACTGCGTATTGAAGGTCTATCGACATTTTAGTTCAACTTATACTCCACGTATTGTACACAGATATTTTCTATTCGTGTGTTGCCACCTAACATCTCTTAAACAGCGTGACTGATTTGTGTAAATGTCGTGGCCAGCTCATAGAAATTATTTTTCTTCCCACAATTTTTTTTATTTTTCTTCTAATAGTAACCTTAGGTTAATAAAGAACAAAAAACTACATTACTATTTACAAATGATTCATTGGGCATCAAAAAATTCATCCACATCGATATCAATAGGAAAAGTGTCCAGCACGCTGGCAGCATTGCCACGAAAAAAAATATTTCTTGATAATTATGGCCAAATAAAATTGGTCAGATCGTTTAAACGTTAACATTTGATGATATGACAATCATTGTTTGATAATATCATTGATGTACCATTTCTATGTTAATAACAGGTCTATACAAAGTATGTCAAACGGGGATTGAAATGTCATCAAACTTTAACGATTAAAACGATCTGGCCAGTTGTACTTGACCATATCATGAAGTGATCAATGTCTATGATCTGACCACGACAACGTTTATCGAGACTGCTAGTGTCATTATATTAACAGGTTCTGTGATGACGGCGCTGTCGATGAACTAAATAATGACAAACCTTGTCAATTTTCATACTGGGTACGTTGGTTCCACTTTTATCCACGGCGTCAGATGGTTTTTGAGGTTATTTTCGTTTGACGTATGAAGTGACAGTGCTGCCATCTAGTAACTAGCTCCCAGCACCACATAGTGGAGATCTTCGACAGCAATCGAAGCTATGAGGACTGAGTTCCTGAAATTAACAAAAGCGCAATGTAAGTATTTTATGCCGAAATCCAATACAATAGTTGTGTGTGCTGAAACATCAACTGCAGCTATGCACGACATACCGTTCTAAGTTTTATCTTCCTACTATAAACTATTGTTTTCAACAAGTTTTGACTGAGTTTGGAACCTGTACCTCTCACGATCTATTCGAGGCACTGACCTCTGCTATTTACCACTGGACAGGCTGTTCTATATATGTTTGACTATTATTTTTTGTGCCAATTGGAAGCGCCACTCGCGAGCATCCAGAGAACTAATTTGACTAATATTGTACGCGGCGCGACTAGGGCTTTCAATCCGGAGTTCCGGAGTTTCGTAACTCCGGAGTTTCGAAGCGATTTTAAGCATTTTTCAAATCCGGAGTTGAAATAGAACACCGGAGTTGAAACCGGTTTTCAAAAACTATGTAAACATTATTTACAAAATGACGAAAAACACATCTTAATACTTGAGCGTAACGTAACCCGTTGTTTGATTCCCTCCTAAGTCCTTAGCACAACACTTCGGTATTATTCGGTAGTGCTCGACTTGCATCAGCCCGTCGAACAATCTAAGAAAACGAATAAAAGAGAGAAAACTTGCAAAAATAATCAGAACTCTACAATACCTTCACGACTGCGAAGATTTTTTTTCATCAGAAGAAAATGATACTATTATAAAACCAACTAATGAACAAATATCTGAGACAATTGTTGACGTTTTGAAAAGACTAAAATACCGCGTAAACTTGCCATCTACATCATCAACAGAATCACCAATGGAAACGTATGAACCGGAGTTGGACCTAAGTGTTGCAGAGCAACTGGAGCAGGAGTTAAGCAAATTAAAAAATTAAAAACAAAGCACCTCATCGGCTAATTTGGATCTGGATGGATTTGTAATAGTAGAAAAAGCAATTTATGATAATTGCAGATGCAGAGGATAACTTTCAGAAGCGTACCACTATCTGCTGTGTGTTTTGCCCAGCCTGGAGTCAGAACGAGCATTCTCGGCAGCAGGCTTTGTTGCTGCACGAAACTTAGAAGTTCTCTTTCTGACTCATCTTTAAATGCCTTATCGTTTCTTAAAACTTATTATCAAGAATTTCGATCTCAAAAAAGTAGATTATTTAGGTACCTGTTATTTTATTGTAACTTGCCAAACAAATGTTGATTTTTTATGTTTGTTGATTTTGAACTATTTTGTAATGCGTAGGTATTTGTTGACTTTTATAACTTCTATCTATCAGACAATACATTTTTAAACAAAAACATTGATTCCTTTACAAATAAAACTTCTATTGATAAAAATAAGAGGCCTTTTTTATTAATTTTTAAAAAAGTTGTCAACTCCGGAGCCAACTCCGGAGTTCCGGATTTGATTGCTCAACATCGTAACTAGCTCCGGAGTTGATAACTATCCGAGTTTGAATGCCCTAGGCGCGACATTACCAGTTTTAGTACCGTAGACACTCGCTACAGTCACCGTGACCGACAGCGCCAATATGGCGGATATCAAACGGGGAGTACAGTACTTGGACGTCAACCAGTCCGTTGAGGTAAATAACAGAAGTCAGTGCGAGGCCAATATTAAAACTGTACAGGTTGCTAAATACTGGTCAGAAAATATTTATTTTAAGAACATCGACTCGAAAAGAAGAAGAATTAGTTAAACGTGTGACGGGTCGTCGTAAGAAACGTAACTTGAGCAAGTTTCGCATTCAACGTCATAGATGGCGCTATAAGAAACAAATAGATTTTTTCTTGTTATAATTCTATGAATGTGTGCGGTATGGACTTTTCTTTTCAGAAAACCTAATAAAATAAAATTGCATACCCGAAATTTACAGTCTAAGCCATCAGTTATTCGATATGTAATTATTAGAATATATTAATTATTATATTCACTGAGCCTGTGACATCAGCGCTGTCTATAAACAATAAAATTACAAACCTCGTCATTTTTCACACTGGTTACGTTGGTTCTACATACAACAGCGGTGTCAGGTGGTGTTTAAAGGTTAATTTCGCTTGGTCTGTGAAGTGACAGTGCTGCCATCTAGTAACTAGCTCCCAGCACCAGATAATGGAGATCTTCGACAGCAATCGAAGCTATGAGGACTGAGAGTTCCTGAAATTAACAAAAGGGCAATGTGAGTATTTTTTAATACACTTCCTCGAAAACTCGCTTTTATTGCTTTTATGCACACAATGAAGTTTTCCGCTCTAGTGCGAATAAAAGCGCGAACTCACCCTCTCTATAATTTAATTTTATAGGATCAGGCTGGGGGCTAGGCGACTTCCACAAGTCGCGTATTTCTATATGCCACTTTTATAAATAACTATATTGTATTCTATTTATTTCTTCGTAAGCGTGTTGAAAAACACTATTTAATACACTTGCAAATCTGTCCTGGCAGCACTAGGTTCCTTTACAACCTCGCCAGTGGTTCGGGCGAATGACAATTGACTGAGATATCGGTGGACATACATAAAACTAAATTACATACAGCCGAACATGGAACCTCCTCCTTTTCGAAGTCAGTTAAAAATCCTACTTCTTATTAGCAAAAAATAAACTACTACCCACATTCTATACAAATAAAAGATTTGATTTTAGCTACACAATTGAAATTAACGGATATAATTCCTTACCTGCAACATTTTCCAATCTTTGTTCTTCCTGGTTATGTCATCTTGTAACAACTGCTGCGGCGGTATCACACCCTGCACCTGCCTGCCTCTTTGTACAACAAGCTGGAACATAGCGCTAGCTTCAACGGAACGGTCGATGCTTCATAACCGACAGAGCTCGGTAACGCTCGGCAATAGTCGGCTGTCTTCGTGGAACGTTACGATCTGAAGAAACAAATGAAATTGATTTATATGCTATGAATATACTCGTACCTAAATTCGAGATCAAAAAAGTCGCACATCATCAACTTTTGTCAGTTAATGCTATATTTTTCATAAATATTAAGGTAGCTAGGGTACATCTACGTAAAATTAACATTTCACTAGCTTTACTTGTATCTTTAAATAGGTATAAAAAGTAAATTTAAAGTAAAATTTAGTTCTGTAGTGGGAAGGAAAACGTCGTGAGGAGATCAGAGCTTATTACACCTTCTTTTTAGGATCCGATATTCAGGAGCTGATTGAAAGAAAGTCAGTCATATAACTTTATCGCATCCTTCCTTCCTAAAAGCAATTAAACTTCCCTGAATTTACAAACGTCTTAATATCGAATCTAGAATTTAAGGTGTTTTAAGCTCTATACTATGTTATCTTAGACTAGTTACTGCTGGCGGCTTCGCCCACGTGGCAGTAGATTTCTGGAAACAAATTTTGGACTCCGTTTTATCCCCTTAGGGGGCGAATTTTGGAAAAAACTTTTCTTACTTATCGTTTCGGGTGTGCATTGATGTCAGTCAGTCAGTTTATTCGTTTTATAATAAATAATAGCTGATCCGGCAAACAAACTTCGTACCGCTTATTTTTTTCCGTTAAAAACGTTGAAAAAAATATCCTTATTAGGTGGTACGGTGTTTGCCGGAGCAGTGAGCGCTCAGAACAACGCTTTGTCTTTTACAAAGAACACATTATTAAAATGGCGACACGATTGAACACAATTCAAATTTAGGCTGCGGCGAGGCCCTCATCACCCACCACTAGCCTCGCTTCTGATCCCGCCTGATGTTAAGCAGTGATGCTATCGTTGAAGGTTACACGCACCAGTTTATTCTTTGAATACCGTCATTAGAAACACAATAGAAAGACAAAAGATGTGCGAACGCCAGCGTGCGCTTGGAGCTTAAGTAATGACATGCCTAATCATCTAAATGTCTTAAATATTTTTTGAAAATTCGATGACATATCCGCGCTGAGCCAGCGTGGCCCATTCTCTTTACTAGAGAGAAGGCCTGTGTCCCAGCAGTGGGAACATTAAAAAGGCTGATAATGATAATGAAACATCTCATATTGAACAGCGTTACAGATTTAAATAACTTACCCATAATAACTTCAATATTTCGAAGTCTTTACACTGATCACCAACTTTCAACAAGACTGAATTAAAAATAAAATGTCTGCCAGTGTCCGCTGCGCTGGTCGTGTGAATGTGTGGCAGCGGGAATGGAGGAGTGGCAACATGACGCGACTGTGGAACAATACACCTTAATACAACTACCTTCAGAAATACAATGTTGTGCACAACTACCCTCAAAAACAAGAGAAATACTGTAATGCCCGTACCAGACATGTGCGTTCTTATAAACTTTTATTATGCTATATATACTTATAAAAATCTGAACAATGTTTCTTTTTCTTTGATGATTTCTGCTTCGTGGCAATCTGTTTTCCAACAATAAGCCACTTCTTTGTTTGATTTCTTAGTTTATGTTTTTCTCAAGAGCCATGCTTGTGTGAAATTTTTTTTTCACACGACTTTCTTGTTGTGAAGTGGTAAATCTTTTATATAGGCTCGGTATGTCACGTCTTTTTAGCCGGGTATGCTGAAGAGCATCTTCTCCACTTAGAGCGTGTGCCAGTTTGAACAAATGATTGAACATCTAACTCTAAAATGTGGTTACAAAAAGCGAAAAATAAATTTAATCAATATTTTATGGTTTCTTTTTTATGGTGGGTAAAAATCGTCCAATGACGAATCCCGCTCTGTGGCGGAGCAGGAAACAGTGTCTGACTTTTACTGACTTAACACCGCACCCCGTTCCTTCTTTGCCCTTCGCACTGGGGCCAAGCCAAGCTTTGTTTATCTCTGTTATGTGCCTGAGTAGTGGTAAATGGAAGATAAGGCGAATTGTTCCTAACAATGAAAATAAGTCAGAAAATAGTTTTTCTATTAAGCTTTTCTCTCAATTTATATTAAACAATAAAAAAAATATTCATCTAGAATTAACTAAGACTTGGTAATAAAAAACAAAAAAGAACCCTTTATTTCTACGTAAACTGGACTTTTCATTCAATATTTGACAGGTCGAAGTTATTGGCTTTCCTATTCTTATTTGGAACGCATAGTAGCTTTTTGTTTTACGTGAAGTTACTTCATAGAACCTTCATAGAAGCTCCAAGTTTCCGAAGTCAGTTAAATATATAAAACATCATCTTCGTCCCAATGTGTAACCCCAGCATTACAATTTATACAAACATTACGGAAATGGACGCGACGTTGTCAGATCTATAAGAATATTCTAGAATCAAAATGTTCTAGAACAATTAACAGGAAGTTACGAAACACGAAATAAAGCGCCCTAAACACGATCAAATCGTTTGTCAAATTATTTGACAGTTTTGTTGACGCGTTTATTTTGTCATGTTTGATGAAAATGGTAATTGAAGTTGTGTTTGACAAACAAGTTTGAACGTAAATGGTATTGTTTGTCAACCTTAAATGTCTCACTGATGGTGGCGCGTGTGTTGGATTATTCGGATCCCTATAAAATGGTTGAACTGAGTGGTGCTGATATATGCGTCATGTCCGTGAACGCGCGGGCGCTGTCAGTTGAGATTAGTCATCTCTTAGCTGTCAATGGTTTATTTTATATTTAGAATTGTTTTTTGTTTATATTTATTATTATTATTTACATTGTTCTCACATATTAGTATCGACAAGAAACATGTAACCCAGATATATGTAATACTTACCATAATTGAAAAGAGTGTCAATGGAATTTCTTGCACATTCTTCTCGATAGAGATCTACGCTTTGTAATGTGCAATTAGCATATTTTTTTTTAGGACAGACAGACTTGACGTTTCAGAAGTGCCTGTGTGGTTGGTTTATTTGGAATAAAATGATTTTGACTTTGACTTTGAAAAACCAATATCTCAGTTGTCTTTGTCATGGAGGATGCTACGCTACGTGAACAGTCCAACAGAGTAGAAAGTAATAGGTTGATTAGCATTAGGGACAGAATATTAACTTTTGATCGCTAAAGCTACTGTGTGATGACAACGTGAAGTTGACAAACATATTTGTCAAACAAAATTGATCGTTAGAGGGCGCTTAAAAGATGACGAATCGCGCTCTTGGGCGAAGTGGGAAACAGTGTCAGACTCTTACTGACTAAACACCCCACAACGTTCCTTCTCTGCCCTTCGCACTGGGGCCAAGCCTTACTTTCAGAAAGAGACCGGCTTTGCTGACAACTACTTGAAAGAGAAGACGTTATAAGTGTGTGTTTTGAGCTTGTAAGTGTAGGTAGGTGTGTAACAACTAGCAAGTGACATAGGAGCAGGAACTTTTCAATGACACCTGTCATTGAAGGGTTCCTGCTTCTACAACTCTATTCACGGATACTTTACAAGATTTATTTAGAAAAATTAAAATTTTTGACGACAGCCTATGTTTATGAAAGAAAGCTGACCCCGGGCACCGAGGTGAAAGCCAAGGTTGGCAACCGGGACTACCGATAAGATGATGATGATGATTGTTTATGAACGAGTTTTTGTCGCAAGCCAGCACGAAAATGGTGCAAATGACGTTCTGGTTCCACGTCTGCAAAAACTCTCAATACAGATGTTAGATGGCGCCATGGAGCTGCCATAACTTCGACCGAAAATTATAGATGGCGCTGGTTGTTTCAACAGTAGTGGCCTCCTCTGTCACTCCTCCATCCTATGGTCGTCCAGTGGCAGCCTGATGTTGTCATCTTATCAATACGACAAAAGAGAGACATTTATTTATTTATTAAATACTTTATTATTCACCAAAATACACATAAACTAAAATACACATTTATACAATGGGCGCCCTAATCCCATTCTGCGATCTCTTCCAGGCAACCTGGAATAGTCATCAATTCTAAAAGACGTCTACTGCCGGACATAGACCTCCCCCAAACGTAGCCACAACGACCGGTCCCGTGCGTCTCGCATCCAATGAATTCCAGCAACCTGGAAAAGTACACGAGACAATCTACGTACAAAGTGCGCTCGAGCAACGCACACATAGACACAGCTCACAGACACGATATCTCACGCGCGCTCAAACCAGTGCAAATGTGTGTTGCTGAGTTTTTATCGGACAATTTTTCGCAAACGGCTTCAAATTTTTGATTATGGTGTTACTTTTTATGGAATTGTCTATGACCTGGAATTTTAATGTATTTTTTCTATTTTTTAATGTGTAAAAATTCTATTATATAATGACAATTTAAATTATTGACAATTATATTTATAGATTTATATAATGTAATAATTAAGTTGATATTTTTGGTGAATTTTATTATTTTATTTAATGAGAATTACTTTTATTTCACTAATTTAATGTATAAGAATTTATAATTTTGTTACAATTTTATATAATGATAATTATGATTAATGTTTGCATGCCGAATGGTGAAATATGGCAGAACTCTGATACACTTACTACGACCTAATTTTGTATATCCATATTTGCAAATAAATGCTATTCTATTCTATTCTATTCTATTCTATTGAATAATGTTGCTTGGGAAAAAATCAAACATTCATTTTCCCTTTAATGTTCGATTGCAGAATTGAAAAAAAGAGAAATTCTAAGAAAATCGCATACATACGAAAACCATTGTAGGAGGGCTTCCTTCTACAGTTTCACAAATTGAGTACGCGAACCCATTTTCAAATCCGCTAAGTTTGCGAATGAATGTCTGACGGCTCTTCACATGCGTGCAAACATTCGGTGACCCTAAGTCCTACTGTCACAGACGCGTAGCTTCATAGACGCGTATTCATCATTATACGCTTGGTATACGCCTGCGTGAAGCTTACATACAGAACTATGACCTGCTGTCTACAGACGCGCGGTTCCATAGACGTGACACGACGCCGTGACGTGGCCGCCTCGTCAACAGTTTCATAGTTCAGTACGGTCGCTTCACGCAGGCGTACACCAAGCGTGTGATGACGAATACGCGTCCGTGTGTGGTGAGACGATGCGATTTGGCTTTAAGTCAATGCAAAAAAGAATAGGTATAAAATATGTTTTCTACACTAATATAATAAAGAGGTAAAGTTTGTTTTTTAATTTTTTTGTTTGTAGGAGGTAATCTCTGGAACTACTGGTCCGATTGGAAAAATTTTGCAACAATAGAAAGCTGCTTTACTCCTGAGTGACGAAGCCGCTGACAAAAGCTTGTATAAAATAAAAGAACAGGTTTCTCAAATGTCGCGTTTTATTTTATATTATAGTTTCACACATGATTGTAATTATTAGGTTTTATATTACAAAAAAAAAATGTCAAAACAAGTTGAATAGTTAAATATTAAAATATATCTACAAAAAAAAAACAAAATACAAAAAAATAATTGAAAAAATACAAAACATCATTTTAAAAAACATCAAACATTAAAAAATAAAAAACCAAACATTGAAAACCATAAAAGAAAATTAACTTAAAATATAAAACAAAACATTGCAAAGAATACAAAACATTGCATTTGTGTTTTATAAATGACGATATAATATAGAAGTATAAAAGTGTAAGCTGTTTATGTGGAATAAAATCACAGGAACTTGTACGATACCCGTCGAACATCGAAATAGGAATAGAGGTATTGGGATGTGAATAATATCAAGAGACAGCAATACACCTAGCAATTAAGTCTATGAATATAAATATGTGTAACTTTCTTTAGAAAGCTCCAAAAAGACCCAGCACAGACGCGACGCAACTTATCACTGACGAGAGAAAATCGAGGTCATTAAGTAGGACCTCTTTGACGAACGCCATTATAATGTATGCGGCCGTCATAATTAGGGGGAAAAAAACTCATAAAACGTACCTAGGCCCCCGGGTCGACGGGCCCGAGGGTGTGAGGTGACTACCTACTGGTAAGCCCTAAACTTGTAGTAGATCACCAGTTTAATTTTCCGATCTAGCCCTACAATCAGCAATCGGGCACCACCACCCAGCCGACACCAGGTCTGTAACTGAAAGAGAGCTCGGAGGATTAGGTAATTCGTAAAACCGATGTCGAAGAGCGCTTCTTTAATGATGGCAGTGAATAAAACCTCAGGCAGGAGCAACATCCTCTCTGTTAGGTGGAAGAAGGCAAGCACAGGGGAGATAACACCGGTCTCGCCTCCCAATCTACTGAAGAAGCGGTGGCAGTCCTTGCCCCATCACAGGAGCCACGCAACCCATTTCTGCTACTGATGTTACAAAGGTGCAGCGCGCGGAAGCGAAAAGCACCAATGGATACAATGGCCCCTCTCAAGGCTAGAGTGAATAGGCTTTTAATAAACTAGTGCGCCTTACCATCAATGATTGCATCACTGCTTACCATCACGTGGGATTGCAGTCAAGCTCTAGTTTATTGCAATAAAAAAAATACCTCTTGCTTCAACAGGACATTAACTGACCCAATTTAAAATAAGCCTAAGGGGCTGTCTCCACGAGCGAGAGAATCGCGACGAGCCCGCCCTTATATCGCCGGATAATCTCCACGAACGAGCGTTAATTCCGCCGCGTATCGTCGCGAGTTGTTACGGAATCGCGGCGATTCCGCGGCGACTCGTCGCGAGAGCGCCGCGAGCGCGCGGCGGTCGCGTTGCTAGTCGCGGCGGGCTAGCGACGATGTAATAACGTTTTGCGCGCTCGTTGCCACTCGTCGCATCGCGGCGATAATATCGCCGTGTGGAGACGGTTCCATAGAGAGAGTATAGAAAAACGTGGCACGGCGATAATATCGCCGCGATTCTCTCGCTCGTGGAGACAGCGCCTAGTCGATTGAACACTTCGGGCCAAGAACTAAGGGGCTGTCTCCACGAGCGAGAGAATAGCGATGAGTCCGCCCTTATATCGTCGGATAATCTCCACGAACGAACGATAATTCCGCCGCGTATCGTCGCGAGTCGTAACGGAATCGCGACGATTCCGCGGCGACTCGTAACGGTATCGCCGCGTTTCCTTGACGTCACGTTGCGAAAGAAGGAATTCAGTTACGGGACGCTGCGTTTGACAGCGCGCCCGCCGCGCGAACGTCGCGAGAGCGCCGCGAGCGCGCGGCGGTCGCGTTGCTAGTCGCGGCGGGCTAGCGACGATGTAATGACGTTTTACGCGCTCGTTGCCACTCGTCGCATCGCGGCGATAATATCGCCGTGTGGAGACGGTTCCATAGGGAGTGTATAGAAAAATATCGCCGCGATTCTCTCGCTAGTGGAGACAGCGCCTAAGGTTTGTCTATCGATCGGGGACGAACTTAATGGCAGATTGGTGGGCATGGACTTGATACTTGAGTAAAGTGCTTCCGTTGCCAGGTAGGCCAACATGTGGCGAGCCACATGGAGTTGGTAGAAACTGCTTTTGTCTCTGAATGTCGGCTGAATTTTAAAATTATTTTTATGTTAAGCTAGGTATTATTATTGTGTTGTTTGTTATGTGTTGTTTAAGTTATGTTATGGAGTCGTAGATGATCTACAGACCTACATCACCCGTAACCAATCCGAGTCATTCTCGGCGGCATAACCTAGTTACCTAACCTAACCTTGCATTGCGCGTCATAGATATAGATAATAATATGTACTTATAGTGTTTACGTTGACGTTCTTAAAGTTGACAGACCGGGTGGTTGTCACCCCAAAAAAGGTGCACAGCATCGTTGACAGAGTTTCATAGTTTTCTATTCAAGCTGCACGCAAACGTACAGTAAGTGCAATGACGAATACGCGTCCGTGGAGGCCAGTAGCGTGTGTGCAAAAGTGTGTGAAAGCAAAAAATAATAGGTAAAAAGAATATTTTTAAAATTAAAGAACAGGTTTTCAAAATGTTTTTTTTTTTTATTTATCCAAATATGTTAATACACATATTATTAGGTTTACGTACGTAAGAACACATATTATTAACAAAAATGGTTAAATAAAGGTAACATTAAAATATACCTACAAAAAATTTACATAACAAAACATAAAATCTTTAAAAAACACAAAACAAAACATTGTAAAATACGAAACAAAATATTGACAACACAAAAAAAAACATACAAAAAAACTAAACATCAAAACATTGCAAAAATACAAAACAAAACATGTTTGGTTTTGTATATTATCCCAATATTAGGGATCGGGGTTTGATTGAACAACTTCACAGTTTAAGCGGGGAGTTTGGAGGCTGAAATGTTGGCCGGGGCTTCTCTGATCTGGCGAGCGGCGGTGAGCTTTGCCAGTTTGGTGAGGATTTTGGGGGCTCTAGGGCAGCCTCGGTAGTTGGCCGGGTGTCCGGACTGACCGCACAGCACACAGCTGGGGGCCTCTGTGCACGGTGTGCGGTCTTTCGGGCGAAGGCAGTCAACTGTGCCGTGAGACCCCAGACACTTCACGCATCTGGGTGCCGCGTAACAGTTCCGCTGAGAGTGGCCGTACAGTGAATGTAATTTGGGCAGCGATGACAATGCCCAAATAAGGTTGGCTTGTATGGTCTTTCTATCGCTATGCCCGATAGCGAGCACACCGACTTTATCTAGTAGCCTCGGGCGTTTTCTTTGCGTTGCTGGTTTTTGATTTCTTGCCCGATTTCCTTTTACCTTCTAAGATGACTTAGAAATCGTCGCCGGAGAGGACGGAGGACCCGTTGTCCGAGTTCGGGGGCGCCAACGTGTCCATTGCTTTCTAGAAAGCCAAGACACTGACAGATGGCCGCTGATTTCCCGGAATTAGGGCGCAGGGACGGGCGGACAGTGGCACAATGGCGGGTTCCGGGAACTTGTCATCGATAATAGGCATCGATAACGCAGGTTTTACTTTTGACGTAGCGTGGGAACCGCTTACATCTGGGCTTTTGTTTGCCGAAGAGGGTGACCTTAGCGAGAACACTTCGCACTTAGGACAGGAGAGATTTTAGCGATTTTCTAGCCATTTCCCGCGAGGAAATCGGGGTCTTTGAGGAGACGTGACTATGAGTGCGTCCATCATGGATAGAGATGGATAGAGAGGCTTACTCACAGACCATGAGTAATAACAAAGATAGAAAAACTCCTATCCAAGAGAGCCTAACAATTCCTACATCTCAGGGTGGACGGTCCTGGGGATGAGTGACCCAGTAAGGGATGTGCAGACTGAGACATATATACCTACTGCTGTGCCACCCGAGCATTAGGGACTGTAAGGCTGCTTTAAGAGTTTACCTATAAAACTCGCGATATGCCCGCCAGAAACAATCAGAAAATTGCGTCAATTAATATTGCCTCACCCCCCGTGCTGGTAAGCGTCGCTGATGTCAACAACGTGCTCTTACCTCCCCAGCCTACTGACAAAGGAGCTGGAATCTCCAATTCATAAATCATTGGAAAATGCACCTTTAACGACGGACAGACGTGTCCAAAATGTGTGTTGATCGCAAAATCAACTACAAAACATACCGGTGACTGCCATCCACCGTCTTCACATGGCAAGAGGCAGGGAAGAATACAAATTACACAGGCCAGAACGTAGATAAGCTCTTCAGACCCTTGGGAATGTTATCAGCCAACGATGTCCAGTGATGATTCACTACATGCAGGTGTTAAACATTACAGAGCAAACACAAAATATTCCTGAGGCAGTGGCATTGCATGGGCAATGAGGGCTCATGCAGCCCCAAGGCAATGAACGTGCTGACTGCCTGGTTAAAATGGCCTTGATTACGATAAAATGAAAAATGGGATGAGAGTCTCTTGACTAATTGGAACCGAAGGTATCGGTCACGGGTAACAGTCGTAGCGACGAACGGCTTCTTCCTGGATGCCGATAGGAGGTATAAGATCGTTTGAAAGATGACGAGAGACATCGTCACAACAGTTCATGAGTGCGGCTCAAGTGAACATCACATTAACCCTGCTTCTGGTGCTAGCTCTCACTGCAGAACTGGTCGTGTCTATCGGCAGAGTTCAAGAGTTCCTGTCTTTACAGGACTAGATCGGACGGGGCCGTCCAACTTGTCGACGAAGACCGACTTGACAGCCGACGTGGGCGTGACCGCTCTCCTAACATCGGAAATCTGATGGATTGCCTCCCAAATCCGATCCAGACTTAAGTTTACAACTCAAAAAGTTGGACAGGGAACTCCAAATATATGGCACTAAAGAATATCTCTATAAAATGGTAAACTATGTTCGTTTTGAATCGTGTCCAAGTGATGATGTACGTCGTCTGTTTTTAGAATTCTCTGCTCTAAATCCTGTGATTGGCCACATTAAGTAATTTTAACTCCTTGTCTCCCCTACGTGACCTTCACCTGTGGTAAACAAAAACAGTCCAGGCCACCTGTCACGCGGTCAGGTTGGTACGGGTGAAATGAAAATGCGGTTCTGAGATAGATGATGTTAACTGTATCCTCGTGTATTCCGGATAAGAAGAAGGGGCGAGACATTTTTTTTTTTTTTTGAGTGGCTTCTCGCATGTCAACCTATGAGGTTGTCGGCTGCTTAACCGGACTTGCCTGTGGCGGCCTCGATACTAGGATCAAAGCCTCCAGCCAGGGCTTAAATTACTTAAAAACTAAGCGACTACGCTAAGGGCACCCCAGGTGGGGTACGGGCCTCGGCTTAGGGCGTCGCTGGGGGAGGGCAGCAAGGGACGGGCTGGATCGAGCATAAAATTGATTATTTAAGGGATTTTTAAAACTACGGCTCAGAGGGGCGAGACGCCAGATACAAATGCTTTTATATTACTGATAATCGTTTGACCCTAGCGACATCTGAAGCAGTATATTTAAATTAGGTAGTGTAATTAGGTACGGTGTCGGCGGCGCACACCTAACGTAGCACCATAAGCAAACCATTTAGTACACCATTCGGTGACTAGATTTGCGCTGTCTCAGACACCACCCCTGCCCCTGTTGACTGATGTGTCCAAAGTGTGTTGATCGCAAATCAACTACACCAACGCCCGATTCTGCCAGCAGGGTATCCATGTACAAGTTGCGACAGTTAATGACTATCGGGCCTAACACGCGCCCTCCTTGAAAGGAGCATAACTTTTTACACTTACTCCCCTCAGGAGGACACACCGACCTGGGAAGTCATAGGGCGTGTTCCGAAGGAAATCCTGACAGAAGACATCAAGTCTAATCTCCTGGCCCAGGGTATTCTATGCAAGCCGTACACCACCTAAATAAGGTGAGAGGCAGAGAGGAGAATGACATGGTACTCTTCATTTGCGATCCTACCGAGGGGCACCACCCGATTTTCAAGTTAAAATCAGACTATCCATTCTCTATCGGGTATCTTAATCAAATCTAATTCTCCAAGCAATCTTTCAGCCACACTCTTGGTGTCGGTCGGGGTACTTATCCTTTCGCGCCAGGTCCTGGTTGGGCCCGATTGCATCATAAGACCAATAAGATCGAGGCGCGAAGCAAGTGCTCGTCATTTCTGACTCTACCGAAAGGCATTTATTTATTTATTTAAAGAAGTGCTCTTGCTGCATAAAAATCAGTGGGGTGGGAAAAATGAAAACGGACCTCGTCAGTCTAACTCTGACGAGACAAAAGATCTCCAAAACTGGTGGTCCACATAGCGCCTACATTAAATGGATGCCGAAAAATGCAGGAAATTATTGCCTTGTGCGAAAGTAAAATAGATTGTACGCATACTTAGTGAGTTAACTGAAAACTGGACACAACAGTTTCAAAATAATCTACATCTACCGCGCGTTTGTGGTACCTCTGAGATGTTCTCTCAGGCGTATGTCTGTGACTTCCACGACATTTTTATTAGTTCAAAATTATTCAACACCACCAAGTGAGATACACGAACACAATGCACGAACTGAGGCTCCAATATAATAACAGCTTCAGAATGGTTGTAGGGCTGCCACGCTTTTGTAGTGCCTCAGCCATGTTCGCTCAGGCGCGTGTTCTTGACTTGCACGTCATGATTGATAGCGGCTCATAGTACTACTACGACAAAAGCACAATAACAGTTTCAAAATGCTATCTGATATGTTCGTCGCTGTTTGAGCGTACGCAGATAAGCTCTTCAGACACTGTGATGATTCACTACATGCAGGTGTTAAACATTACAGAGGACTCCGTTAGCTTGCAGAAACAACGCAAACACAAAATATTCCTGAGGCAGTGGCGTTGCGTGGGCAATGTGGGCTCATGCAGCGCCACTGATGTTTCAAATTGACTTTACATTGTCCTTCCCTATGGACCAGGTTCTGCACCTGCTGCGGCAGGAGTTGTCTGCCGTTTACAGGTTTACGGCAAATTGATATTTGACAGACGTATTCTTATGAAGAAAAAACTTAAAATAGAAGAAAAATGGTCATATAATGAAAGACAATCTTTTCCTCTATAATATTGGTCTTTTGACTGCTTCACAAGGAGGGCAGTAAAAAAGCAGTACGAAAGACGCCGACATGATCCTTATCGTATGTGACCGTACTGAAAAGCATCATGCGATTTTCAATATAAAGTCGGTACGCCCCGTCACTGGCATCTCTTCGGAAACCCGACCGGGGCCCCAGTAGACTTCGGCCCTGCAGTTGAGCCTCTACATTTGCTGACAACTCCTTGAGGTATCCGGGAATAGAGCGCGCCACCACCAACCTGGCTTGGTTACCTGGGTTGGCTTGGTTGCCACTTACTACTTCCGAAACATGCAATTGTAAATTTTTTCTTTGGAACTACGATGTTCAACCACCTTCACAAGGCGACAGGCAAGCTAGAATACGACATGGTCCTTGTCGTATGTGATCTCAACGAATCTGATTTTGCCTCCCAACTGGCATCTCGATAGAGTGGTATTAACGACAAATTTTTCACGTAGAAATCGAAGAACTGATCTCCGAGTTACGTGACTCTGAAGGAGAAGCTATAAACCCTGGAAGTTTGTTTGGACGTCACATTCATAACGTCATTTGTCAGCTGCTGATGATGAGGTACAGATTCAAGGCTAACGACAAAAACTTCACCATGTTCAACGAGAGCTTGATGCATGGAAACGATTGCTTTGTGCGAAAGTAGACTGTACGCATGCTTAGTGAGTTAACCGAAAACCGAACACAATAATAGTTTCTCAAATTACTTTTACGTCTACTGCGCGTTTGTGTTACCTTTGAGAGGTTCTCTCAGGCGTGTGTCTGAGACTTTCACGAAATTTTTATTAGTTCAAAATTATTCAAGCGGCCCATGGACCAACTTAGGTTTTAGTACAATAACAGCTTCAAAATGCTTGTAGGGCTGCCACGCTTTTGTAGTGCCTCAGCCATGTTCGCTCAGGCGCGTGTTCTTGACTTTCTCGTAATGATTGATCGCGGCTCATAGTACTACTACGACAAAAGCACAATAACAGTAACACTGTGATGATTCACTACATGCAGGTGTTACAAAATTACAGAGGCCTCCGTTAGCTTGTAAAAACAACACTAACACGAAATATTCCTAAATCAGTGGCGTTGCGTGGGCAATGAGGGCCCATGCAGCTCTACTAGTATTTCAAACTGACTTGACACTGTCCTTCCCTATGGATCAGGTTCTGCACCTGCTGCGGCAGGAGTTGTCTGCCGTTTACAGGTTTACGGCAAATTGATATTTGACAGACGTATTCTTATGAAGAAAAAACTTAAAATAGAAGAAAAATGGTCATATAATAAAAAATATTTTTTTCCTCTGTTGGTCTACTATGTTCTGACTACTTCACAAGAAGGGCAGTAAGAAAGACGCCGACATGATCCTTATCATATGTGACCGTACTGAAAAGCATAATCCAATTTTCAAGATAATGTCGGTATGCCCTGTCACTGGCATCTCTTCAGAAATCGGACCGGGGCCCCAGTAGACTTCGGCCCTGCAGTTGAGCCTCTACATTTGCTGACAACTCCTTGAGGTGCGCGGGAACAGAGCGCGCCGACGACAAACTGGCCTGGTTACCAGGGTTGGCTTGATTGGCAGTTACTACTTCCGAAACATGCAATTGTAATTTTTTTCTTTGTGACTATGATGTTCAATCACCTTCACAAGGCGCAAGGCAAGCTAGAATACGACATGGTCCTTGTCGTATGTGACCTCAACGAATCCGATGTCACTTTCCAACAGCTGGCATCTCGATAGAGGGGTATTAACGACAGAATTTTCACGTAGAAAACGAAGAATTGATCTCCGAGTTACGTGACTCTGAAGGAGAAGCTGTAAACCCTGGAAGTTTGTTTGGACGTCACATTCATAACGTCATTTGTCAGCTGATGATGATGAGCTACAGATTCCAGGCTAACGACAAAAACTTCACCATGTTCAAGAAGAGCTTGATTTAGGAGGAAATGATTGCCTTGTGCGAAAGTAGGTACAGTAGACTGTACGCATGCTTAGTGAGTTAACCGAAAACCGAACACAATAGTTTCAAATTACTTTTACAGCTACCGCGCGTTTGTGGTACTTCTGTGATGTTCTCTCAGGCGGTGACTTCCACGAAATTTTTATTAGTTCAAAATTATTCAAGTGGCCCATGGACCAACTTAGGTTTCAATATAATAACAGCTTCAGAATGCTTGTAGGGCTGCCACGCTTTTGTAGTGCCTCAGCCGTGTTCGCTCAGCCACGTGTTCTTGACTTGCACGTCATGATAGATAGCGGCTAATGAAACTCTGCATGGACAGTACAATAACACTTTCAAAATGCTATCTGGTATGTTCGTCGCTGTTTGAGCGAACGCAGATAAGCTCTTCAGACACTGTGATGATTCACTACATGCAGGTGTTACAAAATTACAGAGGCCTCCGTTAGCTTGCAGAAACAACGCGAACACAAAATATTCCTGAGACAGTGGCGTTGTGTGGGCAATGAGGGCCCATGCAGCTCTACTAGTATTTTAAATTGACTTGACATTGTCCTTTAATATGAACCAGGGTCTGCACCTGCTGCGGCAGGAGTTGTCTGCCGTCAACAGGTTTACATCAAATTGATCTTTGACAGACGTATTCTTATGAAGAAAGAACTTAGAATAGAAGAAAAATAATCTTATAATAAAAAAAAACTTTCTCTATTTTGGTTTACTATGTTCTGACCCCTTCACAAGGAGAGCAGTAAGAAAGACGCCGACATGATCCATATCGTATGTGACCGTACTGAAAAGCATAATCTCACAATATTGTGCCTTAGGCAATAGAGTGAAAAATTGCAATCAGCAAGAAATATTTAAAGAAAAACAAAGTAATTGACCGCAAGTGCTATTGCTTGCGGCTTGGGCATTGAGGGTTTACGCAGCGCTCATGAAGGATTAAAACAACGAAAATATTGCCTTTTGCGAAAATATTTATTGTTTTTTAAATACTTTATGCACAAAAGTACAGAGGCGGACTTAATACCTTTGGCATTTCCTACCTACCAGTCAAAATGCGGCCCTGAATACGATGGAATGAAATGGGATGAGTCTCTTGAGGAATGGAACCGAAGGTATCGGTCAGGGGTAACCGTTGGGGCCACAAAAGTCTTCTTCCCGGATGCCACCAAGGAGTATAAGCAAGATCGTTAGAAAGATGACGATAGGTAGCACAGTCGACTATGACGAGTCGACGGCCAACTGTGGCGACACGTGACTTCCGACCGCTCTCCTATCATAAGAAATCTGATGGATTGCCTCCCGACCCTGCCTTAGACAGACAACTCAAAAAGCCCGTGAACCGCAAGTTATCGAGAGACATGGCACATCAGGATGTAACTGCCTTGATGTTGCACGACGTGTCACAATCAACAATCAATGACTTTCGGGAACTACTCCGTGAAAGAAGCATATCTTTTCACACTTACTCCCTCCTGGAGGACACGCCGACCCGGGTAGTAAGGATAAGGCGTGTTCCAAAGGAAATTTTGACAGAGGACATTAAGTTCAACATCCTGGTCCAGAGTATTCCTGTGAAAGCCATACACCGTCTACAAAAAACGAGAGGCTGGGAGGAGTATGACATGGTACCATGTCATACTCATCATCTGCAACACTACCGAGGGGCTCAAGTAAAAACCGGTCTATCCATTTTCAGGTGTCTCAATAGAGAAGCTTTTCAGGTCAATAATATTTGGTCAGAGCCACTTCTGCCAACTTTACGTCCACTCCCAAAGGAATTTCAGAAGTTCAGTTTATTTAAAAACGTTTAAATTACAACATTCAATTGCTTTGCGACGCCCAGATGCGTTAAGTATCTGGGCGAGCATGGCAAACTACACTTTATTCATGACTTTCCCATGTCATGAATAAGGAAGGGAGCCCTCTGTCCGGAACGTTGAGCTCATCGAACAGAGGGTGTCCGATGAGTTTAATGCGAGCTTCACTACTCTCTTTGGCCTGAGTGGCTCCGTTATATTAGCGGGTGATCTCAATGCCGAACATCCCGCCTGGAACAGCAACACGACCAAACCTAGAGGTAAGGTCATGTATAACCTTAGTGCCTCCCTTAACTTAGACATCAACCACTGCGTGCGTAATGTGAGCTCATCCAGTGCTACAGGTGTATAAGAACTGTTTTTCTGCTGAAAAAATTAAAACGGACTTCGTCAGTAATATACCTGATGAGATCCCAGTCATGACCCTGACGAGACAAAAGATCTCCGTTACTGGTGGTCCACATAGCGTCTACATTAAGAAATTGCAAATATACGGTGGAAACGATTACCCGTGCGTCACTAATTTTTCACAATGTAACAGAACGCAGTAGTAGCCCATGCAAAAATTAGTAACCCACTTTCCCAAGAGATGGCGCTGTACTCGGTGGTAGTTTTAATTTGCGTGAACCGATTTTAATCTTTTCGTATTTTTATTTGAAAAAAAAAACAAACAAAAAATTGCCTTAAACGAAAGTATTTATAATTTTCTAATAACACCAAAGATTTCTAAATCGTTGCGGCCCATACACCACATTGTTTTTCCAATGAACCAGGTCAACAGATTTACGGCAACAATTATCTTTGATAGACATATTCGTAAGAAGAAATAACTTAGTACTTACAAAATAAAAATGGTAAAAAAATTAAAAAAAGAACTTGTTTGGTCTACTATGTTCTGACCCCTTCACAAGAAATGGGGCAAGGAGGAAACCAACTCATCAGCGACAAAGGCCAGCATTCTGTTATTTAAAAAAACTGCTTTTGGTATTAAAGACAAATTGTTCAGATAGAAATCGAAGAACTGATCTCCGAGTAACGTGACTCTGAAGGAGAAGCTGTAAACACTGGAAGTTTGTTTGGACGTCACATTCATAACGTCATTTGTCAGCTGATGATGGTGAGCTACAGATTCCAGGATAACGACAAAAACTTCACTATGTTCAACGAGAGGGTGATTAGAGGGATGCAGCTGTTTGGGCTGGTGCTAGGTCCGGTTTGAAGCGTGTCACAGTGACGTTGTGTGTCGAATGTTTTTACAATTCTCTGCTCTACAATCTGTGACAGACCACTTTATGTAATTTTAATTCCTTGTCTCACCTACGACACTTACCTGTGGTGAACGATTACTAACGCCGCTTCTACACTTTGTGACGGTGTCTGTGGTCACCGATCGCAACACCGATACAAAGCCGCTTTTTTCAAGGCAGTGGAGGATAGTTTTTTCCGTAACGGAACAATGTCAAAAACGTAGTGATCCCTTCAAGGAAAATCCACACTTTCGTGGTCCTTTACGGGAAAACTTACGATACCAAATATGACAACGAAGTAGAGGGGATGTTGCCCCGGTACACCAGCCGAAACCCTGCAGGGCTTGGCCGTCAATTGGAGTCGGGAGCTAAGTAGTGGCTACGGGGATGTCCAAATCAAACCTAATTCTCCAAGCACTCTTGGTATCGGTTGGGGTGTCCATCCTTTCGCGCCAGACCCTGGTAGGGCCCGATTGCAACATAAGAGCAATAAGATCGAGGCGCGAAGCAGGGAGGAGTATGACAAAGTGCTCGTCGTTTCTGATTCTACCGAAAGGCGTTATTCAATCTTCAAAGTCAAATTGCTGAGCTCCTTTTTCGTCATCTCAATTGAGAAACCTTCAGATCCACCCTACTTGGTGCCACCACTATCACTGCCAATAAACGGGCACTCGCAAAGGAATTGTTACCGCAACACCAAGATGCATTAAGTGTCACAGGTGTAAAAGAAGTGCTCTTGCTGCAGAAAAAATGAAAACGGACCTCGTCAGTCTAACTCTGACGAGACAAAAGATCTCTGAGACTGGTGGTCCACATAGCTCCTACATTAAATGGATGCCGAATTAGAAGAAATGATTGCCTTGTGCGAAAGTACAGTAAACTATACGCATGCTTAGTGAGTTAACCGAAAACCGATACAATAACAGTTTCAAAATGCTTTTACAGCTACCGCGCGTTTGTGGTACCTCTGAGAGGTTCTCTCAGGTGTGTGTCTGTGACTTCCACGTAATGATTATTAGTTAAAAATTATTCAAGCGGTCCATGGACCAAATGAGATAACTTAAAAACAGCTTCAGAATGCTTAGAGGGCTGCCACGCTCTTGTAGTGCCTCAGCAATGTTTGCTCCGGCGCGTGTTCTTGACTTGCACGTAATTATAAGAAGAAAAACGGCGTTGCTGTCAGAGAGAACACGACAAAGTTCTGCTGACATTCTGGAGATGTTATCGGACACATTTAATTCTCCCATGATGATTCACTTCAAGCAGGTGTCAAAAAATTACATTGTTAAGTACTTATTGATTATGTACTTTATAATGTGATAGCGCCTAAACGCCTGATTGTGCCCGGAACTAAGCATGCGCAATTATACCCACTTACAGATGAAGCGTACATCCTAGACAACCTGGACACCTACACAATATAAATGACCTGGAAGGCTAGTGCCTTTTCCGTCCTCAAGGACCCCGATTTCTTCGCCAAGCTGATGATGAGCTACAGGTTCAAGGCTAACGACAAAAACTTTACTATGCTCAACGAGAGGGTGAATAGAGGGATGTAGCTGTGGTGTAAATCTGAAACGATCAACCATATGAACCAGAATCCACTGCTCCATATGTCATGGCGAGGAGTCGGGAGCTAGGTTATATTTTTAATGAAAATGAAAATTAATCGAATAAAATTAATTAATTAACTACGTTATTATTATAGTCACCGATGTCCAGTGATGATTCACTACATACAGGTGGTAAAACAATAACAGATGACTCCGATAGCTTCCAGAAACAAAGCAAACACAAAAGCTGAAAGTAAATTTTCCTTCAAGCGCAAAACTCGGAACTACTACTTAAAGTCCTCTCAACCTTAATTTAAGTCTTCGTCATAATAATTGTCATATTTTAATTTCTATTAATTATATTTATTTGATATTTATCATAGTATTTATTAGTTTATTTTATTAGCATATATACGTATTTTATTATTATTAGTAACTTAATTTATATTATAATCTAATTAAAATATCTGTTATTTATTTACTCTGCACACCTACCACAGTGTTGTCTTTTTTTAACCCAAAGGTTGACTGGTAGAGAATGCCTTGTAGCATTAAGTCCGCCTATGTATCACTACTGTACATGAAGTTTAAATAAATAAATAAATAAAAGATTCCTAAGGCAGTGGCGTTGTGTTGGCAGTGAGCCCACGAAACGCCAGTGATACTCGTACTTCAAATTGATTTGACATTGTCCTTCCCTATGAACTAGATTCTGCACCTGCTGCGTTACAACAAATAACTACTATACCTTGTGCAGTTAAGCGTAAAAAAAGCAATCAACGAAAATTAAAAAAAAAGGTAAGAAAGAACTCCAACGAGAATACACCTCTGAGGCAGTCAAGTGGTGTTGCCCTGACATTGAGCACTTACGCAGTATTAAGTCCATAAAAAAATTGTCTGGAAAAGATTGCCTAACGCGAAATTATTGTACAAGGCGCCCATTTTTTTTTATTAGTGTCCTCTGGTCAACCTATGAGGTTATCAGGTGTATCATGTCCACCATGTTTAAACAAATAAATTTTACTTACTTACTTAACCGGTCTCACCTCTATTCTAAAATCAAAGCCTCCAACAATTACGTTGTGTAATATATGTATCACCCTTAAGGGTTCGGCCGGGAGCTAGGTTTTGGCTTTGGGTGATCTCATAGTCAAACCTAATCCTCCAAATTCGCTCGGTCTCCTTAAACCAGCGTTGTTTTTGCCAGGTGACTACTTAGCTTTACAGGAGAGGCCAGATCTGACGGAGCTGACGAAAGATGAAACTGCCTTGACAGGAAAAAGGAAAATGAACAGATATGGCCACGATCAACTACACCAACACCCGATTCCGCCAGCAGGCCATCCGTGTACAAGTCCCGACAATTAATGATTTTCGGGAACAACTCCATGAAAAGAACATATCCTTTCACACTTACTCACTTCCGGAAGACAAGACGACGTTGTAAGGACAAGGCGTGTTCCAAAAGAAATTTTGACAGACGACTTCAAGTTCAACCTCCTGGTCCAGGGTTTTCCTTTGCAACCGACTTGTGCTATCCTAGACAGCATCGCTCACAAATGTCCGGTCTACGCTGTCAGGTTCAGGGCCGGCCAACGTCCCTAATAAGAAAACGAAAACAAAGAAAAAAGTGAACAAAGGTGAGGGTAGTTCCACTTTGTGGAAAAATACCGAAGCCTCGCCCAAGACCAAGACTCCTGCGGGTCCTGCGCAGCAACCAGCGCGCGCCCATGATCACCAACGCCCTACAAAAGAAGCCAGCGCACCAAAACACGTACGCCCACGTCCGCACGTGCCATCGCATCGGCTCCTTCAGTTGCCTATGCAATATTACTCTAATGATTACTACTTGGATATTGTTCAAATGTTCTGTGAAACAACAACGATTCCAATATAATAATAGATTTAAAATGCTCTCACAGCTGCCGAGCTGTGTAACTTTTATGTTCACTCAGGCGCGTGCAAATTGATCTTTGATAGACGTATTCTTAAGAAAAGAAACACATAGAAAAGAAAAAAAATTGTCATAAAAAAAACATTTCTCTATTCTGGTTTACTATGTTCTGACCCCTTCACAAGGAGGGCAGCAAGAAAGACGCCGACATGATCCTTATCGTATGTGACCGTACTGAAAAGCATAATTCGACTTTCAAGATAAAGTCGGTACGCCTCGTCACTGGCATCTCTTGAGAAACCGGACCGGGGCCCCAGTAGGCTTCGGCCCTGCAGTTGAGCCTCTACATTTGTTAACAACTCCTTGAGGTGCGCGGGAACAGAGCGCACCGCCGCCAACCTGGCTTGGTTACCTGGCTTGGCTTGGTTGCCAGTTACTACTTCCGAAACATGCAATTGTAATTTTTTTCTTTGTGACTAGGTACGATGTTCAACCACCTTCACAAGGCGCAAGGCAGGCAGAATACGACATGGTCCTTGTCGTATGTAACCTCAACAATTCCGATGTCACTTTCCAACTGGCATCTCGATAAAGTGGTATTAAGGACAAATTTTTCACGTAGAAACCGAAGAACTGATCTCCGAGTACGTGACTCTAAAGGAGAAGCTGTAAACCGTGGAAGTTTGTTTGGACGTCACATTCATAACGTCATTTGTCAGCTGCTGATGATGAGCTACAGATTCCAGGCTAACGACAAAAACTTCACCATGTTCAACGAGAGGGTGATTAGAGGGATGCAGCTGTTTGGGCTGGTGCTAAAATTGCCAACTATTGCATAGTTCACAACGATAGGACTCGCTGTCGCGGTGGTGGCACCCTCATCTACTACAGAAAGGAGCTGAACTGCATCCCTCTAACTGCTCCTGTGCCGCAATTTTCCAAATAGACCAACCAATCACCGTCATCTGCGCCTACCACCCCCCGGCTACTTCCTCGTCTCTATTACCAGACGTTTCCATCGCTCTCACCAGCAACCTCACTGCTCTCTTTGGGTTGAGTTACTTCGTTATATTAGAGGGTGATCTCAATGCCGAACATCCCGCCTGGATGGGTGGCCGCCGACCGCAACACCGATCCGAATACGTCTTTTTCAAGGCAGTGGACGATTTCCGTTACGGAATAAGTCGATAAACAAGTGCCCCTTCAGGAAAAAGCCACAGTTTCGTGGTCCTTGACGGGAAATCTTACGGTGTCAACAAAATCAAGGGGGTGTTGACCCGCTACACCCGCTGAACCCCTTCAGAGCTAGGCAGTCAATTGGAGTCGGGAGCTAGGTATTAGCCGAAAACTCCGAGTTCTCTTTCAGCAACACACCTGGGGTCGGTTGGGGTGTCTATCCCTTCGCACCAGACCCTGGTAGGGACCCATCGCACATAAAGACTGGCGATCGGTAACAAGCTTAGGGCTCACGAATTGGTACTCACCACTGAGTGGCTCCGTTATATTAGCGGGTGATCTCAATGCCGAACATCCCGCCTGGAACAGCAACACGACTAAACCTAGAGGTAAGGTCGTGTATAACTTTGGTGCCTCCCTTAACTTAGACGTCACCGCTATCCAATGCTATATGATCGCTAAGATAATGGCAACACTACGTGCGCAATGTGAGTCCTTCTGATGCCAGAGGTGTATAAGAACTGCTCTTGCTGCTGAAAAATTAAATCGGACTCCATCAGTCTACCCCTGACGAGACAAAAGATCTCCGAGATTCCACACAGCGCCTTCATTAAGTGGTTACATAAGAAAATAGAAAAGGATTGCCCTCCGCGAAAGTAAAGTAGATTGGCTGCATGCTTAGTGAGTTAACCGGAAACCGAACACAATAACAGTTTCAAAATACTTTTACAGGTACCGCACGTTTGTGGTACCTCTGAGAGGTTCTCTCAGGCGTGTGTCTGTGACTTCCACGAAATTATTAATTCAAAATTAATCAAGCAGGTTGCCACGCTTTTATAGTGCCCCAGCAATGTTTGCTTAGGCGCGTGTTCTTAACTTCCACGTAATGAACTTATAGAAGAGAAAACTTCGTATGGTGTAAAAACCGTCGTCAAATTCAACAAAACTACATCTAATTGTATCTACAACAGAAGCCGGTTTTGGCGTTATTTGGCGACAACACGCAGGCCTCAGGACCCACCCGCGCCGCAGGAGCGTACCGAGCGTTCGAAAAGCAATGAGAATGAGACTCACTTCATGCAGGATGGTATTGATAAAGCAGGACTGATTCAATATATCGGAGCACATTATGTTGTACATGGTTTCTTAATATACTGCCATGTTTTATGCTCGACTTGCTGGAAGAACTACAGAAGATTCCTCTGACTAGCAGAAACAACTCAAAAACAAAAGATTCCTGAGGCAGTGGCATTGCGTGGGCGATGTGGGCTCATGCAGCGCCACTGATATTTCAAATTGACTTGACATTGTCCTTCCCTATGGACCAGGGTCTGCACCTGCTGCGGCAGGAGTTGTCTGCCGGCAACAGGTTAACATCAAATTGATCTTTGACAGACGTATTCTTATGAAGAAAAAACTTGAAACAGAAGAAAAATGCTCATATAATAAAATCTTTTCCTTTATTGGTCTACTATGTTCTGACCCCTTCACAAGGAGGGCAGTTAGAAAGACGCCGACATGATCCTCATCGTATGTGACCGTACCTACTGAAAAGCATAATCTCAAAATATTGTGTCTTAGGCAACAGAGTGAAAAATTGCAATCAGCAAGAAATATTTAAAGAAAAACAAGGTAATTGACCGCAAGCGAAACAATAAAATTAAGGGTCGCTTACGCTGGTATGGCCACGTTTTACGAAAACCGGCAGACTACGTGGGTAACAGATGCCTCGCCATGCCGCCTCCGCCGGGACCCGGAAAACGAGGAAAGCCTAAGAGGCGTTGGATCGACATCGTAAGGGACGATATGCGTGCTAATGGGCTTGAGGCAAGGGACGCAAAAGACCGAGCGAAGTGGAGGCGACTAGGCAGGAAAGCGAACCCCGGGCACCGAGGTGAAAGCCAAGGTAGCAACCGGGACTTATGCTAGGTTGATGATGATGACTTGACATTGTTCTTCCCTATGAACCAGGTTCTGCACCTGCTGCGGCAGGAGCTGGCTGCCTTCCTTCAACGTTTCATGAACATTACATATTCAAGGATGTGCTCGTAAGAAGGAAACTATAGAAGAAAAACCGCCATCAAAATCAATAAAACCAAATCTAATCGTACCTACAACAGAAGCCGGTTTAGAGCGATTCTTCCTCAACCCACCACCATCAACCGCGCAGAGCACGGTGCACAACTACTATGCCTTAGACAGCTGAACGCAACCCAAAACATCTGTATACAAATCTGTTTGTTGCACTGTACTTTACAATATAGACATTCTATATTGAGTCCATACAAAAGTTGTCTAGAAAAGATTGCCTTGAGCGAAAATACCGTCCAGTGTACGCATGTCTGGTGCAATAACTAACTCTTTCTTTATATGCAGTCCGAGAGTGATCGAGTTATGAGGTTGTGGTTCTTTAAATAAAACAAATGATGTGTGTCTTAATGGATATGAACTAGTGCTTGACTGCGATCCATCTGCCGGTAAGCAGTGATGCAATCGTTGATAGGGTGAAGCGCAACAGTTTATTAAAAGCCTGTTCACTCTAGCCTTGAAGATACCTAAATTATCATCGGACGGGAAAACCGCAGAAGGCGAATTGTTCCAGTCCTTCGATGTACGCGGTATAAACGACGAAACTTTAACCTAGGTACTCTACAAACCACAGTCCTTCCATCCTCGCCGTCGAGGCCCGTCGCGACAGTCCCGGAATTGTCCACCCCGACCCTTGCTCGAGCCAGCCCGCGCCACTGAGTCTGTAGTTAAAAAAAATCCCCAAAATAATCAATCTTGTGCTCGATCCAGCCCGTCCCTTGCTGCCCTCCCCCAGCGACGCCCTAAGCCGAGGCCCGTACCCCACCTGGGGTGCCCTTAGCGTAGTCGCTTAGTTTTTAAGTAATTTAAGCCCTGGCTGGAGGCTTTGATCCTAGTATCGAGGCCGCCACAGGCAAGTCCGGTTAAGCAGCCGACAACCTCATAGGTTGACTTGCGAGAGGCCACACAAAAAAAAAAAGCTCGAGGCACATCGCCTGCGCCGCCACGCGCCGCCGCATACGACTCGCCCGCGCCGCTTTCCGCTTGCTCGTCGCGCACGGGATCGACCGAGTCACTCGCGTCGTGTGTGCGTGATACTCCTATGTCCCCTACTCCGTCGCTGGAAGACATGCGAGACGACGTCCAGACCCCAGCGGAGGAAAAGGAGCTTCGACGGAGCACCTGAAGAAGCGAAGCGCTACTGCGGCCCGCGCTCCCCGCGTCAGGAGCCTCTAAATGGGGTGAGTCGCTCAGAAAATTTATTAAAAAGTGCTACCATCGCGCCCGGCGCCGCCGATTCGAATTCGGCGTCAATAACGGGCAAACCAAAAATTAAAAATAAAAAACCCCGCTACCCTAAGTTGGTAGTGGAAAAGTTACCCGACTGGACGGCTCATTTTAGGGCCATCAGCTCCCAGTTGGGTTACCCCCCAAACGCTCGTCCATATCAGGGAGGGATTAGATTCATACCTGAGAGTGCCGACGAATACCGAGTTATACAGAGCTACCTAAGCAAAACCGAAAGAGATACCGGCCTCTCATGGTTCTCTTATTCACTGCCAGCGGAGCAGAGCCTCAAGGTGGCTATAAGGGGCCTACCGGTGGACACGGACCCTAGCCTCATTGAGGAGGAGCTTCGCCGCCTAAATTACTAGCCCAAATATGTCAGAAACATTCGGGCTCGCCAAGGACGCCCGGGCTGCATATTCTATGCAGTAATCAAAAGACAGCCCGACTTTAGGCGGATCTACGACACCACCGTGTTCATGTGCATGCGGGGTGTCAAGATCGAAGCTTGGAGGGGGAAACGGGGCCTAGCCCAGTGCCATCGGTGCCAAAAATTTAGTCACAGCTCGAAACAGTGCCACCGCCCGCTAGTATGCGTGCGGTGCGGAGAGGGGCACTCAGCGCGCGACTGCACGCGCCCCCGCTCCGAGCCAGCGACGTGCGCCAACTGCGGCGGTCCACACCCCGCTTCTAACAGAGAGTGCCCCGTGTTACTCGCAAAGTCGCGGAACAAGAGAGCGGGCACGACGGCCTACACGAGGCCAAACACCCGGCCTGGGACGACCATCACCCAGGCCGTCACCATGGCGGCAGCAAATGGCCCCACAATCAGCCCCCCCCCCCCTCCTCAGGGCGGAGGAAGGGGAAGCGGGGAGGGAGGAAAGGGAGTAAGAAGCCCCCGTCCCCCCCACCCAACAACAACATACAGGGGCGTTCCAAGCCCCAGCCGCGGCGCAGGCGCCATCAGAACAAAACAAGAGCAGCGATAGGGACGCCGACGATAAAACGGTGTCCCAAACAAAAAGAACGGGGTGCAGTAAACAACGTGCGCCCCCAGCCGTCGCGACAGCGGCAACCGTCCCCTCAGGTATCTTACGATGGGTGATTAACGACAACAGCAATTACTTTTCTAACTCTCGCACAGAATGCATATTTTCAACATTTTTTAGTTTCTGTTTTGACGTTCTAGTGTCAGATTTCGTTTAGATTTAGAGTATTAATCAACACACAAAGTTGAAATGAATAAAGACGGAATACAATGACACAAAAATACAATAGATTATGTCACAGGGTGAAACGGAATCCGAAAGTAAACGAATCCGCTACGAGCTTGGCTGAATCTAAATTACAAATTGAACTTAATAGATATAAGCTCACTATATTATACAAAAGAAAACGGTACAGTCGAACAAGCTAATCGGTACCTTTATAGACACAGATTAGACAAATAAACTTGTTTCTTATAAAAGTGATGTTAAACATTTATCATTAAGTACACTCAAAACGTTAATACGCTGTCTGTATACCAATCTCCTTGTTTCACTGTACTTTACAATATAGACATTCTAACTCATAAGTTTGACACAGAAACACTTCTATATCACGATGTACGAGTAAATCTGTGGACCACACGGATGTACATGTATCCCAGTGTTCGGATGTAACCCATGAGCCACACTCCTGTATGGGATACTGGATTACATCCGTGTGGTCTACTCTTTACTTTAAGAAATTTCGAAACAGCATAATATGATACCTACAGATATACGTGGCAAATAAGTAGAACTCCAATGTCCACCGTTGCTATGGTTACGCGCTGCCCACCGCAGTGCCGCACTTCGATTGAAACCCAATAATCTTTTACTGCGTATTGAATGTCTATCGACATTTTAGTCCAACTTATACGCCAGGTATTGTTCACAGATATTCATGTAATTCTTCTATTCGTTTGTTCTCACCTAACATCTCTTAAACAGCGTGACCGATTTGTGTAAATGTCGTGGCCAGCTCGTAGAACTACAAATGATTTATTGGGCATTAAAAAATTCATCCACATCGATATTATGGGAAAAGTGTCCAGCACGCAGGCAGCATTACAAAGAAAAAAAAAACATTTCATGTCAATAATGGCCAAACAAAATTGACCAGATCGTTTAAACCTTAACATTTGATGATATGTCAATCATAGTTTGATCATATCACTGATGTAGCATTTCTATGGTAATAACAGGTCTATACAAAGTATGTCAAACGGGGATTGAAATGTCATCAAACTTTAACGATTAAAACGATCTGGCCAGTTATACTTGTTCATATCATGAAGTGATCAATGTCTATGATCTGACAACGACAACGTTTATCGAGACTGCTAGTGTCATTATATTAACAGGTTCTGTGATGACGGCGCTGTCGATGAACTAAATAATGACAAACCTTGTCAATTGTCATACTGGTTACGTTGGTTCCACTTCTATCCACGGCGTCAGGTGGTTTTTAAGGTTATATCAGTTTGACGTATGAAGTGACAGTGCTGCCATCTAGTAACTAGCTCCCAGCACCAGATAGTGGAGATCTTCGACAGCAATCGAAGCTATGAGGACTGAGAGTTCCTGAAATTAACCAAAGCGCAAACCCAATACAATATTCGTATGTACTGGAAACGCCGAACACAGCTATGAACGACATACTGTTCTAAGTTTTATCTTCCCATGATTAACTCTTGTTTTTTTCAAAGTTTTCAACAAGTTTTGGCTGAGTTTGGAACCTGCACTTCTCAGCATCTATACGAGGCACTGACACCTATTATTTACTGGACAGGCTGCTTCGTATGTTTGACAGCCAATTTTTTGTGCCTATTCGAAGCGCCACTCGCGAGTCTTCAGAGAACTAATTTGACTAATGTTGTACGCGACGCCACATTACCAGTTTTAGTACCGTAGACACTCGCTACAGTCACCGTGACCGACAGCGCTAATATGGCGGATATCAAACGGGACAAAAGCATTTCATACTGGCAGCTAGTCCAGTGTGATAAATAATGAATAATAATGAGTTCAGTGGTATGAGGCCAATATTAGAGTTGTACAGGTTGCTAAATACTGGTCAGAAATAAATTTGTTCAAGAACATAGACTCGAAAAGAAGAAGAATAGTATAAAAATATTATAGTAGGATTTCGTTAAGTCTGCGCGCGGCGAAAAAAGGAAACTAATCATTTGCCGTCATCTTGACATTTATGTCAGGTGCCAAGAGAATGGTTTTTTGTTCTGTGTTTTTAATTGTTTCCAAAGTAAATAATCGTCATCATTATACAGAAAGTGATTAAAAGTGTTGGCAAGGATATTATCTTGAAAGGCAAACGTGCTTGTTAAGAGAAATTAGAAAATATCGTGCCTACGATCACATTTTCCAAAGTTGGACCATTTGTCAAATATTTTTTCCGGGTGACCAGGACAATAAAATTTCCCTGATATGAGTGTTCGTACCCGAGTGGTGCCTGGCAGATAAACAGAGTTTGTTGAAAATGGACTGCTACCATGTATTTGAATCTTAATCAAGTGACTACCATGACGATATGAATTCCAACTCTTCGATAAAGTCTCAAGCATATATTCTGATGAAGATATTCAAATGAAAGGAATTGACCCACTCCAGGACCTTTGCTACGCCAAATTTAAATGTGTTGCGACATACTCATTAAATGATTTAAGTACAAAGTTCTCATGACTTTCTTATGTAAATAAAAATATTTATAGTCGATTTGTGTAAATACTAGCTGAACACGATGTAAATAATAACTTTTTTTTTATCTAAAATTCTGTTTAATTTTCATTACTATACCGATAATAGACCGTTCATTAGGGCGACAATTAGGGGAGGCCTATGTCCACACATAAGCCTTCCCTAATTGTCGTATACACCGTTAAATTTTGGTCGTTTTAATCCCAAATAGGATCGATCCCTGACATGAAACACTATCGATTGAAAAAGTACTTTTTTTTCTAAATCTCGTATTGATATACGCATTTACAAAATTCATTTCTTTAAGTAAACGAGTCTATGACCTCGTAAGTAGTTGTCGGTAACTACCTGTAGGTCATTGAAATGGCCTAGCTGACGTTTACTTAAAGTCACAAGTCACAGTTTACCATTTCGAACGTGCGTAAATTAATTCAATTTAAAAAAAGCACTTTATTATTCTAACTTTATCAATCGATTTTATTTCGTGTACCGCATCGATCCTCCAAAGGATTTAAAATTATCAAAATTTAACGGTTTATAATTTTAGAAAACCTGAACATATTAAAATGTGTAAAAAGTAATAATATGTCATGAAATGAAATGAATTTCCCATTTTTTATTTCAAAATATATTTCTTGAGCAAAATTGTTTACTTTCTTTTAGTTAGTAATATTTTTGATTATATGAGGGAAAGTAGATTAATACACTGGCAACATTAAGCACGCCCCCAGCCACGCGCAGAGTTATCGTAATCCAACTCTAGACATGTGACGGGTCGTCATAAAAAATACGTGTGGCACTCGGGGACTGCCGCGGTAAAGCTATCGCATTCTGTATCAACTTATGCAATTATAATTATTTATTTTTTATTTTTATTTTATTCATACAATATTTCTTTTTCTTTGATATTAATTCAAGTTACACTTTTTGAGCGTGGTGACCGATAGGAAAACAAATTTTTCTTTTATTAAATAAATAAATAATAAATGCACTTTGTTCATTCATATTCAAAACACTTTATACACAAATTTTACAAGTACAGCCGTTCACTGTTGTAGATAAATACTTATACACCTATATACTTTCTCACAAACAGCTGATTATGTATTCGTCCGATTTCGGAGCAGCAAGTCACTTTTTCAGGCATCTTGCGGACATTTCTCGTACTTATTTTAGCAGACATTGTTTTTTTGTGCGTTTTTCCCCTAATTTAGATGTCTTTTTTATAAGTGGTAATAATTAATATCGGGGAAAATATAGTTTAGTATAATGGCAACACACCTGTGCACGAATTTCTTTTGATGTGCCAAAATGCTATGTTCCAAGTCGGTGGAAAGAATGAATGACGGACGTAAATCAAGTGTCAACCAAGTTCCGCTACTCCCTGACAGATGTCGCTATTTCACTATACTGCTTTATCGACTTGTTTGAATTCAAATAAAAACAGCTGTTGTGGGAATTTTCTTTATCACTTATCCTGGACGTGTTTTATCACCACACTCCATTATAATTATGATTATTTTGTAGGCTATTGTCTTAAAATTTGTATATTTACACTTAAAGCACTGAGTTTATTGAGTTTTTAGTCAATGTTTATATATTTGAGAATCAATGTTTATATGATAATCCGGTATTTTTAAACTATGATAACACTGTTACTGTTTGTTTATGAGTCTATCATCACTTTTATGAATTATACACTGTTTGAATACTGCTTTTTCTATTTTAAATAATTATTTAATTACGAGCACAATAACATTTAATGTTTACTTGTCAGCTGTCAATATGTCATCGTAAAGTCGTACAATACGTTTAATCGCACGACACACCAGTGGAGTAGCGTGGGTGGGGCGGAGGGGGCGGCTCGCTCCGGGCGGCAGCCCTTGGGGGCGGCCAAATGTCGCCGGTAAAGCGGGTAGAGATCTTCATTTCATGTGTCAGAACAGGTCAAAAAACAACAATAACTATAAAATTGAAACAGAGGCGTCTGTAGCACTTGTGGCGCCCGTGTGCAACCAGTACCGCGCCCTCTACTTTAGTAGAAGGGGGTCAAAATGGAATACTAACAGTTATACAGGGTGATTTTGAAGTTGTGAACGAAATTTTAACAGTGGTTTCTACTCATGATACTGAACAACTTTCTTCAAGAAAAAAAAAAATTGTTGTGTCAATTCCAAAACAATAGCTTTTTTATTCTTTCTCCCAATAATTGTATTAATTCAATAAAAGAAACCTCATTGCCTGTGAAATTTAATTTGAATTAAGCACCAGTTATACACCGTGAAATTTTAATGGTTGTTTTCCCTGAGCGAAATGGTTGTGTCTTGGTAATACAAACGTTTGATAAGAAAATAAAATATTAAAAACAAAAAATGGACCTGTAGAGTGCAAGCTAATTATGACGTATCAGAATGTGCGAGAGCATATTTTTGTTTAAATATTTAATGAATCGGTTTCCTTTGACGACGTGCTGCTCATGCGACTCTAGTAGTACCTAAAAATTAGGTCTAATGTTACTATTGTTTTCGCTTTTGTGAGTTGATGAATATTTTTAATAATTATTTATAAAAAAAAACTTTTCTTTTTTTTATTTTTACTGTATGCTTCGAAAGTACTCCTTATGGCAAGTCATTCTGCCGCGGGAAAACAACCATTTAAATTTCACGGTGTAGAATGGGGGCGGCAAAATGGGTCTCACGCCCCGGGCGCCGAGATTGCACGCTACGCCACTGCGACACACAGCGCCGTGTCGAAGACTGCCGAACTGACACGACGTTAGACGATGCACGGCCTTCAAGCCACACCTCCGTGCCCGTCGGAGTGGGGAGCGTGAGGTTTTTTTCGTTACGGAATTTCTGGATTTAGTCCCCGCGCTCAAGGCCTGCGATAGAAGCTATGCAATAGCTTAAAACTTAACTCGAGCAAGTTTCGCATTCAACGTCATAGATGGAGCTATAAGAAACAATTTTTTTTTTGTTATAATTATATGAATGTGTGCGTTATGGGCTTTTCGTTTTAGAAAACTTAATAAAATAAAATTACATACTCGAGATTTACAGTCTAAGCCATCAGTTATTCGATATGTAATTATTATAATATATTAATTATTATATTCACTGAGCCTGTGACATCAGCGCTGTCTATAAACAATAAAATTACAAACCTCGTCATTTTTCACACTGGTTACGTTGGTTCTACATACAACAGCGGTGTCAGGTGGTGTTTAAAGGTTAATTTCGCTTGGTCTGTGAAGTGACAGTGCTGCCATCTAGTAACTAGCTCCCAGCACCAGATAGTGGAGAGCTTCGACAGCAGTCGAAGCTATGAGGACTGAGAGCTCCTGAAATTAACAAAAGCGCAATGTAAGTATTTTTCAATACACTTCCTCTAAAACCCGCTTTTATTGCTTTTATGCACACAATGGAGTTTTCCGCTCTAGTGCGAATAAAAGCGCGAACTCACCCTCTCTATAATTTAATTTTATAGGATCAGGCTGGGGGCTAGGCGACTTCCACAAGTCGCGTATTTCTATATGCCACTTTTATAAATAACTATATTGTATTCTATTTATTTCTTCGTAAGCGTGTTGAAAAACACTATTTAATACACTTGCAAATCTGTCCTGGCAGCACTAGGTTCCTTTACAACCTCGCCAGTGGTTCGGGCGAAAGACAATTGACTGAGATATCGGTGGACATAGGTACATAAAACAAAATTACATACAGCCGAACATAGAACCTCCTCCTTTTCGAAGTCGGTTATGAATCCTATTCTTATTAGCAAAAAATAAACTACTACCCACATTCTATACAAACAAACGATTTGATTTTTTAGCTACAAAATTGAAATTAACGGATATAATTTCTTACCTGCAACATTTTCCAAGCTTTGTTCTTGCTGGTTATGTTATCTTGTAACAACTGCTGCGGCGGTATCACACCCTGCACCCTGCCTGCCTCTTTGTACAACAAGCTGGAGCATAGCGCTAGCTTCAACGGAACGGTCGATGCTTCATAACCGACAGAGCTCGGTAACGCTCGGCAATAGTCGGCTGTCTTCGTGGAACGTTACGATCTAAAAAAACAAATAAATAAGTTGATTTATGTTCTATGAATATTATATGCGGTTTAGTGGGAAGGTAAATGTCGTAAGGAGATACTGTGTTATACTAGACTAGTTACTGACGGCGGCTTCGCCCACGTGGCAATAAGTTCCTCTATACAAACTTTTGAACCCCGTTTTATCCCCGGAAGAAGAGAATTTTCGAATAACTTCTCTTAGTGCTCATCTACGTCATAAAAGAAAACCTATAGCAACATTTCACGCTCCTAGTCCCTGCACTCTCACAGCCGAAATAACTGATAATTCAAGAATATTTCAAAACCAAAATGAATCAAATTGGTCCAGCCGATTATGTCGCTGAAACTCGTCAACGGCTTGACCAATTTGGCTAATTTTATATATTTTGGTTTTGAAATTCTCGTAAAAGTTCAGGAAAGGTTTAAACAGTGAGAAAATTATATTTATTAGGTGGTACGAAGTTTGTCGCAGCTAGCGCTCAGAACAACGCTTTCTTTGTCAAAGTAGAAAGAACACTTTTTTAAAATGGCGACACGATTGAACACAATTCACATTCAGGCCGCGGGCGAGGCCCAACGTCGCCCACGACTAGATGCCATCATCACCATCCCGCCTGATGGTAAGCAGTGATACTATCGTTGAAGGTTAGACGCACCAGTTTATTCTTTGAATACCATCATTAGATACACAATAGAAAGACAATAGATGTGCGAACGCCTTCGTTCACTTAGGGATTAAGTAATTACATGCCATTACATCTCTAAATGTCTAAATATTTTCTGAAAATTCGATGACATATCCGCACTGGGCCAGCGTGGTTATGACCCATTCTCTTTACTAGAGAGAAGGCCTGTGCCCTAGCAGTAGAAACATTAAAAATGGCTGATGATGATTATGAAACATCTCATATTGAACAGCGTCACAGATTTAAATAACTTACCCATAATAACTTCAATATTTCGAAGTCTTTACACTGATGACTAACTTTCAACAAGAACTGAATTAAAAATAAAATGTCTGCCAGTGTTCGCTGCGCTGGTATATGAATGTGTGGCAGCGGGGATGGAAGAGTGGCAACATGACGCGACTGTGGAACAATACAACTACCTTCAGAAATACAATGTTGTGCACAACTACCCTCAAAAACAATATAAATAGTGTAATGCCCGTACCAGACATGTGTGTTATTATAAACTTTTATAATACTGTCATTATCAGCCTTCAATGTTCCCCCTGCTGGGACACAGGCCTCTTCTCTAGGAGAGGGAATGGGCCATAGTCCACCACGCGGGCCCAGTGCGGATTGGTGGATTTCACATGTTTTCGAATTTGTCGTTCTAGGACATACCGCTTTCCTCACGATGTTTTCCTTCACCGTTTTAAGAGTTATTATCTATACTAATATTATAAAGCTGAAGAGTTTGTTTGTTTGTTTGTTTGTTTGAACGCGCTAATCTCAGGAACTACTGGTTCGAATTGAAAAATTCTTTTTGCGTTGAATAGACCATTTATCGAGGAAGGCTTTAGGCTATATAACATCACGCTGCGACTTATAGGAGCGAAGAAATAATGGAAAATGTGGAAGAAACGGGGAAAAATATTCATCTTTGAGGGCTTTCGTTGCGTGCGCTGCGAAAACGGTTCAAGATAACAAAAAAATATGTATAAAGGAATTATTCCGCTTAAAATGATCTAAAAAAATGTCCGCGACAGTATATGTCTATCTTTTAAGATTAACTCACTAGAACCGTTTTTATGGGAATCAAATTTGGCCGAAATTAATGCATTATTACCAATTATTTGGTAGAGTTGTATCAACATAGTAATATTAAACTTTATCCAAATAAATGTGTTGTTGATTCAGAGTATGTAATTGTGAACAGAATTGTCTTTGACATCACTTATTTTCAATGAACATCTTAGAAGATATTACAATTTTAAAATAACTCCGATATAAAATTCACACGCGCCGCATGATGTTAACATGACGCTGCGCCTGGCCGGCGGGCGACGATAGGGGTTGCTTGCGGGCGACGCGGAGGGGTTTTTTATGGTAGGTAAAAATCATCCAATGACGAATCCCGCTCTTGGGCGGAGCGGGAAACAGTGTCAAACTCTTACTGACTAAACAACCTACCCCGTTCCTCCCTTGCCTTATTCCCAGAGTCCCGGTATAACGCTTTCGCACCAACCCTCGGCTGCAGGAGGCTTCGACCCTGAAGGGCCCCATAGTTTGCTGACAACACCTTGAGGCGCGCAAGGAGCAGTGCGCGCCGTCGACGACTTCGTCTCGGTCTGGACTGTTACCAGACAACCGGACGGCGAGCTACCCATTGCTCACCGTCCGCAAGCCAGCGTCTACGGTGGCCGGATATCGGCGAGATCGCGGCGGCGTCGGCTACGGCGAGGAAGATGTTGCCCTTGCCTTATGCGGTAGGCCTTCTCCTTTACAAGCATTACTACTTCGCAGAAGGAGGCGACCGCTTGCCATTCTTCTTTGCTGCGGACCATGGCCTGAACCAAGGCCCGGCGCGAGAAGTCGCCGCCGCCGATCACCCCCACGAGGACACGGCGATGCTCTTCTCAAGCGGGGCACACCTCCACCGTGTCCTCCGGGCTGGCCTCTCAGTGGCGACACCCGGGCGTCTCTTCCGCATGAATCCGGCGCAGGAATCTCCTGAACTTCCCGTGTCCGGTGAGAACCTGCGTCATGCGGAAGGTGAGGACGCCGTAATCTCTATCCAACTACGCTTCAAAGAGGGGACTTACCGCCGAGATTATGGGGTGCCCAAGGGGGTGTGTAGTTCTATGAAATACTTTTAGATAATTATGTTCTTTTAAAAACCAAATTGTCTAAAATAATAACAGAAATTGACACGGGCAAAGTCGTGGGTAACTACTATAATTTATAAAGCTGAGGTTGTTTGCAAAAATAAATATGATGCCCAAAATAACTATTCCACGCGGACGAAGTCGCGGGCACAGCTAGTACAATATACTTATAAAAATCTGAAGAACAATTAACAAACGATTGAAATTCTAACTTTATAATCTACATCTACACTAATATAATAAAGAGGTAAAGTTCGTTTTTTTTTGTTTGTAGGAGGTAATCTCTGGAACTACTGGTCCGATTGGAAAAAAATTAGCAACAATAGAAAGCTTTCCTCACGATGTTTTCCTTCACCGTTTTAAGAGTTATTATACAATATACTTATAAAAATCTGAAGAACAATTAACAAACGATTGAAATTCTAACTTTATAATCTACATCTACACTAATATAATAAAGAGGTAAAGTTCGTTTTTTTTTGTTTGTAGGAGGTAATCTCTGGAACTACTGGTCCGATTGGAAAAAAATTAGCAACAATAGAAAGCTACTTTACTTCTGAGTGACATAGGCTATATTTTATGTACGCGGGCGAAGCCGCTGACAAAAGCTAGTGTAGTTACAAAAGGTAACAAATAAATTGACTCGAGGTGTTATGGTGGGAGAAGCTCCCAGACATACATATCCATATTTTTTTATCGTTATGAGCGACCAACCCAAGGTACATTTTATACAACCGCTCTTACGTGATTGTGATGTTATTACATCTCTTTTTTCAGATATTTTAGATACACATACCTTGTGGATATTATCTAGGCTTCTTTAGAAATCAAATCATAAATTTGTGTAAGAGTAATTCAGTAACGACCTCTGAAAATCTACCTTTGAGTCTCCGTAATGTACAGTACCCGGCAATAAATATTGCACATCGACCTTTGGAAAGAGACAATCGGCTAATGGTCGGCGGTGATTGGTGAACAACGACTGACAAACGTCGTTGTTCACCAATCACTTTGAACAACGACTGACAAACGTCACATAGGTAGTATGCGACGGAGATAACGCTCTACGAAGCCGAAATTAGCCGATTGTCTCTTTCCAAAGGTCGATGTGCAATATTTATTGCCGGGTACTGTACTTCAATATTAAAAATATAAAAAAGTACTTCTTATAGAAGCCTTGCGCATTTAATCGGAAAATCAAAAATCCTGGAACAAGTTTTTTGAAACATTCGAGTAAATCGTAGAATAACTGAATGCCTACAGGGTTTTAAGGTATTATCTCTCTTTTTTCGCATTAGTCTTGTATCAAACATCACTTTGAATTGCATTGAATGAAGCAACAAGCTTTTAAACCATGCGCGACGTTGACGATAGGCGAGTGAGGAAGGCCCACCTCAACATAGAAGTTTGATTTTTTCACAGCTTCAAGGGACCGCAGACTTGAGAATATGGTTTAAATTTCAACTCGATACACACGTTCCCGAGATAAACGTTAACTAAAGTTAAACGTTAAAAACTAAAGAGATGAAACGCGTATCCAAAGTTTGTGCGAAAACCCAATTTTTAAGCGGGTGAAGCCACTGGCAGAACGCTAATCTAGTATAAACTGACGAAAAAAATGACATTTAAAAATGTTTTTTTTTTTTATCCGTTTGTAAAATAAATATTATTTATATAGTATATATTTATATAGTATTTATATATACTAAAACCCAGTGAGCCAGAGTGAGGCTTTTTGATTAGCTTTTTATTACGTGAAGTTACTTCATTCAACCTTCACAGAAGCTCCTAGTTGCGAAGTCGGTTAAATATAAAACATCCCAATGTGTAACACCGGCATTACAATTTATAAACGTTACCGGAAGTGGACGCGACGTTGTCAGATCTATAAGAATGTTCTAGAAACAGAATTTTCTAAAACAATAAACAGGAAGTTACGAAACACGAAATAAAGCGTCCTAAACACGATCAAATCGTTTGTCAAATTATTTGACAGTTTTGTTGACGCGTTTATTTTGTCATGTTTGATGAAAATGGTAATTGAAGTTGTGTTTGACAAACAAGTTTGAACGTAAATGGTATTGTTAAAACCAATATACCAGTTGTCTTTGTCATGGAGGATGCTACGCTACGTCTAACATAGTAGAAAGTAATAGGTTGATTAGCATTAGGGACTAAATATTAACTTATGATCGCTTAAGCTATTGTATGATGAAAACGAGAAGTTGACAAACATCTTTGTCAAACAAAATTTATCCTCATGGGGCGCTTAAAAGAGACGATGACAAATCGCGCTCTTGGGTAGAGCGAGAAACAGTGTCAGACTCTTACTGACTAAACACCCTACAACGTTCCTTCTCTGCCCTTTGCACTAGGGCCAAGCCTTACTTTCAGAAAGAGACCGGCTTTGCTGACAACTCCTTGAAAGAGACGACGTTATAACTGCGTGTTTTAAGCTTGTAAGTGTAGGTAGGTGTGTAACAACTAGCAAGTGACATAGGAACAGGAACTCTTCAATGACAGGTGTATTCGAGGATACTTTACAAGATTTATTTAGAAAGATTACAATTTTATACGAGAGCCTGTTGTTCATGAACGAGTTTTTGTCGCAAGTCATTTTACGGGCATGGAAACGGTGCAAACGACGTTCTGGTTCCACGTCCGCAAAAACTCTCAATATAGATGCTAGATGGTGCCATGGAGCTGCCATAACTTCGACCGAAGTCTATAGGTGGCGCTGGTTGTTTCAACAGTGGCCTCCTCTGTCACTCCTCCGTCCTGTGGTCGTCCAGTGTCAGCCTGATATCGTCATTTTATCAATACGACAAAAGAGAGACATTTATTTATTTATTAAATACTTTATTATTCACCAAAATACAGATAAACTAAAAATAAAACACATTTATACAATGGGCAGCCTTATCCCATTCTGCGATCTCTTCCAGGCAACCTGGAATAGTCATCAATTCTAAAAGACGTCTACTGCCGGACATAGACCTCCCCCAAACGTAGCCACAACGACCGGTCCCGTGCGTCTCGCATCCAATGAATTCCAGCAACCTGGAAAAGTACACGAGACAATCTACGTACAAAGTGCGCTCGAGCAACGCACACATAGACACAGCTCACAGACACGATATCTCACGCGCGCTCAAACCAGTGCAAATGTGTGTTGCTGAGTTTTTATCGGACAATTTTTCGCAAACGGCCTCAAATTTTTGATTATGGTGTTACTTTTTATGGAATTGTCTATGACCTGGAATTTTAATGTATTTTTTCTATTTTTTAATGTGTAAAAATTCTATTATATAATGACAATTTAAATTATTGACAATTATATTTATAGATTTATATAATGTAATAATTAAGTTCATATTTTTGGTGAATTTTATTATTTTATTTAATGAGAATTACTTTTATTTCACTAATTTAATGTATAAGAATTTATAATTTTGTTACAATTTTATTTAATGATAATTATGATTAATGTTTGCATGCCGAATGGTGAAATATGGCAGAACTCTGATACACTTACTACTACCTAATTTTGTATACCCATATTTGCAAATAAATGCTATTCTATTCTATTCTATTCTATTCTATTGAATAATGTTGCTTGGGAAAAAATCAAACATTCATTTTCCCTTTAATGTTCGATTGCAGAATTGAAAAAAAGAGAAATTCTAAGAAAATCGCATACAAGACTGAGACATACGAAAACCATTGTAGGAGGGCTTCCTTCTACAGTTTCACAAATTGAGTACGCGAACCCATTTTCAAATCCGCTAAGTTTGCGAATGAATGTCTGACGGCTCTTCACATGCGTGCAAACATTCGGTGACCCTAAGTCCTACTGTCACAGACGCGTAGCTTCATAGACGCGTATTCATCATTATACGCTTGGTATACGCCTGAGTGAAGCTTACATACAGAACTATGACCTGCTGTCTACAGACGCGCGGTTCCATAGACGTGACACGACGCCGCGACGTGGCCGCCTCGTCAACAGTTTCATAGTTCAGTACGGTCGCTTCACGCAGGCGTACACCAAGCGTGTGATGACGAATACGCGTCCGTGTGTGGTGAGACGATGCGATTTGGCTTTAAGTCAATGCAAAAAAGAATAGGTATAAAATATGTTTTCTACACTAATATAATAAAGAGGTAAAGTTTGTTTTTTTGTTTGTAGGAGGTAATCTCTGGAACTACTGGTCCGATTGGAAAAATTTTGCAACAATAGAAAGCTGCTTTACTCGTGAGTGACATAGGCTATATTTTATGTACGCGGGCGAAGCCGCTGACAAAAGCTTGTATAAAATAAAAGAACAGGTTTCTCAAATGTCGCGTTTTATTTTATATTATAGTTTCACACATGATTATAATTATTAGGTTTTATATTACAAAAAAAAAATGTTAAAACAAGTTGAATAGTTAAATATTAAAATATATCTACAAAAAAAAAACAAAATACAAAAAAATAATTGAAAAAATACAAAACATAATTTTAAAAAACATCAAACATTAAAAAATAAAAAACCAAACATTGAAAACCATAAAAGAAAATTAACTTAAAATATAAAACAAAACATTGCAAAGAATACAAAACATTGCATTTGTGTTTTATAAATGACGATATAATATAGAAGTATAAAAGTGTAAGCTGTTTATGTGGAATGAAATCACAGGAACTTGTATGATACCCGTCGAACATCGATATAGGAATAGAGGTATTGGGATGTGAATAATATCAAGAGACAGCAATACACCTAGCAATTAAGTCTATGAATATAAATATGTGTAACTTTCTTTAGAAAGCTCCAAAAAGACCCAGCACAGACGCGACGCGACGACTTATCACTGACGAAAAAAATCGGGGTTATTATGAAAGACATCTTTGAAAGCTATTATTATTTATGCGCCCTTTGTGTTTGGGGGGGGAGACTCATACAAAGTCCCTAGTCCCCGGGTCGACGGGCCCGAAGGTGTGAGGTGACTACCTACTGGTAAGCCCTAAACTTGTAGTAGATCGCCAGTCTTATTGTCCGAACTGGCCCTACCATCAGCTATCGGGCACCACCACACAACCGACACCGGGTCTGTAACTGAAAGAGAGCTCGGAGGATTAGGTTTAACTAGAACATTTGTTAAACCGATGCCGAAGAGCGCTTCTTTAATGACGGCAGTGAATAGAACCTCAGATAGGAGCAACATCCCCTCTGGTAGGCGGAAGAAGGCAAGAACAGGGGAGATAATACTCTAAAAGACAAACTGTAAACCTTGGAAATTGTTTGGACGTCACATACATAACGACATTTGTGATTATGATGAGCTACAGATTTCAGGCTAACGACAAAAACTTCACCATGTTCAACGAGAGGGTGATTAGAGGGATGCAGCTGTTTGGGCTGGTGCTCATCGGAGAGCACGAAAGAGGTCACTGTGGGACAATAGGTTCACTAACAGTCGACCATTACTTGTATTTTAACATTTCGACTACCGTAATTAGAGACATAATAGAAAGACAATAGGTGTGCGAACTCCGGCGTTCGCGTGGGGTTCAAGACTTTAACTCTATGAGGCCAGTATGCAATAATCATGCGTTTAATGTACTATTTTGAATACCTGTATACGTATAGGGTATAAATAAATAGTAACTATTTTTAATAAAAATAGTGAAAATCAGATAAGCTCTTCAGGCACTGTGGGGAATGTTATCAGTCAACGATGTCCAGTGATGATTCACTACATACAGGTGGTGAAAATTACAGAGACTCCTATAGCTTCCAGAAACAACGTAAACACAAAAGATTCCTGAGGTAGTGGCGTTGCGTTGGCAACGAGCCCACGCAGCGCCACTGATATTTCAAATTGACTTGACATTGTTCTTCTCAATGAACCAGATTGTGCACCTGCTGCGGTACAACAAACAACCACAATGCGGGACAGAATGCTTGGAGAATCAAACCTAATTCTCCAAGCACTCTTTTAGCCACACTCTTGGTTTCGTTTGGGGTGTCTATCCTTTCGCGCCAGACCCTGGTAGGGCCCGATCGCAACGAAAAATGGAGGAAATGATTGCCTTGTGCGAAAGTACAGTAGATTGTACGCATGCTTAGTGAGTTCTCTCAGGCGTGTGTCTGTGACTTCCACGAAATTTTTATTAGTTCAAAATTATTCAAGCGGCCCTTGGACCAACTTAGATTTCAGTACAATAACAGCTTCAGAATGCTTGAAGGGCTGCCACGCTCTTGTAGTGCCTCAGCCGTGTTCGCTCAGGCGCGTGTTCTTGACTTGCACGAATTGATAGCGGCTCAAGAACCTTCTGCATGGACAGTACAATAACACTCAAAATGCTATCTGATATGTTCGTCGCTGTTTGAACGAACGCAGATAAGCTCTTCAAACACTGTGATGATTCACTACATGCTGGTGTTACAAAATTACAGAGGCCTCCGTTAGCTTGCAGAAACATTGCAAACACAAAATATTCCTGAGGCAGTGACTTTGCGTGGGCAATGAGGTCCCATGCAACCCCAGGGCAATAAACGTGCCGACTGCCAGTTCAAAATAACCCTGATTACGATAGAATGAAAAATGGGATGGGGGTCTCTTGTCTAATTGGAACCGAAGGTATCGGTCACGGGTAACAGTCGTGGTGACCATAGATATGTCTACTGTTTGATATATCTATGGTGGCGACGAACACCTTCTTCCTGGATGCCAACAGGGTGTCATCATGGTGTGGAGCATTCGAAAAATGACGATGGACAGCATCGGCAGAAAAGTTCATAAGTGCGGCTTAATTGAATATCATATTTTAAAAAAAACTTTTATTTCAGACAAAACAGTCCATAAATGTTGTTAGTAACAAGAATTTAACTTATAACTAATGTTAGTAAATGTATGAATAATAATAATAAGAGTCTAAAAAAACCATCTACTCCTGTACAGTAAGCTCACCAGTCTCGCAATACATGGAGTTCAGTGAATCTGCTGAGCAGAACAATATCAGTATATTAACCCTGCTTCTGGTGCTAGCTCTCACTGCAGAACTGGTCGTGTCTATCGGCAGAGTTCAAGAGTTCCTGTCTCTACAGGACTAGATCGGACGGGGCCGTCCAACTTGTCGACGAAGACCGACTTGACAGCCGACGTGGGCGTCACCGCTCTCCTAACATTGAAAATCTGATGGATTGCTTCCTGACCCAGCCTTAGATTTACAACTCAAAAAGTTGGACGGAGAACTCCAAATTTATGTCAACTAAAGAATATCTCTATGAAATGGCAAACTATGTTCGTTTTGAATCGTGTCCAAGTGATGATGTGTGTCGAATGTTTTTAGGATTATCTGCTCTAAAACCTGTGATTGGCCACATTAATTAATTTTAACTCCTTGTCTCACCTACGTGACCTTTACCTGTGGTGAACAAAAAGAGCCCAGGCCACCTGTCACGCGGTCAGGTTGGTACGGGCGAAATGAAAATGCGGTTCTGTGATAGATGATGTTAATTGTATCCTCGTGTATTCCGAATAAGAAGAAGGGGCGAGACGCCAGATACAAATGCTTTTATATTACTGATAATCGTTTGACCCTAGCGACATCTGAAGCAGTATATTTAAATTAGGTAGTGTAATTAGGTACGGTGTCGCCGGCGCACACCTAACGTAGCACCATAAGCAAGCCATTTAGTACACCGTTCGGTGACTAGATGGCGCTGTCTCAGACACCACCCCTGCCCCTGTTGACTGATGTGTCCAAAGTGTGTTGATCGCAAATCAACTACACCAACGCCCGATTCTGCCAGCAGGGTATCCATGTACAAGTTGCGACAGTTCATGACTATCGGGCCTAACACGCGCCCTCCTTGAAAGGAGCATAACTTTTTACACTTACTCCCCTCAGGAGGACACGCCGACCTGGGAAGTCATAGGGCGTGTTCCGAAGGAAATCCTGACAGAAGACATCAAGTCCAATCTCCTGGCCCAGGGTATTCTATGCAAGCCGTACACCACCTACATAAGGTGAGAGGCAGAGAGGAGTATGACATGGTACTCTTCATTTGCGATCCTACCAAGGGGCACCACCCGATTTTCAAGTTAAAATCAGACTATCCATTCTCTGGTGTCTCAATCGAGAAGCCCTTCAGGCAAGTGAGCACTCAGCCAGTGAGTGAGCACAGCACGACGCTTCAGTTGTCGAGGGTACCGCACCTCCTGTCATCAGCGATGAACAAGGAGTCATCGACATGGAGAAGGTTTTCGACCGCGTGTGGCACGAGGGGTTAGTCTACAAACTAGCTACCTCTACTACTCTACGCGTCCCGTCGCATCATCAAGGTGGTCCAAGCTTTTCCGTATAACAGATGTTTCAGAGTGGGGCAGTGGATGATATTTTTTTTCCGTAACGGAATAACGTCGAAAACGTAGTACGTCTTCAAGGAAAATCTACAGTTTCGTGGTCCTTAACAGGAGACCTTACGGTACCAAATATGACAACGAAGTAGAGGGGATGTTGCCCCGGCACACCTGTCGAAGCCCTGCAGGGCTTGGGCGTCAATTGGAGTCGGGAGCTCAGTAGTTGTTACCGGGGTATCCTAATCAAACTTAATTCTCCAAGCACTCTTTCAGCCACACTCTTGGTGTCGGTCGGGGTACTTATCCTTTCGCGCCAGGTCCTGGTAGGGCCCCATTGCGTCATAAGACCAATAAGATCGAGGCGCGAAGCAAGTGCTCGTCATTTCTGACTCTACCGAAAGGCATTTTTTTTTATGATAGGTGAAAATCATCCAATGACGAAACCCGCTCTTGGGCGGAGCGGGAGACCAGTGTCAGACTCTTACTGACTAAAAAACCTACCCCGTACCTTCCTTGCCCTATTCCTGGAGTCGAGGTAACAGTTTTCCACCACCCTCTAGGCTCCAGGAGGCTTCGACCCTGAAGGGCCCCTGCAGTTTGCTGACAACTTCTTGAGGCGCGCGGGAACGGTGCGCGCCGTTGACGACTTGGACTCGGTCTTACCAGACGACCGGACGGCGAGCTACCCATTGCTCACCGTCCGCGAGCCAGTGTCTACGGTGGCCGGATATCGGCAGGATCGCGGCGGCGACGGCTACGGCGAGGGCGCTGTTGCCTTTGCCTTATGCGGTCGGCCTCCTCCTTTACGAGCATTACTGCTTCGCAGAAGGAGGCGACCGCCTGCCATTTCTCTTCGCTGCGGACCATGGCCTGAACCAGGGCCCGGCGCGAGAGGTCGCCGCCGCCGATCACCTCCACGAGGACACGGCGATGCTCTTCCCAAGCAGGGCACACCTCCACCGTGTGCTCCAAGCCCTGCAGGGCTTGGCCGTCAATTGCAGTCGGGAGCTAAGTAGTGGCTACCGGGCTATCCTAATCAAACCTAATTCTCCAAGCACTCTTTCAGCCATACTCTTGGTGTCGGTTAGGGTGTCTATCTTATCGTGCCAGACCCTGGTAGGGCCCTATTGCACCATAAGACCAATATGATCGAGGCACAAAGCAAGTGCTCGTCATTTCTGACTCTACCGAAAGGTGTCATCCAATCTTCAAAGTCAAATTGCTGAGCTCCTTTTTCGTCATCTCAATTGAGAAACCTTCAGATCCACCCTACTTCATGCCACCACTACCACTACCAATATACGGGCACTCGCAAAGGAATTGTTACCGCAACACCAAGATGCATTAAGTGTCACCGGTGTAAAAGAAGAGCTCTTGCTGCAGAAAATATGAAAACGGACCTCGTCAGTCTAACTCTGACGAGACAAAAGATCTCTGAGACTGGTGGTCCACATAGCTCCTACATGGAGCATGGATGAAAAAAATGATGATAGATGAACAAATCGAAGATATGATTGCCTTGTGCGAAAGTACAGTAGATTGTACGCATGCTTAGTGAGTTAACTGAAAACTGAACACAACAGTTTCAAAATAATTTTACATCTACCGCGCGTTTGTGTTACCTCTGAGAGGTTCTCTCAGGCGTGTGTCTGTGACTTCCACGAAATGCGATAAGACTGCCCATTGTACACTTAGTTTTTATACCTATTTGTATATCCTGATCACATTGAGATATACCTATTTGTATATCCTGATCACATTGAGGATAAAGCTTATAATAAATAAATAAATGATTATTAGTTCAAAATTATTCAAGCGGCCCATGGACCAACTTGGGCTCCAATACAATAACAGCTTCAGAATGCTTGTAGGGCTGCCACGCTCTTGTGGTGCCTCAGCCGTGTTCGCTCAGGCGCGTGTTCTTGACTTGCATGTAATTATTAGAAGAAAGACGGCGTTGCTGTCAGAAAGAACGCGACAAAGTTCTGCTGATATTCTGGGGATGTTATCGGACACATTTAATTCTCCCACGATGATTCACTTCAAGCAGGTGTTAAAAATTAAATTGTCAAGTATTTATTTATGGACGTTATAATGTGATAGCGCCTAAATGCCTGATTGTGCCCGGAACTAAGCATGCGCAATTATACCCACTTACAGATGAGGCGTACATCCTGGACAACCTGGTCGCCTACACAATATAAATGATCTGGAAGGCCAGGGCCAGGGGCCAGAAAATCGGGGTCCTTGAGGACGCTCAAGGACCCCGATTTCCTCGCCAAGCTGATGATGAGCTACAGGTTCAAGGCTAACAACAAAAACTTTACCACGTTCAACGAGAGGGTGAATAGAGGGATGCAGCTGAGGTGTAAATCTGAGACGAACCCGAACCACATGAACCAGAACCCACTGCACATGCCCAACATGTGGACACTGTGATCCATATAGGGCTACGCTGTCAGATCGCGCGAAAGGACGAGGAGTCGGGAGCTAGGTTTTATTTTTGAATGAAAATTAAAATTAATCAATTAAGATTAATTAATTAACTCCGTTATTATTATAGTCATATTATTATGTCCTATGTCAACTGGCAAACGGATCTGCAAAAAATTAGTAAAAACCGAATTCATGAGTAAAATTGTTTTTTTTCTAACTTATTTTTGTAACTTATTTTGTTTTTTTGTAAATATGAATAAAAGGGTTTTAAAATTATTTTTTATTATTATTATAGTCACCGATGTCCAGTGATGATTCACTACATGCAGGTGTTACAAAATTACAGAGGACTCCGTTAGCTTCCAGAAATAACGCAAACACAAAAGATTCCTGAGGCAGTGGTGTTACGTGGGCAATGAGGGCCCACGCAGCGCCACTGATATTGCAAATTGATTTGACATTATCCTTCTCAATGAACCAGATTCAGCACCTGCTGCGGCACAACATACAACTATGCTTTGTTCAGCTGGGCGCAGAAGCTGCAATCAGCGAAAAATATATAAAAAAAGTAAGAAATATCTCCAACGAGAACAGATCTCTGAGGCAGTCAAGTGGTGTTGCCCTGACATTGAGCACTTACGCAGTACCAATATTAAGTCCGAACAAAAATTAAAAGGGAAAGATTGCCTAACGCGAAATTATTGTACAGGGCGCCCATTTTTTTTTATTAGAGTTCTCTGGTCAACCTATGAGGATGTCAGCTGCTTAAGCAGCTGAGCTGAGCTGGCTGAGTTAACCGGTCTTGCCTCGATTCTAAAATCAAAGCCCACCATTACGTTGTGTAATATATGTCACCCTTAGGGGTTCGGCAGTTAATTCAAATCGGGAGCTAGGTTTTGGCCTTGGGGGATCTCCTAGTCAAACCTAATCCTCCGAATTTGCACGGTCTCCTTAAACCAGGCTCGAGGGAGGTCAAGCAGAGGATCTGGTTCACCGAAAATCGACACCCAGCAACGCATATTCACCTAGGATACAAAAGCCTGATAGACGCAAAAGAACTTAACGCTAACAGCTACGTTGCTGTTAAGATATAATACAGATAGAAGCGGCGGAGACCAGGGCCGGATCGGCCAGTAGTCAGTTTGGAGTAGACGTCTAACAAGTATTCCGTGTGACTGTACTTGATCTACCCACATTTTGCGTTCATTCAAATCGGGCCAACGATTTGTGTTGTCGACGGTGCAAATGTCGGTTTGTACCGGTGCGTGGGCAATGAGGGCCCATGCAGCGCCACTGATGTTTCAAATTGACTTGACATTGTCCTTCCCTATGGACCAGGTTCTGCACCTGCTGCGGCAGGAGTTGTCTGTCGTTTACAGGTTTACGGCAACTTGATATTTGACAGACGTATTCTTATGAAGACAAAACTTAAAATAGAAGAAAAATGGTCATATAATGAAAGACAATCTTTTCCTCTATAATATTGGTCTTCTGACTGCTTCACAAGGAGGGCAGTAAAAAAGCAGTACGAAAGACGCCGACATGATCCTTATCGTATGTGACCGTACTGAAAAGCATCATGCGATTTTCAATATAAAGTCGGTACGCCCCGTCACGGCATCTGGTTACACTCTGCGCTCGACGCTCGCCCCGAACGGTCGTGCCGCTACGCGCCCCACGCCCGCTCCGTGCCCGTGTCTGTATCCCGTCTCGCCGCCGCTCCAGCCGTGACGTCATCAGTGGTCGCCGACCGCATCACCGATCCGAAGCCGCCTTTTTCAAGGCAGCGGACGATTATTTTTCTGTTACGAAAAATAAGTCACTAAACAGTGCCCCTTCAGGGAAAAGCCACAGTTTCGTGGTCCTTGGTTGAAACCTTACGGTGCCAACGACGCCAAGGGGGTGTTGACCCGCTACACCCGCCGAACCCCTTCAGGGCTAGGCAGTCAATTGGAGTCGGGAGCTAGGTTTTGGCCTTGGGGGAGCTCCTAGTCAAACCTAAACTCCGAGTTCTCTTCCAGCAACACACCTGGTGTCGGTTGGGGTGTCTATCCCTTCGCACCAGACCCTGGTAGGGCCCGATCGCACATTAAGATTGGCGATCGGATACAAGCTTAGGGCTCACCAATAGGTACTCACCTCCCAGCCTACACAAACCCTGCTGGGAGGGTCGCACACCCCCGGGCCTGTCCACCCGGGGACGTAGGTTTCCAATAGGAACCCCCCCTAAAATTAATGGTAAGAGGAATATAATTCCTTAAAACCATGGTGGAAAGAGTTTCTCGCCAAATATGGCGGGAAACTCGCCTCGTTTTATCCCCCGACCCCGGCAACCGTCGCTGACTTCAGCGACGTTCTTTCGCCGGAGTCCCCTCCCCCTGCCGAGAAAGGCACCCCGGGGCCATCGATGCCTAGCATCGATTTATGCCATGAGCCTGCCCCCTTGCCGGCAGCTGCCCAGCGGCCCTCCGCCGCTCTAACCCTCTCCGAGGCGATGGACACTTCAGTCCCACCAGCCTCGGACGTCGACTCTTCCACCTCCGCCTCCGACTCTTCCTCCTCAGAGGACGACTTCCAAGTCGTCCTAGGAGGAAAAAGGAAGGCGAAGAAGACGAAGGCAGGTAAGGCCAAGAAAACGGCCGACACCACCCCCAATGCCTTGACCCCCGCCACGCCCGCGCCCGCTCTCGCAGCTTCCCCAAGCCGCCCCACCCCCGCTTCTGCGCCCAAGAAGCAGCGCCCCCCCCCTCCCCTGTACATACAGGAGAAATCAAAATGGACCGACGTGTCCAAAATGTGCGTGGATCGCAAGATCCACTACACAAACGCCAGGTCTTGCCAACAAGGCATCAAGGTCCAAACAGCAACGGCTCAGGACTACCGGGACCTGACCCGAGCCCTTAAGGAAAGGTGTGTCTCCTTCCACACCTACTCTCTCCCGGAGGAAACTCCGACCCGCGTAGTCATTCGGCGGGTCCCTAAAGAAATCCCCGTCTCCGAGGTCATGTCAGACCTCATCTCCCAGGGAGTGCCGGTGCAAGCAGTGCACCGCCTCCACAAAGCTCGGGGCAGAGAAGAGTACGACATGGTACTCGTCATCTGTGACCCCACAGAGGGTCATCACCCCATCTTTCGCATAAAATCGGTATGCTCACTATCGGGCATATCGATAGAAAAGCCCTTCCGCCCCACACTAGTCGGACAGTGCCATCGCTGCCAACTATACGGGCATTCTCAGCGTAACTGTTACGCAACACCCAGATGCGTCAAGTGTCTGGGTTCCCACGGCACAGCCGACTGCCGCGACTGCTTTGGGGCGAGAAAGACCGCACGCTGTGCACTGAGCCACCCAGCTGTGTGCTATGCGGGCAGGCCGGACATCCGGCAAATTACCGGGGCTGCCCTAGAGCCCCCAAAATCCCCGCCAAACTGGCCAAGCGCACCGCCGCCCGCCAGTTGAGAGGCCCCGGCAAGCATCCCGGCCCCCAAACTCCCCGAACGTCTTGCCCCCCAGAGGCCCTCTCCTTGGAACATGCTCCAACACCAGAGAGCCTTCCCCGCTCTGGCGACGACCCCTAATCAGGTCCCAGCCTTGATGGCCTCGCCCATCCCTGCCCCACCTTCCGTCCCTGTGGCCCCTGCCACTGCAGCCCCCAAGGTTGCGCCCAAACGCCTAGCTGCCCCGACAACTAAGCAAGCGCAACCTAGCGACTGTGGCAGCGAGGACCCAGTAGGGCTCATAATTCTGGAGAATTACTCCATTTTTATGACCTCGGAGGCCAGAGCTCTGTCAGCAGAGCTTAGTGCCGCCAAGCGCGCCGGCAAGCTGGATAACAGCGTGCGCGCCAGTCTGTTACGGAAATACGACTCAGTCGTACGGGAACTCGACCTTCTCCCATGCCTTAACCGTAATGGATAAGCAAACGGGAATATGCACCCATAAACCCAGATCCCTAATTATAGGGTTCTATAGGGTCAATGCCAATGGCATTGGCAACCAGCGTGATGAGGTCGCCGCCTTCCTCCGCGATCACCAGCTGGATATTCTACTGGTCCAGGAGACCCTCCTTAAGCCCCACCGCAAAGATCCTAAAATTGCCAACTATCGCATAGTTCGCAACGATAGGACCCGCTGTCACCGTGGTGGCACCTTAATCTATTACAGGAAGGAGCTCCATTGCATCCCCCTGACCCCACCCGCACCCCAATCTCTATTGGAATACTCGGCCTGCAGACTAGGTATGACTGGTCATCAAACGATCACCGTCATATCCGCCTACTGCCCTCCGGTCAACTCTTCGTCGCAAGGAGCAGATGACCCCATCGCTTTCTCTAGCGACCTCACTACCCTATTCGGTCTGAGCGACTCCGTTATACTAGCGGGCGACCTCAACGCCAAACATCCCGCCTGGAACAGTAATACGACCAACCCAAGAGGTAGGGTCCTGTATAACTTAAGCACCCTCAACTTCGACACCATCGCTCCGATGGGTTTTACTCACTTCCCCCATAATCCAAACCATAGCCCAGATGTTCTCGATGTGGCGCTCCTAAAGAATGTAAGCCTCCGCCTACAATCTTTAGAAGCAATACATGAACTCAACTCCGATCACCGCCCGGTGATCATGCACCTAGGCTCCCGCTCGGGTAACCTTGACCCGGGACAGCCTCCTCCTTCCCAATTGATCACTGACTGGAAGAAAGTAAGCGACAGACAAATCTGCCACGTCACCTCAATTGGACACTATCCCCGACCACATAGTCTCTGTCGCAGACACGACGGCGGCGATTGACTCTCTCACCGAGCACGTACAATCTGTCTTGAACGAATGTTCTAGGGAGATTCCAGCGACGGAAGACCGCCGCTGGAAGATCCCGGACGATATACGGGCCCTGATGACTGAGAAGAACGCCGCCATCCGTGCGTACAGCGCCTTTCCCTGCGACGCTAACAAGGCTCACATGCGCAAATTACAGCGTACTGTAAGGAAGCGCATGGTGGAGCTGCGTTCCGCTCGCTGGGACAAGATGCTCAGCGAACTTGAGCCCACCCACCAAGCCTTCTGGCAGCTTCAGAGGAAGCTACGCTCCACTGAAGAGTCCACCATGCCCCCACTCGTCCGACCGGACAAGAGTATCGCGTTCGATAACTCCGAAAAGGCGGAATGCCTGGCCGACAGCCTTGAATCCCAATGCTCGCCCAGCTCTCAACTAGTAGACCAAGCCCACATCGACATGGTGGATGCTGAAGTTGAACGTAGAGCCTCCCTACCTCCCGTTGAAGACCCAGACAATCCCCTAGCCCCCGTCACCCCTGACGAGGTTGCGGAGATCGTCAAAAAGCTTCAACCTCGGAAAGCCCCAGGCGCCGACGGCATCACGAACAGAGTTTGCAAACTCTTCCCCCCCCAATTAATAGTGCTAATGACCGCCATCTTCAATGGCGCATTAAGCAACAACATGTTCCCCCAAGCGTGGAAACAGGCTACTGTCATCGGTATTCCCAAACCTGGCAAACCCAAGTCTGACCCCGCTAGCTACCGTCCCATCAGTCTCCTCAATGTTCTCGGCAAAATCTACGAGAGGCTTATCTACAAGCGACTCAAAGATTACGCTGAAACCAAGGGTCTCATCCCAAACGAGCAATTCGGGTTTCGTACCGAACACTCGTGCATCCACCAAGTCCACCGCATCGTTGAGCACCTAAGCGTTGGCTTCCAGCGCAACACGATGACGGGCGTCTTGTTCTTTGACATAGCGAAAGCATTCGACAAGGTCTGGCACAACGGCTTATTATATAAGCTGTACAAACTCGGCGTGCCAGACCGTCTCGTTCTCATCATGCGAGACTTCCTGTCGAATCGCACCTTTCGCTATCGTATCGAGGGAGCACTCTCCTCCCCCCACACCATACGAGCCGGAGTCCCTCAAGGATCAGTGGTTTCCCCCCTCGCATTCACACTGTTCACCAGCGACATCCCCAAAAGTAAAAAGGCCCAGTTGGCACTATTCGCCGACGACACGGCCATTTACTACACCGGTCGTGACACCAGAGTCATCGCTCAAAATCTCCAAACCTCCGCGAACACCTTGGGTGAGTGGTTCCGGAAATGGAGGATTGAGGTTAACCCTGACAAGAGTCAAGCTGTTCTCTTCACGAAACAGCGTAGGACCGTCCCCCCTCCCCCACCGATCACTATGTACGGCAAGCCTATCCCCTGGGAGAAGCAAGCAAAGTACCTCGGCGTGATCCTTGACCAGCACTTGACCTTCGCCGAACACACAAAGCAGGCCCGCTCGCGTGCCGCTTTCGCTCGAGGAAGGCTCCACTACCTTTTGACTGCCCGCAGCAAACGGTCACTTAAGTGCAAGCTGCGCCTCTACACGGCAGTCATCCGGCCGATAATGACGTACGCGTGCGCCATCTTCGCACACGCTAAACCCCGTCACCTTCACAGGATGCAGACCCTCCAAAACCTGACTCTCCGTAAGATCCTCGACGCCCCTTACTTCGTCCGTAATGAGAATCTACACTTAGATCTCAGAGTCCCCACCATCCAGCAGTTCATGAAACGCCTCTGCAAGCGTTTCTTCGATACCGCTAAAAAACACCGCCACCCCCTGATCGTATCGGCCGCCCGATACGAACCCTCGCGAATCTCCAAGGTCCGCCGCCCAAGGCACACCCTCATCACTCCTGACGACCCCACTACCCTGCTCCAAGAGAGCCGTAGGGAAACCAGTACAATCCGCCGGTACATCTACAAACCGCAGTCCTTCCGTCCTCGCCGTCGAGGCCCGCCGCGACAGTCCCGTAATTGTCCACCCTGACCCTTGCTCGAGCCAGCCCGCGCCGCTGAGCCGTAGTTTTAAAAGATCCCCTAAAAAATCGTATGCTCGATCCAGCCCGTCCCTTGCTGCCCTCCCCCAACGACGCCCTAAGCCGAGGCCCGTACCCCACCTGGGGTGCCCTTAGCGTAGTCGCTTAGTTTTTAAGTAATTAAGCCCTGGCTGGAGGCTTTGATCCTAGTATCGAGGCCGCCACAGGCAAGTCCGGTTAAGCAGCCGACATCCTCATAGGTTGACCTGCTAGAGGCCACACAAAAAAAAAAAAAAAGTCACTGGCATCTCTTCGGAAACCCGACCGGGGCCCCAGTAGGCTTCGGCCCTGCAGTTGAGCCTCTACATTTGCTGACAACTCCTTGAGGTATCCGGGAACAGAGCGCGCCACCGCCAACCTGGCTTGGTTACCTGGGTTGGCTTGGTTGACACTTACTACTTCCGAAACATGCAATTGTGATTTTTTTCTTTGGGACTACGATGTTCAACCACCTTCACAAGGTGACAGGCAAGCTAGAATACGACATGGTCCTTGTCGTATATGATCTCAACGAATCTGATTTTGTTTTCCAACTGGCATCTCGATAGAGTGGTATTAACGACAAATTTTTCACGTAGAAATCGAAGAACTGATCTCCGAGTTACGTGACTCTGAAGGAGAAGCTATAAACCCTGGAAGTTTGTTTAGACGTCACATTCATAACGTCATTTGTCAGCTGCTGATGATGAGCTACAGATTCAAGGCTAACGACAAAAACTTCACCATGTTCAACGAGAGCTTGATGCATGGAAACGATTGCTTTGTGCGAAAGTAGACTGTACGCATGCTTAGTGAGTTAACCGAAAACCGAACACAATAATAGTTTCTCAAATTACTTTTACGTCTACTGCGCGTTTGTGTTACCTTTGAGAGGTTCTCTCAGGCGTGTGTCTGAGACTTTCACGAAATTTTTATTAGTTCAAAATTATTCAAGCGGCCCATGGGCCAACTTAGGTTTTAGTACAATAACAGCTTCAAAATGCTTGTAGGGCTGCCACGCTTTTGTATTGCCTCAGCCATGTTCGCTCAGGCGCGTGTTATTGACTTTCTCGTAATGATTGATCGCGGCTCATAGTACGACTACGACAAAAGCACAATAACAGTAACACTGTGATGATTCACTACATGCAGGTGTTACAAAATTACAGAGGCCTCCGTAAGCTTGTAAAAACAACACTAACACGAAATATTCCTAAATCAGTGGCGTTGCGTGGGCAATGAGGGCCTATGCAGCTCTACTAGTATTTCAAACTGACTTGACACTGTCCTTCCCTATGGACCAGGTTCTGCACCTGCTGCGGCAGGAGTTGTCTGCCGTTTACAGGTTTACGGCAAATTGATATTTGACAGACGTATTCTTATGAAGAAAAAACTTAAAATAGAAGAAAAATGGTCATATAATAAAAGACAATCCTCTGTTGGTCTACTATATTCTGACTACTTCACAAGAAGGGCAGTAAGAAAGACGCCGACATGATCCTTATCGTATGTGACCGGACTGAAAAGTATAATCCGATATTCAAGATAAAGTCGGTATGCCCCGTCTCTTCATAAACCGGACCGGGGCCCCAGTAGGCTTCTGATGAACAAGCTTGGTTACCTGGGTTGACTTGATTGGCAGTTACTACTTCCGAAACATGCAATTGTAATTTTTTTCTTTGTGACTACGATGTTCAACCACCTTCACAAAGCGCAAGGCAGGCTAGAATACGACATGGTCCTTGTCGTATGTGACCTGAACGAATCCGATGTCACTTTCCAACTGGCATCTCGATAGAGTGGTATTAACGACAAATTTTTCACGTAGAAATCGAAGATCTGATCACCGCGCTAAATGACTCGGAAGGAGAAGCTGTAAACCCTGGAAGTTTGTTTGGACGTCACATTCATAACGTCATTTCTCAGCTGATGATGAGCTACAGGTTCAAGGCTAACGACAAAAACTTTACCACGTTCAATGAGAGGGTGAAAAGAGGGGTGCAGCTGTGGTGTAAATCTGAAACGATCACACTACCCCAACCACATGAACCAGAACCCACTGCACATGCCCAACGTGCGAACACTGTGATCCATATAGGGCTACGCTGCCAGATCGCGCGAAAGGTAATCGACTAAGATTAATTACGAGTAATTGAATACGTTATTATTATAGTCAACGATGTCCAGTGATGATTCACTACATGCAGGTGTTAAACATTACAGAGGACTCCATTAGCTTGCAGAAACAACGCTAACACAAAATATATCTGAGGCAGTGGTGTTGCGTGGGCAATGTGGGCTCGTTTTTCCCTATGGACCATGTTCTGCACCTGCTGCAGGAGTTGTCTACCGTCAACAAGTTTACGTCAACAATTAATTTATTTTGATAGACGTATTCGTGAGAAGAAAAAACATAGAATAGAAAAAAAAATGTTATAAAAATTATAAGAATAGATGAAAAATGGTCATATAATTAAAGGCAATCTTTTTCTCTTTTGGTCTACTATGTTCTATCCCCTTTACAAGGAGGGCAGTAGCACAAAAAAAGAAAGATATGACATGATCCTTATCGTATGTTACCGTACTGAAAAGCATAATCCGACTTTCAAGATAAAGTCAGTACGCCCCGTCACTGGCATCTCTTCGGAAACCCGACCGGGGCCCCAGTAGGCTTCGGATCTGCAGTTGGGCCTCTACATTTGCTGGCAACTCCTTGAGGTATCCGGGAACAGAGCGCGCCGCCGCCAACCTGGCTTGGTTACCTGGGTTGGCTTGGTTGCCAGTTACTTCTTCCGAAACATGCAATTGTAATTTTTTTCTTGGTGACCTTGATGTTCAACCACCTTCAGAAGGTGAAAGGCAGGTTAGGTTACGTTCAGAATGCTTGTAGGGCTGCCACGCTTTTGTAGTGCCTCAGCCGTGTTCGCTCAGGAGCGTGTTCTTGACTTGTACGTAATGATTGATCGCGGCTCATAGTACTAATACGGCAAAAGCACAATAACAGTTTCAAAATGCTATCTGATATGTTCGTCGCTGTTTGAGCGAACGCAGATAAGCTCTTCAGACACTGTGATGATTCACTACATGCAGGTGTTAAACATTACAGAGGACTCCGTTAGCTTGCAGAAACAACGTAAACACAAAATATTCCTGAGGCAATGGCGTTGCGTGAGCAATGAGGGCCCATGCAGCTTTACTGATGTTTCAAATTGACTTGACATTGTCCTTCCCTATGGACCAGGTTCTGCACCTGCTGCGGCAGGAGTTGTCTGCCGTCAACAGGTTTACGTCAAATTTAGAATAGAAGAAAATTTTTCATATAATAAGAAACAATTTTTTCTCTTTTTTGTCTTTTTTTTTTTTATAATGTCCACAACTATCACACTACGCCATCTAGTCCCAAGCTAAGCAGAGCTTGTGTTATGGGTACTAGACAACTGATAAACATACTTATAATATTTCTAAATACATACATATTATAGATAAATTACACCCAGACACAGAACAAATGATCGTGCTCCCCACACAAACGTTTGTTCTGGGTGGGAATCGAACCCACGACCTCCCGCATAGCAGTCAGGGTCACTAACTACTAGACTGACAGTCCAGTCAGGTCTAGGTACCATGTTCTGACCCCTTCACAAGAAGAGCAGTAAGAAAGACGCCGACATGATCCTTATCGTATGTGACCGTACTGAAAAGCATAATCCGACTTTCAAGATAAAGTCGGTACGCCCCGTCACTGGCATCTCTTCGGAAACCGGACCGGGGCCCCAGTAGGCTTCGGCTCTGCAGTTGAGCCTCTACATTTGCTGACCTCGGGTGATCTCAATGCCGAACATCCCGCCTGGATGGGTGGCCGCCGACCGCAACACCGATCCGAAGCAGTCTTTTTTAAGGCAGCGGACGATTATTTTTCTGTAACGGAAAAAGTCAAAAACTAGTGCCCCTTCAGGGAAAAGCCACAGTTTCGTGGTCCTTGGCTGGAAACCTTACGGTACCAACGACGTCAAGGGGTTGTTGACCCGCTAGACCCGCCGAACCCCTTCAGGGCTAGGCAGTTAATGGGAGTCGGGAGCAATTTTTTGGCCTTGAGGGAGCTCCTAGTCAAACCTAAAACTCCGAGTTCTCTTTCAGTAACACACCTGGTGTCGGTTGGGGTGTCTATCCCTTCGCACCAGACCCTGGTAGGGACCCATCGCACATTAAGACTGGCGATCGGTGACAAGCTTAGGGCTCACGAATTGGTATTCACCACTGAGTGGCTCCGTTATATTAGCGGGTGATCTCAATGCCGAACATCCCGCCTGGAACAGCAACACGACTAAACCTAGAGGTAAGATCGTGTATAACCTTAGTGCCTTCTTAAACTTAGACATCACCGCTACCCAATGCTATATGATCTCTTAGATAATAGCAATCTACGTGCGCAATGTGAGTCCATCTGGTGCCACATGTGTATAAGAACTGCTTTTGCTGCCTCAAAATTAAATCGGACTCCATCACTCTACACCTGAAGAGACAAAAGATCTCCGAGATTCCACGCAGCGCCTTCATTAAATGGAAACAGAAAATCCCAGAAAAAGATTGCCTTGCGCGAAAGTAGATTGTCCGCATGCTTAGTGAGTTAACCGAAAAAATATAATAGGACTCCGTCAGTCTAACCCTGATGAGACAAAAGATCTCCTAGACTGGTGGTCCACATAGCACCTACATTAAGTGCCTGCATTGAGCTAATGACAAGGATTATCTCCTGCGAAAGTAAAGTAGATTGTACGCATGCTTAGTGAGTTAACTGAAAACTGAACACAATAGTTTCAAATTACTTTTACAGCTACTGCCTGTTTGTGGTACCTCTGAGAGGTTCTCTCAGGCGTGTATCTGTGACTTCCACAAAATTGATTCAAAATTATGAAACGAATGAGATGATTGAAATGAATGAGATGAAGGAAATGAATGAGACGAAGGAAATGAATGAGACGAATGAAATGAATGAGACGAATGAAATGAATGAGACGAATGAAATGAATGAGACGAATGAAATGAATGAGACGAATGAAATGAATGAGACGAATGAAATGAATGAGACGAATGAAATGAATGAGACGAATGAAATGAATGAGACGAATGAAATGAATGAGACGAATGAACTGAATAAGACGAATGAAATGAATGAGACGAATGAAATGAATGAGATAGAATAGAATAGAATAACGATGAACGAGATGAATGAAATGAATGAGATGAATGAGATGAATGAGATGAATGAAATGAATGAAATGAATGAAATGAATGAAATGAATGAAATGAAAGAAATGAATGAAATGAATGAAATGAATGAAATGAATGAAATGAAAGAAATGAATGAAATGAATGAAATGAATGAAATGAATGAGACGAATGAGACGAATGAGATGAATGAGATGAATGAAATGAATGAAATGAACGAACTGAACGAAATGATAGTGCCTTAGCCATGTTTGCTTAGGCGCGCTCGCTTGGGTGTAAAGAGATTAACTTCCACGTCGAAAAACCGTCATCAAATTCAACAAAACTGCATCTAATTGTGTCTACAACAGAAGCCGGTTTTGGCGTTATTTGGCGATAACAAGCAGGCCTCACGAGCCACCCGCGCCACAGGAGCGTACCGAGTGCTCGAAAAGCAACGAGAATGAGACTCACTTCATGCAGCATGGTATTGATAAAGCAGAACTGATTCAATACATCGGAGCACTGTATATTGTACATAGTTTCATAACAAATTGCCATTTTATATGTTCGAATTGTTGGAAGAACTACAGAATCCTCTGACTAGCAGAGACAACTCAAAAACAAAAGATTCCTGAGGCAGTGGTATTGCGTGGGCAATGTGGGCTCATGCAGCGCCACTGATATTTCAAATTAACTTGACATGGTCCTTCCCAATGAACCAGGTTCTGCACCTGCTGCGGCAGGAGCTGGCTGCCTTCCGTCAACGTTTCATGAACTTTAAATATTCACAGATGTGCTCGTAAGAAGAAAAAACTTAGTATAGAAGAAAAGCCGTCATCAAAGTCAATAAAACCAAATCTAATCGTATCTACAACAGAAGCTGATTTAGAGCGATTCTTCCTCAACCCACCGCCATCAACCGCGCAGTACACGGTGCACAACTACTATGCCTTAAACAGCTGAACGCAACCCAAAACATCTGTATACAAATCTGTTTGTTGCACTGTACTTTACAATATAGACATTCTATATTGAGTTCATACAAAAGTTGTTGATTAGGCATGACTGGTCATCACCAATCACCGTCATCTCCACCTACTGCCCCCCGGTCGCTTCTTCGTGTCTATTACCAGACGATCCCATCGAGTGAGTGGCTCCGTTATATTAGCGGGTGATCTCAATGTCAAACATCCCGCTTGGTACAGCAACACGACCACACCTAGAGGTAAGGTCGTGTATAACCTTGGTGCCTACCTTAACTTAGACATCACCGCTACCCAATGCTATATGATCTCTTAGATAATAGCAATCTACGTGCGCAATGTGAGTCCATCTGGTGCCACATGTGTATAAGAACTGCTCTTGCTGCCTCAAAATTAAATCGGACTCCATCAGTCTACACCTGAAGAGACAAAAGATCTCCGAGATTCCACGCAGCGCCTTCATTAAATGGAAACAGAAAATCCCAGAAAAAGATTGCCTTGCGCGAAAGTAGATTGTCCGCATGCTTAGTGAGTTAACCGAAAAAATATAATAGGACTCCGTCAGTCTAACCCTGATGAGACAAAAGATCTCCTAGACTGGTGGTCCACATAGCACCTACATTAAGTGCCTGCATTGAGCTAATGGCAAGGATTATCTCCTGCGAAAGTAAAGTAGATTGTAGGCATGCTTAGTGAGTTAACTGAAAACTGAACACAATAGTTTCAAATTACTTTTACAGCTACTGCCTGTTTGTGGTACCTCTGAGAGGTTCTCTCAGGCGTGTATCTGTGACTTCCACAAAATTGATTCAAAATTATGAAACGAATGAGATGAAGGAAATGAATGAGACGAAGGAAATGAATGAGACGAATGAAATGAATGAGACGAATGAAATGAATGAGACGAATGAAATGAATGTAACGAATGAAATGAATGAGACGAATGAAATGAATGAGACGAATGAAATGAATGAGACGAATGAAATGAATGAGACGAATGAAATGAATGAGACGAATGAAATGAATGAGACGAATGAAATGAATGAGACGAATGAACTGAATAAGACGAATGAAATGAATGAGACGAATGAAATGAATGAGATAGAATAGAATAGAATAACGATGAACGAGATGAATGAAATGAATGAGATGAATGAAATGAGTGAAATGAATGAAATGAATGAAATGAATGAAATGAATGAAATGAATGAAATGAATGAAATGAATGAAATGAATGAAATGAATGAAATGAATGAAATGAATGAAATGAATGAAATGAATGAAATGAATGAAATGAATGAAATGAATGAAATGAATGAAATGAATGAAATGAATGAAATGAATGAAATGAATGAAATGAATGAAATGAATGAAATGATAAAATGAAAAACGTCCTCGTCTTGATGATTCTGCCGCCTCGGACAAGAGTGACAGTGAAAACCAACTCGTGAACGCTGACCTTATTGTAAACAAACACCTAGTTGCCTCCATCTGCAAAGAAATAGAATCCACAATCTCAGCTCAGATGCAACTATCCCTGAAAGAATACTTTAGTCAGGAGTTCCAAGATATAAAAGTAAGCCTACATTCGCTTCAAGAACTCGAGAAATCTGTGATGTTTATGAGTGCTAAATTTGATGAAATGAGACAAGAATGTGAAACAAATAAGGCAGCACTAAAACAATTGACATCTGAAAATTTGGGACTGAAAACGACTGTATCTGACCTATCCACAAGACTAAATCTGCTCGAACAATATGCTCGTCAAGACAATGTCGAAATCAATGGGTTACCTGAAAACAGCGGGGAAAATCTCATCAGCACTGTAGTTCAGCTGGGCAAAGTGGTGTCATGCAACATCCAAGAACAAGATATCATGTCAATTACTCGTATCAAAAAACTGGACTTGGATAGTAAGCGTCCCCGTTCAGTTGTTGTAAAATTGCGTAATACGAGAATTCGTGACGAGGTTTTGGCATCAGTAGTGAAGTTTAACAAGTCGGCCGAAAAGGACAAGAAATTAAACTCGAGCTTACTAGGCTACGGGGGTGCTAAAACCCCTGTTTTTGTCTCAGAACACTTATCTCCTATGAACAAGGCAATCCATGCTGAGACCAGAAAGGTAGCTCGAGAGAAAGGTTACAAGTATGTATGGGTTCGCGATGGTCGCATACTCGTCCGTAAAGAAGACGGTGCCCGTCCGAAACAGATAAAAAACCTACAAGCCATTGCTCTTCTTTAAACGACAATATCAAGTAACATCTAATATAGAACCCTGAGGTAATTTTCAAGTTCAACATCTATTACCAAAATTTCAGAGGCATGAGAACTAAACTTTCGGCAATAAACATGGCAGCTAGTATAACCCAGTACGACCTTATCGTAGCTACAGAAACCTGGCTAAATACAAATATTAACGACGGCGAGATCTTTAATAACCAATACCATATATATCGGAGAGACAGAGACTCCACTATGCGGAAAGGTAAAGAGGGAGGAGGAGTATTAATAGCTGTATCAAAAGCGTTCAGTTCCATGCGAGCATGTCAATGGGAAACCTCCGCTGAAGATCTCTGGGTGAGCATCAAAATAAGAGAAGGTAAGAAGATAAACATTTGTGCCGCTTACCTACCCCCGCCAGTCACTCAGAACCACCTCGAATCGTTATTAGAAAACGCATCGAGGGTCAGCGAGACTACTGGCGACGACCTGATAATTATTGGAGACTTCAACCTCGGATTCATAGATTGGATCATAGACCAACAAACCAGTCACACGACTGTTACTAAACCTGTCAACTATAACAGTAACTTAGGCTATTGTCTGGTAGATTTTATGTCATTGAATTCTTTATTTCAATTTAATCATGTTAAGAACACAAAAAATAAAATCTTAGACTTGATTTTGACCAATATACAAAATGTAAGGGTCGAAAAATCTTTAACCTGTTTGTCAAAAGTAGACGATCACCATCCTCCCCTAGAAATAAATTGCGATATTGTTGTTTGTAATAAGCTAAAACCTAAAAAGTCATTCAATTATAATTTTAAAAAAGCTGACTACGAATTGATAAACAACAAATTGAGCAAAATTAACTGGAGCGACAAATTTCATTCTCATTCTAATGTCGACTCAATGGTTACCTCGTTGTATGAATGTTTGTTTAACATTATTGAAGAAACTGTTCCCAAAATTGTCCACACTACTCGTAACTTTCCTCCCTGGTATTCTAAAACTCTTGTCAGAGTCCTCAACGAAAAAGAAAAAATTAGGAAACGGTATAAAAAGTATCGGAACCCCCGCGATGAAGTAGAGTATAGAATCCTTGACGACAGAGCGCGTCCGCTTATAAAGGAATGCTTTAAAAAATATGTCCATACAATGGAAAATAATATTCGACACAATCCTAAATCATTCTGGTCATTTGTGAAGGCAAAAAACTCCAACTCCTCAACCATCCCTTCAGAAATTAAGCTCAATGGGGCAACGGCTACCACTGGTGATGACATATGTAAGATCTTTGCTCAACATTTTTCTTCGACTCTTACTTCCTCTTCCACCAACAGCACGACACTACCCTCCATGTCGCAGACTCAAAAGTTTCCACAGACTACACTAACGACGATGAATTTCACAGAAAGACAAGTTCTAAAAGCACTGTCTGGAATTGATATTACTAAGGGAGCTGGGCCTGACGGTATACCAGCCATTTTTATTAAAAGATGTGCCCGCTATATATCTCTTCCATTAACATTGATATTTAATAAGTCAATTGAAACCTCCTCATTTCCCTTAGAATGGAAAAGAGCTAACGTAGTGCCAGTTTTTAAAAAGGGAGACAATTCTGATGCGAGGAACTATCGCCCCATTTCACTGCTATCCTTATTTTCAAAGATATTCGAGACCTTAGTCGTCCCTGTCTTAATTTCACATTTTAAAACACAAATTGCACTACAACAGCATGGTTTCTGTTGTAAGAAATCAACTGTCACTAACCTATCATCGTACCTCAATGACATCTCCAGCCTTGTTGACGCGGGCCATCAAGTCGATGCACTGTACACTGACTTTAGCAGCGCGTTTGACAAAGTCGACCACCAAACGCTACTTTTCAAATTAGAGGGATACGGTATTCATGAGAACCTTGTGAATTGGTTTAAATCATACCTAAGCGATCGGAAACTAAGGGTGGTGGTGAATGGTTTTCAGTCACCCGAATATCTCGCTACTTCTGGTGTGCCTCAAGGCTCGCACGCCGGACCGATACTCTTCATTGTGTTTATCAATGATATAATAAATCACATCAAACACAGCGAGTGTTCACTCTTTGCAGACGACCTTAAAATGTACCGACGAATCCAATCTCCGGCTGACGTTGCTCTACTTCAGTCTGATCTGGACTCCCTTCAGGATTGGTGCATAGCAAACAAGATGGTACTCAACGTCAGTAAATGCCAGCACATCACATTTACCCGCAAAAAACGTTCAGTGACATCGTCTTACTCACTGAATGGTATAGTGCTGCAAAAAGTCGATGTTATCCGGGATCTGGGAGTCTTACTCAGTAGCAACTTGTCATTCACTAATCATATCGATAAAATGTTGACTAAGGCCGGTAAAATGGTCGGATTCATTAAAAGGATCGGGCATGACTTTAAAGGAACACATGCATTGAAAGTTCTTTTCAATTCCTTTGTACGGAGTACTCTAGAATACGCTTCCCCAGTCTGGAGCCCCATATACAAAGTACACATCAATCGTATCGAACGCGTGCAAAAACACTTCACCAGATACCTTAGGTACAAAGATCGCAGCTGCCCTTACAGAGCTGACTACCCCCAGCGATTGTCTCACTTTGGTTGGCATTCCCTGGAACAACGTCGCATGTTGGCTGACGTCACGACTTTGTCCAAAATTCTAAATGGTCATATATCCTCGCCAGACCTTCTCGCTAGATTGAATCTGAGTGTCCCCCGTCAATGTCCAGTCAGAACAGTACGAAAGCCCGAAATGTTTGCAATCAAACCATCTCGCACAAATCTTGGGCGATCTGCTCCTTTAAACCGAATGATGGACATCACTAATAGGGTCATCCTTGTTAATCCTGAAATCGACATTTTCTGCGACAGTTTGCATAATTTGAAACACAAATTGTTAGAAATTAATCTGTAGTCAACTTTTTTTACTTTACTTTTTTGTTTTTTATTTAGTCTTAAGAATGTTAATGTTTTCAATTATATATTAACTGTGAAAACGTTAGGAATTATAAATTTAATTTTAATTTTATTTTATTTTATGGAAATCATGTCAATAACATTGTTAGGTATTTTATTTTGTCTTTATTATTATTATTATTAATTCAATAATCTTTATTATATTCAATACTCAATAATCTTAAAATTATATTCAATAATCTTTCCGAATTCATAATTTGTCAAAATTATTTTATATTAATATTAGAAATTTAACTATTTAATTTATATTCTACTGTGAATGTTGTGGTCTCCTATAAGTGAAGGAGTACACCTACACAATACTTTATTATTAAGCTGTAAACCATCTGTAAATGTTTTGTGTATATCCTTTGTTGGAGATCCTTAAATAAATAAATAAATAAATAAATGAATGAGACGAATGAGATGAATGAGATGAATGAGATGAATGAAATGAATGAAATGAACGAACTGAACGAAATGATAGTGCCTTAGCCATGTTTGCTTAGGCGCGCTCGCTTGGGTGTAAAGAGATTAACTTTCACGTCGAAAAACCGTCATCAAATTCAACAAAACTGCATCTAATTGTGTCTACAACAGAAGCCGGTTTTGGCGTTATTTGGCGATAACAAGCAGGCCTCAGGAGCCACCCGCGCCACAGGAGCGTACCGAGTGCTCGAAAAGCAACGAGAATGAGACTCACTTCATGCAGCATGGTATTGATAAAGCAGAACTGATTCAATACATCGGAGCACTGTATATTGTACATAGTTTCATAACAAATTGCCATTTTATACGTTCGAATTGTTGGAAGAACTACAGAATCCTCTGACTAGCAGAGACAACTCAAAAACAAAAGATTCCTGAGGCAGTGGTATTGCGTGGGCAATGTGGGCTCATGCAGCGCCACTGATATTTCAAATTAACTTGACATGGTCCTTCCCAATGAACCAGGTTCTGCACCTGCTGCGGCAGGAGCTGGCTGCCTTCCGTCAACGTTTCATGAACTTTAAATATTCACAGATGTGCTCGTAAGAAGAAAAAACTTAGTATAGAAGAAAAGCCGTCATCAAAGTCAATAAAACCAAATCTAATCGTATCTACAACAGAAGCTGATTTAGAGCGATTCTTCCTCAACCCACCGCCATCAACCGCGCAGTACACGGTGCACAACTACTATGCCTTAGACAGCTGAACGCAACCCAAAACATCTGTATACAAATCTGTTTGTTGCACTGTACTTTACAATATAGACATTCTATATTGAGTTCATACAAAAGTTGTTGATTAGGCATGACTGGTCATCACCAATCACCGTCATCTCCACCTACTGCCCCCCGGTCGCTTCTTCGTGTCTATTACCAGACGATCCCATCGAGTGAGTGGCTCCGTTATATTAGCGGGTGATCTCAATGTCAAACATCCCGCTTGGTACAGCAACACGACCACACCTAGAGGTAAGGTCGTGTATAACCTTGGTGCCTACCTTAACTTAGACATCACCGCTACCCAATGCTATATGATCTCTTAGATAATAGCAATCTACGTGCGCAATGTGAGTCCATCTGGTGCCACATGTGTATAAGAACTGCTCTTGCTGCTGACAAAATTAAATCGGACTTCGTCAGTCTACCCCTGACGAGACAAAATATCTCCGAGACTCCACGCAGCTCCTTCATTAAGTGGTTGCATAAGACAACAGAAAAGGATTGCCTTCTGCGAAAGTATGCTTAGTGAGTTAACCGAAAAAATTTAATCTTACTCCGTCAGTCTAACCCTGATGCGACAAAACATCTCCGAGACTGGTGGTCTACATGGCGCCTATATTAAGTGCCTGCATGGAACTTGTCATGTGCGAACAAATGGGAAAAATTGTCTTCTGCGAAAGTAAAGTAGATTGTACGCATGATTAGTGAGTTAACTGAAAACCGAACACAATAACAGTTTTAAATTACTTTTACATCTACCGCGCGTTTGTACTACCTCTGAGAGGTTCTCTCAGGTGTGTGTCTGTGACTTCCACGAAATTATTAATTCAAAATTATTCACGCGGATTGCCACGCTTTTATAGTGCCTCAGCCATGTTTGCTTAGGCGCGTGTTCTTAACTTCCATGTAATAAACTTATAGAAGAGAAAACTTTGTATAGTGTAAAAACCGTCATCAAATTCAACAAAACTGCATCTGATTGTATCTACAACACAAGCCGGTTTTGGCGTTATTTGGCGATAACACGCAGGCCTCAGGACCCACCCGCGCCACATGAGCGTACCGAGTGCTCAAAAGCACAAAGAAAGAGATGCACTTCATACAGGATGGTGTTGATAAAGCAGAACTGATTCAATACATCGGAGCACAGTACTTTGTACATAGTTTCATAATATATTGCCATGTTTTATGCTCGACTTGCTGAAAGAACTACAGAAGATTCCTCTGACTAGCAGAAACAAGTCAAAAACAAAAGATCCCTGAGGCAGTGGCATTGCGTGGGCAATGTGGGCTCATGCAGCTCCACTGATATTTTAAATTGACTGGACATTGTCCTTCCCAATGAACCAGGTTCTCCACCTGCTGCGGCAAGAGCTGGCTGCCTTCCGTCAACGTTTCAGGAGCATTAAATATTCACAGACGTGCTCGTAAGAAGAAAAAACTTAGTATAGAAGAAAAACCGTCATCAAAGTCAATAAAACCAAATCTAATTGTATCTACAGCAGAAGTCGATTTAGAGCGATTCTTCCTCAACCCACCGCCATCAACCGCGCAGTGCACAACTACAATGCCTTGGGCAGCTGAGCGCAAAAAATGTTATCAGCGGTAAGTATTTAAAAGAATAAAGTCAGAAAGAACTACAGCGAGACAATAGAACTCAGAAACAGTACCGTAACCCCAGCATTACGGACTTACGCAGCGCTTACATTAAGTCAGCGGAAGATACGATTAGAAATGATTGCCTTGCGCGAAAATACCGTCCATAGTACGCATGTCTGGTATAATAACTAACTCTTTCTTTGTATGCAGTCCGAGAGTGATCGAGTTTTAGTTCCTGTAGTTCTTTAAATGAAACAAATAATGTGTGTCTTCATGGATATGAACTAGTGACTTGACTGCGATCCATCTGCCGGTAAGCAGTGATGCAATCGTTGATAGGGTGAAGCGCAACAGTTCATTAAAAGCCTGTTCACTGTAGTCTTGAAAACACCTAAATTATCATTGGACGGGGAAACAGCAGAAGGCAAATTGTACCAATACTTCGATGTATGCGGTATAAACGACGCAACTTTAACCTAGGTAGGGGTTTCAACAATGTAAGGGTGGATACTCGCCGATATCTTACGATGGGTGATTAACGACAATAGCAATTACTTTTCAAACTCTCGCACAGAATGTATATTTTCAACATTTTTTAGTTTATGTTTTGACGTACTAGTGTCTCACTTCGTTTAGATTTAGAGTATAAATCAACACACAAAGTTGAAATGAATAAACACGGAATACAATGACACAAAGATACAATAGATTATGCCACAAGGTGATGCGGAACCCGGTAGTAAACGAATCCGCTACGAACTTAGCCGAATCTAAATTACAAATTCAACTCAACAGATATAAGCTCACTATATTATACACAAGGAAATTGTACAGTCGAACAAGCTAATCGGTACCTTTATAGACACAGATTAGACAAACAAACTTGTTTCTTATAAAAGTGATGTTAAACATTTATCATTAAGTACACTCAAAACGTTAATACGCTGTCTGTATACCAATCTCCTTGTTTCACTGTACTTTACAATATAGACATTCTAACTCATACGTTTGACACAGAAACACTTCTATACCACGATGTACGAGTAAATCTGTGGACCACACGGATGTAAGTGTAACCCAGTGTTCGGATGTAACCCATGAGCCACACTCATGTATGGGATACTGGATTACATCCGTGTGGTCCACACTACTTTGCGAAAACATTTCGAAACGGCATAATATGATAACTACAGATATACGCGGCTACTAAGTAGAGCTAAAATGTCTACCGTTGCTATGGTTACGCGCAGCCCTCCGCAGTGCCGCATTTCGATTGAAACCCAATAATCTGTTACTGCGTATTGAAGGTCTATCGACATTTTAGTTCAACTTATACTCCACGTATTGTACACAGATATTTTCTATTCGTGTGTTGCCACCTAACATCTCTTAAACAGCGTGACTGATTTGTGTAAATGTCGTGGCCAGCTCATAGAAATTATTTTTTTTCCCACAATTTTTTTTATTTTTCTTCTAATAGTAACCTTAGGTTAATAAAGAACAAAAAACTACATTACTATTTACAAATGATTCATTGGGCATCAAAAAATTCATCCACATCGATATCAATAGGAAAAGTGTCCAGCACGCTGGCAGCATTGCCACGAAAAAAAATATTTCTTGATAATTATGGCCGAATAAAATTGGTCAGATCGTTTAAACGTTAACATTTGATGATATGACAATCATTGTTTGATAATATCATTGATGTACCATTTCTATGTTAATAACAGGTCTATACAAAGTACGTCAAACGGGGATTGAAATGTCATCAAACTTTAACGATTAAAACGATCTGGCCAGTTGTATTTGGCCATGTCATGAAGTGATCAATGTCTATGATCTGACCACGACAACGTTTATCGAGACTGCTAGTGTCATTATATTAACAGGTTCTGTGATGACGGCGCTGTCGATGAACTAAATAATGACAAACCTTGTCAATTTTCATACTGGGTACGTTGGTTCCACTTCTATCCACGGCGTCAGATGGTTTTTAAGGTTATTTTCGTTTGACGTATGAAGTGACAGTGCTGCCATCTAGTAACTAGCTCCCAGCACCGGATAGTGGAGATCTTCGACAGCAATCGAAGCTATGAGGACTGAGAGTTCCTGAAATTAACGAAAGCGCAATGTGAGTATTTTATGCCGAAATCCAATACAATAGTTGTGTGTGCTGAAACATCAAATGCACGACATACCGTTCTAAGTTTTATCTTCCTACTATAAACTATTGTTTTCAACAAGTTTTGACTGAGTTTGGAACCTGTATCTCTCACGATCTATTCGAGGCACTGACCTCTGCTATTTACCACTGGACAGGCTGTTCTATATATGTTTGACTATTATTTTTTGTGCCAATTGGAAGCGCCACTCGCGAGCATCCAGAGAACTAATTGGACTAATATTGTACGCGGCGTGACATTATCAGTTTTAGTACCGTAGACACTCGCTACAGTCACCGTGACCGACAGCGCCAATATGGCGGATATCAAACGGGGAGTACAGTACTTGGACGTCAACCAGTCCGTTGAGGTAACTAACAGAAGCCAGTGCGAGGCCAATATTAAATTTGTACAGGTTGCTAAATACTGGTCAGAAATAGATTTGTTTAAGAACTTCGACTCGAAAAGAAGAAGAATAAGTTAGACGTGTGACGGGTCGTCATAAGAATCGTAACTCGAGCAAGTTTCGCATTCTACATCATAGATGGCGCTATAAGATAAGAAACAAATAGTAATTTTCTTGTGATAATTATATGAATGCGTGCGTTATGGGCTTTTCTTTTTAGAAAACTTAATAAAATAAAATTGCATACCCGAGATTTACAGTCTAAGCCATCAGTTATTCGATATGTAATTATTATAATATATTAATTATTATATTCACTGAGCCTGTGACATCAGCGCTGTCTATAAACAATAAAATTACAAACCTCGTCATTTTTCACACTGGTTACGTTGGTTCTACATACAACAGCGGTGTCAGGTGGTGTTTAAAGGTTAATTTCGCTTGGTCTGTGAAGTGACAGTGCTGCCATCTAGTAACTAGCTCCCAGCACCAGATAGTGGAGATCTTCAACAGCAGTCGAAGCTATGAGGACTGAGAGCTCCTGAAATTAACAAAAGCGCAATGTAAGTATTTTTCAATACACTTCCTCTAAAACCCACTTTTATTGCTTTTATGCACACAATGGAGTTTTCCGCTCTAGTGCGAATAAAAGCGCGAACTCACCCTCTCTATAATTTAATTTTATAGGATCAGGCTGGGGGCTAGGCGACTTCCACAAGTCGCGTATTTCTATATGCCACTTCTATAAATAACTATATTCTATTTTATTTATTTCTTTGTAAGCGTGTTGAAAAACACTATTTAATACACTTGCAAATCTTTCCTGGCAGCACTAGGTTCCTTTACAACCTCGCCAGTGGTTCGGGCGAATGACAATTGACTGAGATATCGTTGGACATACATAAAACTAAATTACATACAGCCGAACATGGAACCTCCTCCTTTTCGAAGTCGGTTATGAATCCTATTCTTATTAGCAAAAAATAAACTACTACCCACATTCTATACAAACAAACGATTTGATTTTTCAGCTACAAAATTGAAATTAACGGATATAATTTCTTACCTGCTACATTTTTCAATCTTTGTTCTTGCTGGTTAAGTTATCTTGAACAACTGATGCGGTGGTATCACATGTTGAACCCGCCTGCCTCTTTGTACAACAAGCTGGAACATAGCGCTTCATAACCGACAGAGCTCGGTAACGCTCGGCAATAGTCTGCTGTCTTCGTGGAACGTCACGATCTGAAAAAATAAATGAATTTGATTTATGTTCCATTTTTCAAAAACTGTTCATCCTATCAAGTTCAAAATATTTTTCTAGAAAGTCTATTTAAAGTTCTACTTTTGAGATTTTTTTCATATTTTCTGAACAACCATAAGTTCTAGAGGAAAAAGTTATAGGGGGAACTCCTTGATTTTTACTTTGGGAGCGATTATTTCCGAAAATATTAAAGTTATCAAAAAATATTTTACGGGACCCCAAATCATTTTTAAATACCTATCCAATAATGATGGTATCACACGTTATGATAGAAAAGAAAAAAAAAATCACTTCCCACCATAGGTACGTGTAGGGGAGGTACCCTAATAAAACATTTTTCATTACTCATACTCTGAAAGTAGGTGTAAAGTTGACTGCTTAGAGGGTTGGAAGAAGTACTTTTACTCCCTAGGGAGTTTTACTTTTCAACTGACAGCTGTCTAAATATTAAAAAAAAAAACTACTATTTTGACATTTCAATTGAAACATGAAACCCGAATTTCTATACTGCCAGTACAATTGAAATAACATAGAGATAGGAATAATTTAAGAATATCTTTTTTTTAATGACTTTATTCAAATTTACTTTCAACTATTTCATTAAAACTAATATTATATTTGAGAAAAATGTTGACCTGACCCATTTTTACAATGATAAAATGAAAAATATTGACTGAAAAGCCAGCCGACCACTGAAAAAAAAAATGGCGGGTAAATGGTAGTCTCTCTACAATCTGTGGCCGATTTGGTCTTTCTTGATTTTTTTCGAGGTGTAGAGTTTTGTTTACATTTTGCTAAATCTCTGTTATAAGAAATTTGTATCAACACGATAAGTTCATCAGCTTCAGTTATAAATTTAACGCTAAGAATCTTGCGTTAAATTTATAACTGAAGCTGATGAGAGGAGAAAACCGCTTACCGCCTAAATCTAAAGAAATATACCTACCTAAAAGCATACGAAGACCTTTGACGACGACTCAGGTTTTTATTATTTTTATTTTCCTCGTATTCGTAATGAAAGCACAGTGTTTACCTCGGGTTCAAGAGTTATTTAGTCCCTCGAACTATTAGCGACCTCGCTTTCGCTCGGTCGCCAAGATTTTTCTTTTATTTTCAATATTAATTAATATCGAAAAACTTTAATGCTGATTGAAAGTTTACTGCATTATTTTTGGAATTATAACACAATACAGTATACAAAATACCCACAAGGGGTGTTAGGACATAAATTGCAACATTCACGTTAAATTACCAAGTTTAACAATTTAATTTTTTACATCTGCATAAAAAAAACTAAGATGACCCAGGTTTAAAGCGGCGACACGATTGAATACAATTCACATTAAGGCCGCAAGCGACGGCCCACAGCGCCCACGACTAGCCACGCTCCGGTCAACAGGTCGTCTTAGGGGTTTCTAATGCCGCTTGATGGTAAGCAGTGATGCTTTCGTTGAAGGTTAGACGGAAAAGTTTATTCTTAGAATACCATCATTAGAAACACAATAGAAAGGCAATAGAAAGGCAATAGATGTGTGAACGCCAGCGTTCGCTTGGGGCTTACGTAATTACGTGCCAAAAATGTTTATACATTTCTAAAAATTCGACTACATGTGACATCCACCAATCCGCACGTGGTCCATTCCCTCTCCTAGAGAAAAGGCCTGCATGTGTAATGATGATAATGAAACATCTCATATTGAACAGCGTTACAGATTTAAATAACTCACCCATAATAACTTCAATATTTCGATGTTTTTACACTGATCACCAACTTTCAACAGAAATTGAATTAAAAATAAAATGTCTGCCAGTGTCCGCTGCGCTGGTCGTGTGAATGTGTGGCAGCGGGGATGGAGGAGTGGCAACATGACGCGACTGTGGAACAATACACCTTAATACAACTACCTTCAGAAATACAATGTTGTGCACAACTACCCTCAAAAACAAGAGAAATAGTGTAATGCCCGTACCAGACATGTGCGTTGTAAAAAAAAAAATTAATTCGAGGTTTTATGTTTATTTTTTTATGGTCCTCTTCTTCTTTTCGTGTAGATTTGACTCAAATTTTGTCCGACCAATATTGAGCCACCTGGACAGCACTTTCGGTGGCCTCGTACAAGTCATTAAGTGTAAAGTGCAGGTGGTAGTGTACGTTGAGCAGGGACGGAACTGAGAAAGGATGTGACGCATATTCTGTGAAGGGGCTCCGCACTGGCACTGTACTTGCGATGGGTCAAGGAAGATTTACTGATTACAGATGATCTCTGCAGCGACCAACTTGAACCCGCAGTCGGTACAGGGATTTCCAGATTGGCCACTGCAGTTCGTATCCCGGTGGCAGATGTTCTGCCGGGGGGATGAAGTTAGAAGGAGTGGGATATCGTTCCCTCAACAGTTCGCGTCTACCAGAGACGCCTAGCCGCTACTCTTCGAAAACCTCGTAAATCGTCGTTTTTTATGGTGGGTAAAAATCATCCAATGACGAATTCCGTTCTTTGGCGGAGCATGAAACAGTGTCAGACTCTTACTGACTAAGCACTCCATCCCGTAATGTGTCTGAGTAGTGATAAATGGAAGAAAAGGGGTGTTGTACCTAACAATGAAAATAAGAAAGAAAATAAGCAAAAGCAATATGCTATTAAGCTATTATAATAATAATTAATTGCTTAAAACAATTTATTTAGCTAATTTATATTAAACAATAACATTTTTACTTCATCTAGAATTAACTAACACTTAGTAATACAAAAACAAAATTATTTATACGCAAATACCTATTTTTTACAAACCGTACTTTTCATTCAATATTTGACAGGTCGAGGTCATTAGCTTACCTATTCTTATTTGGAACGTATAGTAGCTTTTTGTTGTACGTGAAGTTACTACATACAACCTTCATAGAAGCTGCTAGTTTCGAAGTCGGTTAAATATAAAACCTCCCAATGTGTAACACCAGCATTACAATTTATACAAACATTACGGAAATGGTCGCGACGTTGTCAGATCTATAAGAATATTCTAGAAACAGAATGTTCTAGAACAATTAACAGGAAGTTACGAAACACGAAATAAGGCGCCCTGTACACGATCAAATCGATTGTCAAATTTTCTGATTTTGTCATCGTAAGTTAAGGTCAGATACCTGCGTATTTTTTTTATCAAGTCTACTAATTTATATCATGTTTTGATTTTTGCCCGGTGCTTAATCATATTATCATCATCAGCCTTTTTAATGTTTCCATTGCTGGGACACAGGCCTCCTCTCTAGAAGAGGCAATGGGCCATATTCCACCAGGCGGGCCCAGTACGAATTGGTGGATGTCACATGACTTCGAGTTTTTGGTTCTAGGACATGTCGGTTTCCTCACGATGTTTTCCTTCACTGTTTTGAGAGCAGTGGTGATGAAATAAATTACACAAGGTAGTGCGTCTGGCTGGGTTTGAACCCGCGACTAACAACTCGTAAGTCGGGACCTTTACCACTCGGCCACCACTGCTCGATCTTATAGTCACAGTCTCTTTTATTTTATATTTGTGGATTTCCACGGGTATAAAAATGTTCAAAATGAGTACTAGGAACATGCCCTGAACGTTTTTTTAGTTTTATTATTATTTAAATGTACAATACCTGGGGTTCTCGAATTGGTATGAGTTTACGAAACAAAAATAATATATATTACTAGCTTTTGTCAGCGGCTTCGCCCGCGTACATAAAATATAGCCTACGTCACTCAGGAGTAAAGCAGCTTTCTATTATTGCTAAAATTTCTCCAATCGGACCAGTAGTTCCAGAGATTACCTCCTACAAACAAAAAAATTAAAAAACAAACTTTACCTCTTTATTATATTAGTGTAGATGTAGATTTAAATACATTGTTAAAATAATTATGTTAAAGGTATATAAAAATAATATGTACAAACGGGTAGAAAACAAAACATCAAAAAAGGCATAAAAAATTCATCCACATCGATGTCAATAGGAAATGTGCCCAGAACGCTAGCAGCATTGCCACGTTGGATGGCAATGCCGATTCGTTGACCGAAGAAAAGCACATCCCTCAAATAATAATATAATTAAATTAGTTATGTAAGGGATGTGCTGAACCCGGTGCCGACGAAATGATACGCAGGTTGAAGTGTCACGACGTTTATTGTCAAAGACAAGATTTTACAGTGTTTTGTAGGAAAAATAAATAAGACTTCTGCTCCGATCCTTTTCAATATGACGAAGGCGGCAGAAAGTCTTCTAATCCGAAAAATATACTATTGGCAAAACTAAGCTAGTGAAGTCCCGAAAAGCTATTCCTCACGGGATGTAACCCACGGATGCGACACTAGGTTAGTCATAAAAAACTTGAAACTACGGCGGAGGTCATTGCCTCGCGGAGAATCTTAACACCGCGATTCAGAATAGTGACGTATTTGTACAACGCCATCTAGTATCGAGTTGCGGAAGTAGTTGTGCGGGTGGTTGTAAAAAGTGTTTGTTACAGTTATAGTTACTGCTTTTATTTTTCTATCAATCATCTCATACTTGCTTACCTACCTACATCGCAGATTCTACCTACATAGAGACAAGATCAGGTTTTTAATAAAAAAATAATTTCATTAGCAAAGATTCAAAGATTTAAATAGTTTATTTCAAACTGCCCCAGCTTCGCACGGGTACAAATGTGATATATTAAACCTTTAAACCTTCCTCTAGGATCACTCTATATATTAAAAAAAACCACATCAAAATCCGTTGCGTAGTTTTAAAGATTTAAGCATACATAGGGCAGAAGTGACTTTGTTTTATACTATGTAATTCAAACTCAAACTCGTCTATTTCAAATAGACCATTTACAGGCACTTTTGAAATGTCAAAATTGAAGCTAATTTGCACGTGATGATGATAAACCTTTACAGGCACTTTTGAAATGTCAAGAAGTCGGCCAGTCAGAAAAAAAAAATGACGCTAATTGCATATTCCAAAAAATCTATGGACAAGAATGTGCAAGAAACTCCATGGCCACTCTTTTTAATCATGTTGTGTATTACAAGTAACTAGATTATATATTTTTTTCGCTGCTATAATGTGAGAACAATGTAACTAAAGTTATTATTTTGAAGCAGTTAGTATTGCTGATTAATGGTATTTATTTTATTAATACTATACTATATTTTTGTACAAGTGCACAACCTTTTTAAGCACCCTACAAACGATCAAATTTGTTTGTCAAACTTAACGTTTTCATCAAACAGTAGCTTAAACGATCAGGCGACAATTAACTCTCTGTCCATTACGGCCGCATTAGTCCACATAAAAAAAAAATGCCAATAACAGTTTTTAACAGCAATAACAAATGCAAATTACATTTATTTGTTTAAACCATTTGTTTTTAAGAGTTTTCAAGCGCTAAAATTCGCAGAACCTAACTTCAGACTCACCAAGATTCGGCGGCCGTACTGTATGTCCAGACTTGTCTGTCAAACATAAGGTCAATCAAGGATTTCATCAAACAAGACAAACTCGTAGCTACTTTATAGGGTTCTGTACCTAAAAAAAAATTATTATTAAAAAAACAAAATACCCGACTGCACACTAAAAAAAGAGTAAAACAAGCCCCACAATACAAATTTACTGAATATAATTTATAAATGTTGATGGAAAGCATCGCAGGCGGGGACCAACAGAGGCTTATTTATAGTCATTTCTGTTGTGCACCATTTAGCAGAATTTTCGTTGGTGGCGGTCAAGGTGGTCCCCGCCTGCGATGCTTTCCATCAACATTTATAAATTATATTCAGTAAATTTGTATTGTGGGGCTTGTTTTACTCTTTTTTTAGTGTGCAGTCGGGTATTTTGTTTTTTTAATAATAATTTTTTTATTTATAACTTTTTAGCTGTTTTTATTTAACGAAAATGTTGTAGATGTAGAAGACTATGTATATGTAAGTACCATTTTAAATTATTTCGACGACATTTGGCTTTAGATTACGAGTACATATTTTTTTAAAGGGAAATTTAGAAAAAATATTATTATGTCTTTATCCCGTGGGACTTTTAGGATAAAATGTATCCTATGACACTCCCGTAATCAAGACAAATCTAACGATACCTCATACATCAAAATCCATCAAGCCGTTTAGGCTACAGGAGGTCACAAAGGAACAGACATACATACATACTTACATACACTCGAAAAACATTACCCTCCTTCTTTGGCAGTCGGGTAAAAAGGAAAACCCTTATAGGATAATTTTGTTGTCAGTTGGTCTGTCTGTCTGTCAAGACCCTTTATCTCGAGAACCCGTGGAGGTATCGATGTGAAATTTAAACCTAAACCTACAGTCTAGAAGCTGTGAAAAAAAAAAAAATTCTATGTTAACCAAACAAAAAGATATGGCCGTTTATGTCGCAAAAAACGCATATTTAGTCTGTGGTACAGTACAAGACATTTACACTTTCTGTACATATGATTTAAAAATGAAACGGCACGATTAGAGTTCATTAGGAAGCATAAATTAAACAGAAGTGATTTTGGAGTACTTCAGAGTATTTTATCTAGTTCGACTTCGGAAGTGGCCAATGAGCTTTATAAATGTTGTATGCAATAGATCCATAAGAGCCTTAGTTTAGTATCTAGTGTAAGACATAAGTTTATGAAGCTGTCATGGTCGAATTACGACTAAAGTCACTAAAAAAAAAGAAAAAAGAACGCATATTTCGACATTCTCAGGGGAATCAAAATTCATAATGTACTCCCCGTGGACCTAGAATCCTGATATTTGGCATGAAGCAAGTTCTCATAGCACAAATATAGGAAAAAAATCTGAAAACTGTATATATATATATCTTCGTAACTATTTTCATAAGAAAGTTCCCTCTCCTATAGTGGAGGTCTAAGTCCCAGCAGAGGGAACATTATAAGGCTATGCATTGGTAAGTTTTAACCCTCAGTGCGCGAGACCGACTTGCACTTGCCTGATTGTTTTTTGTTTGTTCTGCGTGAAAACCATCCAGAGACATCTCCCGCCCTTGGGGGGAGCGGGAGATAATGCTGACACTAACTCCCGCTCTACCGAGTGCGTTTTAAGACAGTAAAAGTCTAAACTATTACTGACTATAAAAACCCACCCCGTTCCTTCTTAGCCCTTCATACATAGGCCGGACCTTTCTTTCAGAAGCTGGTCCATGGCCCCTGTAGGCTTTGGGTCTGCTGAGCCTCTACGTTTGCTGACAACTCCTTGAGGCTCGCGCAGGAACAGAACGCTCCGTCGACGACCTAGGTTTGGTCCGGATGGTTACCGGACGGTCGGACGGCGAGCTACCCATTACTCGCCATCCGTAAGCCTGTGCGCTTGCTGTCCGCAAGCCCGCGCAACTCATAGCTGCTTGACAAAAGCGTCAAAACAAAAATGTATAAATATCTAGGTACTATTCATTCAATATATTTGACAAACACATAAAATTTGACAAATGATTTGATCGTATGTTGGGCTCCTTATTTCGTGTGTTTCGTAACTTCCTGTTAATTGTTCTAGAACATTCTGTTGCTAGAATATTCTTATAGATCTGACAACGTCGCATCCATTTCCGGTAACGTTTATAAATTGTAATGCCGGTGTTACACATCGGGATGTTTTATATTTAACCGACTTCGCAACTAGGAGCTTCTGTGAAGCTTGTATGAAGTAACTTCACGTAATAAAAAACTAATAAAAAAGCCTCCCTCTGGCTCACTGGGTTTTAGATATAAATGATATTTTTTTTACAAACAGATTAAAAAAAAAACACATTTACATATCAATTGTTTAGTCAGTTTATACTAGACTATCTTTCTGTCAGCGGCTTCGCCAACTTGAAAATAGGTTTTCACACAAACTTTGGACACGCGTTTCCCGTGAACCTGACTGCTATGCAGGAGGTCGTGGGTTCGATTCCCACCCAGGACAAATGTTTGTGTGATGAGTACGATCATTTGTTCTGTGTCTGGGTGTAATTTATCTATAATATGTATGTATTTAGAAATATATAAGTATGTTTATCGGTTGTCTAGTACCCATAACACAAGCTCTGCTTAGCTTGGGACTAGATGGCGTTGGCGTTGTTGTGTGATACTTGTGAACATATTATATTATATTATATCTCTAGAAGGGGTGAATTTTGACAAATCCGTCCGTCAGTCTGTCTGTCCAGAACATTTATTTCGGGAAGGTGTGTATCGAGTTGAAATTTAAAGCATATTCTCAATTCTGCGGTCACTTGAACCCGTGAAAACATCAAAATTCTATGTTACGGTTGGCCTCCCTCACTCGCCTATCGTCACCGAGACTAATGCGAAAAAAGACAGATAATACCTTAAAACTCTGTAGGCATTCAGTAATTGTACGACTTACTCGAATGTTTCAGAAAACTTGTTCCAGGAAATAGTTAATGTTTTTTTTAACCCTTAAGGATTCTTAAAAAAAAAACTGATATGATTTAGAATCTCGATGAAATGCTTCTATGAAAGTACTTTTTTACATTTTTAATATACAAGTACATTATGGACAGTCAGTAAGTTCACGTGAAATGATTTTCATTACTGGATTACTCTTACACAAATTCATGTTTTGTTTTCTATAGAAACCTAGATAATATCCACAAGATATCTGTGTATCCAAAATATCTGAAGAAAGAGGTGTGATAACACCACAATCACGCAAGAGCGGTTGTATAAAAATGTACCTTGGGTTGGCCGCTTATAACGGTAACAAAAAGTTGGCCGTGTATATCTGGGAGCTTCTCCCTCCATAAAATCTCGAGTCAATTTATTTGTTACCTTCTATTACCACACTAGCTTTTGTCAGCGGCTTCGCCAGCGTACATAATATATAGCCTGTCACTCAGGAGTAAAGCAGCTTTCTATTGTTGCTAATTTTTTTCCAATCGGACCAGTAGTTCCAGAGATTACCTCCTACAAACAAAAAATAACATAAAAAAACGAACTTTACCTTTTTATTATATTAGTGTAGATGTAGATTATAGAGTTAGAAGTTCAATCGTTTGTTAATAATTGTTCAGATTTTTATAAGTTCTTTACTTATAATAAAAGTTTATATGAGCGCACATGTCTGGTACGGGCATTACGCTATTTCTCTTGTTTTTGAGGGTAGTTGTGTTCAACACAGTATTTCTGAAGGTAGTTGAGTAGGTAGAGTTCCAAATCATGGCATATTACCACTCATTCACACGACTAGTGCAGCGGACACCAGCAGACATTTTATTTAAAGCAGTTAATTTCTTGTTGGAAGTTGATGATCAGTGTAAAGACTTCGAAATATTGAAGTTATTATGGGTAAGTTATTTAAATCTATAACGCTGTTGATTTTTCATTATCATCATCACACACACAGGCCTTTTCTCTAGGTTAGGGAATGGGCCATAACCACGCCGGCCCAGTGCGGATTGGTGGATGTCACATGTCATCGAATTTTTAGAAATGTTTAGACATGTTTGGCACGTAATTACGTAAGCCCCAAGCAAACGAAGGCTTTCCTAAATCTATTGCCTTTCTATTGTGTTTCTAATGACGGTATTCAAAGAATAAACTGGTGCGTCTAACCTTCAACGATAGCATCACTGCTTACCATCAGGCAGGAGTAAAAGCTTGGCTAGTCGTGGGCCCTCGCTCTCGCCCTAAATGTTATTTGTGTCCAAAAATGTTCTTTGTAAAAATTTGAATTGAAGAAGATGACAGAATTATCACAGCAATGATTAGTTGGATTTGGTTTTCACAATAACTTGACTTATTTATTGTATGTAACTAAGTATGTATTTCTTATTGTATTTGTTTATTTTCTGTTTGCCTGTTAATCCGCCCCTAAGACGACCCACTGAACGTTTATTTTAATTAAATCGCGTTTTTTTTTCTCCAGTGTATATCCATCATTACATAGTCGCTTCCTGTCCCTATGTACTTAAATCTTTAAAACTACGCAACGGATTTTGATGCAGATTTTTTTAATAGGTAGGTGATTCAAGAGGGAGGTTATATGTATAACACATGCATCATATAAATATCAGCATTGAACGGGTCGCTAGTAGAACATAAATCAAATTCATTTGTTTTTTTTTTAGATCGTAACGTTCCACGAAGACCGCCGACTATTGCCGAGCGTTACCGAGCTCTGTCGGTTATGAAGCACCGACCGTTCCGTTGAAGCTAGCGCTATGTTCCAGCTTGTTGTACAAAGAGGCAGGCAGGTGCAGGGTGTGATACCGCCGCAGCAGTTGTTACAAGATAACATAACCAGCAAGAACGAAGCTTGAAATGTAGCAGGTGAGAAGTTATATCCGTTAATTTCAATTCAAATAATTTATTCGTATAGAATGTGGGTAGTAGTTTTTTTTTCCAATTTTACTAAAAAGAATTAAAATTATTTAACCGACTTGGAAAAGGAAGAGGTTCTATGTTGTCAGTATTTTTGTGGATCGATTTTGAAAATTTTTGTAGAACTTCAGAATTAATTCCATAAAAATATCGTTTTTTCAGATCGTAACGTTCCACGAAGACAGCCGACTATTGCCGAGCGTTACCGAGCTCTGTCGATTATGAAGCATCGACCGTTCCGTTGAAGCAACGCTATGTTCCAGCTTGTTGTACAAAGAGGCAGGCAGGTGCAGGGTGTGATACCGCCGCAGCAGTTGTTACAAGATAACATAACCAGCAAGAACAAAGCTTGGAAAATGTTGCAGGTAAGAAATTATATCCGTTAATTTCAATTGTGTAGCTAAAAAAATCAAATCATTTATCTGCATAGAATGTGGGTACTTAGTAGTTTATTTTTTCCTAATAAGAAGTAGGATTTTTAACTGACTTCGAAAAGGAGGAGGTTCTATGTTCGGCTGTATGTAATTTAGTTTTATGTATGTCCACCGATATCTCAGTCAATTGTCATTCGCCCGAACCACTGGCGAGGTTGTAAAGGAACCTAGTGCTGCCAGGACAGATTTGCAAGTGTATTAAATAGTGTTTTTCAACACGCTTACGAAGAAATAAATAGAATACAATATAGTTATTTATAAAAGTGGCATATAGAAATACGCGACTTGTGGAAGTCGCCTAGCCCCCAGCCTGATCCTATAAAATTAAATTATAGAGAGGGTGAGTTCGCGCTTTTATTCGCACTAGAGCGGAAAACTACATTGTGTGCATAAAAGCAATAAAAGCGGGTTTTAGAGGAAGTGTATTGAAAAATACTTACATTGCGCTTTTGTTAATTTCAGGAGCTCTCAGTCCTCATAGCTTCGACTGCTGTTGAAGATCTCCACTATCTGGTGCTGGGAGCTAGTTACTAGATGGCAGCACTGTCACTTCACAGACCAAGCGAAATTAACCTTTAAACACCACCTGACACCGTGGTCGTATATAGAACCAACGTCACCAGTGTGAAAAATGACGAGGTTTGTAATTTTATTGTTTATAGACAGCGTTGATGTCACAGGCTCAGTGAATATAATAATTAATATATTATAATAATTACATATCGAATAACTGATGGCTTAGACTGTAAATCTCGGGTATGCAATTTTATTTTATTAAGTTTTCTAAAAAGAAAAGCCCATAACGCACACATTCATATAATTATCACAAGAAAATATCTGTTTCTTATCTTATAGCACCATCTATGATGTAGAATGCGAAACTTGCTCGAGTTACGATTCTTATGACGACCCGTCACACGTCTAACTTATTCTTCTTCTTTTCGAGTCGAAGTTCTTAAACAAATTTATTTCTGACCAGTATTTAGCAACCTGTACAAATTTAATATTGGCCTCACACTGGCTTCTGTTCTTTACCTCAGCGGACTAGAATAGAATAGAATAGAATAGAATAGAATAGAATAGAATAGAATACAATATTAGTCAAATTAGTTCTCTGGATGCTCGCGAGTGGCGCTTCCAATTGGCACAAAAAATAATAGTCAAACATATATAGAACAGCCTGTCCAGTGGTAAATAGCAGAGGTCAGTGCCTCGAATAGATCGTGAGAGGTACAGGTTCCAAACTCAGTCAAAACTTGTTGAAAACAATAGTTTATAGTAGGAAGATAAAACTTAGAACGGTATGTCGTGCATAGCTGCAGTTGATGTTTCAGCACACACAACTATTGTATTGGATTCCGGCATAAAATACTTACATTGCGCTTTTGTTAATTTCAGGAACTCAGTCCTCATAGCTTCGATTGCTGTCAAAGATCTCCACTATCTGGTGCTGGGAGCTAGTTACTAGATGGCAGCACTGTCACTTCATACGTCAAACGAAAATAACCTCGAAAACCATCTGACGCCGTGGATAGAAGTGGAACCAACGTACCCAGTATGAAAATTGACAAGGTTTGTCATTATTTAGTTCATCGACAGCGCCGTCATCACAGAACCTGTTAGTATAATGACACTAGCAGTCTCGATAAACGTTGTCGTGGTCAGATCATAGACATTGATCACTTCATGATATGGCCAAGTACAACTGGCCAGATCGTTTTAATCGTTAAAGTTTGATGACATTTCAATCCCCCTTTGACATACTTTGTATAGACCTGTTATTACCATAGAAATGCTACATCAATGATATTATCAAACGATGATTGACATATCATCAAATGTTAACGATCTGGCCAATTGTATTTGGCCATAATTAACATAAAATGTTTTTTTTGCGTGGCAATGCTGCCAGCGTGCTGGGCACTTTTCCCATAGATATCAATGTGGATGAATTTTTTGTTGCCCAATAAATCATTTGTAAATATTAATGTATTGTTAGTTTATTAACTTTAGGTTATTATTAGAATAATAATAATTAAATGTATATTTTTTGAAGAATAAAAAGTAAAGGGTAGGAAAACAAAAAATTATAATTTCTATGAGTTGGCCACGACATTACACAAATCAGTCACGCTGTTTAAGAGATGTTAGGTGGCAACACACGAATAGAAGAATTACATACATATCTGTGTACAATACGTGGCGTACAAGTTGAACTAAAATGTCGATAGACATTCAATACGCAGTAACCGATTTTTGGGTTTCAATCGAAGTGCGGCACTGCGGAGGGCTGCGCGTAACCATAGTAACGGTAGAGATTTAAGTTCAACTTATTCACCGCGTATATCTGTAAGTATCATATAATACCGTTTCGAAATGTTTTCGTAAATAGTGGACCACACGGATGTACTCCAGTATCCCATACATGAGTGTGGCTCATGGGTTACATCCGAACACTGGGTTACACTTACATCCGTGTGGCTCACAGATTTACAAACTTATGAGTTAGAATGTCTATATTGTAAAGTACAGTGAAACCAACAGATTTGTATACAGACAGCGTATTAACGTTTTAAGTGTACTTAATGATAAATGTTTAACATCAATTTTATAAGAAACAAGTTTGTTTGTCTAATCTGTGTCTATAAAGGTACCGATTAGCTTGTTCGACTGTACCATTTTCTTTTGTATAATACAGTGAGCTTATATATATTGAGTTGAATTTGTAATTTAGATTCGGCTAAGCTCGTAGCGGATTCGTTTACTATCGGGTTGCGTATCACCCTGTGCCATAATCTATTGTATTTTTGTGTCATTGTATTCCGTGTTTATTCATTTCAACTTTGTGTGTTGATTAATATTTTAAATCTAAACGAAATGTGACACTAGTACGTCGAAACATAAACTAAAAAATGTTGAAAATATGCATTCTGTTCAAGAGTTAGAAAAATATTTGTTATTGTCGTTAATCACCCATCGTAAGATATCGGCGAGTATCCACCCTTACATTGTTGAAACCCCTACCTAGGTTAAAGTTGCGTCGTTTATACCGCGTACATCGAAGGACTGGAACAATTTGCCTTCTACGGTTTTCCCGTCCAATGACAATTTAGTTGTCTTCAAGACTAGAGTAAACAGACTTTTAATGAACTGTTGCGCTTCACCCTATCAACGATTGCATCACTGCTTACCGGCAGATGGATTGCAATCAAGCACTAGTTGATATCAAATAAGACACACATTATTTGATTCATTTAAAGAATTTAAATTCGATCACTCTCGGACTGCATACAAAGAAAGAGTTAATTATTGCACCAGACATGCGTACTATGGATCGTATTTTCGCGCAAGGCAATCATTTCTAATCTTATCTTCCGCTGACTTAATGTAAGCGCTGCGTAAGTCCGTAATGCTCGGGTTACGGCACTGTTTCTGAGTTCTATTGTCTCGCTGTAGTTCTTTCTGACTTTATTCTTTTAATGCAATTTTTGCGCTCAGCTGCCCAAGGCATAGTAGTTGTGCACCGTGCACTGCGCGGTTGATGGCGGTGGGTTGAGGAAGAATCGCTCTAAACCGGCTTCTGTTGTAGATACGATTAGATTTGGTTTTATTGACTTAGATGACGGTTTTTCTTTTATACTAAGTATTTTCTTGTTATTACGAGCACATCCTTGAATGTTTAATGTTCATGAAACGTTGACGGAAGGCAGCCAGCTCCTGCCGCAGCAGGTGCAGAACCTGGTTCATTGGGAAAGACAATGTCAAGTCAATTTGAAATATCAGTGGCGCTGCATGAGCCCACATTGCCCACGCAATGCCACTGCCACAGGAATCTTTTGTTTTTGAGTTGTTTCTGATAGTCAGAGGAATCTTCTGTTAGTTCTTCCAGCAAGTCGAGCATAAAACATGGCAGTATATTATGAAACTAGGTACAAAATACTGTGCTCCGATGTATTGAATCAGTTCTGCTTTATCAACACCATCCTGCATGAATTGAGTCTCATTCTCGTTGCTTTTCGAGCACTCGGTAAGCTCCTGTGGCGCGGGTGGCTCCTGAGGCCTGCCAAATAACGCGCAAACCGACTTTTGAATTTGATGACGGTTTCTATACTATGCGATGTTTTCTCTTCTATAAGTTCATTACGTGGAAATTAAGAACATGCGCCTAAGCAAACATGACTGGGGCACTATAAAAGCGCTACCCGCTTGATTAATTTTGAATTAATAATTTCGTGGAAATCACAGACACACGCCTGAGAGAACCTCTCAGAGGTACCACAAACGCGCGGTAGATGTAAAAGTATTTTAAAACTGTTATTGTGTTGATAAATGATAATGATAAATGATAAATGATATTTATTTTTGTAAATAGGTTTTTCATTTTTGTTTTTTTTTGTCAGTTTAAACTAGATGAGTCCGGTGTTTCCTAGCTGCTCGGTTTTCAGTTAACTCACTAAAGCGTGCGTACAATCTACTTTACTTTCGCAGAAGGCAATTGATGTCATTTGTTCGCACTAGCCAAGCTCCATGCAGGCACTTAATATAGACGCTATGTGGACCTCCAGTCTCGGAGATGTTGTCTTATCAGGGTTAGACTGACGGAGTCCGATTAAATTTTTTCGGTTAACTCACTAAGCATGCGGACAATCTACTTTACTTTCGCGGAAGGCAATCCTTTTCTGTTGTCTTATGCAACCACTTAATGAAGGCGCTGTGTGGAGACTCGCGAGATCTTTTGTCTCGTCAGGGGCAGACTGATAGATTCCAATTAAATTTTTTCAGCAGCAAGAGCAGTTCTTATACACCTGTGGCATCAAATGGGCTCACATTGCGCACGTAGTGTTGCCATTATCTAAGAGATCATAATAGCATTGGGTAGCGGTGATGTCTAACTTACGGGAGGCACCAAGGTTATACACGACCTTACCTCTAGGTTTGGTCGTGTTGCTGTTCCAGGCGGGATGTTCGGCATTGAGATCACCCGCTAATATAACGGAGTTACACAACCCAAAGAGTGCAGTGAGGCTGTTGAGAGCGATGCGATCGTCTGGTAATAGAGACAAAGAAGCGACCGGGGGGCAGTAGGTGGAGATGACGGTGATCGGTGATGACCAGTCATGCTTAATCTACAGGCTTAGTATTCCAATAGAGATTGGGGTGCGGGAGGAGTTAGAGGGATGCAGTACAGCTCCTTTATATAATAGACAAGGGTGCCACCATCATGACAGCGAGTCCTATCGTTGCGAACTATGGGATAGTTGGCCATTTTAAGAACTTTACGGTGGGGCTTTAGGAAGGTCTCGTGGACCAGTAGGATATCCAGCTGGTGGTCGCGGAGGAAAGCGGCGATCTCATCACGCTGGTTCTCAATGCCATTGGCATTGAAGAACCCTATAATTAGGGATCTGGGTTTGAGAGTGCAAATTCCCGTTCGCTTATCCATTACGGTTAAGGCATGGGAGAAGGTCGAGTTCCTTAACGACTGAGTCGTATTTTCAGAACAGGTGTGCGCGCACGCTGTTATCTAATATTGCCGGCGCGCTTGGCGGCACTAAGCTCTGCTGACAGAGCTCTGGCCTCCGAAGTCATAAAAATGGAATAATTCTCCAGAATTATGAGCCCTACTGGCTCATCGCTGCCTCAGTCGCTAGGTTGCGCTTGCTTAGTTGCCGGGGCAGCTAGGCGTTTGGGCGCAACCTTGGGGGCTGCAGTGGCAGGGGCCACAGGGACGGAAAGCGGGGCAGGGATGTCCGGCCTGCCCGCATAGCACACAGCTGGGAGGCTCGGTGCACAGCGTGCGGTCTTTAGGGCGAGGGCAGTCGGCTGTGCCGTGGGAACCCAGACACTTGACGCATCTGGGTGTTGCGTAACAGTTACGCTGAGAGTGCCCATACAGTTGGCAGCGATGGCATTGTCCAACTAGGGTGGGGCGGAAAGGCTTTTCGATCGATATGCCCGATAGTGAGCATACCGATTTTACGCGGAAAATCGGGTGATGACCCTCCGTGGGGTCGCAGATAACGAGTACCATGTCGTACTCTATTCTGCCCCGAGCTTTGTGGAGGCGGTGCACTGCTTGCACCGGCACTCCCTGGGAGATGAGGTCTGACATGACCTCGGAGGCGGGGATCTCTTTGGGGACCCGCCGAATGACCACGCGGGTCGGAGTTTCCTCCGGGAGAGAGTAGGTGTGGAAGGAGACATTCCTCTCCTTTAGGGCTCGGGTCAGGTCCCGGTAGTCCTGAGCCGTTGCGACTTGGACTTTAATGCCTTGTTGGCATGACCTGGCGTTTGTGTAGTGGATCTTGCGATCCACGCACATTTTGGACACGTCGGTTCATTTGGCTTTCTCCTGTATGTACAGGGGAGGAGGGGGGCGCTGCTTCTTGGGCGCAGAAGCGGGGGTGGGGCGGCTTGGGGAAGCTGCGAGAGCGGGCGCGGGCGTGGCGGGGGTCAAGGCAATGGGGGTGGTGTCGGCCGTTTTCTTGGCCTTACCTGCCTTCGTCTTCCTTTTTCCTCCTACGACGACTTGGAAGTCGTCCTCTGAGGAGGAAGAGGCGGAGGTAGAGGAGTCGACGTCCGAGGCTGGTGGGACTGAAGTGTCCATCGCCTCGGAGAGGGTTAGAGCGGCGGAGGGCCGCTGGGCAGCTGCCGGCAAGGGGGCAGGCTCATGGCATAAATCGATGCTAGGCATCGATGGTCCTGGCGTGCCTTTCTCGGCAGGGGGAGGGGATTCAGGCGAGAAAACGTCGCTGAAGACAGCGACGGTTGCCGGGGTCGGGGGATATAGTGAAGCGAGTTTCCCGCCATATTTGGCGAGAAACTCTTGGTCCTTGAGGAGGACGTTCTTGACGAACGCGATTAACATCACGTCCGCCATGGTTTGAAGGAATTATATTCCTCCTACCCTAAATTTTAGGGGGGGGGTTCCTTCTAGAATCCTACGTCCCCGGGTGGACAGGCCCGGGGGTGTGTGACCCTCCCAGCAGGGTTTGTGTAGGCTGGGAGGTGAGTACCTATTGGTGAGCCCTAAGCTTGAAACCGATCGCCAGTCTTAATGTGCGATCGGGCCCTACCAGGGTCTGGTGCGAAGGGATAGACACCCCAACCGACACCAGGTGTGTTGCTGAAAGAGAACTCGGAGTTTAGGTTTGACTAGGAGCTCCCCCAAGGCCAAAACCTAGCTCCCGACTCCAATTAACTGCCTAGCCCTGAAGGGGTTCGGCGGGTGTAGCGGGTCAACACCCCCTTGGCGTCGTTGGCACCGTGAGGTTTCCAACCAAGGACCACGAAACTGTGGCTTTTCCCTGAAGGGGCACTGTTTAACGAGTTATTTTTCGTTACAGAGAAATAATCGTCCGCTGCCTTGAAAAAGGCGGCTTCGGATCGGTGATGCGGTCGGTGACCACTGATGACGTCACGGCTGGAGCGGCGGCGAGATGGGATGCAGACACGGGCATGGAGCGGGCGTGGGGCGCGTAGCGGCACGACCGTTCGGGGCGAGCGTCGAGCGCGTAAAAAAAAAAAAGGCCGATAGTGAGCATACCGACTTTATCTTAAATATTGGGTGGTGACCCTCCGTGGGGTCGCAGATGACGAGTACCATGTCGTACTCGACTCTGCCCCGTGCCTTGTGTAGGCGGTGCACTGCTTGCACCGCGATGCCTTAGGATATGAGGTCTGACATGACCTCAGAGGCGGGGATCTCCTTCGGGACACGCCGAATGACCACACGGGTCGGCGTGTCCTGCGGGAGGGAGTAGGTGTGAAAGGAGATGTTCCTTTCACGGAGAGCGCGGAATAAGTCCCGGTAATCTTGGGCCGTCGGGACTTGAACTTTTATGCCTTGTTGGCATGAACGGGCGTTTGTGTATTGGATCTTGCGATCCACACACATTTTGGACATATCGGTCCATTTTGGCTTCTCCTGTATGTACAGGGGAAGGGGGGGGGGCGCTGCTTCTTTGATTCAGAAGCGGGGTGGGGCGGCTTTGGCAAGCTGCGGGAGCGGGCGCGGGCTTGGCGGGGGCCAGGGTAGTGGGGATGGCGTCGGCCGTTTTCTTGGCCTTGCTAGCCTTGGTTTTTCTCGCCTTCCTCTTTTTTTTCTCGAAGAATCGGAGGTGGAGTCGATGTCTGAGGTTGGTTGCACTGATGTGTCCATCGCTTCGGAGATGGTTAGAGCGGCGGAGGGCCGCTGGGCAGCTGCCGGCAAATGGGCGGGCTCCGGGCATTCATCGATACTACGCATCGATGGTCCGGGAGTGCCTTTTTCGGCTGGGGGAGGGGACTCCGGCAAGAATACGTCGCTGAAGTCAGCGACGGTTGCCGGGGTCGGGGGACAAAGTGACGAGAGTTTCCCGCCATATTTAACAAGAAACTCCGGGTCCTTTAACAGGACGTTTTTGACGAACGCGATTATTATCGCGTCCAACATGATTGGTAGGAATTAAATTCCTACCATTAAATTTGGGGGGTTCCTAACGGAATCCTACGTCCCTGGGTGGACAGGCCCGGGGGTGTGTGACCCTCCCAGCAGGGTTTGTGTAGGCTGGGATTTGAATGCCTACTGGAGTGCCCTAAGCTTGTAGCCGATCGCCAGTTTTAATGTGCGATCGGGCCCTACCAGGGTCTGGTGCGAAGGGATAGACACCGCAACCAACACCAGGTGTATTGCTGGAAGAGAACTCGGAGTTTAAGTTTGACTAGGAGCTCTCCCAAGGCCAAAACCTAGCTCCCGACTCCTATTGACTGCCTAGCCATGAAGGGGTTCGGCGGGTGTAACGGGTCAACACCCCCTTGACTTCGTTGACACCGTAAGGTTTCCAGTCAAGGACCACGAAACTGTGGCTTGTCCCTGAAGGGGCACTTGTTTAAGGGATTATTCCCGTTATGGAAATATAAATCCTCCACTGCCTTGAAAAAGGCGGCTTCGGATCGGTGTTGCGGTCGGCGGCCACCCATCCAGGCGGGATGTTCGGCATTGAGATCACCCGCTAATATAACGAAGTAACTCAACCCAAAGAGAGCAGTGAGGTTACTGGTGAGAGCGATGGAAACGTCTGGTAATAGAGACGAGGAAGTAGCCGGGGGGTGGTAGGTGCAGATGACGGTGATTGGTTGGTCTATTTGGAAAATTGCGGCACAGGAGCAGTTAGAGGGATGCAGTTCAGCTCCTTTCTGTAGTAGATGAGGGTGCCACCACCGCGACAGCGAGTCCTATCGTTGTGAACTATGCGATAGTTGGCAATTTTAGCACCAGCCCAAACAGCTGCATCCCTCTAATCACCCTCTCGTTGAACATGGTGAAGTTTTTGTCGTTAGCCTGGAATCTGTAGCTCATCATCAGCAGCTGACAAATGACGTTATGAATGTGACGTCTAAACAAACTTCCAGGGTTTACAGCTTCTCCTTCAGAGTCACGTACTCGGAGATCAGTTCTTCGGTTTCTACGTGAAAAAATTGTCCTTAATACCACTTTATCGAGATGCCAGTTGGAAAGTGACATCGGAATTGTTGAGGTTACATACGACAAGGACCATGTCGTATTCTAGCCTGCCTTGCGCCTTGTGAAGGTGGTTGAACATCGTACCTAGTCACAAAGAAAAAAATTACAATTGCATGTTTCGGAAGTAGTAACTGGCAACCAAGCCAAGCCAGGTAACCAAGCCAGGTTGGCGGCGGCGCGCTCTGTTCCCGAACACCTCAAGGAGTTGTCAACAAATGTAGAGGCTCAATTACAAGGCTGAAGCCTACTGGGGCCCCGGTTCGATTTCTGAAGAGATGCCAGTGACGGAGCATACCGACTTTCAGGATAAAGTCGGTATGCTCCGTCACTGGCATGGCACTTGCCAGGCACTTGAAAGTCGGATTATGCTTGTCAGTATGGTCACATACGATAAGGATCATGTCGGCGTCTTTCTTACTGCCCTCCTTGTGAAGGGGTCAGAACATAGTACCTAGACCAAAAGAGAAAAAGATTGTCTCTTATTATATGACAATTTTTCTTCTATTCTAAATTTGACGTAAACCTGTTGACGGCAGACAAGTCCTGCTGCAGCAGGTGCAGAACCTGGTCCATGGGGAAGAACAATGTCAAATCAGTTTGAAATATCAGTGACGCTGTATGGGCCCTCATTACTCACGCAACGCCACTGCCTCAGGAATATTTTGTGTTTGCAATGTTTCTGCAAGCTAACGGAGGCCTCTGTAATGTTTAACACCTGCATGTAGTGAATCATCACAGTGTTTGAAGAGCTTATCTGCGTTCGCTCAAACAGCGACGAACATATCAGATAGCATTTTGAAACTGTTATTGTGCTTTTGTTGTAGTAGTACTATGAGCCGCGATCAATCATTACGAGGAAGTCAAGAACACGCGCCTGTGCGAACATGGCTGAGGCACTATAAAAGCGTGGCAGCCCTACAAGCATTCTGAAGCTGTTATTATATTGAAACCTAAGTTGGTCCATGAGCCGCTTGGATAATTTTGTACTAATAAAAATATCGTGGAAGTCACAGACACACGCCTGAGAGAACATTTTAGAAGTACCACAAACGCGCGGTAGATGTAAAATTATTTTGAAACTGTTGTGTTCAGTTTTCAGTTAACTCACTAAGCATGCATACAGTCTACTGTACTTTCGCACAAGGCAATCACTTCCCTTATTTTCTGCACCCATTTAATTTAGGTGGTTTATATAGGACCACCAGTCTTGGAGATCTTTTGTCTCGTCAGAGTTAGACTGACGAGGTCCGTTTTCATTTTTTCTGCAGCAAGAGCACTTTTTTTACACCTGTGACACTTAATGCATCTTGGTGTTGCGGTAACAATTCCTTTGCGAGTGCCCGTATATTGGTAGTGGTAAAGGTGGCATTAAGTAGGGTGGATCTGAAGGTTTCTCAATTGAGATGATGAAAAAGGACCTCAGCAATTTGACTTTGAAGATTTTATGACGCCTTTCGGTAGAGTCAGAAATGACGAGCACTTGCTTTGCGCCTCGATCTTATTGGTCTTATGGTGCAATAGGGCCCTACCAGGGTCTGGCACGATAGGATAGACACCCTAACCGACACCAAGAGTATGGCTGAAAGAGTGCTTGGAGAATTAGGTTTGATTAGGATAGCCCGGTAGCCACTACTTAGCTCCCGACTGCAATTGACTGCCAAGCCCTGCAGGGCTTCGGCTGGTGTACCGGGGCACCATCCCTTCTACTTCGTTGTCATATTTGGTACCGTAAGGTCTCCTGTTAAGGACTACGAAACTGTGGATTTTCCTTGAAGGGAACACTACGTATTTGACATTATTCCATTAAAAAACTATCCTCCACTGTCTTGAAAAAAGCAGCTTTGTATCGGTGTTGCGATCGGTGACCACAGACACCGTCACAAAGTGTAGAAGCGGCGTTAGTAAGCGTTCACCACAGGTAAGTGTCGTAGGTGAGACAAGGAATTAAAATTACATAAAGTGGTCTATCACAGATTGTAGAGCACACTGTGGCACGCTTCACACCGGACCTAGCACCAGCCCAAACAGCTGCATCCCTCTAATCACCCTCTCGTTGAACATAGTGAAGTTTTTGTCGTTAGCCTGGAATCTGTAGCTCATCATCAGCAGCTGACGAATGACGTTATGAATGTGACGTCCAAACAAACTTCCAGGGTTTACAGCTTCTCCTTCAGAGTCACGTAACTCGGAGATCAGTTCTTCGATTTCTACCTGAAAAATTTGTCTTTAATACCAAAAGCACTTTTATTTAAATAACAGAATGCTGGCCTTTGTCGCTGATGAGTTGGTTTCCTCCTTGCCCTATTTCTTGAGAAGGGGTCAGAACGTAATAGATCAAACAAGTTTTTTTTTTTTAATTTATTACCATTTTTATTTTGTAAGTACTAAGTTATTTCTTCTTACGAATACTTCTATCAAAGATAATTGTTGACGTAAACCTGTTGACCTGGTTCATTGGAAAGACAATGTGGTGTATTGGTCCTCATTGCCCACGCAACGCCTTAGAAATCTTTGGTGTTATTAGATAATTATAAATACTTTCGCTTAAGGCAATCTTTTTTTGTTGGTTTTTTCTTTCAAATAAAAATACAAAAAGATTAAAATCGGTTCACGCAAATTAAAATTACCACCGAGTACAGCGCCATCTCTTGGGAAAGTGGGTTACTAATTTTTGCATGGGCTACTACTGCGTTCTGTTACATTGTGAGAAATTTGTGCGCACGGGTATCTACTATCGCACAAGGCAATCGTTTCCACCGTATATTTGCAATTTCTTAATGTAGATGCTATGTGGACCACCAGGCACGAAGATCTTTTGTGTCTCTGCAAAAACAGTTCTTACACACCTGTGGCACTGGATGAGCTCACATTACGCACGTAGTGTTGATGTCTAAGTTAAGGGAGGCACCAAGGTTATACATGACCTTACTTCCAGGTTTGGTCGTGTTACTGTTCCAGGCGGGATGTTCAGCATTGATATCACCCGCTACTATAACGGAGCCACTCAGGCCAAAGAGAGTAGTGAAGTTCGCGTTGAGCTCATCGGACACCCTCTGTTCGATGAGCTCAACGCTCCGGACAGAGGGCTCCCTGGTCTCCCATGTCATGAATATGGCGTAGTTTGGCATGCTCGCCCAGATACTTAACGCATCTGAGCGTCACAAAGCGATTCCTTTGGGAGTGGCCATAAAGTTGGCAGCAGTGGCACTGACCAAATATTGCTGGCCTGAGAGGCTTCTCTATTGAGACACCTGAGAATGGATAGACGGATTTTACCTTGAAAATTGGGTGTTGCCCCTCGGTAGTGTTGCAGATGACCAGTACCATGTCATACTCCTCCCAGCTCCACGCCTTTTGTAGGCGGTGTACGCCGTGCACAGGAATACCCTGGACCAGGAGGTTGAAATTGTTGTCCTCTGACAAAATTTCCCTTAAACCACTCGTAGTTGAACATGGTGAAGTTTTTGTCGTTAGCCTGGAATCTGTAGCTCATCATCATCAGCTGACAAATGACGTTATGAATGTGACGTCCAAACAAACTTCCAGATTGACATTAGTTTTAGGAATCCGGGTTCGGAGCAACAAATTCTCTATTGTTTATCCATTACGGTAAGCACAGGGCAATTTGTCGAGTTCTTTGGTGACCGATTCGTATTTTCGGAATAGTTTAAGCGCACACGCAAGCGTATACCAACAATTGTGGGTGTGAATATGTTCTCTATCGAGATGCTAGTGACGGGGCATACCGACTTTTTCTTGAAAATCGGAGGATGTTTTTCAGTACGGTCACATACGATAAGGATCATGAAGGTTTTCTCCTTACCCTATTTCTTGTGAAGGGGACAGAATATAGTAGACCAAAGAAGATTTTTTTAAATTTCATTACCATTTTTGTTTTATACTTACTAAGTTTTTCCTTTTTACGAATACGTCTATCAAAGATAATTGTTGACGTAAACCTGTTGACCTGGTTCATAGGAAAGACAATCTGGTGTATTGGTCCTCATTGCCCACGCAAGCAACGCCTTAGAAATCTTTGGTGTTATTAGAAAATTATAAATACTTTCGCACAAGGCAATTTTTAAAAAGTTTGAGTGCTTTGAAAGCTTCTTCTTTGTCAGTTGAGTTACCCCAAAAGATAATCCCATATGTGAGTTGAGTACAGATTCTGTTAGACCATAGTATGCCGAGAGTAGTGATTCTCTGTTAACCTTTCGTGACAAAATGTACAAAGCACATGTACTACTACTGATTCTTTTAGTCAGCGCGCTCTACATGGGCCTTTTTTTTCTATTTTTGTTATTAAGAGATAAAATTATTTTTAATTATGTCACTTGGCTAGTTTGGAGCCACGAACATATTTTCTGTTTAAGTTATGTTTTGTGACTTTGTCTTCCGAATTAATCACCGGCTTAATTTTGTCAACAAAATAACTATAAAATATATTTGGGGTCCGAGATAATTTCATTATTGTTAATTTTGATTTTATCAATATTAATTTTGGTATATTTAATTTTGTCAAGTACTGGTCGACTGGTGGTAGAACTAACGTCCGCCAGTGACCTCTCTCGTGCTCTCCGATGAGCACCAGCCCAAACAGCTGCATCCCTCTAATCACCGTCTCGTTGAACATGGTGAAGTTTTTGTTGTTAGCCTTGAACCTGTAGCTCATCATCAGCTTGGCGAGGAAATCGGGGCCTTGAGGACGGAAAAGGCACTAGCCTTCCAGGTCATTTATATTGTGTAGGTGTCCAGGTTGTCCAGGATGTACGCTTCATCTGTAAGTGGGTATAATTGCGCATGCTTAGTTCCGGACACAATCAGGCGTTTAGGCGCTATCATATTAAAAAGTACATAATCAATAAATACTTAACAAAAAACATAGCTAACAAACACCTTTGTAATTTTTTGCTACCTGCTTGAAGTAAATCATCATGTGAGAATTAAATGTGTCTGATAAACTCTCGACAATACCAGCAGAACTTTGTCAGAACACAGTAGACCATAAAAGAAAAAGACTTCTTTTATTACATGTTTTTTTCCTGATGATGTCTATCAAAGATCAACTTGATGTTAACCTGTTGACGGCAGACAACTCCTGCTGAGACACAGACCTGAGAGAACATCTCAGAGGTACCACAAACGCGCGGTAGCTGTAAAATTATTTTGAAACTGTTGTGTTCAGTTTTCAGTTAACTCACTAAGCATGCGTACAATCTACTGTACTTTCGCACAAGGCAATCATTTCCTCCATTTTTCGTTGCAATCGGGCCCTACCAGGGTCTGGCGCGAAAGGATAGACACCCCAAACGAAACCAATAGTGTGGCTAAAAGAGTGCTTGGAGAATTAGGTTTGGTTCTCCAAGCACTCTGCCCTGCATTGTGGTTATTTGTTGTACCGCAGCAGGTGGAGAATCTGGTTCATTGAGAAGAACAATGTCAAGTCAATTTGAAATATTATACCACCAGTATGTAGTGAATCATCATCACTGGACATCGTTGACTGATAACATTCCCGACAGTGCCTGAAGAGCTTATCTGATTTTCACTATTTTTATTAAAAATAGTTACTATTTATTTATACCTTATACGTATACAGATACTCAAAATAGTATATTAAACGCATGATTATTGCATACTGGCCTCATAGAGTTAAAGTCTTCAAACCCACGCGAACGCCGGAGTTCGCACACTTATTGTCTTTCTATTATGTCTCTAATTACGGTGGTCAAAAGGTAAAAATACAAGTAATGGTCGACTGGTAGTGAAACTATTGTCCCACAGTTACCTCTTTCGTGCTCTCCGAATCTCCTATGAGCATTACCAAACAGCTGCATCCCTCTAATCACCCTCTCGTTGAACATGGTGAAGTTTTTGTCGTTAGCCTGAAATCTGTAGCTCATCATCATCACAAAAGTCGTTATTTATGTGTCGTCCAAACAATTTCCAGGGTTTACAGTTTGTCCTTCAGAGTTATGTAACTCGGAGATCAGTTCTTCGATTTTAACCTGAAAAAAATGTTGTTTAGAAACAGTAGTAGTAGTTAAATTCCAAAAATTAATCAAACTATTGTCTTTCTAATTGTACCCTCCTTATGATTACGGATTGAAAGAGACTGGACCCCACAACACAGGGAATCCTAGTGCCCCACACTAGGATTCCCTGTGTTGTGGGGTCCAGTCAGGGCTTCATCTAAATTTGTAAAATTTAATTGAGACAATAAATAATTTTATTTTAATTTTTTATTTTTTATTTTTTTTAAAGTTTTTTAGTCACCAGGTCGAGTGTGGCTAAAATCTGTCGATGTTCACATGGTACGTGTAGGTCTTTGAAACGACACCTCCGATTTGACTATGGAAGATTCAAGCCAGTGAATCAGCTACGATTCCAATATAAGAACGGCTTCGGAATGTGTGGGGCGGCGAGACAATAGCTGTTCCTACCTACTCTCTGCTCCAAAGGGTCGGTAAATTCGGCCCCATCGTGAGCCATACAAGTTCATAAACCATTCTGGTTTGGCCCAATCGACAGACTAAGCGTAGCTTGGATCGTTTAATGTCCTGTTCCATCAGGAGGTAGTGGACTGGGTTGACTGTAACCCTTAGGCCGTGGGTAATCCAACGGAATGCTCTCAACGGTTTAGCCATGATTTAAAGTTAGGTTAAGGGTAAGAGAAAGGCGTGTAAGCCATCGAGAATGACTCCGATCGGCTACAGATGGTCTTTGACGGGAAACCGTTTCTGCAAGCTAACGGAGTCCTCTGTAATTTTGTAACACCTGCATGTAGTGAATCATCACAGTGTTTGAAGAGCTTATGTGTCTAAACACACTATGCCGAGAATACGCGACGGAAGTTCGGCATGATTACGCCTGCAATGCTATTTGAATTACTGGCGACACATTATGCCGAAATTACGTTGCCTTATAGCGTACAGCCGAACTTCAGTCGGGCGTAAGTTCAGCGGAAATTCGGCGGCAACGTATTCTGTAGAACACACATTATACGCGACCGAAGTTCGGAGTTTTATTTTGCATTTGTCTGTCTGGCTGTTTAGATGACACGACACGACGCCACGACAGCGCTCGAAACACAGAATATACACACAAAATTGCGGAACTGAATTTCTGTCGCGTAAGTTCGGCACTTATGGTGTGTCATATCAGCCGAATACGTTGGAACGTAAAATCAGCCGCGGAACTTCGGTCGCGTACGTTCGGCATAGTGTGTTTAGACACTATCTGTGTTCGCTCAAACAGCGACGAACATATCAGATAGCATTTTGAAACTGTTATTGTGCTTTTGTCGTAGTAGTACTATGAGCCGCTATCAATCATGACGTGCAAGTCAAGAACACGCGCCTGAGTGAACATGGCTGAGGCACTACAAAAGCGTGGCAGCCCTACAAGCATTCTGAAGCTGTTATTATATTGTAACCTAAGTTGGTCCATGGGCCGCTTGGATAATTTTGAACTGATAAAAAATTCGTGGAAGTCACAGACACACGCCTGAGAGAACATCTCAGAAGTACCACAAACGCGCGGTAGCTGTAAAAGTAATTTGAGAAATTATTATTGTGTTCGGTTTTCGGTTAACTCACTAAGCATGCGTACAGTCTACTGTACCTACTTTCGCACAAGGCAATCATTTCCTCCGAAATCAAGCTCTCGTTGAACATGGTGAAGTTTTTGTCGTTAGCCTGGAATCTGTAGCTCATCATCATCAGCTGACAAATGACGTTATGAATGTGACGTCCAAACAAACTTCCAGGGTTTACAGCTTCTCCTTCAGAGTCACGTAACTCGGAGATCAGTTCTTCGATTCCTACGTGAAAAATTTGTCGGCAAAATCTTTTGTAGACCGACTCGTACTTTCGGATCAGTTTAAGCGCATACGCAAGCGTATACCAACAATTGTGGGTCTGAATGTGTTCTCTATCGAGATGCTAGTGACGATACGATACCGGTTTTATTTTTAAAATCAGAGGATATTTTTCAGTACGGTCACATATGATAAGGATCATGTCGGCGTCTTTCTTACTGCCTTTTTTGTGAAGGGGTCAGAATATAGTAGACTTAACAAGAAAAGTTTTTTTTTAATCGATGACCATTTCTCTTCTATACTCAGTTTTTTCTGCTTCAAAATACGTCTATCAACGATCAATTTGACGTAAACCTTTAAACGGCAGACAATTCCTGCCGCAGCAGGTGCAGAACCTGGTCCATAGGGAAGGACAATGTCAAGTCAATTTGAAATATTATAACCACCTGTATGTAGTGAATCATCACTGGACATCTTTGACTGATTACAATCCCCACAGTGCCTGAAGAGCTTATCTGATTTTCACTTTTTTTTATTAAAAATACATATTTATACGTATACAGGTACTCAAAATAGTAAATTAAACGCGTGATTATTGCATACTGGCCTCATAGAGTTAAAGGCTTGAACCCCACGCGAACGCCGGAGTTCGCACACCTATTGTCTTTCTATTATGTCTAATGGTCGACTGGTAGTGAAACTATCGTCCGCCAGTGTCCTCTCTCGTGCTCTCCCATGAGCACCAGCCCAAACAGCTGCATCCCTCTAATCATCCTCTCGTTGAACATGCTGAAGTTTTTATCGTTAGCCTGAAATCTGTAGCTCATCATCATCACAAATGTCGTTATGAATGTGACGTACAAACAATTTCCAGGATTTACAGTTTGTCCTTTAGAGTTATGTAAATCGGAGACCAGTTCTTCGTTTTCAACCTGAAAAACATGTTGTTCAGAAACAGTTTTTTAGTCACCATGTCGAGTGTGACTAAAAAACTGTCGATGTTCACATGGTACGTGAAGGTCTTTGAAACAACCTATCTGATTCGGCTTCGGAAGATTCAAGCCAGTGAATCAGCTATGATTCCAATATAAGAACGGCTTCGGAATGTGTGGGGTGGGGAGACAGTAGCTGTTCCTACCTACTCTCTGCTCCTAAGGGTCGGTAAATTCGGCCTCATCGTGAGCCATACCAGTTCATAAACCATTCTGGTTTGGCCCAATCGACAGACTTAGCGTAATTTGGATCAGTTAATGTCCTGTTCCATCAGTAGGTAGCGGACTGTGGCGACTGTAACCCTTAGGCCGTGGGTAATCCAATGAAATGCTCTGAACGGTCTAGCTATGGTACAAAGTTAGGTTAGGTTAGGGGAAAGGCGAGTAAGCCATTAATGATGACTCCGATCGGCTGCGGAAGACCCTGGCTTGTAGATCAACTGCGAATACAATGTAATAATAACTACGAAATGAACGATTCGGAGAAGCAATAGCCGTTTTATATATTTTATACAGTCGTTATGTTGCGTCGGCGATAATACTATTCAGTGGAGGATAACATTTCTATAATCGAAGACTCCACCCAAGCCAAAGTTATCAAAAAATTGATGGAAAGTATGTAGTACATACAAGGGCTAGTTTGTTTCAATGAATAGAAGTGTCGGACATTGTGCAAACTTGTATTGTAAGTAGCCACAATACTTTTACAAATTTCTTCATAGGTATTTTCCTGTTCTTGGGTCCACAAAGAAGGTACATATAGAGAATTTATTATTATTATTATAAAACATATTTTGTTTTGTATTTTTAAAAAGTTTTGTTTTGTATTTTTCCATTAGATGTTTGTTCTGTATTTATCAATGTTTTGTTTCGTATATTTCTAAGTTTTGTTTTATAATTTAAGTTTTGATGTTTAGTTTTTTGTATGTTTTTTTTTGTGTCATTAATATTTAATTTCGGATTTTACAATGTTTTGTTTTGTGTTTTTTAAAGATTTTATGTTTTGTTACGTTATTTTTTTGTAGGTATATTTTAATGTTACCTTTATTTAACCATTTTTGTTTATTTTTTTTATTTATTTGTGTAATTTGTATGTGCAAAATTATTTAAAATTATTTAAAAAAAATTGTTCGATAGCGAAATCACGTTATTTGAGTGCTAAAATTAAAAACAGTAATAATATAATTAAAACTACGTGGAATGTTATAAATAGTGAAACCGGAAGGTCTACAAAATCATCTAGTGACTATAGACTTGTAATTGATGGCAATGAGATCACATCAGATTCGCAAGTTGCAGCGGCTTTTGAGAATTTATTTTCAGAGATTCCCATATCAACAACGAAATCTCTGAACTCATCACCGTCTGCTGCAGAATCCCTGCTTAAAGAAAACGTTAAAGTTTGCGAATCTGATTTTAATTTTGAACATGTGACTTGTGTGGATATTGTCAAAACGTTTAACTCCTTGAATGTAAAAAAGACTAAAGATTTATGGGATAATTCTGTGGACGTTGTTAAGTCTATAATCCACATTGTAGCTCCTTCTTTAGCTTTTATCTACACTAATATAATAAAGAGGTAAAGTTTGTTTTTTTGTTTTTTTGTTTTTTTGTTTGTAGGAGGTAATCTCTGGAACTATTGGTCCGATTGGAAAAAAATTAGCAACAATAGAAAGCTGTTTTACTCCCGAGTGACATAGGCTATATTTTATGTACGCGGGCGAAGCTGCTGACAAAAGCTAGTTTTTAATAATTGTATCGATCGCGGTGAGTTTCCTGACTTAATGAAGAATAGTAATATACCATTGTTCAAAACGGGTAGTATATCTGACCCCACAAATTATAGACCTATTTCAGTGCTACCCACTTTTAGTAAAATATTTGAAAAACTTATTTTAGAGCAACTTCAAAGATTTTTTAATGGACATAAATTATTGCATACTAAACAGTTTGGTTTTACAAGGGGTCGTACAACAACCGATGCCGGTGTTGAACTTTTAGGACACATTTATGATGCATGGGAAGACAAATGCGATGCTCTAGGCATTTTTTGCGATTTGTCTAAAGCCTTCGATTGCGTTCTCCATGACACATTAATCAGGAAACTACACCATTACGGAATCCGAAACTCCTCCTTGGATCTTCTTACGTCATATCTGAGTGAAAGGATTCAGAGAGTTGATGTAAACGGAAAAAGATCTCCCGGATCTGTATTAAAAATGGGTGTCCCCCAGGGCTCAATTCTTGGACCATTTTTGTTCCTTATTTATATAAATGACCTACCTTACCTCATAGAAGATAATCATAATATTGTATTGTTTGCTGACGACACTTCACTTTTATTCAAACTTAAACGTCAGCAGCCGGTTACTGACGACATAAATATATCTCTTTCCAAAATAGTACATTGGTTTAATGTAAATAACCTACATCTTAATGAAAAAAAAAACGAAATGTATCAAGTTTACCATGCCTCATGTTAGGCAAGTAGAAACTAGTGTACTAATAAAAGGTAAAGAGTTGAGTCCTGAAGATACTACAGTGTTCTTGGGCATAACTTTAGATGCCAAGCTTCAATGGGGCCCACATTTAGACAAATTATGTATGCTACTTAGCTCTGCAGCACACGCTGTTAGACAAATCAGAGATTTAACTGATGTAGACACAGCCCGTTTAGTTTACTTTGGCTATTTCCATAGCGTCATGTCGTACGGTATTTTACTGTGGGGGAAGCCGCCGACATCCAGACAGTTTTTGTTTTACAGAAAAGGGCTATTCATTCGATATATAAATTAAGTCCCAGATACTCCCTCAGGGATAAATTTAAAGATATAAATATAATGACTGTCCCATCGCAGTATATTTACGAGAATATGTTATATAAAAATAAATGCATGTTTAAAAAATACAGTGATGTTCATAATTTTAATACTACAAACAAAAATAAATATGTAGATCCTGCTACCAGGCTCAAAAAAATAGGGGGCTCATTTAGATGCCAATGTATACACTTCTATAATAAACTTCCTAGTAATATCCAACAACTAAGCCTTAATAAACTTAAAGCCTTTGTTAAGCGTAAACTTTGCCAAAAAGCCTTTTATAGTGTAAAGGATTATATTGAGGACGTAAAGGCTTGGGATTGACCTGCTCCAGTACTCACTTTAACTGTTGTAACGTTTTCCTTGTTTTTATTATTGTTATCTTCTCTCGATTTGACATTAATGTTTATTTTTTACAATTTTACATTTGTAAACTATATATATTATTTTTGTGAACATGAGGACTATGTGGATTAAGCTATATGTTTTTTTCTTTTTTTTTTTGTTTCTGTGTCTTCAGTAAATTTAGCGTATTTCTGGCAATTTGAGTATTTAACGACCTACTCAAATGTCCTTTCCTTGGTATTGTTCGTCGGGTCGTGTTGAGCTCCTTAGTTGTCCTGAGTTGAGCTTTGCGAATACTGACAAATGCTTGCACTGACTGGACAGGTCTACTCAAATTTGTATGGATCTTTCTTCAAAAGACCATCTCAGACAAATCTGCATGGTTCTTATGTGATTTGACAATACATATTTTCTGTATGGACTTTAAAAGAGACTTTGACCCCTGAGTTTGTTTCGGTGTTTCTTCTCAGGGTAGTCCGCTAGGAAACACCGAACTCATCTAGCATAAAAAAAAATGACGTGTAAAAGTGTTTTTTAAACCTACTTGCAAAATAAAGATCATTTATCATTTGTTAATAATATGTGTTCTTACGTACGTAAACCTAATAATATGTGTATTATATTTATATAAATAAAAAAATATTTAGATAAATAAAAAAACATTTTGGAAACCTGTTCTTTTATTTTATAAAACATACTTTATACCTCTTCTTTTTTGCATTCACTTAAAGCCAATTCGCATCATCTCACCACTCACGCAGGGCGTACTGTCCACGGACGCGTATTCGTCATCACACGCTTGGTGTACGCCTGCGTGAAGCGACCGTACTAAACTATGAAACTGTCGACGAGGCGGCCACGTCGCGCCGTCGTGTCACGTCTATGAAACCACGCATCTGTAGACAGCTGGCCATAGTGTTGTATGCAAGCTTCACGCAGGCGTAAACCAAACGTATAATGATGAACGCGTTAGAGCTACGCGTCCGTGGAAAATATGCCTTAGGGTCACGCCACATTCGGGTTACCAGCCGCAACCACACAACATCGCCACCGTCATATTTCAAGTTACCTCTGCTCACTTCCTGTGGCCCACACCGGCCACAAAGCGCCGCCACATGCTATTCGTGCAATTAAACCTTAGTAAAGTTTATTGCGCGGATGTGTTAACACTAGTATAGAGGCGAGGGCGTCAGATTCAGATTCAGATACCTTTATTTGCTCAAACATGAGTGTACATACAATCTTTATGGAAAACAATGCATGCAAGTTGTTACAATCAAATGGAGTTGTGCATTTACCATATTGCCATGGTGTGCAAATATTAACATAATTATGTTCAGGATAAAAATAATTGATATAGACATAACTGACATAAATATTTCAAGCAAACTATACAAAAACAAATTCATAATATAATGTCAGTACTGGAAGAAGAATATTCCTATTATGTAATTTCCTTAGAAATAAGCAGTACCTTTGTACTCTTCTATCTGTGTGTTATTTTCTTTTTGTAAGTGTTTGTGTGTACATAATCAAATAAATAAATTAAAATAAGTAAAAAATATAAATATAATACCACTATAAAAATCATTATTACCAAACAATTCAAAATAAATTAATCTATAATATCATCTCAATTCATAACAAATGTCATCGTCGTAAAAAAATATAATATAAAAAGGTATGTGTCATTATAAAAACATTGTTATCATACTATGTCAATTTAAATAATATATGTCAGCTTAAAATGAATCCATTAAAAATTTCTTGACATCATAATATGCTTTACTAGCTAGAAAACATTTCAACTTCCTCCTAAACAGTTCCAAGTTAAGCTCTTTCCAATTACTCGCAAGCGTCCAGGGATTTCTGAGCCAAAAGTGAAAGAAATTGAGATACTTATTCATCCATAATGTGACCGTAAACAAATGAACTGTTCCTACAAAGACAGAGCTTAAAGGATTCAGTAACCAAGCCCAAAAAATTAACAAAAAAAATACATGATGTCTAAACTCTTGACCCCGAGCACACCTATTGCCTTCCTACTATGTCTCTAATTATGGTATTCGAATGGTTATGGTTAATAAAAGGGCGAGACAGTAAAATGTTGCTCTTCCGAGACAGTAACGTAAGTGTGTGGTGTGTGTAGGTATAAGCGCTCGGCCGAGTACTCGGCGCTGTGTTATACGTACCAAGTATTCGGCCGAGAGCACTGCCTCGCTCTTTTGTTCGGTATGTGTCATCAAGGCATACATTGCATCACCCAAATATACAATAAACTTTTTCTGGAGGTAGTAAAAAAAAACATTTTTAACTTTGTAATGTTAAGATATCAGGCAAACCACTGGACAACCATAGGATGCAGGAGTCACAGAGAAGGTCGAGTGACGGGACGAGTGGATGAAACATGAAACTGGCATTGAAGCGAATCTATCTCGCTCGCACTGTTGACGCAACCAGCGCCATCTATCATTTTCAATCAAAGTAAAAAGCGGCTGCATGGCGCTCTTTAACTTTCATTAAAGTAGCATTAGGACTGGTCATCTCTTAACTGCCAGTGGTTTATTTTAATTTGTTTAGAACATGTACTTTTTTATTATTTTAGTTACATTGTTCTCGCATCATAGCAGCGACAAAAATATGTAACCTATATATTTGTAAAACACAACATGATTAAAAAGAGTGTCCATAGATTTTCTTTCACATTCTTCTCCATTGAGACCTACTTTTGGGAATGTGCAATTAGCGTCATTTTTTTCCTGACAGACCGACTTTATGACTTTTCAAAAGTGCCTGTAAAGGTTTATCTATACTAATATTATAAAGCTGAAGAGTTTGTTTGTTTGTTTGAACGCGCTAATCTCAGGAACTACTGGTTCGAATTGAAAAATTCTTTTTGTGTTGAATAGATCATTTATCGAGGAAGGCTTTAGGCTATATAACATCACACTGCGACTAAGAGGAGCGAAGAAATAATGAAAAATGTGGAAAAAACGGGGAAAAATATTCATTTTTGAGGGCTTCCGTTGCGTGCGCTGCGAAAACGGTTCAAGATAGCAAAAAAATATGTATGAAAGAATTATTCCTCTTAAAATGATCTAAAAAAATGTCCGCAACAGTATATGTCTTTCTTTTAAGATTAACTCACTAGAACCGTTTTTATGGGAATCAATTTTGGCCGAAATTAATGCATTATTACCAATTATTTGTTAGAGTTGTATCAACATAGTATTATTAAACTTTATCCAAATAAATGTGTTGTTGGTTAAGAGTATGTAATTGTGAAAAAAATTGTCTTTGACATCACTCATTTTCAATGAAAATCTTAGAAGTTATTACAATTTTAAAATAACTCTGATATAAAATTCACACGCGCCGCATGATGTGCAAAATATGACGCTTCACCTGGCCGGCGGGCGAGGAGACAGGTTGCTTGCGGGCGGCGCGGAGGGGTTTTTTATGGTAGATAAAAATCATCCAATGACGAATCCCGCTCTTGGGCGGAGCGGGAAACAGTGTCAGACCCTTACTGTCTAAACAACATACCCCGTTCCTCTCTTGCCTTATTCCCAGAGCCCCGGTGTAACGCTTTCGCACCAACCCTCGGCTGCAGGAGGCTTCGACCCTGAAGGGCCCCACAGTTTGCTGAAAACACCTTGAGGCGCGCGGGAGCAGTGCACGCCGTCGACGACTTGGTCTCGGTTTGGACTGTTACCAGACAACCGGACGGCGAGGTACCCATTGCTCACTGTCCGCAAGCCAGCATCTACGGTGGCCGGATATCGGCGGGATCGCGGCGGCGACGGCTACGGCGAGGGCGCTGTTGCCCTTGCCTTATGCGGTCGGCCTCCTCCTTTACAAGCATTACTGCTTCGCAGAAGGAGACGACCGCTTGCCATTCTTATTCGCTGCTGACCATGACCTGAACCAAGGCCCGGCGCGTGAGGTCGCTGCCGCCGATCACCCCCACGAGGACACGGCGATGCTCTTCTCAAACGGGGCACACCTCCACCGTGTGCTCCACCGTGTCCTCTGGGCTGGCCACACAGTGGCGACACCCGGGCGTCTCTTCCGCACGAATCCGGCGCAGGAATCTCCTGAACTTCCCATGTCCGGTGAGAAACTGCGTCATGCGGAAGATGAGGACGCCGTGATGTCTATCCAACCATGTCTCAAAGAGGGGACTTACCGCCGCGGTTATGGCGTGTCCAAGAGGGTATGTAGCTCTATAAAGTACTTTTAGATAATTATGTTCTTTTAAAAACTAAATTGTCTAAAATAATAACAGAAATTAACACGGGCAAAGTCGTGGGTAACAGCTATAATTTATAAAGCTGAGGAGGTTGTTTGCAAAAATAAATATGATGCCCAAAATAACTATTCCACGCGGACGAAGTCGCGGGCACAGCTAGCCTATAATATAAAAATGAATCGCAAAATGTGTTGGTAAGCGCAAAACTCGAGAATGGCTTAACCGATTTCGATAATTCTTTTTTTGTTGTGTTTGTTATTGTCAGGAGAAGGTTCGTATGAAAAATAAAAAATAGGGTATAGAAGGGTAGACTAGGGTTGAGCAGGGTAGAGTAGGGTAGACTGGAGTAAAGTGGAATAAACTGTTGCCGGGAGCGAAGCCGCGGGCAAAAGCTAGTCTTATATATAAAAATGAATCGCAAAATGTGTTGGTAAGCGCAAAACTCGAGAATAGCTGAACCGATTTCGCTAATTCTTTTTTTGTTGTGTTTGTTATTGTCAGAAGAAGGTTCTTATGAAAAAAAAAGGATAGGGTAAAGTAGGATACAGTTAGGTAGGGTAGAGTGGAATAGTAGAATAATCTGTTGCCGGGAGCGAAGCCGTGGGCAAAAGCTAGTTTGAAATAAATACTTTGAATTTGAATTTGATTAGCATTGGGAATTTTTGACGACGCGGAATCAGAGCATCGTTTGCAACATTTCCGTGTCTGTAAAATCACTTGCGACCAAGACTCATTCATGAACAACAGGCTCTCGTATAAAATTGTATTTTTTCTAAATAAATCCTGTAAAGTATCCTTGAATACTCCTGTCATTGAAGAGTTCCTGCCCCTATACACTTGCTAGTTGCTACACACCTACACAAGGTCAAAACATACACATATGACGTCGTTTCTTTTGACCGCCTTCTAACGATCAATTTTGTTTGACAAATATGTTTTGTCAACTTCACGTTGTCATCACACAGTAGCTTTAGCGATCAAAAGTTAATATTTTGTCCCTAATGCTAATCAACCTATTACTTTCTACTATGTTGGACGTAGCGTAGCATCCTCCATGACAAAGGCAACTGAGATATTGGTTTTTCAAAGTCAAAGTCAAAATCATTTTATTCCAAATAAACCATTTACAGGCACTTTTGAAATGTTAAGTCTGTCTGTCCTAAAAAAATGATGCTAATTGCACATTCCAAAACGTAGGTCTCTATGGAGAAGAATGTGCAAGAAAGTCCATGGACACTCTTTTCAATTATGGTAAGTATTACAAATACCGGAGTTACATGTTTCTTGTCGATACTAATATGTGAGAACAATGTAAATAATAATACTAAATATAAAAAAAAAACAATTCTAAATACAAATATTAAAATAAACCTGTTGAGATTGGTCATCTCTTAGCTGATTGACAGCGCCCGTTCACGGACATGACGCATATATCAGCACCACTCAGCTCAACAATTTTATAGGGAACCGAATAATCCAACACACGCGCCACCATCAGTGAGACATTTGAAGTTGACCAACAATACCATTTACGTTCAAACTTGTTTGTCAAACACAACTTCAATAAACATTTTCATCAAACATGACAAAATAAACGCGTCAACAAAACTGTCAAATGATTTGACAAACGATTTGATCGTTTCTAGGACGCCTTATTTCGTACATATGTTTCGTAACTTCCTGTTAACTGTTCTAGAACATTTTGTTTCTAGAATATTCTTATAGATCTGACAACGTCGCGTCCATTTCCGGTAACGTTTGTGTAAATTGTAATGCCGGTATTACACATTGGGATGAAGATGATGTTTTATATATTTCACTGACTTCGGAAACTAGGAGCTTCTATGAAGGTTCTAGTAGCTTTGTGTTTTATGTGAAGTTATTTCTCCACGTAAAACAAAAAGCTACTATACGTTCCAAATAAGAATAGGAAAGCCAATAACCTCGACCTGTGAAATATAGGATGAAAAGTACAGTTTGCGTAGAAATAAGGGCTAATAAATAATTTTTGCTTTGTATTAACTAAGTGTTAGTTATTTCTAGATGAAGTTAAAATGTTATTGTTCAATATAAATTAGCTATAAATATTGTTTTAAGTCATTAATAGCTTAATAGAAAAACTATTTTCTGACCTATTTTCATTGTTAGGAACAATTCGCCTTTTCTTCCATTTACCACTACTCAGACACATCACAGAGATAAACAAAGCTTGGTTTAACCCCACTTCGAAGGGCAAAGAAGGAACGAGGTGAGGTGTTTAGTCAGTAAGAGTCTGTCACTGTTACCCGCTCCGCCCAAGAGCGAGATTCGTCGTATGTTTTTTACCCACCATAAAAAAGAAACCATAAAATTTCGATTAAATTTGTTTTTCGCTTTTTGTAACCACATTTTAGAGTTAGACGTTCAATCGTTTGTTAATAATTGTTCAAACTGGCACACGCTCTAAGTGGAGAAGATGCTCTTCAGCATACCTGGCTAAAAAGACGTGACATACCGAGCCTAAATAAAAGATTTACCACTTGACAACAAGATAGTCGTGTGAAAAAAAATTCACACAAGCATGGCTCTTGAGAAAAACATAAACTGAGAAATCAAACAAAGAAGTGGCTATTGTTGGAAAACAGATTGCCATGAAGCAGAAATCATCAAAAAAAAACATTATTCAGATTTTTATAATTATACAGGTATAATAAAAGTTTATAAGAACGCACATGTCTGGTACGGGCTTTACACTATTTCTCTTGTTTTTGAGGGTAGTTGTGCACAACATTGTATTTCTGAAGGTAGTTGTATTAAGGTGTATTGTTCCACAGTCGCGTCATGTTGCCACTCTTCCATCCCCGCTGCCACGCATTCACACGACCAGCGCAGCGGACACTGGCAGACATTTTATTTTTAATTCATTTCATGTTGAAAGTTGGTGATCAGTGTAAAGACTTCGAAATATTGAAGTTATTATGGGTAAGTGATTCAAATCTGTAACGCTGTTCAATACGAGATGTTTCTTTATGATCATCAGCCTTTTTAATGTTTCTACTGCTGGGACACAGGCCTTCTCTCTGGTAAAGAGAATGGGTCATAACCACGCCGGCCCAGTGCGGATATGTCATCGAATTTTCAGAAAATATTTAGACATTTAGAGATGATTAGGCATGTAATTACTTAAGCCCTAAGCTAACGAAGGCGTTCGCACATCTATTGTCTTTCTATTGTGTATCTAATGATGGTATTCAAAGAATAAACTGGTGCGTCTAACCTTCAACGATAGCGTCACTGCTTACCATCAGGCGGGATGGTGATGATGGCATCTAGTCGTGGGAGACGTGGGGCCTCGCCCGCGGCCTGAATGTGAATTGTGTTCAATCGTGTCGCCATTTTAAACAAGTTTTCAATGAAAATATTTTTTTTCATAACAAGCTTTTATAGCGGTGGTCTATACTTATATAAATAAAACTCGTCAAGACGATCCAAACTCGACGTGGTTGTGCCGTTTAATTACAGAGTTCCTATGGCTACCTCGCGATTCCATCATCAAATCAGCTCCATGTCATCATAATATTGCATTGTCATCCGAACTAAACGTGTATACCAAATTTCAGCTCAATCGGAAACCGGGAAGTGGATCAAATTTAAGTTGCAAGATTTGATTACAGAACGACAGACAACGGGACAGGTGAAACTAAATAAAAGCTTGTAAAAAGTGTTCTTTCTACTTTGACAAAGAAAGCGTTGTTCTGAGCGCTAGCTGCGACAAACTTCGTACCACCTAATAAATATAATTTTCTCACTGTTTAAACCTTTCCTGAACTTTTACGAGAATTTCAAAACCAAAATTAGCCAAATTGGTCAAGCCGTTGACGAGTTTCAGCGACATAATCGGCTGGACCAATTTGATTCATTTTGGTTTTGAAATATTCTTGAATTATCAGTTATTTCGGCTGTGAGAGTGCAGGGACTAGGAGCGTGAAATGTTGCTATAGGTTTTCTTTTATGACGTAGATGAGCACTAAGAGAAGTTATTTGAAAATTTGAAAATTCTCTTCTTCCGGGGATAAAACGGGGTTCAAAAGTTTGTATAGAGGAACTTATTGCCACGTGGGCGAAGCCGCCGTCAGTAACTAGTCTAGTATAATACAGTATCTCCTTACGACATTTACCTTCCCACTACACCGCATATAATATTCATAGAACATAAATCAACTTATTCATTTGTTTTTTCAGATCGTAACGTTCCACGAAGACAGCCGACTATTGCCGAGCGTTACCGAGCTCTGTCGGTTATGAAGCACCGACCGTTCCGTTGAAGCTAGCGCTATGTTCCAGCTTGTTGTACAAAGAGGCAGGCAGGTGCAGGGTGTGATACCGCCGCAGCAGTTGTTACAAGATAACATAACCAGCAAGAACAAAGCTTGAAATGTAGCAGGTGAGAAGTTATATCCGTTAATTTCAATTCAAATAATTTATTCGTATAGAATGTGGGTAGTAGTTTTTTTTTCCAATTTTACTAAAAAGAATTAAAATTATTTAACCGACTTGGAAAAGGAAGAGGTTCTATGTTGTCAGTATTTTTGTGGATCGATTTTGAAAATTTTTGTTGAACTTCAGAATTAATTCCATAAAAATATCGTTTTTTCAGATCGTAACGTTCCACGAAGACAGCCGACTATTGCCGAGCGTTACCGAGCTCTGTCGATTATGAAGCATCGACCGTTCCGTTGAAGCTAGCGCTATGTTCCAGCTTGTTGTACAAAGAGGCAGGCAGGTGCAGGGTGTGATACCGCCGCAGCAGTTGTTACAAGATAACATAACCAGCAAGAACAAAGCTTGGAAAATGTTGCAGGTAAGAAATTATATCCGTTAATTTCAATTGTGTAGCTAAAAAAATCAAATCATTTATCTGCATAGAATGTGGGTACTTAGTAGTTTATTTTTTGCTAATAAGAAGTAGGATTTTTAACTGACTTCGAAAAGGAGGAGGTTCTATGTTCGGCTGTATGTAATTTAGTTTTATGTATGTCCACCGATATCTCAGTCAATTGTCATTCGCCCGAACCACTGGCGAGGTTGTAAAGGAACCTAGTGCTGCCAGGACAGATTTGCAAGTGTATTAAATAGTGTTTTTCAACACGCTTACGAAGAAATAAATAGAATACAATATAGTTATTTATAAAAGTGGCATATAGAAATACGCGACTTGTGGAAGTCGCCTAGCCCCCAGCCTGATCCTATAAAATTAAATTATAGAGAGGGTGAGTTCGCGCTTTTATTCGCACTAGAGCGGAAAACTACATTGTGTGCATAAAAGCAATAAAAGCGGGTTTTAGAGGAAGTGTATTGAAAAATACTTACATTGCGCTTTTGTTAATTTCAGGAACTCTCAGTCCTCATAGCTTCGATTGCTGTCGAAGCTCTCCACTATCTGGTGCTGGGAGCTAGTTACTAGATGGCAGCACTGTCATTTCACAGACCAAGCGAAATTAACCTTTAAACACCACCTGACACCGCTGTTGTATGTAGAACCAACGTAACCAGTGTGAAAAATGACGAGGTTTGTAATTTTATTGTTTATAGACAGCGCTGATGTCACAGGCTCAGTGAATATAATAATTAATATATTATAATAATTACATATCGAATAACTGATGGCTTAGACTGTAAATCTCGGGTATGCAATTTTATTTTATTAAGATTTCTAAAAAGCTCATGCCCATGACGCACACATTCATATAATTATAACAAGAAAATATCTATTTGTTTCTTATAGCGCCATCTATGAAGTAGAATGCGAAACTTGCTTGAGTTGGGTTTTGTTCGTATAATGTAACGTCACACGTCAAAACTTATTCTTCTTCTTTTCGAGTCTGTTCTCAAACTAAATATTTTCTGACCAGTATTTAGCAACCTGTACAGCTCTAATATTGGCCTCGTAATCACTGACCTCTATCATTTATCACACTGGACTGGCTGCTAGTATGAAATGCTTTTCTCCCCGTTTGATATCCGCCATATTGGCGCTGTCGGTCACGGTGACTGTAGCGAGTGTCTACGGTACTAAAACTGGTAATGTCACGCCGCATACAATATTAGTCAAATTAGTTCTCTGGACGCTCGCGAGTGGCGCTTCGAATAGGCAAAAAAATTGGCTGTCAAACATATAGAACAGCCTGTCCAGTGGTAAGTAGTAGAGGTCAGTGTTTCGTATAGATCCTAAGAAGTACAGGTTCCAAACTCAGTCGAAACTAGTTGAAAATATTGAAAAAACAAGCGTTAATCATAGGAAGATAAAACTTAGAACGGTATGTCGTTCATAGCTGTGCTTGAAGTTCCCAGCACACGCAACTATTGTAATGAATTTAGGCACAAAATACTCACATTGCACATTGGTTAATTTCAGGAACTCTCAGTCCTCATAGCTTCGATTGCTGTCGAAGATCTCCACTATCTGGTGCTGGGAGCTAGTTACTAGATGGCAGCACTGTCACTTCATACGTCAAATGAAAATAACCTTAAAATCCACCTGACACCGTGTTCAAAAGTGAAACCAACGTAACCAGTAGGTACCTATGAAAATTGACAAGGTTTGTCATTATTTAGTTCATCGACAGCGCCGTCATCACAGAACCTGTTAATATAATGACACTAGCAGTCTCGATAAACGTTGTCGTGGTCAGATCATAGACATTGATCACTTCATGACATGGCCAAGTACAACTGACCAGATAGTTTTAATCGTTAAAGTTTGATGACATTTCAATCCCCGTTTGACATACTTTGTATAGACCTGTTATTACAATAGAAATGCTACATCAATGATATGATCAAACTATGATTGATATACCTATCATCAAATGTTGACGTTTAAACGATCTGGCCAATTTTATTTGGCCATAATTAACATGAAATGTATTTTTTTTTTTGCATGGCAATGCTGCCAGCGTGCTGGGCACTTTTCCCATAGATATCGATGTGGATGAATTTTTTGATGCCCAATAAATCATTTGTAAATATTAATTTATTGTTAGTTTAATGACCTTAGGTTGTTATTAGAATATTAATTAAATGAATATTGTTTTAAGAATAAAAAAATGGTTGGGTAAACAAAAAAAAATAATAATTTCTATGAGTTAGCCACGACATTACACAAATCAGTCACGCTTTTTAAGAGATGTTAGGTGGCAACACACGAATAGAAGAATTACATACATATCTATATATTACATAAAATTGAATAGAAGATTTACATAAATATCCGTGTATAATACGTGGCGAATAAGTTGAACTACAATGGCGATAGAACTTCAATATGCAGTCACAGATTGTTGGGTTTTAATCGAAGCGCGACACTGCGGAGGGCTACGAGTAACTATAGCAACGGTGGCCAGTTTAGCTCTACTTATTTGCCGCGTATATCTGTAGGTATCACATTATGCCGTTTCGAAATGTTTTCGTAAAGTAAAGAGTGAACAGTATCCCATTCATGAGTCTGGTTCATGGGTTACATCCGAACACTGGGTTACATGTACATCCGTGTGGTCCACAGATTTACTCGTACATCGTGGTATAGAAGTGTTTCTGTGTCAAACTTATGAGTTAGAATGTCTATATTGTAAAGTACAGTGAAACAAGGAGATTGGTATGTTTTGAGTTTTGAGTGTACTTAATGATAAATGTTTAACATCAATTTCATAAGAAACAAGTTTGTTTGCCTGATCTGTGTCTATAAAGGTACCGATTAGCTTGTTCGACTGTACCATTTTCTTTTGTATAATATAGTGAGCTTATATCTATTGAGTTGAATTTGTAATTTAGATTCAGCTAAGCTCGTACCGGATTCGTTTACTATCGGGTTGCGTATCACCCTGTGGCATAATCTATTGTATTTTTGTGTCATTGTATTCCGTGTTTATTCACTTCAACTTTGTGTGTTGATTAATACTCTAAATCTAAACGAAATGAGACACTAGTACGTCGAAACATAAACTAATACATGTTGAAAATATGCATTCTGTTCGAGAGTTAGAAAAATATTTGTTTTTATCGTTAATCACCCATCGTAAGATATCGGCGAGTATCCACCCTTACATTGTTGAAACCCCTACCTAGGTTAAAGTTGCGTCGTTTATACCGCGTAAATCGAAGGACTGGAACAATTCGCCTTCTACGGTTTTCCCGTCCGATGATAATTTAGGTGTCTTCAAGACTAGAGTGAACAGGCTTTTAATGAACTGTTGCGCTTCACCCTATCAACGATTGCATCTCTGCTTACCGGCAGATGAATCGCAGTCAAGCACTAGTTCATATCAAATAAGACACACATTATTTGATTCATTTAAAGAATTTAAATTCGATCACTCTCGGACTGCATACAAAGAAAGAGTTTGTTATTATACCAAACATGCGTATTATGGACGGTATTTTCGCGCAAGGCAATCATTTCTAATCTTATCTTGCGTTGACTTAATTTAAGCGCTGCGTACGTCTGTAATGCTCGGGTTACGGCACTGTTTCTGAGTTCTATTGTCTCGCTGTAGTTCTTTCTGACTTTATTCTTTTAAACATTTACCGCTGATTGCAATTTTTGCGCTCACATCATTTTCACTGCCCACATCGCCGACGCAATACCACTGCCTCAGGATTTTTTTGTTTTTGAGTTGTTTCTGCTAGTCAGAGGAATCTTCTGTAGTTCTTCCAGCAAGTCGAGCATAAAACATGGCAATGTATTATGAAACTATGTACAATATACAGAGCTCCGATGTATTGAATCAGTCCTGCTTTATCAACACCATCCTGCATGAATTGAGTCTCATTCTCGTTGCTTTTCGAGCACTCGGTACGCTCCTGTGGCGCGGGTGGCTCCTGAGGCCTGCGTGTTATCGCCAAATAACGCGAAAACCGACTTTTGAATTTGATGACGGTTTCTATACTATACGATGTTTTCTCTTCTATAAGTTCATTACGTGGAAATTAAGAACATGCGCCTAAGCAAACATGGCTGGGGCACTATAAAAGTGCTACCCGCTTGATTAATTTTGAATTAATAATTTCGTGGAAGTCACAGACACACGCCGGAGAGAATCTCTCAGAGGTACCACAAACGCGCGGTAGATGTAAAAGTATTTTAAAACTGTTATTGTGTTCGGTTTTCAGTTAACTCACTAAAGCATGCGTACAATCTATTGTACTTTCGCAGAAGGCAATTGATGTCATTTGTTCGCACGAGCCAAGCTCCATGCAGGCACTTAATATAGACGCTATGTGGACCTCCAGTCTCGGAGATGTTTTTGTCTTATCAGGGTTAGACTGACGGAGTCCGATTACATTTTTTCGGTTAACTCACTAAGCTTGCGGACAATCTACTTTACTTTCGCGGAAGGCAATCCTTTTCTGTTGTCTTATGCAACCACTTAATGAAGGCGCTGTGTGGAGACTCGGAGATCTTTTGTCTCGTCAGGGGCAGACTGATAGAGTCCAATTAAATTTTTTCAGCAGCAAGAGCAGTTCTTATACACCTATGGCATCAGATGGGCTCACATTGCGCACGTAGATTGCTATTATCTTAGATATCATATAGCATTGGGTAGCGGTGATGTCTAACTTGCGGGAGGCTCTAAAGTTATACACGACCTTACCTCTAGGTTTGGTCGTGTTGCTATTCCAGGCGGGATGTTCGGCATTGGGATCAAAGAAAGCAGTGAGATTGCTGGTGAGAGCGTTGCGATCGTCTGGTAATAGAGACGATGAAGCGACCGGGGGGCAGTAGGTGGAGATGACGGTGATCGGTGATGACCAGTCATGCCTAATCAACAGGCTTAGTATTCCAATAGAGATTGGGGTGCGGGAGGAGTTAGAGGGATGCAGTACAGCTCCTTTATATAATAGACAAGGGTGTCACCATCATGACAGCGAGTCCTATCGTTGCGAACTATGCGATAGTTGGCAATTTTAGGATCTTTACGGTGGGGCTTTAGGAAGGTCTCGTGGACCAGTAGGATATCCAGCTGGTGGTCGCGGAGGAAAGTGGCGATCTCATCACGCTGGTTGCAAATGCCATTGGCATTGAAGAACCCTATAATTAGGGATCTGGGTTTGAGAGTGCAAATTCCCGTTCGCTTATCCATTACGGTTAAGGCATGGGAGAAGGTCGAGTTCCTTAACGACTGAGTCGTATTTTCAGAACAGGTGTGCGCGCACGCTGTTATCCAATATTGCCGGCGCGCTTGGCGGCACTAAGCTCTGCTGACAGAGCTCTGGCCTCCGAAGTCATAAAAATGGAGTAATTCTCCAGAATTATGAGCCCTACTGGGTCATCGCTGCCTCAGTCGCTAGGTTGCGCTTGCTTAGTTGCCGGGGCAGCTAGGCGTTTGCTTGCTAGGGGCCACAGGGACGGAAAGCGGGGCAGGGATGTCCGGCCTGCCCGCATAGCACACAGCTGGGAGGCTCGGTGCACAGCGTGCGGTCTTTAGGGCGAGGGCAGTCGGCTGTGCCGTGGGAACCCAGACACTTGACGCATCTGGGTGTTGCGTAACAGTTACGCTGAGAGTGCCCATACAGTTGGCAGCGATGGCATTGTCCAACTAGGGTGAGGCGGAAAGGCTTTTCGATCGATATGCCCGATAGTGAGCATACCGATTTTACGCGGAAAATCGGGTGATGACCCTCCGTGGGGTCGCAGATAACGAGTACCATGTCGTACTCTATTCTGCCCCGAGCTTTGTGGAGGCGGTGCACTGCTTGCACCGGCACTCCCTGGGAGATGAGGTCTGACATGACCTCGGAGGCGGGGATCTCTTTGGGGACCCGCCGAATGACCACGCGGGTCGGAGTTTCCTCCGGGAGAGAGTACGTATGAAAGGAGACATTCCTCTCCTTTAGGGCTCGGGTCAGGTCCCGGTAGTCCTGAGCCGTTGCGACTTGGACTTTAATGCCTTGTTGGCATGACCTGGCGTTTGTGTAGTGGATCTTGCGATCCACGCACATTTTGGACACGTCGGTCCATTTGGCTTTCTCCTGTATGTACAGGGGAGGAGGGGGGCGCTGCTTCTTGGGCGCAGAAGCGGGGGTGGGGCGGCTTGGGGAAGCTGCGAGAGCGGGCGCGGGCGTGGCGGGGCTCAAGGCAATGGGGGTGGTGTCGGCCGTTTTCTTGGCCTTACCTGCCTTCGTCTTCTTCGCCTTCCTTTTTCTTCCTAGGACGACTTGGAAGTAGTCCTCTGAGGAGGAAGAGTCGGAGGCGGAGGTAGAGGAGTCGACGTCTGAGGCTGGTGGGACTGAAGTGTCCATCACCTCGGAGAGGGTTAGAGCGGCGGAGGGCCGCTGGGCCGCTGCCGGCAAGGGGGCAGGCTCATGGCATAAATCGATGCTAGGCATCGATGGTCCTGGCGTGCCTTTCTCGGCAGGGGGAGGGGATTAAGGTGAGAAAACGTCGCTGAAGTCAGCGACGGTTGCCGGGGTTGGGGGATAGAGCGACGCGAGTTTCCCGCCATACTTGGCGAGAAACTCTTGGTCCTTAAGAAGGACGTTCTTGACGAACGCGATTATCATCGCGTCCGCCATGGTTTGGAGGAATTATATCCCTACCATTAATTTTAGGGGGGGGGGTTCCTACTGGAATCCTACGTCCCCGGGTGGACAGGCCCGGCGGTGTGTGACCCTCCCAGCAGGGTTTGTGTAGGCCTACAAGCATTCTGAAGCTGTTATTATATATTTAAATCTAAGTTGGTGCATGAGCCGCTAGAATAATTTTGAACTAATAAAAATTGCGAGGAAGTCACAGACACACGCCTGAGAGAATATCGCAGAAGTACCACAAACGCGCGGTAGCTGTAAAAGTAATTTGAAACTATTATTGTGTTCGGTTTTCGGTTAACTCACTAAGCATGCGTACAGTCTACTGTACCTACTTTCGCACAAGGCAATCGTTTCCTCCTAAATCTAACTGTCGTTGAACATGGTTAAGTTTTTATCGTTAGCCTGGAATCTGTAGCTCATCATCAGCAGCTGACAAATGACGTTATGAATGTGACGTCCAAACAAACTTCCAGGGTTTACAGCTTCTCCTTCAGAGTCACGTAACTTGGAGGTCAGTTCTTCGATTTCTACCAATAACAATTATATATAAAATAACAATTTGTCGTTAGTACCAAAAGCACTTTTATTTGAATAACAGAATGCTGGCCTTTGTCGCTGATGAGTTGGTTTCCTTATTATTAAGATTTCTGTGGTTTCCTCCTTGCCCTATTTCTTGTGAAGGGGTCAGAACATAGTAGACCAAACAAGTTCTTTTTTTTATTTATTACCATTTTTATTTTTGTAAGTACTAAGTTTTTCCTTTTTACGAATGCGTCTATCAAAGATAATTGTTGACGTAAACCTGTTGACCTGGTTCATTGGAAAAACAATGTGGTGTATTGGTCCTCATTGTCCACGCAACGCCTTAGAAATCTTTGGTGTTATTAGATAATTATAAATACTTTCGCTTAAGGCAATCTTTTTTTGTAGTTTTTTCTTTCAAATAAAAAGACTAAAATCGGTTCACGCAAATTAAAATTACCACCGAGTACAGCGCCATCTCTTGGGAAAGTGGGTTACTAATTTTTGCAGGGGCTACTACTGCGTTCTGTTACATTGTAAGAAATTTGTGACACACGGGTACCTACTATCGCACAAGGCAATCGTTTCCCAGTGTACAGTGTACGTAGGGTTTTATGTTTAAAATGGGAGGATGTTTTTCAGTACGGTCACATACGATAAGGATCATGTCGGTGTCTTCTTGCCCCACTTGTTGTGCAGAGGTCAGAACATAGTACCTACCTAATAAACCAAAAATGAAAAAGATTTTTTATTTTATTTGATGACCATTTCTCTTCTAGACTAAGATTTTTCTTTTTCAAAATACGTCTATAAAAATTAATTGGACGTAAACCTGTTGACGGAAGGCAGCCAGCTCCTGCCGCAGCAGGTGCAGAACTTAGTTCATTGGCGCTGCGTGGGATGTTATTTATTGTGTTCACAGTCGGTCGTCGAGTCTGCATAGTCGACTATGCTACCTATCGTCATCTTTCTAACGATCTTACTCGTTACTTATACTCCTTGGTGGCATCCGGGAAGAAGACTTTAGTGGCCCCAACGGTTACCCCTGACCGATACCTTCGGTTCCATTCCTCAAGAGACTCCCATCCCATCTTAATCAGGGCCGCGTTTTGACAGGTAGGTAGAAATTGCCAAAGGTATTAAGTCCACATCTGTATATATGTGCATAAAGTGTTTCCAAAATTCTTTTTATTTCGTTATTACACAAAACATGTGTTATAACAGTTGGTGACGTCTCCTTTTAAGCAAACATATATAAAGTATTATAATAATAAAGTATTTAATAAAAATAAATTAATTCGCACAAGGCAATATTTCCTTTGTTTGAATTCTTCGTAAACGCTGCGCAAACCCTCAATGCCCAAGCTATACTACTGTCTCGAGAATTCTACTGTTTCGCTTGCGGTCAATTACTTTGTTTTTCTTTAAATATTTCTTGCTGATTGCAATTTTTCACTCTGTTGCCTAAGGCGCAATATTGTGAGATTATGCTTTTCAGTACGGTCACATACGATAAGGATCATGTCGGCGTCTTTCTTACTGCCCTTCTTGTGAAAAGGACAGAACATAATAGACCAAAAAAGAGAAAGATTTTCTTTAATTATTATATGACCATTTTTCTTCTGTTTTAAGTTTTTTCTTCATAAGAATACGTCTGTCGTAGATCGATTTGATGTAAACCTGTTGACGGCAGACAACTCCTGCTGCAGCAGGTGCAGACCCTGGTCCATAGGGAAGGACAATGTCAAGTCAATTTGAAACATCAGTGGAGCTGCATGGGCCCTCATTGCCCACGCAACGTCATTGCTTCAGGAATATTTTGTGTTTACGTTGTTTCTGCAAGCTAACGGAGTCCTCTGTAATGTTTAACACCTGCATGTAGTGAATCATCACAGTGTCTGAAGAGCTTATCTGCGTTCGCTCAAACAGCGACGAACATATCAGATAGCATTTTGAAACTGTTATTGTGCTTTTGTCGTAGTAGTACTATGAGCCGCGATCAATCATTACGAGGAAGTCAAGAACACGCGCCTGGGCGAACACGGCTGAGGCACTACAAAAGCGTGGCAGCCCTACAAGCATTCTGAAGCTGTTACTATATTGGAGCCTCAGTTGGTGCATAGGCCGCTTGGATAATTTTGGACTAATAAAAATTTCGTCGAAGTACCACAAACGCGCGGTAGCTGTAAGATTATTTTGAAACTGTTGTGTTCTGTTTTCAGTTAACTCACTAAGCATGCGTACAATCTACTGTACTTTCACACAAGGCAATCATTTCCTCCATTTTTCGTTGCGATCGGGCCCTACCAGGGTCTGGCGCGAAAGGATAGACACCCCAAACGAAACCAAGAGTGTGGCTAAAAGACTGCTTGGAGAATTAGGTTTGATTCTCCAAGCATTCTGCCCTGCATTGTGGTTGTTTGTTGTACCGCAGCAGGTGCACAATCTGGTTCATTGAGAAGAACAATGTCAAGTCAATTTGAAATATCAGTGGCGCTGCGTGGGCTCGTTGCCAACGCAACGCCACTACCTCAGGAATCTTTGGTGTTTACGTTGTTTCTGGAAGCTATAGGAGTCTCTGTAATTTTTACCACCTGCATGTAGTCATTTGGGGAATGTTACCTATCATTGACTGATAGGTAACATTCCCCAAAGTGCCGGAAGACCTTATCTGATTTTCACTTTTTTTATTAAAAATAGTTACTATTTATTTATATCCTATACGTATACAGGTACTCAAAATAGTAAATTAAACGCATGATTATTGCATACTGGCCTCATAGAGTTAAAGTCTTGAACCCCACGTGAACGCTGGAGTTCGCACACCTATTGTCTTTCTATTATGTCTCTAATTACGGTGGTCGAAATGTTAAAATACTAGTAATGGTCGACTGGTAGTGAAACTAACGTCCGCCAGTGACCTCTCTCGTGCTCTCCCATGAGCACCAGCCCAAACAGCTGCATCCCTCTAATCACCCTCTCGTTGAACATGGTGAAGTTTTTGTCGTTAGCCTGAAATCTGTAGCTCATCATCATCACAAAAGTCGTTATGTATGTGTCGTCCAAACAATTTCCAGGGTTTACAGTTTTTCCTTCAGAGTTATGTAACTCGGAGATCAGTTCTTCGATTTTAACCTGAAAAAAATGTTGTTTAGAAACAGTTTTTTAGTCACCAGGTCGAGTGTGACTAAAAACTGTCGATGTTCACATGGTACGTGTAGGTCTTTGAAACGACACCTCCGATTTGACTACGGAAGATTCAAGCCAGTGAATAAGCTACGATTCCAATATAAGAACGGCTTTGGAATGTGTGGGGCGGGGAGACAATAGCTGTTCCTACCTACTCTCTGCACCAAAGGGTCGGTAAATTCGGCCCCATCGTGAGCCATACAAGTTCATAAACCATTCTGGTTTGGCCCAATCGACAGACTAAGCGTAGCTTGGATCGTTTAATGTCCTGTTCCATCAGGAGGTAGTGGACTGGGTTGACTGTAACCCTTAGGCCGTGGGTAATCCAACGGAATGCTCTCAACGGTTTAGCCATGGTTTAAAGTTAGGTTAAGGGTAAGAGAAAGGCGTGTAAGCCATCGAGAATGACTCCGATCGGCTACAGATGGTCTTTGACAGGAAACCGTTTCTGCAAGCTAACGGAGTCCTCTGTAATTTTGTAACACCTGCATGCAGTGAATCATCACAGTGTTTGAAGAGCTTATCTATGTTCGCTCAAACAGCGACGAACATATCAGATAGCATTTTGAAACTGTTATTGTGCTTTTGTCGTAGTAGTACTATAAGCCGCTATCAATCATGACGTGCAAGTCAAGAACACGCGCCTGAGCGAACATGGCTGAGGCACTACAAAAGCGTGGCAGCCCTACAAGCATTCTGAAGCTGTTATTATATTGGAGCCTCAGTTGGTGCATGGGCCGCTTGGATAATTTTGAAGTAATAAAAATTTCGTGGAAGTCACAGACACACGCCTGAGAGAACATCTCAGAGGTACCACAAACGCGCGGTAGCTGTAAAAGTAATTTGAGAAACTATTATTGTGTTCGGTTAACTCACTAAGCATGCGTACAGTCTACTGTACCTACTTTCGCACAAGGCAATCATTTCCTCCGAAATCAAGCTCTCGTTGAACATGGTGAAGTTTTTGTCGTTAGCCTGGAATCTGTAGCTCATCATCATCAGCTGACAAATGACGTTATGAATGTGACGTCCAAACAAACTTCCAGGGTTTACAGCTTCTCCTTCAGAGTCACGTAACTCGGAGATCAGTTCTTCGATTTCTACGTGAAAAATTTGTCGGCAAAATCTTTTGTAGACCGACTCGTACTCTCGGATCAGTTTAAGCGCATACACAAGCGTATACCAACAATTGTGTGTCTGAATGTGTTCTCTATCGAGATGCTAGTGACGATACGATATTACGACGATACGATACCGGTTTTATTTTTAAAATCGGAGGATATTTTTCAGTACGGTCACATATGATAAGGATCATGTCGGCGTCTTTCTTACTGCCTTTTTTATGAAGGATGACCATTTCTCTTCTATACTCAGTTTTTTCTGCTTCAAAATACGTCTATCAACGACAAATTTGACGTAAACCTTTAAACGGCAGACAATTCCTGCCGCAGCAGGTGCAGAACCTGGTCCATAGGAAAGGACAATGTCAAGTCAATTTGAAATATTATAACCACCTGTATGTAGTGAATCATCACTGGACATCTTTGACTGATTACAATCCCCACAGTGCCTGAAGAGCTTATCTGATTTTCACTTTTTTTTATTAAAAATTCATATTTATACGTATACAGGTACTCAAAATAGTAAATTAAACGCGTGATTATTGCATACTGGCCTCATAGAGTTAAAGTCTTGAACCCCACGTGAACGCCGGAGTTCGCACACCTATTGTCTTTCTATTATGTCTAATGATCGACTGGTAGTGAAACTATCGTCCGCCAGTGACCTCTCTCGTGCTCTCCCATGAGCACCAGCCCAAACAGCTGCATCCCTCTAATCATCCTCTCGTTGAACATGCTGAAGTTTTTGTCGTTAGCCTGAAATCTGTAGCTCATCATCATCACAAATGTCGTTATGAATGTGACGTACAAACAATTTCCAGGATTTACAGTTTGTCCTTTAGAGTTATGTAAATCGGAGACCAGTTCTTCGTTTTCAACCTGAAAAACATGTTGTTCAGAAACAGTTTTTTAGTCACCATGTCGAGTGTGGCTAAAAAACTGTCGATGTTCACATGGTACGTGAAGGTCTTTGAAACAACCTATCTGATTCGGCTTCGGAAGATTCAAGCCAGTGAATCAGCTATGATTCCAATATAAGAACGGCTTCGGAATGTGTGGGGCGGGGAGACAGTAGCTGTTCCTACCTACTCTCTGCTCCAAAGGCTCGGTAAATTCGGCCCCATCGTGAGCCATACAGGTTCATAAACCATTCTGGTTTGGCCCAATCGACAGACTTAGCGTAACTTGGATCGGTTAATGTTCTGTTCCATCAGGAGGTTGTGGATTGGGGTGATTGTAACCCTTAGGCCGTAGGTAATCCAATGAAATGCTCTCAACGGTCTAGCTATGGTACAAAGTTAGTTTACGTTAGGGGTAAGGCGAGTAAGCCATCGAGGATGACTACGATCGGTTACGAAAGACCCTGGCTTGTAGATCAACTGCGAATACAATATAATAATAACAACGAAATGAACGATTCGGAGAAGCAATAGCCGTTTTTTAAATACAGTCGTTACGTTGCGTCGGCGATAATACGATTCAGTGGAGGATAACATTTCTATAATCGAAGACTCCACCCAAGCCAAAGTTATCAAAAAATTGATGGAAAGTATGTAGTACATACAAGGTTTGACTCAGTGAATAGAAGTGTCGGACATTGTGCAAACTTTTATTATAAGTAGTCACAATACTTTTACAAATTTCTTCATAGGTATTTTCCTGTTCTTGGGTCCACACAGAAGGTCATAATTAGAGAATTTATTATTATTATTATAAAACATGTTTGGTTTTGTATTTTCTAAAGTTTTGTTTTGTATTTTTCCATTAGATGTTTGTTCTGTATTTATCAATGTTTTGTTTCGTATATTTCTAAGTTTTGTTTTATAATTTTTGCAAAGTTTTGATGTTTAGTTTTTTGTATGTTTTTTTTTGTGTTATCAATATTTAATTTCGGATTTTACAATGTTTTGTTTTGTGTTTTTTAAAGATTTTATGTTTTGTTATGTTATTTTTTTGTAGGTATATTTTAATGTTACCTTTATTTAACTATTTTTGTTTAATTTTTTTATTTATTTGTGTAATTTGTATGTGCGAAATTATTCAAAATTATTTTAAAAAAAATTGTTCGGTAGCGAAATCACGTTATTTGAGTGCTAAAATTAAAAACAGTAATAATATAATTAAAACTACGTGGAATGTTATAAATAGTGAAACCGGAAGGTCTACAAAATCATCTAGTGACTATAGACTTGTAATCGATGGCAATGAGATCACATCAGATTCGCAGGTTGCAGCGGCTTTTGAGAATTTATTTTCAGAGATTCCCATATCAACAACGAAATCTCTGAACACATCACCGTCTGCTGCAGAATCCCTGCTTAAAGAAAACGTTAAAGTTTGCGAATCTGATTTTAATTTTGAACATGTGACTTGTGTGGATATTGTCAAAACGTTTAACTCCTTGAATGTAAAAAAGACTAAGGATTTATGGGATAATTCTGTGGACGTTGTTAAGTCTATAATCCACATTGTAGCTCCTTCTTTAGCTTTTATTTTTAATAATTGTATCGATCGCGGTGAGTTTCCTGACTTAATGAAGAATAGTAAAATAATACCATTGTTCAAAACGGGTAGTACATCTGACCCCACAAATTATAGACCTATTTCAGTGCTACCCACTTTTAGTAAAATATTTGAAAAACTTATTTTAGAGCAACTTCAAAGATTTTTTAATGGACATAAATTATTGCATACTAAACAGTTTGGTTTTACAAGGGGTCGTTCAACAACCGATGCCGGTGTTGAACTTTTAGGACACATTTATGATGCATGGGAAGACAAATGCGATGCTCTAGGCATTTTTTGCGATTTGTCTAAAGCCTTCGATTGCGTTCTCCATGACACATTAATCAGGAAACTACTCCATTACGGAATCCGAAACTCCTCCCTGGATCTTCTTACGTCATATCTGAGTGAAAGGATTCAGAGAGTTGATGTAAACGGAAAAAGATCTCCCGGATCTGTATTAAGAATGGGTGTCCCCCAGGGCTCAATTCTTGGACCATTTTTGTTCCTTATTTATATAAATGACCTACCTTACCTCATAGAAGATAATCATAATATTGTATTGTTTGCTGACGACACTTCACTTTTATTCAAACTTAAACGTCAGCAGCCGGTTACTGACGACATAAATATATCTCTTTCCAAAATAGTACATTGGTTTAATGTAAATAACCTACATCTTAATGAAAAAAAAACGAAATGTATCAAGTTTACCATGCCTCATGTTAGGCAAGTAGAAACTAGTGTACTAATAAAAGGTAAAGAGTTGAGTCCTGAAGATACTACAGTGTTCTTGGGCATAACTTTAGATGCCAAGCTTCAATGGGGCCCACATTTAGACAAATTATGTATGCAACTTAGCTCTGCAGCATACGCTGTTAGACAAATCAGAGATTTAACTGATGTAGACACAGCCCGTTTAGTTTACTTTGGCTATTTCCATAGCGTCATGTCGTACGGTATTTTACTGTGGGGGAAGCCGCCGACATCCAGCCAACATACACGTACACATACTCACCATAACACAATACCTACACAGAGCTGCTTATTACCTAAGTCATTATTCTCTTCGTTTTTACAAATTTGGTTTTAATCCTTATTTGCTTTATTTGTTACTTTTGTCTTAATTTTTGTTTTAATTGTTACTAAGTCTCAACATTGTTAATTACAAATTAAGGGAAAGAGCGAGACAACCCCAACACAAGTATTATTAATAACTTACTGGGGCTGTTTCATTCACAATTGTAAATGTAACCGTTTGAGATCCAATAAACAATTTTAATTTTTTAATTTTAATTTAATTTTAATCCAGACAGTATTTGTTTTTTCAAGTCCCAGATACTCCCTCAGGGATAAATTTAAAGATATAAATATAATGACTGTCCCATCGCAGTATATTTACGAGAACATGTTGTATGCACATAAAAATAAATGCATATTTAAAAAATACAGTGATGATCATAATTTTAATACTAGAAACAAAAATAAATATGTAGTTCCTGCTACCAGGCTCAAAAAAGTAGGGGGCTCATTTAGATACCAATGTATACACTTCTATAATAAACTTCCTAGTAATATCCAATAACTAAGCCTTAATAAACTTAAAGCCTTTGTTAAGCGTAAACTTTGCTGATTTGACATTAATGTTTATTTTTTACAATTTTACATTTGTAAACTATATATATTATTTTTGTGAACATGAGGACTATGTGGATTAAGCTATATGTTTTTTCCTTTTTTTTTTTGTTTCTGTGTCTTCAGTAAATTTAGCGTAGGTATGTCTGGCAATTTGAGTATTTGACGACCTACTCAAATGTCCTTTCCTTGGTATTGTTCGTCGGGTCGTGTTGAGCTCCTTAGTAGTCCTGAGTTGAGCTTTGCGAATACTGACAAATGCTTGCACTGACTGGACAGGTCTACTCAAATTTGTATGGATCTTTCTTCAAAAGACCATCTCAGACAAATCTGCATGGTTCTTATGTGATTTGACCAATACATATTTTCTGTATGGACTTTAAAAGAGAGTTTGTTTCGGTGTTTCTTCTCAGGGTAGTCCGCTAGGAAACACCGGACTCATCTAGCATAAAAAAAATGACGTGTAAAAGTGTTTTTTAAACCTACTTGCAAAATAAAGATCATTTATCATTTGTTAATAATATGTGTTCTTACGTACGTAAACCTAATAATATGTATATTAACTATATTTAGATAAATAAGAAAAACATTTTGGAAACCTGTTCTTTTATTTTATAAAACATACTTTATACCTCTTCTTTTTTGCATTCACTTAAAGCCAATTCGCATCATCTCACCACTCACGCTGGGCGTACTGTCCACGGACGCGTATTCGTCATCACACGCTTGTTGTACGCCTGCGTGAAGCGACCGTACTGAACTATGAAACTGTCGACGAGGCGGCCACGTCGCGCCCACGTGTCGCGTCTATGAAACCACGCATCTGTAGACAGCAGGCCATAGTGTTGTATGCAAGCTTCACACAGGCGTACACCAAACGTATAATGATGAAATACGCGTTAGAGCTACGCGTCCGTGGAAAATATGCCTTAGGGTCACGCCACATTCGGGTTGCCAGCCGCAACCACACAACATCGCCACCGGCATATTTCAAGTTACCTCTGCTCACTTCCTGTGGCCCACACCGGCCACATAGCGCCGCCACATGCTATTCGTGCAATTAAACCTTAGTAAAGTTTATAGCGCGCATGTGTTAACACTAGTATAGAAGCGAGGGCGTCAGATTCAGATTCAGATACCTTTATTTGCTCAAACATGAGTGTACATACAATCTTTATTGAAAACAATGCATGCAAGTTGTTACAATCAAATGGAGTTGTGCATTTACCATATTGCCATGGTGTGCAAATATTAACATAATTATGTTCAGGATAAAAATAATTGATATAGACATAACTGACACAAATATTTCAAGCAAACTATACAAAAACAAATTCATAATATAATGTCAGTACTGGAAGAAGAGTATTTTTTATTATGTAATTTCCTTAGAAATAAGCAGTACCTTTGTACTCTTCTATCTGTGTGTTATTTTCTTTTTGGAAGTGTTTGTGTGTACATAATCAAATAAATAAATTAAAATAAGTAAAAAATATAAATATAATACCACTATAAAAATCATTATTACCAAACAATTCAAAGTAAATTAATCTATAATATCATCTCAATTCATAACAAATGTCATCGTCGTAAAAAAATATAACATAAAAAAAGAATGTGTCATTATAAAAACATTTCTATCATACTATGTCAATTTAAATAATATATGTCAGCTTAAAATGAATCCATTAAAAATTTCTTGACATCATAATATGCTTTACTAGCTAGAAAACATTTCAACTTCCTCCTAAACAGTTCCAAGTTTAGCTCTTTCCAATTACTCGCAAGCGTCCAGGGATTTCTGAGCCAAAAGTGAAAGAAATTGGAAACTGAAACGATTTACCAACAATCGATTGGCCCATGAACCATTGGTCAACATTATTTTTGACCCATTATCTTTTCGTCCAAAGGACTTTTCATCCACGAACGTTTCGCCCACATAATTCTTCTTCAGTGAATGCTTAACCAACAGAATGTTTTGACCAACAACTTTTCACCCAAAGAATAATTGGCCCATGGACTGTTCCCCACATATGTACGTGTACGTCAGTGAGTGTTTAAATAAACTCTAGAAGCAATAATAGCCTAGGGATTGTCAGGCTTACAAATCATCATCATCATCATCAGCCTTTTAAATGTTTCCACTGCAGGGATACAGGCCTCCTCTCTTACAAACATCAATTGAAATCAATTCCCTTCACTACATTCAAACATTTTCTTTTTTTATTTTGAAATCACCAATTCTGATTTAATAAAGGCAGTATGCCTATGTGATCTCTTTGGACATCACAGTACGTAAACCTCATCAACCTATTCTAAATCTTTTTATTGACATGGCATTACACACTTTAGAAAAATCTCTCAGGTGTGCTGGTTTCCTCAAGATGTTTTTTTACCGGTTTCAGTAATCATAATTAATTTGTAATACGCACGGGAATTCAAGATATTGGCGCGTGTCGGAATTGGAACCTAAGACCAGTGACTTGGTAGTCCAACGGTCGTATCCCTAGGCTATTATTGCTTCTAGAGGTTATTTAAACACTCACTGACGTACAGTTCTCTTGGGGAACAGTCCATGGGCCAATTGTTCTTTGGGTGAAAAGTTATTGGTCAAAACATTCTGTTGATTAAGCATTCACTGAAGAAGAATTATGTCGGCAAAACTTTCGTGGATGAAAAGTCCTTTGGACGAAAAGATAATGGGTCAAAAATAATGTTGACCAATGGTTCATGGGCCAATCGACTGTTGGAAAATCGTTTCAGTTTCAAGAAATTGAGATACTTATTCATCCATAATGTGATGGTAAACAAATGAACTGTTCCTACAAAGACAGAGCTTAAAGGATTCAGTAACCAAGCCCAAAAAATTAACAAAAAAAATACATGATGTCTAAATTCTTGACCCCGAGCACACCTATTGCCTTCCTACTATGTCTCTAATTATGGTATTCGAATGGTTATGGTTAATAAAAGGGCGAGACAGTAAAATGTTGCTCTTCCGAGACAGTAACGTAAGTGTGTGGTGTGTGTAGGTATAAGCGCTCGGCCGAGTACTCGGCGCTATGTTATACGTATCAAGTATTCGGCCGAGAGCACTGCCTCGCTCTTTTGTTCGGTATGTGTCATCAAGGCATATATTGCATCACCCAAATATACAATAAACTTTTTCTGGAGGTAGTAAAAAAGAACATTTTTAACTTTGTAATGTTAAGATATCAGGCAAACCACTGGACAACCATAGGGTGCAGGAGTCACAGAGGAGGTCGAGTGACGGGACGAGTGGATGAAACATGAAACTGGCATTGAAGTGAATCTATCTCGCTCGCACTGTTGACGCAACCAGCGCCATCTATCATTTTCAATCAAAGTAAAAAGCGGCTGCATGGCGCTCTTTAACTTTCATTAAAGTAGCATTAGGACTGGTCATCTCTTAACTGCCAGTGGTTTATTTTAATTTGTTTAGAACATGTACTTTTTTATTATTTTAGTTACATTGTTCTCGCATCATAGCAGCGAAAATATGTAACCTATATATTTGTAAAACACAACATGATTAAAAAGAGTGTCCATAGAGTTTCTTTCACATTCTTCTTCATTGAGACCTACTTTTGGGAATGTGCAATTAGCGTCATTTTTTTCCTGACAGACCGACTTTATGACTTTTCAAAAGTGCCTGTAAAGGTTTATCTATACTAATATTATAAAGCTGAAGAGTTTGTTTGTTTGTTTGAATGCGCTAATCTCAGGAGCTACTGGTTCGAATTGAAAAATTCTTTTTGTGTTGAATAGATCATTTATCGAGGAAGGCTTTAGGCTATATAACATCACGCTGCGACTAATAGGAGCGAAGAAATAATGAAAAATGTGGAAAAAACGGGGAAAAATATTCATTTTTGAGGGCTTCCGTTGCGTGCGCTGCGAAAACGGTTCAAGATAGCAAAAAAATATGTATGAAAGAATTATTCCTCTTAAAATGATCTAAAAAAATGTCCGCAACAGTATATGTCTATCTTTTAAGATTAACTCACTAGAACCGTTTTTATGGGAATCAATTTTGGCCGAAATTAATGCATTATTACCAATTATTTGTTAGAGTTGTATCAACATAGTATTATTAAACTTTATCCAAATAAATGTGTTGTTGGTTAAGAGTATGTAATTGTGAAAAAAATTGTCTTTGACATCACTCATTTTCAATGAAAATCTTAGAAGTTATTACAATTTTAAAATAACTCTGATATAAAATTCACACGCGCCGCATGATGTGCAAAATATGACGCTTCACCTGGCCGGCGGGCGAGGAGACGGGTTGCTTGCGGGCGGCGCGGAGGGGTTTTTTATGGTAGATAAAAATCATCCAATGACGAATCCCGCTCTTGGGTGGAGCGGGAAACAGTGTCAGACCCTTACTGTCTAAACAACATACCCCGTTCCTCTCTTGCCTTATTCCCAGAGCCCCGGTGTAACGCTTTCGCACCAACCCTCGGCTGCAGGAGGCTTCGACCCTGAAGGGCCCCACAGTTTGCTGAAAACACCTTGAGGCGCGCGGGAGCAGTGCACGCTGTCGACGACTTGGTCTCGGTTTGGACTGTTACCAGACAACCGGACGGCGAGGTACCCATTGCTCTCTGTCCGCAAGCCAGCATCTACGGTGGCCGGATATCGGCGGGATCGCGGCGGCGACGGCTACGGCGAGGGCGCTGTTGCCCTTGCCTTATGCGGTCGGCCTCCTCCTTTATGAGCATTACTGCTTCGCAAAAGGAGACGACCGCTTGCCATTCTTATTCGCTGCTGACCATGACCTGAACCAAGGCCCGGCGCGTGAGGTCGCTGCCGCCGATCACCCCCACGAGGACACGGCGATGCTCTTCTCAAACGGGGCACACCTCCACCGTGTGCTCCACCGTGTCCTCTGGGCTGGCCACACAGTGGCGACACCCGGGCGTCTCTTCCGCACGAATCCGGCGCAGGAATCTCCTGAACTTCCCATGTCCGGTGAGAAACTGCGTCATGCGGAAGATGAGGACGCCGTGATGTCTATCCAACCACGTCTCAAAGAGGGGACTTACCGCCGCGATTATGGCGTGTCCAAGAGGGTATGTAGCTCTATAAAGTACTTTTAGATAATTATGTTCTTTTAAAAACTAAATTGTCTAAAATAATAACAGAAATTAACACGGGCAAAGTCGTGGGTAACAGCTATAATTTATAAAGCTGAGGAGGTTGTTTGCAAAAATAAATATGATGCCCAAAATAACTATTCCACGCGGACGAAGTCGCGGGCACAGCTAGCCTATAATATAAAAATGAATCGCAAAATGTGTTGGTAAGCGCAAAACTCGAGAATGGCTTAACCGATTTCGATAATTCTTTTTTTGTTGTGTTTGTTATTGTCAGGAGAAGGTTCGTATGAAAAATAAAAAATAGGGTACAGAAGGGTAGACTAGGGTTGAGCAGGGTAGAGTAGGGTAGACTGGAGTAAAGTAGAATAAACTGTTGCCGGGAGCGAAGCCGCGGGCAAAAGCTAGTCTTATATATAAAAAAAAACCGGCCAAGTGCGAGTCGGGCTCGCGCACAAAGGGTTCCGTAGCAGCAAATATAATAAACTTATTATGTCAATTTATACACCTGGTGAATGGAGCCTAAACTCTCCCGATATTTTGCCTTGTACTTTTATGTATGAATATTAATTTTATATATGTATTTATAAATATTCCGTGCTATAGGCGTGCCCAAATCGGCATTTCTCGTAAAAAGTACCTACATTATAAAGATTTTATATCATCGCGGATTTTTAAAGGTGTACAATACTGTAGTATATTTTTTGATCTATCTTATAAGGTTCAGCCATCGTTTTCAGTGTAAGCACAATAACTTAACCAAAATTACAGTTAAATCAACCTATCTCAAAAATTATAAGAGATACTTTGATCAAACCAAAAATCGTTGAAAGAGTTAATTAGCATGCATCACCTCTATTTTTTTTAGAATTTTATACCCCGTAGTTATAAAAATAGAGGGGGGGGACATACTTTTTACGACTTTGAGAGCTGATATCTCAAAAACCGTTCACTTTAAGAAAAATGTTTTTTAGAAAACTTTATATCATTTTAAAAGACCTTTCCATTGATACCCCACACGGGTATGTACATCGAAAAAAAAATTTTCATCCCTCAGTTACATGTATGGGGGGCCCCACCCCCAATTCTTTTTTTTACTATTTAGTGTCATAATTTTGTAGCGGTTCATACAACACATATTCCCATCAAATTTCATCACTGTAGTACTTATAGTTTCCGAGTAAATCGGCTGTGACAGACGGACAGACGGACAGACGGACATGACGAAACTATAAGGGTTCCGTTTTTGCCATTTTGGCTACGGAACCCTAAAAATGAATCGCAAAATGTGTTGGTAAGCGCAAAACTCGAGAATAGCTGAACCGATTTCGCTAATTCTTTTTTTGTTGTGTTTGTTATTGTCAGAAGAAGGTTCTTATGAAAAAAAAAGGATAGGGCAAAGTAGGATACAGTTAGGTAGGGTAGAGTGGAATAGTAGAATAATCTGTTGCCGGGAGCGAAGCCGTGGGCAAAAGCTAGTTTGAAATAAATACTTTGAATTTGAATTTGATTAGCATTGGGAATTTTTGACGACGCGGAATCAGAGCATCGTTTGCAACGTTTCCGTGTCTGTAAAATCACTTGCGACCAAGACTCGTTCATGAACAACAGGCTCTCGTATAAAATTGTATTTTTTCTAAATAAATCCTGTAAAGTATCCTTGAATACTCCTGTCATTGAAGAGTTCCTGCCCCTATACACTTGCTAGTTGCTACACACCTACACAAGGTCAAAACATACACATATAACGTCGTTTCTTTTGACCGCCTTCTAACGATCAATTTTGTTTGACAAATATGTTTTGCCAACTTCACGTTGTCATCACACAGTAGCTTTAGCGATCAAAAGTTAATATTTTGTCCCTAATGCTAAACAACCTATTACTTTCTACTATGTTGGACGTAGCGTAGCATCCTCCATGACAAAGGCAACTGAGATATTGGTTTTCATAGTCAAAGCCAAAATCATTTTATTCCAAATAAACCATTTACAGGCACTTTTGAAATGTTAAGTCTGTCTGTCCTAAAAAAATGATGCTAATTGCACATTCCAAAACGTAGGTCTCTATGGAGAAGAATGTATTACAAATACCGGAGTTACATGTTTCTTGTCGATACTAATATGTGAGAACAATGTAAATAATTATAATAAATATAAAAACAACTCTAAATATAGATATTAAAATAAACCATTGACAGCTAAGAGATGACCAATCTCAACTGACAGCGCCCGTTCACGGACATGACGCATATATCAGCACCACTCAGCTCAACCATTTTATAGGGAATAGAATAATCCAACACACGCGCCACCATCAGTGATATATTTGAAGTTGTCAAACAATACCATTTACGTTCAAATTTGTTTGTCAAACACAACTTAAATTACCATTTTCATCAAACATGACGAAAAACGCGTCAAGAAATCTGTCAAATAATTTGACAAACGATTTGATCGTGTAGAGGATGGACTATTTCGAGTGTTTCGTAACTTCCTGTTAATTGTTCTAGAACATTCTGTTGCTAGAATATTCTTATAGATCTGACAACGTCGCGTCCATTTCCGTAATGTTTGTATAAATTGTAATGCCGGTGTTACACATTGGGATGTTTTATATTTAACCGACTTCGAAACTAGCAGCTTCTATGAAGGTTGTATGTAGTAACTTCACGTAAAACAAAAAGCTACTATGAGTTCCAAATAAGAAGCCAATAACCTCGACCTGTCAAATATTGAATAAAAAGTACGGTTTGTAAAAAATAGGTATTTGCGTATAAATAAAGGGTTCTTTTTTGCTTTGTATTACTCGGCTTCCAGCAACCCTGACCAGGTCATCGGTCCGCCTTGTGGGAGGCTTTCCAACGCTACGTCTTCCGGTACGCGGTCGCCACTCCAGAACCTTTCGACCCCAGCGGCCATCCGTTCTGCGTGCAATGTGCCCTGCCCATTGCCACTTAAGTTTGGCGATTCTTTTCGCTATGTCGGCAACCTTGGTTCTCTTGCGGATATCCTCATTTCTGATTCTATCACGCAAGGATACTCCGAGCATAGCCCTTTCCATTGCCCTTTGAATGACCTTGAGTCTTTTTATAAGGCCCATTGTAAGCGACCACGTTTCAGAGCCATACGTCATCACTGGCAACACGCACTGATTATAGACTTTCGTCTTGAGGCATTGTGGTATATTAGACGAGAAGACACCACGTAGCTTCCCAAACGCTGCCCAGCCGAGTCGGATTCGACGATTGACCTCTTTCTCAAAGTTAGACCTACCTAACTGGATTGTCTGTCCAAGGTAGACGTAGTCGTCTACTACTTCCAGTGTAGAGTCTCCGATCTTGATAGGAGTGGGTGCTACATGGATGTTAACCATGACTTTGGTTTTGTCCATGTTCATTTTAAGACCCACTCTTTCGGAGGCTCTACTGAGGTCATCGAGCATTGTACTGAGCTTCTCCGTAGTCTCAGCCATGACCACGATGTCGTCGGCAAACCGAAGGTGAGTGATGTACTCGCCATTGACATTAATGCCTAGACCACTCCAGTCCAGAACCTTGAAGACATCCTCCATTGCAGCCGTGAACAGTTTCGGAGAAATGACGTCACCCTGCCTTACACCTCGCTGCAAGAGGATAGGTTTCGAGGTCTGGTCCTGAAGGCGGACTGACATGGTGGCGTTGCTGTACAAACACTTCAGCACCTCGATGTACCGATAATCGATCTGGCACCGCCGGAGAGACTGCAGTACAGCCCAGGTCTCGATCGAATCGAAGGCTTTCTCGTAGTCCACAAACGCTAAGCAGAGAGGCTGATTATACTCCTCAGTCTTCTGTATAACCTGCCGCAGCGTATGTATGTGGTCCACGGTGCTAAAGCCTTTTCGGAATCCAGCTTGTTCGGGAGGCTGGAAGTCGTCGAACCTGCGCGCGAGACGGTTCGTGATGACTCTGGAAAACAGCTTGTAGACATGGCTCAGAAGTGAGATGGGCCTGTAGTTCTTAAGCAGGGCATTATCACCCTTCTTAAAGAAGAGTACCACCACACCTCTCCTCCATGCCTGTGGCGTTTCTCCCTCGAGTATGACGGAATCGAATAACTTCTGAAGGGCCTTAAGGACCGGTTTTCCACCCGCCTTCAGAAGTTCAGCCGTAATTCCGTCCTCACCCGACGCCTTGTTGTTTTTGAGCTGCTTCAGAGCCATCCTAATCTCGTACAGGCTGACGTCCGTTGTATTACTAAGTCTTAGTTAATTCTAGATGAATTAAAAATGTTATTGTTTAATATAAATTAGCTATAAATATTGTTTTAAGCCATTAATAGCTTAATAGAAAAACTGTTTTCTGACTTATTTTCATTGTTAGCAACAATTCGCCTTTTCTTCCATTTATCACTTCTCAGACACATTACAGAGATAAACAAAGCTTGGCTTGGCCCCAGTGCGAAGGGCAAAGAAAGAACAGGGCGCGGTGTTTAGTCAGTAAGAGTCTGCCACTGTTACCCACTCCGCCCAAGAGCGGGATTCGTCGTATGATTTTTACCCACCATAAAAAAGAAACCATAAAATTTCGATTAAATTTATTTTTCGCTTTTTATAACCACATTTTAGAGTTAGAAGTTCAATCGTTTGTTAAACGTATACAAATCTGAACAAATCATTGTTCAGATTTTTATAAGTATATAGTATAATAAAAGTTTATAAAAACGCCCACGTCTGGTGCGGGCATTACACTTATATGTGTAGTGGTCGAGGGTAGTTGTGCACAACATTGTATTTCTGAAGGTAGTTGTATTAAGGTGTATTGTTCCACAGTCGCGTCATGTTGCCACTCTTCCATCCCCGCTGCCACACATTCACACGACCAGCGCAGCGGATACTGGCAGACATTTTATTTTTAATTCATTTCTTGTTGAAAGTTGGTGATCAGTGTGAAGACTTCGAAATATTGAAGATATTATGGGTAAGTTTTCTAAATCTAATATAAAAACGCTTTTCAATATGAGATGTTTCATTATCATCATCAGCCTTTTTAATGTTTCCACTGCTGAGACACAGGCCTTCTCTGTAGGAGAAGGAATGGGCCTTAATCCACCACGCGGGCTCAGTGCGGATTGGTGGATGTCACAAGTCTTCAATTTTTTGGAAATGTTTTAATGTTTAGAGATGAGATCAGATGTTTAGGACGTAGTTATTTAAGCCCCAAGCAAATGGAAGGCGTTTTCACACCTATTCTCTTTCTATTGTGTCTCTAATGAAGGTATCCAAAGAATAAACTAGTGCGTTTTACTTTTAGCGACATCATCACTGCTTTCCATCAGGCGGGATCAGAAGCGTGGCTAGTCGAAGGCGACGTGGGTTCTCGCCCTCTGCTTAAATGTTATTTGTGTTTAAAAGTGTTCTTCGTACAAACAGTTGGCAGAATTATCACAGCAATGATTTGCATTTGTTTTTAGGGTTCCGTAATCAACAAGGAACCCTTATAGTTTTGCCAAGTCTGTCTGTCTGTCCGTGCGCGGATAATCTCAGCGACCGTTAGCCGTACCGCTTCGAACAAAATAATTCTGCATATTTTGGTGAGGTGCGGGGGAACACGCTCTCATACATAAGTCACTACAAGTACAACGGTATACATCAATTAAAAAATCGATTCAAGGAGTCGTTTTTTTTAGGTAGTTGCAAAGGGGAACGCTCGTGCATGTCTAATACGTTGGTTAAATAGTGTAATAAGCTACAATATGATAAATATTTACCTGAACAGTAGTACTTACACGTGGTAACTATTTAAGTTCCCTAAGGCGTCTATAGTTAGAATCCTGATCCGTGAAATCTTCAAAAGAAATGAGCTGTATGAATTTTATTTGTCTTAAATAATATATAATCTAGATTATATCTCAAGTCTCAAGCGCATACTTAAATAAAGTGCCTACGTAAATAGTACCTACTTTTTGTCATGGTCAAATATATTTAATAATAATTATAATAATTTATTCAATTAAAGACAACTTTTGGCCCACATTATGTGTTAGTATTACTTATATCTATGTTAGTTGAAAACCGTGGTTCAAAGGTTAATATTACTTTACAGTCAGATATTATTACACTTAAACAAATTACATAATCATTACATTAGATAGCCATTCTTCTCTAAATTAAATTTCATAAAAATTACATGTTTTTTTTAAATATTATTTAAATGACCTATAAATTATATCGAAACAACAATTGTGTTATCATCTGTACTAATTCAATACCGGTATTATACTGTAAATTTTGGGATGTTACCTAAATATATTGCACGGCCGCTTTTTTATAGCTATCCGAACTTGGTCGGGTTATGTAGGTTTTTGATGCTTCGTCAGTATTATAATTGTTTTTCTTTAATTACTGAATTTAATGACATGAAATTTTGCATGTGAATAGTTGAATGAATACACTAACTATTGGCATACATTTTACCATGCAATTCCTTTAGAACGTCGTGACATTTGACTGCTTTGTAAACAGTGATCTATTCATGGTAAATTAAACTGTAACTATCTAATTACAAACGGAACGTCATTGATACTTGGCAACATGTTGCAGACACTTACAAGGTTTGTATAAACGTGATAATCTAGACCCCAAAGTGCATACTTTAAGAACTAAGACCTAATAAGCGTATTTTACGTTTATATTTTTATCTTCTAAGCCCTACGATTTTTTCTAAATCTGTTTTTTAAACAAATATAAACAAATTCAAAACAACGTTTGTAAAAATTTACAGCTCTCTATGTCAGCGCTTTATATGAAAACTAGCTAATGGCCAAACGTTCGCGCAGCGGAAACTTGAATTTCTCCGAAGTTTATGCATGCACTAATTTTATTCATACATACACAATTATACACAAATACACACTAATTATTGGATATATCTCTTTTCTTCTAAAGTCTATGGATTGAAAAAAGTTCCGCCAGGACAACGTTCGCCCAGCGGAATCTGTTTATGGTGAATTTCTCCACAATGGCTGCGTGCACAATTTTTTTTTTACCATACACAATTATACGACGTCATACACTAATTAACTGCATTATTAAAATCTTTAAATTCAACAACATTCCGCTGCGCGAACGCACACGAGGTGTGCCACGTTTGGAAGAGCACCGCCGAGTCCTCGTTAGGGCGATCGGCGGAGAAGATCTCTCGCGCCGGGTCTTGGTAGAAGCTAGTATTACTGTACTACTAGTAATACTAGCTAAGAAGAAGGCCACACGCGTTCAGCAACGGTCTTCCCGCCCAGCCGCCGCAGGGATCCCGATCCCAATCTCCGGCCACCGTAGGTGCGGGCTTGCGGACGACCGACCGTCCGGCACCCGGACTGGACCCAAGTCGTCGACAACGCGTATCCACGCGCGCCTCAAAGAGTTGTCAGCAAGCCGTAGAGACCCAGGAGGGTCGACGACTACTGAAGTCATGGGGCGATGTGTAAACGTGACCCGGGGACCTGGAACGTAGGCAAAGAAGAAACCGGAGTGGGATTTTCAGTCGGTTATTCTCAGTCAGTCTGACACTTGTCCTCTTCACCCAAGATCATGAAGATGACATTGGATGATTTTACTACACTAAAACAAAACACGCCAAAACTTATTCTTCCTCTTCTGGAGTGGAACATGATGTGTCATCTCAAACTATATATAAAGCTCCAATATTGGCCTCGTATAGACCAAACTTGTTAAAAAATTGAAATACAAGAGTTCATAGTGTCAGACTTTTACAGACTAAAAACTCACCCTGTTCCTTCGTTCGAATTAGGGCTTGGTTCGGTCAGTTTCCGGACGTTCGGACAGTGAGCTACCCATTGCTCGCCGTTAGCAAGCCCAGGAGTTAATCATAGAAAGTAAAAACTTGGAACGGTATGTCGTTCATAGCTGCGCTAGTCGTTTCCAGCACACGCAACTATTGTATTGGATTTGGGCATAAAATACTTACATTGCGCTTTTGTTAATTTCAGGAACTCTGTCCTCATAGCTTCGGTTGCTGTCGAAGATCTCCACTATCTGGTGCTGGGAGCTAGTTACTAGATGGCAGCACTGTCACTTCATACGTCAAACGAAAATAACCTTAAAAACCATCTGACGCCGTGGATAGAAGTGGAACCAACGTACCCAGTATGAAAATTGACAAGGTTTGTCATTATTTAGTTCATCGACAGCGCCGTCATCACAGAACCTGTTAATATAATGACACTAGCAGTCTCGATAAACGTTGTCGTGGTCAGATCATAGACATTGATCACTTCATGATATGGCCAAGTACAACTGGCCAGATCGTTTTAATCGTTAAAGTTTGATGACATTTCAATCCCCGTTTGACGTACTTTGTATAGACCTGTTATTAGCATGGAAATGGTACATCAATGATATTATCAAACAATGATTGTCATATCATCAAATGTTAACGTTTAAACGATCTGACCAATTTTATTTGGCTATAATTATCAAGAAATTTTTTTTTTTCGTGGCAATGCTGCCAGCGTGCTGGACACTTTTCCTATTGATATCGATGTGGATGAATTTTTTTATGCCCAATGAATCATTTGTAAATAGTAATGTAGTTTTTTGTTCTTTATTAACCTAAGGTTACTATTAGAAGAAAAATAAAAAAAATTGTGGGAAAAAAAATAATTTCTATGAGCTGGCCACGACATTTACACAAATCAGTCACGCTGTTTAAGAGATGTTAGGTGGCAACAGACGAATAGAAAATATCTGTGTACAAAACGTGGAGTATAAGTTGAACTAAAATGTCGATAGACCTTCAATACGCAGTAACAGATTATTGGGTTTCAATCGAAATGCGGCACTGCGGAGGGCTGCGCGTAACCATAGCAACGGTAGACATTTTAGCTCTACTTAGTAGCCGCGTATATCTGTAGGTATCATATTATGCCGTTTCGAAATGTATTCGTAAAGTAAAGAGTGGACCACTCGGATGTACTCCAGTATCCCATACATGAGTGTGGCTCATGGGTTACATCCGAACACTGGGTTACACTTACATCCGTGTGGTCCACAGATTTACTCGTACATCGTGGTATAGAAGTGTTTCTGTGTCAAACTTATGAGTTAGAATGTCTATATTGTAAAGTACAGTGAAACAAGGAGATTGGTATACAGACAGCATATTAACGTTTTGAGTGTACTTAATGATAAATGTTTAACATCACTTTTATAAGAAACAAGTTTGTTTGTCTAATCTGTGTCTATAAAGGTACCGATTAGCTTGTTCGACTGTACTACTTTCTTTTGTATAATATAGTGAGCTTATATCTATTGAGTTGAATTTGTAATTTAGATTCGGCTAAGCTCGTAGCGGATTCGTTTACTATCGGGTTCCGTATCACCCTGTTTGCATAATCTATTGTATTTTTGTGTCATTGTATTCCGTGTTTATTCTTTTTAACTTTGTGTGTTGATTACTACTCTAAATCTAAACGAAGTGAGATACTAGTACGTCGAAACATAAACTAAAAAATGTTGAAAATACTATGTATTCTGTGCGAGAATTGGAAAAGTAATTGCTATTGTCGTTAATCACCCATCGTAAGATATCGGCGAGTATCCACCCTTACATTGTTGAAACCCCTACCTAGGTTAAAGTTTCGTCGTTTATACCGCGTACATCGAAGGACTGGAACAATTCGCCTTCTACGGTTTTCCCGTCCGATGACAATTTAGTTGTCTTCAAGACTAGAGTGAACAGGCTTTTAATAAGCTGTAGCGCTTCACCCTTTCAACGATTGCATCACTGCTTACCGGCAGATGGATCGCAGTCAAGTCACTAGTTCATATCCATGAAGACACACATTATTTGTTTCATTTAAAGAACTACAGGAACTAAAACTCGATCACTCTCGGACTGCATACAAAGAAAGAGTTAGTTATTATACCAGACATGCGTACTATGGACGGTATTTTCGCGCAAGGCAATCATTTCTAAGACAGCCTTAGTAGCAACTTAATGTAAGCGCTGCGTAAGTCCGTAATGCTCGGGTTACGGCACTGTTTCTGAGTTCTATTGTCTCGCTGTAGTTCTTTCTGACTTAACTCTCTTAAATACTTACCGCTGATAACAATTTTTGCGCTCAGCTGCCCAAGGCATAGTAGTTGTGCACCGTGCACTGCGCTGTTGATGGCGGTGGGTTGAGGAAGAATCGCTTTAAACCGGCTTCTGTTGTAGATACGATTAGATTTGGTTTTATTGACTTTGATGATGACTTTTCTTCTATACTAAGTTTTTCCTTCTTACAAGCACATCTGTGAATATGTAATGTTCATGAAACGTTGACGGAAGGCAGCAGGCTCCTGCCGCAGCAGGTGCAGAACCTGGTTCGTTGGGAAGGACAATGTCAAGTCAATTTGAAATATCAGTGGCGCTGCATGAGCCCACATTGCCCACGCAATACCAGTGCTTCAGGGATCTTTTGTTTTTGACTTGTTTCTGCTAGTCAGAGGAATCTTCTGTAGTTCTTCCAGCAACTCGAGCATAAAACATGGCAGTATATTATGAAACTATGTAGGTACAATATACAGTGCTCCGATGTATTGAATCAGTCCTGCTTTATCAACACCAACCTGCATGAAGTGCGTCTCATTCTCGTTGCTTTTCGAGCACTCGGTACGCTCCTGTGGCGCGGGTGGGTCCTGAGGCCTGCGTGTTATCGACAAATAACGCCAAAACCGGCTTCTGTTGTAGATACAATTAGATGTAGTTTTGTTGAATTTGATGACGGTTTTTATACTATACGATGTTTTCTCTTCTATAAGTTCATTACGTGGAAGTTAAGAACATGCGCCTAAGTATACGTACATGGCTGAGGCACTGTAAAAGCGTGGCAACCCGCTTGAGTAATTTTGAATTAATAATTTCGTGGAAGTTACAGACACACGCCTGCGAGAACCTCTCAGAGGTACCACAAACGCGCGGTAGATGTAAAAGTATTTTAAAACTGTTATTGTGTTCGGTTTTCAGTTAACTCACTAAGCATGCGTACAATCTACTTTACTTTCGCAGAAGACAATTTTTCCCATTTGTTCGCACATGACAAGCTCCATGCAGGCACTTAATGTAGGCGCTATGTGGACCACCAGTCTCGGAGATGTTTTGTCTTATCAGGGTTAGACTGACGGAGTCTGATTAAATTTATTCGGTTAACTCACTAAGCATGCGGACAATCTACTTTACTTTCGCGGAAGGCAATCCTTTTCTGTTGTCTTATGCAACCACTTAATGAAGGCGCTGTGTGGAGACTCGGAGATCTTTTGTCTCGTCAGGGGCAGACTGATAGAGTCCAATTAAATTTTTTCAGCAGCAAGAGCAGTTCTTATACACCTGTGGCATCAGATGGGCTCACATTGCGCACGTAGTGTTACCATTATCTAAGAGATCATAATAGCATTGGGTAGCGGTGATGTCTAACTTACGGGAGGCACCAAGGTTATACACGACCTTACCTCTAGGTTTGGTCGTGTTGCTGTTCCAGGCGGGATGTTCGGCATTGAGATCACCCGCTAATATAACGGAGTTACACAACCCATAGAGAGCAGTGAGGCTGTTGAGAGCGATGCGATCGTCTGGTAATAGAGACAAAGAAGCGACCGGGGGGCAGTAGGTGGAGATGACGGTGATCGGTGATGACCAGTCATGCCTAATCTACAGGCTTAGTATTCCAATAGAGATTGGGGTGCGGGAGGAGTTAGAGGGATGCAGTACAGCTCCTTTATATAATAGACAAGGGTGCCACCATCATGACAGCGACTCCTATCGTTGCGAACTATGGGATAGTTGGCAATTTTAGGATCTTTACGGTGGGGCTTTAGGAAGGTGTCGTGGACCAGTAGGATATCCAGCTGGTGGTCGCGGAGGAAAGTGGCGATCTCATCACGCTGGTTGCAAATGCCATTGGCATTGAAGAACCCTATAATTAGGGATCTGGGTTTGAGAGTGCAAATTCCCGTTCGCTTATCCATTACGGTTAAGGCATGGGAGAAGGTCGAGTTCCTTAACGACTGAGTCGTATTTTCAGAACAGGTGTGCGCGCACGCTGTTATCCAATATTGCCGGCACGCTTGGCGGCACTAAGCTCTGCTGACAGAGCTCTGGCCTCCGAAGTCATAAAAATGGAGTAATTCTCCAGAATTATGAGCCCTACTGGGTCATCGCTGCCTCAGTCGCTAGGTTGCGCTTGCTTAGTTGCCGGGGCAGCTAGGCGTTTGGGCGCAACCTTGGGGGCTGCAATGGCAGGGGCCACAGGGACGGAAAGCGGGGCAGGGATGTCCGGCCTGCCCGCATAGCACACAGCTGGGAGGCTCGGTGCACAGCGTGCGGTCTTCAGGGCGAGGGCAGTCGGCTGTGCCGTGGGAACCCAGACACTTGACGCATCTGGGTGTTGCGTAACAGTTACGCTGAGAGTGCCCATACAGTTGGCAGCGATGGCATTGTCCAACTAGGGTGGGGCGGAAAGGCTTTTCTATCGATATGCCCGATAGTGAGCATACCGATTTTACGCGGAAAATCGGGTGATGACCCTCCGTGGGGTCGCAGATAACGAGTACCATGTATATACAACAATATACTCTATTCTGCCCCGAGCTTTGTGGAGGCGGTGCACTGCTTGCACCGGCACTCCCTGGGAGATGAGGTCTGACATGACCTCGGAGGCGGGGATCTCTTTGGGGACCCGCCGAATGACCACGCGGGTCGGAGTTTCCTCCGGGAGAGAGTACGTATGAAAGGAGACATTCCTCTCCTTTAGGGCTCGGGTCAGGTCCCGGTAGTCCTGAACCGTTGCGACTTGGACTTTAATGCCTTGTTGGCAAGACCTGGCGTTTGTGTAGTGGATCTTGCGATCCACGCACATTTTGGACACGTCGGTCCATTTGGCTTTCTCCTGTATGTACAGGGGAGGAGGGGGGCGCTGCTTCTTGGGCGCAGAAGCGGGGGTGGGGCGGCTTGGGGAAGCTGCGAGAGCGGGCGCGGGCGTGGCGGGGGTCAAGGCAATGGGGGTGGTGTCGGCCGTTTTCTTGGCCTTACCTGCCTTCGTCTTCTTCGCCTTCCTTTTTCCTCCTAGGACGACTTGGAAGTCGTCCTCTGAGGAGGAAGAGTCGGAGGCGGAGGTAGAGGAGTCGACGTCCGAGGCTTGTGGGACTGAAGTGTCCATCGCCTCGGAGAGGGTTAGAGCGGCGGAGGGCCGCTGGGCAGCTGCCGGCAAGGGGGCAGGCTCATGGCATAAATCGATGCTAGGCATCGATGGTCCTGGCGTGCCTTTCTCGGCAGGGGGAGGGGATTCAGGCGAGAAAACGTCGCTGAAGTCAGCGACGGTTGCCGTTGTCGGGGGATATAGTGAAGCGAGTTTCCCGCCATATTTGGCGAGAAACTCTTGGTCCTTGAGGAGGACGTTCTTGACGAACGCGATTAACATCGCGTCCACCATGGTTTGAAGGAATTATATTCTTCCTACCATTAATTTTAGGGGGGGGGGGTTCCTACTGGAATCCTACGTCCCCGGGTGGACAGGCCCGGGGGTGTGTGACCCTCCCAGCAGGGTTTGTGTAGGCTGGGAGGTGAGTACCTATTGTTGAGCCCTAAGCTTGAAACCGATCGCCAGTCTAAATGTGCGATCGGGCCCAACCAGGGTCTGGTGCGAAGAGATAGATACCCCAACCGACACCAGGTGTGTTGCTGAAAGAGAACTCGAAGTTTAGGTTTGACTAGGAGCTCCCCCAAGGCCAAAACCTAGCTCCCGACTCCAATTAACTGCCTAGCCCTGAAGGGGTTCGGCGGGTGTAGCGGGTCAACACCCCCTTGGCGTCGTTGGCACCGTGAGGTTTCCAACCAAGGACCACGAAACTGTGGCTTTTCCCTGAAGGGGCACTGTTTAACGAGTTATTTTTCGTTACAGAGAAATAATCGTCCGCTGCCTTGAAAAAGGCGGCTTCGGATCGGTGATGCGGTCGGTGACCACTGATGACGTCACGGCTGGAGCGGCGGCGAGATGGGATGCAGACACGGGCATGGAGCGGGCGTGGGGCGCGTAGCGGCACGACCGTTCGGGGCGAGCGTCGAGCGCGTAAAAAAAAAAAAAAGGCCGATAGTGAGCATACCGACTTTATCTTAAATATTGGGTGGTGACCCTCCGTGGGGTCGCAGATGACGAGTACCATGTCGTACTCGACTCTGCCCCGTGCCTTGTGTAGGCGGTGCACTGCTTGCACCGCGATGCCTTAGGATATGAGGTCTGACATGACCTCAGAGGCGGGGATCTCCTACGGGACACGCCGAATGACCACACGGGTCGGCGTGTCCTGCGGGAGGGAGTAGGTGTGAAAGGAGATGTTCCTTTCACGGAGAGCGCGGAATAAGTCCCGGTAATCTTGGGCCGTCGGGACTTGAACTTTTATGCCTTGTTGGCATGAACGGGCGTTTGTGTATTGGATCTTGCGATCCACACACATTTTGGACATATCGGTCCATTTTGGCTTCTCCTGTATGTACAGGGGAAGGGGGGGGCGCTGCTTCTTTGATTCAGAAGCGGGGTGGGGCGGCTTTGGCAAGCTGCGGGAGCGGGCGCGGGCTTGGCGGGGGCCAGGGTAGTGGGGATGGCGTCGGCCGTTTTCTTGGCCTTGCTAGCCTTGGTTTTTCTCGCCTTCCTCTTTTTTTTCTCGAAGAATCGGAGGTGGAGTCGATGTCTGAGGTTGGTTGCACTGATGTGTCCATTGCCTCGGAGATGGTTAGAGCGGCGGAGGGCCGCTGGGCAGCTGCCGGCAAAGGGGCGGGCTCCGGGCATTCATCGATACTACGCATCGATGGTCCGGGAGTGCCTTTTTCGGCTGGGGGAGGGGACTCCGGCATACGTCGCTGAAGTCAGCGACGGTTGCCGGGGTCGGGGGACAAAGTGACGAGAGTTTCCCGCCATATTTAACAAGAAACTCCGGGTCCTTTAACAGGACGTTTTTGACGAACGCGATTATTATCGCGTCCAACATGATTGATAGGAATTAAATTCCTACCATTAAATTTGGGGGGTTCCTAACGGAATCCTACGTCCCTGGGTGGACAGGCCCGGGGGTGTGTGACCCTCCCAGCAGGGTTTGTGTAGGCTGGGATTTGAATGCCTACTGGAGTGCCCTAAGCTTGTAGCCGATCGCCAGTTTTAATGTGCGATCGGGCCCTACCAGGGTCTGGTGCGAAGGGATAGACACCCCAACCAACACCAGGTGTATTGCTGGAAGAGAACTCGGAGTTTAAGTTTGACTAGGAGCTCTCCCAAGGCCAAAACCTAGCTCCCGACTCCTATTGACTGCCTAGCCATGAAGGGGTTCGGCGGGTGTAACGGGTCAACACCCCCTTGACTTCGTTGACACCGTAAGGTTTCCAGTCAAGGACCACGAAACTGTGGCTTGTCCCTGAAGGGGCACTTGTTTAAGGGATTATTCCCGTTATGGAAATATAAATCCTCCACTGCCTTGAAAAAGGCGGCTTCGGATCGGTGTTGCGGTCGGCGGCCACCCATCCAGGCGGGATGTTCGGCATTGAGATCACCCGCTAATATAACGAAGTAACTCAACCCAAAGAGAGCAGTGAGGTTACTGGTGAGAGCGATGGAAACGTCTGGTAATAGAGACGAGGAAGTAGCCGGGGGGTGGTAGGTGCAGATGACGGTGATTGGTTGGTCTATTTGGAAAATTGCGGCACAGGAGCAGTTAGAGGGATGCAGTTCAGCTCCTTTCTGTAGTAGATGAGGGTGCCACCACCGCGACAGCGAGTCCTATCGTTGTGAACTATGCGATAGTTGGCAATTTTAGCACCAGCCCAAACAGCTGCATCCCTCTAATCACCCTCTCGTTGAACATGGTGAAGTTTTTGTCGTTAGCCTGGAATCTGTAGCTTATCATCAGCAGCTGACAAATGACGTTATGAATGTGACGTCTAAACAAACTTCCAGGGTTTACAGCTTCTCCTTCAGAGTCACGTACTCGGAGATCAGTTCTTCGGTTTCTACGTGAAAAAATTGTCCTTAATACCACTTTATCGAGATGCCAGTTGGAAAGTGACATCGGAATTGTTGAGGTTACATACGACAAGGACCATGTCGTATTCTAGCCTGCCTTGCGCCTTGTGAAGGTGGTTGAACATCGTACCTAGTCACAAAGAAAAAAATTACAATTGCATGTTTCGGAAGTAGTAACTGGCAACCAAGCCAAGCCAGGTAACCAAGCCAGGTTGGCGGCGGCGCGCTCTGTTCCCGAACACCTCAAGGAGTTGTCAACAAATGTAGAGGCTCAATTACAAGGCTGAAGCCTACTGGGGCCCCGGTTCGATTTCTGAAGAGATGCCAGTGACGGAGCATACCGACTTTCAGGATAAAGTCGGTATGCTCCGTCACTGGCATGGCACTTGCCAGGCACTTGAAAGTCGGATTATGCTTGTCAGTACGGTCACATACGATAAGGATCATGTCGGCGTCTTTCTTACTGCCCTCCTTGTGAAGGGGTCAGAACATAGTACCTAGACCAAAAGAGAAAAAGATTGTCTCTTATTATATGACAATTTTTCTTCTATTCTAAATTTGACGTAAACCTGTTGACGGCAGACAAGTCCTGCTGCAGCAGGTGCAGAACCTGGTCCATGGGGAAGAACAATGTCAAATCAGTTTGAAATATCAGTGACGCTGTATGGGCCCTCATTACTCACGCAACGCCACTGCCTCAGGAATATTTTGTGTTTGCAATGTTTCTGCAAGCTAACGGAGGCCTCTGTAATGTTTAACACCTGCATGTAGTGAATCATCACAGTGTTTGAAGAGCTTATCTGCGTTCGCTCAAACAGCGACGAACATATCAGATAGCATTTTGAAACTGTTATTGTGCTTTTGTTGTAGTAGTACTATGAGCCGCGATCAATCATTACGAGGAAGTCAAGAACACGCGCCTGTGCGAACATGGCTGAGGCACTATAAAAGCGTGGCAGCCCTACAAGCATTCTGAAGCTGTTATTATATTGAAACCTAAGTTGGTCCATGAGCCGCTTGGATAATTTTGTACTAATAAAAATATCGTGGAAGTCACAGACACACGCCTGAGAGAACATTTTAGAAGTACCACAAACGCGCGGTAGATGTAAAATTATTTTGAAACTGTTGTGTTCAGTTTTCAGTTAACTCACTAAGCATGCATACAGTCTACTGTACTTTCGCACAAGGCAATCACTTCCCTTATTTTCTGCACCCATTTAATTTAGGTGGTTTATATAGGACCACCAGTCTTGGAGATCTTTTGTCTCGTCAGAGTTAGACTGACGAGGTCCGTTTTCATTTTTTCTGCAGCAAGAGCACTTTTTTTACACCTGTGACACTTAATGTAAAGGTAAGTGTCGTAGGTGCGACAAGGAATTAAAATTACATAAAGTGGTCTATCACAGATTGTAGAGCACACTGTGGCACGCTTCAAACCGGACCTAGCACCAGCCCAAACAGCTGCATCCCTCTAATCACCCTCTCGTTGAACATAGTGAAGTTTTTGTCGTTAGCCTGGAATCTGTAGCTCATCATCAGCAGCTGACAAATGACGTTATGAATGTGACGTCCAAACAAACTTCCAGGGTTTATAGCTTCTCCTTCAGAGTCACGTAACTCGGAGATCAGTTCTTCGATTTCTACCTGAAAAATTTGTCTTTAATACCAAAAAAAGCACTTTTATTTAAATAACAGAATGCTGGCCTTTGTCGCTGATGAGTTGGTTTCCTCCTTGCCCTATTTCTTGAGAAGGGGTCAGAACATAATAGATCAAACAAGTTTTTTTTTTTAATTTATTACCATTTTTATTTTGTACTAAGTTATTTCTTCTTACGAATACTTCTATCAAAGATAATTGTTGACGTAAACCTGTTGACCTGGTTCATTGGAAAGACAATGTGGTGTATTGGTCCTCATTGCCCACGCAACGCCTTAGAAATCTTTGGTGTTATTAGATAATTATAAATACTTTCGCTTAAGGCAATCTTTTTTTGTTGGTTTTTCTTTCAAATAAAAATACAATAAGATTAAAATCGGTTCACGCAAATTAAAATTACCACCGAGTACAGTCACGAAGATCTTTTGTGTCTCTGCAAAAACAGTTCTTACACACCTGTGGCACTGGATGAGCTCACATTACGCACGTAGTGTTGATGTCTAAGTTAAGGGAGGCACCAAGGTTATACATGACCTTACTTCCAGGTTTGGTCGTGTTACTGTTCCAGGCGGGATGTTCAGCATTGATATCACCCGCTACTATAACGGAGCCACTCAGGCCAAAGAGAGTAGTGAAGCTCGCGTTGAGCTCATCGGACACCCTCTGTTCGATGAGCTCAACGCTCCGGACAGAGGGCCATGTCATGAATATGGCGTAGTTTGGCATGCTCGCCCAGATACTTAACGCATCTGAGCGTCACAAAGCGATTCCTTTGGGAGTGGCCATAAAGTTGGCAGCAGTGGCACTGACCAAATATTGCTGGCCTAAGAGGCTTCTCTATTGAGACACCTGAGAAGGGATAGACGGATTTTACCTTGAAAATTGTGTGTTGCCCCTCGGTAGTGTTGCAGATGACCAGTACCATGTCATACTCCTCCCGGCTCCTCGCTTTTTGTAGGCGGTGTACGCCGTGCACAGGAATACCCTGGACCAGGAGGTTGAAATTGTTGTCCTCTGACAAAATTTCCCTTAAACCACTCGTAGTTGAACATGGTGAAGTTTTTGTCGTTAGCCTTGAATCTGTAGCTCATCATCATCAGCTGACAAATGACGTTATGAATGTGACGTCCAAACAAACTTCCAGGGTTTAGAGCTTTTCCTTCAGAGTCACGTAATTCGGAGATCAGTTCTTCGATTTCTACGTGAAAAATTTGTCGTTAATACCACTCTATCGAGATGCCAGTTTGGAAACAAAATCGGCTTCGGCGGGGTCACATACGGCAAGAACCATGTCGTATTCTAGCCTGCCTTGCGCCTTGTGAAGGTACTTGAACATCGTAGTCCCAAAGAAAAAAATTACAATTGCATGTTTCGGAAGTAGTAACTGGCAACCAAGCCAACCCAGGTAACCAAGCCAGTTCGTCGTCAGCGCGCTCTGTTCCCGCGCACCTCAAGGAGTTGTCGGCAAATATAGAGGCCCAACTGCAGAGCCGAAGCCTACTGGGGCCCCGGTCCGGTTTCTGAAGAGATGCCAGTGACGGGGCATACCGACTTTATCTTGAAAATCGCATGATGCTTTTCAGTACGGTCACATACGATAAGGATCATGTCGGCGTCTTTCTTACTGCCCTCCTTGTGAAGGGGTCAGAATATAGTAGACCAAAATAGAGAAATGTTTTTTTTTTATGATTTTTTCTATTCTATGTTTTGTTTTTCTTACCCTTCACAAGAAGTGGGGAGAAGAAAATTTTCCCTTTTGGTCTACACCAAAAGAGAAAATTCTCAGAAAGATCAATTTGACTTAGTTCTAAAACAAGGCGATACATTCTCACTGTGACACGCTTCAAACTGAACATAGTTTGCCATACCATAGAGATATTCCTTAGCACCGTAAAGTTCAGGTCGCCTGTCCCGTTCGACCATTTCACAAGTAACATCAAGACAGTTTCGTCCTGATGTGATACGCTTCTTGAAAACTCACGGTTCACAGGCTTTTTAGTTGTAAACCTAAGGCTGGGTCGGGAGGCAATCCATCTGCATCGGGATGTTTGTCAGCCGTCAAGTTGACGGTTGGCGTAAATTTGTTTGGCAACTTGTTAACTAACAACTTGGACGTCATTTATTCCGATGGCCTTGCAAACTCGGAGGATCAGGTTTGACTAGGAGATCCCCCAAGGCCAAAACCTAGCTCCCGATTTGAATTCATTCGCGTCCTGTTCAGTAATTTCGCGTTAGGCAATCTTTTCCAGACAATTTTTGTATGGACTTAATGTTGGAGCTGCGTAAGTGCTCAATGTCAGGGCAACAGCGGCGTTAGTAAGCGTTCACCACAGGTAAATGTCGTAGGTGAGACAAGGAATTAAAATTACATAAAGTGGTCTATAACAGATTGTAGAGCAGAGAATTATAAAAACATTCGACACACATTACCACTGTGCAACGCTTCAAACCGGACCTAGCACCAGCCCAAACAGCTTCATCCCTCTAATCACCCTCTCGTTGAACATGGTGAAGTTTTTGTCATTAGCCTGGAATCTGTAGCTCATCATCATCAGCTGACAAATGACGTTATTAATGTGACGTCCAAACAAACTTCCAGATTGACATTACTTTTAGGAATCCGGGTTCGGAGCAACAAATTCTCTATTGTTTATCCATTACGGTAAGCACAGGGCATTACGGTCGCCAAAGAACTCGACATATTGTCGAGTTCTTTGGCGACCGATTCGTACTTTCGGAATAGTTCAAGCGCATATGCAAGCGAATACCAACAATTGTGGGTCTGAATGTGTTCTCTATCGAGATGCCAGTGACGGGGCATACCGGTGTTATCTTTAAATCGGAGAATGCTTTTCAGTATGGTCACATACGATAAGGATCATGTCGGCATCTTCTTGCCCCACTTGTTGTGAAGGCTTTAGAACAAAGTAAACCAAAAATTAAAAAGAATTTTTATTTTATTTGATGACCATTTCTCTTCTATGATTTTCTTCTAAGATTTTTATTTTTCAAAATGCGTCTATCAAAGTTCAATTGGTCGTAAACCTATTGACGGCAGCCAGCTCCTTGCGCAGCAGCTGCAGAACCTGGTTCAGTGGCGCTGCGTGGGATGTTGTTGCCCTTATTTATTGTGTTCACAGTCGGCCGTCGAGTCTGCATAGTCGACTATGCTATCTATCATCATCTTTCTGGCATCCGGGATGATTTCATTTCATTTCATTTCATTTATTCAACAATTACAATTGTATGCGAATATTGATGAAGACTTTTGTGGCCCAGATGGTTACCCCTGAACATACCTTCAGCTCTATTCGTCAAGAGGCTCCCATCCCATTTCATTCCATCGTATTCAGGGCCGCGTAATGCCAAAGGTATTAAGTCCGCCTCTGTACATTTGTGCGCCCAGGTCGCGCTAATGGTCCTGGACTTGGGTGTCCTCTGGTGGTTGGCGGCACGTCGCTACCTGTGTCGAGATGGCGACAGTCCCCGCCCGCCTGTTCCGCATTTCCTTCTGAAACACGGGGCACCTGACGTTACACGCCGGGTGTGGGCCACCGCAGTTCGCGCAGGTGGCCGGCTCTTCTCTGGGGCGTGGGCAGTCCTTTGCCACGTGCCTGTCTCCACATCGAAAGCAGGCGAGCGGGTGGTGACACTGGTTTGGCGACGTGTGTGTGTGTGTGCCTAAATTTTTGGCACCTGCAGCACTGTGCTTTGCTTCGATCTTGACACCATGCATGTTCAAAAACGTGATGGAATCGTTTATACGACGCGCATCCTCTGTGCGCCGCAGCACGACGTGGAGGACGCAGCCGGATCTTCCTTGGCGCCCTCTAATGTGACGCACTCAAAAGAGTAAACTAAATGCACGATTATTGCATACTAGCATCGTTGAGTTAAAATACAAGTAATGGTCGACTGGTGGTAGAACTAACGGCCGCCATTTTTATTTATTTTTTAATGGTTTTACATCTTCTCCTTCAGAGTCACGTAACTCGGAGATCAGTTCTTCGATTTCTACCTGAAAAAATTGTCTTTAATACCAAAAGCAGTTTTTTTAAATAACAGAATGCTAACCTTTGTCGCTGATGAGTTGGTTTCCTCCTTGCCCTATTTCTTGTGAAGGGGTCAGAACATAGTAGACCAAACAATTTTTTTTTTAATTTATTACCATTTTTATTTTGCAAGTACAAAGTTATTTCTTCTTACGAATACGTCTATCAAAGATAATTGTTGACGTAAACCTGTTGACCTGGTTAATTGGAAAAACAATGTGGTGTATGGGCCGCAACTCCTTAGAAATCTTTGGTGTTATTAGAAAATTATAAATACTTTCGCTTAAGGCAATTTTTTTTGTATTTTTTTTTCTAAAAATACAAAATACGGCTCACGCAAATTACTAATAATACTAATTTTTGCATGGGCTACTACTGCGTTCTGTTACATTGTGAGAAATTTCTGCGCACGGGTACCTACTATCGCACAAGGCAATCGTTTCCACCGACTATTTGCAATTTCTTAATGTAGACGCTATGTGGACCACCAGTCACGGAGATCTTTTGTCTCGTCAGGGTTATGACTGGGATCTCTTCAGGGATATTACTGACGGAGTCCGTTTTAATTTTTTCAGCAGAAAAACAGTTCTTATACACCTGTGGCACTGGATGAGCTCACATTACGCACGTAGTGTTGATGTTAATGTTAAGGAAGGTACCAAGGTTATACACGACCTTACCTCCAGGTTTGGTCGTGTTGCTGTTCCAGGCGGGATGTTCTGCATTGAGATCACCCGCTAATATAACGGAGCCACTCAGGCCAAAGAGAGTAGTGAAGCTCGCGTTGAGCTCATCGGACACCCTCTGTTCGATGAGCTCTACGCTCCGGACAGAGGGCTCCCTGGTTTCCTATGTTATAAAAAATGACGTAGTTTGCCATGCTCGCCCAGATACTTAACGCATCTGAGCGTCACAAAGCGATTCCTTTGGGAGTGGCCATAAAGTTGGCAGCAGTGGCACTGATCAAATATTGCTGGTCTGAAAGGCTTCTCTATTGAGACACCTGAGAATGGATAGACGGATTTTACCTTGAAAATTGGGTGTTGCACCTCGGTAGTGTTGCAGATGACGAGTACCATGTCATACTTCTCCCAGCTCCTCGCCTTTTGTAGGCGGTGTACGGCTTGCACAGGAATACCCTGGACCAGGAGGTTGAAAATGATGTCCTCTGTCCAAATTTCCCTTAAATCACTCGTAGTTGAACATAGTGAAGTTTTTGTCATTAGCCTTGAATCTGTATCTCATCATCATCAGCTGACAAATGACGTTATGAATGTGACGTCCAAACAAACTTCCAGGGTTTACAGCTTCTCCTTCAGAGTCACGTAACTCGGAGATCAGTTCTTCGACTTCAACGTGAAAAATTTGTCGTTAATACCACTCTATCGAGATGCCAGTTGGGAAGCAAAATCGTATTTGTTGAGGTTACATACGACAAGGACCATGTCGTATTCTAGCCTGCCTTGTGCCTTGCGAAGGTGGTTGTGTTCAACCATGGTGGTTGTGTGGTGGTGGTTCGTAGTCACAGAGACAAAAATTACAATTGCATGTTTTGGAAGTAGTAACTGGCAACCAAGCCAACCCAGGTAATCAAGCCAGGTCATCGACGGCGCGCTCTGTTCCCGCGCACCTCAAGGAGTTGTCAGCAAATGTAGAGGCTCAACTGCAAAGCCAAAGCCTACTGGGGCCCCGGTCCGGTTTCCGAAGAAATGCCAGTGACGGGGCGTACCGAGTTTATATTGAAAATCGCATGATGCTTTTCAGTATGGTCACATACGATAAGGATCATGTCGGCGTCTTTCGTACTGCTTTTTTACTGCCCTCCTTGTGAAGTAGTCAGAACATAGTAGACCAATATTATAGAGGAAAAGATTGTCTTTCATTATATGACCATTTTTCTTCTATTTTAAGTTTTTTCTTCATAAGAATACGTCTGTCAAATATCAATTTGCCGTAAACCTGTAAACGGCAGACAACTCCTGCCGCAGCAGGTGCAGAACCTGGTCCATAGGGAAGGACAATGTCAAGTCAATTTGAAACATCAGTGGCGCTGCATGAGCCCACATTGCCCACGCAACGCCACTGCCTCAAGAATATTTTGTGTTTGCGTTGTTTCTGCAAGCTAACGGAGTCCTCTGTAATGTTTAACACCTGCATGTAGTGAATCATCACAGTGTCTGAAGAGCTTATCTGCGTACGCTCAAACAGTGACGAACATATCAGATAGCATTGAAACTGTTATTGTGCTTTTGTCGTAGTAGTATTATGAGCCGCTATCAATCATGACGTGTAAGTCAAGAACACGCGCCTGAGCGAAAATGGCTGGTTCGTGTATCTCACTTGGTGGTGTTGAATAATTTTGAACTAATAAAAATGTTGTGGAAGTCACAGACACACGCCTGAGAGAACATCTCAGAGGTACCACAAACGCGCGGTAGATGTAAATTATTTTGAAACTGTTGTGTCCAGTTTTCAGTTAACTCACTAAGTATGCGTACAATCTATTTTACTTTCGCACAAGGCAATCATTTCCTCCATTTTTTGGCATCCATTTAATGTAGGCGCTATGTGGACCACCAGTTTTGGAGATCTTTTGTCTCGTCAGAGTTAGACTGACGAGGTCCGTTTTCATTTTTCCCACCCCACTGATTTTTTATGCAGCAAGAGCACCTCTTTAAATAAATAAATAAATGCCTTTCGGTAGAGTCAGAAATGACGAGCACTTGCTTCGCGCCTCGATCTTATTGGTCTTATAACGCAATCGGGCCCTACCAGGACCTGGCGCGAAAGGATAAGTACCCCGACCGACACCAAGAGTGTGGCTGAAAGAGTGCTTGGAGAATTAGGTTTGATTAGGATACCCCGGTAACAACTACTGAGCTCCCGACTCCAATTGACGCCCAAGCCCTGCAGGGCTTCGACAGGTGTGCCGAGGCAACATCCCCTCTACTTCGTTGTCATATTTGGTACCGTAAGGTCTCCTGTTAAGGACCACGAAACTGTAGATTTTCCTTGAAGACGTACTACGTTTTCGACGTTATTCCGTTACGGAAAAAATTATCATCCACTGCCCCACTCTGAAACATCTGTTATACGGAAAAGCTTGGACCACCTTGATGACGCGACGGGACGCGTTAGAGGTAGCTAGTTTGTAGACTAGCCCCTCGTGCCACACGCGGTCGAAAACCTTCTCCATGTCGATGACTCCTTGTTCATCGCTGATGACAGGAGGTGCGGTACCCTCGACAACTGAAGCGTCGTGCTGTGCTCACTCACTGGCTGAGTGCTCACTTGCCTGAAGGGCTTCTCAATTGAGACACCAGAGAATGGATAGTCTGATTTTAACTTGAAAATCGGGTGGTGCCCCTTGGTAGGATCGCAAATGAAGAGTACCATGTCATACTCCTCTCTGCCTCTCACCTTATGTAGGTGGTGTACGGCTTGCATAGAATGCCCTGGGCCAGGAGATTGGACTTGATGTCTTCTGTCAGGATTTCCTTCGGAACACGCCCTATGACTTCCCAGGTCGGTGTGTCCTCCTGAGGGGAGTAAGTGTAAAAAGTTATGCTCCTTTCAAGGAGGGCGCGTGTTAGGCCCGATAGTCATTAACTGTCGCAACGCAACTTGTACATGGATACCCTGCTGGCAGAATCGGGCGTTGGTGTAGTTGATTTGCGATCAACACACTTTGGACACATCAGTCAACAGGGGCAGGGGTGGTGTCTGAGACAGCGCAAATCTAGTCACCGAATGGTGTACTAAATGGTTTGCTTATGGTGCTACGTTAGGTGTGCGCCGGCGACACCGTACCTAATTACACTACCTAATTTAAATATACTGCTTCAGATGTCGCTAGGGTCAAACGATTATCAGTAATATAAAAGCATTTGTATCTGGCGTCTCGCCCCTTCTTCTTATCCGGAATACACGAGGATACAGTCAACATCATCTATCTCAGAACCGAATTTTCATTTCGTCCGTACCAACCTGACCGCGTGACAGGTGGCCTGGGCTGTTTTTGTTCACCTCAGGTAAAGGTCACGTAGGTGAGACAAGGAGTTAAAATTACTTAATGTGGCCAATCACAGGTTTTAGAGCAAATAATCCTAAAAACATTCGACACACATCATTACTTGGACACGATTCAAAACGAACATAGTTTGCCATTTCATAGAGATATTCTTTAGTTGACATAAAGTTGGAGTTCTCCGTCCAACTTTTTGAGTTGTAAATCTAAAGCTGGGTCAGGAAGCAATCCATCAGATTTTCAATGTTAGGAGAGCGGTCACGCCCACGTCGGCTGTCAAGTCGGTCTTCGTCGACAAGTTGGACGGCCCAGTCCGATCTAGTCAGTCCTGTAAAGACAGGAACTCTTGAACTCTGCCGATAGACACGACCAGTTCTGCAGTAAGAGCTAGCACCAGAAGCAGGGTTAATATACTGATACTGTTCTGCTCAGTAGATTCACTGAACTCCATGTATTGCGAGACCGGTGAGCTTACTGTACAGGAGTAGATGGTTTTTTTAGACTCTTATTATTATTATACATTTACTAACATTAGTTATCGAGTTAAATTCTTGTTACTAATAACATTTATGGACTGTTTTGTCTGAAATAAAAGTTTTTAAAAAAATATGATATTCAATTAAGCCGCACTTATGAACTTTTCTGCCGATGCTGTCCATCGTCATCTTTCGAATGCTCCACACCATGATGACACCCTGTTGGCATCCAGGAAGAAGCCGTTTGTCGCCACCATAGATATATCAAACATTTGACATATCTATGGTCACCACGACTGTTACCCGTGACCGATACCTTCGGTTCCAATTAGACAAGAGACCCCCATCCCATTTTTGATTCTATCATAATCAGGGTTATTTTAACCGGGCAGTCGGCACGTTTATTGCCCTGGGGTTGCATGGGACCTCATTGCCCACGCAAAGTCACTGCCTCAGGAATATTTTGTGTTTGCAATGTTTCTGCAAGCTAACGGAGGCCTCTGTAATTTTGTAACACCTGCATGTAGTGAATCATCACAGTGTTTGAAGAGCTTATCTGCGTATGCTCAAACAGCGACGAACATATCAGATAGCATTTTGAGTGTTATTGTACTGTCCATGCAGAAGGTTCTTGAGCCGCTATCAATCATGACGTGCAAGTCAAGAACACGCGTCTGAGCGAACATGGCTGAGGCACTACAAAAGCGTGGCAGCCCTACAAGCATTCTGAAGCTGTTATTATATTAAAACCTAAGTTGGTCCATGGGCCGCTTGGATAATTTTGAACTAATAAAAATTTCGTGGAAGTCACAGACACACGCCTGAGAGAACATCTTAGAAGTACCACAAACGCGCGGTAGCTGTAAAGTAGTAATTTGAGAAACTGTTATTGTGTTCGGTTTTCGGTTAACTCACTAAGCATGCGTACAGTCTACTGTACCTACTTTCGCACAAGGCAATCGTTTCCATGCATCAAGCTCTCGTTGAACATGGTGAAGTTTTTGTCGTTAGCCTGGAATCTGTAGCTCATCATCATCAGCTAACAAATGACGTTATGAATGTGACGTCCAAACAAACTTCCAGATTGAGATTAGTTTTAGGAATCCGGGTTCGGAGCAACCAATTCTCTATTGTTTATCCATTACGGTAAGCACAGGGCAATATGTCGAGTTTAGTATTTTCGGAATAGTTTAAGCGCATACGCAAGCGTATACCAACAATTGTGTGTCTGAATGGGTTCTCTATCGAGATGATAGTGACGGCATACCGACTTTATCTTGAAAATCGGATGATGTTTTCAGTACGGTCACATACGATAAGGATCTTGTCAGTTTCCTCCTTGCCCTATTTCTTGTAAAGGGGTCAGAACATAGTAAGTAGACCAAACAAGATTTTTTTTTTAATTTGATTACCATTTTTGTTTTATACTTACTAAGTTTTTCCTTTTTACGAATGCGTCTATCAAAGACAATTGTTGACGTAAACCTGTTGACCTGGTTCATTGGAAAGACAATCTGGTGTATTGGTCCTCATTGCCCACGCAAGCAACGCCTTAGAAATCTTTGGTGTTATTAGAAAATTCTTAATACTTTCGCATAAGGCAATCTTTTGTTTAAATTTTTTTTTGGGTTTTTTTTTGTTTATTTTAGAGTTTTCAACGATACTTACGCTATTACCAATCGCAGGTTTCATGGCAGAGAATTCTAAAAAACTAGTCGCCCCACATCACTGTGACACGCTTCAAACCGCACATACGAGTGGTTTGTCCTTCCGCAGTCGCACAGAGATATTCTATAACACCGTACATTTGTGGTCCCCTGTCCAACTCGCAACACCTCGTGCAACATCAAGGCAGTTTCATCCTGATGTTCCACGTCTCTCGGAAACTTGCGGTTCACAGGCTTGTTGAGTAGTCTATCTAAGGCAGGGTCGGGAGGCAATCCATCAGATTTCTCATGATAGGAGAGAAGTCTGAAGTCACGTGGCGCCACAGTCGGCCGTCGAGTCTGCATAGTCGACTATGCTACCAATCATCATCTTTCTAACGATCTTACTCGTTACTTATTCTCCTTGGTGGTATCCGGGAAGAAGACTTTTGTGGCCCCAACGGTTACCCTTGACCGATACCTTCGGTTCCATTCCTCAAGACTCCCGTCCCATCGTATTCAGGGCCGCGTTTTGACTGGTAGATAGAAAATGCCAAAGGTATTAAGTCCGCCTCTGTACTTTTGTGCAAAAAGTATTTAATAAAAATAAATTAATCAATAGGCAATATTTTCGTCGTTTTAATCCTTCATGAGCGCTGCGTAAACCCTCAATGCCCAAGCTATACTACTGTCTCGAGAATTCTATTGTTTCGCTTGCGGTCAATTAATATAATCATTTTTCTTTAAATATTTCTTGCTGATTGCAATTTTTCACTCTGTTGCCTGTGGCGCAATATTGTGAGATTATGCTTTTCAGTACGGTCACATACGATCAGGATCATGTCGGCGTCTTTCTTACTGCCCTCCTTGTGAAGTAGTCAGAACATAGTACCAAGACCAAAAGAGAAAAAGATTGTCTCTTATTATATGACAATTTTTCTTCTATTCTAAATTTGACGTAAACCTGTTGACGGCAGACAACTCCTGCCGCAGCAGGTGCAGAACCTGGTCCATAGGGAAGGACAATTTCAAGTCAATTTGAAACATCAGTGGCGCTGTATGGGTTCTCATTGCCCACGCAACGCCACTGCCTCAGGAATATTTTGTGTTTGCGTTGTTTCTGCAAGCTAACGGAGTCCTCTGTAATGTTTAACACCTGCATGTAGTGAATCATCACAGTGTTTGAAGAGCTTATCTGCGTACGCTCAAACAGCGACGAACATATCAGATAGCATTTTAAAACTGTTATTGTGCTTTTGTCGTAGTAGTACTATGAGCTGCGATCAATCATTACGAGGAAGTCAAAAACACGCGCCTGAGCGAAAACGGCTGAGGCACTATAAAAGCGTGGCAGCCCTACAAGCATTCTGAAGCTGTTATTATATTGGAGCCTCAGTTCGTGCATTGTGGTCGTGCATCTCACTAGGTGGTGTTGAATAATTTTGAACTAATAAAAATTTCGCGGAAGTCACAGACACACGCCTGAGAAAACATCTCAGAAGTACATACCACAAACGCGCGGTAGCTGTAAAAGTAATTTGAGAATCTATTATTGTGTTCGGTTTTCGGTTAACTCACTAAGCATGCGTAGAGTCTACTGTACCTACTTTCGCACAAGGCAATCATTTCCTCCCAAATCTAACTCTCGTTGAACATGGTGAAGTTTTTGTCGTTAGCCTTGAATCTGTAGCTCATCATCAACAGCTGACAAGTGACGTTATGAATGTGACGTCCAAACAAACTTCCAGGATTTACAGCTTTTCCTTCAGAGTCACGTAACTCGGAGATCAGTTCTTCGTTTTCTACGTGAAAAGTTTGTCGTTAATACCACTCTATCGAGATGCCGATTTTGCTTCCCAACGGAAGCAAAATCGGCTTCGGCGGGGTCACATACGACGAGGACCATGTCGTATTCTAGCTTGCCTTTCACCTTCTGAAGGTGGTTGAACATCAAAGTCACCAAGAAAAAAATTACAATTGCATGTTTCGGAAGTAGTACCTGGCAACCGAGCCAACCCGGGTAACCAAGCCAGGTTGGCGGCGGCGCGCTCTTTTCCCGGATACCTCAAGTAGTTGCCAGCAAATGTAGAAGCCCAACTGCAGATCCCAAACCTACTAGGAACCCGGTCGGGTTTCCGAAGAGATGCCAGTGACGGGGCATACCGACTTTATCTTGAAAGTCGGATTAAGTATGCTTTTCAGTACGGTCATATACGATAAGGATCATGTCGGCGTCTTTCTTACTGCCCTGGATTGTCTTTAATTATATGACCATTTTTCATATATTCTAAGTTTTTCTTCTCACGAATACGTCTATCAAAAATCAATTGTTGACGTAAACCTGTTGACGGTAGACAACTGCTGCAGCAGGTGCAGAACCTGGTCCATAGGGGATAACAATGTCAAGTCAGTTTGAAATATCAGTGGCGCTGTATAGGCCCTCATTGCTCACGCAACGCCATTACCTCAGGAATATTTTGTGTTTGCGTTGTTTCTGCAAGCTAACAGAGTCCTCTGTAATGTTTAACACCTGCATGTAGTGAATCATCACTGGACATCGTTGACTATAATAATAAAGTAGTCAATTACTCGTAATTAATCTTAGTCGATTAATTTTAATTTTCTTTAAAATTAAAACCTAGCTCCCGACTACTCGTCATAACCTTTCGCGCGATCTGGCAGCGTAGCCCTATATGGATCATAGTGTCCACATGTTGGGCATGTGCAGTGGGTTCTGGTTCATGTGGTTCGGGTTCGTCTCAGATTTACACCTCAGCTGCATTCCTCTATTCACCCTCTCATTGAACGTGGTAAAGTTTTTGTTGTTAGCCTTGAACCTGTAGCTCATCATCAGCTTGGCGAGGAAATCGGGGTCCTTGAGGACGGAAAAGGCCTTGGCCTTCCAGTTTATACATATTGTGTAGTTGTCCAGGTTGTCCAGGATGTCCGCTTCATCTGTAAGTGGGAATGGGGGGTGTGATTGCTTATGCTTTGTTCCGGGCACAATCAGGCATTTAGGAGCTATCTTAAAAAGTACATAATCTACAAATACTTAACCAAAAGCGTAGCTACGAAGTTCTCTGTAATTTTTAAAAACCTGCGTGAAGTGAATCATCGTGGGAGAATTAAATATGTCCGATAACATCTCCAGAATGTCAGCAGAGCTTTCTCGCGTTCTCTCTAATATAACGGAGTTCCTCAACCCAAAGAGAGCAATGAGGTTGCTGGTGAGAGCGATGGAATCGTCTGGTAATAGAGACGAGGAAGTAACCAATCACCGTCATCTCCTCCTACTACACAGTAGATGGAGATGACGGTGTTTGGTTGGTCTATTTATAGAATTGTGTCACAGGAGAAATTAGAGAGATGCAGTAGAGCTCCTTTCTGTAGTAGATGAGGGTGCGAGTCTTATCGTTGCGAACTATGCGATAGTTGGCATTTTTAGGAACCAGCCCGAGCAGCTGCATCCCTCTAATCATCCTCTCGTTGAACATGGTGAAGTTTTTGTCGTTAGCCTGGAATCTGTAGCTCATCATCATCAGCTGACAAATGACGTTATGAATGTGACGTCCAAACAAACTTCCAGATTGACATTAGTTTTAGGAATCCGGGTTCGGAGCAACAAATTCTCTATTGTTTATCCATTACGGTAAGCACAGGGCAAATAGTCGAGTTCTTTGGTGATCGATTCGTATTTTCGGAATAGTTCAAGCGCATATGCAAGCGAATACCAACAATTGTGGGTCTGAATGTGTTCTCTATCGAGATGCCAGTGACGGGGCATACCGGTGTTATCTTTAAATCGGAGAATGCTTTTCAGTATGGTCACATACGATAAGGATCATGTCGGCATCTTCTTGCCCCACTTGTTGTGAAGGCTTTAGAACAAAGTAAACCAAAAATTAAAAAGAATTTTTATTTTATTTGATGACCATTTCTCGTCTATGATTTTCTTCTAAGATTTTTATTTTTCAAAATGCGTCTATCAAAGTTTAATTGGTCGTAAACCTATTGACGGCAGCCAGCTCCTTGCGCAGCAGCTGCAGAACCTGGTTCAGTGGCGCTGCGTGGGATGTTGTTGCCCTTATTTATTGTGTTCACAGTCGGCCGTCGAGTCTGCATAGTCGACTATGCTATCTATCATCATCTTTCTGGCATCCGGGATGATTTCATTTCATTTCATTTATTCAACAATTACAATTGTATGCGAATATTGATGAAGACTTTTGTGGCCCAGATGGTTACCCCTGACCATACCTTCAGCTCTATTCGTCAAGAGGCTCCCATCCCATTTCATTCCATCGTATTCAGGGCCGCGTAATGCCAAAGGTATTAAGTCCGCCTCTGTACATTTGTGCGCCCAGGTCGCGCTAATGGTCCTGGATTTGGGTGTCCTCTGGTGGTTGGCGGCGCGTCGCTACCTGTGTCGAGATGGCGACAGTCCCCGCCCGCCTGTTCCGCATTTCCTTCTGAAACACGGGGCACCTGACGTTACACGCCGGGTGTGGGCCACCGCAGTTCGCGCAGGTGGCCGGCTCTTCTCTGGGGCGTGGGCAGTCCTTTGCCACGTGCCTGTCTCCACATCGAAAGCAGGCGAGCGGGTGGTGACACTGGTTTGGCGACGTGTGTGTGTGTGCCTAAATTTTTGGCACCTGCAGCACTGTGCTTTGCTTCGATCTTGACACCATGCATGTTCAAAAACGTGATGGAATCGTTTATACGACGCGCATCCTCTGTGCGCCGCAGCACGACGTGGAGGACGCAGCCGGATCTTCCTTGGCGCCCTCTAATGTGACGCACTCAAAAGAGTAAACTAAATGCACGATTATTGCATACTAGCATCGTTGAGTTAAAATACAAGTAATGGTCGACTGGTGGTAGAACTAACGGCCGCCATTTTTATTTATTTTTTAATGGTTTTACATCTTCTCCTTCAGAGTCACGTAACTCGGAGATCAGTTCTTCGATTTCTACCTGAAAAATTTGTCTTTAATACCAAAAGCAGTTTTTTTAAATAACAGAATGCTAACCTTTGTCGCTGATGAGTTGGTTTCCTCCTTGCCCTATTTCTTGTGAAGGGGTCAGAACATAGTAGACCAAACAAGTTTTTTTTTTTAATTTATTACCATTTTTATTTTGTAAGTACTAAGTTATTTCTTCTTACGAATACGTCTATCAAAGATAATTTTTGACGTAAACCTGTTGACCTGGTTAATTGGAAAAACAATGTGGTGTATGATCCGCAACGTCTTAGAAATCTTTGGTGTTATTAGAAAATTATAAATACTTTCGCTTAAGGCAATTTCTTTTGTATTTTTTTTTTTTCTAAAAATACAAAATACGGCTCACGCAAATTACTAATAATACTAATTTTTGCATGGGCTACTACTGCGTTCTGTTACATTGTGAGAAATTTCTGCGCACGGGTACCTACTATCGCACAAGGCAATCGTTTCCACCGTATATTTGCAATTTCTTAATGTAGACGCTATGTGGACCACCAGTCACGGAGATCTTTTGTCTCGTCAGGGTTATGACTGGGATCTCTTCAGGGATATTACTGACGGAGTCCGTTTTAATTTTTTCAGCAGAAAAACAGTTCTTATACACCTGTGGCACTGGATGAGCTCACATTACGCACGTAGTGTTGATGTTAATGTTAAGGAAGGTACCAAGGTTATACACGACCTTACCTCCAGGTTTGGTCGTGTTGCTGTTCCAGGCGGGATGTTCTGCATTCAGATCACCCGCTAATATAACGGAGCCACTCAGGCCAAAGAGAGTAGTGAAGCTCGCGTTGAGCTCATCGGACACCCTCTGTTCGATGAGCTCTACGCTCCGGACAGAGGGCTCCCTGGCTTCCCATGTCATAAAAAATTACGTAGTTTGCCATGCTCGCCCAGATACTTAACGCATCTGAGCGTCACAAAGCGATTCCTTTAGGAGTGGCCATAAAGTTGGCAGCAGTGGCACTGATCAAATATTGCTGGTCTGAAAGGCTTCTCTATTGAGACACCTGAGAATGGATAGACGGATTTTACCTTGAAAATTGGGTGTTGCACCTCGGTAGTGTTGCAGATGACGAGTACCATGTCATACTCCTCCCAGCTCCTCGCCTTTTGTAGGCGGTGTACGGCTTGCACAGGAATACCCTGGACCAGGAGGTTGAAATTGATGTCCTCTGTCCAAATTTCCCTCAAAATCACTCGTAGTTGAACATAGTGAAGTTTTTGTCATTAGCCTTGAATCTGTATCTCATCATCATCAGCTGACAAATGACGTTATGAATGTGACGTCCAAATAAACTTCCAGGGTTTACAGCTTCTCCATCAGAGTCACGTAACTCGGAGATCAGTTCTTCGACTTCAACGTGAAAAATTTGTCGTTAATACCACTCTATCGAGATGCCAGTTGGGAAGCAAAATCGTATTTGTTGAGGTTACATACGACAAGGACCATGTCGTACTCTAGCCTGCCTTGTGCCTTGTGAAGGTGGTTGTGTTCAACCATGGTGGTTGTGTGGTGGTGGTTCGTAGTCACAGAGACAAAAATTACAATTGCATGTTTTGGAAGTAGTAACTGGCAACCAAGCCAACCCAGGTAATCAAGCCAGGTCATCGACGGCGCGCTCTGTTCCCGCGCACCTCAAGGAGTTGTCAGCAAATGTAGAGGCTCAACTGCAAAGCCAAAGCCTACTGGAGCCCCGGTCGGGTTTCCGAAGAAATGCCAGTGACAGGGCATACCGACTTTATCTTGAAAGTCGGATTATGCTTTTCAGTACGGTCACATACGATAAGGATCATGTCGGCGTCTTTCTTACTGCTCTTCTTGTGAAGGGGTCAGAACGTTGACGGCAGACAACTCCTGCTGCAGCAGGTGCAGAACCTGGTCCATGGGGAAGAACAATGTCAAGTCAGTTTGAAATATCAGTGACGCTGTATGGGCCCTCATTACTCACGCAACGCCATTGCCTCAGGAATATTTTGTGTTTGCAATGTTTCTGCAAGCTAACGGAGGCCTCTGTAATTTTGTAACACCTGCATATAGTGAATCATCACAGTGTTTGAAGAGCTTATCTGCGTTCGCTCAAACAGCGACGAACATATCAGATAGCATTTTGAAACTGTTACTGCGCTTTTGTTGTAGTAGTACTATGAGCCGCGATCAATCATTACGAGGAAGTCAAGAACACGTGCCTAAGCGAACATGGCTAAGGCTCTACAAAAGCGTGGCAGCCCTACAAGCATTCTGAAGCTGTTATTATGTTGTAACCTAAGTTGGTCCATGGGCCGCTTGGATAATTTTGAACTAATAAAAATTTCGTGGAAGTCACAGACACACGCCTGAGAGAACATCTCAGAAGTACCACAAACGCGCGGTAGCTGTAAAAGTAATTTGAGAAACTATTATTGTGTTCGGTTTTCGGTTAACTCACTAAGCATGCGTACAGTCTACCGTACCTACTTTCGCACAAAGCAATCGTTTCCATGCATCAAGCTCTCGTTGAACATGGTGAAGTTTTTGTCGTTAGCCTTGAATCTGTAGCTCATCATCATCAGCTGACATATGACTTTATGAATGTGACGTCCAAACAAACTTCCAGGGTTTACAGCTTCTCCTTCAGAGTCACGTAACTCGGAGATCAGTTCTTCGATTTCTACCTGAACAATTTGACGTTAATACCACTCTATCGAGATGCCAGTTGGAAAACAAAATCAGATTCGTTGAGATCATATACGACAAGGACCATGTCGTATTCTAGCTTGCCTGTCGCCTTGTGAAGGTGGTTGAACATCGTAGTCCCAAAGAAAAAAATTACAATTGCATGTTTCGGAAGTAGTAAGTGGCAACCAAGCCAACCCAGGTAACCAAGCCAGGTTGGCGGTGGCGCGCTCTGTTCCCGGATACCTCAAGGAGTTGTCAGCAAATGTAGAGGCTCAACTGCAGGGCCGAAGCCTACTGGGGCCCCGGTCGGGTTTCCGAAGAGATGCCAGTGACGGGGCGTACCGAGTTGCTTTTCAGTACGGTCACATACGATAAGGATCATGTCGGCGTCTTTCGTACTGCTTTTTTACTGCCCTCCTTGTGAAGCAGTCAGAAGACCAATATTATAGAGGAAAAGATTGTCTTTCATTATATGACCATTTTTCTTCTATTTTAAGTTTTTTCTTCCTAAGAATACGTCTGTCAAATATCAATTTGCCGTAAACCTGTAAACAGCAGACAACTCCTGCCGCAGCAGGTGCAGAACCTGGTCCATAGGGAAGGACAATGTCAAGTCAATTTGAAACATCAGTGGCGCTGCATGAGCCCACATTGCCCACGCAACGCCACTGCCTCAGGAATATTTTGTGTTTGCGTTGTTTCTGCAAGCTAACGGAGTCCTCAGTAATGTTTAACACCTGCATGTAGTGAATCATCACAGTGTCTGAAGAGCTTATCTGCGTACGCTCAAACAGCGACGAACATATCAGATAGCATTTTGAAAGTGTTATTGTGCTTTTGTCGTAGTAGTATTATGAGCCGCTATCAATCATGACGAGGAAGTCAAGAACACGCGCCTGAGCGAAAATGGCTGAGGCACCACAAAAGCGTGGCAGCCCTACAAGCATTCTGAAGCTGTTATTATATTGGAGCCTCAGTTGGTGCATTGTGTTCGTGCATCTCACTTGGTGGTGTTGAATAATTTTGAACTAATAAAAATTTCGTGGAAGTCACAGACACACGCCTGAGAGAATATCTTAGAAGTACCACAAACGCGCGGTAGCTGTAAAATTATTTTGAAACTGTTGTGTTCAGTTAACTTACTAAGCATGCGTACAATCTACTTTACATTCGCACAAAGCAATCATTTCCTCCATTTTTCGTTGCGATCGGGCCCTACCAGGGTCTGGCGCGAAAGGATAGACACCTCAAACGAAACCAAGAGTGTGGCTAAAAGAGTGCTTGGAGAATTAGGTTTGATTCTCCAAGCACTCTGCCCTGCATTGTGGTTATTTGTTGTACCGCAGCAGGTGCAGAATCTGGTTCATTGAGAAGAACAATGTCAAGTCAATTTGAAATATTATACCACCTGTATGTAGTGAATCATCACTGGACATCGTTGACTGATAACATTCCCCACAGTGCCTGAAGAGCTTATCTGATTTTCACTATTTTTATTAAAAATAGTTACTACCTATTTATTTATATCCTATACGTATACAGGTACTCAAAATAGTATATTAAACGCATAATTATTGCATACTGGCCTCATAGAGTTAAAGTCTTGAACCCCACGCGAACGCCGGAGTTCGCACACCTATTGTCTTTCTATTATGTCTCATGGTCGACTGGTAGTGAAACTATCGTCCGCCAGTGACCTCTCTCGTGCTCTCCCATGAGCACCAGCCCAAACAGCTGCATCCCTCTAATCACCCCCTCGTTGAACATGGTGAAGTTTTTGTCGTTACCCTGAACAAAAAGATCTCAACGGTCTAGCCATGGTTTAAAGTTAGGTTAGGGGTAAGAGAAAGGCGAGTAAGCCATCGAGGGTGACTCCGATCGGCTACGAAAGACCCTGGCTTGTAGATCAATACAATATAATAATAACTACGAAATGAGCGAGGCGGAGAGGCAATAGCCGTTTTTGAAATACGTTACGTTGCGTCGTCGATAATACCGACAATAATAGTAGTTGGCAGATGGTGATAGGAAGGGCTACATGTGCTAGTTAGGACGGTCGGCTAGCGCCGTATTTGGCAAAGTTATCGAAGTCGGGGGTGTTATCCCAATGCAATCGCCGAACCCCTCCAGGGCTACACGAGTCGTGAGCTAGATTTTCGCATTGGGCGATCTCCTAATCAAACCTAATCCTCGAAACTCTCACCGGCTAAGTAGTAGAAAACAGCTACACACCTGAGGTCGGTTATACATATATTGCTGTCTTTTCATATTATTCAAATCTCAAAAAAATACTTCTATTCCTATTTCAATGCCCGATGGGTATCGTACAGGTTGTTACGGTTTCCGAAGATAATAAAATCATTCCTCATATGTATTTATACTTTCGCTTTTATAATTCTATATTGTATCGTAATTTATAAATAAAACATTGCAAAGCCTCCCGTTTGCAATGTTTTGTATTTTCTTCAATGATTTGTTTTGTACTTTTCAATGTTTTGTTTTTTATATTTCATTAGTTTTGTTTTGTATGTATGTTTCAATTATTTGTATTTTTTTTTTAATTTTTGTAACTATATTTTAATATTAACTTGTTCTATCTTTTTAATATAACTGATTTAGGTGCCATGTTGACCATAGCTACAAGAGTGTTGAAGATCCCCCTGTGTCGAACACCTGGTGTAAGTAACAGCACAGTAGACAGGATGTACATCAGAAATATGTTGTTGATAGAAAACGCCACCCAAGCCAAAGTTATCAAAAAATTGATGGAAAGTATGTAGTACATACAAGGGCTAGTTTGTTTCAATGAATAGAAGTGTCGCACATTGTGCAAACTTTTATTGTAAGTAGTCATAATACTTTTACAAATTTCTTCATAGGTATTTTCCTGTTCTTAGGTCCACGCAGAAGGTACCTACATATAGCGAATTTATTATTATTATTATAAAACATGTTTTGTTTTGTATTATTCCATTAGATGTTTGTTCTGTATTTATCAATGTTTTGTTTTGGTATATTTCTAAGTATTGTTTTATAATTTTTGCAAAGTTTTGATGTTTAATTTTTTGTATGTTTTTTTTGTGTTATCAATATGTTGTTTCGTATTTTACAATGTTTTGTTTTGTGTTTTTTAAAGATTTTATGTTTTTTTATGTTATTATTTTGTAGGTATATTTTAATGTTACCTTTATTTAACCATTTTCGTTAATAATGTGTGTTTTTACGGACGTAAACTTAATAATATGTGTATTAACTATATTTAGACAAATAAAAAAAAACATTTTGGAAACCTGTTCTTTCATTTTAAAAACATTATTTTTACCTATTATTTTTTGCATTCACCTAACGCCAATTCGCATCATCTCACCACACACGCTGGGCGTACTGTCCACGGACGCGTATTCGTCATCACACGCTTGTTGTTCGCCTGCGTGAAGCGACCGTACTAAACTATGAAACTGTCGACGAGGCGGCCACGTCGCGCCGTCGTATCACGTCTATGGAACCACGCGTCTGTAGACAACAAGCCATAGTTTTGTATGTAAGCTTCACGCAGGCGTACACCAAGCGTATAATGACGAATACGCTTCTATGAAGCTACGCGTCTGTGACAGTAGGACTTAGGGTCGCCGAATGTTTGCACGCATGTGAAGAGCCGTCAGACATGCATTCGCAAACTTAGCGGATTTGCAAATGGGTTCGCGTACTCAATTTGCGAAACTGTTTGCGCTTATTCCTACACTTGCTTTCGAATGTCTCAGTCTTGCATGCGATTTTCTTAGTATTTCTCTTTTTTTCAATTCTGCAATCAACATTGAACATTGAAGGGAAATGAATTTTTTATTTTTTTCCCAAGCAGCATTATTCATTTGTACTGGTTTGAGCGCGCGTGAGATGTCGTGTCCATGAGCGGTGTCTATGTGTGCGTTGCTCGAGCGCACTTTGTACTTAGATTGTCTCATGTACTATTCCAGGTTGCTTGGGAGAGATCGCAGAATGGGATGAATGGAATGGGATTAGGCCGCCCATTGTATAAATTTGTTTAATTTTTAGTTTTTGTGAGTATTTTGGTGAATAATAGAGTATTTAATAAATAGCATTTAATGAATAAATATCTCTCTTTTGTCGTATAATCGTATTAATAAGATGACAACATCAGGCTGCCACTGGACGACCATAGGATTGAGGAGTGACACAGGAGGTCGAGGAACGATGCGAGCGGGTAAAACGTGAAACTTGAATGGCGCTTACAGTTGAAACAACCAGCGCCATCTATAATTTTCGGTCGAAGTTATGGCAGCTCCATGGCGCCATCTAGCATCTATATTGAGAGTGTTTGCGGACGTGGAACCAGGGTCTCAAGTCTGCTATTACAATAGTGTCAAAATAGTCGATCATTGATTTCATAATTGTTGATTTTGACAAGTTCGGTAGTCTACTCACATGATGGCGTCAATGACTTTCCAATGATCAACCACTGGCACTTCATTGAAATCATTTTTTCAAAATGGTAATCTCGTACATAATGACAAATGAATATTTGACATTATGCGATAAATTAATAAAATTTTGACAGTACCTTAAATCCGTGACTTACAATTAGAATGTTATTGTGCAGTTATTCTTTTTAATTTATTACAAAACAGCTTATACCACAATTTTATTACGATTACGAACTTTCAACAAAATGACAATGGAATCGTGTTGTAATGACAATATTTTGAAAATAGCAGACTTGGCCCCCTGAACGTCATTTGCATCATTTTCGTGCTCGTAAACTTACTTGCGACAAAAACTCGTTCATGAACAACAGGCTCTCGTATAAAATTGTAATCTTTCTAAATAAATCCTGTAAAGTATCCTCGAATACACCTGTCATTGAAGAGTTCCTGCTCCTATGTCACTTGCTAGTTGTTACACACCTACCTACACTTACAAGCTTAAAACACACACTTATGACGTCGTCTCTTTCAAGGAGTTGTCAGCAAAGCCGGTCTCTTTCTGAAAGTAAGGCTTGGCCCCAGTGCGAAGGGCAGAGAAGGAACGTGGTGGGGTGTTTAGTCAGTAAGAGTCTGACACTGTTTTCCACTCCACCCAAGAGCGCGATTCGTCATCTTTTAAGCCTCCTCTAACTATCAATTTTGTTTGACAAATATGTTTGTCAACTTCACGTTGTCATCAAACAGTAGCTTTAGCGATCAAAAGTTAATATTTTGTCCCTAATGCTAATCAACCTATTACTTTCTACTATGTTGGACGTAGCGTAGCATCCTCCATGACAAAGACAACTGAGATATTGGTTTTCAAAGTCAAAGTCAAAATCATTTTATCCCAAATAAACCATTTACAGGCACTTTTGAAATGTCAAGTCTGTCTGTCCTAAAAAAATGATGCTAATTGCACATTCCAAAGCGTAGGTCTCTATGGACAAGAATGTGCTAGAAAGTCCATGGACACTCTTTTCAATTATGGTAAGTATTACAAATATCTGGGTTACATGTTTCTTGTCGATACTAATATGTGAGAACAATGTAAATAATAATAATAAATAAAAAAAAACAATTCTAAATACTGATATTAAAATAAACCATAGAAAGCTAAGAGATGACCAATCTCAACTGACAGCGCCCGTTCACGGACATGACGCATATATCAGCACTACTTGGCTCGCCGTCCAATCGTCTGGTAACCATTCGGACCAAGCCCAGTCGTCAACGGCGCACACTGTTCCCGCGCGCCTCAAGGAGTTGTCAGCAAACCGTAGGGACCCTGCAAAAGGGTCGAAGCCAACTGGGGCCATGGGTTCGCGTCTGAAAGGAAGGCTCTGGTCCTGGTGTATATGGCAACGTTGGAATGGGGTAGGTTGTTTAGTCAGTAAGAGTCTTACACTTGTTTCCCGCTCCGCCGAAGGGTGGGACTCGTCATTGGATGATTTTTACCTACCTAAAAAAAAAAAAAAGCACCACTTAGCTCAACCATTTTATAGGGACCGAATAATGCAACACACGCGCCACCATCAGTGAGACATTTAAGGTTGACAAACAATACCATTTACGTTCAAACTTGTTTGTCAAACATAACTTCAATTACCATTTTCATCAAAAATGACAAAAAACGCGTCAACAAAACTGTCAAATAATTTGACAAACGATTTGATCGTGTACAGGGCGCTTTATTTCGTGTTTCATAACTTCCTGTTAATTGTTCTAGAACATTCTGTTGCTAGAATATTCTTATAGATCTGACAACGTCGCGTCCATTTCCGTAATGTTTGTATAAATTGTAATGCTGGGGTTACACATTGGGATGAAGATTATGTTTTATATATTTAACTGACTTCGCAACTAGGAGCTTTTATGAAGGTTCTATGAAGTAACTTCACGTAAAACAATAAGCTGCTTTACGTTCCAAATAAGAATAGGAAAGCTAATGACCTCGACCTGTCAAATATTGAATAAAAAGAGCGGTTTGTAAAAAATAGGTATTATTTATACGCAATAAATAATTTTGCTTTGTATTTTATTTTATTTTATTTTCTTCGGAAAACTTACAGCTAGGACAGGACAGATAGTTGAAAAATAGTGAAAGAAGGCCAATTACAAGTTTCCACAGATAGTATTAGAGTAGAACAAGAAACAGTAGACAGATATGAAAGAAGAAAGAAGTAAAGGCGCTCAGAGCAAATACCTTACAGTAGCATAAAACATATTAATTATTTTCAAAAAATCTAGCACACATCGTGGTCTTAAGCTTAGAGAGGCTGGTGGAGAATAGGTCTAAATCATCAACCCTTACACACAGTGCGTTGTATGCTTTGCTAGCTCTGATCACAAAAGAGTTTTGTCGGTAAATACACCGCACTGAGGGAACATATAAAGGTCGATGATTCCTTAATGTAAAAGATGGGACACGCTATTACTAAGTGTTAGTTAATTCTAGATGAAGTCAAAATGTAATTGTTTAATATAAATTAGCTAAATAAATGGTTTTAAGCAATTAATTATTATTATAATAGCTTAAAAGCATATTGCTTTTGCTTATTTTCTTTCTTATTTTCATTGTTAGGTACAACACCCCTTTTCTTTCATTTATCACTACTCAGACACATTACGGGATGGAGTGCTTAGTCAGTAAGAGTCTGACACTGTTTCATGCTCCGCCAAAGAACGGAATTCGTCATTGGATGATTTTTACCCACCATAAAAAACGACGATTTATGAGGTTTTCGAAGAGAAGCGGCTAGGCGTCTCTGGTAGACGCGAACTGTTGAGGGAACGATATCCCACTCCTTCTAACTTCATCCCCCCGGCAGAACATCTGCCACCGGGATACGAACTGCAGTGGTCAATCTGGAAATCCCTGAACAGACTGCGGGTTTAAGTTGGTCGCTGCAGAGATAATCTGTAATCAGTAAATCTTCCTTGACCCATCGCAAGTACAGTGCCAGTGCGGAGCCCCTTCACAGAATATGCGTCACATCCTTTCCTGTTCAGCGTGCACTACCACCTGCACCTTTAATGACTTGTACGAGGCCACTGAAAGTGCTGGCCAGGTGGCTCAATATTGGTCGGACAAAATTTGAGTCAGATTTGACACGAAAAGAAGAAGAGGACCATAAAAAATAAACATAAAACCTCGAATCAATTTTGTTTCGCTTTCTGTAACCACATTTTAGAGTTAGAATTACAATCGTTTGTTAATCATTTTATAATTATATAGTATAATAAATTTTATGACAACGCACATGTCTGGTACAGCCATTACACTATTTCTCTTGTTTTTGAGGGTAGTTGTGCACAAAATTGTATTTCTGAAGGTAGTTGTATTAAGGTGTATTGTTCCACAGTCGCGTCATGTTGCCACTCTTCCATCCCCGCTGCCACACATTCACACGACCAGCGCAGCGGACGCTAGACGACATTTTGTTTAAAACAGTTCATTTCTTGTTGGAAGTTGGTGAAGACTTGTAGTGACAGTAAAAACTTCGAAATATTGAAGTTATTATGGGTAAGTTATTTAAATCTGTAACGCTGTTCAATATGAGATGTTTAGGCACTTGAAGGAGAGATATATACGACTGTTGATGATTTTAAATCCAACATCTCGCTGTTATCTGCCTTATGCGGACAGCCTCCTCATTGCGGACCATGGCATGAAATCAAGGCCTGGCGCAAGAGGTTGCCACCGCCAATCTCCCCAACGAGGACACAGCGTTGTTCTTCCCAAGCAGGGCACAACTCATCCGTGTGCTCGACCGTGTCCTCTGTGCGGGCCACACCCGGGCGTCAAATCCGTTGCAGAAACCTCCTAAACTTACCATGTCCGGTGAGAACCTGCGTCATGCGGAAGGTGAGGACGCCGTGAGATCTTTCCAGCTATTTATTAGAACTCCATGCAACACAAAGGTACACTGCTAGACCAGAGGTAGAACTGCTAGACCAATTTTGTGCAAACTTTACATAAACCATCTACTAAATAGTCTGAACAAAGCCTACACATTTGGGTTGGATAGGTGAGCCCGTTCTGGAGTTATAAAATTACAACGAAAAGTGGCTTTGATTTTTATACATATTGATTACAGTATTCAAAAGTTAAATACTGTTCTAATGTTTAAAGTTTAAAAAACATTGATTTATGTTTTTTAAACTTTAAACATTAGAACAGTTAATTCATTTGTTTTTTCAGATCGTAACGTTCCACGAAAACAGCCGACTATGACCGAGCGTTACCGAGCTCTGTCGGTTATGAAGCATCGCCCGTTCCGTTGAAGCTAGCGCTATGTTCCATCTTGTTGTACAAAGAGGCAGGCAGGGTGCAGGGTGTGATACCGCCGCAGCAGTTGTTACAAGATAATGTAACCAGCAAGAATAAAGCTGGAAAATGTTGCAGGTGAGAAATTATATCCGTTAATTTCAATTGTGTAGGTAGTAACCAAAAATAAAAAAATCAAATCATTTATTTGCATAAAATGTGGGTAGAAGTTTTTAGGATTCCGTATACAAAGGGTAAAACGGGACGTTTTGACTAGTACCTGGATCACACGTACCGATTTTCCAGCGTATAGTTAGCCTCGTGGAAGTCAGCTGTAGTTACATCACGCTGCTCGCGGCTGGAAGCTGATCTGCTAACTAAACAAATGACTGACGCTCATTACAGATCTACCTAAAATTGTACACGTTGATTTTTATTTTGTAAGCAGAAGCAAAAATAAAAAATTCAAATAATTTATTTGCACAGAATGTGGGTAGTAATTTTTTTAAAGTTCCGTACCTGAATAGGAGAAACGTAACCCTTGTAGGATCACTTTTTTGTCCATCTGTCTGTCAAGACTTGAGTTTGTAAGGAGCTTTCAGCGTGAGAGTCCGAGTCGCACTAGTTTACTCAGTTTTTAGGGGTCCTTAGTAAACATTATAGTTTTGCCAAGTTTGTCTGTCTGTCCGCGGATAATCTCAGCGACCGTTAGCACTAAAAGCTGAAATTTGGTATCAATATGCTGATAAAGTGCAAAAACAAAAAGTGGAAAGAAAAGTTTATTAGGGTAGCCCCTACACTTAAAATGTGTGATTTTTTTTCATTTCTACCCTAACTTGTGATATATTTGTTGGATGGGTATATTCCTCAGCCATACAGCGAACGCCGGCGTTCGCGGGTACTATAGCGAACGCCGGCGTTCGCGGGTATTAACGGAAAGTTATTTATCTATAAAAACTTTTTTTTTACGTTCTTGGATAAATATCAAAATACCCTACAAAAAAATTTATCAAATATTGTACGTTAATAGTTTCCTTTATTACCCGCGAACGCCGGCGTTCGCTATAGTACCCGCGAGCGCCGGCGCTCGCTTGGGTGTCAAGGGGTTAAATACTATTAGGGGTCCGGTAAAATAATTTTCGGATAATGTTAATATTTTTGGAAATTTCGCTCCAAAAGTAAAAAACAATGCGCCCTCTAACTTTTAACCCATAAGGTTAAAACTATGAAATAATCTTAATAGCAACAACAACTTTACTAAGCCTTTCTAAGGAAAAAATTTTGAGCATGGTAGAATGAATATTTATTGAAAAAAAATTAAAACTAATTTCTGTACTAAAATCGTAATCTCTCCGTACCTATATGCAAGCATATTTTTTACATTGTGACATATTCTATTTACCTGAAAGTATCTGCTATCAAATAAAAATAAAATAAAAGATTAAAATCGGTTCATGCAATCAAAAGTTACCACCGGGTACAGCGCCATCTGTCAGGAACTTGTGTTACTTATTTATACATGGGCTACTTCACTCTGAAGTCGTAGTTCAAGGGTTCTGTTACATTGATGACCAAACTTGAAGTAACGAAAAAAAAAATCAGCAAGTTAGGCGAATATAAATGTACTGACTAGCAGATTTTTCAGCCTAAAGACGTTCACTGTTGGACATAGGCCTCTTCAGTTTAAAGGGTGCGCTCTCGGCTACATTCTAGCATTTCAACGAATGTTATCTTAGTTTGTGTGTTTGGTTCATCAATGCATATGAACTTAGTACGCACTAGATTACGCGTTCTGTACAATCACTAGCCGCACTAGTGCGGAAAACAGAAAACTTGCGTTCCTAAAAGCAGTAAGAGGGCTTTCGAATAAGTATATTGAAATACACTTTAATTACGCTTTCGTTAATTTCAGGAGCTCTCAGTCCTCATAGCTTCGGTTGCTGTCGAAGATCTCCACTATCCGGTGCTGGGAGCTAGTTACTAGATGGCAGCACTGTCACTTCATACGTCAAACGAAAATAACCTTAAACCCATCTGACGCCGTGGATAGAAGTGGAACCAACGTACCCAGTATGAAAATTGACAAGGTTTGTCATTATTTAGTTCATCGACAGCGCCGTCATCACAGAACCTGTTAATATAATGACACTAGCAGTCTCGATAAACGTTGTCGTGGTCAGATCATAGACATTGATCATTTCATGATATTCGTTAAAGTTTGATGACATTTCAATCCCCGTTTGACATACTTTGTATAGACCTGTTATTACCATAGAAATGCTACATCAATGATATGATCAAACGATGATTGACATATCATCAAATGTTAACGTTTAAACAATCTGGCCAATTTTATTTGACCATAATTTACATGAAATGTTTTTTTTTGCGTGGCAATGCTTGCAGGCACTTTTCCCATAGATATTGATTTGGATGAATTTTTTGATGCCCAATAAATCATTTGTGTATATTAATATAATATTGTTGATTTATTGAGCTTTGGTTATTATTAGAATAATATTGAAATGTTTATTATTTGACCCCTGACTGAGTGGTGGCCGAGTGGTAACGACCCCGACTTACGAGTCGTAGGTCGCGGGTTCAAACCCAGCCAGGCGCACTACTTTGTGTAATTTATTTCATCACCACTGCTCTCAAAACGGTGAAGGAAAACATCGTGAGGAAACCGGCATGTCCTAGAACCAAAAATTCGAAGACACGTGACATCCACCAATCCGCACTGGGCCCGCGTGGTGAATTATGGCCCATTCCCTCTCCCAGAGAGAGGAGGCCTGTGTCCCTGCAGTGGGAACATTAAAAGGCTGATGATGATGATGATAATATTTGAAAAATACAAAAAAAATAATTCTATGAGCTGGCCACGACATTTACACAAATCGGTCACGCTGTTCAAGATATGTTAGGTGGGAACACACGAATAGAAGAATAACACAAATATCTGTGTAGGTACAATACGTGGCGAATAAGTTGAACTACAATGGCGATAGACGCAGTCACAGATTGTTGGGTTTTAATCGAAGTGTGACACTGCGGAGGGCTGCGCGTAACCATAGCAACGGTAGACATTTGAGTTCTACTTATTTGCCGCGTATATATGTAGGTATCATATTATGCCGTTTCGAAATGTTTTCGTAAAGTAAAGAGTGAACAGTATCCCATTCATGAGTCTGGCTCATGGGTTACATCCGAACACTGGGTTACACTTACATCCGTGTGGTCCACAGATTTACTCGTACATCGTGGTATAGAAGTGTTTCTGTGTCAAACTTATGAGTTAGAATGTCTATATTGTATAGTACAGTGAAACAAGGAGATTGGTATACAGACAGCGTATTAACGTTTTGAGTGTACTTAATGTCAAGTGTTTTTACATCACTTTTATAAGAAACAAGTTTGTTTGTCTAATCTTTGTCTATAAAGGTACCGATTAGCTTGTTCGACTGTACCACTTTCTTTTGTATAATATAGTGAGCTTATATCTATTGAGTTGAATTTGTAATTTAGATTCGGCTAAGCTCGGAGCGGATTCGTTTACTATCGGTTTTCATATCACCCTGTGGCATAATCTATTGTATTTTTGTGTCATTGTATTTCGTGTTTATTCATTTCAACTTTGTGTGTTGATTAATACTCTAAATCTAAACGAAATGAGACACTAGTACGTCAAAACATAAACTAAAAAATGTTGAAAATATGCATTCTGTTCAAGAGTTTGAAAAGTAATTGCTATTGTCGTTAATCACCCATCGTAAGATATCGGCGAGTATCCACCCTTACATTGTTGAAACCCCTACCTAGGTTAAAGTTTCGTCGTTTATACCGCGTACATCGAAGGACTGGGACAATTTGCCTTCTACTGTTTTCCCGTCCGATGATGATAAATTTAGGTGTCTTCAAGACTAGAGTGAACAGGCTTTTAATAAACTGTAGCGCTTCACCCTTTCAACGATTGCATCACTGCTAACCGGCAGATGGATCGCAGTCAAGTCACTAGTTCATATCCATGAAGACACACATTATTTGTTTCATTTAAAGAACTACAGGAACTAAAACTCGATCACTCTCGGACTGCATACAAAGAAAGAGTTAGTTATTATACCAGACATGCGTACTATGGACGGTATTTTCGCGCAAGGCAATCATTTCTAATCGTATCTTCCGCTGACTTAATGTAAGCGCTGCGTAAGTCCGTAATGCTGGGGTTACGGTACTGTTTCTGAGTTCTATTGTCTCGCTGTAGTTCTTTCTGACTCTATTCTTTTAAATATTTACTGCTGATTGCAATTTTTGCGCTTAGCTGCCCAAGGCATAGTATTTGTGCATAGTGCATTGCGCGGTTGATGTCAGTAGGTTGAAGAAGAATCGCTCTAAACCGGCTTCTGTAGGTACGATTAGATTTGATTTTATTGACTTTGATGACGGTATTTCTTCTATACAAAGTCTTTTCTTCTTATTAGCACATCTTTGAATGTTTAACGTTCAGGAAACGTTGACGGAAGGCAGCCAGCTCCTGCCGCAGCAGGTGCAGAACTTGGTTCATTGGGAAGGACAATGTCAAGTCAATTTGAAATATCAGTGGCGCTGCATGAGCCCACATTGCCCACGCAATGCCACTGCCTCAGGAATCTTTTGTTTTTGAGTTGTTTCTGCTAGTCGGAGGAATCTTCTGTAGTTCTTCCAGCAAGTCGAGCATAAAACATGGCAATATATTTTGAAACTATGTACAAAATACAGTGCTCCGATGTATTGAATCAGTTCTGCTTTATCAATACCATCCTGTATGAAGTGCATCTCTTTCTTTGTGCTTTTCGAGCACTCGGTACGCTCCTGTGGCGCGGGTGGCTCCTGAGGCCTGCGTGTTATCGCCAAATAACGCCGAAACCGGCTTCTGTTGTAGATACAATTAGATGTAGTTTTGTTGAATTTGATGACGGTTTTTATACTATACGATGTTTTCTCTTCTGTAAGTTTATTACGTGGAAGTTAAGAACACGCGCCTAAGCAAACATGGCTGGGGCACTATAAAAGCGTGGCAACCCGCTTGAATGATTTTGAATTAATAATTTCGCGGAAGTCACAGAGACACGCCTGAGAGAACCCCTCAGAGGTATCACAAACGCGCGGTAGCTGTAAAAGTATTTTGAAACTGTTATTGTGTTCGATTTTCTGACGGAGTCCGATTAAATTTATTCGGTTAACTCAGCATGAGAACAATCTACTCTACTTCGCGCAAGGCAATCTTTTGCTGTTTCTTTTTTGGGGTCATTTCATTAATTTCACTCATTCCATTCATTCTATTCATTCCATTCATTTCATAATTTTGAAACTGTAAAAGTATTAAGTGTAAGTGTAAGAGTAAAACTATTTTGAAACTGTTATTGTGTTCGGTTTTCAGTTAACTCACTAAGCATGCGTACAATCTACTTTACTTTCGCAGAAGACAATTGATGCCACTGTTGTTCCCATAAGACAAGCTCCATGCAGGCACTTAATATAGGCGCCATGCGGACCACCAGTCTCGGAGATGCTTTGTCTTATCAGGGTTAGACTGACGGAGTTCGATTAATTTTTTTCGGTTAACTCACTAACCATGCGGACAATCCACTTTACTTTCGCGGAAGGCAATCCTTTTCTGTTGTCTTATGCAACCACTTAATGAAGGCGCTGTGTGGAGTCTTGGAGATCTTTTGTCTCGTCAGGGGTAGACTGACGGAGTCTGTTTTAATTTTTTCAGCAGCAAGAGCAGTTCTTATACACCTGTGGCACCAGGTGGGCTCACATTGCGCATGTGGATTGCTATTATCTTAGATATCATATAGCATTGGGTAGCGGTGATGTCTAACTTGCGGGAGGCTCTAAAGTTATACACGACCTTACCTCTAGGTTTGGTCGTGTTGCTATTCCAGGCGGGATGTTCGGCATTGAGATCAAAGAGAGTAGTGAGGTTGCTGATGGGAGCGTTGCGATCGTCTGGTAGAGACGAAGAAGCGACCTGGGGGCAGTAGGTTTTTTTTTTATGGTAGGTAAAAATCAACGAATGACGAATCCCACTCTTGGGCGGAGCGGGAAACAGTGTCAGACTCTTACTGACTAAAGAACCTACCCCGTACCTTCCGTGCCTTATTCCCAGAGCCCCGGTGTAACGCTTTCGCATCAACCCTCAGCTCCGGTAGGCTTCGACCCTGCAGGGTCCCTACGGTTTGCTGACAACTCCTTGAGGCGCGCGGGAACGGAACGCGCCGTCGACGACTTGGGCTCGGTCTGGACTGCTACCAGACGACCAGACGGCGAGCTACCCTTTGCTCGCCGTCCGCAAGCCAATGTCTACGGTGGCCGGATATCGGCAGAATCGCGGCGGCGACGGCTACGGCGAGTGCGCCGTTGCCTTTGCCTTATGCGGTCAGCCTCCTCCTTTTCGAGCATTACTGCCTCGCAAAAGGAGGCGACCGCCTGCCACTCCTCCTCGCTGCGGACCATAGCCTGAACCAAGGCCCGGCGCAAGAGGTCGCCGCCGCCGATCACCCCCACGAGGGCACGGCGTTCCTCTTCCCAAGCGGGGCACACTTCTATCGTGCGCTCCACCGTGTCTCTTCCGCACGGATCCGGTGCAGGAACCTCCCGAACTTGCCATGTCCGGTGAGGACCTGCGTCATGCGGAAGGTGAGGACGCCGTGAGGTCTATCCAGCCACGCCTCAAAGAGGGGCACTACTGCCGAAATTATGGAGTGCCCAGCGCTGGGTTGCGACAGTCGCTGTTTCCATTCCACCATGAGATCCCGCCGGAGCTCTTTCCGCCATGCCTTGACATGTTCAGGCAGCGGAGTTTCGCCCCGGCGTTGCATCTCCACGCGCAGATCGTGCATGTGTGCAAGGACTGTTGCCTTCAAATCCCATGGTGGTAGGCCAGCAAGGAGGCTCGCCGCCTCGCGGGACACCGTGCGGTATCCCCGCACCATCCGGATGGCCATGACCCTCTGTGGGGGCAGTAGGTGGAGATGACGGTGATCGGTGATGACCAGTCATGCCTAATCAATAGGCTTAGTATTCCAATAGAGATTGGGGTGCGGGTGGGGTCAGGGGGATACAGTGAAGCTCCTTTTTGTAGTAAATTAGAGTGCCTCCACCGTGGCAGCGGGTCCTATTGTTGTAGTTGGCAATTTTACGATCTTTACGGTGGGGCTTAAGGAGGGTCTCCTGGACCAGTAGAATATCCAGCTGGTGGTCGCGGAGGAAAGTGGCGATCTCATCACGCTGGTTGCCAATGCCATTGGCATTGAAGAACACTATAATTAGGGATCTGGGTTTGATTATACAATTTCCCGTTCGCTTATCCATTACGGTTAAGGCATGGGAGAAGATCTAGTTCCTTTACGACTGAGTCGTATTTGCGGAACAGACTGGCGCGCACGCTGTTATCCAGCTTGCTGGCGCGCTTGGCGGCATTAAGCTCTGCTGACAGAGCTCTGACCTCCGACGTCATAAAAATGGAGTAATTTTCCAAGATTGTGAGACCTACTGGGTCATCGCTGCCACAGTCGCTTGGTTGCGCTTGCTTAGTTGCCGGAACAGCTAGGCGTTTGGGCGCAACCTTGGGGGCTGCAATGGCAGGGGCCACAGGGACGGAAGGCGGGGTAGGGATGGGCGTGGCCATCAAGGCTGGTACCGGTTTAGGGGTCGTCGCCAGAGCGGGGAAGGCTCTCTGGTGTTGGAGCATGTTCCAGGGGGAGGGTCTCTGGGATGCAAGACGCTCGGGGAGTTTGGGGGCCGGGATGCTTGCCGGGGCCTCTCTCAACTGGCGAGCGGCGGTGCGCTTGGCCAGTTTGGCGGGGATTTTAGGGGCTCTAGGGCAGCCCGGTAGTTGGCTGGATGTCCGGACTGACCGCATAACACACAGCTGGGGGGCTCAGTGCACAGCGTGCGGTCCTATGGGCGAGGGCAGTCGACTGTGCCGTGAGACCCCAGACACTTGATGCATCTGGGTGCCGCGTAACAGTTACGCTGCAAGTGACCATAAAGTTGGCAGCGATGGCACTGCCCAACTAGGGTGGGGCGAAAAGGTTTTTCGAACGATACGCCCGATAGTGAGCATACCGATTTGATCTTGAATATAGGGTGGTGACCCTCCGTGGGGTCGCAGATGACGAGTACCATGTCTCTATTCTGCCCCGAGCTTTATGGAGGCGGTGCACTGCTTGCACCGGTACCCCTTGGGAAATGAGGTCCGACATGACCTCGGAGGCGGGGATCTCCTTTGGGACTCGCCGAATGACCACGCGGGTCGGCGTTTCCTTCGAGAGGGAGTATGTGTGAAAGGAGCTTTTTCTTTCTATGAGGGCTCGGGATAAGTCCCGGTAGTCCTGGGCTGATGGGACCAGCACCTTGATGCCTTGTTGGCATGAACGTGCGTTGGAGTAGTGGATCTTGCGATCCACACACATCTTGGTCACATCAGTCCATTTTGCTTTGTCCTGTATGTACAGGGGAGGGGGGGCGCTGCTTTTTTGTTACAGAAGCGGGGGTGGGGTGGCTTTGGGAAGCTGCGGGAGCGGGCGCAGGCTTGGTGGGGGCCAAGGCAGTGGGGGTAGCGTCGGCCGTTTTCTTGGCCTTGCTTGCCTTGGTTTTTTTTGCCTTCCTCTTACCTTCTAGGACGACTAGGAAATCGTCCTCTGAGGAGGAGGAGTCGGAGGCAGAGGCAGAGTCGATATCCGAGGTTGGTAGCACTGACGTGTCCATCGCCTCGGAGAGGGTTAGGGCGGCGGAGGGCCGCTGGGCAGCTGCAGCTGCAGGCTCCGGGCTTACATCGATGCCTAGCATGATGGTCCGGGAGTGCCTTTCTCGGCAGGGGGAGGGGACTCGGGCGAGAAAAGCACTCCCGGACCATCGCCGGAATCCCCTGTTTCCGGCGATAATGCGTCGCTGAAGCCAGCGACGGTTGCCGGGGTTGGGGGACAGAAAGCTGAGAGTTCCCCGACATATTTTGCGAGGAACTCTGGGTCCTTAAGAAGGACGTTTTTGACGAACGCGATTATAATTGCGTCCGTCATGATTGGTAGGAATTAAATTCCTACCATTAAATTTAAATTTGGGGGGGTTCCTTTCTGAAACCTACGTCCCCGGGTGGACAGGCCCGGGGGTGTGTGACCCTCCCAGCAGGGTTTATGTAGGCTGGGAGGTGAGTACCTATTGGCGTGCCCTAAGCTTGTAACCGATCGCCAGTCTTAATGTGCGATTGCGCCCTACCAGGGTCTGTTGCGAAGGGATAGACACCTCAACCGACACCAGGTGAGTCGCTGAAAAAGAACTCGGAGTTTAGGTTTGACTAGGAGCTCCCCCAAGGCCAAAACCTAGCTCACGACTCCAATTAACTGCCTAGCCCTGAAGGGGTTCGGCGGGTGTAGCGGGTCAACACCCCCTTGACTTCGTTGACACCGTAAGGTTTCCCGTCAATGACCACGACACTGTGGATTTTCCCTGAAGGGGCACTTGTTTAACGGATTATTCCGTAATGGAAATATATATCCTCCACTGCCTTGGAAAAGGCGGCTTCAGATCGGTGTTCGCGGTCGGCGGCCACCCATCCAGGCGGGATGTTCGCCATTGAGATCACCCGCTAATATAACAGAGTTACTGGTAAGAACGATGGAATCGCCTGGTAATAAAGACGAAGAAGTAGCCAGGGGGTGGTAGGCGGAGATGACGGTGATTGATTGGTCTATTTTGAAAATTGCGGCACAGGAGGAATTAGAGGGATGCAGTTCAGCTCCTTTCCTGTGTAGATGAGGGTGCCATCACCGCGACAGCGAGTCCTATCGTTCTGAACTATGCAATAGTTGGCAATTTTAGCACCAGCCCAAACAGCTTCATCCCTCTAATCACCCTCTCGTTGAACATGGTGAAGTTTTTGTCGTTAGCCTGGAATCTGTAGCTCATCATCAGCAGCTGACAGATGACATTATGAATGTGACGTCCAAACAAACATCCAGGGTTTACAGCTTCTCCTTCAGAGTCATGTAGCTCGGTGATCAGTTCTTCGATTTCTACGTGAAAAATTTGTCGTTAATACCACTCCATCGAGATGCCAGTTGGGAAGCAAAATCGGACCAAGCATCGCTCTCTCCATTGCTCGCTGGGTGACCTTGAGCCTTCTTATGAGACCCATAGTAAGCGACCACGTCTCACTACCATAAGTCATCACTGGCAACACACACTGGTCAAAGACTTTTGTCTTGAGACACTGAGGTGTTCCGTATGTCCCTCTGAAATACGGGGCACTTGACGTGGCACGCTGGATGCGGGCCACCGCAGTTCGCGCAGGTGGCCGGCTCCTCTCTGGGGCGCGGGCAGTCCCTTGCCGCGTGCCCCTGTCCACATCGAACGCAGGCGAGCGGGCGGTGGCAATCGTGCGACGAGTGCCTGACCTTTGGCACCTGTGGCACTGTGCGGGCCCACGTTTGCTACGCCATGCTTCTATCTTGACTACACGCATGTTCAAGAACACGCTGGTGTCATAGATGCGGCGCACGTCCTCTGTGCGCCGCAGCACGACGTGGATGACGCAGCCGGGTCTTCCCTGGCGCCCCCTAATGTGGCGCACGTACTCCGGCTCGTATCCGAGTACGCGGAGCTCCTCCTCAATCTCCTGAGGGATGTAGCTGCAAAGTCCTCTGTAATCTTTTACCACCTGCGTGAAGTGAATCATCGTGGGAGAATTAAATATGTCCGATAACATCTCCAGAATGTCAGCAGAGCTTTGTCGCGTTCTCTCTGACAGCAACGCCGTCTTTCTTCTTATAATTACGTGCAAGTCAAGAACACGCGCCTGAGCGAACATGGCTGAGGCACTACAAAAGCGCGGCAGCCCTACAAGCATTCTGAAGCTGTTTTATTACGCTAGAGAGCGTGCCTTCTACAGCCACTTTGAATGTCCTATTCTGTAGGAACGATGAAATCACTTTTACTATACGACGGGGCATACTCGACTGCGACAATTTGTAAATGAGACCGGCATGCCAAACACGATCAAATGCCTTTTAAATGTCGAGGAATACTGCAAACGCTTGCTTTTTTCTATTTAGGGTCGCCGACATAAGGTGCAGTATCCTCGACAGCTGGAGCGTCGTACTGTGTTCCGACCTGAAACCGAACTGTTCTGGCCTAGGTGTTAGATGCGGAGTGAGTTGTTTTAGTAGCAACTGTTCGAACACTTTCGACACAGTAGGGAGGAGGGTGATCGGCCGATAGCTCTTTGGCTTCAAAGTGTTCTTGCCCGGCTTGGGCAGCATGATAACGCGCCCCTCCTTCCACGAAGCGGGAAAGATTTCGTTGCGCAGCACCCCCTTTAAAAGGGCACACAAGGGCCGCTACGTTCAATGTTCACGAACAACCGTTGATGGAAGGCAGCCAGCTCCTGCCGCAGCAGGTGCAGAACCTGGTTCAGTGACGCTGCGTGAAATGGTTTTTGCCTTATTGTTCGAAAGATTTTCGGAACTCGGAGGATTAGGTTTGACTAGGAGATCACCCAAGGCCAAAACCTAGCTCCCGATATGAATAAACTGCCGAGTCCTGAAGGGTAATACATATATTACACAACGTCCTTAAGCGGGCGTCCTGTTCAGTAATTTCGCGTTAGGCAATCTTTTCCAGACAATTTTTGTATGGACTTAATGTTGAAGCTGCGTAAGTGCTCAATGTCAGGGAACATCAAGTAAGAAAGAACTAGATAGAGATCTATTCTCGTTGGAGTTCTTTCTTATTAGTACTTCTTAACTAACTTCTCGTTCGTTCTTTCTTAACTTTTTTTTTAGTTTTTTGCTCAGCTGAACAAGGCATAGTTGTTTGTTGTACCGCGAGAAAAACAATGTTGAGTCAATTTGAAATATCAGCGGTGCTGCGTGGGCCCTCATTGCCCACACAACGCCACTGCCTCAGGAAGCTTTTGTTTTTGTGTTGTTTCTGCAAGCTAACGGAGTCTTCTGTAATTTTGTAACATCTGCATGTAGTGAATCATCACTGGACATCGCTGACTATAATAATAACGTAGTGAATTAATTAATCTTATTCGATTAATTTTCATTTTCATTAAAAAATATAACCTAGCTCCCGACTCCTCGCCATGACATATGGAGCAGTGGATTCTGGTTCATGTGGTTGATCGTTTCAGATTTACACCTCGGCTGCATCCCTCTATTCACCCTCTCGTTGAACGTGGTAAAGTTTTTGTCGTTAGCCTTGAACCTGTAGCTCATCATCAGCTTGGCGAGGAAATCGGGGTCCTTGAGGACGGAAAAGACCCTGGCCTCCTAGTTTATACATATTGTGTAGTTGTCCAGGTTGTCCAGGATATCCGCTTCATCTGTAAGTGGGAATGGGGGGTGTGATTGCTTATGCTTAGTTCCAGGCACAATCAGGCGTTTAGGCGCTATCTTAAAAAGTACATAATCTACAAATACTTAACCAAAAGCGTAGCTACGAAGTTCTCTGTAATTTTTAAAAACCCGCGTGAAGTGAATCATCGTGGGAGAATTAAATATGTCCGATAACATCTCCAGAATGTCAGCAGGGCTTTGTCGCGTTCTCTCTAATATAACGGAGTTCCTCAACCCAAAGAGAGCAGTGAGGTTGCTGGTGTGAGCGATGGAATCGTCTGGTAATAGAGACGAGGAAGTAACCAATCACCGTCATCTCCGCCTTCTACCCAGTAGACGGAGATGACGGTGTTTGGTTGGGCTATTTGGAGAATTGTGACACAGGAGGAATTAGAGAGATGCAGTAGAGTTCCTTTCTGTAGTAGATGAGGGTGCTAGTCTTATCGTTGAGAACTATGCGATAGTTGGCATTTTTAGGAACCAGCCCGAACAGCTACATCCCTCTAATCACCCTCTCGTTGAACATGGTGAAGTTTTTGTCGTTAGCCTGAAATCTGTAGCTCATCATCATCAGCTGACAAATGACGTTATGAATGTGACGTCCAAACAAACTTCCAGATTGACATTAGTTTTAGGAATCCGGGTTCGGAGCAACAAATTCTCTATTGTTTATCCATTACGGTAAGCACAGGGCAATATGTCGAGTTCTTTGGCGACCGATTCGTATTTTCGGAATAGTTTAAGCGCATATGGAAGCGTATACCAACAATTGTGTGTCTGAATGGGTTCTCTATTGATATGCCAGTGACGAGGCATACCGGTTTTATCTTTAAAATCGCATGATGCTTGTCAGTACGGTCACATACGATAAGGATCATGTCGGCGTCTTTCTTACTGCCCTCCTTGTGAAGGGGTCAGAACATAGTACCTAGACCAAAAGAAAAAAAGATTGTCTCTTATTATATGACAATTTTTCTTCTATTCTAAATTTGACGTAAACCTGTTGACGGCAGACAACTCCTGCTGCAGCAGGTGCAGAACCTGGTCCATGGGGAAGAACAATGTCAAATCAGTTTGAAATATCAGTGACGCTGTATGGGCCCTCATTACTCACGCAACGCCACTGCCTCAGGAATATTTTGTGTTTGCAATGTTTCTGAAGCTAACGGAGGCCTCTGTAATGTTTAACACCTGCATGTAGTGAATCACCACAGTGTTTGAAGAGCTTATCTGCGTTCGCTCAAACAGCGACGAACATATCAGATAGCATTTTGAAACTGTTATTGTACTGTCCATGTAGAAGGTTCATGAGCCGCTATCAATCATTACGAGGAAGTCAAGAACACGCGCCTGTGCGAACATGGCTGAGGCACTATAAAAGCGTGGCAGCCCTACAAGCATTCTGAAGCTGTTATTATATTGAAACCTAAGTTGGTCCATGAGCCGCTTGGATAATTTTGTACTAATAAAAATTTCGTGGAAGTCACAGACACACGCCTGAGAGAACATCTTAGAAGTACCACAAACGCGCGGTAGATGTAAAATTATTTTGAAACTGTTGTGTTCAGTTTTCAGTTAACTCACTAAGCATGCATACAGTCTACTGTACTTTCGCACAAGGCAATCACTTCCCTTATTTTCTGCACCCATTTAATTTAGGTGGTTTATATAGGACCACCAGTCTTGGAGATCTTTTGTCTCGTCAGAGTTAGACTGACGAGGTCCGTTTTCATTTTTTCTGCAGCAAGAGCACTTTTTTTACACCTGTGACACTTAATGTAAAGGTAAGTGTCGTAGGTGAGACAAGGAATTAAAATTACATAAAGTGGTCTATCACAGATTGTAGAGCACACTGTGGCACGCTTCAAACCGGACCTAGCACCAGCCCAAACAGCTGCATCTCTCTAATCACCCTCTCGTTGAACATGGTGAAGTTTTTGTCGTTAGCCTGGAATCTGTAGCTCATCATCATCAGCTGACAAATGACGTTATGAATGTGACGTCCAAACAAACTTCCAGGGTTTACAGCTTCTCCTTCAGAGTCACGTAACTCGGAGATCAGTTCTTCGATTTCTACCTGAAAAATTTGTCTTTAATACCAAAAAAAGCACTTTTATTTAAATAACAGCATGCTGGCCTTTGTCGCTGATGAGTTGGTTTCCTCCTTGCCCTATTTCTTGAGAAGGGGTCAGAACATAATAGATCAAACAAGTTTTTTTTTTTTTTTAATTTATTACCATTTTTATTTTGTACTAAGTTATTTCTTCTTACGAATACTTCTATCCAAGATAATTGTTGACGTAAACCTGTTGACCTGGTTCATTGGAAAGACAATGTGGTGTATTGGTCCTCATTGCCCACGCAACGCCTTAGAAATCTTTGGTGTTATTAGATAATTATAAATAGTTTCGCTTAAGGCAATCTTTTTTTGTTGGTTTTTTTTTTCAAATAAAAATACAAAAAGATTAAAATCGGTTCACGCAAATTAAAATTACCACCGAGTACAGCGCCATCTCTTGGGAAAGTGGGTTACTAATTTTTGCATGGGCTACTACTGCGTTCTGTTACATTGTGAGAAATTTGTGCGCACGGGTATCTACTATCGCACAAGGCAATCGTTTCCACCGTATATTTGCAATTTCTTAATGTAGATGCTATGTGGACCACCAGTCACGAAGATCTTTTGTGTCTCTGCAAAAACAGTTGTTACACACCTGTGGCACTGGATGAGCTCACATTACGCACGTAGTGTTGATGTCTAAGTTAAGGGAGGCACCAAGGTTATACATGACCATACTTCCAGGTTTGGTCGTGTTACTGTTCCAGGCGGGATGTTCAGCATTGAGATCACCCGCTACTATAACGGAGCCACTCAGGCCAAAGAGAGTAGTGAAGCTCGCGTTGAGCTCATCGGACACCCCCTGTTCGATGAGCTCAACGCTCCGGACAGAGGGCCATGTCATGAATATGGCATAGTTTGGCATGCTCGCCCAGATACTTAACGCATCTGAGCGTCACAAAGCGATTCCTTTGGGAGTGGCCATAAAGTTGGCAGCAGTGGCACTGACCAAATATTGCTGGCCTGAGAGGCTTCTCTATTGAGACACCTGAGAAGGGATAGACGGATTTTACCTTGAAAATTGGGTGTTGCCCCTCGGTAGTGTTGCAGATGACCAGTACCATGTCATACTCCTCCCAGCTCCTCGCCTTTTGTAGGCGGTGTACGCCGTGCACAGGAATACCCTGGACCAGGAGGTTGAAATTGTTGTCCTCTGACAAAATTTCCCTTAAACCACTCGTAGTTGAACATGGTGAAGTTTTTGTCGTTAGCCTTGAATCTGTAGCTCATCATCATCAGCTGACAAATGACGTTATGAATGTGACGTCCAAACAAACTTCCAGGGTTTACAGCTTTTCCTTCAGAGTCACGTAATTCGGAGATCAGTTCTTCGATTTCTACGTGAAAAATTTGTCGTTAATACCACTCTATCGAGATGCCAGTTTGGAAACAAAATCGGCTTCGGCGGGGTCACATACGGCAAGAACCATGTCGTATTCTAGCCTGCCTTGCACCTTGTGAAGGTACTTGAACATCGTAGTCCCAAAGAAAATAATTACAATTGCATGTTTCGGAAGTAGTAACTGGCAACCAAGCCAACCCAGGTAACCAAGCCAGTTCGTCGACAGCGCGCTCTGTTCCCGCGCACCTCAAGGAGTTGTCGGCAAATATAGAGGCCCAACTACAGGGCCGAAGCCTACTGGGGCCCCGGTCCGATTTCTGAAGAGATGCCAGTGACGGGGCGTACTGACTTTATCTTGAAAATCGCATGATGCTTTTCAGTACGGTCACATACGATAAGGATCATGTCGGCGTCTTTCTTACTGCCCTCCTTGTGAAGGGGTCAGAATATAGTAGACCAAAATAGAGAAATGTTTTTTTTTTATGATTTTTTCTATTCTATGTTTTGTTTTTCTTACCCTTCACAAGAAGTGGGGAGAAGAAAATTTTCCCTTTTGGTCTACACCAAAAGAGAAAATTCTCAGAAAGATCAATTTGACTTAGTTCTAAACCAAGGCGATACATTCTCACTGTGACACGTTTCAAACTGAACATAGTTTGCCATACCATAGAGATATTCCTTAGCACCGTAAAGTTCAGGTCGCCTGTCCCGTTCGACCATTTCACAAGTAACATCAAGACAGTTTCGTCCTGATGTGATACGCTTCTTGAAAACTCACGGTTCACAGGCTTTTTAGTTGTAAACCTAAGGCTGGGTCGGGAGGCAATCCATCTGCATCGGGATGTTTGTCAGCCGTCAAGTTGACGGTTGGCGTAAATTTGTTTGGCAACTTGTCAACTAACAACTTGGACGTCATTTATTCCGATGGCCTTGCAAACTCGGAGGATCAGGTTTGACTAGGAGATCCCCCAAGGCCAAAACCTAGCTCCCGATTTGAATTCATTCGCGTCCTGTTCAGTAATTTCGCGTTAGGCAATCTTTTCCAGACAATTTTTGTATGGACTTAATGTTGGAGCTGCGTAAGTGCTCAATGTCAGGGCAACAGCGGCGTTAGTAAGCGTTCACCACAGGTAAATGTCGTAGGTGAGACAAGGAATTAAAATTACATAAAGTGGTCTATAACAGATTGTAGAGCAGAGAATTATAAAAACATTCGACACACATTACCACTGTGCAACGCTTCAAACCGGACCTAGCACCAGCCCAAACAGCTTCATCCCTCTAATCACCCTCTCGTTGAACATGGTGAAGTTTTTGTCGTTAGCCTGGAATCTGTAGCTCATCATCATCAGCTGACAAATGACGTTATTAATGTGACGTCCAAACAAACTTCCAGATTGACATTAGTTTTAGGAATCCGGGTTCGGAGCAACAAATTCTCTATTGTTTATCCATTACGGTAAGCACAGGGCAATATGTCGAGTTCTTTGGCGACCGATTCGTATTTTCGGAATAGTTTAAGCGCACACGCAAGCGTATACCAACAATTGTGGGTGTGAATATGTTCTCTATCGAGATGCTAGTGACGGGGCATACCGACTTTTTCTTGAAAATCGGAGGATGTTTTTCAGTACGGTCACATACGATAAGGATCATGAAGGTTTTCTCCTTACCCTATTTCTTGTGAAGGGGTCAGAATATAGTAGACCAAAGAAGATTTTTTTAAATTTCATTACCATTTTTGTTTTATACTTACTAAGTTTTTCCTTTTTACGAATACGTCTATCAAAGATAATTGTTGACGTAAACCTGTTGACCTGGTTCATAGGAAAGACAATCTGGTGTATTGGTCCTCATTGTCCACGCAAGCAACGCCTTAGAAATCTTTGGTGTTATTAGAAAATTATAAATACTTTCGCATAAGGCAATTTTTAAAAAGTTTGAGTGCTTTGAAAGCTTCTTCTTTGTCAGTTGAGTTACCCCAAAAGATAATCCCATATGTGAGTACAGATTCTGTTAGACCATAGTACGCTGAGAGTAGTGATTCTCTGTTAACCTTTCGTGACAAAATGTACAAAGCATATGCACTACTACTGATTCTTTTAGTCAGCGCGCTCTACATGGGCCTTCCAATTTAAATTTCGATCTTTTTGATTTTTGTTATTAAGAGATAAAATTATTTTTAATTATGTCACTTGGCTAGCTTGGAGCCATGAACATAGAATCTTTTATGTTTAAGGGCGGCTTGCACATCTCAGTTAAATCTAGATTTAGTGTGATTTAAACTCGACTTAAGCTTAAATCGAACTTAACGCATTGCACGACATCGGTTTAGCGTAAAGCTAGACTTAAAGAAATGTCAAATTTAAACCGACATGGTAGGCGGTTTAAATTGCTAATTCTAGATTTAGTGAGTGTCTGATGACATAAACAATAGCAAACGTCAGTTTGCGTCAAGGATCTTATATCTTTATCCTACAGATAGTCTGGATTGATGAAGAAGCAATATTGCAAACTCTTTATCAGCAAACAGCACGCTATCATGGAGTGTAGTCAAAGTCAGTTAACAAAGGCGGAAGGAAAAACAATCACAAATCCGCGAAGGAAAAACAATCACAAATCCGCACTTGGCCCGAATGGTGTATTATGGCCTATTCCTTCTCTTAGAGAGGAGCTCTGTGTTCCGGCAGTGGGAATATTAAAAAGGCTGAATGTCAAGTCTATGTAATTATTGTACTAATAACAGTAATAACATATTTAACTTCTTTAGGACACAGCTCAGAATTTTACAGCATGCACCACGGTGCGAATACCATTGCGTTATTAAATGGATATCTATCTATATCGATATATATCTTTATAATATCTACATCAAAAACATCTCGAACTTGTTTAGCGCACTTGTTGGACACACTAGATGAACGAGATAAAAAAAACATTTTTTAACTTTACTTTTCAGAACTTTTTCGAGGTTGTCGTAAGCTTTCCAGTCACTCCTTTATAAAATCCTTGGTTTTTTATATTTGAAACGTTCCATACCTCCAAAAAAGTTGTAAAATATCTAGCACAATTATGAAAAATGGAACGCAAATGAATGAACGAAAAGAATGAAACGTGTTAAGCTAGATTTAGTTAAGTCGAGTAGATTTCAACACTAGCAAGACGCTACTAATACAGTTTAGGTTAAATCGAGCTTAATGACTAATGCGACTTTAACAAAATCTAGTTTTAAGAGCGAGTCGTGCAAGCCGCCCTAAGTTATGTTTTGTGACTTTGTCTTCCGAATCAATCACCGGCTTAATTTTGTTAACAAAATAATTATAAAATATATTTGAAATACATTTGGGGTCCGAGATAATTTCATTATTGTTAATTTTGATTTTATCAATATTATTTTTTGGTATATTTAATTTTGTCAAGTACTGGTCGACTGGTGGTAGAACTATCGTCCGCCAGTGACCTCTCTCGTGCTCTCCGATGAGCACCAGCGCAAACAGCTGCATCCCTCTAATCACCCTCTCGTTGAACATGGTGAAGTTTTTGTCGTTAGCCTGAAATCTGTAGCTCATCATCATCAGCTGACAAATTACATTATGAATGTGACGTCCAAACAAACTTTCTGGATTTACGTCTTGTTATTGTTGTATATCCATTACGGTAAACAAGGGACAATTTGTCGAGTGGTCGAGTTCTTTGGCAAACGACTCGTACTTTTGGAATAGTTTAGGCACATTTGTTGCTTCGTGTGTATGCGTCGCTGGGTGTCGATTTTCGGTGTACCAGGTCCTCTACTTGACCTCCCTCGAGCCTCCTGTTTATGGATATCGAGTTCGAGTCACCTGGCAAAAACAGCGCTGGTTTAAGGAGACCGTGCCAACTCGGAGGATTAGGTTTAACTAGGAGATCCCCCAAGTCCAAAACCTAGCTCCCGATTTGAATTAACTGCCCTAAGTGTAATCCGGTCTTGAGGCACGGTCAGGAAGCAATCCATCAGATTTCTCATGATAGGAGAGAGGTCTGAAGTCACGTGGCGCCACAGTCGGCCGTCGAGTCGGCATAGTCGACTGTGCTACCTATCGTCATCTTTCTAACGATCTTACTCGTTACTTATACTCCTTGGTAGCATCCGGGAAGAAGACTTTTGTGGCCCCAACGGTTACCCCTGACCGATACCTTCAGTTCCAGTCCTCAAGAGACTCCCATCTCATCGTAATCAGGACCGCGTTTTGACAGGTAAGTAGAAAATGCCAAAGGTATTAATTCCGCCTCTGTACTTTTGTGCATAAAGTATTTAATAAAAATAAATAAATTCGCACAAGGCAATATTTCCTTTGTTTGAATTGTTTGTAAGCGCTGCGTGAACCCTCAATGCCCAAGCTTTAGTACTGTCTCGAGAATTCTATTGTTTCGCTTGCGGTCAATTACTTTGTTTTTCTTAAAATATTTCTTGCTGATTGCAATTTTTCACTCTGTTGCCTAAGGCACAATATTGTGAGATTATGCTTTTCAGTACGGTCACATACGACAAGGATCATGTCGGCGTCTTTCTTACTGCCCTCCTTGTGAAGGGGACAGAACATAGTAGACCAAAAAAGAGAAAGATTTTCCTTAATTATATGACCATTTTCCTTCTATACTAATTTTTTTATGCTCTAAAATACGTCTATCAACGATCAATTTGACGTAAACCTTTAAACGGCAGACAATTCCTGCTGCAGCAGGTGCAGAACCTGGTCCATAGGGAAGGACAATGTCAAGTCAATTTGAAATATCAGTGACGCTGTATGGGCCATCATTGCTCACGCAATGCCACTGCCTCAGGAATATTTCGTGTTAGCTAGTTTCTGCAAGCTAACGGAGTCCTCTGTAAGTTTGTAACACCTGCATGTAGTCAAGTCTCTCTGTAACATTACTCACAGTGTCTGAAGAGCTTATCTGCGTTCGCTCAAACAGCGACGAACATATCAGATAGCATTTTGAAACTGTTATTGTGCTTTTGTTGTAGTAGTACTATGAGCCGCGATCAATCATGACGTGCAAGTCAAGAACACGCGCCTGAGCGAACATGACTGAGGCACCACAAAAGCGTGGCAGCCCTACAAGCATTCTGAAGCTGTTATTGTATTGTAACCTAAGTTGGTCCATGGTCCGTTTGAATAATTTTGAACTAATAAAAATTTCGTGGAAGTCGCCTGAGAGAACATCTTAGAAGTACCACAAACGCGCGGTAGCTGTAAAAGTTATTTGAGTTCTTTGGCGACCGATTCGTATTTTCGGAATAGTTTAAGCGCATACGAAAGCGTATACCAACAATTGTGGGTCTGAATATTTCTCTATCGAGATGCTAGTGACGATACGACTTTACGACGATACGATACCGGTTTTATTTTTAAAATCGGAGGATATTTTTCAGTACGATCACATACGATAAGGATCATGTCGGCGTCTTTCTTACTGCCTTTTTTATGAAGGGGTCAGAATATAGTAGACCAAACAAGAAAAAGTTTTTTTTTAATCGATGACCATTTCTCTTCTATACTAAGTTTTTTCTGCTTCAAAATACGTCTATCAACGATCAATTTGACGTAAACCTTTAAACGGCAGACAATTCCTGCCGCAGCAGGTGCAGACCTGGTCCACAGGGAAGGACAATGTCAAGTCAATTTGAAATATTATAACCACCTGTATGTAGTGAATCATCACTGGACATCTTTGACTGATAACATTCCCCACAGTGCCTGAAGAGCTTATCTGATTTTCACTTTTTTTATTAAATTAAACGCATGATTATGGCATACTGGCCTCATAGAGTTAAAGTCTTGAACCCCACGTGAACGCCGGAGTTCGCACACCTATTGTCTTTCTATTATGTCTCATGGTCGACTGGTAGTGAAACTATCGTCAGCCAGTGACCTCTCTCGTGCTCTCCGATGAGCACCAGCGCAAACAGCTGCATCCCTCTAATCACCCTCTCGTTGAACATGCTGAAGTTTTTGTCGTTAGCCTGAAATCTGTAGCTCATCATCATCACAAAAGTCGTTATGTATGTGACGTCCAAACAATTTCCAGGGTTTACTGTTTGTCCTTTAGAGTTATGTAACTCGGAGATCAGTTCTTCGATTTCAACCTGAAAAAAATGTTGTTTAGAAACAGTTTTTTAGTCACCATGTCGAGTGTGACTAAAAAACTGTCGATGTTCACATAGTACGTGTAGGTCTTTGAAACGACACCTACGATTTGACTACGGAAGATTCAAGCCTGTGAATCAGCTACGATTCCAATATAAGAACGGCTTCGGAATGTGTGGGGCGGGGAGACAATAGCTGTTCCTACCTACTCTCTGCTCCAAAGGGTCGGTAAATTCGGCCTCATCGTGAGCCATACAAGTTCATAAACCATTCTGGTTTGGCCCAATCGATAGACTTAGCGTAACTTGGATCGGTTAATGTCCTGTTCCATCAGGAGTTAGTGGACTGGGGTGACTGTAACCCTTAGGCCGTAGGTAATCCAATGAAATGCTCTCAACGGTCTAGCCATGGTTTAAAGTTAGTTTAGGTTAGGGGAAAGGCGAGTAAGCCATCGAGGATGACTCCGATCGGTTAAGAAAGATCCTGGCTTGTAGATCAACTGCGAATACAATATAATAATAACTACGAAATGAACGATTCGGAATAGCAATAGCCGTTTATAATACCGGCAATAATAACAGGGAGATGGTGATAGGAAGGGCTACATGTGCTAGCTAGGACGATCGGTTAGCTAGCGCCGTATATGGCAAAGATATCGAAGTCGGGGGTGTTATCTCAATGCAATCGCCGAACCAACAGGGCTAGGCGAGTCGTGAACTAGGTTTTCACATTGGGCGATCTCTTAATCAAACCTAATCCTCGAAACTCTCACCGGCTATGTAGCTAAAAACAGCTACACACTTGAGGTCGGTTATATATTGCAGTTTTTTAATATTATTCAAATCTCAAAAAAATACTTCTATTCCTATTTCGATGCCCGATGGGTATCGTACAGGTTGTTACGGTTTCCGAAGATAATAAAGTCATTCCTCATATGTATTTAAACTTTCGCTTTTATAATTCTATATTGTATCGTAATTTATAAATAACACATCGCAAAGCCTCCCGTTTGCACTGTTTTGTATTTTCTTCAATGATTTGTTTTGTACTTTTCAATGTTTTGTTTTGTATATTTCATTAGTTTTGTTTTGTATGTATGTTTCAATTATTTGTTTTTTTTTTTAATTTTGTATCTATATTCTAATATTAACTTGTTCTATCTTTTTAATATAACTGATTTAGGTGCCATGTTGACCATAGCTAGAAGAGTGTTGAAGATCCCCCTGTGTCGAACACCTAGTGTAAGTAACAGCACAGTAGACAGGATGTACATCAGACATATGTTGTTGATAGAAGACTCCACCCAAGCCAAAGTTATCAAATAATTGATGGAAAGTATGTAGTACATACAAGGGCTAGTTTGCCTCAATGAATAGAAGTGTCGGACATTGTGCAAACTTTTATTGTAAGTAGTCACAATCCTTTTGCAAATTTCTTCATAGGTAGGTATTTTCCTGTTCTTGGGTCCACGCAGAAGGTACATATAGAGAATTACAAACAACTGTGTGCCAGTTGTTTGTAATTCTCTCATAAAGTCCACAAAATTCAAGAATAGGCCAATAATAGCGAATTTAATTTTTTGTGTTATCAATATTTTGTTTCGTATTTTACAATGTTTTGTTTTGTGTTTTTTAAAGATTTTATGTTTTGTTATGTTATTTTTTTGTAGGTATATTTTAATGTTACCTTTATTTAACCATTTTTGTTAATAATATGTGTTCTTACGTACGTAAACCTAATAATATGTGTATTAACTATATTTAGATAAATAAAAAAAACATTTTGGAAACCTGTTCTTTCATTTTAAAAACATTCTTTTTACCTATTATCTTTTGCATTCACTTAAAGCCAATTCGCATCATCTCACCACACACGCTGGGCGTACTGTCCACGGACGCGAATTCGTCATCACACGCTTGGTGTACGCCTGCGTGAAGCAACCGCAATAAACTATGAAACTGTCGACGAGGCGGCCACGTCGCGCCGTCGTGTCACGTCTATGGAACCACGCGTCTATAGACATCAGGCCATAGTTTTGTATGTAAGCTTTACGCTGTCGTATATCAAAGGTATAATGACGAATACGCGTGTATGAAGCTACGCGTACGTGACAGTGAATTTTTTTTTATGGTAGGTGAACATCATCCAATGACGAAACCCGCTCTTGGGCGGAGCAAGAGACAGTGTCAGACTCTTACTGACTAAAAAAAACCTACCCCATTCCTTCCTTGCCTTATTCCTAGAGTCGCGATAAACTTTCACACCAACCGTCGGCTCCAAAACAATAGGACTTAGAGTCGCCGAATGTTTGCACGCATGTGAAGAGCCGTCAGACATTCATTCGCAAACTCGTGTGCGTTCGCGCAGCGGAATGTTGTTGAATTTAAAGATTTTAATAATGCAGTTAATTAGTGTATGACGTCGTATAATTGTGTATGGTAAAAAAAAAATTGTGCACGCAGCCATTGTGGAGAAATTCACCAAAAACAGATTCCGCTGGGCGAACGTTGTCCTGGCGGAACTTTTTTCAATCCATAGACTTTAGAAGAAAAGAGATTTATCCGATAATTAGTGTGCATTTGTGTATAATTGTGTATGTATGAATAAAATTAGTGCATGCATACACTTCGGAGAAATTCAAGTTTCCGCTGCGCGAACGTTTGGCCATTAGCTAGTTTTCATATAAAGCGCTTACATAGAGAGCTGTAAATTTTTAGATACGTTGTTTTAAATTTGTTTATATTTGTTTAAAAAACAGATTTAGAAAAAATCGTAGGGCTTAGAAGATAAAAATATAAACGTAAAATACGCTTATTAGGTCTTAGTTCTTAAAGTATGCACTTTGGGGTCTAGATTTTCACGTTTATACAAACCTTGTAAGTGTCTGCAACATGTTGCCAAGTATCAATGACGTTCCGTATTTAATTAGATAGTTACAGTTTAATTTACCATGAATAGATCACTGTTTACAAAGCAGCCAAATGTCACGACGTTCTAAAGGAATTGCATGGTAAAATGTATGCCAATAGTTAGTGTATTTATTCAACTATTCACATGCAAAATTTCATGTCATTAAATTCTGTAATTAAAGAAAAACAATTATAATATTGACGAAGCATCAAAAACCTACATAACCCGACCAAGTTCGGATAGCTATAAAAAAGCGGCCGTGCCATATGTCTAAGAAACTTCTTAATCTTCCAATATAATATTTATTAATATGGTACAGTTGCGTGCACAAGCGTTAGAAAAAAATAGTCAACCTTTGGGTTTATTAGTTGCTTTCCTTTTAAGTATGTCTTAGTGATATTGAATCATATGCATAATTAATTATTGAAAAACAGCCGTTATTGCCATCTCTACTGCGGAGTTATGTCCCCTCCCCGCAAAATAGTACATTTTGATACAAGTGGCGAAAGATGGTCATTGCGACCGGCGGAAGGCGGAATTCGCACGAGCCATAGGCGAGTGTGTTATGGAGCTGAGGGCTGCTTATTACACTTACGAACACATTACTTTCTTTGAAAATTACGACGCATTTTTATTAATTTCTTACTGATGATAGTTTTCGAAAGTTGCCGCACAATTTAGTTTTGATTTAGATTGCAGCAAACTATAGTAAAGCACAGTATCTGGCGGCAGTGGTTTAACACCTAAAAAAATCTCATATATCTTACATTCAACATTCAACATATTTTTCACAACTAACACCAATAAATAAGTTGGTTAATAAGACTATTATTTAATAGACATTTTTTCCCGCACTTATCCTTTGCAGGATGAAAAAGAAGCAAAGGCATCAAACCGTTATACATCCTACTTAATATTAAGAATATAAATTCAAATATTTTTGAATTTAGAACACAGATATAAGTATATTAATTTGTTCCTAACAATAACATTATTGCATAAATAATCTTGTTTATTAATAATATTCTGTACCTCTTTGCTATTAAAAAAAATACCTTTGACCGTGAAAATAAGGAGGGAATGAAAAAGCCCTTGTTATGATAAATGAAACAAAAGCACGCGGGTGACATGCATGTCATTTTGAACCTAATCATAGTACGATAAGTGGCAGTTTTCGAGTAAGCGTATTGAAAAGAAAGTAGCTATAAAAATCTGCTTTATACGTATACATTACATATCATATATGTGTTGGTAAGTGCAAAACTCGAGAACAGCTGGACTGATTTCGCTAATTCTTGTTTTGTTGTGTTTGTTATTGTCAGGAGAAGGTTCTTATGAAAAAAAAGGGTAGAGAAGGGTGTAGGGTAGAGTAGGGTAAGGTGGAGTGGAGTAGAGTTGAATAATCTGTTGCCGGGAGCGAAGCCGCGGGTAAAAGCTAGGTAATAAATATAAGGTGATTATTAATTTATTGATCTGGTCGGTCTTTTAGTTGATTCAGTATTTATTCTGTGATTTTCTATTCAGTAGTTTGTTTTTAACCAGAAAAACAGCTAATTTGTTACGATTTTATTATAATAATTTAAGTAAATAGATATATAATTAGATCAATCTGTAGATATTAAATAACCTATAAATTATATCAAAACAACAATTGTGTTATCATCTGTACCAATTCAATACCGGTATTATACTGTAAATTTTGGGATGTTACCTAAATATATTGCACGGCCGCTTTTTTATAGCTATCCGAACTTGGTCGGGTTATGTAGGTTTTTGATGCTTCGTCAGTATTATAATTGTTTTTCTTTAATTACTGAATTTAATGACATGAAATTTTGCATGTGAATAATTGAATGAATACACTAACTATTGGCATACATTTTACCATGCAATTCCTTTAGAACGTCGTGACATTTGACTGCTTTGTAAACAGAGATCTATTCATGGAAAATTAAACTGTAACTATCTAATTACAAACGGAACGTCATTGATACTTGGCAACATGTTGCAGACACTTACAAGGTTTGTATAAACGTGAAAATCTAGACCCCAAAGTGTATACTTTAAGAACCAAGACCTAATAAGCGTATTTTACGTTTATATTTTTATCTTCTAAGCCCTACGATTTTTTCTAAATCTGTTTTTTAAACAAATGTAAACAAATTCAAAATAACGTATGTAAAAATTTACAGCTCTCTATGTAAGCGCTTTATATGAAAACTAGCTAATGGCCAAACGTTCGCGCAGCGGAAACTTGAATTTCTCCGAAGTTTATGCATGCACTAATTTTATTCATACATACACAATTACACACAAATACACACTAATTATTGGATATATCTCTTTTCTTCTAAAGTCTATGGATTGAAAAAAGTTCCGCCAGGACAACGTTCGCCCAGCGGAATCAGTTTTTGGTGAATTTCTTCACAATGGCTGCGTGCACAAATTTTTTTTTACCATACACAATTATACGACGTCATACACTAATTAACTGCATTATTAAAATCTTTTAATTCAACAACATTCCGCTGCGCGAACGCACACCATCAGGTGAGATAGTGGCCGGATACGAGCCTGTACATTAAAAACTATATGACGATCCGGAACACGAAAAAAATTCAATTAAAATTATGAGTGAATGAACTATTTAGTTAAATCAAATATTGTACGTTAATAGTTTCCTTTAATACCCGCGAGCGCCGGCGCTCGCTTGGGTGTCAAGGGGTTAATTATTACCAAGCCTTGAGCGAGCGCCGGCGTTCGCACACCTATTGTCTTTCTATTATGTATATATTTTGTGTACCGGACGGTCGGACTGCGAGCTAGCCATTGCTCGTCACCCGTATTGCATGCAGCGATGGCAGAGAGATCAGATTCCACTATTAGCTTCGAAATGGGAACAAAAAAAATTGTTAGTACAAAATATTGACATTACCAGCGATTTTAGAACTTCCAAATAATTTTTAAATGATATTTTGACATGATATTATGGTCTATGTCAGGCCATATGGGTTTGAAATGGGACCACGCAGTATAATGTAGTAACATTGTGATTATAACCAAGTTACAGTATATTATGTAAGAATCATGTTATTAAATTATTTTTTTGGAAATAAAAAGAAATATTTTTATTTACTTTTTCTTTATTTCTTTTATGTACATACCGAGACGGCTGTTGTAATTTATTTGTTGTATGTATGACGCTAGTAATGAATAAAGTGATCGATACAAGTTTTGTTTTAATAAACATGTGTGTCTAGCTCGCCTTGGTCACCAATACATGACAGATGCATGCCTTGATCACGATCAGATCATTACATTTCCTGAAGCCGAGGGTTGGTGCGAAAGCGTTACACCTTGGCTCTGGGAATAAGGCAAGGGTGGAACGTGGTAGGTTGTTTAGTCAGTAAGAGTCTGACACTGTTTCCCGCTAGAGCGGGACTCGTCATTGAATGATTTTTACTTACCATAAAAAAAACACCTTTACATTGATGACATTAGTGCAGTTTTGACTTTCACGCAGTGTGACAGCGCTATAACTTTTAAAACGGTCCTTGGAAACAGACTAGTTTTGTGACAATTTCTTGCTGCAATTCTATAGCCGGCAAGTTGACGATTATATCGCAGATATACACAAACAATTGCATCAATTTAGCACTGTAGCTCGGCGATATATTAGGAGATTATTAAGGTGTCTTCAAGGCTAGAGTGAATAGGCTCTTAATAAACTAGTGCGCCTCACCATCAACGATTGCATCACTGCTTGTCACCAGGTGGTATCGCAGTCAAGCACTAGTTTACAGCAATAAAAATAAAATGTAGCCAAAATATTTTTTTTGAAAACTATTGTTGGAAACTATTGTTTTCATTTTTAATTTTAATCTGTAAACCAGTCTTTAGTATTGCGTCATTTCCGTCAAATAAAAACCTATTTTCTTTTCCTTTCTTTCTTTCAACATCATTTTTACAGAAACTGATTAATAAAATCTTCATGCTTCTTGATCTGCGTGAAGGTGATGACAGTGTAACGGTTGCACTTGTTTGGTCCCGTGGGCGCGGTGGACACGACGCCGCGCAGGTAGTAGCGAGCTATGCTGAGATCCGTCTCGGGGAACACCAGGCCGCCGCCGCTGTCACCCTTGCAGAGAGCAGCCGTGCCTGATGACAAATGACATATTTAGTGTTACGCGGCCACCGGCCACAACCCCAAAAAAAAAGTCGGCCAAGAGCGTGTCGGGACATGCTCAGTGCAGGGTTCCGTAGTTTCCCGTCCGCCACATATTTCTCAAAATGTAACAGAACCCTGTAGCCCATGTAAAAATTATTGCCTTCGCACTGGGGCCAAGCCTTCCTTTCAGAAAGAGACCCTGGACCCCTTCAGAACTGAACTGTGATTGGTTTATTATAAAAGAATTTCTGAGAAACCAAAATTTATGTTTATGAAACTTAGTAATAGATTATCTATTTTGTTTATACAAATTTTGATCATATCTCTGAAACGGTGCGTCGGAGCTCAAAAAGGACCAAATTCTCGCCCCCCTTTATGAAACCCCGCTGAAAAATAAAATCCAAGCCAAATAAAAAAATCGATCTACCCTCATATAAAACATTTCGATCTACCCTCACGTATTTTTTTTTTGTAATAACGTTAAAATGTAATTTTCGGACACTAGAAAAGTACCTATAACCAAGTATGAATTGTCAGTATTGCAAATTTCATCACTATAGACAAAGCAGAGACTAGTTTCCTATAGTACGCAACCACACACATACACACACACTCTCTCTCACACACCCCCTCTCATGCACACCCTTTTACACACACAAACACACCCCCTCACTACCATACCCCTACACTCCCTTATACTAAAATACATGCGCGTGCGCGCGTGTACCTACACACATACTTGTTGAGGCAGTACCTAATTGACTTACAGTTAGTTAATGTTTCTCTTTATAATAAACCATTTTTCTTTTTATTGTAAACTTAACAATAAATTTATTATAAGCATAATACTATGTAACTCCATAAGTTAATGTATATTGTGTTCATAAAGAGAGAGACCTGGCACCCATAACACAAGTTTGATCTTAATTTGGGTGCCAGAGATCTATAATATCAGTGACTTACAATTTATAAGGCAAGTTGCCTCTGTCTACTTCATGGTAACTCTAAATGTAAATTGTTATGTGGAAATAAATAAATTTATTTATTTATTATTTATTATAGTATGGATTTATTTTCAAAAACTAGTGCGCGCGTTCTGAATGGAAGGTCCGACCCCGGTATGAGGGCAAAGATGGAATGGGTTTTATTTATGGTGGGAAAAATCATCAAATGACAGGTTGTTTATTCAGTAAGAGTCTGACACTGTTTACCGCTCCGTCCCATCATTGGCAAAATTGAAGAACTAGATTCTGGTTAAAATTTTATTTGATTAAAATAATTTTTTTTTTTTTGAAAATTAAATAAATTTTATGAATTTCTCGCCTCGATTTAACACTAAATTGTGACGTTACAATATGGTAATCGATCCTATTCTCATTTAGAACGCATTTTTCTACAAGCCGGGTCTTCCGTGCTGCAATTTTCGTACCTATTAGGCCCGGTCACCGGACCCGGTATGAATGGCTGGGCCCAGTAGATGTCTAAAAGGGCACTGGGCCCGACCGTGTCTGGCCCGGCAGGGCCCGGTTTACAATCGCTAACCCAGGGACGTTCATTTTCTCGTTAAATAATCTTTTGGGGGTATGCGGAACAGAGACTAAAGTCCCACATACCTCCGTTGAAAAGGGAGGATCCTCCGACCAGACAGGTGTTATAGTCTGGTGGGCTACTGCCCGATAGGTGACTTCGGGCTGTCTAATCGCGCGGAGAACTTTCATTGGGCGATGCAGGATTCTTGTAGTTCTTATGTGACGCCAAAGATGACGCTACAATCTGAAGAAAATTTGTGTAATTCCTCACTCACCGTTAGAGTAGCCGGCACATATCTTGTCCCCCGTGATGTTCTCCGTGAAGGTCAGCGGAGTGACCCTGTAGCACTCATTGACGGGCACGTACGGGAGGTCCACTACCTTCAGAACTGGGGAGTGTTGGCCGTTCTCTTCGGTCAACCCGAAGCCTGCTACCTGAAATGATATGATTTATTTTGCAAATAGTTTTAAAAAATGTTGTTATCCTACGGGTGAAAGTAAGTTATTTAGTCCCGAGACGTAGTTTGCTAATAGTTCGAGGGACTAAATAACTCTTTAACCCGAGGTAAACATTGTGCTTTTCATTATGAATAGAAGGAAATAAAAATAATAAAAACCTGAGTCGTTGTCCTTTGGCAACGACTCAGGTGGTTATTATTGTTCATGTCATTGTATGATTTTAGGTATATTTATTTTCTTTTTCCACTAGGTACTGTTTTAGCCTCTTTTAAGAAACTGGTGAAATCCATAACTGAATCTGATGAACTTATCGTGTTACGGTAATACAAGGTGTCATTGACATGTTAACGCAAACGAATACCATAGATCCAGTACATGCTTCTGGACCACCCGGTGGTGGAATTTTTCGTCGATATTTTTTTCAAATAAAAAAAAAAGTTTTATTTTTTACCTGTATATAATCGTTATTCTAACCAATCCCAATGATATTTTTATAAAAAAAAATTGACAAAAAAAATCTATATATACAAGGTGTCATTGACATGTTAACGCAAACGAATACCATGGATCCAGTACATGATTCTGGACCCCCCAGTGGTGGAATTTTTCGTCGGTTTTTTTTCAAATTTTTGAAAAAAAAGTTTTGTTTTTTTTATTTTTAATAAAATTCTGAATAAAATCGTTATTCTGACCAATCCCAATGATATTTTTAGAAAAAAAAAGAAAAAAAATTTTTTTTTTACAAAAAAAAATTAATAAAAAAATCATCGAGGTAAATAAAGTCGTTATTCTTATCAAACCCGATGACATATTTAATCTATAATGTAATGCACTCATTTTTTTCGCAAAAAATGTTAAATTGACGTTTTTATACAGTTTAATTAAAAAAACGTTAAAAATTCATTAAAAAAAATAATAAGAAAAAACCGACAAAAAATTCCATCACTGGGGGGTCTAGAGTCATGTACTGGATCTATGGTATTCGTTTGCGTTAACATGTCAATGACACCCTGTATAAAAGAAAGTCGTGTTAGTTACTCCACTTATCAACTCTAGAACGGCTGAACCGATTTAGCTGAAAATTGGCAGGGAGGTAGTTTAGAGCCAGGAGAAGGATATAGGATACTTTTTATCCCGTTCGAGTAGGGTAGAGTAGGGTAGAATAATCTGTTGCCGGGAGCGAAGACGCGGGCAAACTAGTAATTAATAAAAAAAATCATCGAGGCAAATAAAGTCGTTATTCTAATCAAACCCGATGTCATTTTTAATTTTGAAAGTAATTCACTCATTTTTTTCGCAAAAAATGTTAAAATTAATTTTCTATACAGTTTAATTTAAAAAACGAAAACAAATCATTAAAAAAAAAATAGGAAAAAACCGACAAAAAATCCACCACTGAGTGGTCTAGAATCATGTACTGGATCTATGGTATTCGTTTGCGTTAACATGTCAATGACACCTTGTATATACAGTATATAACTAACTAATAACAAATCTCTCGTAACAGAGATATAGTAAACTATAAAAAAATCTACAACTCAAAAAACGAAAAAAAAAAACAAAGAAAAGAAAAGAAAATTTTCTTAAACTTAAAAGTTTGATTTTTTCACAGCTTCAAGGGACCGCAAACTTAAATATATGGATTTTTATTTCAACTCGATACATCCAATCGTTCCCGAGATGCCTTGTCTTGACAGATGGACGAACAACAAGGTGATCCTGTAGGGGTTTTTATATGGTAGGTAAAAATCATCCAATGACAAATCCCGCCCTTGGACGGAGCGGGAAACAGTTTCAGAATTTTACTGATTAAACCACCTACCCCGTACCTACATTGCTATTCATTCAGGGCCAGAGCCTCCCTTTCAGACACAAACCCTTGGCCCTAATTGGCTTCAACCCTTCTGCAGGGTCCCTACAATTGGAGGAGGTGGAAAGTCTTCTTAAATAATAGCTTTATACCCTTCCCCCCATCCAAAATTTTTATTTTTGCCCCATACACACATACACTTACACACCCACACAAACACCTTCATACACTCAATTACTTAATACAATTTCACCGGTATTTTGCGACTTTAGGTTTTAATACTTTTTTCATCTTTGTAACTTCTTAGGGCCTTATCGCACTAGCGGATTGCCAAGGTCCTCAAAGCGGGGCGGGTGCGCAACGAATTCGTCGCGAACATGTCGCGGCTGCGCAGCGAAGACGTCGTGGACGCACAACGAGATTTAAATTCGTCGATGCTTTCGTTTTCGTCTTCGAAGCAATAAAGCCAACAGCAGTGTTTCCTCGTCGGAATCCATTTTGTTACTGAGTGTATTGTCCTGCGATAATTTGCTACAAACACGCCACGATAATGTAATGCATTCGCCATGCGTCCGCGACGTCTTCGCTGCGCAGCCGCGACGTGTTCGCGACGCATTCGTTGCGCGCCCGCTTCGCTTTGAAGACGCTCGCAATCCGCTAGTATATATAAGGCCCTTAACCGTCTTTGTTTTCTTTTAAAATAATTAAGACTCCGAAGTTTTGATGTATTTATTGGCCTTTTTAAGTGTTTAGAGAGCCCTGACACCCACAACACAAGTTCAATCTTAGCTTGGGTGTCAGAGGTATACAAGGTGTCATTGACATGTTAACGCAAACGAATACGATGGATCCAGTACATGATTCTGGACCCCCCAGTGGTGGAATTTTTCGTCGGTTTTTTTTCAAATTTTTGAAAAAAAAGTTTTTTTTTTTTTAACCTGTATAAAATCGTTATTCTGACCAATTCCAATGATATTTTTAGAAAAAAAAAGAAAAAAAAAATTTACAAAAAAAAATTAATAAAAAATCATCGAGGCAAATAAAGTCGTTATTCTAATCAAACCCGATGACATTTTTAATCTGGAATGTAATGCACTCAGTATTTTCGCAAAAAATGTTAAATTGGCGTTTTTATACAGTTTAATTAAAAAAACGTTAAAAATTCATTAAAAAAAAAATAAGAAAAAAACGACAAAAAATTCCATCACTAGGGGGTCTAGAATCATGTACTGGATCTATGGTATTCGTTTGCGTTAACATGTCAATGACACCCTGTATAATTCTGCGATAATTTACAATTTACTACAATTTTTGGTTTTATGGAGCTACCTAATTCTTGTAAAATGTATGCTGGAAATAAAGAAAAAAAAAATCTACAAGGGTTTCGTATTTTCCTAAAAAAAGGTACAAAGTGGGGTAGGAACTTGCTATTCTGGTTTCACTTTCTCACCTTGCCAAGGGCGCCTGTCTCCAACTGAGGGTCAATGGCGTCACTTCGAAGACTTAGACTCAGGCACACTGGTCGGACGTACGTGTGGTACTTGAACGGCGTCTCCAGGATCAGGACAGCTAGGTCACTTTGGAAGTTGGCTGACGAACCCCTGAAGTGATCAGGCAGCTCGATGGATAATAGCTGTTGGAAGGAAAAGTATTATCATCAAAAACCTAAATCCAAATCCATGATACAGGGGGAGGAGGGGAGGGATGAAAAAGCCGCGAAAAGCTTAAAAAAAATAATACATTTTGATACAAGTGCAGGAAGTTTGTCATTGCGACCGAGGCGAAATTCGCACGAGCCGTAGGCGAGTGTGTTATGGAGCCGAGGGCTGCAATGACAAATCTGCACGTGTGTCAACCGACGTTTTTCAATACACTTACGATTTGTGAAATAAAGAAAGGAAGAAAAAATGTTTAATCGTATCTCAAACATGCAGTAGAAATATAATAAAAATAGCATTGGTACGCTAATTGTGACGTTGTGCGTTGGATGTATTCACGATATAGGTAATCGCTTCTGACACAATTCGGAATTAGGGGTTATAAAAGGCCTCTTTTTAAGTAGGGGATTAAAAACATTAATAATTAAACTATTCGTGTATTCTCACGAGTCGATAGATACAATAAATGTAATAAGTTGTGGCTTTTTTATGGTAAGTAAAAATCATCCAATGACGAATCCTGCCCTTGGGCGGAGCGGGAAACAGTGTCAGACTTACTGACTAAAAACAACCTATCCCGTTCCTTCCTTGCCTTAATCCCAGAGCCCTGGTGTAACGCTTTCGCTTCAACCCTTGACCCCAGGAGACAATAAATTGTAGCTGGGGGTGAGCTCATAAATTTTTCCACACTAGTGCGAAAAACCCAGTAAAGGAAAAAGATTAGATAGATAGAAATATCTTATCTTATATTCTTTATTGCACACCAAATATAAAAAAAATAACAATAGGAACTTAAAATTGTGTCACAATGGGCGGTCTAATCGCTAAAAGCGATTTTTTAAAGACAACCTTTGGATGGATTTGAAAAAGAAGGAAAAGAAAGATACGTAGGTCCATGGTGTATTATTTACATATATACAATACATAAGTAATAAAATACATATAATACAAACAATATATATAATATGACGAACAACGACGACGATTAGGTATATGACGTTATAATGTTACCTCAGATTTCTGTGCATCTTTGTCATCAGGATGGTCCCAATCGTTGAACAGCTTGGCGGTGGCCACCGAGTACAAGGAGGCGGCCAGCGGCATCCCCACGTCCCAGAAGCAGTGGCCCGCTGCAAATGTTCATTTACCGACTTCATAAAAAAGGAGGAGGTACTATGTTTATTTTTTCTTTATTGAATTAAAGAGGGTTTAATCTAAAAAGATTATGCCACCCTCATCGTTACATATCATCTTAGATTAACATATTAATCAATATGTTAATCCAAGATGATAAGAACTTAAATACTACCTCTGCGTTTGATCCCAATCATCACCAGCTTATACATCATCCTGGCCGCGTCTGAAGTGGGAGCAGCCAGGACGCTGTTATACACACCAGTCTCGCAAATGCTAGTAAAAGTGGCCAGAAGGTCCTGCCTCTCCGCCTCGTTCCGGACACACTCCATCATGATATGGTACACATCCTCAATTGAATTGCATTCTGTACAATTTGGTGTTTCAACTTTGCCCATTAAAAATTGTTTAAGGGCATGTGTCCGGAGCGAAGTCGAAGGGCTGTCACAACAGTTGGCCTACCCATATTGGCACTGTCTAACTACGTATTTTTAGTTATGTAAAAAAAATTCAAACCTGATATAACAACTGAGTTAGACACGAGAGACCCTCCACAGATGAGCTCGTACTGCTTGTAGTCCCTGGTCGGCTTCCTGTAGACGGCCACGTGCCAGGGAACCTCTCCTCGCTTCGCTGTGGTCCCGTTGATGACCAGGCCATCTCCGGTAGGAGTGATGCGCCCACACTCTGAACAAACAATACATAAAAGAAAAAACTTTTCAGAAAACCAATACCGTAATCATCAAAGTTTTTTTTATGGTATGCAAAAATCATCCAATGACGAATCCCACCCTTGGATGGAGCGGAATATTCTTACTGACTAAACAACCTACCCCATTTCTACGTTAAGATATATACCAGGGCCAGAGCCTTCCTTTCAGACGCGAACCTTTGGCCCCAGTTGGCTTCATCATTACATAGCATAAAACACCGTCACTTCCTTCCTATGTATGCTTAAATCTTTAAAACTACGCAACGGATTTTGCTGCGGTTTTTTTTTTAATAGATAGAGTGATTCAAGAGTTTATGTGTATAATACAATATATTTGTTGAAGCTAATTTAATAAATATAAAGCGATGCATGATTGTAAGTACTTTAGTTGCCAATAAACCTCGTAAAGAACAGACGTATATCATTTTCTAAACCTCATTGACACACTGTTAATAAACTTGAACCTTATTGCTTACAACATATGGTCGATTACGAGCCGGATCGGGACTCATTAAGCATCTACGGACGATCGCCCGAATACAAAAGAACCGCATTCCACAGCGATAAGGGAACACCTGGCATAGTATAAAGAGAAGGGCAGTAGGCTATCTCCGGCCCAATCCGCGATATAATTGCCTACTGTCTTAGGGTTGTCACTTTTAGCAAAATTTTAATTCAGTGCCTATATAAATTGGCAAGGGTCGGGAAGTTGTATTTTTTACTTGTATAATAAATATAAAAAACTGGTATAAAAAATACGTTTTTTTTTGCGATATAAACAGCCGTAGGTATCTGTTTTATTCATTAACTTAAAAGTTTCGTTTTTTCAAAGCTTGGGAAAAAACGAAACTTTTAAGTTAACGAATAAAACAGATACCTATGGTTTTAATTTCAACTAGATACATCACGCATTCTCGAGATAAAGGGTTTTAACAGACAGACATACAGATAGACGAAGGGACAACGAACTGATCCTATCTGAATAAATAAATAAGGGTTCCGTTTTTTTCCTTTTGAGGTACGGAACCCTAAAAATGAATAAAGTGACTAAAATATTATAATTAAAAGAAGCACTAAAACAACATTAAAAACTAACGCCCATCTCTTAGCCTATAATCGAATTTGTTGTTATGATTCGAACTTTGCTTTATATGTATATCTGATTTACAATTAGTCAATTATTTATTTTGAATTACGATTTTCTAACTGTAAGTAGGTAAGAAACTAAATTAACTGAGAAATCGGCATAACCAAACGTAAACAAATCAATTGACAGATCAAAAGTAGAAATTAAGCCTACCTACCTACTTCCTCTGTGTGATAGAAAACTAATACAAAAAAAAAGTAAGTAGGTATCTCAAAATCAAGTAAAAATTATATGCTAGAATGAGTATTGAACAAGAAAGATATTGTTCAATAGGTAATCTGAACAGAGACAATTCTAGAATCTATGAATTGTTAAGACACCCAAACACACAGCAATACGTTCTCCTGCGATTATCAGACATTTTGTTTTGATTTAGCGGTGCCGAAAAGCAGTGACGCGCGAAACTCGTGCAGTGTTAGCCCCGACTGGCGCATTGAGAAACGGGTCGAGATTTTGTTAAAGTGTGCGTGCGTCGACGCGTAGATACTATGGCGCACACATACAAGCCGCGCTCGGTGCGTTTGTATGAAGATAACCTACTTCCCTTCTCTTTATACTATGCACCTGGTGTTGTTTTGCACGAATTTCTTAGAACGAGTCAATTAGTGTATTATATAACTGTGCATATATTGAAGATTTTATAACATTGCAATAGTGAGATTATTTCGAAGATTCTTGTTTTAACACGTAAACAATGACGTCTAAAGCCGATGAAGCGTTAAGTGTACTAGAAGATATAGCATCTTTGCTTAAGAAGACTCAAACAAACCTTAAAAAGTGCCCAAGAGAACGATTATCGAAGCCAGGATACTTACAAACACGCATACAAACTATTCAAGAATACTGGGTATCCTTTAAGAACGCACACCAAGACTTGTTGAAAAACACAACTCGGGAACAACGTGGAGTTTTACCATACTACGTAAATGAAGAATTCCTCCTTCATGAAGACTTATACTTGTGTATGTTAGGAGATCTTAAAGATATGTTGGCCTCGTGTACTTTGCCGAAGACGTCCAACGAATCGTAGTGCAGCAACACCTCATGTGATGGAAAATCACGGGCTAAAGTGATGTTACCTAACATACAACTACCTGTGTTCTCTGGTAACTACGAAGAATGGCCTACATTTAAGGACTTGTATATGTCATTAATTCATGAGTGCACTACATTGAGTGAAGTCGAAAAATTACACTATTTGAAGACTAGTATCACAGGTGAAGCGGCATCATTACTGAAGCACATTCAGGTGACGAGTGCTAATTACTCGTACGTACAAGCTTGGGAAACATTGACTCATCGATACGATAATAAGCGCCTAATAGTTAATGCATTAATGAAGCGATTATTTGCTCAGAAGAAATGTACCAACCAAACTGCGGCACAGCTAAAGGCCCTCTTGGATTCTACCACTGAGGTTATAAATAGCCTGAAAAATGTAAACGTGCCTACTGATTCCTGGGATCCAATAATAATATTTCTGGTAGTGCAGAAGTTGGACCCGGAGTCTCACAAAGAATGGGAACAGGCAGCCTATTCGGTGAACGCTGAAGAACTACCCACGTGGAGAGATTTGCGCGAGTTTTTTGAAGCCAAATTCCGAACACTCGAAATGGTTTCCCCTACCACTGTCACCAAACCTACTAAAGAACGTGTCCTGCATGTCATTAGCAAACGAAAAAGAAAAGCAGAAGTCATGTGCTTTGTGTAAAGAAACGCACACACTGTGTCATTGTAGCATATTTAATAAAATGTCAATTAATGAAAGAGGAGAACACGTCAAAGCAAACAAACTGTGTTTCAACTGCCTCGGGGCGGGACATCCAGTGTTTAAGTGTCGAATGCCAATGTCTTGCCGCACCTGTAGGAGACGTCATCACACACTTTTACATCAACCGAAGAAGATTGATGAAGCAACATCCAATGTAGAAAAGCAGATGTAGAAGAGAAGAATGTCCACACTATGATTGCGTCTCATTATACCGCGGGGCAGAAGATATCTCTATTGGCTACTGCAATAGTAATTGTGAAGGGTGAATATGGTCACGTTACTGTGCTAAGGGCGCTGATAGATTCAGGATCTCAAGCATGTTTTATAAGCGAGAAGGCAACGCAGATCCTAAACCTAGAAAAATCACCAGTAAATCTTATCGTCTCCGGTATGGAATCTATGAAAGTAAGAGTCAAGCATGAGGTCAAAGTACAAGTACTGTCACGATGGGAAAAACAATTCAACTTACCTATCAGAGCCTACGTGATGTCCAAGCATTTGACCTCCAACATACCCGCAGACACTACGTTGAGAAATAATTGGCCGCATCTAGTAGGCATCCAACTAGCAGATACAACTTATTATGCATCTGGACCCATTGATCTGTTATTGGGTCTAAACGAATACGCATCAATTCTCAAGCAAGGACTTTTAAAGGTCCGCCCGGTACACCATGCGCGCAAAATACTTACCTGGGTCGGATCTTGATGGGTGGCATAACGATGAAGCTCAACACACGAGAGAAAGCCTTGACAGCCATGAAGCAAGAAATAAACATAGAAGATTTACTAACAACAATATGGGAAGTTGATACGGACACGAAAAGAAAACTCACTCCAAGTGATCAACTATGTGAAAGCATATACAAGAAAACGCACAGGCGAGATAAAGATGGAAAATATGTAGTGAAGCTACCTTTTAAAACAGAAGTACCAAAATTCGGTAGAAGGTAACACGAGAGAAATAGCAAAGAGAAGACTTCTACAGCTCGAAAGAAGATTTAACCAAAATACAGAACTGAAACAAGAATACACAAAGGTAATCAATGAATATAAAGAATTAAAACACATAGAAAAAGTACCTAAGGAAGAAATAAATAATAAATCAGTATACTTACCAACGGTAGGGCTCCAACGGTATTTCACTCAATGATGAGCTCTTATTAGGTCCTGTACTACAAGATGACTTGAGAAGCATAATCATTCGATGGAGAACTCATGCTGTTTGTTACGTTGTTGACATTCAGAAGATGTATAGAATGATCTGGACAGACAAGAAAGACACGGATTATCAAAGAATCCTCTGGAGAGATGATTCATCTGAAGACATTAAGGATTACAGACTTTTGACAGTCACATTCGGAACGGCTTCCGCTCCATATCTCGCCGTAAAGACACTCATGCAATTGGCTGATGACGAAGGTGACAAATATCCTCAAGCCGCTAAGATATTACGCGAAGATTTTTACGTCGACGACGTCATGTCCGGAAATGATGACTTAGAACAAGCTATAAGAACAAGTCAAGACCTCAAAAAACTACTTAGGCTAGGAGGTGCACGAACTGAAAAAATGGTCTTCTAACAACCGTAACTTCATGGAGACTATTGAACCAAGCGAGCGATCCTCTAATGCGCATCTAGAATTGAAGATTGATGGAACAATTAAAGCCTTGGGCATACAATGGAATTTGGGTAAAGACCACTTCGAATATAATTTAAACTTACCCGTCATCGGCAAGGCGATCACGAAGCGAAGCATACTATCCGACTTTCAAAAGTTATTCGACCTACTCGGATGGATAGCACCATAGATAAATTAAACAGTAGAGATATGGCAAGGAGGCGGGGTTTTGCGAACACAACTAGGCCGGCATACTTCTTCCCGGTACTAAAAAACGCAATTAGGTGCAAAGACAAATCTTTGAATTGAGAACAAATATCATTGCTTGCTTAGTACAGATCGACCAATTAATCAGCTGGCCTAGATGCACAATGGATGTGTATTTAACGTAAGATCATGCGTTAGTCTTTTGTTTTGTTAAGGATGTGAAGTAATATTTGTGGTTATCGATATTTTTCATGATCCCCGTTTTTATGTATGTACGTATGTCTATTCGCGAGAAACCTAAAAAAAATAAACTGAACGGAATTTCATGTGGTTGGGATTTATTTTTATTAGGATGAAAAATTATTTCTAAAAAATATCTAAAATTATTTTGTTGTATATTTCTTCCTCTACATTAGATACCTCTTATAGATATTTTATTTTAATAAATATTTCAAATAATCCACATCCTGGACTTTCTATAATATCTTTTCAAAAGTCTTTAGGCTGAAAATAATAATATTTAGCAACAAAATTGTTGTAAACTAATTGGTAATAAAATACACTTTTGGGAACTGACGGAACCAGGCATGAAATAGTTAGTAAAACCAAATAAATGTTGTAGGAAACTATTAGTTTATGTTTTCTTGTGATATTCCTGCATCATTCGTTTTATCACTATCGATCATATCCACTGTCCTTTAATTTAAAATTTTTAGTTATCCGAAGGATCCAAGAATAAAAGTGGATGAATTCACTCTGAAAAGGGCGACTCCAACACTGAACTTGGAGAACATTTTGACAAATTATGTGGAAATATCATGAACGTCCCAAGTATGTTTTTATTCTGGATTGAATATAAATTTCGTCCAACTGCGAAAGTTTTCAGCTGAAATGATGATGATGATGATGATGAATGAGTGAATACTGACAAAAGCTTGCATTGACATATGAATAGTTTCTAGATAGTGTTTACAAAATCTAATTTGTATTGTAATTAATAATAAATTAAAAAATTTCGCTCGTATAGAATTAGGTTCCTATTAAACATCTCGTAATTCGAATTAGCTTTTTTTTAAGTAAAGATATTTTTTAGTTAAATAGAAGATAATAGGTCCTATCCTACGAAGGTGGTGACAATCCTAGATGTGTGTGTAGACTCATTACTCATTGTTCCTGTGTAAATATCAGCTATATTTTTTATGACACAGTTTCCGTGTGTGTGTGTTTTCCGTGCTGCAAACGGAATAAAAAGTTATTAACGTATCAAAGATTGCCTTGGTGAGATAGAGCAAATTTTGCAATTCTGAATTTATCGATATTTTTTTCTCGGCTACTTGTCATCACTAATTGTATAATTTGCATATGTGTGTTTAGACTGAGCCCGTAGTTACAAGAGGATGCTCCACCTCTTTTTTGAGTGTGTTTCATAAAAAAGTTCAAATGTGTTGATATCTATATCTCTGTGTCCGTGAGACATGTGAGGTCGTGTGGCGTACGTATAGATTTTGAATTTGTGTTAGTGAAAAAATGGGCGTAGTTAGGAGACATCTGAACTCGAACAAAATTGTATTGATAACATATCTCTACTGTTTGATATATCTATGGATAGCACCTTCCCTTGTAATGGCGAAGATTTTAATACAGCAGCTCTGTCAAGAAAAGATTGATTGGGACGAAGTAGTGAATACGACACTGGCTGAAAAATGGGCTACAATACGATCTGATCTAGAGAATATAAATGGAATCTACATAGATAGATGGATGGGAACTTTTAACTCAAAAAGAGATTCTATAGAAATTCACGGATTTTGCGACGCTTCTTTACAAGCATATGGTGCTGTCGTGTACTGCCGTGTCATAAACTCAGATAGCTCAGTTAAAAGTACAATCATCGCTGCTAGAACGAGAGTAGCTCCTTTGAAAACCATATCATTGCCTCGGCTTGAATTGTGTGGAGCTTTGCTGCTATCCAAGCTACTAAAGCAAATAGATCTGGCAATGAGAATACCTGCATCACAAATCTATGCTTGGACAGATTCTTCTATCGTCATCTCCTGGTTGTTTGGAGATCCCAACAAATGGAAGGCATTTGTGGCAAACCGTGTTGTCGAAATCACAAGCAATGTAAGCTGCAGTCAATGGTACCATGTCCAATCCCACGATAACCCAGCTGATATTGCGTCACGAGGAATGTTAGTTACACATCTGAAAAATTGCGACTTATGGTTGTTACGGGTTACACTTCACAAATGAAACGCTTCGATTACCGTGTGCCCTTTTATTACACGCTTACAAGGTTAACTTAATACCTAGACTTAAGACCTATGTTAGACTTAACCTAAACCTTATCTAATTTGGACGCCAGGAGAGTTATGTTTTCTGGTGAACTCTGCTAGCACCTCAGCCCGCTAGCTTGTATATTCAGGGCCTTGTTTTATTATAGTTCTCCAAACTTAAAAGGGCGTTGCTTGAAGCTATAACAATGACAATGTTGGTAAATACCTAACCTGGATACTCAACGTTATACATTCCTTAAGAATAAAACTTACCCCTGTTTGGATGATAGGTACACTTGCAAGCACAATCACTATGCCTCTATAATATTGCAATATGTAATAATATTTCTCCACTATGTGCCTATAGTAGATGATGGCTCTCAAATAGTTCACAATGACCTTATTATGATTTATGGACACACGTCCGTTCAATACCACAGAAATGTCGGAAGTGCTTTACACTACCCCACACATGATGAGAAAAAGTTAAAATTACCACAAAAAAAAACAAAAAGAGTCTGCGCGACATGGAATCGAACTCAAGACACCTCATTTATAGTATCACGGCGTAAGCCATTCGACTACGCGGTCATTTGTGAATGAGGACGAAAACATAGACTATAATCCACACACAACCTATATGTCCCTTTGAACATGACATGGTGGAATGGACCACAATGGTTACTACAACAGAAGATACAGTTCACTAGGTTAGACATCACACCAACAGACCTAGAAAAGAAGAAAACAATCATGCAAGTTCTGAATATAACAAATAACGAAAACGAAGAAGGCAGAAGGTTATCAACACAACTCGATGATTTTGACACGCTGATAGAACTACTGAGGACAATAGCATACTGCCGAAGATTCCTAAAACAAAAGGTATTAAAAGAAAAAATAGATAGCACAATCACAACTGAAGAACTACAGCTATCATTACAAATCTGTATAAAAAGGGAACAAGAGAGAGAATTTAAAGAAGAGATAAAAAGTCTAAAGAATAAGAAAAGAGTAAAAAAAACAAGCAAATTAAAATCATTAAATCCTTACCTCGATGAGAACGGAGTCCTCAAGGTGGGCGGCCGGCTCAGGAACGCGGAGTTGAGTGATGAATGCAAACATCCAATCATTTTGAGTCAAGGCAGTAAACTTACTTACCTTATAGTAGCAGAAGCACACTCGAAAACATTGCACGGAGGTCTACAATTAATGCTTTCTTACCTCAGATCTACGTACTGGATATTGCGAGCAAAAACGCTGGTTAAACAATATATCCATCGCTGTTTGGTATGTGCTAAACTAAATGCTAAAGTTAGAACACAAATTATGGGTGACTTACCTAGCGTACGGGTGAAACCAGCACGAGCATTCCTCAACTCAGGTGTAGATTTCACGGGACCATTCCAAATATTGATGAGTAGAGGCAGAGGAGCCAGATGGAGCAAGGCATATGTAGCCATATTCATTTGCATGGCCACGAAGGCAATCCTTTTGGAACTGGTTGGTGACCTTAGTTCAGCAGCTTTCATAGGAGCCTTCAAAAGGTTTTGTGCCCGCCGAGGAAAATGTACAAATCTGTGGAGCGACCAAGGACGAAATTTTGTTGGCGCTAACAAAGAACTTTATGAAGCCTGGAAGGAAGCTGGTCTCCAATTTGATGGAAAAATCGATGAATTGATTGCTAACGACGGAACTGAATGGCACTTTATTCCGGCATATTCACCTAATTTTGGAGGGCTATGGGAGGCTGGAGTAAAATCTATAAAGTACCATATGAAGAGAGTCCTCACAACCAACTTGACATTTGAAGAGATGACGACAGTCCTATGCGAAATCGAAGCATGTCTGAACTCGCGTCCATTATGTCCAATGAATGACGACACCATGCAACCTCTGACACCTGGTCATTTTTTAATAATGGAAGCACCGGTCACCGTACCAGACGTGAACTTAAAGGACGCTAAAATAAGTAATCTGACACGCTGGCAATATACTCAAAAACTCTTAAATGACTTTTGGTCGCGATGCAGACAGAGTATTTAACGAGACTCCAGCAGAGACCTAAATGGTTAAAACGAGAAGAAGAGTTTAAGGTGGGAGAAATAGTGCTTATCAAGCAAGACAACCTTTCGCGCGGGGAAATGGTCGATGGGGCGCATTACAGAGAAACACCCTGGCCCCTACGGCTTAACCAGAGTTTATAGTGTAAAGTGCGGCGACAATATAACTAAGCGTTGTGTAACAAAACTATGTGCTTTACCAATTGATACTGCAGTAGATTAAATAATTTGATGATTGTTTAACGTAAATGTACGGCCCTCACCAATCTAACTTTGCATGTACTGAAATTAGAAGTTTTATTGAATGTTGTTTTAAAAGGACTATAGATGGTCCTTTGGTGGGTGGCTTATGTTGAAGCTAATTTAATAAATACAGGGTTATTTTGCAACCACCATCCAAATTTTCAGAAATGATTTAGTATCGATAACCTTATCAATTAATGAAATAAAAAAAAATAAAAAAATTTACATGATTTTAACCATTGTCCGCTACTAAAAAATACAATCCAACTATTAGGTTGTTGAACTTGAGTGCGCACACGCGCTTACCTTAAAATTCGGTAACGCACACAAACAGCACGCACTACGCCCCCCCCCCTCCCTCACACGTCGCACCCCGCACGGGGGGTGCGCCGGCCGTGCGCCGGCGGCTTTATGTTTAGCTGACCGTGACCTAGTTACGTGCGAACGTGTGCTATTTTTTTTGTCGATCGATCATTGTCGCACGACATGGCTTTTTATTCTAACGCAGAGTGCTATGAAATGGTCAGGTGCTATCTTTTAAGTGGTGAAAGTTTAAATGGTGCTCAAAGAATGTACCGTACAGAAAGTTTACCGCGTTTACAAAGGCGAGGAATTAATTCGCGAGTGCCTAAATGACTTTTTAAATAATAAGTATGGCGATAATCGGATTGGTCGCGGAGGACCTGTACCATGGCCTCCTAGGTCACCAGACTTGACCCCGCTTGATTTTATTTATGGGGTGAAGTCAAAAGACTTGTTTACGTTTAAGAAGCACAAAGTGTTGAGGACCTTCGTAGTAAAATTAATAAGTGCATTTAATGAGATAAAAAATCAAACAGACACTAAACTTATTAAAAAAAGTTTAGAAAAACGTGCACGTTTGTGTATTGATAGAAACAGACTCCATTTTGAACAATTACTGAAAGTATCTACACGTGATTTGTAGGTTAATCGAGTTTATTTGGTAAGTTTAATTATTGTAAATAACTAGTTGATTCCAATTTTTTAAACGCCATAATAAAAACCAGTAATTTCACATGCATGATTTTATTACGTCAGTCCTAAGCCCGTAAAGTATGAAGGGAAAATTGGAATCAACCCTTTTAAGTTTGACGACGTAGGTAGGGACGTAGTAGGTACGTAGTACGTACCTACATAGGTACACCAGACGCAGCGACCGCGTAGGTAGGTACGTACGAGTACATCAGTCGCAGCGGCCGAGGTCAATAACCTTGCTGCGTGTCTCTACATTCAGAGTTTTTTTAAATATTTTCTTTGGAATGTTTTTTTTTGTTTTTGTTATTATTTGATTATAATGTTTCACATATGAATATAATAATATTATAAGTCCTCGATTTTAAAATTTGGATGGTGATTGAAAAGTGTCCCTGTATAAAGCGATGCATGATTGTAAGTACTTTAGTTGCCAATAAACCTCGTAAAGAACAGACGTACTTATATCATTTTCTAAACCTCATTGACACAGTGTTAATAAACTTGAACCTTATTGCTTACAACAATATTTAATATCACCAGTGCCCCCGTGCGAAGCTGGGATGGGTCGCTAGTACTAAGTATAAAACAAAGTTGCTTATACCCTATGTATGCTTATATCTTTAAAAGTACGCAATGGATTTTGATGCGGCTTTTTTAAATAGATAGAGTGATTTAAGAGGAAGGTTTATGTGTATTATATAAAACATGCATAATATATTCAATATCAGTGCCCGTGCGAAGCTGGGGCGGGTCGCTAGTTATAAGTATACAAAAAAAAGTTTTTGAGTCTTACCTGGCCGGCATCTAACAATGCGGTTCCACTGTCCATCGCTCCCGCACCTCATATAGCGCAAGTCATGAGAGAAGTAATTGGGGAAGTTGCACTCGGGTATGACGACTGTACCAACTGGCTCGGCCGAGTTGCAGGGGCGACGACCGTTGCATTGTCTGGAGAGCTTGCACTGGTAGTGGACGGAGATGTGAGGGTCTAGCTTGCAGAATGCTGGAAAAACAACAATTACACTAACAACAAAACATAACATGTAACCCATGTAACATTTGGTAAGTACAAGAGTGGGCAATTTAGTTGTTGTATTCGAGAAGAGATTGACGTGAAGATGTTGTGTTGTGCAGCCAAGAGTTCTTGGGTGGAGTGGGAGAAATCATAAAGGACTCTAACAGAGCTTTCAAATTAGCGGCTGTTTGTGGCTAATTTAAAAGCGCTCATACTAACATCAAGTCATCAGCCTTTTTTAATGTTTTCCCACTGCCTGTGTCCTGGCAGTGGGAACACAGGCAGGCTTCTCTCTAGGAGAGGGAATGGGCCATAATCCACTATGCGAGCCCAGTGCAGATTGGTGGATGCCACATGTCTTTGAATTGTTCGTTCTAGGACATGCCGGTTTCCTCACGATGTGTTCCTTCACCGTTTCGAAATAAATTACACAAAAAAAAATACGCCTGACTGGATTTGAACCATCGACCTAAAACACAGTCGGGAATCGGGCCTTCTCTTTTTTATCCAGGACCTCTATGAATAAATCTATATATCCTAAACTCAAAAGTAGGCATGTGCGTTTCAGAAGCGATCCGAAGACGTTTTGAGGTGCACGGGAAACACAACATCGATTAACTGTATTAAAACATAACAATAAAACTCACGGACACACTGTGGTAGTCCAGTCTTCGTGGAAAACTTTCCATCCTGACAGAAGACCACACTGTCACCGACCACACCGTAGCCCTCATCACACGACACATTCAACTGCACGTACGGCAGCGCTTGACCTGGCTTGGCTTGAGGAGTGTTAGATCCTGTGGTATACGTTCCGTGCTCAGGGTAGGGAGGTAGCACACACTTCTCTGATACCACTGGCCTGCTGAAAGAGAGAGAAAGTGTTATATGATAACGCAACACAATCTGTATGGAAACCAAGCGTGCCATTTTTTAACTACCTACCTATTATGTCACAAGCACTATTTGTGACGAGAAAATCAAATCGATTCAAAGACGCCGCCGCGTACGGCGTCCCCCTCGCTCCAACCAATTTTATATTTTTAACTGACGTCCGACTAGCGCTGTACACCGATGCAAACTGACCGCGAAAGTGACCACTTACGATTTTTGTACGTAAGCTAGGCACGCGAAGTTGTAGCTCTTCTTGCGTTATCTAGGTATATACAAGATGTCATTGACATGTTAACGCAAACGAATACCATAGATCCAGTATATTATTCTGGATACCCCAGTGGTGGAATTTTTCGTCGGTTTTTCTTCAAATTTTTGAAAAAAATATTTTGTTTTTTTATTTTTTACCTTTTTTTATTTATTTTTTTCTTTTTTTTTTAAATATTTAATCATTTACTTCTAGTAATTTTTTACCTGTATAAAATCGTTATTCTAACCAATCCTAATAACATTTTCAGAAAAAAAAGAATAAAAAAAATTTTTACAAAAAAAAAATATATAAAAAAATCATTGAGGCAAATAAAGTCGTTATTCTAATCAAACCCAATGACATTTCTAATTTGAAACGTAATTCACTCATTTTTTTCGCAAAAAAATGTTAAAATTACGTTTTTATACAGTTCAATGTAAAAAACGTAAAAAATTCATTAAAAAAAAAATAAGAAAAAACCGACAAAAAATTCATTAAAAAAAAATAAGAAAAAACCGACAAAAAATTCCACCACCGGATCGGATCTATGGTATTCGTTTGCGTTAACATGTCAATGACACCCTGTATATATCCGTGGGATTGACCTATCTATTATGTCTTTTTACAAGCTTTTTATTAGCTTGCAATGTAACTATGTAGGTATGTTCGGCTCAAATCTTGCGAGTCTTGCGACTCAATTCATCAAGCAGATTTCTTCACCCGATTGAGCTGCAATTTTGAATCGTATGACAACGCAATATTATGATTACATGGAGCTGATCTGATGGAGCTGAAAGGTAGCCATAGGAGCTCATCAATAAAACAACATCCTTTTCGTGTTTGGGCTCATTGGATTTGTATTGACGAGTACTTTTATGCTATATCCAGGGTCTGATGGTGGAGTTGGAAGGTGGCCATAGAAACTCCGTAATACAATTAGATACCCCTAACGTGTTTGTAGTTTTCGGAAGGGTCTTGATGAGTATTCATAACAAAGGTATATACCGATATTTTCATTGAAAACTTGTTTGTACGTAAGCTAGGCACGCGAAGTAGTTGCTCTTGCGTTATCTAGACATATTAATATCTGTGGGATTGACCTATCTATTATGTGTTTTTACTTACTTCGGTGGATTGCACAGTTCTGGGTCCTCGTCGGAACTATCAGCGCATTCATTAATCTGAAAATAGTAGTCTTTGTTATTCTATAATGTTTCATGTACCGGATCGACCCTCCACGGGATTAAAACGATCAAAATTTAACCAGATGGTAACATATATATTAGTAGTACAAAATACATAAATAATATTATAAATATTCCTCCCATACGCAGAACAAATGATCGTTCTCATCACGCAAAAATTTTCTTGGGTAGAAATCGAACCCCAACACATGTGACATAGTAATCAGGGCCACTAACCCAAGACCAACGGGTCAATGGAAAGATTTCCATTGAAATGCCTAAGAACATCACTGTAGGGACGTCGTATTTTTTAACCGGCTTCCAAAAGGAGGAGGTTCTATGTATGGCAGCATGTATTTTCAAATAATAATAATAATATTATAATAGAGAGCAGTGGTGGCCGAGTGGTGAAGGCCCCGACTTACGAGTTGTAGGTCGCAGGTTCAAACCCAGCTAGCCGCATTACTTTCTGTAATTTATTTCATCACCACTGCTCTCAAAACGGTGATGAAAAACATCGTGAGGAAACCGGCATGTCTTAGAACCAAAAATTCGAAGGCATGTGACATCCACCAATCCGCACTGGGCCCGCGTGGTGTATTATGGCCCATTTCCTTTCCTGGAGAGGAGGCCTGTGTTTCAGCAGTGGGAACATTAAAAAGGATGATGATAGTATTATAATAAGTTATTACTTTCTTTACTGACCCCATTACACTCAGCGCCCTGATCGACACACGCTCCATAAGCACACTGGTACAGGTGTTCGGGACAGGTACGGTCTGCGCAACCTCGGACAGTCTCGTCCGACCCGTCCAGACAGTCCACAATACCGTCGCAGGAAAACTCTGTGGGGATCAGTTCCTCGTCCAAACAACGAAACTGGTCTCTGAAACGAATTTAATACGAAAATAATTAAAAAATTGAAAAAAAATAACACAGCAAGCTTTTATAACGTGTTATATACCTAAGTATATATAACTAGCCTACTGCCAGCGACTTCGCCCGCGTGAAAGTAGGGTCTGCATACAAACTAGACCCCCATTACATCCCTAGCTTTAGGATCTGAATTTTGAAAAACCTTTTCTTAGTATTCGCCTACGTCATAAAAGGAAGCCATGTGTAAAACACGCTCCTAGGGCCAGTAGTTTTGACTGTGTCAGTCAGTTTCTCCTTTTATATATATAGATAATATAATATATTCCCCAACCGTCACACAACGTTGTCTAGTCCCAAGCTAAGCAGAGCTTGTGTTATGAGTACTAGACAACTGATAGACATACTTATTATATTTCTACATACATACATATCATGACATTGTATAAAATAAAGTCCTCGCTCTCTGTCCCTATGTATACTTAGATCTTTAAAACTACGCAAAGGAATACTTAATTTTAAACTGTTTTGTATCGGTGACTTTAGAATAAGTTTGTAAGATTATCTTGTATTCTCATGTAAGTGGCTTTTGTGTCTTTATGAGAATAAACTATTTAAATCTAGATATCGTACTAATTTTATAAATGCGAAAGTTACGATGTTTGGATGTTTGTTACTCAATCACGCCAAAACGGCTGGACGGATCTAGATGAAATTTGGCACAGGCATAGGATACACTCTGGAATAGGACATAGGCTACTTTTTATCCCGGAAACCCCAACCCCAATACCACGCGGGCGAAGTCGAGGGCAAAAGCTAGTTGTAAATAACTTTCTCGATACTGACAATACGTTCTTACATTTGTCTGGTCTCGTTGCGGCACCGAGTTAGCAGTTCATCAGACAGGTCCGCACATTCCATCACCTTGTTGCAAGGAGCGTTCCCATCTACGCAAGCGCCGTACGTGCATCTGAACGCATTGGGGTGACATCTGGAAACATTACACTACTTAAATACTGTGTCAAAGTCAAAGTCAAAGCATTTATTTGTATAAAATGTGGTACAGAAGATGGTAACATTTATTTTATTAGCGCAATGACACATTTCGCCATTATCTGGCATACAAATATTAACAAGTTTTCAATGAAAATATTTTTTTTCATAACAAGCTTTTATAGCGGTGGTCTATACTTATATATAAATAAAACTCGTCAAGACGATTCACACGAGCCCAAACTCGACGTGGTTGTGCCGTTTAATTACAGAGTTTCTATGGCTACCTCGCGATTCCATCATCAGATCAGCTCCATGTCATCATAATATTGCATTGTCATCCGAACTAAACGTGTATACCAAATTTCAGCTCAATCGGAAACCGGGAAGTGGTTCAAATTTAAGTTGCAAGATTTGATTACAGAACGACAGACAACGGGACAGGTGAAAGTAAAAATAAAAGCTTGTAAAATATGAGATGTTTGGAAAGCAAAACTCAACAAAACGAAAATTATTATTTCCTTGTACGAAAATATATGAAAACCTTCTGAACTTAGGACAATTCAATATTATATCTTAAGACAACTATTGTCACTTACATACCCGACATAAAACTATAAAAAATAACAATTAGAACTTCCTTAAACTATATTAAATTTAATAAACTAACCACTAACTAAAGTAACAGACTATAAAATACTAGCTTTTGTCACCGGCTTCGCCCGCGTACATAAAATATTATATATTAGATATATATAGCCTATGTCACTCAGGAGTAAAGCAGCTTTCTATTGTTGCTAAATTTTTTCCAATCGGACCAGTAGTTCCAGAGATTACCTCCTAAAAACAAAAAAAACAAACTTTACCTCTTTATCCTTTTTTCTGTAGATAATATAATAACATAAAAGATTTAAATTAGATACAAAACAACTAAAAAAAAATGCAACAACAAGAGAATTCCAAAACAATCTACAAAACATTTCTGTAGTGATAAGACTGACTGTGTGTACAAGTCAAAAAAAAATCTCACACTCGATTTTTTTGCGTTAATTAGTTACGTTAGTTAGTTACTAGCCTTCTGCCAGCGGCTTCGCCCGCGTGAAAGAAGGGCTCTACAAGCTTTAGACCCCATTACATCCCTTTAGGAGCTGAACTTTGAAAAACCCTTTCTTAGTGTTCGCCTACGTCAAAATTGCTCCTAGTCCTAGTAGTTTTGGCTGTGCGTTGATATGTCAGTCAATCAGTTTCTCCTTTTATACAGGGTGCAATTGAAGTCGTAGGCATCCTTTGAAACCAAGGTTCCACTCCTGATACTGAGTGCATTAGGACCATTATTACGCAAATCAAAAATGCCATCAATGCAAGTATGGAAAACCTTAAAAATGTAGTAAGTCATATTGTAAAAGGTTATTATTGCAAAAAAAAAAAACAAAAAAACATTAAAAGTAATTTTAAAAAAACATACTCCATAAACGCCAAAAATCGTCATGTATCAAAATCTTAAAGTGCAGTACAGCGCGGCGCACGCACAGAAAGTAAACAAACATTTAATAATACTAATAACTAGTTATTGTGGCTGGCCGCCCCGCGTGCGGCGTTTCTTTCAAGTAGCAATAGCAACAGGAGTACAAAAGACATGCCGCCGAGCCCGCCCCTCTCTCCGTCCCGCTCTCTCACTCGCAAAAATGTCATCCCTTGCGTAAGGTCGACGCCTCCCGAATTAGTGTCCTATCGACTGCGCAGGTGTAAGGGCGCGTATTGTGCAATCGATCCCGTGACGTAATCGCCGCACGCGACTCGTGTCTCTCGCGTTTAGTGCAGTGTTTTCGGACCTACCTAGTTGTGAGTGCATTAGTGTAAGTAGACTAATATTGTAAATACTATGCCCCGACAGCGCAATGTGCAGGCTAGATACACAAACCAACATTATTTACAAATGCTGTTAATTTATGATCGCATGGAAAACTTAGTACGAACACGTGAATTATTCCATCGCCGCTATCCGAACGACCCTATTCCTTCACGGGGAATAGGGTCGTTCGGATAGCTTCCATTTTGAGGACTACGCAGAACCTACTGGATTTTGGGTGTTTTCACGTCCCAGCACATGCCCAAGCTCGTGGTAGAGCACCGGTATATCCTGTTTCGCTGTACCGACAAATCAGAAGATTTTTCCAAATGAATCCACAAGCTAGCACACGACATGCGGCGCGACGCTTTGGTGTTAGCCAACATTATCTTTGGAAACTGTTAAACAGTTCCGGCCGGCACCCTTATCATTTTCAAAAGGTGCATGAATTGACCTTGGCAGACTACACACCACGGCGAGAATTTTGTAACTGGCAATTACAAAATTTAAATACTAACATTTTGTGGACCGACGAAGAGTTGGACTCTTCAACATTCACAACGAACTTTGGTGGAGCAAACGTGGGCGTAACCACATATTACACGACGCGATGCTTTCCAGCATCGATTCACTGTAAATGTCTGGGCAGGCATTTTGAACGAAACAATAATTGGGCCGTACTTCATCGAAGGAAGTCTAACCGGAACCAACTATTTACAGTTATTGAGGGACGTAGTAGAAGAGCATCGACTAGAAGAAGTACCTAACTTGTATTACCAGCACAACGGTGCCCCAGCGCATTTCTGACGTGTTGTTCGTGCCTACCTCAACGAAACTTTTGGCAAGCGATGGATAGGTCGCGGTGGGCCCGTACCGTGGCCAGCGAGGTCGCCCGACTTGACACCCCTGGACTTTTTTTTATGGGGTCAAATAAAAAGAATCGTTTATGAACGGGAAAGTGTATCACGAGACGATTTAAAAAACAAAATTACTATGGCATTAAACACAGTGAAATCACAGCAATTTGTGTTGAATCGAGTGAAAGACAATCACAGACGTAGGGCTCAGTTTTGTCTTCAACAAGGCGGTGGACATTTCGAGCATCTTTTAAAATACGCGTAAGTGCTAGTTAGTAAGTTAAATAACCAAAATTATTGTCAATAAAACGTGATTATTAAACAATTATTGTAAATATCTAGGTACAGTGATTTCAACTTTTTAAATACGCCAAAATTAAGTTTACCTACGTAAACATTTTTAACTTGTTTTAATGAGTAGTAGTTGATGTAGTTTTGACCGTCCTAAGCCGGCAAAGTATGAAGGAAAAGTTGGAATGCACTTAAAAATCAAATTTGCAAAATATCACATGACTCGAGCGCAGCGGGGTCAAAGAGTTCACGCACAATGACCCGTACGGCGTAGGTACCTACAGCAGCAGTCGCTAGCGCGATGCGCAACTTTGATACTTTGTATGACTTACTAAACTTTTAAGGTTTTCCATACTTGCATTGATGGCATTTTTGATTTGCGTTATAATGGTCCTAATGCACTCAGTATCAGGAGTGGAACCTTGGTTTCAAAGGATGCCTACGACTTCAATTGCACCCTGTATATAGCAGTGGTGGCAGAGTGGTAAGTGCCCCGACTTACGAGTTGTAGGTCACGGGTTCAAACCCAGCCAGGCACATTACTCTGTGTAATTTATTTCATCACCACTGCTCTCAAAACGGTGAAGGAAAACATCGTGAGGAAACCGGTATGTCCTAGTAACAAAAATTCTAAGACGTGTGACATTCACAAATCCGCACTGGACCCGCGTTGTGGATAATGGCCCATTAAGTTTCCTAGAGAGAAGGCCTGTGTCTAAGCAGTGGGAACATTAAAAAGGCTGATGATGATGATGATGAAATATATATATATCATATTATATATGCTTATATATAATTCGTATTTATTTATTGTTAGCTATATAAATATTTATTGATTTCATTTAGTTTTTCACAATCTCTTTTCCTAATTCTACACACTTATGTCTACCTTTCGTCTAATTTCTCCTTTCGCAGGTCTGCTGGAAGAAATTTCTTAATGAAATAAGCAGTACCTTTGTACAATTTCTATTGCAATGTATTTTCTTTTTAAATATTGTGTTTGTTCATGAATCTTACTCTTACTAATATTATAAATGCGAAAGTTACGATGATTGGATGTTTGTTACTCAATCACGCCAAAACGGCTGGACGGATCTGGATGAAATTTGGCACAGGCATACGATACACTCCCTATTATTCCGGAAACCCCAACCCCAATCCCAATACTACGCGGGCGAAGCCGCGGGCAAAAGCTAGTTTTAGAATAAAAAGATATGGGAGTTTTATCGCTTACTTCTTGTTCTTGCATCGGGCATGTGTCTCATCGCTCTTGTCTGGGCAGTCCACCTTCCCGTTGCATTCGCCGTCGATGGGTATACAAGTACCATCAGCACACTGCCACTCGTATAGCCTGGAAATTTCACAGAAGATTGAGGAGAATTCACTGCCGGAGTCTGTTTCTTGATATTCAAGAAACAGCGCCATCTATGGCGTCTTATAAGAACTAATCCTGCATCGCGCAATCAAAGTTGACTGGCCTGTTGGTCTAGTAGTTTGTGGCCCTGACTGCTATGCTGGAGGTCGTGGGTTCGATTCCCACTCGGGACAAAATGTTTGTGTGATAAGCACGAACATTCGTGTTTGGGTGTAATTTATCTATAATGGGTACGTATCAAAATCCCGACAGTTCATAATACCTATGTTTGAAATACCGACGTCCAAAACACCGAAATTCAAAATACCGAAAGTTTTAAATGCCGATAGTCGTTATATCGAAACACAAAATACCGATGTTCAAATGCCCGAAAGGACAAAATCCCGAATGGACGAAATGCCGATGGACGATATCCCATCCCCCAAGAGCGCCAACGTAGTTCCTGCGATTACTCACAGATGGCACTACAACACAGTTATGACGGTGGGCATTTTGTTTAACATGTTTTAATATTTTTTATAGCGGGGGTAGATGCCCCGGGTAGAATCGCCGCAAAACCGACTTTCCGTAGTCTTGTCTGCCCTACCCCTAGAGTATAATTTAAAATCGCGTAGGCGCGGAGGGGTAGGGCGGCCCGCGAGCTGAGGAGCAGGTGTCCATCTGCAACGATAAGCTCGCGTGGGGCCGCCCAAACCCCGCAGCGCCGGAGCCGTGACAGAAACGATGCTTGCTGCATGCCAGCTTGCATGCTGCATACCAGCTTGCATGCTGCATGCCTGCTTGCATGCTGCATGCCTGCTTGCATGCTGTATGCCTGCTTGCATGCTGTATGCCTGCTTGCATGCTGTATGCATGCTGCACAGCTTGCTTAATTTGCATATTTTATTCTTGTTTGTATGTGTAAATGCTTCTTATAGGGAAATAAAAACCACTTACTACGGCATTTTAAACTCCGGGTTTTTAATTTTCGAGTTTTTAAACTTCGGGTTTTTAAACTTCGGGATTTTAAACTTTCGGGCAAATGAACTTTCGAGATTTAAAACTTTCGACCAAACAACCATTCAGCGTTTCAATTTTCGGGATTCCGTCCATCGGTATTTTAAAAGCCGCCATGGCTGCTCATGTATGCAGACGACATCGCGCTGGCGGACTCGGACAGTGGGCGCTTGGTTCGACGTGTGGCAGCGTGGAAGGAATCGCTGGAGAACGGCGGTCTGAAAATTAATGCGGCGAAGACCGATACTTGGCCTGTAACACAACTAACGCTGCTCCTGTTCGCATTGGCGAAGACACAGTTGAGCGCTCGGAACAGGTCAGGTACTTGGGATCGGTACTCCACGAGTCCGGGGACGTCGATTGCGACGTCGAGTCACGTATCTCGGCGGCCTGGGCGAAGTGGCGTGAGGTGGCGGGGGTTATCTATGACCCCAAAATGCCGGTTAGGCTCAAAGGACAGGTCTACAAGACCATCATTAGGCCTGTCCTTTTGTATGGCAGTGAAGCGTGGCCTGTACTTGAGCGACATAAGCAAAGCCTGCGTGTCACGGAAATGAATATGCTGCGCTGGATGTCTGGAGTTTCGCGGAAAGACCGCATTAAGAACTCCCGCATCTGGGGCAGCCTTCAGGTCCGTGACATAGCGGATAAACTGCAGGAGGGTCGCTTACGCTGGTATGGTCACGTTTTACGAAAACCGGCAAACTACGTGGGTAACAGATGCCTCGCCATGCCGCCTCCGCCGGGACCCGGAAAACGAGGTAGGCCTAAGAGGCGTTGGATGGACGTCGTAAGGGACGATATGCGTGCTAATGGGCTTAAGGCAGAGGACGCAAAAGACCGAGCGAAGTGGAGACGACTAGGCAGGAAAGCGGACCCCGGGCACCGAGGTGAAAGCCAAGGTAGCAACCGGGACATACGCTAGGCTGATGATGATGATGATGGTATTTTAAAATTCGGTCTTTTAAATTTCGGTATTTTAATACGTACCCATCTATAATATGTATGTGTCGTCTCGTGTCCAGGATGGTGTTCGAGCTCTGGTCTATCAGATCTATCGTGTGAGCGTATGTGGGTATCGTGCAATGAATAACAACGGGTAGGAGTTGAATCGGTTTACTTCTCAATACATTTCGGTACAGTGCACTTTACAAATTACAACAAAATGGACAGTTTCAGAACGTCTTGACTCTGCGACGGCCTGGCTGAGAGTGTGCGTCCGCTCCCCGGGCGGGTTCCCTCCTCCGCAAGCTCGCAGCAAAGCGGAAACGTCACCGACTCTGTCAGGCGCGCCATCTTTATTTAGTTCTTCTAGTTGCCACTAGATGGCGTGCCTTGTCTTGTTGTTAACAAATCGAAGCCGTTTCCGACACGGCCATCCTGCAAGACACACGTTCTCGTGTGTTAGTCGTCATCGCCATCTCAGCTGGAAGATGTCCACTGATGAAATGTTCCAACTAGGTATCCATCGCTGTGTGTTACTCTGAAACAAAACACATCTCGCAGTATCATATAGCTCGGTCACTCCTGACAAACACTAGGAATCGCTCTCGCATCGCAAGTGCACTCCCAAACACGCAAGTGTGAGTTTACGTGTCACTCACACAAAATTAACAATTCACATCTTGACTATGAGCGACCATTTACAGGCCACACAAATGTCTGCTTCGAGCGGGAATCGAACCCGCAACACGAAGTCCATCGCTCAATGTGATAACAAAACTTTACTCAACAAACCAAATCAAAATTTTGGGTAATAGAAATTGTCATCCAGTCATGTACCAACGTTCATTGTTCTCATCTTAAAGCCTTAGGAACCCCCACAAGCAAGCCACTAACGCCACGGCACTCATTGCCGAACTGCAATCACAATTGCTTTCCCACATGTGCATCCACCACCTGTGGATCACATTGGGTAGGCCAGTCACCGACTTCCGTCAAAGCTTAACGCGCATCGCTTACTTGCGAGTTCCCCACAATATAGGCTACTACCACTACTATCACCATGGACTTCGGCTGGTACATGACTTTCTGGCTTCTATCTTAACCTAACGTGATACCTTTACAGTACACACAACTAATCAAACGAATCCAAAACAGTAATCATTAAGCTGTATATTATTATCTCTGGCTACTCATAGCCCAGTAACCTCTAGTTACTCTTCCATACCTGCGCATCCCTCCAGGATCGCCAAGTCTCTAACGACTTAATGGTTTCCTACAATACGTCCCTGGTTTAATGTACTGACGGTCTACTAAGACCACCAGATATTGTTTTCTATTAAGCTACGCGTACGTATCAAATGTCCGATCATATTGTAAACTTAATTATCTCATTCTCTCAACTACTTTATTGTATGTCCATTTTATAAGCTCTGTTTTTACTCCTACCTCCTACTTCAAACGCGTTTTTTTTATTGTCTTTTTTTTATTTTGTTTGTGGGTAGGTTGGTTTTATCTCCTCGTACACCTTTAATATGGTACATAGTATTTATTGCGTAACGCATAATCTTTCACGACATTTAAATCAATCTAGGGAACTACGTCATCTTTTGTTATTAACGACAGAGAACGCGCGACTAAAATCGATCAGAAATCATTTCGTGACAAGATGTCAGCACTATTACAGGGCATCATCCGCTTTGGATCCAGCCATATCTCATGGTCTCACCCGCCTTGGATCTAGCCTACTTACTTGGCATCACCGTCTAGGATCTAGCCTCCTTACTTGGCATCACCCGCCTTGGGTCTAGCCACACCCAGTGACGTCACCCGCCTTGGATCTAACCTCGTAACCTGGCATCACCCGTCTTGGATCTAGCCTCGTAACCTGGCATCACCCGCCTAGGATCTAACCATACCGAATGACACTATCCGCCACGGATGAAGAGCCTCGCCACTTGAATTTAATTATCAAAAAAAAAACGGATCACTTTTTCAAATGTAACGTTATTCCGGCTTTAGTCGACGTTCTCAAAACTACTGTATCATTAAAACCAATACTCTTTAATTAAATCAAACATTGGGAATAGGTAATTGAAAATACAGCAATCACTACCCTAGGTCGTGTAACTGAGATATTTGATCCGAGATAAATAACAACGAACAACGATTCGGTACGGTATTGTAATTAGTCTCTGCACATTTAATTTGACGCATCGTATTTCTTAACTAAAAGACTAGTTCAGGTCTTTTTTTTTTGCAATCATTGAATTACACGGTCGCACCATAATTCATTTACCCGCTTACGAATTATTTTTAATTCATCCGCGCCAAACTACCATTGTCATCTTTATACAGTCAAAAATTAGTCGAACGATTAAGATCACTTTTTGTTGCACGCGTTTGTAGCATACCGATAGTAAAATAGTCCAATTATTAACGAAACGACAAAGAAATAATCTAGGTCACGTCGGTGTCAACAACGTCAACATTATTTCGGAGAACTGTCACCGTCATAAAAAGATCGAAACGGTTATTATCGGATCTACTGAGGGTACTTTCTAAATTTTCAAAAAAATGCGTCACGGTCTCTAATTCAACTGAACCTTTGCAACAATATTTCACGGCCTAAGATTTAATTTCGCAAATAGATTCACGCAATAAAATCGCGATTTAGCCCCTATTATCAATTTCAACCACATAAGTAATGATCTGTACCGAGTACCGTCATATTAAGTCACCTACACTTGTCAATGTAACCTTTTACTTTAGATCTACCCCAAAATTTACTGACAACCTACACTGTCTCCTGCTCCGCCCAAGAGCGGGTTTCGTCATTGGATGATTTTCACCCAGCATAAAAAAAATCTTTGACGAATGAGAACTCAACTTTAGAATAAAAGTGGAATGAGAATACCTGACCTTTTTCTGATGAAAGATCGGCAACCACGACGTCAACCCATCGCTCGCTGTCACAACGGCACCGTCACGGTTACCGCCGCGCCACTTCTCTCAGGGGTCCAGATCTCCATCAAGAACTCTGCTCTCCTAAGCCGATCCATCCCAATCTTGCCACCTTATTGCCGGGGTCTTGAGGCCTGAATATTCTTGTTTTCAGCTTGCCTATGTCCAATTTTCTCATTGTATTTTCTGATTTGCTCTTGTCTCTCCGGGTCGAATTTGGGTAAATTCACAATCTGGGTAGAACGTTGTAGTTTGCGCTCTGGGGGTACAACGTCACCATGGTCCAACATTCGTTGCTCAGGATTAGGGAAAAACCCCAGTAAAAACCTAATCAAATCATTCAAGTCCATGCTTCGATCCGAGTCTTCATTTTCGAATTTCGAATTATACCCGCCAACTGTCTTTGTTCTCGCCATTTTCTTCAGTGTTGCGTGATTATTGCTCACATAGCTTTTCGATTCATTTGCACGATTGAATTCCACTTATGATGTCGTCTCGTGTCCAGGATGGTGTTCGAGCTCTGGTCTATCAGATCTATCGTGTGGGCGTATGTGGGTATCGTGCAATGAATAACAACGGGTAGGAGTTGAATCGGTTTACTTCTCAATACATTTCGGTACAGTGCACTGTTATCACTTTACAAATTACAACAAAATGGACAGTTTCAGAACGTCTTGACTCTGCGACGGCCTGGCTGAGAGTGTGCGTCCGCTCCCCGGGCGGGTTCCCTCCTCCGCAAGCTCGCAGCAAAGTGGAAACGTCACCGACTCTGTCAGGCGCGCCATCTTTATTTAGTTCTTCTAGTTGCCACTAGATGGCGTGCCTTGTCTTGTTGTCAACAAAGCGAAGCCGTTTGCGACATATGTATTTAGAAATATATGTTTATCAGTTGTCTAGTATACATAGCACAAGCTCTGCTTAGCTTGGGACTAGACGACGTTGTGTGACAATATTGTCGAATATATATTATATATATATATATATAGCGCCATCCAGGTTGTCAAATAAGAACAAATTCTGCATCGCAAAATCAAAGTTCTCCGTGCGATTTGAACATCGTTATACAACAGTCCAAAATCATCTATCGTGCAGTAGCCCACCAGACAACAACAACCTTCTGGTCAGAGGACCCTCCTTCAAAGGAGGTTTGCGGGTCCTTACTTTCTGTCCCTTATACCCCCAAAAAGTCAAGAGTGAATAGGTTACTTCAGGTAAGCGCGCTCCATCGTCACTTTCCATCACGTGAGATGGCGGTTAAACGCGAACCTTTTTTTTTTAATAGCCTAGTGTATGTCCCACTGCAGGGCAAAGGCCTCCCCTTATTCCTTCCAAACCTCTCTGTCTAGGGCGACTTACGGCCACGCTTTCCACGTGAACATGACAGGTGTCCAATGAGTGACCATCTTCGCCCATCTGTCCGGGTGCATTCGTGCGACGTGGCCAGCCCACTCCCACTTCAACCTGGCTGTTTTTTCCCCGAAACGCGAACCTATCAACAATAAAAAAGTAGAAGTCAACTTACCCACATTGTGTTTGTCTTTTGAACCTCCCATGAGAATCTGTAGCTTCTGTCCAGTTTCTGGAAAAAAATAATCATATAAGTATTTAGCTTCAGAAGGTAGGAGTTCTTTAAAAAAAAAATAAAAAATAAAAAACATTTGGTCCATGTATTGTCTGGGGTTGCTGCTAAGTTGATAAATGAAAGTCAAACACAGTGGTTTTACCAATTACCGTAAATACGTCTGCACCTACCGACAGTCGGACAAATATTGCATGCCCTGGTAGGTACTGTCGAGACCGTGGACACTTCATCGGGGCGCTCCGGTACCAGGATCAGGGCAGCAGCATAAATCAAACCACGTTGAACTTTTTCTGTATCTTTACTCTCTCACGACTCGACATACAATGAATTAAAACAACATACTATTTTTTTATTTAGAATAAAATTTAAACTTTTAAACTACGAATAGTCTGCGAACGTCTTGCAAGCCAGTATGCTAATTCGGGGCGCATGTGAACTCTTTAGAGATATCACATTCAGCCTCCCCTTTATTGAATAGAAATGTTTGGATACCAAACATTTCTATTCGACAAAGTTTTGTGATCGCAGGCTATTGGTAGGACCTACCTACTCCTAACACCGATTTATAGTATATTTTTTTATTATGGCGGATGGTTCTAGAGAACTAGCTTAAGCTGGGGTCAACGACAAAATTTCAAAATATAATCAACCATCAATGTTTCTATCGAGCATCATTCCGCTCTCACCAAGGATCATTTTTTTTATTGCGAAAAGCGCCATCTATCTCCTAAGCAAGAAACTTTTTATTGTAGTACCATTTATTTTTTGCTTGTAAAATGTGGTAGTTTACGCAAAAATAAAAACATTTTTTACTATGGGACCACGCATGAAATCACAAAAATAAAATAAGCAAGTTCAGTAAATTTTGAGCAATTAGGGACGCAAGCTGTGTCGACACCCTTGCGCCATCCCATGTTCTTAGTTCCGCGGGCTGAGCTGGCGCTACCGCTGCCTGAGGCTGCCGAGACCCTCAAACGGCGCAAATACAGTAACCTTATTGGTAACTAGTTTTGAGCCTTTTGGGGTCGAAAGGCTCGGGTCATGGGGTCCGAGTTCGCGTCTCCTTTTCAAGGAAATTTCACGTCGATTAATAGACACTTTGCGTGATCAGAGGACTGGAATTTTCTTCGCTCAGAGAATTAGCATTGTCATTCAACGTGACAATGCTGCCATGCTTCTGGGCACATTTCCGAATGACAGCGATGTGGAGGAGTACAGTACGCGTCAAATAACTATGCCGCTCTGAAGCTAGGCTTTCCTAACAACAGCGCAGGTACTATCGCGTAAAAAATGTTCACTGACGTGAAAATTTTTAAATTGTTTTATTTTATAATGAAAATAAATAGTGTATTTTTTTACTCACCTGATTAGATCACGTTGCAGCTTAGCAAGTAGTTTTTTTAATGTTGGCATCTCCTTATCCGCAACGTGAAAATTATGAATACAGCGTTTGATGACGCCTTTGTCAAAATTGTCAATTCCAGTTATTGGCCTTGACTTTTGCCTTTTTTTTTCCCGGGGTACGGAAAACGGAAATCATGTCCGTCTTTTTCCCTTCGGCAATAATATTGCGCATGGTCCGTATCGAACAGCCGGTTGCCTCAGCAGCTCTTTGTTGTACCCTCGCAACATTTTGCATGCCTTCGTCCTTCTCTTTCTGCATATAATTCACCACATTATAATTATTTTACGCGCGTATTGGCGCAAAAACCGTGTTCCGTTTTGGCATTTTATTTGACAAAACTAAGGACAACGTCAACCAATAACAATACAAACACAGCAATAAAAAGGCAAACACAACTATAACAAACACAACAATAATTATAAGAATAAATAACAAAAAACAACAAACTTAAAACAGGTAGGTAATAATTATACGCGTAGCACTTTTCGCATCGAGGACCGTACGGTACTGTGCGAGCGGAACACAAGCTGGTATCGGACGTATACGAGCGACTGAGATAGAAACATAACACTGAGGTTCGTCTATTGCATCGTTAGCCGCGCATGCGCAGTGCTGTCTTTTTTCGTAAAATTGATTACTGCGCTGTGATTTGTAGCCAACTTCAGAGCGGCAAAGTTAGTTGAGGCGAACTGTACTTGACGCCTAAGTGTGTTTTGTGTGGTTTAGTATCATATGTAGGTACTTACATAGTTAGGTTTTGTAGAAAAGATTTTTATAGTTATGTATGTATAACCGTTTTAATGGAAATAAATAATATTTAATATAACCATAAAGCATTAAATAAAGTGTTTTTAATTTTGATTTTTGGTTGATTGCGAATAAAGAATTTCTTATATGAACTAGTAAGTAGGTATTATATTTTTTATTTAATCATAGAATAAATTAGATTAAAATAATAAAGTAACCTTAACATCACATATAATATAGGTACAAATAAACAAAAAAAACTCATTTTAACTAAAAGTACCCAATCTAATAAAAAATTCACGATATCAGGTTTGGTCCCATAATAAAAGTTGTTTGTTATCGTGACTACAATCACTAATCGTCAGTCTCCCTATAAATTATTACATATTTACTCAAATTAACAAAAAGAAAATAAAAAGAAAATTTACCTGTCATTCGAAATCGAAGCCAGATTCCTGACGGCTGGTCCCGCACCTGAGGATATGGCTGGAACATTCAAAATAGAACATTATCTTACTAATATTATAAATGCGAAAGTTACGATGTTTGGATGTTTGGATATTTGGATATTTGGATATTTGGATGTTTGGATGTTTGGATGTTTGGATGTTTGGATGTTTGGATGTTTGGATGTTTGGATGTTTGGATGTTTGTTACTCAATTACGCCAAAACGGCTGGACGGATCTGGATGAAATTTGGCACAGGCATAGGATACACTTCGGAATAGGACATAGGCTACTTTTTATCCCGGAAACCCCAACCCCAATACCACACGAGCGAAGCCGCGGGCAAAAGCAAGTAATATTATAATAGACCGATATTCTATTCGCATTAGACATTTAAAAAATCTTTTTACTGTCTCTTCATGCGATTTTAACCTTTCCGCGACGCGGGCACAGTGCGGTTTGGTGGATGTCACATGTCTTCAAATTTTCGTTCGGACATGCGTTTCCTCACGATGTTTTCCTTCACTGTTTTGAGAGCAGTGGTGATGAAATAAATTACACAAAGTAATGCGTCCTGCTGGGTTTGTAACCGCGACCTACAACTCGTAATTGGGTGTTTACTACTCAAAGAGTTGTCAGCAATACCGTAGGGACTCTGCAAAAGGGTGGAAGCCTACTGGGGCCCAGGGTCTCTTTCTGAAAGGAAGACTTGGCACCAGTGCGAAGGGCAATGAAGGAATGGGGCGAGGTGTTCAGTCAGTAACAGTCTGACACAGTGTCTCCCGCTCCGCCAAAGGGCGGGATTCATCATTTGATGATTTTTGCCCACCATAACAAAAATTAGGTGCATTGTTTTTCTGACTTTATATATTATAAATATATATTGTTTGTATTATATGTACTTAATTAGTTATGTATTGTATATATGTAAATAGTACACCATGAACTACCTACGTATCTATTTTTCCTTATTTATCAAATCCATCCAAAGGTTGTCTTAATCGCTTTTAGCGATAAGACCGCCCATTGCGACATCCTATTAATTTTAAGTTCCTTTTTTTATTTTTATTATTGGTGTGCAATAAAGAATGTATCTATCTATATAAAAAACAGCAAAGTTGAACGAATTTCAATAACATGACATACCTAGTATACAAGGAAAATTAATTTAAAGCTAAGAACCTTCTAAATGCTAATGAGATGCCTCATCGAAACCGGCTCAGCCGTTTTGGGGAACAAACAAAACTAAATTGTATTTTTATTATTGACCACTTGATTTACCTTTTTTTGGTAAAACTATGTAAACAACTCATTTTTTTATTTATATACAAATGTTCCAATAATTGAGGTTGCCCAAATTTTTATGTAGCCCCGAACCAACTTGTCTCAAACCAAATACTTAAATGAATAAATTATTTCGGAAAAGACAATGATATTTTTTGCAGAAGTATGAAATCATCATCATTATCCTTTTTAATGTTTCCACTGCTGGGACACGGCCTCCTCTCTAGGAGAGGGAATGGGCCATAATCCACCACGCGGGCCCAGTGCGGATTGGTGGATGTCACATGTCTTCGAATTTTTGGTTCTATCTAGGACATGCCGGATTCCTCACGATGTTTTCCTTCACCGTTTTTAGTGCAGTGGTGATGAAATAAATTACACAAAGTAATGCGCCTGACTGGGTTTAAACCAGTTTGAACCCACGACCTACAACTCGTAAGTCGGGGCCTCTAACACTCGGCCACCACTGCTCTTCAATAATGTTGAAGTATGAAATGTTAACCATTTATTAAATTTTTTATATAAAACTAGCTTTTGCCTGCGGCTTCGCTCGCGTGATGTTAGTAATATATAGGCTACCAGCGGCTTCACCCACGTCTGTGGTTACTGCTGCGCCCCCATAGGTCATAGCGTGATGTTATATAGCCTTATATCCTTCCTCGAAAAATGGACTATCCAAAAAAAAGATCAATTCGAAACTGCTGTTCCCAGAGATTATACCCTACGTATAAACTTACTAATTTTACCTCTTTATAATATTAGTGTAGATCAATAAATTAAACACATAAATGGGTGCCGCCACGGGCCTGTACCATAACCTGCAGAATTTTAATAAATTCCTCCAGTATTTTAGCCGTTACCCACATCAAAGACCCTCGAAAATTTGTCAGCAATTGTAGGGGCCCAGCACCCTTCTAAGGCCTTCGTCTGGAGCATGGATTAAAAGCTTGTTGCTTCGTCTAAAACAATCCAATGTGATGTTTGATGCAAAGGTAATGTGAAAAAAAACCGGCCAAGTGCGAGTCGGGCTCGCGCACAAAGGGTTCCGTAGCAGCAAATATATTATAAAGATTTTATATCATCGCGGATTTTTAAAGGTGTACAATACTGTAGTATATTTTTTGATCTATCTTATAAGGTTCAGCCATCGTTTTCAGTGTAAGCACAATAACTTAACCAAAATTACAGTTAAATCAACCTATCTCAAAAACTATAAGAGATACTTTGATCAAACCAAAAATCGTTGAAAGAGTTAATTAGCATGCATCACCTCTATTTTTTTTAGAATTTTATACCCCGTAGTTATAAAAATAGAGGGGGGGGGGACATACTTTTTACGACTTTGAGAGCTGATATCTCAAAAACCGTTTACTTTAAGAAAAATGTTTTTTAGAAAACTTTATATCATTTTAAAAGACCTTTCCATTGATACCCCACACGGGTATGTACATCGAAAAAAAAATTTTCATCCCTCAGTTACATGTATGGGGGGCCCCACCCCCAATTCTTTTTTTTACTATTTAGTGTCATAATTTTGTAGCGGTTCATACAACACATATTCCCATCAAATTTCATCACTGTAGTACTTATAGTTTCCGAGTAAATCGGCTGTGACAGACGGACAGACGGACAGACGGACAGACGGACATGACGAAACTATAAGGGTTCCGTTTTTGCCATTTTGGCTACGGAACCCTAAAAAGAGAGATAATACCTGAAAACTCTGTTGGCATTAATAGTATCCTGGCCGCTTTTGCCGAACGTGTCGACTGTCAGTACGTGAACCACTGTTGCATGGTTCACGTACTGACTAATTTTAGAATTTTATTTTAAAATCTGGTCGGAAATATTTTATTTATGATTATTTTAATGTCAATGTCAAACTAACATAGATATAAGTAATACTAACACATAATGTGGGCCAAAAGTTGTCTTTAATTGAATAAATTATTATTATTAAGTAATTCTACGATTTACTCGATTATTTCACAAAACTTGTTCCAGGAAGTACGTGTTTTTATTAAACCCATTTATAACATTTAGAATTTCGATTAAATGCACTAGGCTTCTATATAAGTATTTTTTTATATTTTTGATGAAGGAGTTCATTATGGAGAGTCAAAGTTCACGTAAAATAGCAGATTTTCAGAGGTCTTTAGAAAGAAAGAAAGAGAAAGAAAAAACATTTATTTTGCCACGTACAGGACAAATAAAAAATAACTACTTAATCTATATGTAACTTATACTTAAACTTAGGTACAACAAATCAGGACTAAAATTAAAATACAGATGTGTTGAGTTGGCCCCAGTTGGCTTCGACCCTTCTGCAGGGTCCCCACGGTTTGCTGACAACTCCTTGAGGCGCGCACTGTTCCAATCCACCAATCTGGACAATTACCAGACAACCTTACGTCGAGCTATTGCTCGCCGTACGCAAGGCCGCGCCAAGGGCGGCCGGAAATCGGGATCGGAATCCCGGCGGCGTCTAGGGCGTGAGCGCCGTTGTCCTCCTTTGCTAGAATTACTGCTTCGCAGAAAGAGGCGACTGCCTACCAAACAAGACAGGTGAAACTAAATTAGAGGTTGTAAAAATAAATTAAAAAAACTCACCTAAACCAATGAAAACAATGAAAAACACGGCCATTTTGTATTCGCTCACTTATTTCACTCTCTCGACACTCGAATCATTTAATTAACACTTAACAATGTTACGGAAAACTATACGACTCACCTCGCTGGGTGTGTGTGTAGTAATAATTTAAATATTCAATCTAGACAGCTCACCCAACTGGTAGATGTCATAAATACGATATAATTTATAACTATTCTGTACTAGCTTTTGCTCGTGGCTTCGCTCACTTTAAATCGAGCTACCACGGTTCCTCTTACCTAATTTAGAACACCTTGAAAACTTCCAAAAAGTCCTGTATTCGGAACGTGCACGGCAGTAGCGCCATCTTGCAAACGCAGTTTTAGGGGCATATGTCAAAAAATAAATAACAAGAGTTTGTTTATTTTGTACAGATTAAAGTAAATAAAATTAATTTAGAAAGACAATAAATGTTATTTTAGAGGAATTATTTAAAAACTGTTTATAGAAAAATGAACGTTATTATAAAAACTGGTTTTGAGAGTGTAAAACACACAATAAGTTTCCAGCCCCAAACTATGTTAAAAGGAAATAAATTGGTTAGTTAGCAGGACATGTAAGGAATGTAGAAGAACTGAGAACTAATAGGAATAGTTATTTAATACGATCCACCATCATTCGTCAAACATCGGTGACCTTAACACCCTATAAAACAAGTTTAAACGTAAGTACTCTCCTAACCTAAAAATATGACTAAACTACTAAACATTTAGTTACATAAAGTATGCAAAACATTTTTTTTCATTTATTACAGATCGATAATGCTTGGATTGTCACTGGAGTTAAATGCAGTTGCGTTTATAACCAGAGCGGGAAGTGCAAACATGTTGCTGCTTTAATATGTTACATTAACAACAAAGTTAGTTATTCAAAAACGAGCAGTGAACAACAATGGGGAAAACCCAGTATTCGTCAATTTGTTGATTGTAAATATTCCAAAGGGAGATATTTTCAAGAAATGTTTGGATCGGTATCCAAGACTGAATGTCCTACGTACACGACGTGACGTGACATGACTGAGCCCCTTTTGTTGCACATTTTTGCCGCAGCAAGCGCAGCGATCGTTCTCTTTACCCCGTCCACCCACTTCGCACGTAGCGGATACAATTTGAAGGGGTTGGGAGCAGTTTCCAAAAAAAAGATATGGTGTATGATTTTTTTTTTATTGCAATAAACTAGTACTTGACTGCGATCCCTCCTGATGGTAAGCAGTGATGCAATCGTTGATGGTAAGGTGCACTAGTTTATTAACAGCCTATTCACTCTAGCCTTGAAGACACCTAAATTATAATCGGACGGAAAGACTGCAGCCGGCAAACTGTTCCAGTCCCTCGATGTACGCGGTATAAACGACGAGGCAAAACGCTTAGTCCGGGCCGCAAGTGTCTCAATAACGTAAGGGTGGATATTTGCCCTACGCCAGGATGTCTGATGGCATGTCATAAATAGTCAGCATACCAATTTTTACCTTTCTACCTTGAACATTGCGGAATCCTCCATATAAACTTCCACCCCCCCATGGTAGAGGACACGGTGGAGCACACGGTGGAGGTGTGCCCTGCTTGGGAAGAGCATCGCCGTGTCCTCGTGGGGGTGATCGGCGGCGGCGACCTCTCGCGCCGGGCCCTGGTTCAGGCCATGGTCCGCAGCGAAGAGGAATGTCAGGCGGTCGCCTCCTTCTGCGAAGCAGTAATGCTCGTAAAGGAGGAGGCCGACCGCATAAGGCAAAGGCAACGGCGTACTCGCCGTAGCCGTCGCCGCCGCGATCCTGCCGATATCCGGCCACCGTAGACACTAGCTCGCGGACGGTGAGCAATGGGTAGCTCGCCGTCCGATCGTCTGGTAAGACCGAGTCCAAGTCGTCAACGGCGCGCACCGTTCCCGCGCGCCTCAAGGCCCTTCAGGGTCGAAGCCTCCTGGAGCCTAGAGGGTATGTGCAAATTGTAACCTCGACTCCAGAAATAAGGCAAGGAAGGTACGGGGTAGGTTTTTTAGTCAGTAAGAGTCTGACACTGGTCTCCCGCTCCGCCCAAGAGCGGGTTTCGTCATTGGATGATTTTCACCTACCATAAAAAAAAAAAACCCCCCATGGTAGGGAAGTGTGGGGTTAGAAAGAGACAAAAAGTAGCCAATGTCACTCTCCATTCCTTCAACTATCTCCACTTAAAAAATCGAGTCAATTCGTCGCTCTGTTTTGCCGTGAAAAACGGACAAACAAGCAGACACGGTTACTTTCCCATTTATAATATTAGTATGTATGTATAACACACGTTTTTTTGCATTTATTATTTATTTTCCTTATTGTCTATTTAATATTCGCTAGATACAAACACATTTCATGTTCCTAGTATTTATTTTATTTTTTCTGGTGAGGAAAATCTTGGGTGTAGCAGGAGATCCCGAAAATAAGGTTAAAGTAAATGCCAATAACAGTTTTTAACAGCTGCACAACTGCAAGTTGCATTTATTGGCTTAAACCATTTATTTTTGTACGAGTTTTCAAGCGATAAAATTCGCAGGGCCTTACTTCAGACTCGCCAAGATCCAACGGCCGTACTGTACAGTAAGCTTACTAAAGTCCATAAGAGCGCTAAAGATCACATTGCTATGAACTACAGCACGATGTAGACAGTGCGTGTGTGTGCGTTGAGCGAGTGACGCCTCAACATTCCACAGGTAACACACACTAATAAACTGTCGTCGCGCTCACTACGTGAAAGAACATACCTAAATATATTTCTGATCCCTACCTATTTCTACCATTGCATTCATATTGTATAGCTAAAATTCGCACAAATCTAATAAGTGCTGGTAGCTGTGGAGTAAAACTACTAAGTGCTTGAACAATGAAGTTCAAGTTCGATTCTGCCGCTGCTACCTAATTGTTTTTATGAAACCAGAATAGTTAATTTTTTATAAAAAAATTTTAGATGTTTATCTAATATTTTTTTTAAATATTTATTTTTGTATTATTATTTAACTTTAAATCATCACCAGCCTTTCAATGTTCCCACTGCTGGGACACAGGCCTCCTCTCTAGGAGAGGGAATGGGCCATAATCCACCACGCGGGCCCAGTGCGGATTGGTGGATGTCACATGTCTTCGAATTTTTGGTTCTAGGACATGCCGGTTTCCTCACGATGTTTTCCTTCACCGTTTTGAGAGCAGTGGTGATGAAATAAATTACACAAAGTAATGCGCCTGCCTGGGTTTGAACCCGCGACCTACAACTCGTAAGTCGGGGCGTTTACCACTCGGCCACCACTGCTCACAACTTTAAATAATATTACAAAAACAAATATTTAACTTTTTTTTAAATAAATGTTGAATAAACATCTAACAATTTTCTAGCACATTTTTACTTATATAAAATCACACGAATAGTTCTATTTGTGTGATTTTTTATTTATTTTCGTTGTTGGAAGGTGAAAATAAAAAGTCGTTCTCAATTTATGTAACAAATATGTTTATTTCTTTTATTTTATCTATAAAAATAACTTTTTTAAAGTTAAATTTGACCTAGATAAGTTTTCTTGTAATAACTTGTTCGTAAGATTTATTCTTGTATACCCACTTCATAGTCGATTCATAATAAATTATCATAGGAAAAAATATTCTAATAAAATAAACATAATTGTTGACATCCACATATTATAGTCGGTATTCAACACAGTTTATTGCTAACATTATAAGATTTAGACTTTATGAACCTGTTTTTTTTGTAACAGCTTAAGTATTCATTTTCTTGATGAAAAGAGGATTGAAACTAAACCTCATTTTAACAACAAAAAACATACAGAATACATATAGTTACGGATTTGTTGATGGTAAATGTTAATCTACTAAATATTTAGATACCTTGCCTAACTAATAGAAATAAAATATCGAGTTAATATTTCGTATAACCCCCATTATTTTCGATACAGTCTAGTAGGCGTTTGCGCATTGAACCTACGATTTTGGCACATATTTCGGTTCCTCTTAAATTATCCCACACCTCCATGCAGTGGGTTTTTAATTGCTCTGAACACCTCTCATCCTTTGACACCCACCTTTGCACCATCAAACCCCATAGATTTTCTATAGGGTTGAGGTCGGCTGATCGCGCTGGCCATGGAATAATGATTACTTCAGGGTGATTTTGAAACCACTCACGCACTATCCTCGCCTTGTGAATAGGGCAGTTGTCCTGGACAAACGTTATTTGGTTTAACTCATTGGCTGGGTAAGTGGTGCGCACAGTAGGCAGCATAACTTCCTCCAATACTTCCGCATAAGTGGAACTGTTAGCGCATGGGGGAATAAAAGACAGTTCTCCCGGTCCTGCTGCACTCATCCATCCCCACATATTAATTGTAATACGACCTGAGTCTGTATTAGGGATTATGTTTTTTTCATGCCAGCGAGTGTTATTCCTGCGCCATAAATGAAGCCTACCCTTTTGACTAGACTTAAATGTCTTTTCATCGGAAAAAATGGTAGCACTCCAATCAAAATCTAAATAATCCCGCGCGAAACGCAATCGTTCCTGTCTATGTTTTTCTGTCAAGAAAGGTTTTTTAGCAGGTCTTCTATGGTGCAAACCTTCAGCGTGGAGGGCACGGCGAACAGTTTGCACCGATGTGTCAAATAACTCCGCAAAGTGTCTCGTTGGCGTAAAACCATTAGACTCGTACTCTTCCACCATATGTCGTTTTATTTATCATATTATTATCTACCCTACAAACTTTATGAAATGTGTGAACAAAGCGAACAAGATAAAGGATATTTTTTACTCATTACTGCCAATCGAGTAAACCATTTATTTTTGTTACACATAAATAAAAGCTTACAGAAATATAAAAAAAAAACATTACAAATTATGATATAACTAGATAAACTTATTGAAACACAAATAAAAACTTACAAAATTTTACGCCTCAGTGAGAATAGAACTCATGACTCGTTGTTCCACGCAGTTTTCTGGATACGCTAATCACTAAGCCATATTGACAGTAACTATTAGGTTGAAATTATGAACTAGAATCATTTGTTTGTGCATGAGCCTACTTTATTAAAAGTAAAAGGTCGTAAGTCAAACTAAGTGTCAAGCAAATACTTTGTGGGTTTTCCTATGGACTTTTGAACCTGTACTGTACCTACACTTATAAAAACACAACATCGACTAGCTTGTTGGTTTAGTGGTTAATGGCTCTGGCTGCTAAGCTAGAGGTCGTGAGTTCGATTCCCACCCAGGACGAATGTTTATGTGATGAGCACGATCCTTTGTTTTGTGTCTGGATATAATTTATATAATATAATATGTATTTAGAAATATATAAGTGTGTTTATCTATTGTCTAGTATTCATAACATAAGCTCTGCTTAGCTTGGGACTAGATGGTGTTGTGTGATAGTTGTGGAATATTAAGCACTAGTTTATTGCAATTAAAAAAAAAAACTTACTTATCATAACCCTCTTTCTGACGTAGGGTCTCCGCAAAAGGGTCAAACCCTACCGGGGCCCAGAGTTTCTTTCTGAACGGAAGGCTTGGCCTCAGTGCGAAAGACAAAGAAGGAACGGGGCGAGGTGTTTATTCAGTAAGAGTTTGACACTGTTTCCTGCTCCGCCCAAGGGCGGGATTCTTCATTGGATGATTTTTGTCCACCATAAAAAAACCTCTTTCTAACAAAGTCGGGTAAAAAACAACTGTGCATTTTATTGCCCTATAATAAGGAAAATTGAACGAACTTGGAATGACATAAATTTAATAGGTAGGTACGTAGTTATTAATACATTTATATCTCAGTCATGTAATGTTCATGCTTTAGGTACCACCTCATTCTTAGATCAGTAATAACTTTGATTTTAGTGAACTTTAACTTTTATGAATTATTTATTCACACTATGTCTACATTTCTCATCAAACTCTCCTGTCGCAGGTCTGCTGGAAGAAATTTCGTTAGAAATAAGCAGTAACTTTGTACTCTTCTATCTGTATGTGTTCTTTTCTTTTTGTGAGTGTTTGTGTGTGCATAAATAAATAAACAATCAAATAGTTTTGTTCAGTACTCACTTCGCACTTCACTCACTTAGGTGAGTGTAGACAATTTGAAAGTGGTAGTTAACTCATTTGTTTTAAAAAAGGTATCGTATTATAAAAATAAAATAGAATAAAATTCATAATATGTAATAGTCAAAAATTAAAAATGCACCAAGTACAGTACGGCCGTCTTTTTTTTACGGATTTTTACGGATCTTGGCGAGTCTGAAGTTAGGCTCTGCGAATTTTAGCGCTTGAAAACTCAAATTGTTGTCAAAATGTTGTTTCTATTCACCCCGTTTTATGATATTAGAGTTAAGTGTTCTTTACTACGAAACTAATTATATTATTATTATACCTAGCCTGTACTGTCCCACTGCTGGGCAAAGGCCTCCCTCCATTCTTTTCAATCATCTCGGTCACATGCTTTGCCGCTCCAATTCTCAAGAAAGACATCCAGGTCGTCCCGCCATCTCCTTCGTGGTCTGCCGCGGCCCCGCGTCGCTGTGTCCGGGCACCAATCCTGTGTTTTACGGGCCCACAGCTCGCTAGACATGCGGCAGACATGCCCTGTCCAGTCCCATTTAAGTTGGGCAGCCTTTTGAGCCACATCAATTATTTGTGTTTTGAAGCGCAATGTAGTGTTTGGAACGTGGTCTGTTAGTTTAACACATAGTATGCTGCGCTCCATAGCACGCTGGCAAACCTTGAGCCTGGACTTTTGGATGTTAGTCAAAAACCAAGTCTGTGCACCATATGTCAGAATAGGGAGAATACACATGTCCATCAGCTTACGCTTCAGTGACATGGGCAAAGTGCCCTTGAATATTTCCTTCATGGACCAAAAGCTCTTCCAGGCATTTTCTATTCGGCGCGTTATTTCTTTTTCTTGCCTTGCCTGGAAAGAGACTACTTGGCCCAAGTAGATGTACTCTTGGACGTATTGTATATTCTCCCCGCCAACATGAATGCTCCTTTTGGAGCTGTTGGTCATGACTTTGGTCTTTGACATGTTCATCTTCAGTCCAACCTCAAGGCTAGCATCGCTAAGGTCTTGTAGCATGTGCTCTAGTCCTGTGGCTGTGGGAGAGAAAAGGACAATATCATCAGTGAAACTTGTCCTCCCATTTGACTGCCAATGTCTGAAAGACTTCTTCCAGGGTACTGGTGAACAACTTTGGAGACAACGGGTCGCCCTGTTTGACTCCCTTAAGAATTTCAAACATAGGACCTAATCTCTCTAACTTAATGGCAGCTGTGCTATGAGTGTATATATTTTGTAGTAGCTGTATGTAAGTGGATTCTATTTGTTGTTTAGCGAGGGAATTGAAAATTGCAGAGTGTGTGATGCTGTCAAAGGCTTTACTATAGTCAACAAAAGCAACATAGAGAGGAATTTTGTATTCTTGATATTTTTCGACAATCTGGTTGATGGTATGTAGATGGTCAGTGGTGGAAAGTCCTCTACGGAAGCCTGCTTGTTCTGGGGGTTGCTTTTGATCTAGTTGGGTAGCTATGCGTTTTTCTATGACTTTGATAAAGGTTTTATAAATATGGGAAATTAGGCTAATCGGTCTATAATTATTTATATCGGACTTATCACCTTTCTTGTGGAGAAGTATCATATTGGCATGGCAAAAGTTGGTTGAAAAATTACCGGTATGAAGAATGTCGTTAAACAATCTTGTTAGGTAGAAGAGTAATGATGGTTCACCCAGTTTTAGAGCTTCGGTACTCACGCCATCTTCACCACAGGATCGGTTGTATTTTAATTTGCTGAGTGCATCACGTACTTTTACTTCAGAAATGGGTGGTATATTTTCGGAACATGAATAGGTAGATGTTGGTGGTGTGTGACGAGTATCGGAGTATAGGGTCTTGTAAAAAGTTGTACAAATCTCTAAAATTTTGTTCTTGTTATGTTGTTTTACGCCACTGCTATCTTTTAGACATGTAATCCACGATTTATTGTTGTTAATACTTTGCTTTGCTATTTTAAGTGATTGGTTCAAAAGAACCAATCACTTAAAATCAATTGCATTTTGTATAAATTTTTTATTATAATCTCTTATGTCTTTTCTGATACTTCGCTTAACTTCTTTGTCTTTTAACCTATATAGTATATCATTTTTTACTTTATTTAAAGCCTGTCTCTCTTCTATTAACTTCTTGGTTTCTCCTGATAGTTTTCTAGTTTTATTATTTTTTTTTTTACAACTTTGCTCGCTTTTGTTATACTATGTACTATTTCTTTATATTGTAAATCCACACTTTTGTTTATACTTTCTTTGTTTAATTTATTTAGTAAAATGTACAAATAATTAGATATCTAACCTTAAAACTACATAACCCTAATTAACTTAACTAAAAATACCTAATCTAATAAAGCGTCAAAAAACTCTTCCGCATCGCTGTCGACCGGTAAAGTGCCCAAAAGGCTGGCTGCATTGCCACGCTGTATGGCAATGCTTATTCTTTGCCCAAGGTAAAAGCCAGCCCTTGGGTCACGCGAAGTGTCAACAAGTCGTTTAGAAAGTTCATTAAACAACTTGTGGGCACTCGGACCCCACGATCCGAGAGTTTCAACCCCAAACGGCTCGAAAATATAACTACCAACAAGATTAGTATATTTGTTTAATAGGTCAAAACTGTTTCTCAACTCTAAATTAATTTCTTTTTTACATGCTATAAGTGTTTCCTTATTTAACTTTCTAATTTTATTTTAAAATAACTTTTTACGCTGTATTTTAATATTTAAATTAAAAACTGCTCGTACAGGTCTACGGTCAGAACTAAATTGAAATTGGTTGATAGTTTGAACATTTTTGATAATTTGTTTTTCTGATGAGAGAATATAATCAATTTCATTTTTTGTTACATTATTAGGAGAAATCCATGTCCATCTTCTTTGTTGTTTCTTTTAGAAGAAGCTGTTTCCTACGCAAAGGTTTTGTCCGAAAGCAAAGTGAATCAATCTGGTACCCCGTTCGTTTTGGTCTCCAGAACCATGCGGGCCAACAATTGCCTCATCATCCATGGGTTGTCTTGGTCCTATTTTGGCTTTAAAGTTTCCTAAAACAATATTCCATGTGCTTCGGTGTTCATCGCATGCTTTATCTAGTAGGTCATAAAACTGTTCTACTTCCTCGTCAGGGTGGGATGACGTAGGGGCGTACACTTGGATTATGGGTAAAGTTTTGGAGCTTGAAATCTTAAATTTTAAAACTGCAATTCTGTCTGAATATTAAGTAAATTCTAATATATTGTTTTTCCACTTTTTTGCTACTAAGAATCCTACTCCATAGATTCCTTCGATTTGGCCATAGTAATAAAGGATCCCATTTTCTCTTTTTAATGTTTCTTCTCCGCCTCTTCACACTTCAGATAACCCTACTATATCCCATTTAATTTCGTTCAATGCACTCTCGAGTTCAAGTAGCCGGTCTTCAGTTTTTAAAGTCCTAGTGTTATAAGTTAAAACGTTAAGCGTTTTTTCGTTGTCCGATTTATACTCGTACCTTGCCTGGGTCGTATGACGGGAGATCTATCTCACCCGGAGATTCTTATCACCCCTGGCTCCAGGGTGAGCCTGCGTAACGAGCCTACGTAACTTATATACTATTTTTTTTTATTGCAAGTAACATTGACTCTATTCAATAAAACAATAATCAAAATAGTCACAATTAAAATCACAATTTGATGAATAAATTAAAATCAAATAAAAAAAGACAATTAAAATAAATCACATTGTCATCATTTAAATATAATTAGATAATAAAATTAAAATCATTCAAATTAAATCCATAAAAAATAAATAACAAAATCAAAATTAGGTAGGTAATAAGTAGTTTTAATCATTTTTACATTATACTTTTATCTTAATGGGAATGTAATTCAATTTTGAGCAAAGCAGTATTAATTTCTACTACTCTTCTACTTCTATTACTAGTTTGTAAGCCTTAATATCCGTACACAATGTAATTTTTTTCTGAAATAAATCAATCAATCAATCAATCTATCATTTTAGCATTTTAGTGTTACCTAAGTTTATAGTAATTTGCCTTAATTTACCTTTAGGACACGGTGGAGCACACGGTGGAGATGTGCCCTGCTTGGGAAGAGCATCGCCGTGTTCTCGTGGGGGTGATCGGCGGCGGCGACCTCTCGCGCCGGGCCTTGGTTCAGGCCATGGTTCGCAGCGAAGAGAAATGGCAGGCGGTCGCCTCCTTCTGCGAAGCAGTAATGCTCTTAAAGGAGGAGGCCGACCGCATAAGGCAAAGGCAACAGCGCCCTCGCCGTAGCCGTCGCCGCCGCGATTCTGCCGATATCCGGCCACCGTAGACACTGGCTCGCGGACGGTGAGCAATGGGTAGCTCGCCGTCCGGTCATCTGGTAACTGTCCAGACCGAGTCCAAGTCGTCAACGGCGCGCACCGTTCCCGCGCGCCTCAAGGAGTTGTCAGCAAACTGTAGGGGCTCTTCAGGGTCGAAGCCTTCTGGAGCTGCCGGTTTGTGTGCAACTGTTACCGCGGCTCTGAGGAATAAGGCAAGGAAGGTACGGGGTAGGTTTTTTAGTCAGTAAGAGTCTGACACTGGTCTCCCGCTCCGCCCAAGAGCGGGTTTCGTCATTCGATGATTTTCACCTACCATAAAAAAAACCTTAATTTACCTTTAATTCAACACACACCCAAGCGAGTGCCGTATACTGTAAATACCGCCGAATACTATTTGACTTTTGTGTCTTTTTAGGTAGATTTATGACAAAAAGATGTGCTACAAGTCTGGTATGCAAATACAACCAGTGTTATTTTTGTTATTCGGTTAGTTTTATTACCTATACTTTAATTAAAGGTTAGAAAATACTTAGGGTTCCATACCTGTAGAGGAAAAACTGCAATCATATTGATAATTTTTATTTTGGTATTTGTTTTAACTGTAACAATTTTATGTACCTAAGCCTTTATGAGCAGTCAGTGGTGGCCGAGTACTAAAGGCCCCGACTTACGAGTTGTAGGTCGCGGGTTCAAACCCAGCCAGGCGCATTACTTTGTGTAATTTATTTCGTCACCACTGCTCTCAAAACGGTGAAAGAAAACATCGTAAGGAAACCGGTATGTTACATGTCTTCGAATTTTTGGTTCTAGGAACCAAAAATTCGAAGACATGTAACATCCACCAACCCGCACTGGGCCCGCGTGGTGGATTACGGTCCATTCGCTATCCTAGAGAGGAGGCCGGTGTTCCAGCAGTGGGAACATTAAAAAGGCTGATGATGATGATGATGAAGCCTTTTATTTATTTTTTTTTTGTATAATAGTACGCCCCTGTGGTAGAAGGGTTCTCTACATGAAATCGTTTTTTTTTTATTTTGATGCATCGAGATAGTGAACTGTCGCGCTTCATCATCAATCATCGATCGTCATTCATCGATTTCATGAACTGTCGAGTAAACTGTTGACTGGCTTGTCAGTCTAATAGTTAGTGACCCTGACTGCTATGGGGGAGCTCGTGGGTTCGATTCCCACCCAGGACAAATGTTTGTGTGATGAGCACGATCATTTGTTCTGTGTCTGGGTGTAATTTATCTATACTATGTATGTATTTAGAAATAATATATAGAAGTATGTTTATCAGTTGTCTAGTACCCATAACACAAGCTCTGCTTAGCTTGGGCCTAGATGGCGTTGTGTGATAGATGAGGACATAAAAAAAAAGTTTTCAAGTAAATGTTATTCGAGCAGTCGTCATTCGATTTCAAGTAGAGAACCCAGGTAAATATGTTATTATAAAATGAAAGAACAGGTTCCTAAAACATCTTTTAATTGAAATATAGCGCAACACACATGTTATCAATGTGTGCGTTCGCGCATTAGTGTATGACGTCGTATAATTGTGTATGGTAAAAAAAAATTTGTGCACGCAGCCATTGTGGAGAAATTCACCAAAAACAGATTCCGCTGGGCGAACGTTGTCCTGGCGGAACTTTTTTCAATCCATAGACTTTAGAAGAAAAGAGATATATCCAATAATTAGTGTGTATTTGTGTATAATTGTGTATGTATGAATAAAATTAGTGCATGCATAAACTTCGGAGAAATTCAAGTTTCCGCTGCGCGAACGTTTGGCCATTAGCTAGTTTTCATATAAAGCGCTTACATAGAGAGCTGTAAATTTTTACATACGTTGTTTTTAATTTGTTTATATTTGTTTAAAAAACAGATTTAGAAAAAATCGTAGGGCTTAGACAATAAAAATATAAACGTAAAATACGCTTATTAGGTCTTAGTTCTTAAAGTATGCACTTTGGGGTCTAGATTTTCACGTTTATACAAACCTTGTAAGTGTCTGCAACATGTTGCCAAGTATCAATGACGTTCCGTTTGTAATTAGATAGTTACAGTTTAATTTACCATGAATAGATCACTGTTTACAAAGCAGTCAAATGTCACGACGTTCTAAAGGAATTGCATGGTAAAATGTATGCCAATAGTTAGTGTATTCATTCAACTATTCACATGCAAAATTTCATGTCATTAAATTCAGTAATTAAAGAAAAACAATTATAATACTGACGAAGCATCAAAAATCTACATAACCCGACCAAGTTCGGATAGCTATAAAAAAGCGGCCGTGCAATATATTTAGTTAACATCCCAAAATTTACAGTATAATACCGGTATTGAATTGGTACAGATGATAACACAATTGTTGTTTCGATATAATTTATAGGTCATTTAAATATATTTGACTATGACAAAAAGTAGGTACTATTTACGTAGGCACTTAATTTAAGTATGCACTTGAGATATAATCTAGATTATATATAATTTAAGACAAATAAAATTCATACAGCTCATTTCTTTTGAAGATTTCACGGATCAAGATTCTAACTATAGACCCCTTAGGGAACTTAAATAATTACCACATGTAAGTACTACTGTTTAGGTAAATATTTATCATATTGTAGCTTATTACACTATTTAACCAATGGATTAGACATGCACGAGCGTTCCCCTTTGCAACTTTAGTGTATCAAACAATCTAATAACCTAAAAAAAAACGACTCCTTGTATCGACTTTTAATTGATGTATACCGTTGTACTTGTAGTGACTTATGTATTTGAGCGTGTTCCCCCGCACCTCACCAAAATATGCAGAATTATTTTGTTCGAAGCGGTACGCTTAAGGCTAGTCTTTTGGTTAAATAATCTAAGTATTGTAGTTATGAATTGATCAAAAATATTCTAGTGTGAAAAATAGACAGCTCCCGTTTGAAACGGTACTTCGATCCTTGAAGAAAAAAGAGGGCAATTAGTTTTCATTAGCCGCGGTCCGCGCGTATTCGTTTACTGTTGTACTTCAACCTGATTTTGTTTTATCCCCAGTCACAAACAAATGTGCAGTCAAGGACAATGTGCATATGCGCTGTTGTTTTGCTATGCTCTGTAATAATAATATTGACAAAATGTGTGATTAATGTTATAACAGTGAAGCTTAACATAATAATGTAGTAGGTATCTAAATTGAGTGAGTGATAGTGAGAAGCTGATAACAGATATAAGGTAAGATTTTATAATAAATTAATAGCTTATACCTCACACTTATTCATTTACGTAGTTTATTAGGCAGATCAATTATAATAAGTAATTGTGTTATGTTAAGATTGGACAGACACTGTAAACCCAAGTTAATATCTACAGATTGATCTAATTATATATCTATTTACTTAAAAAAATCACAGAATAAATACTGAATCAACTAAAAGACCGACCAGAACAATAAATAATCACCTTATATTTATTACCTAGCTTTTGCCCGCGGCTTCGCTCCCGGCAACAGATTATTCAACTCTACTCCACTCCACCCTCCACCCTACCCTACTCTACCCTACACCCTTCTCTACCCTTTCATAAAAACCTTCTCCTGACAATAACAAACACAACAAAAAAAGAATTAGCGAAATCGGTCCAGCTGTTCTCGAGTTTTGCACTTTTTCATTCCCTCCTTATTTTCACGGTCATAGGTATTTTTTTTAATAGCAAAGAGGTACAGAATATTATTAATAAACATGATTATTTATGCAATAATGTTATTGTTAGGAACAAATTAATATACTTATATCTGTGTTCTAAATTCAAAAATATTTGAATTTATATTCTTAATATTAAGTAGGATGTAAAACGGTTTGATGCCTTTGCTTCTTTTTCATCCTGCAAAGGATAAGCGCGGGAAAAAATGTCTATTAAATAATAGTCTTATTAACCAACTTATTTATTGGTGTTAGTTGTGAAAAATATGTTGAATGTAAGATTATGAGATTTTTTTAGATGTTAAACCACTGCCGCCAGATACTGTGCTTTACTATAGTTTGCTGCAATCGAAATCAAAACTAAATTGTGCGGCAACTTTGGAAAATTATCATCAGTAAGAAATTAATATAAATGCGTCGTAATTTTCAAAGAAAGTAATGTGTTCGTAAGTGTAATGAAAAACTTCGTTTGATATACGTCCGAATTTGTCACCGCAGCCCTCAGCTCCATAACACACTTGCCTATGGCTCGTGCGAATTCCGCCTTCCGCCGGTCGCAATGACCATCTTTCGCCACTTGTATCAAAATGTACTATTTTGCGGGGAGGGGACATAACTCCGCAGTAGAGATGGCAATAACGGCTGTTTTTCAATAATTAATTATGCATATGATTCAATATCACTAAGACATACTTAAAAGGAAAGCAACTACTAAACCCAAAGGTTGACTATTTTTTCCTAACGCTTGTGCACGCAACTGTACCATATTAATAAATATTATATTGGAAGGTTAAGAAGTTTATTAGACATATGGCACGGCCGCTTTTTTATAGCTATCCGAACTTGGTCGGGTTATGTAGGTTTTTGATACTTCATCAATATTATAATTGTTTTTCTTTAATTACTGAATTTAATGACATGACATTTTGCATGTGAATAGTTGAATGAATACACTAACTATTGGCATACATTTTACCATGCAATTCCTTTAGAACGTCGTGACATTTGACTGCTTTGTAAACAGTGATCTATTCATGGTAAATTAAACTGTAACTATCTAATTACAAACGGAACGTCATTGATACTTGGCAACATGTTGCAGACACTTACAAGGTTTGTATAAACGTGAAAATCTAGACCCCAAAGTGCATACTTTAAGAACTAAGACCTAATAAGCATATTTTACGTTTATATTTTTATCTTCTAAGCCCTACGACTTTTTCTAAATCTGTTTTTTAAACAAATATAAACAAATTCAAAACAACGTATGTAAAAATTTACAGCTCTCTATGTAAGCGCTTTATATGAAAACTAGCTAATGGCCAAACGTTCGCGCAGCGGAAACTTGAATTTCTCCGAAGTTTATGCATGCACTAATTTTATTCATACATACACAATTATACACAAATACACACTAATTATTGGATATATCTCTTTTCTTCTAAAGTCTATGGATTGAAAAAAGTTCCGCCAGGACAACGTTCGCCCTGCGGAATCTGTTTTTGGTGAATTTCTCCACAATGGCTGCGTGCACAAATTTTTTTTTACCATACACAATTATACGACGTCATACACTAATTAACTGCATTATTAAAATCTTTAAATTCAATAACATTCCGCTGCGCGAACGCACACGTTATCAATAGTTATATTACAAAATAGTTAAAGAAAGTTAACATTAAAATTCATCTACAAAAAATAACAAAAAAAAAAAACATTGAAAACTACACAACAAAACCATTAAAAGTTACAAAAGACAAAACATTTAAACATACAAAACAAAACATTGAAAAATAGACAAAAATACATTGAAAAATACATAACAATACATTAAAAAATACACAACAATACATTGAAAAATACACAACAATACATTTGTTATAGTACATACCACTAAGTAAATTGCATTTTGTTTTTTTTTGGGTCCTCCGACAGCGACGTACATATTTCATTGAAAAATACACAACAGTACATTGAAAAATACACAACAAAACATTGCAAAAAAATACAACATATTGCATATACGAAGCTCTGGAATGTTTGGTGTTTTATAAATTACGATAGAATTGTTAGGTTCAATTTAAAACGAAAATAATTATTTATTTTACTGGCAACAATTTTAAAATATTAAATTGGTGCAGAGTTTTATTGTAATGGCAACACGGAACACGGACATTTGAAATAAAGACGCGGCAACGCTCTCTTTCGGTTCCGGCTGTCATAGGAGGAGGACGTGCTTTGTGGAGTAGAGATATAGTCTGAGTGGATATAAATCTTGGATATCGGTGATCTAGTGTAATATTACAGGTAAATTCATTATGATTATTGTATTGAAATGAAATATTTTTGTGCTGAAATAAAAGATGTGATTGTGTTAGGTATATCGTTTTGATCTTATAATATAATGAAATTAAATCTATATATATAAAAATCAATTGCTGTTCGTTAGTCTCGCTAAAACTCGGGATCGGCTGGACCGATTTGGCTGATTTTGGTCTTGAAATATTCGTGATAGTTCAGGGAAGGTTTAAACGGTGAGAACGAAAAAAAAAAAAAATAGGCGAAACGAAGTTTGCCGGGACAGCTAGAACCGATTTAGCTGAAAATTGGCAGGGAGGTAGTTTAGAGCCAGGAGAATGACATAGGATACATTTTTTTTTTTTTTTTTAGAGTAGGGTAGAGTAGGGTAGAGTAGGGTAGAGTAGGGTAGAGTAGGGTAGAGTAGAATAATCTGTTGCCGGGAGCGAAGCCGCGGGCAAAAGCTAGTGAATTCATAAATATCTCAGTGTTTTATATTCTATATTCTTCCCTTCTTAAAATTGGTATCAGAAGCTACAATATATAAACCTAATAGTACCCTTAAATACGAATATTAGATATTGACTTGAATTGATTATCATATGAAGTGTTGGAAGTAATTGTTACAACTTTAGAGGATGTAATGGTGCCAATCAAAGTAAAAAACTCAAAAAATTAGCGAAATCAGGTTTAATAAAAAATTTGCTGTTACTCGTACAATGGTAGTCAGGCAAGTGAACGATGACATCGAATGTTCTTAATGCATGGCAAAACGCCTATACAATGTTTAATAATGAAGTGTTTCACAACTTATTGCTACGTATTTCGAACAGGCGTTTACGCCTGAACATATTCCCGGCCGTTGAAAGGTATCTTTCAACCCTTCAAGTCTTCAGCTGAAGGAAGTTTGCAGAGTCGCACCAAGGTACGTCGCACGCAGCCCTTGGTGGTGAGGATGTCTGCCACTCTGGATATCCCGTCAGGTCCGGGTATGAGGCGAAGTACGCGGCCCAGTTTCCAAGCGAAAGGGGGCGCGTTGTCATCAGCAAGCAGCACCATATCTCCTACGTCCAGCTTTGAAGTGTTTGTCCTTCATTTTGTCCTTTGCTGTAACTCAGAGAGATACTCCTTCTGCCACCTTTTCCAGAAATGTTGCCTCAGCTTCTCAAGGCGCTCATAGCGTCGCAATTGGCTTTCCTTCACGTCTTCCAGGTTTGGTGTTGGCAGAGCGATCAGCGGTCGGCCAATGATGAAATGTCCTGGGGAAAGGGAAAGGAGGTCGTTAGGACTGGATGAGAGAGGGCACAAGGGACGGCTATTGAGGATTGCCTCCACCTGTGCGAATAAAGTAGAAAGTTCCTCGAACGTCACGTGACTGTCGCCTAAAACTCGTCGTAATAAATGTTTTGCCGACTTAACCCCAGCCTCCCATATGCCACCAAAATGAGGAGTGTAAGCCGGAATGAATTTAAAATTGATAGATTGTTGACTTGCAAAGTCAACTAAAGGTTCATGGTTCCGTTTGATGAACGAGCCTATTTCTTTGGCGGCAGCTACAAAATTAGTACCATTGTCACTAAATATTTCAGTTGGCTTGCCACGACGAGATATAAATCGTTTTAATGACATTATAAATGCATCCTTTGTTAAGTCACTGACTGCTTCAAGGTGTATGCATTTATAACGGAGGCAAACAAAAAGACATAAGTAACATTTTACAATGCGACAGCTGCGTCCCTTACGGTTTACTATGTAAAATGGGCCAGCAAAGTCAAGGCCAACGGATAAAAATGGATAGTATGGCGTTATTCGTTGAGACGGTAAATTACCCATTTTAGGTTGTAAAGTTACCTTTTAAACGTCTGCAGCGTACGCAGTTATTTACTGTGCGCCTCGCAAGTATCCTACCGTTAATTGGCCATATCGTTTCTCTGACAGTAGCCAATAACATTTGAGGACCGGCATGCATAGTGTTAATATGTTGTCTAATAAAATAAAGTTTTGTTAAAGTATGCGTTGCATGAATTAATATTGGATGTTTCTTTTCAAATGCATAACTCGACGCATCGATTCGTCCACCGACACGAATTAACTTGTATTCATCTAAAAAAGGCGATAATGCTAATAGCTTGCTATTTTTATTTAATTGTTTACCAGTTACCAATAGATCGTATTCAATAGAAAAGGATTGACCTTGGGAGATAATGCAAAGTGAGCGGAATGACTCACGCAACTCATTAGCGGACAATGTTCCTACTCGTTTGTTATGTTTATTTTTTAAATTGAATATGAATCTAAGAACGTAAGCAAATGACCGTTCTAATTTAGATAACGATGAATATTTTTCAAAGTCGATAATTGGTGACTTTATCACTATCGGATTCGCCTTTAATTCGGGTAATATTTCTAAATCCTGTAGGTTGGATTTAGGCCATTCGGTTTCGTTAAGAGTTAAAAAACAAGGCCCTGTCCACCAGAGTGATGTTGACGCTAGTCGTCTGGCATGCACTCCCCTTGATAATAAATCAGCAGGGTTTAAATCTGTAGGTACATATCGCCACGCTGAAGATGATGTTAATTCTTTAATTTCCGTGATACGATTAGCTACAAATATTTTTAATTTACTGACGTTACTATGTATCCAGCACAACACTACGTTTGCGTTTGCGTTTGCGTTTGTTTGCGTTTGCGTTTGTTTGCGTTTGCGTTTTCGTTTGTTTTTACGTCGTTTAAATCTTTTTTCTATATTTAGGAATCGCCGCTTAGCTAACTTGTAGGTATCACCTAAACAATCAGCTGTATCCTTAAGGAGTAGCCTTACGCAAAATCTACCTGTCTTAGTTCTTGTGGTGCGAGTAATGAAATGTTTTTCACAATAAATTTCACTTTCTCTCATAATAGATTTTTTGGGCACTTCTTCTAATTCCCAAAATCTACCTAGCATTTTTTCAATAACCTGATGACCATCGTTCTTTTTAGAAACTACGCTATGGTTACAGTGTACGCTTTGATGCGGGGTTATTGAGTTAATGGGACCGGATACTTTCCAAACTAAGTGCGAACTTCGTAACTTAGGCATATTGGTTCCCAAAGAAATCTGTTCGTTCCCTAAAATATCCCAAAATATGTCAGCGCCTATTAATATATCTATGTCGGCTGGCTGATTGAACATAGGATCGGCCAATTGGATATTTTCTGGTAATTTTAGCGTACTAATATCGACGAGAATTCTCGGTAAACGACCCGTCAGTTCCTTTAAAACGAAACATGAAGTATTTATATTAAATTTATTATTTAATGATTGCAATATAATGTTGCAGCTTTCAGTGACATTATTTGCTTGTGTGTTGCCTATACCAATGACCTTTAGCGAGTCAATATGATGGGACTTTAAAGATAACCTTATCTTTAGGGATTCGGTTACAAAAGAAGACTGACTGCCACAGTCCAATAACGCACGAACTTGGACCTTTTGCTGGCCCAATGGATTCGAAACTTCGACCATGGCAGTAGACAATAAAATATAATTTATGTTTTTATTGCAATAACTAGCTACTATCTCACCTGATTCCTCAACGTGTGCAATCTGAGTTGTCAACGTTGAAGGACGGTGTAGCAAGCTATTATGCCTTTCGTTGCATTCAGGCTCTTGACATGACCTAAAGCGACAATTATTAACAGCATGACCTTGTCTCAGGCAGTTGATGCACAGTTTATACCTTGTCACGTCTGACATTCGCTCATCAATGCCCTTAGCCTTGAAGACTGGGCAATCGCAGATACGATGACCGCCGTCACAAACAATGCATGTGAAACCCTTTGGTTCCTTATGCTTAACATTATTACTAGTACTTGCAAAAGACTTAACCGTATTATTTGGCGTCTTATTTTGACTATGTTTATGTGTTTGGTTATTGTTGGGAGTAGAACGCTGAGACGTAGGCGTCCTAGAGCCCATAATGTTATCAACGTGATTATTATTTCGTTGTGCTGACTCGAGTACATTAGCACGATCGGTTATGAATTTAAAGAAATGCTCTAATTTCGGTCTTCCGCTAACATTATTGGTACGATACTCTTCCTATTTTAATAGAGTGTGACCATCCAACTTTGCTGATACAATGAATATAATCAAGACATCCCAATTATCCGTTGGCTGACCTAAACTAACCAACGCACGTAAATTCTTAGTGATGTGGTCGACTAAGTATCTCAACGAACGTTCTGACTCGCGTGGAAGCTGCTTTATATTTAATAAAGAATTGAGATGATGATTAATTAATATGCCATTATTATCGTAACGATTACAAAGCAACTTCCATGCTTCACTGTAATTCTTAGATGAGATCTCGAGATTAGAAAGGACTCGAGCTGCATCGCCTTGTAAATATGAGTTTAAATAATAATATTTATTAATATCTGGAATACGATCATTATTGTGTATTAAACTTTCAAATGTATCCTTAAATTCAAGCCAGCGGAAATGATCACCATTAAATCGTTGAATTTGGATTTGCGGAAGCTTTAAACCTAAACTAGGATGATCTTCAGAACAGCAACTAGTATTATGAATAGAATGACGTTTTAATTCGAGTTCAGCCTTTCTAGAAAACTTGGATATTAAATTCTTCAGTAGCTATATTAATCACTATATCCTGTTCAATATTATCACGTTCATCAATTTCAGCATCAATGTTGCCAGGATCCAGAACCTCTATTTCACTCTGCAAATCGTCAACCTTGACTGATAAGGCTTCAAACTTAGCAAGCTTTATGCTCAACTCTGTCAATTGAATTTCATTTAAATCATCTTCGCTTGAAATACTACTGAGGTAATTTTTAAACTTAGTAATTTGTCCTTTGGCTGACGCCCTCTTCGTAATAAGTTCTTTGAAACGCTTATGTTCAGCCATTGCAAATAAAAAAAAGATTAACTAAGTAATAAATGGAATGGGCTCACGTTCCTCGTTTCGGTGTCACCTGAGAAGCTGGCCGAGCACGCTCAGCCGCTAACGCTGCTAGTGGGAGGACTTTGACCCCGCAACCGGCGCACGCGGTCTGTATTCTCGCGCTCGCGGTTAGATCTGAAATAGTCGGCAAATCTCGCTTAATTTTAAGTAAAAACTAATACTGTTCTAATGTTCCTATTTTTCTTATTAACGGAACGACAAAGATGCAATAAATTCAATGAAATTATGAATTTTATATTTTTTACTGATTCAAAGGGAAAGATATTATTTGGAAACAGTAGAATATAAATTATATGGATTATTAGAATCGTTTTAATCGATCTGATGCAACTTTTATAAGATTTTATTTTTATTGAAGATATACCTTCAATAAAAATAAAATCTTTTCCTTCAAGAAAAAAAAAAATTTAGTATAATTTTCGTAAATTAACGGAATATTTAGAAAATTTGAATACGTAATTTACTTGAATATACCTTGATTCACACAAATGGAATGCAATAATCAATATTCAAATAGGTAGGTAATAGGAAGGATAGACAAAGGATGGACACTCAACTTTGGTACGACACGTTGACGCTCCCCACGAGGTGATGCTTTAGCGTCTCCACTGGCTCGGAGGCTGGTTTCTTCAATTGTTCAAACAGCAATTCCTCACACGCTTGACCTTGTGGACTTTCGATCTTCCACAGCAATCTTCAGATCTTGAGGTTGCTGCCGCGCACGCGGTGTCGCGATGTTCTAATCCGACTCGTTATTTCGTGAATTTTACTTTAAATAGTCGCGATTTTTAATAGTTCCCCTCATGGGCCACCATGTTACAACTTTAGAGGATGTAATGGTGCCAATCAAAGTAAAAAACTTCGAAAATTAGCGAAATCAGGTTTAATAAAAAATTTGCTGTTACTCGTACAATGGTAGTCAGGCAAGTGAACGATGACATCGAATGTTCTTGATGCATGGCAAAACGCCTATACAATTTTTAACAATGAAGTGTTTCACAACTTATTGCTACGTATTTCGAACAGGCGTTTACGCCTGAACAGTAATAATCTATACTTATAATAAATCTGTAGAGAAGTCAATTCTGTACATTAAATATATTTAAAAAATTACTAGCAAAGGGTGATAAGGGATCGTTAGTGATCCCAAAAATGCAATCAGTAAAATTTTTGTCTGTCTGTCCGTCTGTCTGTCTGTCTGTATGTTCAGGCATCACGTAAAAACTAACGGTTCGATTTCGATGAAACTTGGTATAATTATACCTTATTATCCTGGGCATAAAATAGGATACTTTTTATCCTGGAAAAATACGTAGAAAAAAAATAAATCTTAATTTTTCAGTTTTATCCATTGACGTTATTCTGTAGAACCGCGAACACACAGTGGATTCAGCGCCGTAACCTGTAGCTGTAGTGATTTGGCTTGAACCGTTTGCGACACAAGCGGGCTGCACGACGTCACGCCTCCCCGACTCCTATATAAGGACGGCGTTCCGCGCCGCGCGATGCCATCACTCCTGACGACCCCACCACCCTGCTCCAAGAGAGCCGTAGGGAAACCAGTACACTCCGCCGGTACATCTACAAACCGCAGTCCTTCCGTCCTCGCCGTCGAGGCCCGCCGCGACAGTCCCGTAATTGTCCACAAAAAAACAATATCTATACTTATAATAAATCTGTAGAGAAGTCAATTCTGTACATTAAATATATTTAAAAAATTACTAGCAAAGGGTGATAAGGGATCGTTAGTGATCCCAAAAATGCAATCAGTAAAATTTTTGTCTGTCTGTCCGTCTGTCTGTCTGTCTGTATGTTCAGGCATCACGTAAAAACTAACGGTTCGATTTCGATGAAACTTGGTATAATTATACCTTATTATCCTGGGCATAAAATAGGATACTTTTTATCCTGGAAAAATACGTAGAAAAAAAATAAATCTTAATTTTTCAGTTTTATCCATTGACGTTATTCTGTAGAACCGCGAACACACAGTGGATTCAGCGCCGTAACCTGTAGCTGTAGTGATTTGGCTTGAACCGTTTGCGACACAAGCGGGCTGCACGACGTCACGCCTCCCCGACTCCTATATAAGGACGGCGTTCCGCGCCGCGCGATGCCATCACTCCTGACGACCCCACCACCCTGCTCCAAGAGAGCCGTAGGGAAACCAGTACACTCCGCCGGTACATCTACAAACCGCAGTCCTTCCGTCCTCGCCGTCGAGGCCCGCCGCGACAGTCCCGTAATTGTCCACAAAAAAACAATATCTATACTAATATTATAAAGCTGAAGAGTTTGTTTGTTTGTTTGTTTGAACGCGCTAATCTCAGGAACTACTGGTTCGAATTGAAAAATTCTTTTTGTGTTGAATAGACCATTTATCGAGGAAGGCTTTAGGCTATATAACATCACGCTGCGACTTATAGGAGCGAAGAAATAATGGAAAATGTGGAAAAAACGGGGAAAAATATTCATCTTTGAGGGCTTTCGTTGCGTGCGCTGAGAAAACGGTTCAAGATAACAAAAAAATATGTATGAAGGAATTATTCCTCTTAAAATGATCTAAAAAAATGTTCGCGACAGTATATGTCTATCTTTTAAGATTAACTCACTAGAACCGTTTTTATGGGAATCAAATTTGCTCGAAATTAATGCATTATTACCAATTATTTGGTAGAGTTGTATCAACATAGTAATATTAAACTTTATCCAAATAAATGTTTTGTTGATTCAGAGTATGTCATTGTGAACAAAATTGTCTTTGACATCACTTATTTTCAATGAACATCTTAGAAGATATTACAATTTTAAAATAACTCCGATATAAAATTCACACGCGCCGCATGATGTGCAAAACATGACGCTGCGCCTGGCCGGCGGGCGACGATAGGGGTTGCTTGCGCGCGACGCGGAGGGGTTTTTTTATGGTAGGTAAAAATCATCCAATGACGAATCCCACTCTTGGGCGGAGCGGGAAACAGTGTCAAACTCTTACTGACTAAACAACCTACCCCGTTCCTCCCATGCCTTATTCCCAGAGGGTTGGTGCGAAAGCGTTATACCGGGACGGTATAACGCTTTCGCACCAACCCTCGGCTGCAGGAGGCTTCGACCCTGAAGGGCCCCATAGTTTGCTGACAACACCTTGAGGCGCGCGGGAACAGTGCGCGCCGTCGACGACTTCGTCTCGGTCTGGACTGTTACTAGACAACCGGACGGCGAGCTACCCATTGCTCACCGTCCGTAAGCCAGCGTCTACGGTGTCCGGATATCGGCGAGATCGCGGCGGCGACGGCTACGGCGAGGACGATGTTGCCCTTGCCTTATGCGGTCGGCCTTCTCCTTTACAAGCATTACTGCTTCGCAGAAGGAGGCGACCGCTTGCCATTCTTCTTTGCTGCGGACCATGGCCTGAACCAAGGCCCGGCGCGAGAAGTCGCCGCCGCCGATCACCCCCACGAGGACACGGCGATGCTCTTCTCAAGCGGGGCACACCTCCACCGTGTGCTCCACCGTGTCCTCCGGGCTGGCCATTCAGTGGCGACACCCGGGCGTCTCTTCCGCATGAATCCGGCGCAGGAATCTCCTGAACTTCCCATGTCCGGTGAGAACCTGCGTCATGCGGAAGGTGAGGACGCCGTAATCTCTATCCAACTACGACTCAAAGAGGGGACTTACCGCCGAGATTATGGCGTGCCCAAGGGGGTGTGTAGCTCTATGTTGTACTTTTAGATAATTATGTTCTTTTAAAAACCAAATTGTCTAAAATAATAACAGAAATTGACACGGGCAAAGTCGTGGGTAACAGCTATAATTTATAAAGCTGAGGTTGTTTGCAAAAATAAATATGATGCCCAAAATAACTATTCCACGCGGACGAAGTCGGGGGCACAGCTAGTAATATAATATGTCCACAACTATCACAGAACGCCATCTAGTGCCAAGCTAAGCAGAGCTAGTGTTATGAACAAATGCATTAAGATTAGATGATAAATGATATTTATTTTGAAATAGGTTTTAAAATAACACTTCTACACGTCAATATTTGTTTCTTTTCGCCAGTTTAAGCTAGATGAGTCCGGTGTTTCCTAGCTGACTACCCTGAGAAGAAACACCGAAACAAACTCAGGAGTCAGTCTCTTTTAAAGTCCATACAGTAACCATGTGTTGGTCAAATCATATGAGAACCATGCAGATTAGTGTCTCAGGTGGTCTTTTGAAGAAAGAACCTCCAGATTTGAGTAGACCTGTCCAGTCAGTGCAAGCATTTGTCGGTATTCGTGGACGCTCAAACTTAGGACTGCTAAGGAGCTCAACGACTTGACGATCAATACCAAAGAAAGGACATTTGTGTAGACCACAACAATTAGGTACTCAAATTTTTCAGACATCATATTAAATATATTAGATACGACCTCTTTTACGAACACTATGTAATTTAAACGTCCATCATGATTAGGGCGGAGGGACGACTTGGGGTAAACTAAGTTTCGTAAGAAATCTCATACATAAAGAAAAAGAACCTAGTTCTCAGGTGGTCGAACTCGGTGAGTATCTACTGGTGTAATCTAAGCTTCCAGCCCATCAGAGTCGTACAAGAGTCTCCTGTGAAGAGGGTCTATCTTCGCATCACCAACCAACTGACACCAGGTGTGTAGCTGCTTTTAGCTACATAGCTGGTGAGAGTTTCGAGTATTAGGTTTGATTAGGAGATCCTCCGATGCGAAAACCTAGTTCGCAACTCGCCTAGCCCTGAAGGGGACCGGCAAGTGTATTGGGTTAAGACCCCCTTGAATTCGTTAGCACCGTAAGGTTTCCCGGCAAGGACCATCTGTAGCTGATCGAAGTCAACCTAGATGGCTTACTCGCCTTACCCCTAACCTAAACTAACTTTAAACCATGGCTAGACCGTTCAGAGCATTCCATTGGATTACCCACGGCCTAAGGGTTACAGTCACCCCAATACACAACCTCCTGATGGAACAGAACATTAAATGATCCAAGCTACGCTAAGTCTGTCGATTGGGCCAAACCAGAATGGTTTATGAACTTGTATGGCTCACAATGGGGCCGAATTTACCGACCTTTTGGAGCAGAGAGTAGGTAGGAACAGCTATTGTCTCCCCGCCCCACACATTCCGAAGCCATTCTTATATTGGAATTGTAGCTGATTCACTGGCTTGAATCTTCCGTGGCCGAATCGGAGTGATTGTTTCAAAGACCTACACGTACCAAGTGAACATCGACAGTTTTTTAATCACACTCGACATGGTGACTAAAAAACTGTTTGTAAACAAACCTTTTTTTCAGGTTAAAATCGAAGAACTGGTCTCCGAGATACATAACTCTGAAGGACAAACTGTAAACCCTGGAAATTGTTTGGACGTCACATACATAACGACATTTGTGATGATGATGAGCTACAGATTTCAGGCTAACGACAAAAACTTCACCATGTTCAACGAGAGGGTGATTAGAGGGATGCAGCTGTTTGGGCTGGTGCTCATCGGAGAGCACGAGAGAGGTCACTGGCGGACGATAGTTCGACCACCAGTCGACCATTACTTGTATTTTAACCTTCGACCACCGTAATTTGAGACATAATAGAAAGACAATAGGTTTGCGAACTCCGGCGTTCGCGTGGGGTTCAAGACTTTAACTCTATGACGCCAGTATGCAATAATCATGCGTTTAATTTACTATTTTGAGTACCTGTATACGTATAGGATATAAATAAACAGGTAGTAACTATTTTTAATAAAAATAGTGAAAATCAGATAAGCTCTTCAGGCACTGTGGGGAATGTTATCAGTCAACGATGTCCAGTGATGATTCACTACATGCAGGTGGTAAACACTACAGAGCACTCCGTTAGCTTGCAGAAACAAAGCAAACACAAAATATACCTGAGGCAGTGGCGTTGCGTGGGCAATGAGAGCCCATACAGCGCCACTGATGTTTCAAATTGACTTGAAATTGTTCTTCTCTATGGACCAGGGTCTGCACCTGCTGCGGCAGGAGTTGTCTGCCGTCAACAGGTTCACGTCAAATTGATCTTTGATAGACGTATTCGTATGAAGAAAGAACTTAGAAGAAAAATGGTCATATAATTAAAGAAAATCTTTCTCTTTTGTTCTACTATGTTCTGACCCCTTCACAAGGAGGGCAGTAAGAAAGACGCCGACATGATCCTTATCGTATGTGACCGTACTGAAAAGCAATAAGTCGGATTAGACTTTCAAGATAAAGTCGGTATGCCCCGTCACTGGCATCACTTCGGAAACCGAACCGGGGCCCCAATAGGCTTCGGCTCTGCAGTTGAGCCTCTTCATTTGCTGACAACTCCTTGAGGTGTGCGGGAAGAGTGCGCGCCGTCGATGATCTGGCTTTGTTACCTGGGTTGGCTTGATTGGCAGTTAATACTTCCGAAACATGCAATTGTAATTTTTTTCTTTGGGACTACGATGTTCAACCACCTTCACAAGGCACAAGGCAAGCTAGAATACGACATGGGCCCTGTCGTATGTGACCTCAACGAATCCGATGTCACTTTCCAACAGCTATAGAAATCGAAGAACTGATCTCAGAGTTACATAATTCTGAAGGAGAAGCTGTAAACCCTGGAAGTTTGTTTGGACGTCACATTCATAAAATCATTTGTCAGCTGCTGATGATGAGCTACAGAACGACAGGCTAACGACAAAAACTTCACCATGTTCAACAAGAGCTTGATTTAGGAGGAAATGATTGCCCTGTGCGAAAGTAGGTACAGTAGACTGTACGCATGCTTAGTGAGTTAACTGAAAACTGAACACAACAGTTTCAAAATAATTTTGCATCTACCGCACGTTTGTGGTACTTCTAAGATGTTCTCTCAGGCGTGTGTCTGTGACTTCCACGAAATTTTTATTAGTTCAAAATTCTTCAAGCGACCCATGCACCAACTGAGGCTCCAATATAATAATAGCTTCAGAATGCTTGTAGGGCTGCCATGCTTTTGTAGTGCCTCAGCCATGTTCGCTCAGGCTCGTGTTCTTGACTTGCACGTCATGATTGATCGCGGCTCATAGTACTACTACGACAAAAGCACAATAACAGTTTCAAAATGCTATCTGATATGTTCGTCGCTGTTTGAGCGAACGCAGATAAGCTCTTCAGACACTGTGATGATTCACTACATGCAGGTGTTACAAAATTACAGAGGCCTCCGTTAGCTTGCAGAAACATTGCAAACACAAAATATTCCTGAGGCAGTGGCGTTGCGTGGGCAATGAGGGCCCATGCGCTCCACTGATGTTTGAAATTGACTTGACATTGTCCTTCCCTATGGACCAGGTTCTGCACCTGCTGCGGCAGGAATTGTCTGCCGTTTACAGTTTTACGGCAAATTGAACGTTGACAGACGTATTTTGAAGCAGAAAAAACTTAGTACTTATAGAAGGATAATGGTCATGTGTGTGTGTGTGTGTGTGTGTGTGTGTGGTGTGGTGTGGTGGAGGATGGTGTTGGTGGTGGTAAGAAAATCTTTCTCTTTTTTGGTCTATTATGTTCTGTCCCCTTCACAAGGAGGGCAGTAAGAAAGACGCCGACATGATCCTTATCGTATGTGACCGTACTGAAAAGCACAATCTCACAATATTGTGCCTTAGGCAACAGAGTGAAAAATAAAAATCAGCAAGAAATATTTAAAGAAAACAAAGTAATTGACCGCAAGCGAAACAATAGAATTCTCGAGACAGTACTATAGCTTGGGCATTGAGGGTTTACGCAGCGCTCATGAAGGATTAAAACGACGAAAGTATTGCCTTTTGCGAAAATATTTATTGTTTTATTAAATACTTTATGCACAAAAGTACAGAGGCGGACTTAATACCTTTGGCATTTTCTACCTACCTGTCCAAACGCGGCCCTGATTAAGATGGGATGGGAGTCTCTTGAGGAATGGAACCGAAGGTTTCGGTCAGGGGTAACCGTTGGGGCCACTAAAGTCTTCTTCCCGGATGCTACCAAGGAGTATAAGTAACGAGTAAGATCGTTAGAAAGATGACGATAGGTAGCACAGTCGACTATGCCGACTCGACGACCGACTGTGAACACAATAAATAACATCCCACGCAGCGCCACTGAACCAGGTTCTGCACCTGCTGCGGCAGGAGCTGGCTGCCGTCAACAGGTTTACGTCTGATTCATTTTTATAGACGTATTTTGAAAAAAAATCTTAGTCTAGAAGAGAAATGGTCATCAAATAAAATAAAAAATCTTTTTCATTTTTGGTTTACTATGTTCTGACCCTTTCACAACAAGTGGGGCAAGAAGACGCCGACATGATCCTTATCGTATGTGACCGTACTGAAAAACATCCTCCGATTTTAAAGATAAAACCCTACATACACTGTACACTGGGAAACGATTGCCTTGTGCGATAGTAGGTACCCGTGCGTCACAAATTTCTCACAATGTAACAGAACGCAATAGTAAGTAGCCCAAAACCAAAATTAGTAACCCACTTTCCCAAGAGATGGCGCGGTACTCGGTGGTAATTTTATAATTTGCGTGAACCGGTTTTAATCTTTTTTTAGTTTTAGTTGAAAGGAAATACAAACAAAAAATTGCCTTAAACGAAAGTATTTATAATTTTCTAATAACACCAAAGATTTCTAAGGCGTTGCGGCCCATACACCACATTGTTTTTCCAATGAACCAGGTCAACAGGTTTACGTCAACAATTATCTTTGATAGACGTATTCGTAAGAAGAAATAATTTAGTACTTACAAAATAAAAATGGTAATAAATTAAAAAAAAAACTTGTTTGGTCTACTATGTTCTGACCCCTTCAAAAGAAATAGGGCAAGGAGGAAAACAACTCATCAGCGACAAAGGCCAGCATTCTGTTATTAAAATAAACTGCTTTTGGTATTAAAGACAAATTGTTCAGGTAGAAATCGAAGAACTGATCTCCGAGTAACGTGACTCTGAAGGAGAAGCTGTAAACCCTGGAAGTTTGTTTGGACGTCACATTCATAACGTCATTTGTCAGCTGATGATGATGAGCTACAGATTCCAGGCTAACGACAAAAACTTCACCATGTTCAACAAGAGGGAGATTAGAGGGATGCAGCTGTTCAGAATGTCAACAGCGTTTGACCGTGATAATCATAAAATTCTCTTGAATAAATTATATGCATTTGGTGTAAGAGGTAATGTTTACAATTTAATTGAGTCATATCTTAGTGGCATGCTCAACGAGAGGGTCATTAGAGGGATACGGCTGCTTGGGCTGGTGCTAAAATTGCCAACTGTCGCATAGTTCACAACGATAGGACTCGCTGTCGCGGTGGTGGCACCCTTATCTACAACAGAAGGAGCTGAACAGCATCCCTCTAACTGCTCCTGTGCCGTAATTTTCAAAATAGACCAACCAATCTCCGTCATCTCCGCCTACCACCCCACGGCTACTTCGTTGTCTCTATTACCAGACGTTACCATCGCTCCCACTAGCAACCTCACTGCTCTCTTTGGGTTGAGTAACTCCGTTATATTAGCGGATGATCTCAATGCCGAACATCCCGCCTGGAACAGGAACACGACCAAACCTAGAGGTAAGGTCGTGTATAACCTTAGTGCCTCCCGTAACTTAGACATCACCGCTACCCAATGCTATATGATCTCTACGATAATGGCAACATTACGTGCGCAATGTGAGTCCTTCTAAAGCCACAGATGTATAAGAACTGCTCTTGCTGCTGAAAAAATTAAAAGGCAAGCAAGGCCAAGAAAACGGCCGACGCTACCCCCACTTCCTTGGCCCCCGCCAATCCCGCGCCCGCTCTCGCAGCTTCCTCAAGCCGCCCCACCCCCGCTTCTGCTCCAAAGAAGCAGCACCCCCCCCCCCCTCCCCTGTACATACAGGATAAATCCAAATGGACCGACGTGTCCAAAATGTGTATGGATCGCAAGATCCACTACACAAACGCACGCTCATGCCAACAAGGCATAAAAGTGCAAGTCGCAACGGCTCAGGACTACCGGGACCTGACCCGAGCCCTAAAAGAAAGGAATGTCTCCTTTCATACGTACTCTCTCCCGGAGGAAACGCCAACCCGCGTGGTCATTCGGCGGGTCCCCAAGGAGATCCCCGCCTCCGAGGTCATGTCAGACCTCATTTCTCAGGGAGTGCCGGTGCAAGCAGCGCACCGCCTCCACAAAGCTCGGGGCAGGATAGAGTACGACATGGTACTCGTCATCTGCGACCCCACGGAGGGTCATCACCCGATTTTCCGAGTCAAATCGGTATGCTCACTATCGGGCATATCGATTGAGAAGCCATTTCGCCCCATCCTAGTTGGGCAGTGCCATCGCTGCCGACTGTATGGGCACTCGCAGCGTAACTGCTACGCAACACCCAGATGCGTCAAGTGTCTGGGTTCTCACGGCACAGCCGACTGCCCTCGCCCAAAAGACCGCACGCTGTGCACTGAGCCCCCCAGCTGTGTGCTATGCGGGCAGGCCGGACATCCGGCAAATTACCGGGGCTGCCCTAGAGCCCCCAAAATGCCCGCCAAACTGGCCAAGCGCACCGCCGCTCGCCAGTTGAGAGAGGCCCCGGCAAGCATCCCGGCCCCCAAACTCCCCGAGCGTCTTGCCCCTCAGAGGCCCTACCCCTGGAACATGCTCCAACACCAGAGAGCCTTCCCCGCTCTGGCGACGACCCCTAAACAGGTCCTAGCCTTGTTGGCCACGCCCATCCCTGCCTCGCCTTCCGTCCCTGTGGCCCCTGCCACTGCAGAACCCAAGGTAGCGCCCAAACGCCTAGCTGCACCGGCAACTAAGCAAGCGCAACCTAGCGACTGTGGCAGCGATGACCCAGTAGGGCTCATAATTCTGGAGAATTACTCCATTTTTATGACTTCGGAGGCCAGAGCTCTGTCAGCAGAGCTTAGTGCCGCCAAGCGCGCCGGCAAGCTGGATAACAGCGGTGCGCGCACACCTGTTCCGAAAATACGACTCAGTCGTTAAGGAACTCGACCTTCTCCCATGCCTTAACCGTAATGGATAAGCGAACGGGAAATTGTATACTCAAACCCAGATCCCTAATTATAGGGTTCTTCAATGCCAACGGCATTTGCAGCCAACGTGATGAGATCGCCACCTTCATCCACGATCATCAGCTGGATGTTATACTGGTCCAGGAGACCCTCCTTAAGGCCCACCGTAAAGATCCTAAAATTGCCAACTATCGCATAGTTCGCAATGATAGGACTAGCTGTCACGGTAATTGCACCCTAATTTAATACAGAAAGGAGCTGTACTGTATCCTCCTGTCCCCTCCCGCACCCCAATCTCGCTTGGAATACTAGGCCTGTTGATTAGGTATGACTGGTTATCAAGCGATCATTGTCATCTCCACCTACTGCCCCCCGGTCGCTTCTTCGTCTCTATTACCAGACGATCGCATCGCTCTCACCAGCAACCTCACTGCTCTCTTTGGCTTGAGTGGCTGCGTTATATTAGCGGGTGATCTCAATGCCGAACATCCCGCCTGGAACAGCAACACGACCAAACCTAGAGGTAAGGTCGTGTATAACCTTGATGCCTCCCGTAGGTTAGACATCACCGCTACCCAATGCTATTATGATCTCTAAGATAATAGCAATCTACGTGCGCAATGTGAGCCCATCTGGTGCCACAGGTTAATAAGAACTGCTCTTGCTACTAAAAAAATTATAACGGACTCCATCAGTCTGCCCCTGACGAGACAAAAGATCTCCGAGACTCCACACAGCGCCTTCATTAAGTGGTTGCATAAGACAACAGAAAAGGATTGCCCTCCGCGAAAGTAAAGTAGATTGTCCGCATGCTTAGTGAGTTAACCGAATAAATTTAATCGGACTCCGTCAGTCTAACCCTGATAAGACAAAAACATCTCCGAGACTGGAGGTCCACATAGCGTCTATATTAAGTGCCTGCATGGAGCTTGGCTAGTGCGAACAAATGACATCAATTGCCTTCTGCGAAAGTAAAGTAAATTGTACGCATGCTTAGTGAGTTAACTGAAAACCGAACACAATAACAGTTTCAAAATACTTTTACATCTACCGCGCGTTTGTGGTACCTCTGAGAGGTTCTCTCAGAGCGAGTGTCTGTGACTACCACGAAATTATTAATCCAAAATGATTCAAGCGGTTTGCCACTCTTTTATAGTGCCTCAGCCATGTTTCCTTAGGCGCATGTTCTTAACTTCCACGTAATGAACTTATAGAAGAGAAAACATCGTATAGTATAAAAATCGTCATCAAATTCAACAAAACTACATCTAATTGTATCTAAAACAGAAGCTGGTTTTGGCGTTATTTGGCGATAACACGCAGGCCTCGGGACCCACCCGCGCCACAGGAGCGTACCGAGTGCTCAAAAGCACAAAGAAAGAGATGCACTTCATACAGGATGATGTTGATAAAGCAGAACTGATTAAATAAATCGGAGCACAGTGTTTTATGCTCAACTTACTGGAAGAACTACAGAAGATTCCTCTGACTAGCAGAAACAACTCAAAAACAAAAGATTCCTGAAGCAGTGGCATTGCGTGGGCAATGTGGGCTCATGCAGCGCCACTGATATTTCAAATTGACTTGACATTGTCCTTTCCAATGAACCAGGTTCTCCACCTGCTGCGGCAAGAGCTGGCTGCCTTCCGTCAACGTTTCAGGAGCATTAAATATTCACAGACGTGCTCGTAAGAAGAAAAAACTTAGTATAGAAGAAAAACCGTCATCAAAGTCAATAAAACCAAATCTAATTGTATCTACAGCAGAAGTCGATTTAGAGCGATTCTTCCTCAACCCACCGCCATCAACCGCACAGTGCACAACTACAATGCCTTGGGCAGCTGAGCGCAAAAAATGTTATCAGCGGTAAGTATTTAAAAGAATAAAGTCAGAAAGAACTACAGCGAGACAATAGAACTCAGAAACAGTGCCGTAACCCGAGCATTACGGACTTACGCAGCGCTTACATTAAGTCAGCGGAAGATACGATTAGAAATGATTGCCTTGCGCGAAAATACCGTCCATAGTACGCATGTATAATAACTAACTCTTTCTTTGTATGCAGTCCGAGAGTGATCGAGTTTTAGTTCCTGTAGTTCTTTAAATGAAACAAATAATGTGTGTCTTCATGGATATGAACTAGTGACTTGACTGCGATCCATCTGCCGGTAAGCAGTGATGCAATCGTTGATAGGGTGAAGCGCTACAGTTTATTAAAAGCCTGTTCATTCTAGCTTTACAGATATCTAAATTATCATCGGACGGGAAAACCGTAGAAGGCGAATTGTTCCAGTCCTTCGATGTTCGCGGTAGAGACGACGAGACTTGCACCTAGGTAGGGGTTTCAACAATGTAAGAGTGGATACTCGCCGATATCTTACGATGGGTGATTAACGACAATAGCAATTACTTTTCAAACTCTTGATCAGAATACATATTTTCAACATGTTTTAGTTTATGTTTTGACGTACTAGTGTCTCACTTCGTTTAGATTTAGAGTATTAATTAACTCACAAAGTTAAAAAGAATAAACACGGAATACAATGACACAAAAATACAATAGATTATGCCACAGGGTGATACGGCACCCGATAGTAAACGAATCCGCTACGAGCTTAGCCGAATCAAAATTACAAATTCAACTCAATAAATATAAGCTCACTATATTATACAAAAGAAAATGGTACAGTCGAACAAGCTAATCGGTACCTTTATAGACACAGATTAGACAAACAAACTTGTTTCTTTTAAAAGTGATGTTAAACATTTATCATTAAGTACACTCAAAACGTTAAGAAGCTGCATGTATACCAATCTCCTTGTTTCACTGTACTTTACAATATAGACATTCTAACTCATAAGTTTGACACAGAAACACTTCTATACCACGATGTACGAGTAAATCTGTGGACCACACGGATGTAAGTGTAAACCAGTGTTCGGATGTAACCCATGAGCCACACTCATGAATGGGATACTGGAGTACATCCGTGTGGTCCACACTTTACTTTGCGAAAACATTTCGAAACGGCATAATATGATACCTACAGATATACGCGGCTACTAAGTAGAGCTAAAATGTCTACCGTTGCTATGGTTACGCGCAGCCCTCCGCAGTGCCGCATTTCGATTGAAACCCAATAATCTGTTACTGCGTATTGAAGGTCTATCGACATTTTAGATCAACTTATACTCCACGTATTGTACACAGATATTTTCTATTCGTGTGTTGCCACCTAACATCTCTTAAACAGCGTGACTGATTTGTGTAAATGTCGTGGCCAGCTCATAGAAATTATTTTTCTTCCCACAATTTTTTTTATTTTTCTTCTAATAGTAACCTTAGGTTAATAAAGAACAAAAAACTACATTACTATTTACAAATGATTCATTGGGCATCAAAAAATTCATCCACATCGATATCAATAGGAAAAGTGTCCAGCACGCTGGCAGCATTGCCACGAAAAAAAATATTTCTTGATAATTATGGCCAAATAAAATTGGTCAGATCGTTTAAACGTTAACATTTGATGATATGACAATCATTGTTTGATAATATCATTGATGTACCATTTCTATGTTAATAACAGGTCTATACAAAGTATGTCAAACGGGGATTGAAATGTCATCAAACTTTAACGATTAAAACGATCTGGCCAGTTGTACTTGACCATATCATGAAGTGATCAATGTCTATGATCTGACCACGACAACGTTTATCGAGACTGCTAGTGTCATTATATTAACAGGTTCTGTGATGACGGCGCTGTCGATGAACTAAATAATGACAAACCTTGTCAATTTTCATACTGGGTACGTTGGTTCCATTTTTATCCACGGCGTCAGATGGTTTTTAAGGTTATTTTCGTTTGACGTATGAAGTGACAGTGCTGCCATCTAGTAACTAGCTCCCAGCACCAGATAGTGGAGATCTTCGACAGCAATCGAAGCTATGAGGACTGAGAGTTCCTGAAATTAACAAAAGCGCAATGTAAGTATTTTATGCCGAAATCCAATACAATAGTTGTGTGTGCTGAAACATCAACTGCAGCTATGCACGACATACCGTTCTAAGTTTTATCTTCCTACTATAAACTATTGTTTTCAACAAGTTTTGACTGAGTTTGGAACCTGTACCTCTCACGATCTATTCGAGGCACTGACCTCTGCTATTTACCACTGGACAGGCTGTTCTATATATGTTTGACTATTATTTTTTGTGCCAATTGGAAGCGCCACTCGCGAGCATCCAGAGAACTAATTTGACTAATATTGTACGCGGCGCGACATTACTAGTTTTAGTACCGTAGACACTCGCTACAGTCACCGTGACCGACAGCGCCAATATGGCGGATATCAAACGGGGAGTACAGTACTTGGACGTCAACCAGTCCGTTGAGGTAAATAACAGAAGTCAGTGCGAGGCCAATATTAAAACTGTACAGGTTGCTAAATACTGGTCAGAAAATATTTATTTTAAGAACATCGACTCGAAAAGAAGAAGAATTAGTTAAACGTGTGACGGGTCGTCGTAAGAAACGTAACTTGAGCAAGTTTCGCATTCAACGTCATAGATGGCGCTATAAGAAACAAATAGATTTTTTCTTGTTATAATTATATGAATGTGTGCGTTATGGGCTTTTCTTTTCAGAAAACTTAATAAAATAAAATTGCTTAGCCGATATTTACGATCTAAGCCATCAGTTATTCGATATGTAATTATTAGGTATAATATATTAATTATTATATACATTGAGCCTGTGACTTCAGCGCTGTCTATAAACAATAAAATTACAAACCTCGTCATTTTTCACACTGGTTACGTTGGTTCTACATACGACCACGGTGTCGGGTGGTGTTTAAAGGTTAATTTCGCTTGGTCTGTGAAGTGACAGTGCTGCCATCTAGTAACTAGCTCCCAGCACCAGATAGTGGAGAGCTTCGACAGCAGTCGAAGCTATGAGGACTGAGAGTTCCTGAAATTAACAAAAGGGCAATGTGAGTATTTTTTAATACACTTCCTCGAAAACCCGCTTTTATTGCTTTTATGCACACGATTTAGTTTTCCGCTCTAGTGCGAATAAAAGCGCGAACTCACCCTCTCTACAATTTAATTTTATCGGATCAGGCTGGGGGCTAGGCGACTTCCACAAGTCGCGTATTTCTATATGCCACTTCTATAAATAACTATATTCTATTCTATTTATTTCTTCGTAAGCGTGTTGAAAAACACTATTTAATACACTTGCAAATCTGTCCTGGCAGCACTAGGTTCCTTTACAACCTCGCCAGTGGTTCGGGCGAATGACAATTGACTGAGATATCGGTGGACATACATAAAACTAAATTACATACAGCCGAACATAGAACCTCCTCCTTTTCGAAGTCGGTTTTAAATCCTACTGCTTATAAGCAAAAAAAAAACGACTACCCACATTCTATGCAAATAAATGATTCGATTTTTTACCTACACAATTGAAATTAACGGATATAATTTCTCACCTGCAACATTTTCCAAGCTTTGTTCTTGCTGGTTATGTTATCTTGTAACAACTGCTGCGGCGGTATCACACCCTGCACCCTGCCTGCCTCTTGGTACAACAAGATGGAACATAGAGCTTCAACGGAAAGGCTTCATAAACGACAGAGCTCGGTAACGCTCGGCAATAGTCGGCGGTCTTCGTGGAACGTTACGATCTAAAAAAAAAAACAAATGAATTTGATTTATGTTCTACTAGCGACCCGTTCAATGCTGATATTTATATTATGATGCATGTGTTATACATATAACCTCCCTCTTGAATCACCTACCTATTAAAAAAATCTGCATCAAAATCCGTTGCGTAGTTTTAAAGATTTAAGAATACATAGGGACAGGAAGCGACTATGTAATGATAGATATACATACACTGGAGAAAAAAAAACGCGATTTAATTAAAATAAACGTTCAGTGGGTCGTCTTAGGGGCGGATTAACAGGCAAACAGAAAAGAAACAAATACAATAAGAAATACATACTTAGATACATACAATAAATAAGTCAAGTTATTGTGAAAAACTAATCCAACTAATCATTGCTGTGATAATTCTGTCATCTTCTTCAATTCAAATTTTTACAAAGAACATTTTTGGACACAAATAACATTTAGGGCGAGAGCGAGGGCCCACGACTAGCCAAGCTTCTACTCCTGCCTGATGGTAAGCAGTGATGCTATCGTTGAAGGTTAGACGCACCAGTTTATTCTTTGAATACCGTCATTAGAAACACAATAGAAAGGCAATAGATGTAGGAAAGCCTTCGTTCGCTTGGGGCTTACGTAATTACATACGTGCCAAACATGTCTAAACATTTCTAAAAATTCGATGACATGTGACATCCACCAATCCGCACTGGGCCTGCGTGGTTATGGCCCATTCCCTATCCTAGAGAAAAGGCCTGTGTGTGTGATGATGATAATGAAAAATCAACAGCGTTGCAGATTTAAATAACTTACCCATAATAACTTCAATATTTCGAAGTCTTTACACTGATCATCAACTTCCAACAAGAAATTAACTGCTTTAAATAAAATGTCTGCTGGTGTCCGCTGCGCTAGTCGTGTGAATGAGTGGCAATGTGCCATGATTCGGAAGAAAAAAACATCTTAATACAACTACCTTCAGAAATACTGTGTTAAACACAACTACCCTCAAAAACAAGAGAAATAGCGTAATGCCCGCACCAGACATGTGCGCTCATATAAACTTTTATTATACTCTTTACTTATATAAATCTGAACAATTATTAACAAACGATTGAACTTCTAACTCTATAATCTACATCTACACTAATATAATAAAAAGGTAAAGTTCTTTTTTTCATGTTTTTTTTTTGTTTGTAGGAGGTAATCTCTGGAACTACTGGTCCGATTGGATAAATTTTAGCAGCAATAGAAAGCTGCTTTACTCTTGAGTGACAGGCTGTATTTTATGTACGCGGGTAACGCCGCTGGCAAAACCTAGTGTGGTTATAGAAGGTAACAAATAAATTGACCCAAGGTTTTATGGTGGGAGAAGTTCCCAGATATACACGGCCATCTTTTTTTACCGTTATAAGCGGCCAACCCAAAGTACATTTTTATACAACCGCTCTTACGTGATTGTGGTATTATTACACATCTTTTTTCAGATATTTTCGATACAAAGATGTCTTGTGGATGTTATCTAGGCTTCTATAGAAATCAAAACATAAAGGGGTTTGGGTAATTTTGTATGAACCAGTGGCATGATTTTTTTTTTTGAGCGGCCACATTATTTATTGTTGCTAACGTATAGTGATATATATAATAATAATGACTCATAAAATAACTTTGCCCTAAACTATATCGGAGCTAAAATATATGACATCGAAGTAGGAAGAATTTCAACATCATGTCGTCTAAATAAACGAAAAAAATACAACACGCATGGCACATTACATACATTCATTAACTTACGCATGTACGCATTAAATAAAAAACATGATTACTATAAAATCACTATATTTTTACACAAACCTCAGTTACATAAATAGATATAAAACGACATTTCGGGGGTTTTATGGTTCTTCTTTTATATCATGCCTGATTATTAGGTCGAGGAACTGCGCTGAAGGAGACAGATTTTCTTGATATCTCCCACCCTAAATACCATATGATAGCCATAATGTGGGAACAACAACCTAGTGTGCGTTTCCCTACAGTGCACGAACAATAGTTCCTATTATGGCATTTATTCCTTGGCACCCTCGTTGTATCAAAATATACACATAGGTAGTATAATCTGCTAGATACATGACTGGACTGTATCCTCAGCAGCCATGGGTGCTGATACTCGGGGTTCCATCTTCTAAACTCGTTTATATGGGGCTCCTTATTTATTTCTATTAAATACGTTCCTTTTTTGATATGCTCACCATAACAGCTGCGAGTTTGTTGATTTTGTTAAGATACTCGCACTCAACACTATCGCCAAACGGGGAGTGAGGGTAGGAATAGGTAGGTGCACCGCCGCGCGCGCCGGAGTGTGTGTCAGAGACTCGGGTAAACGAATCCTGTATTGTTTATCGCTAATTACGAGTTATAAAGAGAAATACAAGTAAAACTTCAATGTAATTAATGAAATAAACGCAATTTATAGCAAACGGCAATTTGATTTTATAGATTACTAGTGACCCGCCCCAGGTTCGGTGCAATGTTGATATTATGCATGTATTATACATATAAACCTTCCTCTTAAATCACTCTATCTAATAAAAAAAACCGCATCGAATTCTGTTGCTTAGTTTTAAAGATAAAAGCATACATAGGGGGAAGCGACTTTGTTTTATACTATGTAATGATTTACTTCAAATATCTCGGCTTCGATGTACTTGGGAAAGTAGCGTTCATAGAAAAAAATGAAAGGCTTAATGTGTTCTTGTAACAAAATAATTTTCATTAGTGGCCGCGTGTTTAAAAAATCATGCCACTTTTACCCAAACCCCTTTGTATAAGATTACTCTAATACAAATTATATTTACATCAGTTTTTCAATTTATAGCAGTTTTTCAGAGCTCTTTACTGGTCTGAAAAACTGCTATTTTACGTGAACTTTGACGGTCCATAATGTAGTTCTATATTAAAAATATAAAAAAGTACTTTTATAGAACCTTTGCGCAGTTTCGAGATTCTAAAAGTAATATCAGTAAATCTTAGAATTGCCGAATGTCAACAGAGTTTTCAGGTATTATTTCTCTTCTTTTTTGCCTTAGTTTTGTCTCAAACATCACTTTAGATTGCTTTAGATGAAGCAACAAGCTTTTAAATCATGCACGACGTTGACGATAGGCGAGTGAGGTAGGCTCACTTTAACATAGAAGTTTGATTTTTTCACAGCTTCAATGGACCGCAGACTTAGTAAATTATTTTCATTTTACATTAAAATAGCCTTAAAAATTTTATATCTCAATTTCAGAATATCAAAAAAAATCAAAATAATCGTAGTTAGTAACTAGGTATTTCTATTTCCCAAGGCTTACAAACTGATTAAGACAAACAAGAAATTGTCTTTACCGGCAAATCTCGTGGACACGTTAGGGACGCGATTTTTTCATGGACTCGGTGGAAAATGATAGAAACTCGGACTCGGGAATCGGATAATCAGACTTTTGGGAACAACCCACACCGGCCTTATATATATATATATATATATATATATATATATATATATATATATATATATATATAAAAGGAGAAACTGACTGACTGACAAATCAACGCACAGCCAAAACTACTGGGACTAGGAACGTGAAATTTTGCACAGGGCTTACTTTTATGACGTAGGCGAACACTAAGAAAGGATTTTCCAAAATTCACTCCCTAAAGGGATAAATCGCGTGTCCAAAGTTTGTGCGAAAACATATTTTCAAGCGGGTAAAGGCGCTGGCAAAAAGCTAGTCTAGTATAAACTGACTAAACAATTATTGATACGTAAATGTGTGTTTTTTTTTATCTGTTTGTAAAATAAATATCATATAAATCTAAAACCCAGTGAGCCAAGAGGCTTTTTTTATAAGTTTTTTATTATGTGAAGTTCATACAACCTTCATGGAAGCTCCTAGTTGCGAAGTCGGTTAAATATAAAACATCCCAATGTGTAACACCGGCATTACAATTTATGCTTTACCGGAAATGGACGCGACGTTGTCAGATTTATAAGAATATTCCAGAAACCAAATGTTCTAGAACAATTAACAGGAAGTTACTAAACACGAAATAAAGCGCCCTATACACGATCAAATCGTTTTTCAAATTTGTTTTTGTCAAAATTATTAAATATATTTTTTACATGTTTGTTATGACGTTTTTGTCAAGCAGCTAAGAGATGCGCGGGCTTACGGATGGCGAGCAATGAGTAGCTCGCCGTCGGACCGGCCGGTAAACATCCGGACCAAACCTAAGTCGTCGAAGGAAGGTCTCACGGCGTTCTCACTTTCCGCATGACGCAGGTCCTCATCGGACATGGTAAGTTCGGGAGGTACCTGCATCGGATTCGTGCGGAAGAGACGCCCGGGTGTCGCCACTGTGTGGATCGCCCGGAGGACACGATCGCGATCTCTCGCGCCGGGCCTTGGTCGAGGCCATAGTCCGGAGTGAGGAGGAGTGGCAGGCGGTCGCCTCCTTTTGCGAAGCAGTAATGCTAGCAAAGGAACCTCATTTTGAACATTTTTAAACATCTGGTAATCCACAAAATAATCTAAACTAATATAATAATCTACACCAATGTAATAAAGAGGTAAAGTTTGTTTTTTTGTTTGTAGGAGGTAATCTCTGAAACTACTGGTCCGATTGGAAAAAATTAGCAACAATAAAAAGCTGCTTTACTTCTGAGTGACATAGGCTATATTTTATGTACGCAGGCAAGTCGCTGACAAAAGCTAGTATAAAATAAAAGAGAACACTATGAAAAATTGTTTTATTATAATTGACTATATGATCGAGCAGTGGCGCCCGAGTGGTAAAGGCCCCGACTTACGAGTTGTAAGTCGCGGGTTCAAACCCGTAAGGCGCATAACTTTGTGTAATTTATTTCATCACTACTGCTCTAAAAAAGGTGAAGGAAAACATCGTGAGGTAACCGGCATGTCCTAGAACCAAAAACTCGAAGTCATGTGACATGCTGTCTTGACATAAAATGTCATAATTTGATATTTTTATAATATTTCTACACCGGCAACGGTAGTGTATGTGAAACAATTTTTAATATTAAGACCCTGTATGCACCATATACTAAGAAATAAATAAATTATAATTATTATCCACCAATTCGTACTGGTCCGCGTGGTGGATTATGGCCCATTCCCTCTCCTAGAGAGGAGGCCTGTGTCCCAGCAGTGGGAACTTTAATAAGGCTGATGATTATGATCAAGCGCCGGACAAAAATCAAAACATGATATAAATTAGTTGGCTTGATAAAAAAAAGGCGCTGGTATCTGACCCTAACTTATGAGAGGTATTCCATGAAGCACCAAAAAGAAACACCCAGACGAAGCACACCTAAAGTATTCCACTTAGCACACCCGCAGGTGGGCTTCAAATATTTTTTTTTTCAAAAGATTGACAAAATCAGAAAATTAGACAATCGATTTGATCGTGTATGGGGCGCCTTATTTCGTGTGGTTTGTAACATCCTGTTAATTGTTCTAGAAAATGATGTTACTAGAATATTCTTATAGATCTGACAACGTCGCGTCTATTTCCGGTAATTTGTATAAATTGTAATGCTGGGGTTACACATTGGGATGTTTTATATTTAACCGACTTCACGACTCGGAGCTTCTACGAAGGTTCTATGTAGTAACTTCACGTAAAACAAAAAGCTACTATGCGTTCCAAATAAGAATAGGAAAGCTAATGACCTCGACCTGTCAAATATTGAATGAAAAGTTCGGTTTGTAAAAAATATTATATAATTTGCGTATAAATAATTTTGCTTTGTATTACTAAGTGTTAGTTAATTCTAGATGAAGTAAAAATGTTATTGTTTAATATAAATTAGCTAAATAAATTGTTTTAAACCATCAATAGCTTAAAAGCTTATTGCTTTTGCTTATTTTCTTTCTTATTTTCATTGTAAGGAACAATTCGCCTTTTCTTCCATTTACCACTACTCAGACACATCACGGGATGGGGTGTTTAGTCAGTAAGAGTCTGACACTGTTTCATGCTCCGTCCAAAGCGGGATTCGTCATTGCATGATTTTTACCCACCATAAAAAAAGACGATTTACGAGGTCTTCGGAGAGTAGCGGCTCGGTCCAGAGACGCGAACTGTGGAGGGAATGATATCCCACTCCTCCTAACTTCATCCTCCCGGCAGCACATCTGCCACCGGGATACGAACTGCAGTGGCTAATCTGGAATTCCCTGAACCGACTGCGGGTTTAAGTTGGTCGCTGCAGAGATAATCAGACCAAATGGGGCTTCCTTGACCCATCGCAAGTACAGTGCCAGTGCGGAGCCCCTTAACAGAATATGCGTCATCTCCTTTCCTGCTCAGCGTGCACTACCACCTGCACCTTTAATAACTTGTACGAGGCCAACGAGAGAGCTGTCCAGGTGGCTAAATATTGGTCGGACAAAATTTGAGTCGAATCGACACGAAAAGAAGAGGATCATAAAAAATAAACATAAAACCTCGAATCAATTTTTTTTCGGCTTCTATAACCACATTTTAGAGTTAGAATTACAATCGTTTGTTAATCATTGTTCAGATCTTTATAATTATATAGTATAATAAAAGTTTATAACAACGCACATGTCTGGTACAGGCTTTACACTATTTCTCTTGTTTTTGAGGGTAGTTGCGCACAACATTGTATTTCTGAAGGTAGTTGTATTAAGGTGTATTGTTCCACAGTCGCGTCATGTTGCCACTCTTCCATCCCCGCTGCCACATATTCACACGACCAGCGCAGCGGACACTGGCAGACATTTTATTCTAATTCAATTCTTGTTGGAAAGTTGGTGATCAGTGTAAAGACTTCGAAATATTGAAGTTATTATGGGTAAGTTATTTAAATCTATAACGCTGTTAAATGTGAGATGTTTCATTATCATCATCAGCCTTTTTAATGTTTCCACTGCTGGGACACAGGACTTCTCTCTACGCAGGCCCAGTTCGGGTTGATAGATGTCACATCTCTTCAAATTTTTGGAAATGTTTAGAGATGAGATGAAATGTTTAGGTAGGTACGTAGTTACTCTGGGCCAAGGGTAGATGCGAAAGCGTAATACCAGGGCCTGGGAATAAGACAAGAAAGGAGTGAGGTAGGTTTTTTAGTCAGAGTCTGACACTGTCTCCCGCTGCCCTAAGAGCGGGATTCGTCATTGGATGTTTTTTAGCTACCATAAAAAAAGCCCAAGCGCACGCTGGCATTCGCACATCTATTGACTTTCTATTGTATCTCTAATGACGGTATTCAAAGAATGAACTGGTGCATCTAACTTTTAGCGATATCTTCACTGCTTACCATCAGGCCGGATCAGAAGCGAGGCTAGTCGTGGGTGATGTGGGGCTTCGCCCGCGGCCTAAATGTTACTTGGGTTCAATCGTGTCGCCATTTAAAAAGTGTTCTTTATAATTTGACATAGCGCCTTTCTGAGCGCTAGCTGCTCCGGCAAACTTCGTACCGTCTATTAAATATAATTTTCTCACTGTTTAAATCTTCCCTGAAATTTTACGAGTATTTCAAAACCAAAATAAGTCAAATCTTTTGAGCTTTTGTCGAGTTTTAGCGACACAACCGCTGGACCGATTTGGTTCATTTTGGTCTTGAAATAAATCTTGGAATATTCGTGATAGTCCAGGAAAGGTTTAAAATATTATAACGAAAAAAAAATATACGCTGAACAAAGTTTGCTGGATCGGCTATTATAATAGTATATATGTATACATATTATAATACAAAGTCGCTTCGTCCCTATGTAGGTATGCTTAGATCTTTAAAACTAAGCAACGGATTTCGATGCGGTTTTTTTTTAATAGATAGAGTGATTCAAGAGGAAGGTTTATGTGTATAATACATGAATAATTTATTTAATATCAGCATTGAACCCGTGCGAAGTTGGGGCGGGTTGCTAGTTTATTATTAAATGAAAAAATGGGCTAATTGACGTATCCTAGTGTACGACAAGTCCCAGGACTGGGATCGTGAAATTTTGCACAAGCTTTCTTTTTATGACTCAGACAAACATTAACGAATTCACTCCCTAAGGGGTTAAAACGGGGTATAAACTTTGTATGAAGAAACCTACTGCCACGCGGGCGAAGCCACCAGCAGAAACTAGTAGACCAGTAGGTATAACAGAATATCTCCTCACGACATTTTCCTTCCCACTGCATCGCATATAATATTCATAGAACATAAATCAACTTATTCATTCGTTTTTCAGATCGTAACGTTCCACGAAGACAGCCGACTATTGCCGAGCGTTACCGAGCTCTGTCGATTATGAAGCATCGACCGTTCCGTTGAAGCTAGCGCTATGTTCCAGCTTGTTGTACAAAGAGGTAGGCAGGGTTCAGGGTGTGATACCGCCGCAGCAGTTGTTACAAGATAACATAACCAACAAGAATAAAGCTTGGAAAATGTTGCAGGTAAGAAATTATATCCGTTAATTTCAATTGTGTTGCTAAAAAAATAAAATCATTTTATTGCATAGAATGTGGGTAGTCGTTTTTTTTTCTAATAAGAAGTATTTTTTTAATAAATATTTTTGAACCCCACCCATACGTACAAAGCATTTTGGGGACACATTCATTATGCGTACAGCTAAGGAGAGGAATTCCCTGCCGGAGTCTGTGTTTCCTGATAGCTACTACCTAGGGGTTTTTAAGTCAAGAGTGAATAGGTTACTTCTAGACAAACGTGCTCTATAGTCGACCACATCATCGCTTACTATCAGGTGAGATTGTGGTCAAACGCGAGCCTATCTAGAATTAAAAAAAGCACACACATTTGATTATAGACTAGGTAATATCGGGAACTCGGGACAGATGAAAAAAAAAATCTTATTGACAAAATGTCACTTTAATAACTCTCATGTAAAGTTTTATGATCCTCCCTTGATTGTTAGACATAGAACTCCCCCAAGCGTCTTCAAACAACGAACATTCCTGTTCATCCCGCATCCATGAAATTCCCGCGACTCTCACCAGGAGTCGAGAATTTCACACATATATCACATATTTTTATTTTACAAAAAGTTTTTGCTTTTCCAGTGCATAGTTAGGCTCGTGGAAATGTGCAGTAGTAACATGACGCAGCTCGCGGCTGGAAGCTGAACTGCTAACTAAACAAATGACTGACGCTCACTACAGATCACTACGGACGCAAGGTGAGATGTTTATTTACTTCGTCAGATTACACCCATTCGATGTAGCATTGCATCGCTACCCGTGTTTTTTCCGGGTGTCGCCACTGTGTGGACCACCCGGAGGACCCGGTTGAGCATATGGTAGAGGCACAAGATAGATAGGTACAGAAGTAAATCTATTTGCAAAGCATCCTCGAGCAACGCACGCTTAGACATCGCTCACGGACACGATACCTCGGAGCAGTCGCCGTGCGCTTCACCCGCGTGTGCGTAGATACACGCACTTCGCCCGCGTGCGCGTAGATACACACACTTCGCCCGCGTGCGCGTAGATACCCGCACTTCGCCCGCGTGCGCGTAGATACACGCACTTCGCCCGCGTGCGTGTAGATACACGCACTACGCCCGCGTGCGCGTGTATCTCGTAACAAGACGACAACCTAGTGCGACGGCCGCGTGTAGCATGAACAGTGAAGTCCATGATATTCACTTCTGTACCTATTTATGTTATGGTAGAGGTGTGCCACGTTTGGAAGAGCACCGCCGAGTCCTCGTTGGGCCGATCGGCGGAGAAGATCTCTCGCGCCGGGTCTTGGTAGAAGCTAGTATTACTAGTAATACTAGCTAAGAAGGCCACACGCGTTCAGCAACGGTCTTCCCGCCCAGCCTCCGCAGGGATCTCGATCCCAATCTCCGGCCACCGCAGGTGCGGGCTTGCGGACGACCGACCGTCCGGCACCCGGACCGGACCCAAGTCGTCGACAACGCGTATCCACGCGCGCCTCAAAGAGTTGTCAGCAAGCCGTAGAGACCCAGGAGGGTCGACGACTACTGAACTCATGGGGCGATGTGTAAACGTGACCCGGAGACCTGGAACGAAGGCAAAGAAGAAACAGGAGTGGGATTTTCAGTCGGTCATTCTCAGTCAGTCTGACACTTACCCTCTTCACCCAAGATCATGAAGATGACATTGGATAATTTTTACTACACTAAAACAAAACACGCCAAAACTTACTCTTCCTCTTCTGGAGTGGAACATGATGTGTCATCTCAAACTATATATAAAGCTCCAATATTGGCCTCGTATAGACCAAACTAGTTGAAAAAAATGAAAAACAAGAGTTAATAGTCATCAGAGTGAGAGATAGTGACAGACTTTTACAGACTAAAAACTCACCCTGTTCCTTCGTTCGAATTAGGCTTGGTTCGGACAGTTCCCGGACGTTCGGACAGTGAGCTACGCATTGCTCGCCGTTAGCAAGCCCAGGAGTTAATCATAGAAAGTAAAAACTTAGAACTATATGTCGTTCATAGCTGTGCTTAGCGTTTCCAGCACACACAATTATTTTAGATTTGGGTATAACTTACTTACATTGCGCATTTGTTAATTTCAGGAACTCTCAGTTCTCACAGCTTCGACTGCTGTCGAAGATCTCCATTATCTGGTGCTGGGTGCTAGTTACTAGATGGCAGCACTGTCACTTCATACGTCAAACGAAAATAACCTTAAAAACCATCTGACGCCGTGGATAGAAGTGGAACCAACGTAACCAGTATGAAAATTTAAGAGGTTTGTAATTTTATTGTTTACTAGCTTTTATCAGCGGCTTCGCCCGCAAACATAAAAAATAGCCTATGTCACTCAGAAGTAAAGCAGCTTTCTATTGTTGCTATTTTTTTTCCAATCGGCCCAGTAGTTCCAGAGATTACCTCCTACAAACAAAGAAACTAACTTTACCTCTTTATTATACAGGCTGTTAGTGTAAACACCGTTATCCTTAAAACCAGTGATTTGGTTTCAGTTATAGAACGTATATTCAACGAAAAAAAAATACATTTTTTTTTTAGGAAAATCTCCATTTTTCCTCAAAATTATTTTACCCTACACGCAATGACTATTACGGAGCGCGGGAACACACAGAGCGCTAGACCAAACAGGCCGCCGCGAAGCGCGCCGGTGGTGAGCGAGCCCGCCGACACGACTCACACGACACCCCTTCGGCCCCTCAGTCTGTCGGCCGCCTCGCTATCGATTGCACGTTGCGTTACGGTTGCTCGCAGCGCAGCGCCCGCACCCGCGTCGCCCGCGCACGTATGTGTGTGTAGTGTGATGACAATACCTATGTTATTGTGTAGTGTGATTGTGTCGTACACAAACGTACAAGTAGGTACAGTGGACCAAAATGATTCGGCTTTACGCCGCGTCGGGTTTTAACATAAACGAGGCTCGAAGAATGTACACAAAGTTATACCCTGGACAACCTGTGCCAAACCCAGAAACTATGTTGGCGTCTACTCAAAGTGCGTGTGTGTGTGTGGGAACCAATAGCTGCCAGTTGACCTTTAGGAACGCATACTGAATTTCTTCGCGGAGAACCCAGAGGAGAATACGAGGTACCTAATGTTGTGGTTAGTTAAAACTTATGTTGAAAACTTGTTGTTAGGTCAACGTCCTTTGGTTAGGTACGTAACTCGAGTTAAAACTTATGTAGGTAGTTATAACGAAGCCCCAGGTCAACGTCCTTTGCAGCTTATTATCCATGAATTTACGGACGGTGTTGGACATAAACATTTTTTATTTTTATTAAAGAAAAATTGATTATTAATTTTTAAATTCAGGTAAAGATATTTATAATTAAATCAACTACCTATGGTTTTAGTGACAACGGTGATTACCCTTACATCCGATATTAGTGTAATTGTAGATAGACAGCGCTGATTTCACAGGGTCAGTGAAAATAATTATTTAACACTTCATGCAATACAAAGGCGGACTTGATGCCTAAGGTATTTTCTAGCAGTCAACCTTTGGGTGATGCAGAGAATCATGATGGCAGGTGCAATAAAAAGAGAGAAGTGAATGTGAATATAATAGACTAGCTTTTGTCAGCGGCTTCGCCCGCGTACATAAAATATAGCCTATGTCACTCAGGAGTAAACCAGCTTTCTGTTGTTGCTGAAATTTTTCCAATCGGACCAGTAGTTCCAGAGATTACCCCCTACAAACAAAAAAACAAACTAACAAAAAAACAAACTTTACCTCTTTATTATATTAGTGTATATAAATGACTCATATATACAATAAAAATATATAATATAAACACAATATAATTACATATTGAATTACTGATGGCTTAGACTGTAAATCTCAGGTATGCTATTTTATTTTATTAAGTTTTCTAAAAAGAAAAGCCCATAACGCACACATTCATCTACACTAATATAATAAAGAGGTAAAGTTTGTTTTTTTGTTTGTAGGAGGTAATCTCTGAAACTACTGGTCCGTTTGGAAAAATTTTGGCAACAATAGAAAGCTGCTTTACTCCTGAGTGACATAGGCTATATTTTATGGACGCGGGCGAAGCCGCGGGCAAAAGCTAGTATAATTATAACAAGAAAAAATCTATTTGTGTCTTATAGCGCCATCTATGATGTAGAATGCGAAACTTGCTTGAAGTGGGTTTCGTATAATATAACGTCACACGTTAAAACTTATTCTTCTTCTTTTCGAGTCGGATGTTCTCAAACTAAATATTTTCTGACCAGCCTCTTTCCACCCAGACTTAGCAACCTGTACAGCTCTAATATTGGCCTCATATCAGTGAACTCATTATTATTCATTATTTATCACACTGGAATGGCTGCCAGTATAAAATGCTTTTGTGCCCGTTTGATATCCGCCATATTGGCGCTGTCGGCCACGGTGACTGTAGCGAGTGTCTACGGTACTAAAACTGGTAATGTCGCGTCGCGTACAACATTAGTCAAATTAGTTCTCTGAAGACTCGCGAGTGGCGCTTCGAATAGGCACAAAAAATTGGCTGTCAAACATACGAAGCAGCCTGTCCAGTAAATAATAGGTGTCAGTGCCTCGTATAGATGCTGAGAAGTGCAGGTTCCAAACTCAGCCAAAACTTGTTGAAAACTTTGAAAAAAACAAGAGTTAATCATGGGAAGATAAAACTTAGAACAGTATGTCGTTCATAGCTGTGTTTTGCGTTTCCAGTACATACGAATATTGTATTGGGTTTGCGCTTTGGTTAATTTCAGGAACTCTCAGTCCTCATAGCTTCGGTTGCTGTCGAAGATCTCCATTATCTGGTGCTGAGAGCTCGTTACTAGATGGCAGCACTGTCATTTCATACGTCAAACAAAAACAACCTCAAAATCCACCTGACACCATGGTTAGAAGTGAAACCAACATAACCAGTGTGAAAATTGACAAGGTTTGACATTATTTAGTTCATCGACAGCGCCGTCATCACAGATCCTGTTAATATAATGACACTAGCAGTCTCGATAAACGTTGTCGTGGTCAGATCATAGACATTGATCACTTCATGATATGGCCAAGTACAACTGGCCAGATCGTTTTAATCGTTAAAGTTTGATGTTATTTCAATCCCCCTTTGACATACTTTGTATAGACCTGTTATTAGAAATGCTACATCAATGATATGATCAAACGATGATTGACATATCATCAAATGTTAACGTTTAAACGATCTGGCCAATTTTATTTGGCTATAATTATCAAGAAATTTTTTTTTTCGTGGCAATGCTGCCTGCGTGCTGGACACTTTTCCTATTGATATCGATGTGGATGAATTTTTTGATGCCCAATGAATCATTTGTAAATAGTAATGTAGTTTTTTGTTCTTTATTAACCTAAGGTTACTATTAGAAGAAAAATAAAAAAAATTGTGGGAAAAAAAATAATTTCTATGAGCTGGCCACGACATTTACACAAATCAGTCACGCTGTTTAAGAGATGTTAGGTGGCAACAGACGAATAGAAAATATCTGTGTACAAAATGTGGAGTATAAGTTGAACTAAAATGTCGATAGACCTTCAATACGCAGTAACAGATTATTGGGTTTCAATCGAAATGCGGCACTGCGGAGGGCTGCGCGTAACCATAGCAACGGTAGACATTTTAGCTCTACTTAGTAGCCGCGTATATCTGTAGGTATCATATTATGCCGTTTCGAAATGTTTTCGTAAAGTAAAGAGTGAACAGTATCCCATTCATGAGTCTGGCTCATGGGTTACATCCGAACACTGGGTTACACTTACATCCGTGTGGTCCACAGATTTACTCGTACATCGTGGTATAGAAGTGTTTCTGTGTCAAACTTATGAGTTAGAATGTCTATATTGTATAGTACAGTGAAACAAGGAGATTGGTATACAGACAGCGTATTAACGTTTTGAGTGTACTTAATGTCAAGTGTTTTTACATCACTTTTATAAGAAACAAGTTTGTTTGTCTAATCTTTGTCTATAAAGGTACCGATTAGCTTGTTCGACTGTACCACTTTCTTTTGTATAATATAGTGAGCTTATATCTATTGAGTTGAATTTGTAATTTAGATTCGGCTAAGCTCGGAGCGGATTCGTTTACTATCGGTTTTCATATCACCCTGTGGCATAATCTATTGTATTTTTGTGTCATTGTATTTCGTGTTTATTCATTTCAACTTTGTGTGTTGATTAATACTCTAAATCTAAACGAAATGAGACACTAGTACGTCAAAACATAAACTAAAAAATGTTGAAAATATGCATTCTGTTCAAGAGTTTGAAAAGTAATTGCTATTGTCGTTAATCACCCATCGTAAGATATCGGCGAGTATCCACCCTTACATTGTTGAAACCCCTACCTAGGTTAAAGTTTCGTCGTTTATACCGCGTACATCGAAGGACTGGGACAATTTGCCTTCTACTGTTTTCCCGTCCGATGATGATAAATTTAGGTGTCTTCAAGACTAGAGTGAACAGGCTTTTAATAAACTGTAGCGCTTCACCCTTTCAACGATTGCATCACTGCTTACCGGCAGATGGATCGCAGTCAAGTCACTAGTTCATATCCATGAAGACACACATTATTTGTTTCATTTAAAGAACTACAGGAACTAAAACTCGATCACTCTCGGACTGCATACAAAGAAAGAGTTAGTTATTATACCAGACATGCGTACTATGGACGGTATTTTCGCGCAAGGCAATCATTTCTAATCGTATCTTCCGCTGACTTAATGTAAGCGCTGCGTAAGTCCGTAATGCTGGGGTTACGGTACTGTTTCTGAGTTCTATTGTCTCGCTGTAGTTCTTTCTGACTCTATTCTTTTAAATATTTACTGCTGATTGCAATTTTTGCGCTTAGCTGCCCAAGGCATAGTATTTGTGCATAGTGCATTGCGCGGTTGATGTCAGTAGGTTGAAGAAGAATCGCTCTAAACCGGCTTCTGTAGGTACGATTAGATTTGATTTTATTGACTTTGATGACGGTATTTCTTCTATACAAAGTCTTTTCTTCTTATTAGCACATCTTTGAATGTTTAACGTTCAGGAAACGTTGACGGAAGGCAGCCAGCTCCTGCCGCAGCAGGTGCAGAACTTGGTTCATTGGGAAGGACAATGTCAAGTCAATTTGAAATATCAGTGGCGCTGCATGAGCCCACATTGCCCACGCAATGCCACTGCCTCAGGAATCTTTTGTTTTTGAGTTGTTTCTGCTAGTCGGAGGAATCTTCTGTAGTTCTTCCAGCAAGTCGAGCATAAAACATGGCAATATATTTTGAAACTATGTACAAAATACAGTGCTCCGATGTATTGAATCAGTTCTGCTTTATCAATACCATCCTGTATGAAGTGCATCTCTTTCTTTGTGCTTTTCGAGCACTCGGTACGCTCCTGTGGCGCGGGTGGCTCCTGAGGCCTGCGTGTTATCGCCAAATAACGCCGAAACCGGCTTCTGTTGTAGATACAATTAGATGTAGTTTTGTTGAATTTGATGACGGTTTTTATACTATACGATGTTTTCTCTTCTGTAAGTTTATTACGTGGAAGTTAAGAACACGCGCCTAAGCAAACATGGCTGGGGCACTATAAAAGCGTGGCAACCCGCTTGAATGATTTTGAATTAATAATTTCGCGGAAGTCACAGAGACACGCCTGAGAGAACCCCTCAGAGGTATCACAAACGCGCGGTAGCTGTAAAAGTATTTTGAAACTGTTATTGTGTTCGATTTTCTGACGGAGTCCGATTAAATTTATTCGGTTAACTCAGCATGAGAACAATCTACTCTACTTCGCGCAAGGCAATCTTTTGCTGTTTCTTTTTTGGGGTCATTTCATTAATTTCACTCATTCCATTCATTCTATTCATTCCATTCATTTCATAATTTTGAAACTGTAAAAGTATTAAGTGTAAGTGTAAGAGTAAAACTATTTTGAAACTGTTATTGTGTTCGGTTTTCAGTTAACTCACTAAGCATGCGTACAATCTACTTTACTTTCGCAGAAGACAATTGATGCCACTGTTGTTCCCATAAGACAAGCTCCATGCAGGCACTTAATATAGGCGCCATGCGGACCACCAGTCTCGGAGATGCTTTGTCTTATCAGGGTTAGACTGACGGAGTTCGATTAATTTTTTTCGGTTAACTCACTAACCATGCGGACAATCCACTTTACTTTCGCGGAAGGCAATCCTTTTCTGTTGTCTTATGCAACCACTTAATGAAGGCGCTGTGTGGAGTCTTGGAGATCTTTTGTCTCGTCAGGGGTAGACTGACGGAGTCTGTTTTAATTTTTTCAGCAGCAAGAGCAGTTCTTATACACCTGTGGCACCAGGTGGGCTCACATTGCGCATGTGGATTGCTATTATCTTAGATATCATATAGCATTGGGTAGCGGTGATGTCTAACTTGCGGGAGGCTCTAAAGTTATACACGACCTTACCTCTAGGTTTGGTCGTGTTGCTATTCCAGGCGGGATGTTCGGCATTGAGATCAAAGAGAGTAGTGAGGTTGCTGATGGGAGCGTTGCGATCGTCTGGTAGAGACGAAGAAGCGACCTGGGGGCAGTAGGTTTTTTTTTTATGGTAGGTAAAAATCAACGAATGACGAATCCCACTCTTGGGCGGAGCGGGAAACAGTGTCAGACTCTTACTGACTAAAGAACCTACCCCGTACCTTCCGTGCCTTATTCCCAGAGCCCCGGTGTAACGCTTTCGCATCAACCCTCAGCTCCGGTAGGCTTCGACCCTGCAGGGTCCCTACGGTTTGCTGACAACTCCTTGAGGCGCGCGGGAACGGAACGCGCCGTCGACGACTTGGGCTCGGTCTGGACTGCTACCAGACGACCAGACGGCGAGCTACCCTTTGCTCGCCGTCCGCAAGCCAATGTCTACGGTGGCCGGATATCGGCAGAATCGCGGCGGCGACGGCTACGGCGAGTGCGCCGTTGCCTTTGCCTTATGCGGTCAGCCTCCTCCTTTTCGAGCATTACTGCCTCGCAAAAGGAGGCGACCGCCTGCCACTCCTCCTCGCTGCGGACCATAGCCTGAACCAAGGCCCGGCGCAAGAGGTCGCCGCCGCCGATCACCCCCACGAGGGCACGGCGTTCCTCTTCCCAAGCGGGGCACACTTCTATCGTGCGCTCCACCGTGTCTCTTCCGCACGGATCCGGTGCAGGAACCTCCCGAACTTGCCATGTCCGGTGAGGACCTGCGTCATGCGGAAGGTGAGGACGCCGTGAGGTCTATCCAGCCACGCCTCAAAGAGGGGCACTACTGCCGAAATTATGGAGTGCCCAGCGCTGGGTTGCGACAGTCGCTGTTTCCATTCCACCATGAGATCCCGCCGGAGCTCTTTCCGCCATGCCTTGACATGTTCAGGCAGCGGAGTTTCGCCCCGGCGTTGCATCTCCACGCGCAGATCGTGCATGTGTGCAAGGACTGTTGCCTTCAAATCCCATGGTGGTAGGCCAGCAAGGAGGCTCGCCGCCTCGCGGGACACCGTGCGGTATCCCCGCACCATCCGGATGGCCATGACCCTCTGTGGGGGCAGTAGGTGGAGATGACGGTGATCGGTGATGACCAGTCATGCCTAATCAATAGGCTTAGTATTCCAATAGAGATTGGGGTGCGGGTGGGGTCAGGGGGATACAGTGAAGCTCCTTTTTGTAGTAAATTAGAGTGCCTCCACCGTGGCAGCGGGTCCTATTGTTGTAGTTGGCAATTTTACGATCTTTACGGTGGGGCTTAAGGAGGGTCTCCTGGACCAGTAGAATATCCAGCTGGTGGTCGCGGAGGAAAGTGGCGATCTCATCACGCTGGTTGCCAATGCCATTGGCATTGAAGAACACTATAATTAGGGATCTGGGTTTGATTATACAATTTCCCGTTCGCTTATCCATTACGGTTAAGGCATGGGAGAAGATCTAGTTCCTTTACGACTGAGTCGTATTTGCGGAACAGACTGGCGCGCACGCTGTTATCCAGCTTGCTGGCGCGCTTGGCGGCATTAAGCTCTGCTGACAGAGCTCTGACCTCCGACGTCATAAAAATGGAGTAATTTTCCAAGATTGTGAGACCTACTGGGTCATCGCTGCCACAGTCGCTTGGTTGCGCTTGCTTAGTTGCCGGAACAGCTAGGCGTTTGGGCGCAACCTTGGGGGCTGCAATGGCAGGGGCCACAGGGACGGAAGGCGGGGTAGGGATGGGCGTGGCCATCAAGGCTGGTACCGGTTTAGGGGTCGTCGCCAGAGCGGGGAAGGCTCTCTGGTGTTGGAGCATGTTCCAGGGGGAGGGTCTCTGGGATGCAAGACGCTCGGGGAGTTTGGGGGCCGGGATGCTTGCCGGGGCCTCTCTCAACTGGCGAGCGGCGGTGCGCTTGGCCAGTTTGGCGGGGATTTTAGGGGCTCTAGGGCAGCCCGGTAGTTGGCTGGATGTCCGGACTGACCGCATAACACACAGCTGGGGGGCTCAGTGCACAGCGTGCGGTCCTATGGGCGAGGGCAGTCGACTGTGCCGTGAGACCCCAGACACTTGATGCATCTGGGTGCCGCGTAACAGTTACGCTGCAAGTGACCATAAAGTTGGCAGCGATGGCACTGCCCAACTAGGGTGGGGCGAAAAGGTTTTTCGAACGATACGCCCGATAGTGAGCATACCGATTTGATCTTGAATATAGGGTGGTGACCCTCCGTGGGGTCGCAGATGACGAGTACCATGTCTCTATTCTGCCCCGAGCTTTATGGAGGCGGTGCACTGCTTGCACCGGTACCCCTTGGGAAATGAGGTCCGACATGACCTCGGAGGCGGGGATCTCCTTTGGGACTCGCCGAATGACCACGCGGGTCGGCGTTTCCTTCGAGAGGGAGTATGTGTGAAAGGAGCTTTTTCTTTCTATGAGGGCTCGGGATAAGTCCCGGTAGTCCTGGGCTGATGGGACCAGCACCTTGATGCCTTGTTGGCATGAACGTGCGTTGGAGTAGTGGATCTTGCGATCCACACACATCTTGGTCACATCAGTCCATTTTGCTTTGTCCTGTATGTACAGGGGAGGGGGGGCGCTGCTTTTTTGTTACAGAAGCGGGGGTGGGGTGGCTTTGGGAAGCTGCGGGAGCGGGCGCAGGCTTGGTGGGGGCCAAGGCAGTGGGGGTAGCGTCGGCCGTTTTCTTGGCCTTGCTTGCCTTGGTTTTTTTTGCCTTCCTCTTACCTTCTAGGACGACTAGGAAATCGTCCTCTGAGGAGGAGGAGTCGGAGGCAGAGGCAGAGTCGATATCCGAGGTTGGTAGCACTGACGTGTCCATCGCCTCGGAGAGGGTTAGGGCGGCGGAGGGCCGCTGGGCAGCTGCAGCTGCAGGCTCCGGGCTTACATCGATGCCTAGCATGATGGTCCGGGAGTGCCTTTCTCGGCAGGGGGAGGGGACTCGGGCGAGAAAAGCACTCCCGGACCATCGCCGGAATCCCCTGTTTCCGGCGATAATGCGTCGCTGAAGCCAGCGACGGTTGCCGGGGTTGGGGGACAGAAAGCTGAGAGTTCCCCGACATATTTTGCGAGGAACTCTGGGTCCTTAAGAAGGACGTTTTTGACGAACGCGATTATAATTGCGTCCGTCATGATTGGTAGGAATTAAATTCCTACCATTAAATTTAAATTTGGGGGGGTTCCTTTCTGAAACCTACGTCCCCGGGTGGACAGGCCCGGGGGTGTGTGACCCTCCCAGCAGGGTTTATGTAGGCTGGGAGGTGAGTACCTATTGGCGTGCCCTAAGCTTGTAACCGATCGCCAGTCTTAATGTGCGATTGCGCCCTACCAGGGTCTGTTGCGAAGGGATAGACACCTCAACCGACACCAGGTGAGTCGCTGAAAAAGAACTCGGAGTTTAGGTTTGACTAGGAGCTCCCCCAAGGCCAAAACCTAGCTCACGACTCCAATTAACTGCCTAGCCCTGAAGGGGTTCGGCGGGTGTAGCGGGTCAACACCCCCTTGACTTCGTTGACACCGTAAGGTTTCCCGTCAATGACCACGACACTGTGGATTTTCCCTGAAGGGGCACTTGTTTAACGGATTATTCCGTAATGGAAATATATATCCTCCACTGCCTTGGAAAAGGCGGCTTCAGATCGGTGTTCGCGGTCGGCGGCCACCCATCCAGGCGGGATGTTCGCCATTGAGATCACCCGCTAATATAACAGAGTTACTGGTAAGAACGATGGAATCGCCTGGTAATAAAGACGAAGAAGTAGCCAGGGGGTGGTAGGCGGAGATGACGGTGATTGATTGGTCTATTTTGAAAATTGCGGCACAGGAGGAATTAGAGGGATGCAGTTCAGCTCCTTTCCTGTGTAGATGAGGGTGCCATCACCGCGACAGCGAGTCCTATCGTTCTGAACTATGCAATAGTTGGCAATTTTAGCACCAGCCCAAACAGCTTCATCCCTCTAATCACCCTCTCGTTGAACATGGTGAAGTTTTTGTCGTTAGCCTGGAATCTGTAGCTCATCATCAGCAGCTGACAGATGACATTATGAATGTGACGTCCAAACAAACATCCAGGGTTTACAGCTTCTCCTTCAGAGTCATGTAGCTCGGTGATCAGTTCTTCGATTTCTACGTGAAAAATTTGTCGTTAATACCACTCCATCGAGATGCCAGTTGGGAAGCAAAATCGGACCAAGCATCGCTCTCTCCATTGCTCGCTGGGTGACCTTGAGCCTTCTTATGAGACCCATAGTAAGCGACCACGTCTCACTAACATAAGTCATCACTGGCAACACACACTGGTCAAAGACTTTTGTCTTGAGACACTGAGGTGTTCCGTATGTCCCTCTGAAATACGGGGCACTTGACGTGGCACGCTGGATGCGGGCCACCGCAGTTCGCGCAGGTGGCCGGCTCCTCTCTGGGGCGCGGGCAGTCCCTTGCCGCGTGCCCCTGTCCACATCGAACGCAGGCGAGCGGGCGGTGGCAATCGTGCGACGAGTGCCTGACCTTTGGCACCTGTGGCACTGTGCGGGCCCACGTTTGCTACGCCATGCTTCTATCTTGACTACACGCATGTTCAAGAACACGCTGGTGTCATAGATGCGGCGCACGTCCTCTGTGCGCCGCAGCACGACGTGGATGACGCAGCCGGGTCTTCCCTGGCGCCCCCTAATGTGGCGCACGTACTCCGGCTCGTATCCGAGTACGCGGAGCTCCTCCTCAATCTCCTGAGGGATGTAGCTGCAAAGTCCTCTGTAATCTTTTACCACCTGCGTGAAGTGAATCATCGTGGGAGAATTAAATATGTCCGATAACATCTCCAGAATGTCAGCAGAGCTTTGTCGCGTTCTCTCTGACAGCAACGCCGTCTTTCTTCTTATAATTACGTGCAAGTCAAGAACACGCGCCTGAGCGAACATGGCTGAGGCACTACAAAAGCGCGGCAGCCCTACAAGCATTCTGAAGCTGTTTTATTACGCTAGAGAGCGTGCCTTCTACAGCCACTTTGAATGTCCTATTCTGTAGGAACGATGAAATCACTTTTACTATACGACGGGGCATACTCGACTGCGACAATTTGTAAATGAGACCGGCATGCCAAACACGATCAAATGCCTTTTAAATGTCGAGGAATACTGCAAACGCTTGCTTTTTTCTATTTAGGGTCGCCGACATAAGGTGCAGTATCCTCGACAGCTGGAGCGTCGTACTGTGTTCCGACCTGAAACCGAACTGTTCTGGCCTAGGTGTTAGATGCGGAGTGAGTTGTTTTAGTAGCAACTGTTCGAACACTTTCGACACAGTAGGGAGGAGGGTGATCGGCCGATAGCTCTTTGGCTTCAAAGTGTTCTTGCCCGGCTTGGGCAGCATGATAACGCGCCCCTCCTTCCACGAAGCGGGAAAGATTCCGTTGCGCAGCACCCCCTTTAAAAGGGCACACAAGGGCCGCTACGTTCAATGTTCACGAACAACCGTTGATGGAAGGCAGCCAGCTCCTGCCGCAGCAGGTGCAGAACCTGGTTCAGTGACGCTGCGTGAAATGGTTTTTGCCTTATTGTTCGAAAGATTTTCGGAACTCGGAGGATTAGGTTTGACTAGGAGATCACCCAAGGCCAAAACCTAGCTCCCGATATGAATAAACTGCCGAGTCCTGAAGGGTAATACATATATTACACAACGTCCTTAAGCGGGCGTCCTGTTCAGTAATTTCGCGTTAGGCAATCTTTTCCAGACAATTTTTGTATGGACTTAATGTTGAAGCTGCGTAAGTGCTCAATGTCAGGGAACATCAAGTAAGAAAGAACTAGATAGAGATCTATTCTCGTTGGAGTTCTTTCTTATTAGTACTTCTTAACTAACTTCTCGTTCGTTCTTTCTTAAAATTTTTTTAAGTTTTTTGCTCAGCTGAACAAGGCATAGTTGTTTGTTGTACCGCGAGAAAAACAATGTTGAGTCAATTTGAAATATCAGCGGTGCTGCGTGGGCCCTCATTGCCCACACAACGCCACTGCCTCAGGAAGCTTTTGTTTTTGTGTTGTTTCTGCAAGCTAACGGAGTCTTCTGTAATTTTGTAACATCTGCATGTAGTGAATCATCACTGGACATCGCTGACTATAATAATAACGTAGTGAATTAATTAATCTTATTCGATTAATTTTCATTTTCATTAAAAAGCTCCCGACTCCTCGTCATGACATATGGAGCAGTGGATTCTGGTGCATGTGGTTGGGGTAGTGTGATCGTTTTAGATTTACACCTCAGCTACATCCCTCTATTCAACCTTTCGTTGAACGTGGTAAAGTTTTTGTCGTTAGCCTTGAACCTGTAACTCATCATCAGCTTGGCGAGGAAATCGGGGTCCTTGAGGACGGAAAAGGCCCTGGCCTTCCAGTTTATACATATTGTGTAGTTGTCCAGGTTGTCCAGGATGTCCGCTTCATCTGTAAGTGGGAATGGGGGGTGTGATTGCTTATGCTTAGTTCCGGGCACAGTCAGGCGTTTAGGAGCAATCTTAAAAAGTACATAATCTACAAATACTTAACCAAAAGCGTAGCTACGAAGTTCTCTGTAATTTTTAAAAACCCGCGTGTAGTGAATCATCGTGGGAGAATTAAATATATCCGATAACATCTCCAGAATGTCAGCAGAGCTTTGTCGCGTTCTCTCTAATATAACGGAGTTCCTCAACCCAAAGAGAGCAGTGAGATTGCTGGTGTGAGCGATGGAATTGTCTGGTAATAGAGACGAGGAAGTAACCAATCACCGTCATCTCCGCCTACTACCCAGTAGACGGAGATGACGGTGTTTGGTTGGTCTATTTGGAGAATTGTGTCACAGGAGAAATTAGAGAGATGCAGTAGAGCTCCTTTCTGTAGTAGATGAGGGTGCGAGTCTTATCGTTGCGAACTATGCGATAGTTGGCATTTTTAGGAACCAGCTCGAGCAGCTGCATCCCTCTAATCATCCTCTCGTTGAACATGGTGAAGTTTTTGTCGTTAGCCTGGAATCTGTAGCTCATCATCATCAGCTGACAAATGACGTTATGAATGTGACGTCCAAACAAACTTCCAGATTGACATTAGTTTTAGGAATCCGGGTTCGGAGCAACAAATTCTCTATTGTTTATCCATTACGGTAAGCACAGGGTAATATGTCGAGTTCTTTGGCGACCGATTCGTATTTTCGGAATAGTTTAAGCGCATATGCAAGCGAATACCAACAATTGTGGGTCTGAATGTGTTCTCTATCGAGATGCCAGTGACGGGGCATACCGGTGTTATCTTTAAATCGGAGAATGCTTTTCAGTATGGTCACATACGATAAGGATCATCTTCTTGCCCCACTTGTTGTGAAGGCTTTAGAACAAAGTAAACCAAAAATTAAAAAGAATTTTTATTTTATTTGATGACCATTTCTCTTCTATGATTTTCTTCTAAGATTTTTATTTTTCAAAATGCGTCTATCAAAGTTTAATTGGTCGTAAACCTATTGACGGCAGCCAGCTCCTTGCGCAGCAGCTGCAGAACCTGGTTCAGTGGCGCTGCGTGGGATGTTGTTGCCCTTATTTATTGTGTTCACAGTCGGCCGTCGAGTCTGCATAGTCGACTATGCTATCTATCATCATCTTTCTGGCATCCGGGATGATTTCATTTCATTTCATTTCATTTATTCAACAATTACAATTGTATGCGAATATTGATGAAGACTTTTGTGGCCCAGATGGTTACCCCTGACCACACCTTCAGCTCTATTCGTCAAGAGGCTCCCATCCCATTTCATTCCATCGTATTCAGGGCCGCGTAATGCCAAAGGTATTAAATCCGCCTCTGTACATTTGTGCGCCCAGGTCGCGCTAATGGTCCTGGACTTGGGTGTCCTCTGGTGGTTGGCGGCGCGTCGCTACCTGTGTCGAGATGGCGACAGTCCCCGCCCGCCTGTTCCGCATTTCCTTCTGAAACACGGGGCACCTGACGTTACACGCCGGGTGTGGGCCACCGCAGTTCGCGCAGGTGGCCGGCTCTTCTCTGGGGCGTGGGCAGTCCTTTGCCACGTGCCTGTCTCCACATCGAAAGCAGGCGAGCGGGTGGTGACACTGGTTTGGCGACGTGTGTGTGTGTGTGCCTAAATTTTTGGCACCTGCAGCACTGTGCTTTGCTTCGATCTTGACACCATGCATGTTCAAAAACGTGATGGAATCGTTTATACGACGCGCATCCTCTGTGCGCCGCAGCACGACGTGGAGGACGCAGCCGGATCTTCCTTGGCGCCCTCTAATGTGACGCACTCAAAATAGTAAACTAAATGCACGATTATTGCATACTAGCATCGTTGAGTTAAAATACAAGTAATGGTCGACTGGTGGTAGAACTAACGGCCGCCATTTTTATTTATTTTTTAATGGTTTTACATCTTCTCCTTCAGAGTCACGTAACTCGGAGATCAGTTCTTCGATTTCTACCTGAAAAATTTGTCTTTAATACCAAAAGCAGTTTTTTTAAATAACAGAATGCTAACCTTTGTCGCTGATGAGTTGGTTTCCTCCTTGCCCTATTTCTTGTGAAGGGGTCAGAACATAGTAGACCAAACAAGTTTCTTTTTTAATTTATTACCATTTTTAATTTGTAAGTACTAAGTTATTTCTTCTTACGAATACGTCTATCAAAGATAATTGTTGACGTAAACCTGTTGACCTGGTTAATTGGAAAAACAATGTGGTGTATGGGCCGCAACGCCTTAGAAATCTTTGGTGTTATTAGAAAATTATAAATACTTTCGCTTAAGGCAATTTTTTTTGTATTTTTTTTTTTCTAAAAATACAAAAAGATTAAAATCGGCTCACGCAAATTACTAATAATACTAATTTTTGCATGGGCTACTACTGCGTTCTGTTACATTGTGAGAAATTTCTGCGCACGGGTACCTACTATCGCACAAGGCAATCGTTTCCACCGACTATTTGCAATTTCTTAATGTAGACGCTATGTGGACCACCAGTCACGGAGATCTTTTGTCTCGTCAGGGTTGTGACTGGGATCTCTTCAGGGATATTACTGACGGAGTCCGTTTTAATTTTTTTAGCAGAAAAACAGTTCTTATACACCTGTGGCACTGGATGAGCTCACATTACGCACGTAGTGTTGATGTTAATGTTAAGGAAGGTACCAAGGTTATACACGACCTTACCTCCAGGTTTGGTTGTGTTGCTGTTTCAGGCGGGATGTTCTGCATTGAGATCACCCGCTAATATAACGGAGCCACTCAGGCCAAAGAGAGTAGTGAAGCTCGCGTTGAGCTCATCGGACACCCTCTGTTCGATGAGCTCTACGCTCCGGACAGAGGGCTCCCTGGTTTCCCATGTCATAAAAAATGACGTAGTTTGCCATGCTCGCCCAGATACTTAACGCATCTGAGCGTCACAAAGCTCACCGACTCCAAAAAGAAGTAATAAATTTTGAATATTTGCAAAATATTTATGTCAAACTAGCTTTTGCCCGCGGCTTCGCTCCCGGCAACAGATTATTCTACTCTACCCTACTCTACCCTACTCTACCCTACTCTACCCTACTCTACCCTACTCTACCCTACTCTACCCTACTCTACCCTACTCTACCCTAATCTAAAAAAAAAAAAAAAAATGTATCCTATGTCATTCTCCTGGCTCTAAACTACCTCCCTGCCAATTTTCAGCTAAATCGGTTCTAGCTGTCCCGGCAAACTTCGTTTCGCCTATTTTTTTTTTTTCGTTCTCACCGTTTAAACCTTCCCTGAACTATCACGAATATTTCAAGACCAAAATCAGCCAAATCGGTCCAGCCGATCCCGAGTTTTAGCGAGACTAACGAACAGCTAATTATTTTTATATATATAGACTAGCTTTTGCCCGCGGCTTCGCTCCCGGCAACAGATTATTCTACTCTACCCTACTCTACCCTACTCTACCCTACTCTGCCCTACTCTGCCCTACTCTACCCTACTCTACCCTACTCTACCCTACTCTACCCTACTCTACCCTACTCTACCCTACTCTACCCTACTCTACCCTACTCTACCCTACTCTACCCTACTCTACCCTACTCTACCCTACTCTACCCTACTCTACCCTACTCTACCCTACTCTACCCTACTCTACCCTACTCTACCCTACTCTACCCTACTCTACCCTACTCTACCCTACTCTACCCTACTCTACCCTACTCTACCCTACTCTACCCTACTCTACCCTACTCTACCCTACTCTACCCTACTCTACCCTACTCTACCCTACTCTACCCTACTCTACCCTACTCTACCCTACTCTACCCTACTCTACCCTACTCTACCCTACTCTACCCTACTCTACCCTACTCTACCCTACTCTACCCTACTCTACCCTACTCTACCCTACTCTACCCTACTCTACCCTACTCTACCCTACTCTACCCTACTCTACCCTACTCTACCCTACTCTACCCTACTCTACCCTACTCTACCCTACTCTACCCTACTCTACCCTACTCTACCCTACTCTACCCTACTCTACCCTACTCTACCCTACTCTACCCTACTCTACCCTACTCTACCCTACTCTACCCTACTCTACCCTACTCTACCCTACTCTACCCTACTCTACCCTACTCTACCCTACTCTACCCTACTCTACCCTACTCTACCCTACTCTACCCTACTCTACCCTACTCTACCCTACTCTACCCTACTCTACCCTACTCTACCCTACTCTACCCTACTCTACCCTACTCTACCCTACTCTACCCTACTCTACCCTACTCTACCCTACTCTACCCTACTCTACCCTACTCTACCCTACTCTACCCTACTCTACCCTACTCTACCCTACTCTACCCTACTCTACCCTACTCTACCCTACTCTACCCTACTCTACCCTACTCTACCCTACTCTACCCTACTCTACCCTACTCTACCCTACTCTACCCTACTCTACCCTACTCTACCCTACTCTACCCTACTCTACCCTACTCTACCCTACTCTACCCTACTCTACCCTACTCTACCCTACTCTACCCTACTCTACCCTACTCTACCCTACTCTACCCTACTCTACCCTACTCTACCCTACTCTACCCTACTCTACCCTACTCTACCCTACTCTACCCTACTCTACCCTACTCTACCCTACTCTACCCTACTCTACCCTACTCTACCCTACTCTACCCTACTCTACCCTACTCTACCCTACTCTACCCTACTCTACCCTACTCTACCCTACTCTACCCTACTCTACCCTATTTTTCTCACCTTTTAAACCTTCCCTAGACCTCCACGAATAATTCAAGACCAAGATAAGATAAATCCGTTCAGCCGTTCTCGAGTTTTAGCGAGACTAACGAACAGCAATTGATTTTTATATATATAGATAAGTTTACCTATAAATTAAGTTTCTTTACAGCAATTCAAATTTTTATTTTCAACTTTTTAGTGTAGGAACTTTTATCGTTTGGCTTTTTTTGAAGGCGGTTTTTTTTTTCTTTTCGATTTTTGTTATTAACAGATAAAATAATTTTTAACTAGCTTTTATAAGTGGCTTCGCCCGCGTACATAAAATATATCCTATGTCACTCAGGAGTAAAGCAGCTTTCTATTGTTGCTATTTTTTTTTCAATCGGACCAGTAGTTCCAGAGATTACCTCTTACAAACAAAAAAACAATCTTTGCCTCTTTATTTTATTAGTGTAGATAGTGTAGATGTAGATTATGTCACTTGGCTAGCTTTGAGCCATGAACATAGAATGTTTTCTGCTTAAGTTATGTTTTGTTCAGCAACATGTTGCGCGTCAAATGTTGCCTAATGGATACGACGCTTAAAGGAAGGCATCAAAGTTATACACGACCTTACCTCTAGGTTTGGTCGTGTTGCTGTTCCAGGCGGGATGTTCGGCATTGAGATCACCCGCTAATATAACGGAGCCACTCAGGCCAAAGAGAGTAGTGAAGTTCGCATTGAGTTCATCGGACACCCTCTGTTCGATGAACTCAACGCTCCGGACAGAGGGCTCCCTGGTTTTCCATGTCATGATTATGGCGTAGTTTGGCATGCTCGCCCAGATACTTAACGCATCTGAGCGTCACAAAGCGATTCCTTTAGGATTGGCCATAAAGTTGGCAGCAGTGGCACTGATCAAATATTGCTGGTCTGAAAGGCTTCTCTATTAAGACACCTGAGAATGGATTGATGGATTTTACCTTGAAAATTGGGTGTTGCACCTCGGTAGTGTTGCAGATGACGAGTAACATGTCATACTCCTCCCAGCTCCTCGCCTTTTGTAGGCGGTGTACGGCTTGCACAGGAATACCCTGGACCAGGAGGTTGAAATTGATGTCCTCTGTCCAAATTTCCCTTAAATCACTCGTAGTTGAACATAGTGAAGTTTTTGTCGTTAGCCTTGAATCTGTATCTCATCATCATCAGCTGACAAATGACGTTATGAATGTGACGTCCAAACAAACTTCCAGGGTTTACAGCTTCTCCTTCAGAGTCACGTAACTCGGAGATCAGTTCTTCGACTTCAACGTGAAAAATTTGTCGTTAATACCACTCTATCGAGATGCCAGTTGGGAAGCAAAATCGTATTTGTTGAGGTTACATACGACAAGGACCATGTCGTATTCTAGCCTGCCTTGTGCCTTGTGAAGGTGGTTGTGTTCAAACATGGTGGTTGTGTGGTGGTGGTTCGTAGTCACAGAGACAAAAATTACAATTGCATGTTTTGGAAGTAGTAACTGGCAACCAAGCCAACCCAGGTAATCAAGCCAGGTCGTCGACGGCGCGCTCTGTTCCCGCGCACCTCAAGGAGTTGTCAGCAAATGTAGAGGCTCAACTGCAAAGCCAAAGCCTACTGGGGCCCCGGTCCGGTTTCCGAAGAAATGCCAGTGACAGGGCATACCGACTTTATCTTGAAAGTCGGATTATGCTTTTCAGTACGGTCACATACGATAAGGATCATGTCGGCGTCTTTCTTACTGCTCTTCTTGTGAAGGGGTCAGAACGTTGACGGCAGACAACTCCTGCTGCAGCAGGTGCAGAACCTGGTCCATGGGGAAGAACAATGTCAAGTCAGTTTGAAATATCAGTGACGCTGTATGGGCCCTCATTACTCACGCAACGCCACTGACTCAGGAATATTTTGTGTTTGCAATGTTTCTGCAAGCTAACGGAGGCCTCTGTAATTTTGTAACACCTGCATGTAGTGAATCATCACAGTGTTTGAAGAGCTTATCTGCGTTCGCTCAAACAGCGACGAACATATCAGATAGCATTTTAAAACTGTTATTGTACTTTTGTCGTAGTAGTACTATGAGCCGCGATCAATCATTACGAGGAAGTCAAGAACACGCGCCTGAGCGAACATGGCTGAGGCAATACAAGAGCGAGCCCTACAAGCATTCTGAAGCTGTTATTATATTGGAGCCTCAGTTGGTGCATGGGTCGCTTGAAGAATTTTGAAAAAATTTCGTGGAAGTCACAGACACACGCCTGAGAGAACATCTCAGAAGTACCACAAACGCGCGGTAGCTGTAAAAGTAATTTGAGAAACTATTAGTGTTCGGTTTTCGGTTAACACACTAAGCATGCATACAGTCTACTGTACCTACTTTCGCACAAGGCAATAATTTTCTCCGAAATCAAGCTCTCGTTGAACATGGTGAAGTTTTTGTCGTTAGCCTGGAATCTGTAGCTCATCATCATCAGCTGACAAATGACGTTATGAATGTGACGTCCATTCGGAGCAACAACTTCTCTATTGTTTATCCATTACGGTAAGCACAGGGCAATTTGTCGAGTTCTTTGGCGACCGATTCGTATTTTCGGAATAGCTTAAGCGCATACGCAAGCGTATACCAACAATTGTGGCTCTGAATGGGTTCTCTATCCTGATGCTAATGACGAGGCATACCGGTTTTATCTTTAAAATCGGAGGATGTTTTTCAGTATGGTCACATACGATAAGGATCATGTCGGCATCTTCTTGCCCCACTTGTTGTGAAGGGGTCAGAAAAAATTAAACCAAAAATGAAAAACATTTTTTATTTTATTTGATGACCATTTCTCTTCTATGATTCTCTTCTAAGATTTTTATTCTTCAAACCTGTTGATGGCAGCCAGCTCCTGCCGCAGCAGGTGCAGAACCTGGTTCAGTGACGCTGCGTGGGATGTTGTTACCCTTATTGATCGAAGGATTTTCATTTTTTTAATAAATACACAAAATATTTTTTTATTATACACGCTCTCAATAGAGTAAACTAAATGTACGATTATTGTATAGTATACTAGCAACATAGAGTTAAAATACAAGTACTGGTCGACTGGTGCTAGAACTAACGTCCGCCAGTGACCTCTCTCGTGCTCTCCGATGAGCACCAGCTCAAACAGCTGCATCTCTCTAATCACCCTCTCGTTTAACATGGTGAAGTTTTTGTCGTTAGCCTGGAATCTGTAGCTCATCATCAGCAGCTGACAAATGACGTTATGAATGTGACGTCCAAACAAACTTCCTGGATTTATGGCTTGTTATTGTTGTATATCCATTACGGTAAACAAGGGACAATTTGTCGAGTGGTCGAGTTCTTTGGCAAGCGTCTCGTACTTTCGGAATTAAGTTGCTTCGTGTGTATGCGTTACTGGGTGTCGATTTTCGGTGTACCAGGTCCTCTACTTGACCTCCCTCGAGCCTCCTGTTTATGGATATCGAGTTGGAGTCTCTTGGCAAAACAGGGCTGGTTTAAGGAAACCGTGCAAATTCGGAGAATTCGGTTTGACTAGGAGATCCACCAAGGCCAAAACCTAGCTCCCAGGTTGAATTAACTGCCATACCCTGAAGCGGTGATACAAAACGTCCTTACGTGGGCGTCATGAAAGCCTTGGCTGGAGGCTTTGATTTTAAAGTCGAGGCCGCCACAGGAGAGACCGGTTAAGCAGCTGACAACCTCATAGGCCTCCACAGGCTACTCATAAAAAAAATAGCCCTGTACAATAATTTCGCGTATGGCAATCTTTTCCAGACAATTTTTGTATGGACTTAATGTTGGTGCTGCGTAAGTGCTGAATGCCAGGGCATCACTCAGCTGAACAAAGCATAGTTGTTTGTTGTACAAGAGCAGGTGCAGAATCTGGTTCATTGAGAAGGACAATGTCAAGTCAATTTGCAATATCAGTGGCGCTGTATAGTCCCTCATTACTCACGCAACGCCATTGCCTCAGGAATATTTTGTGTTTGCAATGTTTCTGCAAGCTAACGGAAGCCTCTGTAATTTTGTAACACCTGCATGTAGTGAATCATCACAGTGTCTGAAGAGTTTATCTGCGTTCGTTCAAATAGCGACGAACATATCAGATAGCATTTTGAAAGTGTTATTGTACTGTCCATGCAGGAGGTTCTTGAGCCGCTATCAATCATGACGTGCAAGTCAAGAACACGCGCCTGAGCGAACATGGCTGGGGCACTATAATTGCGTGGCAGCCCTTCAAGCATTCTGAAGCTGTTATTATACTGAAACCTAAGTTGGTCCATGGGCCACTTGAATAATTTTGAACTAATAATAATTTCGTGGAAGTCACAGACACACGCCTGAGAGAACATCTTAGAAGTACCACAAACGCGCGGTAGCTGTAAAAGTAATTTGAGAAACTATTATTGTGTTCGGTTTTCGGTTAACTCACTAAGCATGCATACAGTCTACTGTACCTACTTTCGCACAAGGCAATCATTTCCTCCTAAATCAAGCTCTTCTTGAACATGGTGAAGTTTTTGTCGTTAGCCTGGAATCTGTAGCTCATCATCATCAGCTGACAAATGACGTTATGAATGTGACGTCCAAACAAACTTCCAGGGTTTACAGCTTCTCCTTCAGAGTCACGTAACTCGGAGATCAGTTCTTCGATTTCTACCTGAACAATTTGACGTTAATCCCACTCTATCGAGATGCCAGTTGGGGAGCAAAATCGGATGCGTTGAGGTTACATACAACAAGGACCATGTTGTATTCTGGCTTGCCTTCCGCCTTGTGAAGGTGGTTGAACATCGTAGTCCCAAAGAAAAAAATTACAATTGCATGTTTCGGAAGTAGTAAGTGGCAACCAAGCCAACCCAGGTAACCAAGCCAGGTTGGCGACGGCGCGCTCTGTTCCCGCGCACCTCAAGGAGTTGTCAGCAAATGTAGAGGCTCAACTGCAGGGCCGAAGCCTACTGGGGCCCCGGTCGGGTTTCCGAAGAGATGCCAGTGACGGGGCGTACCGAGTTTATATTGAAAATCGCATGATGCTTTTCAGTACGGTCACATACGATAAGGATCATGTCGGCGTCTTTCGTACTGCTTTTTTACTGCCCTCCTTGTGAAGCAATCAGAAGACCAATATTATAGAGGAAAAGATTGTCTTTCATTATATGACCATTTTTCTTCTATTTTAAGTTTTTTCTTCATAAGAATACGTCTGTCAAATATCAATTTGCCGTAAACCTGTAAACGGCAGACAACTCCTGCCGCAGCAGGTGCAGAACCTGGTCCATAGGGAAGGACAATGTCAAGTCAATTTGAAACATCAGTGGCGCTGCATGAGCCCACATTGCCCACGCAACGCCACTGCCTCAGGAATATTTTGTGTTTGCGTTGTTTCTGCAAGCTAACGGAGTCCTCTGTAATGTTTAACACCTGCATGTAGTGAATCATCACAGTGTCTGAAGAGCTTATCTGCGTACGCTCAAACAGCGACGAACATATCAGATAGCATTTTGAAAGTGTTATTGTGCTTTTGTCGTAGTAGTATTATGAGCCGCTATCAATCATGACGTGTAAGTCAAGAACACGCGCCTGAGCGAAAATGGCTGAGGCACCACAAAAGCGTGGCAGCCCTACAAGCATTCTGAAGCTGTTATTATATTGGAGCCTCAGTTGGTGCATTGTGTTCGTGCATCTCACTTGGTGGTGTTGAATAATTTTGAACTAATAAAAATTTCGTGGAAGTCACAGACACACGCCTGAGAGAATATCTTAGAAGTACCACAAACGCGCGGTAGCTGTAAAATTATTTTGAAACTGTTGTGTTCAGTTAACTTACTAAGCATGCGTACAATCTACTTTACATTCGCACAAGGTAATCATTTCCTCCATTTTTCGTTGCGATCGGGCCCTACCAGGGTCTGGCGCGAAAGGATAGTCACCCCAAACGAAACCAATAGTGTGGCTAAAAGAGTGCTTGGAGAATTAGGTTTGGTTCTCCAAGCATTCTGCCCCGCATTGTGGTTGTTTGTTGTACCGCAGCAGGTGCACAATCTGGTTCATTGAGAAGAACAATGTCAAGTCAATTTGAAATATCAGTGGCGCTGCGTGGGCTCGTTGCCAACGCAACGCCACTACCTCAGGAATCTTTTGTGTTTACGTTGTTTCTGGAAGCTATAGGAGTCTCTGTAATTTTTACCACCTGTGTGTAGTGAATCATCACTGGACATCGTAGACTGATAACATTCCCGACAGTGCCTGAAGAGCTTATCTGATTTTCACTATTTTTATTAAAAAATAGTTACTATTTATTTATACCCTATACGGATACAGATACTCAAAATAGTATATTAAACGCATGATTATTGCATACTGGCCTCATAGAGTTAAAGTCTTGAACCCCACGCGAACGCCGGAGTTCGCACACTTATTGTCTTTCTATTATGTCTCTAATTACGGTGGTCAAAAGGTAAAAATACAAGTAATGGTCGACTGGTAGTGAAACTATTGTCCCACAGTTACCTCTTTCGTGCTCTCCGAATCTCCTATGAGCATTACCAAACAGCTGCATCCCTCTAATCACCCTCTCGTTGAACATGGTGAAGTTTTTGTCGTTAGCCTGAAATCTTTAGCTCATCATCATCACAAAAGTCGTTATTTATGTGTCGTCCAAACAATTTCCAGGGTTTACAGTTTGTCCTTCAGAGTTATGTAACTCGGAGATCAGTTCTTCGATTTTAACCTGAAAATAATGTTGTTTAGAAACAGTTTTTTAGTCACCAGGTCGAGTGTGGCTAAAAACTGTCAATGTTCACATGGTACGTGTAGGTCTTTGAAACGACACCTCCGATTTGACTATGGAAGATTCAAGCCAGTGAATCAGATACGATTCCAATATAAGCACGGCTTCGGAATGTGTGGGGCGGCGAGACAGTAGCTGTTCCTACCCACTCTCTGCTCCAAAGGGTCGGTAAATTCGGCCCCATCGTGAGCCATACAAGTTCATAAACCATTCTGGTTTGGCCCAATCGACAGACTAAGCGTAGCTTGGATCGTTTAATGTCCTGTTCCATCAGGAGGTAGTGGACTGGGTTGACTGTAACTCTTAGGCCATGGGTAATCCAACGGAATAGTCTCAACGGTTTAGCCATGGTTTAAAGTTAGGTTAGGTTAGAGAAAGGCGTGTAAGCCATCGAGAATGACTCCGATCGGCTACAGATGGTCTTTGACGGGAAACCGTTTCTGCAAGCTAACGGAGTCCTCTGTAATTTTGTAACACCTGCATGTAGTGAATCATCACAGTGTTTGAAGAGCTTATCTGTGTTCGCTCAAACAGCGACGAACATACCAGATAGCATTTTGAAACTGTTATTATGCTTTTGTCGTAGTAGTACTATGAGCCGCTGTCAATCATGACGTGCAAGTCAAGAACACGCGCCTGAGCGAACACGGCTGAGGCACTACAAAAGCGTGGCAGCCCTACAAGCATTCTGAAGCTGTTATTATATTGGAGCCTCAGTTGGTGCATGGGCCGCTTGGATAATTTTGAAGTAATCAAAATTTCGTGGAAGTGACAGACACACGCCTGAGAGAACATCTCAGAGGTACCATAAACGCGCGGTAGCTGTAAAAGTAATTTGAGAAACTATTATTGTGTTCGGTTAACTCACTAAGCATGCGTACAGTCTACTGTACCTACTTTCGCACAAGGCAATCATTTCCTCCGAAATCTAACTCTCGTTGAAAAGTTGTGAAGTTTTTGTCGTTAGCCTGGAATCTGTAGCTCATCATCAGCAGCTGACAAATGACGTTATGAATGTGACGTCCAAACAAACTTCCAGGGCTTACAGCTTCTCCTTCAGAGTCACGTAACTCGGAGATCAGTTCTTCGATTTCTACGTGAAAAATTTGTCGGCAATAAGAAAAAAAAATCTTTTGTAGACCGACTCCTACTTTCGGATCAGTTTAACCGCATACGCAAGCGTATACCAACAATTGTGTGTCTGAATGTGTTCTCTATCGAGATGCTAGTGACGGCATACCGACTTTATCTTGAAAATCGGATGATGTTTTCAGTACGGTCACATACGATAAGGATCATGTCGGCGTCTTTTCGGATTGACATTAGTTTTAGGAATCCGAGTTCGGAGCAACAAATTCTCTATTGTTTATCCATTACGGTAAGCACAGGGCAATTTGTCGAGTTCTTTGGTGACCGATTCGTATTTTTGGAATAGTTTAAGCGCATACGCAAGCGTATACCAACAATTGTGGGTCTGAATGTGTTCTCTATCGAGATGCTAGTGACGATACGATTTTACGACGATACGATACCGGTTTTATTTTTAAAATCGGAGGATATTTTTCAGTACGGTCACATATGATAAGGATCATGTCGGCGTCTTTCTTACTGCCTTTTTTATGAAGCGGTCAGAATATAGTAGACCAAACAAGAAAAGTTTTTTTTTAATCGATGACCATTTCTCTTCTATACTCAGTTTTTTCTGCTTCAAAATACGTCTATCAACGATCAATTTGACGTAAACCTGTAAACGGCAGACAACTCCTGCCGCAGCAGGTGCAGAACCTGGTCCATAGGGAAGGACAATGTCAAGTCAATTTGAAATATTATAACCACCTGTATGTAGTGAATCATCACTGGACATCTTTGACTGATTACAATCCCCACAGTGCCTGAAGAGCTTATCTGATTTTCACTTTTTTTTATTAAAAATACATATTTATACGTATACAGGTACTCAAAATAGTAAATTAAACGCGTGATTATTGCATACTGGCCTCATAGAGTTAAAGTCTTGAACCCCACGCGAAGTTCACACCTATTGTCTTTCTATTATGTCTAATGGTCGACTGGTAGTGAAACTATCGTCCGCCAGTGACGTCTCTCGTGCTCTCCCATGAGCACCAGCGCAAACAGCTGCAACCCTCTAATCACCCTCTCGTTGAACATGCTGAAGTTTTTGTCGTTAGCCTGAAATCTGTAGCTCATCATCATCACAAAAGTCGTTATGTATGTGACGTCTAAACAATTTCCAGGGTTTACTGTTTGTCCTTTAGAGTTATGTAACTCGGAGATCAGTTCTTCGATTTCAACCTGAAAAAAATGTTGTTTAGAAACAGTTTTTTAGTCACCATGTCGAGTGTGACTAAAAAACTGTCGATGTTCACATGGTACGTGAAGGTCTTTGAAACAACCTATCTGATTCGGCTTCGGAAGATTCAAGCCAGTGAATCAGCTACGATTCCAATATAAGAACGGCTTCGGAATGTGTGGGGCGTGGAGACAGTAGCTGTTCCTACCTACTCTCTGCTCCAAAGGCTCGGTAAATTCGGCCCCATCGTGAGCCATACAGGTTCATAAACCATTCTGGTTTGGCCCAATCGACAGACTTAGCGTAACTTGGATCGGTTAATGTTCTGTTCCATCAGTAGGTAGCGGACTGTGGCGACTGTAACCCTTAGGCCGTGGGTAATCCAATGAAATACTCTGAACGGTCTAGCTATGGTACAAAGTTAGGTTAGGTTAGGGGAAAGGCGAGTAAGCCATTAATGATGACTCCGATCGGCTGCGGAAGACCCTGGCTTGTAGATCACCTGCGAATACAATGTAATAATAACTACGAAATGAACGATTCGGAGAAGCAATAGCCGTTTTATATATTTTATACAGACGTTATGTTGCGTCGGCGATAATACTATTCAGTGGAGGATAACATTTCTATAGTCGAAGACTCCACCCAAGCCAAAGTTATCAAAAAATTGATGGAAAGTATGTAGTACATACAAGGTTTGACTCAGTGAATAGAAGTGTCGGACATTGTGCAAACTTTTATTATAAGTAGTCACAATACTTTTACAAATTTCTTCATAGGTATTTTCCTGTTCTTGGGTCCACACAGAAGGTCATAATTAGAGAATTTATTATTATTATTATAAAACATGTTTTGTTTTGTATTTTCTAAAGTTTTGTTTTGTATTTTTGCATTAGATGTTTGTTCTGTATTTATCAGTGTTTTGTTTCGTATATTTCTAAGTTTTGTTTTATAATTTTTGCAAAGTTTTGATGTTTAGTTTTTTGTATGTTTTTTTTGTGTTATCAATATTATGTTTCGTATTTTACAATGATTTGTTTTGTGTTTTTTAAAGATTTTATGTTTTGTTATGTTATTTTTTGTAGGTATATTTTAATGTTACCTTTATTTAACCATTTTTGTTAATAATATGTGTTCTTACGTACGTAAACCTAATAATATGTATATTAACTATATTTAGATAAATAAAAAAAAATGTTGGAAACCTGTTCTTTCATTTTAAAAACATTCTTTTTACCTATTATTTTTTGCATTCACTTGAAGCCAATTCGCATCATCTCACCACACACGCTGGGCGTACTATCCACGGACGTGTATTCGTCATCACACGCTTGTTGTACGCCTGCGTGAAGCGACCGTACTAAACTATGAAACTGTCGACGAGGCGGCCACGTCGCGCCGTCGTGTCATGTCTATGGAACCGCGCGTCTGTAGACAGCAGGTCATAGTTTTGTATGCAGGCTTCACGCAGGCGTACACCAAACGTATAATGTCGAATACGCGTCTATAAAGCTACGCGTCCATGGACAGTATACCTTACCAAGCCACATTCGGGTTGCCAGCCGCAACCACACAACATCGCCACCGGCGAGCTACGTATAGTATTTCGAAATACCGCTCGTTGTAGGAGAATTCTTTTTCCAAATTTATATAAAAAAAAATTTAAGCTATTGCATAGCTTCTATCACAGGCCTTGAGCGCGGGGACTAAATCCAGAAATTCCGTAACGAAAAAACCTCACGCTCCCCACTCCGACGGGCACGGAGGTGTGGCTTGAAGGCCGTGCATCGTCTAACGTCGTGTCAGTTCGGCAGTCTTCGACACGGCGCTGTGTGTCGTGCGATTAGACGTATTGTACGACTTTACGATGACATATTGACAGCTGACAAGTAAACATTAAATGTTATTTTGCTCGTAATTAAATAATTATTTAAAATAGAAAAAGCAGTATTCAAACAGTGTATAATTCATAAAAGTGATGATAGACTCATAAACAAACAGTAACAGTGTTATCATAGTTTAAAAATACTGGATTATCATATAAACATTGATTCTCAAATATATAAACATTGACTAAAAACTCAATAAACTCAGTGCTTTAAGTGTAAATATACAAATTTTAAGACAATAGCCTACAAAATAATCATAATTATAATGGAGTGTGGTGATAAAACACGTCCAGGATAAGTGATAAAGAAAATTTCCACAACAGCTGTTCGTTGTTTTTATTTGAATTCAAACAAGTCGATAAAGCAGTATAGTGAAATAGCGACATCTGTCAGGGAGTAGCGGAACTTGGTTGACACTTGATTTACGTCTGTCATTCATTCTTTCTACCGACTTGGAACATAGCATTTTGGCACATCAAAAGAAATTCGTGCACAGGTGTGTTGCCATTATACTAAACTATATTTTCCCCGATATTAATTATTGCCACTTATAAAAAAGACATCTAAATTAGGGGAAAAACGCACAAAAAAACAATGTCTGCTAAAATGAGTACGAGAAATGTCCGCAAGATGCCTGAAAAAGTGACTTGCTGCTCCGAAATCGGACGAATACATAATCAGCTGTTTGTGAGAAAGTATATATTTGTATAAGTATTTATCTACAACAGTGAACGGCTGTACTTGTAAAATTTGTGTATAAAGTGTTTTGAATATGAATGAACAAAGTGCATTTATTATTTATTTATTTAATAAAAGAAAAATTTGTTTTCCTATCGGTCACCACGCTCAAAAAGTGTAACTTGAATTAATATCAAAGAAAAAGAAATATTGTATGAATAAAATAAAAATAAAAAATAAATAATTATAATTGCATAAGTTGATACAGAATGCTATGCAATAGCTTTACCGCGGCAGTCCCCGAGTGCCACACGTATTTTTTTTGTAAATATTTTTAAGAATATTTTTTTATATCAATAAAGAATTAAAATAAATATAAGTACAAATAATAACTCACTATTTACTATAACTTCAAAAATGTATCACGTTGTGTTACTTTTATTTGTTTTTTGCTTCGTTCGCACAGTTTATTTTTTTTCTATTGTCACAGTTCCAAGAGAGAAATCATATTAATCATAATCATATTCTTTATTGTAAAAAACAATATAAATTTGCTTTTTTTTTTCTTAATTTTCTTATTGTTAAATAAAAACATTGTTTTTTTTACTATTACCACACTTCCATTTATTATTTTATTATTACGTGTATTTTTAACATGACTTCTACAAGACCTAAGGGTGTTTTCAAGCTGAAAGAAAAACTATCCATTTGGCAAAAGAATTCCCCTACAACGAGTGCTATCGGTGAAAGATTCGTTCGTTTAACCAATCGTCGTTGAAGAGTGTTTTCGGTGAACCGTTACATCGGCGAAGGATTCATTCGGTTCAACCGTCGATAAATAATATTTTTGGCGAAACGTTTCATCGTCCTTTCGGTATTTCGGAATACCATACGTAGCTCGCCACCGGCATATTTCCTGCAGTTCTAACACAATTTATATGGACTCGCTGCAGGCAGTTGACGCCGCGCCGGTGGCCGCCACACGCTACAGATCACCTCTGCTCACTTCCTGTGACCCACACCGGCCACAATGCGCCGACACATGCCATTCGAGCAATTAAACCTTGATATAGTTGATTGCGCACATGGATCAACACTATTATAGAAGCGAGGGTGTCTCAACGTAGACGAAGTTTTCTAGGCCAAAAATGTAAGTTGAGATATTCATTGGCATTCTACTTGTAAGCGAATGAATTGTTCATATAAAGACTCTGCTTAAAGGACTTAGTATCCAAATCCATAACATTAAAAAAAAAAATATAGTATAACGCCATGATCACACGTACCGAGTAAAAGGGCGAGACAGTAAAATATTGCTCGACCGAGGCAGTGATGTAAGCGAACTATAGATATACACTCTCGGCCGAGCCCTCGGCGCTGTGTTCATACGTACCGAGTATTCGGCCGAGAGCACTGTCTCGCCCGTTTGCACGGTATAGATACCGGCACGTATCATGAGCGCTGTTTTTGGCTTCAAGGCTGATTTCCACTTGCGCTGAAGTGAAATATCGGGTCTCTTTAGTGATATGAAGTGAGACGCGGGGGCAGTGGTGCAATCCTTGTACTAGTGGGTGGCTCGCCGATGTGTACGAAGAGCAGAGCGATCCCCGCTCTCTCACGGAGCACTCAAGATACGTGCCGGTATCTGTACGTGTGATCAAGGCTTAGAAACTTAAATCATCGTAATATGTTATAAGAAGGTAGTTATGAAAAAAAAAAATAGTTTATTTATTATTCAGGAAGGTATTCATGCGAAGTTGTTATGATAAGAATTAACATCAGGCAGACACAAGCAGACCACTGGACGATCATAGGCGGCCGATACACGGACATGTAAGCGTCAACCATAACCATCAGTCAAAACGCGTCATTAATGAAATTTGAATAACTTTTTAGTCACCGTCACCTCAATTTACTACGATTTTTATCAGTCATGATTGACAGTGTAATGGCCGCCATAGGATGGAGCGGTGACAGGGGAGGCCGAGGAACGGAACGAGCGGATATAACGTGAAACTTCAATGGCATTGGAGCGAATCCTAATCCTAATCATATTCAGGAACTAAGCCTTAATAAATTCAAATCATTTGTAAAACGGAAACTTTTGCTAAAGGCTTTTTACACTGTAAAAGACTATCTTGAGGACAAAAAGGCTTGGGATTGACCTGCTCCAGTATGTTCTACAATTGTTCTCTTCTGATTTTTTATATTTCAATTGTGCTTTTTTACTTATATTGTTTACAATTTGACCGTCATATTTGTTTTTATTTTACAATATGTATTAATTAATTATTTTTTTAAATTTATATTTGACCAAAATATTTACTTTGTTAAATATTAAAATTTTCTACACTTCTGTATTTTTATTGTGAATATGAGGACTATGAGGAATATTTCTTTTTTTTTCCGTATGTTCAATTATTTTGACGCATGTCTAGCAGTTTGAGTATTTCTGCGGCCTACCCAAATGTCCCTTCTTTGGCATTGATCGTCAAATCGTTGAGCTCCTCAGTTTTCCTAAGTTGAGCTGAACTGAGACTGAACAGGTCCACTCAAATCTGTATGGTTCTTTACTCAAAATACCATCTCAGACACTAATCTGCATTGTTCTCATAAGATTTGACTATTACTGTATGGACTTTAAAAGAGACTTTGACCCCTGAGTTTGTTTCGGTGTTTCTTCTCAGGGTAGTCAGCTAGGAAACACCGGACTCATCTAGTTAAAACTGACAAAAAAAAAAACAAAAATGACGTGTAAAAGTGTTGTGAAAAACCTATTTACAAAAATAAATATCATTTATCAATCTATCTCGCTTACACTTATATCGTCGTCTCTTTTAGCCTTTTGATGACCGTAATTAGACACATATCGAAAGGTGTGCAAAAATATATGCCTATAGCGAACGTCAACGCTTAAGGCTCAAGAGTTTAAGCGCCATATAACGATCAATTTTGTTTGATAAATTTGTTTGTCCAACTTCACGGTTTTTTTTTTTTTTTCGCTATCGCTCAACCACTACGCCAGCTGAGCCATCAATGTTTTCATCAAACAATAGCTTAAGCGATCAAACCAAGGCTCAAACAAAGTTAATATTTTGTTCCCGATGCTAATCAGTGTATTATTGTCTACTCTGTTGGTCTGTTTACGTGTCGTAGCGTCCACACACATGACACACACAACTGACATATTGTTTGTCAAACTGCTGTTTACGTTCAAAATTGATTGTCAAACATAACGTCAAGTAAAATTTTCATCAAACACGACAAAACAAACGTCAATAAAGCTGCGAACTGTCAAATAAATTGACAAAATCAGAAAATTGGATAAACGATTTGATCGTGTGTAGGGCGCTTTATTTCATGTTTCGTAACTTCCTGTTAATTGTTCTAGAACATTCTGTTTCTAGAATATTCTTATAGATCTGACAACGTCGCGTCCATTTCCGTAATGTTTGTATAAATTGTAATGCCGGGGTTACACATTGGGATGTAGATGATGTTTTATATATTTAACTGACTTCGAAACTCGGAGCTTCTATGAGGTAACTTCACGTAAAACAAAAAGCTACTATGCGTTCCAAATAAGAATAGGAAAGCCAATAACCTCGACTTGTCAAATATTGAATGAAAAGTACGGTTTGCGTAGAAATAAGGGCTTATAAATAATTTTTGCTTTGTATTAACTAAGTGTTAGTTAATTCTAGATGATGTTAAAATGTTATAGTTTAATATAAATTAGCTGTATATACACTTCTCATCAAAAAAATCGAAACACTTCCGTTTTCATTGTTTCTGTCCGAATTTAACACAAAAAAGAATTCATACGATGAAAAAAAATACATATATTATAGCTGGCAGTTTGGCCATTACAGTAATAAGCGAAAATTCTAAATTCAAAATTAGAATTTCATTTGTTTATCTTATAAACGAAATGAATCACTGTTTTGAGACAAATGTGTGTTTAGGGTTGGAGTACATTTAGCGTTTAAAAACTAAAAATTGGCGCCTATCCTTAAACTTTTCGTTTTTTATTTCAATACTGTGACTTTGGGACGTCTGAAAAAAGGTTTTTTTTCTAAAACGTATGGATACTTCGCCCACAGAAGCCGCCCAAGTTGTGGCATTGCTGGATTCTGGCCTTAGTCAGCGTGTTGTGGCTGCAAGACTGCATCTAAGCCTGTCATCTGTTCATAGAGTCTATAAACGTTATCGGGAGACTGGTTTGTTCACGCGCCGTTCAGGATCTGGCAGGAATCGGGTCACTTCTGAGCGAGATGATCGATTTATTGTAACAACTTCTTTAAGAAATCGACGCCTTAACGCTTTTCAACTGCAGCAGCGGCTTCGTGTTGTACGAAGGGTGGCTGTAAGTGACTCTACAATTAGAAGAAGGTTGAAGGATCGTGGACTGGTACCGCATAAGCCAGCAAATGGGCCGAAATTAACTGCAGACCATCGAAGAGCGCGCCTTAACTTTGCACGTGAGCACCTAAATTGGTCATACCTACAGTGGAGCAAAGTTCTCTTTTCTGATGAGTGTAAAATTATGCTGTATGGTAACGACGGAAGGAACAAGGTCTACAGAAGAGACGGAGAACGCTATGCACAATGCTGCATTGAAGAAAAGGTCAGCTATGGTGGCGGTTCGTGGACGGTTTGGGGAGGAATCAGCGCCGACGGTAAGACAGAGCTTGCTTTCGTGTCTGGGCCACGTCTGCCTGCACTAAACTGTCATCGGTACGTCGAAGAGTGTCTCGAGCCTCATGTGATGCCCTATGCACATTTTATTGGCAACGGCTTCATATTCATGCACGACAATGCTAGGGCTCACACCGCGGGCGTCGTACGAGATTATCTTAACGAAGTCGATATCTCTATTATGGAATGGCCAGCAAGAAGCCCGGACATGAATCCCATTGAACATCTATGGGATGAATTAAAGAGACGAATTCGAGCAAGAGATCCTGCCCCAGAAACACTTAGCCAGCTGCAAGATGCAATCCAAGAGGAATGGGACAATATACCACAGCATGTGATCGTGACTCTCATCCGATCGATGAAGAACCGTATGGAAGCAGTAATTAGAGCTCGGAGAGGGAATACAAGTTATTAAATAAACGTTTTTTAGCTTTTTTTTTCATTTACGTGTGTTGTTTTATCCATTTCCTTTATACTCCATACGGAATAAAAATGACTCATTTAACAAAATACGAAACCTATGAAAAATTCATTTAAATTTAGAACATTAACATTAAGATTTGATAAGCTCATATTACTCACTATTAAACGACATTTAACATTTATTCCTAAATGTACACATTTTTCTGATAATCCTGACAAAACGTAAACTTGCAAGGTGTTTCGATTTTTTTGATGAGAAGTGTATATTGTTTTAACCATTAAAAGCTTAAAAGAAAAACTATTTTCTGTCTTATTTTCATTGTTAGGAACAATTCGCCTTTTCTTCCATTTACCACTACTCAGACACAACACAGAGATAAACAAGACTTGGTTTGGCCCCAGTGCGAAGGGCAAAGAAGGAACGGGGTGAGGTGTTTAGTCAGTAAGAGTCTGTCACTGTTACCCGCTCCGCCCAAGAGCGAGATTCGTCGTATGATTTTTACCCACCATAAAAAAGAAACCATAAAATTTCGATTAAATTTGTTTTTCGCTTTTTGTAACCACATTTTAGAGTTAGACGTTCAATCGTTTGTTAATAATTGTTCAAACTGGCACACGCTCTAAGTGGAGAAGATGCTCTTCAGCATACCTGGCTAAAAAGACGTGACATACCGAGCCTACATAAATGATTTACCACTTGACAACAAGACAGTCGTGTGAAAAAAAATTCACACAAGCATGGCTCTTGAGAAAAACATAAACTGAGAAATCAAACAAAGAAGTGGCTATTGTTGGAAAACAGATTGCCATGAAGCAGAAATCATCAAAAAAAAACATTATTCAGATTTTTATAATTATACAGGTATAATAAAAGTTTATAAGAACGCACATGTCTGGTACGGGCATTACACTATTTCTCTTGTTTTTGAGGGTAGTTGTGCACAACATTGTATTTCTGAAGGTAGTTGTATTAAGGTGTATTGTTCCACAGTCGCGTCATGTTGCCACTCTTCCATCCCTGCTGCCACGCATTCACACGACCAGCGCAGCGGACACTGGCAGACATTTTATTTTTAATTCATTTCATGTTGAAAGTTGGTGATCAGTGTAAAGACTTCGAAATATTGAAGTTATTATGGGTAAGTGATTTAAATCTGTAACGCTGTTCAATACGAGATGTTTCTTTATGATCATCAGCCTTTTTAATGTTTCTACTGCTGGGACACAGGTCTTCTCTCTAGTAAAGAGAATGGGTCATAACCACGCCGGCCCAGTGCGGATATGTCATCGAATTTTCAGAAAATATTTAGACATTTAGAGATGATTAGGCATGTAATTACTTAAGCCCTAAGCTAACGAAGGCGTTCGCACATCTATTGTCTTTCTATTGTGTATCTAATGATGGTATTCAAAGAATAAACTGGTGCGTCTAACCTTCAACGATAGTATCACTGCTTACCATCAGGCGGGATGGTGATGATGGCATCTAGTCGTGGGCGACGTGGGGCCTCGCCCGCGGCCTGAATGTGAATTGTGTTCAATCGTGTCGCCATTTTAAAAAAGTGTTCTTTCTACTTTGACAAAGAAAGCGTTGTTCTGAGCGCTAGCTGCGACAAACTTCGTACCAACTAATAAATATAATTTTCTCACTGTTTAAACCTTTCCTGAACTTTTACGAGAATTTCAAAACCAAAATTAGCCAAATTGGTCAAGCCGTTGACGAGTTTCAGCGACATAATCGGCTGGACCAATTTGATTCATTTTGGTTTTGAAATATTCTTGAATTATCAGTTATTTCGGCTGTGAGAGTGCAGGGACTAGGAGCGTGAAATGTTGCTATAGGTTTTCTTTTATGACGTAGATGAGCACTAAGAGAAGTTATTTGAAAATTCTCTTCTTCCGGGGATAAAACGGGGTTCAAAAGTTTGTATAGAGGAACTTATTGCCACGTGGGCGAAGCCGCCGTCAGTAACTAGTCTAGTATAACACAGTATCTCCTTACGACATTTACCTTCCCACTACACCGCATATAATATTCATAGAACATAAATCAACTTATTCATTTGTTTTTTCAGATCGTAACGTTCCACGAAGACAGCCGACTATTGCCGAGCGTTACCGAGCTCTGTCGGTTATGAAGCACCGACCGTTCCGTTGAAGCTAGCGCTATGATCCAGCTTGTTGTACAAAGAGGCAGGCAGGTGCAGGGTGTGATACCGCCGCATCAGTTGTTACAAGATAACATAACCAGCAAGAACAAAGCTTGAAATGTAGCAGGTGAGAAATTATATCCGTTAATTTGCAATTGGCTCGCTCGCACTCGCTGCGAACAGACGTGGCCCAACGCGCACTAAATATATTAAAATATCTTTTTTAAACAAAGTTAAACAAATTTTCACCTTACCTGAACGGCTTTATAGTTGAATCTTGAATGAACCTAACTTTGTGCACGCGCCGTGAGACAAAACACGCGTGATCGTACAGTGTAGTATATGCAAAAATACCAGAAGCAATGATGCGAACACCACCCGCTGCAAGTTTTGGCTCGGAACCTGATCTATCACGAACAGAAGACACTGAATTCGTCAATTCAAGAAAAAGGAAAAACTATCCCGATAAGGAAGAAATAAATCAACTCCGTACGGACATAAAATGTTTGAAAACTTAAAACAGGATCAAGAATCTAAGTTCCAGAAGCTTAATAATATGATTATTGATATAAAAAACCAAAACAAAGAAAATATGATATCAAATGAAACTCTTAGAAAAACCCTTGAAGAGACTACTGGCTTATACAGGGACTTGAAACAAAAGTATGATACTTTAGTAATGGAAAGTTGTGCTGCCAACAACAAAATTAAGTATCTCGAAGACGAAGTAGAAGCACTTCAACGAAAACAGCTGGAAACTATAATAGAAATCAAGAATGTTCCAGTCACTGAAAACGAAAACCTGAACGAGATCATAAACCAGTTGCACAATTCTTTAAAAGTATCTGTTGCGCCTAATCAAGTACGTCAAGTGTACAGAAAAAAGATTGCTCAAAATAAACCAATTCTTGTTGAGTATCAAACGGCACAAATTCGTGCAAATATCCTAAAAGCAATTAAGTCCTACAATATGACCAACAAGGAGGAGAAATTTAACACAAAAGCACTCAAAATATCAGGCGATCCACAACCAGTCTACATCTCAGAAGCACTGACACCTAATGCCAGGAGACTCCTATACCAATGTCGAGATTTAAAAAAGAAACACGATTTCAAGTTTTGCTGGGTTTCTAATGGAAGAATACTTCTCAAGAAATCAGAAGACCAGCCAGCGATACTGATTAAGTCATCTGAACAAATTCTAGGTATCATTAACAATGTTACTACCCCATCGTTAGCTCTGTGACTAATATGTTTGAAAAAGTCTCATCCATTACTAATATTGCTTTACTTTAAATTTTGTTTTTACTTGTTTATGAATAACTCACTTAGAATCTCAATGTTACTGGTAACTCATAACTCTACTCGCGTCTCTCTCACAACACAAGATTTACACAACACTTACATACTTCACACTCATCACCGTTACTATACTCACCATCCATTCACACACATGTCACAATTTCATAACAGTTACGGAAAGTCTATGCGTTGTGCTGCCAACAGGAAGTTTAAAAAGATTTTTTATAAACAATATGGTTGATTTAAACCATATCTCGAATGATATCGAGAAAACGATAAATGTTGGCATAGCACATAGCGTAGATATTCCTGAAAACTGTAACAAAATATTTAGTGATTCTAACAAATACAAAATATTAACTCAAAATATAAGAAGTTTAAAACACAATTTTGATGACTTTGAGGTTTTACTAAGCAAACTAGGTATCGAATTTGACTTTATCATTCTCACAGAATGCTGGCTCTCTAAAATTGAGATACTCCCAAAAATTGTGTCATATAATACTTACGCTACAGCAGAAACAATCAACCAAAATGATGGCATTGTTATCTACTATAAAGAGACTTTGAAACCCAAAATTATCGAACCCGTAAAATCCATTGATGAACTGAACTGCCTAGTCTCGACTATTGGAAACGATATTGCTATTATTTCAATTTATAGATCACCGGCGTTTAAAAATATTGATAATTTCCTTACTACACTTGATCGTATCCTAAATAATTTAAATCAATATCCGACCATACTTTTAATTGGAGATATAAACATAAATATTTTGGACAACAGTTCTAACTCTTCAAAATACATGGATTTACTAGCCATTCATGGTTTATTTTCTTCACATAACCTACCTACTAGAAAAGAAAATTGTCTAGATCATTGCTTTCTAAAATCAACATCTGTATCTCAAACTATTGTCTGTGAGTCCACGGTTACTGACCATTCGTCCGTGATGATTTCAATATCAAAAAAATCCAAAACTAGCGCTAACAAAATATCTAACACCTATAAAAAAATAGATTACCAGGCTGTTATTGCAGACTTAAAACTAATAGATTGGCTATCTGTCATATCAACAACTGACGATTGTAATATCATGACCAGTACTTTTATTACGACAGTAGCGGACACAATAAAAAAGCACACCGTGATGTCTAGACTATCATCTAGGAAGCGTCCTATAAGACCGTGGATAACGTCTGGTTTGTGCCGCTGTATTAGAAACAGAGATCAACTTCATAAAAAACTCCGTGAAGACCCTGAAAACGTAATTCTACGCGTAACTTACAGAAGATACCGCAACACCTGTAATAACTTGCTGAAAACACTTAAAAATAACTATCTTAAATCTGAAATAGATAAACACAAAAATAACCTCAAAAAACAATGGGAACTGATAAAAGATACCTGCAATTTGACTGAACAAAGTAATGACCAAGATAAACTGTTAAAAATCAAACACGATGCGCAAAGTTCTATTAATTACGTGAACAATTACTTCGCAAAAGTGGGTTACAACTTGGCCAAGGATATACAAAGAAACAACCAAGGTCTATCTAAAACCCCATCTTTCAGGTCCCCAAATATCAACTCATTCGTGCTTTTGCCGACAGAGGAGGAAGAAGTAAAAACCATAATTATGAATTTGAAGCAATCTAATGCTACCGGGTGCGATGAAATTCCTATTTCAATATTAAAATTAGGCGTAGATACTTTAGCTAGTCCCATAGCCACGATTTGTAATCAGTGCATGACAAAGGGCGTTTTCCCTGATGTCCTTAAGAAGGCTCTGATTGTTCCTATATACAAAACGGGAGACAGAGACTGTGTCGCTAACTACAGGCCTATATCGCTGTTGCCATCCCTGTCCAAGGTTCTAGAGAAAGTCATTAATATAAGGCTAACTTCTTATCTAGAATCCCAAAATCTACTGTCAATCAACCAATTTGGTTTTAGGAAAAATAAATCGACTGACGATGCGATAGCAAACCTAACATCTACCATTGTTGATAGCTTGGATAGGGGACAGAAAACCATAGGTGTATTTCTTGATCTGGCTAAAGCGTTCGACACAGTCTCTGTTCCCCTACTTCTTGCTAAGCTAGAACACCTAGGAATTCGTGGTACGGCCTTAAAACTATTCACAGACTATTTGACGAAAAGAACTCAATGTGTTAGAATAAACAGCATTGTGAGTGGACTGGAAGATATAACATTTGGTGTGCCACAAGGCAGTGTCATAGGACCTACGCTCTTCCTTATATATGTGAACGACTTGTGTGAATTACAATTGAGACAGGGTAGGGTAATAGCGTACGCAGATGACACTGCTCTTTTATTTACGGGTAAGTCATGGAGAGAGGCTAATGATGTTGCTAACATAGGTTTCCAACAAGTTACAGAATGGTTACAAGTAAATCTACTCACCCTAAACGCACTTAAAACTAAATACATACCTTTCAGTATAACAAAAAGCAATCAACCACCTCCTGGAATTATTCACCTAAAAGCTCACTCTTGTAATATGTCCGGAAAATGTACCTGTGATGAATTAAATAAAACTTCCACAATTAAATACCTTGGATTAATCATTGACCAACATTTAAATTGGCATGAACATATTTCAAAGCTTACTTCCAGAGTTAGAAAACTTATTTATATATTCAAAAATATTCGTTCCTTTTGCCCGTCAAATATAATCTTAATAGTCTATTTAGCTTTATGCCAGTCCATTATAACTTACGCCATTGCTGCGTGGGGGGGCGCCTCGAAATCAGTCCTTATTCATTTAGAAAGAGCTCAACGTGCAGTTCTCAAAGTTATGAGTTACAAAAGATTCAGATATCCCACTTTTCTGTTATACTCTGAACTATCTGTTCTTACAGTGAGGCAACTATTTATCAAAGACTTACTACTAAAACAGCATAAAAATATACCTGATTATACCAAAAAAAGAAGGAAAGATATTGTTTATTCTGTGCCTCATTGTAAAACCTCATTTGCAAAAAGATTTATAAAATTCTTAGCACCGTCGGTATATAATAAAATATCAAAACAAATTCAAATTCGTCATCTTAATAAACATGCATGTAAAACTGAAATTTTTAACTTCCTTAACACATTGAATTATGAATGTACAGAACAATTGATTAGAACCACTGCATAACCAGTCACCAGATACCATTACACGACACACACTACTTTATTTACATATATATACATATACATACACATATATATACACACAAACACATACATATACGTAATCATACATACATATAATAGATACACATATACATTCACACAAACACATACAAACATAAAATACATATACATACACATATATACATACACACAACACATACAATACACTCTCCTCATACGCTTCCAAAAATGTTTATCGGTATAATTGCGATCTATTTTGTATTGTTTTTTTTTTAGTTCTATTTCACTTCTTTTGTTATATTACTTTGCCTTAGTTTAGCTTTTTATCATTTTGTCAGCTTGCATTTAACAGATATAATTTAGTAACATAAAAATCAAAAACATTTATCAATCACAAAAAGTGTAACTTTAAAAAATGCAAACAAACGAAGCATCTATAAACCTTGCATATACTATGTCAAGTTTGAAGACTACCTACAAATTTTATAAAATACTAATAACCAATATTTAAGATATACCCGCTATATTTGATGTTACTGTTTTACTTTGATTGCCACTAGTCTAATTTAGCAAATAAACCTTACCGCGACCGATCTAAACTGTTCCACCGTAATACAGTTTAATACTAGTACGGGGAACAGGGAGAATCAGTTCTGTGTAAGCTAACAAGAACAATGTATTAGACATATTATAATATAAGATTTGTTAATTTGTTAGCTGTATGTGCAAAAAATAAAGGCTTTTTTTTTTTTTTTTTTTTTTTATTTCAATTCAAATAATTTATTCGTATAGAATGTGGGTAGTAGTTTTTTTTTCCAATTTTACTAAAAAGAATTAAAATTATTTAACCGACTTGGAAAAGGAAGAGGTTCTATGTTGTCAGTATTTTTGTGGATCGATTTTGAAAATTTTTGTTGAACTTCAGAATTAATTCCATAAAAATATCGTTTTTTCAGATCGTAACGTTCCACGAAGACAGCCGACTATTGCCGAGCGTTACCGAGCTCTGTCGATTATGAAGCATCGACCGTTCCGTTGAAGCTAGCGCTATGTTCCAGCTTGTTGTACAAAGAGGCAGGCAGGTGCAGGGTGTGATACCGCCGCAGCAGTTGTTACAAGATAACATAACCAGCAAGAACAAAGCTTGGAAAATGTTGCAGGTAAGAAATTATATCCGTTAATTTCAATTGTGTAGCTAAAAAAATCAAATCATTTATCTGCATAGAATGTGGGTACTTAGTAGTTTATTTTTTGCTAATAAGAAGTAGGATTTTTAACCGACTTCGAAAAGGAGGAGGTTCTATGTTCGGCTGTATGTAATTTAGTTTTATGTATGTCCACCGATATCTCAGTCAATTGTCATTCGCCCGAACCACTGGCGAGGTTGTAAAGGAACCTAGTGCTGCCAGGAAAGATTTGCAAGTGTATTAAATAGTGTTTTTCAACACGCTTACAAAGAAATAAATAAAATAGAATATAGTTATTTATAAAAGTGGCATATAGAAATACGCGACTTGTGGATGTCGCCTAGCCCCCAGCCTGATCCGATAAAATTAAATTACAGAGAGGATGAGTTCGCGCTTTTATTCGCACTAGAGCGGAAAACTACATTGTGTGCATAAAAGCAATAAAAGCGGGTTTTAGAGGAAGTGTATTGAAAAATACTTACATTGCGCTTTTGTTAATTTCAGGAACTCTCAGTCCTCATAGCTTCGATTGCTGTCGAAGATCTCCACTATCTGGTGCTGGGAGCTAGTTACTAGATGGCAGCACTGTCACTTCACAAACCAAGCGAAGTTGACCTTTAAACACCACCTGACACCGCTGTTGTATGTAGAACCAACGTAACCAGTGTGAAAAATGACGAGGTTTGTAATTTTATTGTTTATAGACAGCGCTGATGTCACAGGCTCAGTGAATATAATAATTAATATATTATAATAATTACATATCGAATAACTGATGGCTTAGACTGTAAATCTCGGGTATTCAATTTTATTTTATTAAGTTTTCTAAAAAGAAAAGCCCATAACGCACACATTCATATAATTATCACAAGAAAATATCTATTTGTTTCTTATCTTATAGCGCCATCTATGATGTAGAATGCGAAACTTGCTCGAGTTACGATTCTTATGACGACCCGTCACACGTCTAACTTATTCTTCTTCTTTTCGAGTCGAAGTTCTTAAACAAATTTATTTCTGACCAGTATTTAGCAACCTGTACAAATTTAATATAGTTCTCGCACTGGCTTCTGTTATTTACCTCAACGGACTGGTTGACGTCCAAGTACTGTACTCCCCGTTTGATATCCGCCATATTGGCGCTGTCGGTCACGGTGACTGTAGCGAGTGTCTACGGTACTAAAACTGATAATGTCGCGCCGCGTACAATATTAGTCAAATTAGTTCTCTGGATGCTCGCGAGTGGCGCTTCCAATTGGCACAAAAAATAATAGTCAAACATATATAGAACAGCCTGTCCAGTGGTAAATAGCAGAGGTCAGTGCCTCGAATAGATCGTGAGAGGTACAGGTTCCAAACTCAGTCAAAACTTGTTGAAAACAATATAGTAGGAAGATAAAACTTAGAACGGTATGTCGTGCATAGCTGCAGTTGATGTTTCAGCACACACAACTATTGTATTGGATTCCGGCATAAAATACTTACATTGCGCTTTTGTTAATTTCAGGAACTCAGTCCTCATAGCTTCGACTGCTGTCAAAGATCTCCACTATCTGGTGCTGGGTGCTAGTTACTAGATGGCAGCACTGTCACTTCATACGTCAAACGAAAATAACCTCAAAAACCATCTGACGCCGTGGATAGAAGTGGAACCAACGTACCCAGTATGAAAATTGACAAGGTTTGTCATTATTTAGTTCATCGACAGCGCCGTCATCACAGAACCTGTTAATATAATGACACTAGCAGTCTCGATAAACGTTGTCGTGGTCAGATCATAGACATTGATCACTTCATGATATGGCCAAGTACAACTGGCCAGATCGTTTTAATCGTTAAAGTTTGATGACATTTCAATCCCCGTTTGACGTACTTTGTATAGACCTGTTATTAACATAGAAATGCTACATCAATGATATTATCAAACGATGATTGACATATCATCAAATGTTAACGATCTGGCCAATTGTATTTGGCCATAATTAACATAAAATGTTTTTTTTGCGTGGCAATGCTGCCAGCGTGCTGGGCACTTTTCCCATAGATATCAATGTGGATGAATTTTTTGTTGCCCAATAAATCATTTGTAAATATTAATGTATTGTTAGTTTATTAACTTTAGGTTATTATTAGAATAATAATAATTAAATGTATATTTTTTGAAGAATAAAAAGTAAAGGGTAGGAAAACAAAAAATTATAATTTCTATGAGTTGGCCACGACATTACACAAATCAGTCACGCTGTTTAAGAGATGTTAGGTGGCAACACACGAATAGAAGAATTACATACATATCTGTGTACAATACGTGGCGTACAAGTTGAACTAAAATGTCGATAGACATTCAATACGCAGTAACCGATTTTTGGGTTTCAATCGAAGTGCGGCACTGCGGAGGGCTGCGCGTAACCATAGTAACGGTAGAGATTTAAGTTCAACTTATTCACCGCGTATATCTGTAAGTATCATATAATACCGTTTCGAAATGTTTTCGTAAATAGTGGACCACACGGATGTACTCCAGTATCCCATACATGAGTGTGGCTCATGGGTTACATCCGAACACTGGGTTACACTTACATCCGTGTGGCTCACAGATTTACAAACTTATGAGTTAGAATGTCTATATTGTAAAGTACAGTGAAACCAACAGATTTGTATACAGACAGCGTATTAACGTTTTAAGTGTACTTAATGATAAATGTTTAACATCAATTTTATAAGAAACAAGTTTGTTTGTCTAATCTGTGTCTATAAAGGTACCGATTAGCTTGTTCGACTGTACCATTTTCTTTTGTATAATACAGTGAGCTTATATATATTGAGTTGAATTTGTAATTTAGATTCGGCTAAGCTCGTAGCGGATTCGTTTACTATCGGGTTGCGTATCACCCTGTGCCATAATCTATTGTATTTTTGTGTCATTGTATTCCGTGTTTATTCATTTCAACTTTGTGTGTTGATTAATATTTTAAATCTAAACGAAATGTGACACTAGTACGTCGAAACATAAACTAAAAAATGTTGAAAATATGCATTCTGTTCGAGAGTTAGAAAAATATTTGTTATTGTCGTTAATCACCCATCGTAAGATATCGGCGAGTATCCACCCTTACATTGTTGAAACCCCTACCTAGGTTAAAGTTGCGTCGTTTATACCGCGTACATCGAAGGACTGAAACAATTTGCCTTCTACGGTTTTCCCGTCCAATGACAATTTAGTTGTCTTCAAGACTAGAGTAAACAGACTTTTAATGAACTGTTGCGCTTCACCCTATCAACGATTGCATCACTGCTTACCGGCAGATGGATTGCAATCAAGCACTAGTTGATATCAAATAAGACACACATTATTTGATTCATTTAAAGAATTTAAATTCGATCACTCTCGGACTGCATACAAAGAAAGAGTTAATTATTGCACCAGACATGCGTACTATGGACCGTATTTTCGCGCAAGGCAATCATTTCTAATCTTATCTTCCGCTGACTTAATGTAAGCGCTGCGTAAGTCCGTAATGCTCGGGTTACGGCACTGTTTCTGAGTTCTATTGTCTCGCTGTAGTTCTTTCTGACTTTATTCTTTTAATGCAATTTTTGCGCTCAGCTGCCCAAGGCATAGTAGTTGTGCACCGTGCACTGCGCGGTTGATGGCGGTGGGTTGAGGAAGAATCGCTCTAAACCGGCTTCTGTTGTAGATACGATTAGATTTGGTTTTATTGACTTAGATGACGGTTTTTCTTTTATACTAAGTATTTTCTTGTTATTACGAGCACATCCTTGAATGTTTAATGTTCATGAAACGTTGACGGAAGGCAGCCAGCTCCTGCCGCAGCAGGTGCAGAACCTGGTTCATTGGGAAAGACAATGTCAAGTCAATTTGAAATATCAGTGGCGCTGCATGAGCCCACATTGCCCACGCAATGCCACTGCCACAGGAATCTTTTGTTTTTGAGTTGTTTCTGATAGTCAGAGGAATCTTCTGTTAGTTCTTCCAGCAAGTCGAGCATAAAACATGGCAGTATATTATGAAACTAGGTACAAAATACTGTGCTCCGATGTATTGAATCAGTTCTGCTTTATCAACACCATCCTGCATGAATTGAGTCTCATTCTCGTTGCTTTTCGAGCACTCGGTAAGCTCCTGTGGCGCGGGTGGCTCCTGAGGCCTGCCAAATAACGCGCAAACCGACTTTTGAATTTGATGACGGTTTCTATACTATGCGATGTTTTCTCTTCTATAAGTTCATTACGTGGAAATTAAGAACATGCGCCTAAGCAAACATGACTGGGGCACTATAAAAGCGCTACCCGCTTGATTAATTTTGAATTAATAATTTCGTGGAAGTCACAGACACACGCCTGAGAGAACCTCTCAGAGGTACCACAAACGCGCGGTAGATGTAAAAGTATTTTAAAACTGTTATTGTGTTGATAAATGATAATGATAAATGATAAATGATATTTATTTTTGTAAATAGGTTTTTCACAACACTTTTACACGTCATTTTTGTTTTTTTTTGTCAGTTTAAACTAGATGAGTCCGGTGTTTCCTAGCTGCTCGGTTTTCAGTTAACTCACTAAAGCGTGCGTACAATCTACTTTACTTTCGCAGAAGGCAATTGATGTCATTTGTTCGCACTAGCCAAGCTCCATGCAGGCACTTAATATAGACGCTATGTGGACCTCCAGTCTCGGAGATGTTGTCTTATCAGGGTTAGACTGACGGAGTCCGATTAAATTTTTTCGGTTAACTCACTAAGCATGCGGACAATCTACTTTACTTTCGCGGAAGGCAATCCTTTTCTGTTGTCTTATGCAACCACTTAATGAAGGCGCTGTGTGGAGACTCGCGAGATCTTTTGTCTCGTCAGGGGCAGACTGATAGATTCCAATTAAATTTTTTCAGCAGCAAGAGCAGTTCTTATACACCTGTGGCATCAAATGGGCTCACATTGCGCACGTAGTGTTGCCATTATCTAAGAGATCATAATAGCATTGGGTAGCGGTGATGTCTAACTTACGGGAGGCACCAAGGTTATACACGACCTTACCTCTAGGTTTGGTCGTGTTGCTGTTCCAGGCGGGATGTTCGGCATTGAGATCACCCGCTAATATAACGGAGTTACACAACCCAAAGAGAGCAGTGAGGCTGTTGAGAGCGATGCGATCGTCTGGTAATAGAGACAAAGAAGCGACCGGGGGGCAGTAGGTGGAGATGACGGTGATCGGTGATGACCAGTCATGCTTAATCTACAGGCTTAGTATTCCAATAGAGATTGGGGTGCGGGAGGAGTTAGAGGGATGCAGTACAGCTCCTTTATATAATAGACAAGGGTGCCACCATCATGACAGCGAGTCCTATCGTTGCGAACTATGCGATAGTTGGCAATTTTAGGATCTTTACGGTGGGGCTTTAGGAAGGTCTCGTGGACCAGTAGGATATCCAGCTGGTGGTCGCGGAGGAAAGCGGCGATCTCATCACGCTGGTTCTCAATGCCATTGGCATTGAAGAACCCTATAATTAGGGATCTGGGTTTGAGAGTGCAAATTCCCGTTCGCTTATCCATTACGGTTAAGGCATGGGAGAAGGTCGAGTTCCTTAACGACTGAGTCGTATTTTCAGAACAGGTGTGCGCGCACGCTGTTATCTAATATTGCCGGCGCGCTTGGCGGCACTAAGCTCTGCTGACAGAGCTCTGGCCTCCGAAGTCATAAAAATGGAATAATTCTCCAGAATTATGAGCCCTACTGGGTCATCGCTGCCTCAGTCGCTAGGTTGCGCTTGCTTAGTTGCCGGGGCAGCTAGGCGTTTGGGCGCAACCTTGGGGGCTGCAGTGGCAGGGGCCACAGGGACGGAAAGCGGGGCAGGGATGTCCGGCCTGCCCGCATAGCACACAGCTGGGAGGCTCGGTGCACAGCGTGCGGTCTTTAGGGCGAGGGCAGTCGGCTGTGCCGTGGGAACCCAGACACTTGACGCATCTGGGTGTTGCGTAACAGTTACGCTGAGAGTGCCCATACAGTTGGCAGCGATGGCATTGTCCAACTAGGGTGGGGCGGAAAGGCTTTTCGATCGATATGCCCGATAGTGAGCATACCGATTTTACGCGGAAAATCGGGTGATGACCCTCCGTGGGGTCGCAGATAACGAGTACCATGTCGTACTCTATTCTGCCCCGAGCTTTGTGGAGGCGGTGCACTGCTTGCACCGGCACTCCCTGGGAGATGAGGTCTGACATGACCTCGGAGGCGGGGATCTCTTTGGGGACCCGCCGAATGACCACGCGGGTCGGAGTTTCCTCCGGGAGAGAGTAGGTGTGGAAGGAGACATTCCTCTCCTTTAGGGCTCGGGTCAGGTCCCGGTAGTCCTGAGCCGTTGCGACTTGGACTTTAATGCCTTGTTGGCATGACCTGGCGTTTGTGTAGTGGATCTTGCGATCCACGCACATTTTGGACACGTCGGTTCATTTGGCTTTCTCCTGTATGTACAGGGGAGGAGGGGGGCGCTGCTTCTTGGGCGCAGAAGCGGGGGTGGGGCGGCTTGGGGAAGCTGCGAGAGCGGGCGCGGGCGTGGCGGGGGTCAAGGCAATGGGGGTGGTGTCGGCCGTTTTCTTGGCCTTACCTGCCTTCGTCTTCCTTTTTCCTCCTACGACGACTTGGAAGTCGTCCTCTGAGGAGGAAGAGGCGGAGGTAGAGGAGTCGACGTCCGAGGCTGGTGGGACTGAAGTGTCCATCGCCTCGGAGAGGGTTAGAGCGGCGGAGGGCCGCTGGGCAGCTGCCGGCAAGGGGGCAGGCTCATGGCATAAATCGATGCTAGGCATCGATGGTCCTGGCGTGCCTTTCTCGGCAGGGGGAGGGGATTCAGGCGAGAAAACGTCGCTGAAGACAGCGACGGTTGCCGGGGTCGGGGGATATAGTGAAGCGAGTTTCCCGCCATATTTGGCGAGAAACTCTTGGTCCTTGAGGAGGACGTTCTTGACGAACGCGATTAACATCACGTCCGCCATGGTTTGAAGGAATTATATTCCTCCTACCCTAAATTTTAGGGGGGGGGTTCCTTCTAGAATCCTACGTCCCCGGGTGGACAGGCCCGGGGGTGTGTGACCCTCCCAGCAGGGTTTGTGTAGGCTGGGAGGTGAGTACCTATTGGTGAGCCCTAAGCTTGAAACCGATCGCCAGTCTTAATGTGCGATCGGGCCCTACCAGGGTCTGGTGCGAAGGGATAGACACCCCAACCGACACCAGGTGTGTTGCTGAAAGAGAACTCGGAGTTTAGGTTTGACTAGGAGCTCCCCCAAGGCCAAAACCTAGCTCCCGACTCCAATTAACTGCCTAGCCCTGAAGGGGTTCGGCGGGTGTAGCGGGTCAACACCCCCTTGGCGTCGTTGGCACCGTGAGGTTTCCAACCAAGGACCACGAAACTGTGGCTTTTCCCTGAAGGGGCACTGTTTAACGAGTTATTTTTCGTTACAGAGAAATAATCGTCCGCTGCCTTGAAAAAGGCGGCTTCGGATCGGTGATGCGGTCGGTGACCACTGATGACGTCACGGCTGGAGCGGCGGCGAGATGGGATGCAGACACGGGCATGGAGCGGGCGTGGGGCGCGTAGCGGCACGACCGTTCGGGGCGAGCGTCGAGCGCGTAAAAAAAAAAAAGGCCGATAGTGAGCATACCGACTTTATCTTAAATATTGGGTGGTGACCCTCCGTGGGGTCGCAGATGACGAGTACCATGTCGTACTCGACTCTGCCCCGTGCCTTGTGTAGGCGGTGCACTGCTTGCACCGCGATGCCTTAGGATATTAGGTCTGACATGACCTCAGAGGCGGGGATCTCCTTCGGGACACGCCGAATGACCACACGGGTCGGCGTGTCCTGCGGGAGGGAGTAGGTGTGAAAGGAGATGTTCCTTTCACGGAGAGCGCGGAATAAGTCCCGGTAATCTTGGGCCGTCGGGACTTGAACTTTTATGCCTTGTTGGCATGAACGGGCGTTTGTGTATTGGATCTTGCGATCCACACACATTTTGGACATATCGGTCCATTTTGGCTTCTCCTGTATGTACAGGGGAAGGGGGGGGGCGCTGCTTCTTTGATTCAGAAGCGGGGTGGGGCGGCTTTGGCAAGCTGCGGGAGCGGGCGCGGGCTTGGCGGGGGCCAGGGTAGTGGGGATGGCGTCGGCCGTTTTCTTGGCCTTGCTAGCCTTGGTTTTTCTCGCCTTCCTCTTTTTTTTCTCGAAGAATCGGAGGTGGAGTCGATGTCTGAGGTTGGTCGCACTGATGTGTCCATCGCTTCGGAGATGGTTAGAGCGGCGGAGGGCCGCTGGGCAGCTGCCGGCAAATGGGCGGGCTCCGGGCATTCATCGATACTACGCATCGATGGTCCGGGAGTGCCTTTTTCGGCTGGGGGAGGGGACTCCGGCAAGAATACGTCGCTGAAGTCAGCGACGGTTGCCGGGGTCGGGGGACAAAGTGACGAGAGTTTCCCGCCATATTTAACAAGAAACTCCGGGTCCTTTAACAGGACGTTTTTGACGAACGCGATTATTATCGCGTCCAACATGATTGGTAGGAATTAAATTCCTACCATTAAATTTGGGGGGTTCCTAACGGAATCCTACGTCCCTGGGTGGACAGGCCCGGGGGTGTGTGACCCTCCCAGCAGGGTTTGTGTAGGCTGGGATTTGAATGCCTACTGGAGTGCCCTAAGCTTGTAGCCGATCGCCAGTTTTAATGTGCGATCGGGCCCTACCAGGGTCTGGTGCGAAGGGATAGACACCGCAACCAACACCAGGTGTATTGCTGGAAGAGAACTCGGAGTTTAAGTTTGACTAGGAGCTCTCCCAAGGCCAAAACCTAGCTCCCGACTCCTATTGACTGCCTAGCCATGAAGGGGTTCGGCGGGTGTAACGGGTCAACACCCCCTTGACTTCGTTGACACCGTAAGGTTTCCAGTCAAGGACCACGAAACTGTGGCTTGTCCCTGAAGGGGCACTTGTTTAAGGGATTATTCCCGTTATGGAAATATAAATCCTCCACTGCCTTGAAAAAGGCGGCTTCGGATCGGTGTTGCGGTCGGCGGCCACCCATCCAGGCGGGATGTTCGGCATTGAGATCACCCGCTAATATAACGAAGTAACTCAACCCAAAGAGAGCAGTGAGGTTACTGGTGAGAGCGATGGAAACGTCTGGTAATAGAGACGAGGAAGTAGCCGGGGGGTGGTAGGTGCAGATGACGGTGATTGGTTGGTCTATTTGGAAAATTGCGGCACAGGAGCAGTTAGAGGGATGCAGTTCAGCTCCTTTCTGTAGTAGATGAGGGTGCCACCACCGCGACAGCGAGTCCTATCGTTGTGAACTATGCGATAGTTGGCAATTTTAGCACCAGCCCAAACAGCTGCATCCCTCTAATCACCCTCTCGTTGAACATGGTGAAGTTTTTGTCGTTAGCCTGGAATCTGTAGCTCATCATCAGCAGCTGACAAATGACGTTATGAATGTGACGTCTAAACAAACTTCCAGGGTTTACAGCTTCTCCTTCAGAGTCACGTACTCGGAGATCAGTTCTTCGGTTTCTACGTGAAAAAATTGTCCTTAATACCACTTTATCGAGATGCCAGTTGGAAAGTGACATCGGAATTGTTGAGGTTACATACGACAAGGACCATGTCGTATTCTAGCCTGCCTTGCGCCTTGTGAAGGTGGTTGAACATCGTACCTAGTCACAAAGAAAAAAATTACAATTGCATGTTTCGGAAGTAGTAACTGGCAACCAAGCCAAGCCAGGTAACCAAGCCAGGTTGGCGGCGGCGCGCTCTGTTCCCGAACACCTCAAGGAGTTGTCAACAAATGTAGAGGCTCAATTACAAGGCTGAAGCCTACTGGGGCCCCGGTTCGATTTCTGAAGAGATGCCAGTGACGGAGCATACCGACTTTCAGGATAAAGTCGGTATGCTCCGTCACTGGCATGGCACTTGCCAGGCACTTGAAAGTCGGATTATGCTTGTCAGTACGGTCACATACGATAAGGATCATGTCGGCGTCTTTCTTACTGCCCTCCTTGTGAAGGGGTCAGAACATAGTACCTAGACCAAAAGAGAAAAAGATTGTCTCTTATTATATGACAATTTTTCTTCTATTCTAAATTTGACGTAAACCTGTTGACGGCAGACAAGTCCTGCTGCAGCAGGTGCAGAACCTGGTCCATGGGGAAGAACAATGTCAAATCAGTTTGAAATATCAGTGACGCTGTATGGGCCCTCATTACTCACGCAACGCCACTGCCTCAGGAATATTTTGTGTTTGCAATGTTTCTGCAAGCTAACGGAGGCCTCTGTAATGTTTAACACCTGCATGTAGTGAATCATCACAGTGTTTGAAGAGCTTATCTGCGTTCGCTCAAACAGCGACGAACATATCAGATAGCATTTTGAAACTGTTATTGTGCTTTTGTTGTAGTAGTACTATGAGCCGCGATCAATCATTACGAGGAAGTCAAGAACACGCGCCTGTGCGAACATGGCTGAGGCACTATAAAAGCGTGGCAGCCCTACAAGCATTCTGAAGCTGTTATTATATTGAAACCTAAGTTGGTCCATGAGCCGCTTGGATAATTTTGTACTAATAAAAATATCGTGGAAGTCACAGACACACGCCTGAGAGAACATTTTAGAAGTACCACAAACGCGCGGTAGATGTAAAATTATTTTGAAACTGTTGTGTTCAGTTTTCAGTTAACTCACTAAGCATGCATACAGTCTACTGTACTTCCGCACAAGGCAATCACTTCCCTTATTTTCTGCACCCATTTAATTTAGGTGGTTTATATAGGACCACCAGTCTAGGAGATCTTTTGTCTCGTCAGAGTTAGACTGACGAGGTCCGTTTTCATTTTTTCTGCAGCAAGAGCACTTTTTTTACACCTGTGACACTTAATGTAAAGGTAAGTGTCGTAGGTGAGACAAGGAATTTAAATTACATAAAGTGGTCTATCACAGATTGTAGAGCACACTGTGGCACGCTTCAAACCGGACCTAGCACCAGCCCAAACAGCTGCATCCCTCTAATCACCCTCTCGTTGAACATAGTGAAGTTTTTGTCGTTAGCCTGGAATCTGTAGCTCATCATCAGCAGCTGACAAATGACGTTATGAATGTGACGTCCAAACAAACTTCCAGGGTTTACAGCTTCTCCTTCAGAGTCACGTAACTCGGAGATCAGTTCTTCAATTTCTACCTGAAAAATTTGTCTTTAATACCAAAAAAAGCACTTTTATTTAAATAACAGAATGCTGGCCTTTGTCGCTGATGAGTTGGTTTCCTCCTTGTCCTATTTCTTGAGAAGGGGTCAGAACATAATAGATCAAACAGGTTTTTTTTTTTAATTTATTACCATTTTTATTTTGTACTAAGTTATTTCTTCTTACGAATACTTCTATCAAAGATAACACCGGTCAACAAAATTTTTTTTTTTTTTGCGCATGGGTTTTACTAATGCAATTATTATTATATAAGCACATATATAAACAAAAATGTGATTACAAATCGAAAATATTTGCTTTTTAAGAACTTAGAGCGATTTAACTATTTTTGTCTTCTCCTCCGCGTACGAGGCGATTTACTTTGAACATCTACCACGAAAGTAAAAGTTCGGCGGAGGGCTTCACCAAGCCGCCGCCTCAACGCGACACTGGCAGAATAGTCGCAAACGGCTCAATTGCCATTAAAAAAAAAAAAACTATTTTTGATTTTCGCGCTCAATGAATACCGGTCTTAAGAAGAATAAGAAGAATAAGAACATATTTATTTGCATAAAACATGGTATAAAAAGGTGTTAAATATTATATGTATAGCACAAACATGTTCAGCTAAGTTATGACAAAGCATGCAAAATTTTAAAATCACAAACACATCATTAATGAACAATTTCAATACATTAAAACTTTTTATCTAAAAATTCTTTTAGACTATAAAAACTATGTTCAAGCAACCATTTATAAAATTTAGTTTTAAATAATTTAAAATTTAAAGCTTTAAAATGGCTCGGTATTTTATTATAAATGCGCACACACATTGCTAGGCAGTTTTTATTATACTTGGCTAATCGAGGCAAATCATTCAACACTAGTTTGTATGGATCTCGTCTGTTTCGAGGGTTCACATCATTTGCAGTCTTAAATAATTGTTTATTTTTCATCACAAACATACCTATTTCGTAAACATAAAGTGACGGTAACGGTAACAGACCAAGTTTTCTAAATATTGGTTGGCATGAGTCATCAGGTTTGAGTCCACAAATTGATCTCATGCACTTTTTTTGAGCAATGAATGCTCTCTGAAAGTCAGTGCTATTACCCCACATTACTAGCCCATAACGTAGTAACGATTCAACGTATGCATGGTATGAAGTTACAGCAGTTTTTACATTAGTTACATTTTTTATTTGTTTTAGTGCATATACAAATTTATTGATTCTTGTTGTAATATTGTCTATGTGTTCTTTCCAGTTAATGTCTTTGTCTATAATTACACCTAAAAATCTTGTATGCGTAACTTCTTTGATTTTATTGATATTGAGTTTAATGTCGTTTTTATGATTATTTGATTGGTTAAATTGAATGAACACTGATTTATCTAAATTTATTCTTAAATGGTTAATGTCAAGCCAATGTAGTAGTTTGTCAATTGTATTATTAATGTCAAGCTGATGATCTGAAATGGTATTATATTTTTTATTAGATGTCACAATAATAGATATGTCATCGGCAAACAATATGCATTCATGATTAGTTATATTTATGATGTCATTAATATAAATGAGGAATAATATTGGGCCCAGGACGCTTCCTTGCGGAACGCCATATTTCTTGTATCTGTATTCTGATGAGTAGGATATGATGTCATTATTTTCGTTTTTTTTATTGATAATGACACATTGCTTTCTATCACTCAAATATGACGCTAACCACTGGAGCGCAGGTCCCCTAATCCCATTAGCTTCTAATTTATGCAACAGAATGTCATGAGAAACCAGATCGAATGCTTTTGATAAATCAAAAAAAAGGCCGGTAGTCATAAAATTATTGTTGATATTTGATAGTATTGCTTGCATCAAAGAATAAATGGCTAGTGATGTGGATTTTTTCTTTTGGAATCCAAACTGCTTGTCACTAATAATTTGAAATTTATCACAGAAATTAATTAATCTTTTATACATACATTTTTCATAAATTTTAGAGAAGATGGGTATTAAAGTAATAGGTCGGTAATTATTAATGTCACATTTGTCTCCTTTCTTGAATAAAGGCTTGATTATGGAAAGTTTTAATTTATCAGGAAAGGTTCCATGGGAAAAGGACATATTTATTAGATAAGTGAGAATACTAGTTAGCTCATTACAACAAACTTTTATGATTTTAGTATTAATTTCGTCATAACCCTCCGACTTGGTGTTAGACAGAGACATTATTTCCTGTCGTACCTCGTTTAACAGCATTGGTCTTAGGAACATTGAGTTGGAACATGCATTTTTGCAGCCGTTTTGGCGTGCGCATGCGCTATTACCCACTTGTGTATGCGTCACATTGACATAATGTTCATTAAATATTGTGGCCATTTGTACTGGGTCTGTAATAGTAGAATCATTTAATTTTATACATTCTATGTTATTTTTGTGAGAGTTATTATTTATTTCATTTTTAATGACAGTCCATGTGGCTTTACATTTATTTTCTTGAGTATGAATATATTTTATATTTGCAGTCTTTTTTGAATTATATATACACTTCTTTAGCAGGCTAGAGTAGTTATTATATTTAATTTTATTATCTACTGTTTTATTTTTGTAGTAGCGATATCGTAGTTTCCGTTTAGTTTTGCAACTTTGTCTCAAACCTTTACTTATCCACTTTTGTGTATTTTTATTGCAATTGACTTTCACTCTTAATTTGGGAAAACAGAGATCATAAAATAGACAAATCAGTTCATAAAAGGCATTAAATGCGCTGTTTGTGTCAGTATATTTATATATATCGGACCAAGAGAGATTTTGTAGACATTCTTTAAATTTCCGAATGTTGTCTAAATTATAATCTCTTTTATAAACGTAATATACTGTTGATCTATTCTGTTTCTCTTTAGTTGAGAAGCTTAACATTTGTGCCGTCTCATGATCTGATAGATATAGAGGTAGCACAGAGGCAGTTGCATCTGTAATGTTGCTTAGGATATGATCAATACAAGTCAATTTGCGAGTAGGAACATTGATGTGGATTTTTAAATTATAATTGTTAGCCAAGTCTTGTAGTTCACTTGTGATCTTACCTTTTTTAAGTGTATTTATATTAAAATCACCGGTTACAACTATTTTTATTTTGTACTTGTATTTATCTAACAACTCGTGCAAAAGATTATGCAATTTTAATAAAAACTGATTCGCGCTCTATCGGTGTAGAAAGAGAGGTTAGAGGGCGTGTAGTAGTGTTTCTTGCGCTGCTTGTTGCGTACGACAGTATGTGTTTGGCTGTTACCGAGAAATAACGCGTTTCATTTTATTTCACTGTATCAACCTGTACAAAATGGCTACTAGACTTGATGGGAGATTATGTTTGGGGTTTAATAAGAGAAACTTCTACTGAACATGACAGGAAAAATAAAACTGTTCATTTTTAAACATTGTAACACTCTTTTAAAACTTCTATTGTAAAAAAAAATCTTAAATGGACGTTCGGTATCTTTTAATAAATCACCTCTATGTCAATTTTTAATGTATTTTCATTAATTTTAATTTTCCCATTTTTTACTCATGAAAGCAAATTCAGAACTATTTTTTGTTCTTATTCTTATTTCTAGATATAAAAACAATAAAAATAAGTTACGTTTAACCCGTGCGCAAAAATGCTGTAGACCGGTGTTATAGATCAAAATCAAAATCAAAAAGGTTTTTATTTCATATAGGCCTACAAGGGCACTTATAAAACGTCAGAAGCTAGTGCACGGTTCCAAATTGGTCGTTTCCTATGGAGAAGAACCGGCAAGAAACTCCATGGTTACTCTTTTAAAAAAATGATTTCTTACAATAATTCGTTGTTACAGTACTTATATCATTATGTAAGAACAGTGTAGACCAGTCAATATTGTATTAAAAGCACAATAAAAATAATCATAATAATAAAAAATAAAAGGTGAATCGTAATAGGATTTACTAAGTCTACAGTGCTCTTACTTTACAACGTGAATTGTAAAGAAATATTGTATATAAAAAAAAAAAAATTAAAAAGTATGAGAAGAAAAAAAAAAAATACATCAATCACTACAACAGTTACACTGCGGGGTGCTAACAAAATTAATTATAATTGAATTAAAATTCTTTTTTGGTCTTAATAATATAAATATTGCAGAAGCAATGTGTCAAGAAAAAAAAAATGTGTATATGGAAACAAAGATGGAGCAGTTAATAGACACAATTACACAATATGAATAAGTTACCAGGGAAGGGAGCCACATGTGCAGGAGCAGTCATTGCCAAACAAGCTTGTCTTCTACATAATCCTTAACCTTATAATATGCTTTTTTGGTTAGGACCCGCTTAATGTGATTTTTGAACTTTCCCTCACTAAGTTCGGTTACCGCTTCTGGCAGCTTGTTATAAAAACGTATGCTGTTTACTAAAAATGACTTGCTATATAGAGAGACTTTACCCGCCATTTTTTTTTTAGTCTTCGTCTGGCTATTCAGTCAATATTTTTAATTTTATCATTGTAAAAATGGGTCAGATCAATATTTTTCTCAAATATAATATTAGTTTTAGTGAAATAGTTGAAAGTAAATTAAAATAAAATCATAAAAAAAGTATTCTTAAATTATTTCTATCTCTATGTCATTTTAATTGTACTGGCAGTATAAAAATTCGGGTCACGGTTCAATAGAAATGTCAAAATAGAAGTAGTTTTTTTTTTTATATTTGCTGTCTAAATATTAAAAAAACAACTGTCAGTTGTAAAGTAAAACTCCCTAGAGAGTAAAAGTACTTCTTCCAACCCTGTCCGCAGGCAACTTTACACCTACTTTCAGAATATGAGTAATGAAAAAAAGTTTTTTATACCTTTGGAAATCGACACATACAAAAGAGCCATAAAAAATATTTTATTAAAATTGACAAATGAATAATCGCAGGACAATCATTAAAAAAATATACTTATAAATTAGACGGTTCGATATCTCATCACCCTAACGCGTAACTTACGATTTCAAACGTGTAAGTCGGTAAGAGTCTGACACTGTTTTCCGCTCCGCCCATGAGTGGGATTCGTCATTATGATGATTTTTCATCATCATCCTTTTAATGTTCCCACTGCAAGGACACAGGCCTCCTCTCTCTAGGAGAGGGAATGGGCCATAATCCACCACGCGGGCCCAGTGTGGATTGGTGGATGTCACATGTCTTCGAATTTTTGGTTCTAGGACATGGTTCCCTCACGATGTTTTCCTTCACCGTTTTGAGAGCAGTGGTGATGAAATAAATTACACAAAGTTAATGAGCCCGGCTGGGTTGAACCCGCGACCTGCAACTCGCAAGTCGGAGCCATTACCACTCGGTCACCATTGCTCCATCGTGAATTAGGTATTAACCGAATTATAAATGTTGACTTTTTAAATTACAGAGAAGAAAATCAACAAAATGGTGAAGATCTTGAAACTTGTGGATAAGGAACTTCAAAACTTCACAGAACTTTTACAAGCTTGTACGGGGCCTAGAAAAAAAATTGGACGATTCGGTAAGTAAAATCACTATATCTATCTTGTTATATTTGAAGTTCTTACTCCCGCGGTCTAACATAACCGTGACAATGCCAGACTGATCTTTAGACAGAGATATAATCATCCCATACTTTTGGAGGGAATTGGGGATTAAGGCCTGTGCGTGGCTTGCGGACGGCGAGCAATAGGTAGCTCGCCGTCCGGTCGTCTGGTAACAGTCCGGACCAAGCCAAGACGTCGACGGCATGCAATGTTCCCGCGTGCCTCAAGGAGTTGTCACCAAAACCGTAGGGACTCTGCACAAGGGTTGAAGCCTGCTGGGGCCCAGGGTCTCTTTCTGAAAGGAAAGCTTGGCCCCAGTGCAAAGGACAAAGAAGGAACGGGGTGGGGTGTTTAGGGTGTTTATTCAGTAAGAGTCTGACACTGTTTCCCGCTTCGCCCAAGAGCGGGATTCGTCATTGAATGATTTTTGCTCACCATAAAAAAAATAGGTCTGTGCGTGGTCGAAAGGCTAAAGAGCTAATGGCTAGATAATAGGTAGAATGAAGACTGAGTGACAATATGAAGGAAGTAATATCAGTCGCGGATCACCTGGAACAACCAAAAGGGTCAGTGGGTCGTCTTAGTGGAGAAATTCCATTGCTTTGGCGCAATGTGAAACTGGAATTAGGTAGAGATCATTAAAGAAGATGATCATTATTGTTGATGATTATTTTTTTTAGTTACTAGGAAATATTTAAAGGCAACAGCAATATATTATAGAGCCATGATGAGTAAAGTTTTCCGATAGAATATTCATGGCGTAGCATGTGTGGGCAAAGATTGCCTGGACACGAAATGCAACTTTGAACTGTAAGGTGATAATAGATAGACACAATAGGCAGTTTGGTGGTATTCTTCAACCATTCCAAGCAACCCAGAGAGTTCTGAGTGCATGCTTGGAACGGTCAATTAATCATTTACATATTGTTCACAAAGACAATATCTATATTTATGATTTCATAAAAAAAATCTTAAACTATAGGTTACTAAGAGACTAAAGTAAAGGTACTAATAGGCAGCCTCAGGTATTATTCAACTGTTCCAATTAACCTAGAGCGGACAAAGATCAAATTTCGGTAAATTCGTTTAAGTTTGTAGCTTCCTCAAAAACCCAGACACCCATTTTAATTATCACGATAAAAAATAAATCTGTTCATATTTTCAGGCTAATACTGAGAGAACCAGAACAAGCAGTTTCGTCTTTGAAAAAATATATACTTCAGGAATATACCTATAGAGGTAAGTTTGGAGCTTTCTTAACAATTCAGACACCCTTTACTATATTGTTTACTCTTATTACAAGATAAAAAATGCGTCTTTTCATATTTTCAGGCTTATGCTACTGAGTACCAGAACGAGCAGTTTCAGAAAGCCTGAAAATATTATACTCCTAAGCCCAAGTTGCATAAATTAACCGGCAAGCAAAGGGCACGCTCCTTGAAGGCGTTAGTGCTGCGAGCCAACACTGTCGTGATAGGTTCTCTGCTAGCCAGAACATCAGAATAACCTAGAGAGAAGAAGTATTATACTTCTTCTCTGATGACGTCAGGTTGAAGAAGTACAGAGGAATGGGCAGTTTAAAAGTTACGGAGAACACAAAGTGTGGAAGTATAAACATAAATTCATCAGGGATCCTGTATGTAAGGGCCCCGACAATGATGTAGCTGATATCATAGAAGTTGAGAAAAAAAATGGTTTTACTGGGTATCTGATCACAGAAAATGGAAAGTTGGGAGGGCGACTAATATACATCGTCACTTCTCGAGATAAACACTTCAGGGAGGGAGATCCTCAACTGAGTCTGAAAGAAGTTATGATCCCCATTCAAGACATGATTACTATTCAGTCTGGTGTCACTTTACGTGAATAACATGCTGCAATTGGAACTCGGGTAACAGACAGAGAACGACTCAAGTTGCTAGTCAATAGAGTAGAGGGTGTAATTCTTGATATCACCGTAAGTGCACGCCCGAGCACCAGACCAATGAAGTACACAAAGTGAAGAAATATAACATGGATTCATCAGGGATCCTGTATGCATGGCCCCGACGATATTGTAGCTGATATCATAGAAGTTGAGAAAAAAAATGGTTTTACTGGGTCTCTGATCACAGAAAAAAAATCACAGAAAAAGAACTCAAGTAACAGACAGAGAACGACTCAAGTTGCTGGTCAATAGAGAAGGGGGTGTAATTATTCCTGATTCATCTCAAGGAAATTCAGTATACTCGATTGAAATGATAAAATTTATTAAAAAACATTTACTCGTCAATTCAATGGGCCATATTGTCAAGTCATTACCGCTGAGAGCCACCACTGTTGTGATAGGTTCTCTGCTAGTTGGAACATCTGAAGCACCTAAGAAATAGAACCTTCTTCTCTGATGAAGTCAGGTTGAAGAAGTACAGAGAAATGGGCAGTTTAGAAGCTATAGAGAACAAGAATGTAAAAAGGTATGTAATGAGCAGATACTTCCGCAAAGACACATACAAGCATTGAGCGGCTCAGGGAGTGAGTGAAAGCATTGTGAGTAACGGCGCTCTGCGGCGTCGTCGGCATAATCCACCGTAAGTGCACACCCGAGCACCAGACCAATGAAGTACACAAAGTGAGGAAGTGTAAACATGGATTCATCAGTGATCCTGTTTGCAAAGCCCCGACGATGTTGTAGCTGATATAATAGAAATCTTGGAGAAAGAAAGCAAAGTCGATGACCTGATTATTTCAAATACTACAACTGATAGACCTCAACTACGGAATACTGAGTTTCCGAATGAAGAAAGAAGTGAGAAACCACTTACTGTTACATCCACAGAAATCATTAAGCAAATGTATAAAATGATTAAAAGTAAAGTTCCTACTATAGTAGTAGGAGGAGTATTCACAGGATATGATGTTAGCCAGAGTAAGTGCTGTACAAATATACACTGCTTTGATTTATCATGAATCACCGGTTAACTCTATTATAATAGTAATTAGCGGAACTCCTAAAACGTGGTGGATACAATGTCAATGAAGCAGTTGGTAAAAGAATGAAACAGCAAGAGATTTGTAATAATGAAATACTATCTCGATGTTCAAGTTTGTATTTATAGTGCCTAGATGTTGTGTCTATAAAAATATACTTCTAAGCCAAAGAGTCAACCATCAACCAGCAAAAAAATTCAAGCTCGGTAAATAGAAACAACTCAAGATACAAAAAAATTCAACATCGCGCATCGTAAATTTCTCCCTAGTGGAAGTCAACAAATTGGATGCAAACGCGAAAATTCTTCACAAAGGAATGATGTCGCTTTTACCATTAGTCAGATCTAACAAACATACTGAACTGAATGTTGGAGCACCATACGATACAGAGAATGAAAACGTTGCTACAGCAAGTAATAGTGGAGAGCAACAAGTGAACAGACTTGTTCTGAAAGCTCAGCGGAACATCAGTCCTAACACACTGCGTGAACAGAAGCCAGCACCAAATGAGAATGATGATGATTGCATACATGTCAGCACTAAATCAAAGAAATGCTGAAGCAAGTGATGAAGATTTGGTAATGGTAATAAACACTCATTCTCCAGGACTAATATCACTACAGAAGAAAGAGGAACTGTACCAACTTCTTAAAAAAGTTACTAAGGAACAAATGCTATGAAAATTAACTTGCTCCAGATCTAAGCAATGAGGAAATAGACAAGATTATTTCAGTACCTATTTTAGAAGGTCAAAAAGAGAAAAAAACAGTATTTAATCATTTGATTTTAGATCTCAAACTAATTGACGATATTATAAAAATAATTATAAATAAAAAACTGTTGTGTTGAAAGAATGTGTGTAAACAAAACGGAAGTTTTCAAAAAGTTCTCGATTCACAATGAATCAGAGTCGTCTACCCCGGACTACACATTGAGACGCTTTGTGGTTACGAAAAAGGAAGAAAGCACCGTCAAAAGAACTATTTATCATTTTCATTTCACTGCGTGGCCGGATCACGGCGTCCCCTCGGAACCAGGCAGGGTTCTGAATATATTGTTAGATGTAAATTATAGGCTACAACAGATTATGACCGGGCCGGATCCTCCGGCACAGGCGGTAGTGTGCGTCCATTGTTCCGCAGGCATCGGCAGAACCGGGACCTTTATAGTCATCGATATGATTCTAGATCAAATAAGAAAAGAAGGATTCGACTGTGAAATCGACATCCACCGTACTGTCCAGATGGTGCGTGACCAACGATCTGGTATGGTGCAGAACGAGGCGCAGTATAAGTTTATTTACATGGCCGTGTTAGAGTTTATCGAAACAGAGAAACAAAGGATCGGTCTTGGTCCCGAATCGAGCCAAGACTCTCCTCGTGCATGGTCGCATTCCGTTCCTTTTTTATGAATCGCGCTAAAAGTGCAAAGAAATTTTTAACAAAAGCTTTATCTCGTGGAAAATTGTAGAGGGTCTCAGATTAATATTCTCTATTTCCTGTCTAAACAGCGCTTACAATTTCGATTTATTATACAATGTTAAACAGTGTGTATTTTTTCAAAAAAATAATGTGATTACTAAAATATCTGCTGAAGAACTGAAACTTGCCTCTGTAATCAGACTGAATGCCCTTTGATTCCTCTCTAATTTGTTAGCCATTTTAAATAGACTAAATTTGTATGTCGAGAATTATTGTATTTTTAATATTTTATTAAAAATACAGTAATTTTCTAATTCAAATAGCCGATAAAGAACTGAAACTTGCCTCTGTAATCATACTGAATGCCCTTTAATTCCTCTCTAAATTGTTTGCAGTTTTAAATAGTTTAAGTTTGTATATACTTAGAGAATTATTGTGCCTATAATTTAATAAATGTTTTGATGAAATTATAAACCATTTTCTGTTGTTTCCTTTTTTTTTCATTTTCAGGCAAGGGCACGGCCTAAGATAGAAAAAACTAACAACACGATTTCTTCCATACAGATTAAGGGGTAGACATGCCTTATGAACATTACCTGTCAACATGACCCATAAATGTGTACGAGTATATGTATCTTATGTTCTGTTAGTTTATCTGGATTCTTAATAATGGTATTTTTTCCTTATTTTTCTTGGAGACATATAGTTAATCCTTAAAAAAGGTCTGACAGTGGCTGCCAGATCATTAAACAAGTAAGCTTCGTAAAATATTTGGGCATAATGGTTGATCAAAGGTTGTCATGGCATCCTCACATTGAAATACTAATGAAAAGGATTAGGAAGTTTATTTGGGTTTTTAAAACTTTACGGCATGTTATGTCCGCGCAGCTTATAAATAAGGTATATATAATAATAAATAATAATAATAAATCATTTATTTTCAGGCATCTTGGCCCATAGATATATACCTTGTAGACTAACATATATAAGTAAAAACAGTTTATCGTTAGTAAATAAAACTTATGACTATGTTAGTAGCACTTTCACAGCACTGAGTCATTTTGTGCTGTTCGGTGGCACAGTTCCGCGGAAGCGACGAAACACCACGCCCTGCGGCCAAAAGTCTTCCTTCAACACGACGGGCAGAAAACTGTTCGGGACTCGCACTACGAACGCCTTGAAATTGACGTTGCGGTGCGACTCCAGTAGTTGTACCCTCAGTGCGAACTTCGTCTTATGGCGCACGTACTCCACGATATCTTCCACCCTTGTGGTGTAGTGCAGGGTGGTGGTGCGGGAAATGTAGACTGGAGTGTTCGGTGCAGCGGCACGCAAACTCACACTAGGAGTTGCAGGAGCTATGCCGCAGCGATTCCTATTGGTTTGCGTTCGATGCTTCCTCCTTTGCACCGTAACGAAACCATCGTTATTTTCAGCTCTGGTGCAATCGGTAATAACATACTGCATTTCAATATGGGGTGGCGCTACCAAAACAAAATTTCTCGATCTGGAGAGAGCTCAACGATCACTTATTAAGGTTATGCATTTTAAGCCCTTTAGGTTTTCTACTACAGAGCTATATAAAAACAGCAATTTGCTTTCAATTAGAAAACTTTATTTTTTAAATGTAACCCTTACCCTGCATAGATGTATATCCTTGAACCCAGCTGCTCAAACCAGAAGAAGAAGTGATATAGTGGCTCACTCCCCGAGAGTTCGAACAGTATTTGCTAGACGTCAATACATGACACAATCTGCATATATATATAACAAATTGAATCAGAAACTAAATATATATCCTCTGCTACTATTTGACTGTAAAAAAGCTTTAACTGTTTATTAAAAAACCCTGACATACGAGGAAATAGAATACATGTTGGTAAGGGGTAGTTAAAATAAAGAGATGAAACATACATACACACACACACACACATCACAACACACCATCATACATGTACACCTACACACCAAGAGCTGCATTAGTTTATACTTGTTTTTATCATTATTTTTCTTTTTTTTTATACTTTATTATTTATCTTCTCATTTTTTTCCTGGATATTATTACTGCTTTGGTTTTGGTTATGTATTCATTGGTAACATAAAAATTGTTTAGTTAACTGATAAGGGAAGAGCGCGACAGCGCCAACACAAGTACTACTGTAACTTACTGGGGCTGCCTCAATTTATGTATGCTAACAATGTTACAGATGAAATAAATATTTTTGTATTTTTTTTTTGTATTTTGTATTTTTTTGTATAGATAAATTACACCCAGCCACAGAACAAATGATCGTGCTCATCACACAAACATTTGTCCTTGGTGGGAATCGAACCCACGACCTCCCGCATAGCAGTCAGGGTCACTAACTACTAGACTGACAAGCCAGTCAACAGTTTACTCGACAGTATATGAAATCGATGAATGATGATCGATCATTGATGATGAAGCGCGACAGTTCACTATCTCGATGCATCAAAATCAAAATAATAAAAAACGATTTCATGTAGGGAACCCTTCTACCACATGGGCGTACAAATATAAAAGGCATACATATACTTGTTACAGTTAAAATAAATACAAAAAAAAATCAATATGATTGTATTTTTTCCTCTAGAGGTATGAAACCCTATTTTCTAACCTTTAATCTATATATATATATATATAAAAGGAGAAACTGACTGACTGACATATCAACTCACAACCAAAACTACTGGGACTAGAAGCGTGAAATTTTGCACAAGGCTTCGTTTTATAACGTAGGTGAACACTAAGAAAGAGTTTTTAAAAATTCACCTTCTAAAGGGATGTTATGGGGATCTAAAATTTGTATAAAGAACCCTATTTTTACCCGTACGAGCTAGCAGAAGGCTAGCTATACATAGTATAAAACAAAGTCGCTACCCCCTGTCCCTATGTATGCTTAGATCTTTAAAACTAAGCAACGGATTCCGATGTAATTTTTTTTTAAGTATAGTGATTTAAGAGGAAGGTTTTACATGCATAATATCAACATTGCACTCATGCAGAGCTGGGCCGGGTCGCTAGTAAGTAATAAAACTTACCGAATAACAAAAATAACACTGGTTGTATTTGCATACCGGTCTTGTAACACATCTTTATGACATAAATCAACATAAAAAGAATAAGTAGATACTTTAGACACAAAAGTCAAATAGTATATTACTTATAAACATCATTTAATTTTACCGTAAAAAGGGGTGAATAGAAACAACATTTTGTCGACAACAACAAACAACAAAAAATAACATAAACATTTTTTTCAATACACTTACTCGAAAACTGCCTCTTATCGCACTCCTATTAGGTTCAATATAGCATGTATATCACCCAAGTGCTTTTTTGAGTTTATCACAACAAGGGCTTTTTTATTCAATCCTTACCTTATCGTCACGGTCACGGGTGATTATTTTGTTTTAAGTACATAGTTTATCGAGTCAGGCGCGAGGCGTCCCCCAGAGTCGCTGGACAACCCCACGAAATTAGAAACTGACCAGAGCAGATTTGAATGCTATACTTATATATTTCTTATATTTCTACTGTATGTTTGAGATACGATTAAAAAATTTTTCTTTCTTTCTTTATTTCACAAGTCGTAAGTGTATTGAAAAACGTCGTTTGACACACGTGCAGATTTGTCATTGCATCCCTCGGCTCCATAACACACTCACCTACGGCTCGTGCGAATTTCGCCTCGGTCGCAATGACAAACTTCCTGCACTTGTATCAAAATGTACTATTTTAACGAACACTTACAGTACGGCCGTCGGATCTTGGCGAGTCTGAAGTTAGGCTCTGCGAATCTTAGCGCTTGAAAACTTGAACAAAAATAAAGGTAAAAAAATGCCAACAACAGTTTTTAACAGCAATAACAATTACAAATTGCATTTATTTGTATATTTTTTTTGGTTTTACGAGTTTTTTATTCTATTGTATTTTTATAATACGATATTTTTTTTAAAACATATGAGTTAATTACCACTTTCAAATTGTCTATAATTTAGAAATTTAAATGTTCAAATATTTGGAATTTGTTTATGTTATCTTAATTCTTTTTTTTCTAAATGGTTGGCTTAACGTCGATTAAAATGTTAATAGGTAAATTAGTTCCTGTCTCCTCCTTTGTTTAATGTTTAATGCATGCGTGGCAGCCTTTAATTAAGACTACACTACGAAATGTAACAATGTTGAATGCTTTGTTGGTTGTCCAAAAATAAATAAATAAATTGTCTACACTCACCTGAGTGAAGTGCAAAGTGGTTACTGAACAAAACTTTTGGACTTTTATTACTTATCTAAGAATGAGGTGGTACCTACCTGAAGTATGGACACTTCATGACTGAGATATAAAAGTATTAATAACTACGTACCTACCTATTAAACTTGTATCATTCCCAGTTTGTTCAATTTTCCTTATTATAGGGCAATAAATTGCACAGTTGTTTTTTACCCGACTTTGTCAGAAAAAGGGTTTTTAAAGTTAAAATCTTTTTACTTTACAGATGCCTACATGGGCACTTTTGTAAAACGTCAGAAGCTAGTGCACTGTTCCAAATAGGTCGTTTCCTACAGAAAAAAACTGGCAAGAAACTCCATGGTTACTATTTTTTTTTAAATGGTTTTTTACAATATTTCCAAATTACAGTATTAACAAATAAATTAATCTACATCTACACTAATATAATAAAGAGGTAAAGTTTGTTTTTTTGTTTTTTTGTTTTTTTGTTTGTAGGGGGTAATCTCTGGAACTACTGGTCCGATTGGAAAAAATTAAGCAACAATAGAAAGCTGCTTTACTCCTGAGTGACATAGGCTATATTTTATGTACGCGGGCGAAGCTGCGGGCAAAAGCTAGTAAACTATATAAAAGATAGGAACGCGAAAAGTGTTTGTATCTAGCGAACATTCAATAGACAATAAGGAAAATAAATAATAAATGCAAAAAAAACGTGCGTTATACATAATAGTTATAATTGTATAGTATTATGACGTCTACCAGTTGGGTGAGCTGTCTTGAATCATTTGAATCATTATTACTAAGAGACCCATCTGGGTGAGTCGTATAGTTTTCCTTAACATTCTTAGTGTTAATGAAATTATTCGAGTGTCGAGAGAGTGAAATAAGTGAGTGTATACAAAATGGTCGTGTTTTTCATCGTTTTCATTGGTTTAGGTGAGTTTTTTTAATTTATTTTTACAACCTCAAAATAAGTTCAAAATAATTTTCCTAAGTTTATTTTACTTTTGAGATTTTTTTCATATTTTTTAAACTTATCAAAAGTCAGAGGGTGGGGACGCCTCATTTTTTACTTTTGGAGCGATTATTTCCGAAAATATTTACATTATCAAAAATTTCTTTTACGAGACCCCTAACCATTTTTAAATACCTATTCAACAATATATGAGACGTTATGGTAGAAATGAAAAAAAAAATCAGTTTCCGCTTTACGTGTAGGGAAGGTACCCTAATAAAACATTGTTTACCACTTTTGTTTGTGCACTTTGTCGGCGTGGTTGATATACATATTGATACTAAATTTCAGACTGCTAGTGCTAGCGGTCGCTGAGATTATCCGCGGCCGGACAGACAGACAGACAGACATGGCGAAACTATAAGGAAGGGTTCCTTGTTGACTACGGAACCCTAAAAATTAGTTATTTACATAGATATATCACATGTTGTTTAGATGGTTTCATCAAAAAAAGGTAAATCAAATGGTCAATAATAAAAATATAACTTAGTTTTGTTTGTTCCCCGAAACGGCTGAGCCGGTTTCGATGAGGCATCTCATTAGCATTGAGAAGGTTCTGAGTTTTAAATTAATTTTCCTTGTCAACTATGTCATGTTATCAAATTCCGTTCAACTTTGCTGTTTTTTAGATAGATATAATAAATAATATTCTTTATTGCACACCAAAAATAAAATAACAAAAGGATGTCACAATGGGCGGTCTTATCGCTAAAAATAATAATAATATTCGACGACCAAACGCCGTATAGTCCCAATCTAAGCAGAGCTTGTGTTATAGGTACTAGACAACTGATAAACATACATATATATTTACTAAATAGGTACATACGTACTATACACCGTTAAATTTTAGTCGTTTATCCCGAAGAGGTTCGATCCAGTACATGAAACACTATCGATTTGTGAAGATAAAATAAAAAAATAAAGTACTTTTTTTCTAAATCTCTTATTGATATACACATTTACGAAATTAATTTCTTTAAGTAAACGAGTCATTGACCTTGTAGGTAGTTGTCGGTCGTTGCGTACTAACTACCTACAGGTCATTGAACTCGCCCAGCTGACGTTTACTTAAAGAAATCAATTTAGAACATGCGTAAATTAATTCGAGTTTTAAACAAAAGTACTTTGTTTTTTTATTCTAATTTTACCAATCGATAGTGTTTCATGTACTAGATCGATCCTCCAAGGGATTAAAACGATCAAGATTTAACGGTGTAGATAAATTATACCCAGACAGAACAAATGTTCGTGCTTATCACACAAACATTTGTACCGAGTGGGAATCGAACCCACGACCTCCAACATAGCAGTCAGGGCCACTACCTTTTTTTTATGGTAGGTAAGAATCATCCAATGACGAGTCCCGCTTGTGGGCGGAGCGGGAAACAGTGTCAGACTCTTACTAACTAAAGAACCTACCCCGTTTCTCCCTTGCCTTATTCCCAGAGCCCCGGTGTAACGCTTTCGCACCAACCCTCGGCTCCAGGAGGCTTCGACCCTGAAGGGCCCCTACAGAGGGTCACTACCTACTAGACTGACAGGCCAGTCACACACAAAAAAGTTTGTATAGAGTACAGTGGGTAATAATTGTCTATTCTGAATGTTCCAGCCATATCCTCAGCTGCGGGACCAGCCGTCAGGAATCTAGCTTCGATTTCGACTGGCAGGTAAATTCTCTTTTTTCTTTTCTTTTTGTTAATTTGAGTAAATATGTAATAATATATAAGGACACTGAGGATTAATGATTGTAGTCACCATAGATAGTCACAATAACAAAAAATCTTTTACTATGGGAAACAGTGTTCTAACACTGTTTCCCATAAAAACTCTACTACAAAACTAGTAAACTCTTACTGACAAAACAACCCACCCCATTCCTTCTTAGCCCTCATACCGGGGTCGGACCTTCCTTTTAGAAACCGGACCGAGTCCTCAGTTGGCTTCGGCCCTGCTGTTGGGCCTCTATATTTGCTGACAACTAATAAGATCTACCTAAAGACGCAGTGTTGCAAGGCCTCCAACAAGATTGACCGATGACCTGACAAAGATTGCGGGTATCCGATGGATGCAAGCTGCCCAGGACCGTTCATTATGGCGACAATTGGAAGAGGCCTATCTCCACCAGTAGACGTATTTCGGCTGAAATGATGATGATGAATAAGATCTGCTGCTATACAATTAGTATGTTCGCCTAATTAGTAAAATTGTTCCAAACTTCCGACTTCTTACTTTGATTTTAGTTATGGTCCCATAGTAAAAATTGTTTTTATTTTTGCTGTAAACCACCACATTATTCAAGCAACAAAAATGGTAACACTGCAATAAAAAGTTTTTAGCTTAGGAGATAGATGGCGCTTTTCGCAATAAAAGAATAATGTTCTAAGGTACCTAGGCATGCAATATTTGTCCCATTGTCGGTAGGTGCAGAAGTATTTACGGTAATTGGTAAAACCATTGTTTTAGACTTTTATTTATCAACCTAGCTGCAACCCCAGACATCACATGGAGCAGCTGTTTTTTCTTTTTTAATTTTTTTAAAAGAATTCCTACCTCCCGAAGCCTTATAAGCCTTATATGACTTTTTTTCCAGAAACTGGACAGAAGCTACAGATTCTCATGGGAGATTCAAAAGACAAGCACAATGTGGGTAAGTTGACTTCTACTTTTTTATTGTTGATAGGTCCGCGTTTTAATAGAACAATATTAATCTATTTGAGAAAATGAGAAGTAAACGATATTAAAAACCACATGTTTCCCTATTAATAGAACGCATTTTCTGAACAGTAGTGTATTTTGCATGGCTCCAAGATTGTGTAACCATTTGCCAATGAAACTACTACAGATACCTACAATCCTTGAACGATTTTAAAAGTACGGTAAAAAAGTTTTTGATTTCTAAGGCCTATTACAGTGTCAATGAATATTTGGAGGACAAATTAATTATAATTTTATTAGTACTTAAGTGTTAAATTAGTTTATTTTTGACATTGAATTATTTAAAATGTTGACATTCTATATAATTTTACATGCTGTAAAAATTGTAATAAGGATTTAATTTATTGTTTCAACGAAATTGCCATGAAATTAAATAAATTGTTGCATGCCTATGTGATGGCTAAATGCCCCGCTTGGGCAGAGCATCGCTGTGTCCTCGTGGGAGCGATCGCTGGCGGCGATCTCTCGCGCCGGGCCTTGGTAGAAGCCATGGTTCGGAGTGAGGAGGAGTGGCAGGCGGTCGCCTCCTTCTGCGAAGCAGTAATGCTAGCAAAGGAGGAGGTGGACCGCATAAGGCAACGGCGTTTGCGCCCCAGACGCCGCCGCGATTCCGATCCTGACTTCCGGCCACCGTAGGCGCAAGCTTGCGGACGGTGAGCAATGGGTAGCTCGCCGTCCGGTCGTCTGGTAATCGTCCGGACCAAGCCAAGTCGTCGACGGCGCGCACTGTTCCCGCGCGCCTCAAGGAGTTGTCAGCAACCGTAGGGACCGTGCAGAAGGGTCGAAGCCAATCAGGGCCATGGGTTTGCGTCTGAAAAGGAAGGCTCTGGCCCTGGTATGTATGGCGATGTAGGAACGGGGTAGGTTATAAAAATTAAATAAAAACATCTATTTACTTTACCCATGTTCGCAAAATAAATAAATGATTATGATTAACCGCCATCTCACCTGATGGAAAGCGACGATGCGGTTGACGACGGAGCGAGCTTACCTAGAAGTAACCTACTCACTCTGGACTTTTTGGGGGTTTAAGGGACAGAAAGTAAGGACCCGTAAACCTCCTTTGAAAAGGGAGGGTCCTCCGACCAAACCGGTGTTGTTTTCTGGTGTGCTACTGCCCGATAGATGACTTCGGACTGTTCTTTAATTATGTTTAAATCGCGCGGAGACTTTTTTATAATCCACAACTTTCACACAACGCCATCTAGTCCCAAACTAAGCAGAGCTTGTGTTATGGGTACTAGACAACTGATAAACGTACTTAAGTATATATTTCTAAATACATACATATTATATATAAATTACACCCAGACACAAATGATCGTGCTTATCACACAAACAGTTGTCCTGAGTGGGAACCGAACCCACGACCTCCAGCGTATCAGTCAGGGGCACTAACTACTAGACCAACAGGCCATTCAACTTTGATAGCGCGATGCAGGATTAGTTCTTATGAGACGCCATAGATGGCGCTGTTTCTTGAATATCAAAAAAAAAAAAAAAAAAAAAACAACTCCGACAGGGAATTCTTCTCAATTCTCTTTAAACTTTCCAGGTTATACGAGTGGCAGTGTGCTGACGGTACTTGTATACCCATCGACGGCGAATGCGACGGGAAGGTGGACTGCCCAGACAAGAGTGATGAGACACACGCCCGATGCAGGAACAAGAAGTAAGCGATAAAACTCCCATTTCTATTTATTCTAAAACTAGCTTTTGCCCGCGGCTTCGCCCGCGTAGTATTGGGATTGGGGTTGGGGTTTCCGGAATAATAGGGAGTGTATCCTATGCCTGTGCCAAATTTCATCCAGATCCGTCCAGCCGTTTTGGCGTGATTGAGTAACAAACATCCAAACATCGTAACTTTCGCATTTATAATATTAGTAAGAGTAAGATTCATGTACAAACACAATATTTAAAGAGAAAATACATTGCAATAGAAATTGTACAAAGGTACCGCTTATTTCAATATGAAATTTCTTCCAGCAGACCTGCGAAAGGAGAAATTAGACGAAAGGTAGACATAAGTGTGTAGAATTAGGAAAAGAGATTGTTAAATGAAATTAATCAATATTTCTATACCTAACATACGAATTATATATAAGCATATATAAATATGATATATATATCAGCCTTTTTAATGTTCCCACTGCTGGGACACAGGCCTCCTCTCTAGGAAAGTTGAAAGGCCATAATCCACAACGCGGGGCCAGTGCGGATTTGTGAATGTCACATGTCTTAGAATTTTTGTTACTAGGACATACCGGTTTCCTCACGATGTTTTCCTTCACCGTTTTGAGAGCAGTGGTGATGAAATAAATTACACAAAGTAATGCGCCTGACTGGGTTCGAACCCGCGACCTACAATTCGTTAGTCGGGCCTTTACCACTCGGCCACCACTGCTCTCTATCTACAAATATAAAAGGAGAAACTGACATATCAACGCACAGCCAAAACTTCTGGGCCTAGGAGCGTGAAATTTCGTAAAAGGCTTCCTTTTATGTCGTAGGCAAACACTAAGGTGATGGGGTCTAAAGCTTGAAGAGCCCTTCTTTCACGCGGGCGAAGCCGCTGGCAGAAGGCTAGTAACTAACTAACTATTCGATCACGTTAACGTCAAAGGCCTAAAACAAACACAAGCGACGTAAGGCGAAGGCACGGGGCAGGAGCAGCGCAGGCGTGGGACAGATACGGCGCAGACGCGATTTGAATTCTATCAGAAGAGGCGTGGAACAGGCATGAAACGTTCAGATGCGGCATTTTATAGCCTGACTATGGTAAATACTGAGCATATCGAATCACAAGCGACGTGCTCCTTGCGTGACTCACGAGAACCGACTGCTGGCGACGCGGCGCAGGCAACGAAACGGCGTGTCTGCGCCGCGTCGCTTCTTTATAATCCAAAAACGTCACTACATTTTGTATGGAATTGTTTTGAAGCGGCGCACGCCTGCGCCACGCCTGTTCCACGCCTGTTCCACGCCTGTTCCACGCCTGCTGCCTTACGTCGCTTGTGTATGTTTTAGGCCAAACAAACTCACTCTCAGCACACAGTACACAGTATTTAAGTAGTGAATTGTTTCCAGATGTCAAACCAATTGGTTCCGATGCACGTACGGCGCTTGCGTGGATGGGAACGCTCCTTGCAACAACGTGGTGGAATGTGCGGACCAGTCTGATGAACTGCTAGCCCGGTGCCACAACCAGACCAGACTGGACAAGTAATAATAATAATATAATAATACTAGCTTTTGTCAGCGGCTTCGCCCGCGTAGGTACATAAAATATAGCCTATGTCACTCAGGAGTAAAGCAGCTTTCTATTGTTGCTAAAATTGTTCCAATCGGACCAGTAGTTCCAGAGATTACCTCCTACAAACAAAAAAATAAAAAAATATTATATTAGTGTATATATTCCACAACTATCACACAACGTCATCTAGTCCCAAGCTAAGCAGAGCTTGTGTTATGAGTACTAGACAACTGATAAACATACTTATATATTTCTAAATACATACATACTATAGATAAATTACACCCAGACACAGAACAAATGATCGTGCTCATCACACAAACATTTGTCCTGGGTGGGAATCGAACCCACGACCTCTGGCATAGCAATCAGGGTCACTAACTACTAGGCTGACAGGCCAGTCTTGTATATTATATTGTCAGCATCAAGAAATTCGTAGGGACCCAGCAGGGTCAAAGCCCACTAGGGTCAAGGGTCCGCTTGTAAAAGGAAGGCTCGGACCTAGTATGAATTGCAACGAAGGATTGGTTTTTAGTCAGTAAAACACTGATACTATCTCCCGTTACGCTCAAAGGTGGATGGAGAAGGGAGATGTCATTCGATGGTTTTCCCCACCAAATGAAATGAAATGGAAGTCTGAAGTGAAATGAATGTCTTATAAGAGCAGAGCATTCTGGTCCCTTGCCAAGTCGGTCGAAGCGAACTTCTGTCGGCCCACACTGCCTCCGCTGGTTAAACCTGATGTTACACTGGCTCATACCGCGAGAGAGAAAGCAGGTCTCTTTGCCCATAATTCTCGTCTTGACACTTGCGGTGCTACTCCACCGACTCTGCCTATCTGCGACACCTCGATGCCCGAGGTTCGCTTAAGGAACAAAGAAGTTCTGAGATCACTGTGTCGTCTAGATGTGAATGAAGCTAGTGGACCGGATGGTATACCAGCGATAGTTCTCAAGGCTTGTGCGCCCGAGTGGTCTCTAAAAAAAAAAAAAAAGGGGCACGACACATCGCACGCAAAACAGATGACCGCAGGGGGCGAAAGGTTCTGGAGTGGCGACCGCGTACCTGAAGACGCAGCGTTGGAAGGCCTCCCACAAGATGGACCGATGATCTAATCTTGGTCAGGGTTGCTGAAATCCGATGGATTAGGACCGACCGGTCTTAGTAGCAGCGGCGGCGCTTGGGGGAGGCCCATGTCCAGCAGTGGACGTCTTTCGGCTGAAATGATGACCCTATATATGTATATGTAAGAATGTAACGCATTATAAAAGCTTGCATTAATAAAAAATGATTTTCATTTTAAATTCGTTTCAGAAACCAATTTCGTTGTTTGAATGAGGATACGATCCCCGCAGAGTTTTTCTGCGACGGTGTCCTGGACTGTCTGGACGGGTCGGACGAGACTGTCCGAGCTTGCGCAGACCAAACCTGTCGCGGACACCTGTTCCAGTGTGCTTATGGAGCGTGTGTCGACCAGGGCGCTGAGTGTAATGGGGTCAGTAAAGAAAGAAACCTTTCGGTTACGCCATTGGCCTTGGGTTAGCGGCCCTGTTTTCTATGTTGGATTTCGATTTCTACAATATGTAAAAGGAGAAACTGACTGACTGACTGACATATCAACGCACAGCCGAAACTACTGGAACCAGGAGCGTGAAATTTTGCACAAGGCTTCCTTTTATGACGTGGGTGAATACTAAGAACACGGAATTAAAACGACCCAAATTTAACAGTGTATGTATTATACATATTAATAAACCTTCCTCTTAAATCAGTCTATCTCTTAAAAAAAACTCATCAAAATCCGTTGCGTAGTTTTAAAAACCTAAGCATACATAGGAACACAGAGCGGGAACTGACTTTGTTTTAATACTATGAAGTGATAACAAAAAAAAAATAGTTACAAATTGGCATAAGTACAAAAAGAAATGTGTGGGATTCAAATCAACGACCTCCAGCATATCAGTTAAAGCCACTAACCACTAGACTAATAGGTCTAAATAACAAAAACTATTATTTTCAGAGTAACGAGTGTGCTGATGGTTCCGACGAGGCACCAGAGCTGTGCAACAAACCAACTATAATTAAACCGAAGTAAGTAAAAACACATAACAGATAGGTCAATCCCATGTATTACTATTGCTTTTATTGCTTTGTACTCGTATTATTACTGCTTTGTGTAATTTCATCAACACTGATCTCAAAACGGTGAAGGAAAACATCGTGAGGAAACCGGCTTGTCCTAGAACCAATTTTTTGACCAATACATGGTTACTGTATGGACTTTAAAAGAGACTTTGACCCCTGAGTTTGTTTCGGTGTTTCTTCTCAGGGTAGTCAGCTAGGAAACACCGGACTCATCTAGCTTAAACTGACGAAAAGAAAAAAATATTGACGTGTAAAAGTGTTATTTTAAAACCTATTTACAAAATAAATATCATTTATCATTTACCAAAAATTCGAAGACATGTGACATCCACTAACCAACACTGGGCTCTCAAGTTTTTTTTTATGGTGGAAAAAATCATCGATTCCGCTTTCGCATCAACCCCCAAAGCCGCAGGAACTGGGCCCGCGAGGTAGATTACGGTCCATTACTTTTCCTCTCATAGAAGACACAGTCGAGCGCACGGAACAGGTCAGGTACTTGGAATCGGTGCTCCACGAGTCCGGGGATGTCGATTGCGACGTCGAGTCACGTATCTCGGCGGCCTGGGCGAAATGGCGTGAGGTGGCGGGGGTTATCTGTGACCCCAAAATGCCGGTTAGGCTCAAAGGACAGGTCTATAAGACCATCATTAGGCCTGTCCTTTTGTATGGCAGTGAAGCGTGGCCTGTACTTGAGCGGCACAAGCAGAGCCTGCGTGTCACGGAAATGAATATGCTGCGCTGGATGTCGGGAGTTTCGCGGAAAGACCGCAATAAAAACTCCCGAATCCGGGGCAGCCTTCAGGTCCGTGACATAGCGGATAAACTGCAGGAGGGTCGCCTACGCACAGTGTGTTAAGAACCCCATTTTTGTTTCATCATGTTTTTATTCAAGAAATCGATAATTTGCATCATTTTTAGTGCTAGAGTTCAACTCCGGCTTTGATACGACTTATAGTTTATTTTTAAAAAAATGTCAAAGTCTCGTAATATACGCATCATGGAAAACGAAAAAAAAATTCTAAAAAATCAACTGAACTATTTATTATATTTTTTGTTATTTCCATTAATTGTTCATACAATACCCTGTCTTTTCTCTCATTTCGGTTGATCTAACATGAACTGGACGCGACATATGATTTTTTTTCTCATTTTTCGTTTTTATTTTTTTATTCAACCGTAACAACGTATTAGCAGATTATTTCTACTTTATAATATTGTTTACACTTAGTATTATATACAGTATTAAAACCATAAGCTAATTCCTTGTTATCTAGAAGTTATAGATATTTTTTGTAATATCCGAAATATCCGCAGTTAGGGTTGTCACTTCAAACAATTTTGAAAATTGTTTTCAACGCTATAATATTTTAATTTATTTACAGCAATAGCCGATGGTGTAATTAATGTAAATTATATTCTGGTCTCCTGGATCGATTCAATTCATTTATTTATTTATCTACTGAAGGTTACACTGTTAGGGAAAGTTAATTGTAACCAAGTATTCGGTTTATTTTTTAATCTTTTCTCTAGTCTAAACTATTTTCAAGTTCTAATGTACATACGTACATAATGTAATGCCTTCCACTTACACCATACCCTGTTGTCATTGGTATTCTTTATTTTATATTAATCAAATAATTATGTAATAACTGTGTTTATATAGGGTGACTGATAATTAGTGTACGATACTTAAACACGTGATTGTACTCATGATAACCAACAACTTTTACTATGGGCACAAACCAAAAAAATCAGCTGTTCAGTACATTTATGTTTGCCTAATGTACTAAACAGCTGATATTTTTTTCGCGATTTCGGCTTTGCTCCCATAATAAAAATTATTTGTTATCATGAGCACAATCACGTGTTTAAGTATTGTACACTAATTACCAGTCACCCTATATAAGGTGCTATAAAAATATTTGCCGCGGCTTCCCTATCAACTCCTTTCCCTCTACAACTCCTTAACCACTAATAGTCCTTTTTGGATCCGAAAGGAAGGTGGCTACTGGCATACCTTTGGAAAAAAACAATAAGTTTTATATTCACATAACATTCCTTATGGCTAAATCCAGCAAAGTGGCAAATCATTTCTTGCTCCTCTCTGATTATTGTTATCTGTTGTTATTATCTCTAATAAATTTTGGAGATTTGATAGAGAGCACCATACCAGAAAGGTTTCCCGCGAAGCAACCATGCATGACCTATTTTGCAGAGCCTTGGTTTCATCTGATCCAGTTATATCTGATTTCAACTTGTTAGTTAGAAAGAAAAAAGCTAAAAAAATCCCATTACCAGCAGCGGCATTGACTTTGTTGAAACCTCTTAAAGAAAATAATTTAAACATCGAAGATTATTCACATGTTGAAACTGTTATACTGAGCAATGAGGATGAGTTTTAACACAAATAATATTTTTTTTATTGAGTCAAATAATTGTTTTTTCGGATATTAACAAGTGACAGCCCTGAAGGAAATACAAAATTATCAATAACTTCTAAATAACAAGGAATTAGCTTATGGTTTTAATACTGTGTATAATCCTAAGTATAAACAATATTCTCAGTGGCGGATTTACCCTAAGGCCCAGTAGGCCCGGGCCTAGGGCGGCCGGATATAAAGGGCGGCAAATTGTGCAAAAAAAAAAATGTAATGGGTGCGACGGCAGTGTGAAGCTGGTGGCAATGGGCGCGACTCTGGAGTTGGACAGGCGCTATATTTAGATAGTGGAAAAGGTCTCACTCAATCTCTAATTCTCCATACCTACCTACACAAATAAAATAAAACTTACCAGAATCAAGTATCAATACGTTTTTTTTTTTACGATCAATATAACATCAATTTGAACATCAATTGAATGGAACGTTGACACAAAAATTTGAGAGGGTCATCAATGCATGGAAAATCTTAACATCGCGATTGAGAAAAATGACGTATTTGCAGAACGCCATCTATGGGTAAATGGATATAACGTCCGCAATGAAAGTTGTGGTAACGGCATTTGACTTTTTAGTAATTTTATATTAACTCCGAAACTGTATGACCAATTGACATACTAGACCAGTGCAGATAGCTTTTGAAAGGGAACAAAATAGTAGTAGAATGAAACCCATTGGAAAAGGAAGATAATATAGCAAAAATTTAAGGAAAAATATAATATAATATAAATAATAAGTTTCAAATAAAAAAAATTATAGTAAGTTTGGGACATGAAAAGGAAACTTTTCACCAAATTTTGTGAAACAAAAAGTAATTTTTAAAGGAGATAAAAATTAAATTAAAAAACTCGGTTTTTTGGACTTTTGACATAGATTTTGAGGCTATGTGAAAAAGTGTAAATACAAAAGTCGTAGATCTTTTTATAACCTATAACTTTGCCATTAGACTTTTTTCCATAGAACCGGTAGTTTTGCCGGAATTAGAAATAAACCATTTTTTACCCTTAAAACCGCACACCCATCGACTTCCCGACCTCAGATCGACCGTAATTTATATTTTCTTAAATTTTTGCTATATTATCTTCCTTTTCTAATGGGTTTCATTCTACTACTATTTAGGTCCACTTTTTATTGTTAACAGTGCTAATTGCACTGGACTATACTGTAAACGGCAAATCTTATCTGTATAATGTCCTTGTGAGAGTGAGATGATTTATTTTGATCAGAATTAATATTTTGTTGCATAAATAATCAATCAAACTTAAGGAACCCGAAAAAAAACTTTTTTAAAACAATAAAACAGAAGAAAACGATAAAATATAAAAGATAGACGTGTTTCGTAAAACATTTATTTTATTAAGAATAAAACCTAAAACCGTTATAAATGTTTTATTTAAATGTCCAAAAATATTCTAAACTAGCTTTATAAGCTAATACTTTTAGTTAAACAGTTTACGGAATCAATTAAAAATGGGAATAAAGTAATTCATGAATAATGTGTCTAGTAATGATGAGTGCTGAGAAAGGGGGCGCCACGTAGCCTGGGGCCTACAGTGGCCAGGACTGCAAATCCGCCACTGAATATTCTAAAGTAGAAATAATCTGCTAATACGTTGTTACGGTTGAATAAAAAAATAAAAACGAAAAATGAGAAAAAAAATCATATGTCGCGTCCAGTTCATGTTAGATCAACCGAAATGAGAGAAAAGACAGGGTATTGTATGAACAATTAATGGAAATAACAAAAACTAGAATAAATAGTTCAGTTGATTTTTTAAAATTTTTTTTTCGTTTTCCATGATGCGGATATTACGCGACTTTGACATTTTTTTAAAAATAAACTATAAGTCGTATCAAAGCCGGAGTTGAACTCTAGCACTAAAAATGATGCAAATTATCGATTTCTTGAATAAAAACATGATGAAACAAAAATGGGGTTCTTAACACACTGTGCTACGCTGGTATGGCCACGTATTACGAAAACCGGCAGACTACGTTGGTAACAGATGCCTCGCCATGCTGCCTCCGCCGGGACCCGGAAAACGAGGAAGGCCTAAGAGGCGTTGGATCGAAGTCGTAAGGGACGATATGCGTGCCAATGGCTTACGGCAAAGGACGCGAAAGACCGAGCGAAGTGGAGGCGTTTGAGTTGGAAAGCGGACCCCGGGCACCGAGGTGAAAGCCAAGGAAGCAACCGGGACTAACGCTGAGATGATGATGATGACTTTTCCTCTCATAGAGAAGCCTGAGTCCCAGCTGTGGGAACATTGTTTGGGTGATTATTTTATGCTATGCTAAATCAGTTCTCTACGCCACGGGGAAGTCGTCGACGGCGAGTACTGTTCCCGCGCGCCTCAAGGAGTTGTCAGCCAATTGCAGAGGCCCAGTAGGTTTGATCCTACTGGGCTCCTGCAATTTGCTGACAACCCCTGCGTTCTGGGGCCATAGGTAATATGAAAGTATAACACTAGGGCCCTGGAACTAAGGCAAAGAAGGTGCGGTGTGAGTTTTTAGTCAGTAAAAATCTGATACTATCTCTCGCTCCACCCAAAGGCGCGGATGGATTGGATGGTTTTGCTTACCATAAAAAAATAAAAAGAAAAACCACGTGAAGAAGACGTATAGATTTAGAATAAAAAAGATTTTTTTTTTCGAGACAGACACAGCACAACGATTACAAACATAAAAGTAAAAAAAAGAACAGAAGTACAGAATACCCTGAGCATGCCAACACTGAAAAGGTGACCGCCTCAGCATTTGCTGAGCGTTAGACACCCAGCACTGGTTTTCAGTTAGCACCCCAGTTTAGAATAAGGGCTTTCTCTCTCTTTCAGCAGGCCAGTATCAGGGAAGTGTGTGCTACCTCCGTACCCTGAGCACGGAACGTATACTACAGGATCAAATACTCCAGGCGCCAAGCCAGGTCAAGCGCTGCCGTACGTGCAGTTGAATGTGTCGTGTGATGAGGGCTACGGCGTGGTCGGTGACAGTGTGGTCTTCTGTCAGGATGGAAAGTTTTCCACGAAGACTGGCCTACCACAGTGTGTCCGTGAGTTTTATTGTTGTGTTTTAATACAGTTAATCGATGTTGTGTTTCCCATGCACCTCAATACGTCTTCGGATCGCTTCTGAAACGCACATACCTACTTTTGAGTTTAGGATACATATATTTATTCATAGCGGTCCTGGATAAAAAAGAGAAGGCCCGATTCCCGACTGTGTTTTAGGTCGATGGTTCAAACCCAGTCAGGCGCATTTTTTTTGTGTAATTTATTTCGAAACGGGGAAGGAACACATCGTGAGGAAACCGGCATGTCCTATAACGAACAATTCGAAGACATGTGGCATCCACCAATCTGCACTGGGCTTGCATAGTGGATTATGGCCCATTCCCTCTCCTAGAGAGAAGCCTGCCTGTGTTCCCACTGCCAGGACACAGGCAGTGGGAAAACATTAAAAAAGGCTGATGACTTGATGTTAGTATGAGCGCTTTTAAATTAGCCACAAACAGCCGCTAATTTGAAAGCTCCGTTAGAATCCTTTATGACTTCTCCCACTCCACCCAAGAAAGAAACTCTGAGCTGCACAACACAACATCTTCACGTCAATCTCTTCTCGAATACAACAACAAAATTGCCCACTCTTGTACTTACATGTTATGTTTTGTTGTTAGTGTAATTGTTGTTTTTTCAGCATTCTGCAAGCTAGACCCTCACATCTCCGTCCACTACCAGTGCAAGCTCTCCGGACAATACAATGGCCGACGCCCCTGCAACTCGGCCGAGCCAGTGGGTACAGTCGTCATACCCGAGTGCAACTTCCCGAATTATTTCTCTAATGACTTGCGCTACATGCGGTGCGAGAGTGATGGACAGTGGAACCGCATTGTTAGATGCCGGCCAGGTATGACTCAAATACTTTTTTCAAGCTTTTTATTAGCTTGCAATGTAACTATGTATGTTCGGCTCAAATCTTGCAAGCCAATTTTGAAGCTACAATCCTGGAATATAATAAGTGCGCTCCATCGTCGACCGCATCGTCGCTTTCCATCAGGTGAGATAGCGGTCAAGCGCAAACCTATCACCAATAAAAAAAAATGCAAATATATTGTCTAAAATCATAATTATGGACTTGATCTGATGATGGAACCGGGAGGTGGCCATAGGAGTTCTGTAATTAAACGGCACAACCACCAACCACGTCGAGTTTAAGCTCGTGTGAATCGTCTTGACGAGTTTTAATTATATAAGTAACCAAAGCTACAAAAGCTTGTTATAAAAAAATATTTTCATTGAAAAACTTGTTTAAAATATATTTATAACTAGCGACCCGCCCCAGCTTCGCACGGGAACTGATATTGAATATATTATGCATGTATTATACACATAAACCTTCCTCTTGAATCATTCTATCTATTAAAAAAAACCGCATCAAAATCCGTTGTGTACTTTTAAAGATCTAAGCATACATAGGAACAGGAACCGACTTTGTTTTATACTATGTAATGATTGAATATAATATGCATGGATAATACACAAATCTTCCTCTTAAATCACTCTATCTATTTAAAAAAAAGGCATCAATATCCGTTGCGCGTACTTATAAAGATCTAAGCATACATAGGGACAGCGGCAAGCAACTTTGATTTATACTATGTAAATAGCGACCCACCCCAGCTTCACACCACCCAGGTTACGGTGTTGGTTTCCTGAAGATTTATTTCTTTTATTTATTGTCTCTTCAGGTTAAAATTGTCTCAATAAAGCAAAGGATCGACAGACGTGGAGCAAAATGGAGGAGGCCTTTACCCGTTGAGGGGTCCATAGAGAACCTATTTTATAATTACTGTTGTAACTTTTGAAGCAATTTTAAAATTAGTTTTGGAAATTTATTTAATACTAGCTTTTGTCAGCGGCTTCGCCCGCGTGCATAAAATATAGCCTATATCACTCAGTAGTAAAGCAGCTTTCTATTGTTAAAAACTTTCTCAATCGGACCAGTAATTCCAGAGATTACCTCCTACAAACAAACAAACAAACATTACCTCTTTATTATATTACTGTAGATGTAGATGTAAATTTTATTTAACTTTATTTAATAGAGTTCTCCATACAAAGTTTAGACCCCCATTACATCCCTTTGGAAGCAGAATTTTGAAAAACCCTTTTTTAGTGTTCGCCTACGTCATAAAAGGAAGCTTTGTGCAAAATTTCACGCTCTTAGTCCCAATAGTTTTGGCTGTGCGTTGATATGTCAGTCAGTCAATTTCTCCTTTTATATATATCATCATTACATAGTATAAAACAAAGTCGCTTTGTCCCTATGTATGCTTAGATCTTTAAAACTACGCCACAGATTTTGATGTGATTTTTTTAATAGATAAAGGGATTCAAGAGGAAAGTTTATATGTATAATATAATATATTTAATGTCACCATTGTACCCGTGCGAGGCTGGGGCGGGTCGTTAGTCAATCATTACATAGTATAAAACAAAGTTGTGCGTGTATGCTATGTATGCTTATATCTTTAAAAGTACGTAACGGATTTTGATGTGTGTTTTTAAATAGATAGAGTAATTCAAGAGGAAGGTTTATGTGTATAATACATGCATAATATCTTCAATATCAGCACCCGTGCGAAGCTGGGGCGGGTCACTAGTAATATATAAAACAAAGACTGATTTGTTACAACACTTATAACTCGAGATCGGCTGGACCAATTTTCATGGTTTTTGGTTCGTTGGATTTGTCCCCGCCCCGAATAGCAGAATACATGTTAAAAATAATGAAAACTCGACGAAAACATAATTATGAAAGAGGGGTTCAAAGTATGTATGGAAAAACCTACTTTCACACGGGCGAAGCCGCTTGCAGGAAGTTAGTTTGTAATAAATGCGGTGTAAAATAAATAAATAAAAACCCTGATGGTTTCGGTATTAGTTTTCTGTTCTATTTTTTCTTTTATGTATTGTTTCTTCAGAGTGTGGGCGCGTCACTCCTGCCGGAGGTGGCCTGGTCATCAACGGGACCACAGCGAAGCGAGGAGAGGTTCCGTGGCACGTGGCTGTCTACAGGAAGCCGACCAGGGGCTCCAAGCTGTATGAGCTCATCTGTGGAGGGTCTCTGGTGTCTAACTCTGTTGTTATATCAGGTTAGAACTTTTTTCTCATACCTTTTTTTTCGAGACTTTAGTCGTAATTCAACTATGACAGCCTCTTTACAACTAACACTTGTGTCTTACACTAGATACTAAACTAAATACGGGTGTTGTATTCGACGTTAAAATAAACGTAAAACGTTACTATGCGGCCTCACAGTGCTCGCGGACGCACAGGGCCCCTAAAACTAATTCATAAACAATACTTGAGTGGCGGATAGCACTATGCGTCCCTTAAAATGAACGCACAGCTAAGCAACGCAGTGAGAAATGCCTTACTTCGCATAGCAATGCTACTTCACTGAGGAAAGTATTGTTTGTGAATACGGGTGTAAGGCTCTTATAATATTGCATACAAAATGTATAAAGCTCATTGGCCAGACTAGGACTAGATAAAATACTCTCAAATACTCCAATGTCACTTCTGTTTAATTTATGCTTCCTAATGAACGTTATTCGTGTCGCTTCATTTTTTAAACATATGTACAATAAGTGGTAAATGTCTTCTACTGTCCCAGACTTAACAATTCGGAGATTTGTCTTCTTTAAAAAAATTTATTTGTTAAGCGGTATGTGACCAGATCACCAGACCACAGGCTGAAAGCCAACACAAGTTTTCGTTACATTTTAGTGTTTCTCATATCTTTTAGGCGCCAAATACACCACACAATAATATTGCACAATATATCCGATTGTACAATATCCTTTTACCGGAATAGGGACACAATCCAACCATCCATGGCTCTACCGACATCATCTCATATGGGCCAAATCGCATTGAGACGGCTGTGGACCTATGCCCACCCATTTAGGGTAAATCCAGGATAGTTGCCCCAGTGGGATAGGTGCCCCGATTTCGATTACTCTAGTTTTGCGAATGAATAGTATACTATTTCAATTATTAATCAAAATATTTTCCAGCTACCATTATGTTGACTGTGTCTTACGTTTCTATGTGATTGCATCAGAAGACAAAATGCGATCAAAGTTTTTAGGGGATAGTTGCCCGTTTTGAGGGGAGGGCGTCTATCCTATAAGGCATTTATATGGATCAGGCAACAATCCCAAATGTGGGATAGATGTCACAAAATATAGAGGTCTGCTAAAATCGCTAATACTCTAAAAATATAAAATAAAATGTTTTTAAATCATTACAAAGTGGTCAACGAAAAACCAAAGTACCTGCTGGTACTACAAATAACGCATTTCACTTTTTTTTACTCAGAGATATGGAGTGATATCAAAAAGTGGGGCAACTATCCGGGTTTTACCCTAAATATGAGCGCGCTGTCGCCGCACTATTCGAAGACATGTGCCATCCACCAATCCGCACTGGACCCGCGTGGTGGATTATGGCCCATTCCCTCTCCTAGAGAGGAGGCCTGTATCCCAGCCCTGGACGTCTTTCGGCTGAAATGATGATGATGATGATATAAGCTGTAAGTTTTCTTAAAATAAATAAATAAAATAAACATTTGCAGCGGGCCATTGCTTCTGGAGCATAGGGATGCCGCTGGCCGCCTCCGAGTACTCTGTGGCCACAGCCAAGCTGTTCAGCGATTGGGACCATCCAGAGGACAAAGATGCACAGAAATCTGAGGTAACATTATATCGTCATATTCCTAATCGTCGTCGTCGTTCGTCATATTATATATATTGTTTGTATTATATGTATTTTATTAGTTACTAGCTTTTGTCAGCGGCTTCGCCCGCGTACATTAAATAAAGCCTATGTCACTCAGGAGTAAAGCAGCTTTCTATTGTTGCTAAAATTTCTCCAATCGGACCAGTAGTTCCAGAGATTACCTCCTACAAACAAAAAAACAAACTTTACCTCTTTATTATATTAGTGTAGATGTATTGTATTTATGTAAATAGTACACCATGGACCTACGTATCTTTCTTTTCCTTCTTTGTCAAATCCATCCAAAGGTTGTCTTTAAAAAATCGCTTTTAGCGATAAGACCGCCCATTGTGACACCTTAGTAATTTTAAGTTCCTATTGTTATTTTTTTTATTTTTGGTGTGCAATAAAGAATATATCTATCTATCTAATCTTTTTCCTTTACTGAGTTTTTCGCACTAGTGTGGAAAAATGTGTGAGCTCACCCCCAGCCACAATTTATTGCCTCCTGGAGTCATGGGTTGATGCGAAAGCGTTACACCTCTAGGATTAAGGCAAGGAAGAAACGGAGTAAGTTGTTTAGTCAATAAGAATCTGACACTGTTTCCCGCTCCGCCCAAGAGCAGGATTCGTCATTGGATGATTTTTACCTAACATAACAAAAAAAACAAGTGTTTATTTATTTAGTGTTTATTATACCTAAACTTTATTGTGCACCTCATAATATAGACAGGATTAAACATTTACAAAACGAAGTGTACAATGGACGGTCTTATCGCACAGGGCAATTTGTGTTTGTCGAATATCAAAATCTACTATCTATCAAACCACCAGCAACAATTACATCACTGCTTAACATCATGTGGGATCGCAGTCAAGCTAGATAGATAGATATATTCTTTATTGCACGCGATTTTTTTTTGTTTGCAGCATTAGTTTATAATAATAAAAAAATATCCGACCCAGGCGATTATGTCATCTATATATAAAAATGAAATCAAAAATATAAAAATGGAATGAATGAATGTCATCTATATATATGTCATCTATAAAAGGAGATACTGGCTGACTAACATATCAACGTACAGCCGAAACTACTGGGACTAGAAGCGTGAAATTTTGCACAAGGCTTCATTTTATGACATAGGCGAACACTAAGAAAGGGTTTTCAAAATTCAGCTACTAAAGGGATGTAATGGGAGTCTAATGTTTGTATGGAGAACCCGACTTACACGCGGACGAAGCCGCTGGCAGAGCTAGTCAATAATACTTTTCCTTCCAACAGCTGATATCCATTGAGCTGCCGGATCACTTCAAGGGTGCGTCAGCCAACTTCCAGAGTGACCTAGCTATCCTAATCCTGGAAACCCCGTTCAAGTACCAGACGTACGTCCGACCAGTGTGCCTGAGTCTTCGAAGTGACGGCATTGACCAACAGTTGGAGACAGGCGCCCTTGGCAAGGTAAGAAATTGAAAGAGGAATAGCAAGTTCCACCCCTACTTACTGGATACCTTTTTTTAGGAAAATACGGAATCCACAATGGACAGAAGGGCTTTCTTTAAAAAGGATACTTGTACTCACCAATATGAATAACTGTTACTATGAGAATAACCCAAAAATCACGAAAGAAAAACCGCTGCTCCATAGATATTCACGTAACTCGACAAAATCTATGGAGCAGCAGGTTTTTTCTTTTTTTCGTTGTTCATACTGGTGTGTACAGTATGAACAACTATATTTACAACACTATATAACAACTATATTATTAGGGAATGAATAATGTATATAATTCATTCCCTCTCTCAGAGAGGAGATCTAAGGCGCTGTCTCCACGAGCGAGAGAATCGCGGCGATATTATCGCCGTGCCACGTTTTTCTATGCACTCTCTATGGAACCGTCTCCACACGGCGATATTATCGCCGCGATGCGACGAGTGGCAACGAGCGCGCAAAACGTCATTACATCGTCGCTAGCCCGCCGCGACTAGCAACGCGACGCGGCGCTCTCGCGACGAGCGCGCGGCGGGCGCGCTGTCAAACGCAGCGTCATTTCAGCATTGCCTCTCGTTAAGCAAAGACGATTCTAGAAGTTTTTTCTGAACGTGACGTCAAGGAAACGCGGCGATACCGTTACGAGTCGCCGCGGAATCGCCGCGATTCCGTAACGACTCGCGACGATACGCGGTGGAATTATCGCTCGTTCGTGGAGATTATCCGACGATATAAGGGCGGACTCGTCGCGATTCTCTCGCTCGTGGAGACAGCCCCTTAGTTCCAGCAGTGGGAATATTATTTAATCATGTTAAATGCCCATGTTGCACCCGCTCCAGTTAACGTGTTCATGTTCACCTGGGACAGACAATCCAGTTAGGTAAGTCCAACTTCGAGAAAGAGATCTCTCGTCGAATCCAACTCGGATGGGCAGCGTTCGGGAAGCTCCGGCATATATTCGCGTCCGAAATACCTCAGTGTCTCAAGACAAAAGTCTTTGACCAGTGCGTGTGGCCAGTGATGACTTACGGTAGTGAGACGTGGTCACTTACTATGGGTCTCTTAAGAAGGCTCAAAGTCACCCAGCGAGCAATGGAGAGAGCGATGCTTAGTATTTCTCTGCTTGATCGAATCAGGAATGATGAGATCCGCAGGAGAACGAAATCAACCGACATCGCTCGAAGGATTGTATCGTTGAAGTGGCAGTGGGCGGGACACATAGCGCGGAGAACCTATGGCCGTTGGGGTGGAAAGGTTCTCGAATGGCGACAGCGTACCGGACGACGCTCCGTGGGCAGGCCCCCTACAAGGTGGACCGACGATCTGGTGAAGGTCGCGGGAAGCCGCTGGATGCGGACAGCACAGGACCGATCGTTGTGGAGATCCTTGGGGGAGGCCTATGCCCAGCAGTGGGCGACGCTCGGCTGACATGATGATGATGATGCTATGCTATGCTATACGATGTTGAATATATCCCCTTCTCTTAACTCTTAAACTTTCTCTTTTTTTTTTGTTATATGGACTAGTTTCCGAAATAAAATAATTTATTAAATTATTATTATTAACACTAAAAGTAACCTTTTTTTTTTTGCTGTATGGACTTCAAACGAGACTGACCCCTGAGTTTGTTTCGGTGCGTCTTCTTAGGGTAGTGAGCTAGGAAACACCAGCCTCATCTAGTTTAAACTGACGAAAAAAAATTACGTGTAAAAGTGTTTTCACAAACTATTTGCGAAACATAGTACAAAACAAAGTTGCTTACCGCCGTCCCTATATACGCTTAGATCTTTAAAAATACGCAACGGATTTTGATCCGGTTTTCTTTAATAGATAGAATAATTCAAGAGGAAGGTTTATGTGTATAATACATGCATAATATTGTTACGCCGTGGAAATAGAACACGCCGTTCCTTCGACAAAGTCAAGAGTATCACCGAATAATTAAAACGCATTGCTAGTCGAAACCTCCAGAATAGAAGTACGTACCAGGGCCTAGCAAATTCTAGAAAAATCGGACACGTATAAGTAGGTACTCAATAATTCTGAGAACTTTTGTAGGTACTTAAGTAACTTGGTAAAGGAATTTGTACCTTCAGTCTTTTACTATAGAGTCGAAATTCGTATGAGTCGTGGGGTCGAGTAGTTACCTACCGGTAGGTAATAAGAATAATTTATTGCTTCGCGGAAACGGTTTCTTTTGTTCTGGTGTGGCCTCGAACCTTCGGTATCTAGAATTTTCTTGGCTCTGAGTATAAATACGTGTCTACTGGCCGGACGTCAGTCAGTTTGATTTCGACAGCGAACAAGTGCGAATACCCAAGTCAAGTGAAGAACGTTTTCATCCATACGACGACCTAAGCGATATTCTTACGGATCTCTAGAGTGCATTACGAAGTGGTTTATTGGCGATTGGACTAAATTTGTGTTTTGTTTGTGGAAAAATAAATCTCTCTATCAGTAAACCGGCATTTGATTACTCACGTTCGTAACAACTGGTGTCAGAAGTGAGATGCCATTACTACAGAGGGACGACGAACAGCGACCACGAACAAGGAGACAAACGGAGATGGATGCTGCGCGTCACCGACTGGAGGAAGAAGATCCGGCTGGTGTCGGAGCAACGGCAGCTGCTGAGATGCCAACAGAACCAACTTCAGAAATGAGCCTCGCTGCGGTGTTGGCTGCCATGCAAGCTAGTATGGAAGCCGTTCGCCGCGAACAAGAAACCGCTCGCCGCGAACAGGAAGCCGCTCGCCGCGAACAGGAAGCTAACCAGCGCCAGCTCCAGGACCTAATCGCGGCTAACCAGGAAGAAGCTCGCCGCGAACAGGAAGCCGCTCGCCGCGAACAGGAAGCCGCTCGCCGCGATCAAGAGGCTAAGCAGAACCTTATCCTCGAGAAAATCGATCACGGTCTCGTCACGCTGGGCGAGAAAGTAAAGAATCTCACCTTAGAGGTCAAGGAGGTTTCCGCCCGTACTGATACTTTGGAAACCCGAATAGATGGCCATGAAGATCGCCTGCTGGACATCAATAGAAAAATTGTCAAGCTGGAAGCACGCGAACCCATTGCCATTGGCTCATCAGCGCACACCCACTGTACGTCGGCCGCAAAGTTTGATGTGCCACGTTTTGACGGCACGTCGTCATGGACTGCCTTCAAATACCAATTCGAAACGTTGGTGAAGACAAACCGCTGGGATGATGAGCAGTCTTTCGCGGCGTTAACCTTAGCTCTACGTGGGGACGCCCTACTGGTCCTAGAGAACCTTCCTTCGGACGGTAGGACCTTGGAGCGTCTAATGGAAGGGTTAGACACCCGCTACGGTGACAAGCACCTCGAGCACGTATTCCGCGCGCAGCTTCGCGAGAGAACACAAAAGCCCAACGAGAGCCTCCAACAGTGGGGAGTCGAGGTTGAACGGCTGGTGCGGCGCGCATACGTGTCGATGACACCGGAGACCGTGGAAGTATATCTGGTGCAGGCATTCATCGACGGTCTACGGGATACTGAAGTAAGAGCTACGGTGCGACTTGGACACCACCAAACTCTGAAGAGTGCGATGGCTCACGCTTTGGAAGTGGAAGCCGTACGACAGGACTCACGCACGCACAGAGTTCGAGAAGTAGTGGTTTCGCCTTCAGTGCAGCCGCGTCACCGAGAAGGGGTGGTTTCTTCTTCGGCAACGTCCCGCTATATTCCGACGTGTTACGGGTGCAGAGAAAAAGGGCACATTCGTACCGATTGTCCCAAGAGGAAGAGGGCAAGTGTGGACTCCGCAACCCAAGTTAACGAGAAGACGATAAAACTTAATGTCGCTAGGGCTGCGGGGTGCGTGCCGGCTGGTCAATTAAAGGCCTCAGTCATCACCATCAATCAAGTCCATAACGGAAATAGTCTAACCATCGAAGGAACACTGAATGAACGTGCTTGCAATTTCACCGTTGACACCGGGGCGTCACGGACTATTATAAGACCTGAGTTGCTGAAACGCACGATCTTGTGGCAAAGAAAGTCTCCATCCTGCCGACTTCAGACAGCAACCGGCCAGCCAGTTTCCGTCCTCGGTGATACAGATATAGAGTTTAAAATCGGTGATCAAGTATACACACATTCTGTTTTAATTGCAAATATTACCGATGATTGCATTCTGGGTTTGGACTTCTTGCGGAAGTACCGGTGTGTTTTGGACATTGATAAGGGCGTATTGAAGTTTCCAGACCAAGAAGTGTTCCTGCGAGGAGTAAACACATGTAACCTCTATTGTTTAAAAGATACGACATTGGCTCCGAGAACAGAAACTTTAGTCGAAGTAAAATTCCCCAAGAAAATCAGGCAACAAAGATGCGTAATAGTTGAGGATACTGGCCGGCATCCGGAACTCATCACTGCGAGGACTTTAGTAATGACGAAAGGGAAATCTAAAGTGAGAATAATAAATCTTGGGAAAAAGGAGGTCCATTTGAAGAAAAACAGTGTTGTTGGAAGATGTGAAGAAGTGAAGTATCTTCGCCAAATCAACACATCTCCAGTGAAGCAGGACTCGACAAAAGGTGAACCTGACCACATCCAGCAACTTCTGGAAAGTTCTAAGAACAATTTGTCGACCTCAGAACTACAGCAAGCCAGGGAATTTCTGCTACGGTTTCGGGATATTTTTGCGACGGGAAAGGACTGCGGAAGAACAGGCCTCGTCAAGCATGAGATAGACACAGGTGATGCTAGACCGATTAAACAAAGGCCGCGCCGCATACCCTGGGCTAAAGAAACTGAAGTGGCAGAAATGGTAAAGGACATGGCTGATAGTGGAATAATTGAACCTTCTACGAGCCCATGGTCTTCTCCTGTCGTTCTTGTGAAGAAAAAGGACGGCAGTACAAGATTCTGTGTCGACTATAGAATGCTGAATAACGTCACGAAGAAGGACAGTTATCCCTTGCCGAGGATCGACGATACGCTGGATATGCTCAGTGGTATGAGGTGGTTTTCAACCATTGATTTGAAAAGTGGCTACTGGCAAGTGGAAATCAGCGAGAAGGATAAAGAAAAGACAGCGTTCAGTACGGGCATTGGCAATGGCCTGTGGCAATTTAACGTCATGCCTTTTGGGTTGTGCAATGCTCCAGCAACCTTTGAACGCCTCATGGAACGAGTCATGGTTGGTCTTCTTGGTGACGTCTGTCTAGTATATTTGGATGACGTCATTATAATGGGCCGCACTTTCAAGGAAAACCTAAGGAACATGGAAAAAGTGTTCACCAGAATACGAGGGGCTAATCTAAAACTAAGCCCAAAGAAGTGTGCCCTGTTCAAGAAGGAGGTCAGCTACCTAGGACATGTGATTTCCGCCGATGGAGTGAGAACCGACCCCGAGAAGATAAAGGCTGTGCAACAGTGGCCAGTTCCGAAGAATAAAACAGAAGTACGTGCATTTCTAGGGCTATGCACATACTACAGAAGATTTGTTATGAGTTTTTCGGACATTGCAAAACCTTTGCATCAACTGACTGAGGAAAAACGAGACTTTATCTGGGACAAGAATTGTGAGTCAGCATTCAACGAGCTGAAGCAGCGGCTATGTGAAGCACCTATACTGGGGTATCCGAGCAGAGATGGAAGATTTGTCGTTGACACTGATGCCAGCAATACGGGAATTGGTGGCGTATTGTCACAAGTGCAAGGTGACAGACAGATCGTGATCGCTTACTTCAGTAAGGCACTTTCAAAGCCCGAGAGGAACTACTGCGTTACTCGACGAGAACTGCTGGCTGTGGTAAAAACCTTGCAGCACTTCCATAAGTACCTCATAGGAAGGCAGTTCACGTTGAGGACGGACCACGCTGCATTGAAATGGCTGCTACAATTTAAAAACCCGGAGGGTCAAGTTGCAAGATGGCTCGAGCAGCTACAGGAGTTCAACTTTGTGACGGAACATCGGAGTGGAAAAGGGCATAACAATGCTGATGCCCTGTCGCGACGTCCGTGTGATGAGGACTGCAAACACTGCCAGCAAAACGAAGCCCGAGAACACGTGAACGTAATTAGGACTGAAGGCAACTTCAAGAAATCCCAGGAAGAAGATGACGATATTCGACCAATACTGGACTGGATGCGTAGTGGAGCTAGGCCCCAATGGAGTGAAGTATCGCCACTTAGTCCCGTCACAAAGAGCTACTGGGCGCAGTGGGACAGCTTAGTCCTGGAGAATGATGTGCTCTGTAGGAAATGGGAATCGAATGATGGCAAGGAGGTGACTACACAAGTGATAGTACCACGAAGTGAAGTGGTCCCCCTGCTACAGGAAATACACGATGGTGCTTCTGGTGGACACCTGGGGATCAAGAAAACTCTACTGAAAGTGAGACAGCGGTATTACTGGCTCAATTGTAGAGATGACATAGAGCAGTGGTGTCGGAAATGTACAGCGTGTGCATCTGTGAAAGGACCACAGACTAGAAGCAGGGGCAAGCTTCAGCTGTATAACGTGGGAGCCCCTTGGGAACGAATTGCCATCGACGTCGCTGGACCATTTCCAATTACAAATGACGGAAACAAATACATATTGGTGATCCAGGACTATTTCACAAAGTGGCCCGAAGTTTTCGCCATACCCAACCAGGAAGCGACGACAGTGGCAAAGAAGGTGGTTGAAGAAGTAGTGTGTCGGTATGGCGTACCTTTGGAGATCCATTCCGATCAAGGCCGAAACTTCGAATCTGCGCTGTTCCAGGAAATGTGCACCCTTCTGGGGATTTACAAAACACGCACAACACCTGCGCATCCACAGTCGGACGGAATGGTGGAAAGATTTAACCAAACCCTGGAGAATCACCTGGCTAAGGTTGTCGATGACCATCAAAAGGACTGGGACCGGTACATTCCACTATTTCTGATGTCTTATCGATCGGCAGTGCACGATAGCACGGGACATACTCCAGCAAGAGTGAATTTCGGCAGAGAGATGAGACTTCCAGTAGATGCCATAACTGGCGTGCCACCTGACAAGAACAAGCCAGTTACGGACTACGTCAGAGACCTTCAGGACCAATTGGATGAAGTGCATAAACGAGTACGTGAAAATAGCATGAACACCAGCTCCAAAATGAAAACTAGGTACGACCGTAATGCCAATACCAAGGGGTTTGAGGAAGGTTCACTAGTCTGGCTTCACAACCCGCTCCGACGAAAAGGGAAGTCGCCGAAACTTCAAGCTCGATGGGAGGGACCTTACACCGTGGTGAAAAGGATTAACGACGTAACCTACCGCATCAAGAAAGGACTAAGAGGGAAGCCTAAGGTAGTTCACTTGGATAGACTGGCGCCGTATCGTGGATCTAATGATGCTCGGGACGAGCATGACTAAGAGGGGGGCACTGTTACGCCGTGGAAATAGAACACGCCGTTTCTTCGACAAAGTCAAGAGTATCACCGAATAATTAAAACGCATTGCTAGTCGAAACCTCCAGAATAGAAGTACGTACCAGGGCCTAGCAAATTCTAGAAAAATCGGACACGTATAAGTAGGTACTCAATAATTCTGAGAACTTTTGTAGGTACTTAAGTAACTTGGTAAAGGAATTTGTACCTTCAGTCTTTTACTATAGAGTCGAAATTCGTATGAGTCGTGGGGTCGAGTAGTTACCTACCGGTAGGTAATAAGAATAATTTATTGCTTCGCGGAAACGGTTTCTTTTGTTCTGGTGTGGCCTCGAACCTTCGGTATCTAGAATTTTCTTGGCTCTGAGTATAAATACGTGTCTACTGGCCGGACGTCAGTCAGTTTGATTTCGACAGCGAACAAGTGCGAATACCCAAGTCAAGTGAAGAACGTTTTCATCCATACGACGACCTAAGCGATATTCTTACGGATCTCTAGAGTGCATTACGAAGTGGTTTATTGGCGATTGGACTAAATTTGTGTTTTGTTTGTGGAAAAATAAATCTCTCTATCAGTAAACCGGCATTTGATTACTCACGTTCGTAACAATATATTCAATATCAGTATCCGTGCAAAGCTGGGGCGGGTCGCTACTTTGTAATAATTTGTTGACATTATTGTAACAGTTTGTGTACCTCAATGACTTGCTTGTAAGAATCCCTTACCAATAAAAAGCTATGACTATGACTAAATCATATCATTTCAGGTAGCAGGCTTCGGGTTGACCGGAGAGAACGGACCAAACTCACCGGTTCTGAAGGTAGTGGACCTCCCGTACGTGCCTGTCAAGGAGTGCTATAGGATTACTCCGCTGACCTTCACGGAGAATATCACGGGAGACAAGATATGTGCCGGCTACTCTAACGGTGAGTGAGGAATTACACAAATTTTCTTCAGATTGTAGCGCCATCTATGGCGTCACTTAAGAACTGCAAGAATCCTGCATCGCGCAATCAAAGTTCTCCGCGCGATTAGAACATATACGACAGCCCGAAGTCAACTATCGGGCAGTAGCCCACCAGACGATAACACCTGTCTGGTCGGAGGATCCTCCCTTTTCAACGGAGGTGAGACTTTACTCTCTGTTCCGCATACCCCCAAAAGATTATTTAACGAGAAAATGAACGTTCCTGGGGTAGCGATTGTAAACCGGGCCCCGCCGGGCCAGACACGGTCGGGCCCAGTATCCTTTTAGACATCTACTGGGCCCAGCCATTCATACCGGGTCCGGTGACCGGGCCTAATAGGTACGAAAATTGCAGCACGGGAGACCCGGCTTATAGAAAATGGACAAGCAAGTCTTTTATCTTTACTCTGAGGGTAAACTATCCAATCTGGAAAATAGCATTCACTTTCACACAACTCGGGTGACACCATTGCGGATCCATCCACACTGTGGATCGCCCTGAGGACACGGTAGAGGTGGACCCCGCTTGAGCAAAGCAGCAGAGCATCGCCGTGTCGTCTTGCAAAGTGTGAAGCAGTAGGTAATGCTAGCATAGGAGGCACGCGTAATGCAACGGCCCTCACACCCCAGACTATTGTAGGAATATTGCGGGCCTGCGTACGGCGAGCAATAGGTAGCTCAAGTCGCGGCGCCAATCGATGAGGCCCAGCTGGGTCGAAGCCTACTGAACCAGTGTTTCTTCTACCAGGCGTCTGGTAATAGTCCGGACGACGGTGCACACTGTTCCAGCGCGCCTCAAGGACTTGTCAGCAAACTAAAGGGGCCCTGCAGGGTCGAATCCTGCTGGAGTCAAGAGTTGATGTGAAAGCGTAACACCATGGCTCTGGTACTAAGGCAAGGAAGGAACGGGGCAGGTTGTTTAGTCAGCAAGAGTCTGACACTGTTTCCTGCTCGGCCCAAAGACGGGACTCGAGATTGGATGATTAGTATTAGTTATTACTAGCTTTTGCCCGCGGCTTCGCCCGCGTGGGTTTGGGGTTTTCGGGATAAAAATAGTAAGTAGTACATAAGTAGCCTATGTGCTATTCCGGAGTGTATCCTATGCCTGTGCCAAATTTTATTCAAATCCATTCAGTAGTTTTTACGTGAAAGAGTAACAAACATCCATACATCCATACATCCATACATCCATACATCCATACATCCATACATCCATACATCCATACATCCATACATCCATACATCCATACATCCATACATCCATACATCCATACATCCATACTTACAAACTTTCGCCTTTATAATAGTAGTAGGATTAAGTAGCTTTCTGTAAACCAAGGTTTCTGTTATGAGTGGTTTCTATGAACCAAGTTTTCGGCAAAAAGTAGTATCTATGAACAGAGATCTCTGTCAACAGTGCTTCCTATGGACCGAGATATCTACCTACAGTATTTTCTATCAACAAAGTTTTCGGCGAAACGTGCTGTCTAGGAATAGAGATTTCTATTAACTCTGCTTTCTGTAGTCGGTAGTCGTATCGTATAAGCGTGTTTCTGTATTAGGTTCCACACTCTGTGTATAGTGATAGAATTTGCAATACTGACAATTCATACTTGGTTATAGGTACTTTTCTAGTGCCCGAAAATTACATTTTTACGTTATTACCTACCAAAAAAAATACGTGAAGGTAGATCGAAATGTTTTATATGAGGGTAGATCGATTTTTTATTTGGCTTGGATTTTATTTTTCAGCGGGGGTTTCATAAAGGGGGGCGAAAATTTGGTCCTTTTTGAGCTCCGACGCACCGTTTCAGAGATATAATCAAAATTTGTATAAACAAAATAGATAATCTATTACTAAGTTTCATAAACATAAATTTTGGTTTCTCAGAAATTCTTTTATAATAAACCAATCACAGTTCAGTTCTGCTGGGGTCCAGGGTCTCTTTCTGAATGGAAGGCTTGGCCCCAGTGCGAAGGCAACAATTTTTACATGGGCTACAGGGTTCTGTTACATTGTGAGAAATATGTGGCGGACGGGAAACTAAAGGACCCTGCACTGAGCGTGGCCCGACCCGCTCTTGGCCGAATTTTTTTTGTGGTTGCGGCCGGTGGCCGTGTGACACTAAATATTGTCATTTGTCATCAGGTACGGCGGCACTCTGCAGGGGGGACAGCGGCGGCGGGCTAGCGTTCCCCGAGACGGATCTCGGCACAACTCGCTACTACCTGCGCGGCGTCGTGTCCACCGCGCCCACGGGACCAGACATGTGCAACCGTTACACTGTCATCACCTTCACGCAGATCAGGAAGCACGAAGATTTTATTAATCAGTTTCTGTAAAAATGATGTTGAAAGAGAAAGAAAATAGGTTTTTATTTGATGGAAATGACGCAATCCTAAAGACTGGTTTACAGATTAAAATTAAAAATGAAAACAATAGTTTAAGATATTTTGGCTACATTTTATTTTTATTGCTGTAAACTAGTGCTTGACTGCGATACCACCTGGTGGCAAGCAGTGATGCAATCGTTGATGGTGAAGCGAACTAGTTTATTAAGAGCCTATTCACTCTAGCCTTGAAGACACCTTAATAATCTCCTAATAAATCGCCGAGCTACAGTGCTATACTGCTGCAATTGTTTTTGTGTATATCTGCGATATAATCATCAACTTAGCGGCTATAGAATTGCAGCAAGAAATTGTCACAAAACTACTCTGTTACCAAGGCCCCTTTAAAAACTTACAGCGCTCTCACACTGCGTGAACGTCAAAACTGCACTAATGTCATCAATGTAAAGGTGTATGGTCTGATCGTAATCAAGGCTTGCATCCGTCATGTATTGGTAACAATGGCGAGCTAGACACACATGTTTATTAAAACAAAACTTGTATCTATCACTTTATTCATTACTAGCGTCATACATACAACAAATAAATTACAACAGCCGTCTCGGTATGTACATAAAAGAAATAAAAGAAAAAAAGAAAAAGTAAATAAAAATATTTCTTTTTATTTCCAAAAAAATAATTTAATAACATGATTCTTACATAATATACTGTAACTTGGTTATAATCACAATGTTACTACATTATACTGCGTGGTGATTGGAACGTGTTTACGTCGCGCGCCGGCCATATGGCCCATTTCAAACCCATATGGCCTGACATAGACCATAATATCATGTCAAAATATCATTTAAAAATTATTTGGAAGTTCTAAAACCGTTGGTAATGTCAATATTTTGTACTAACATTTCTTTTTTGTTCCCATTTCGAAGCTAATAGTGGAATCTGATCTTTCTGCCATCGTTGCATGCAATACGGGTGACGAGCAATGGCTAGCTCGTAGTTCGACCGTCCGGTACACAAAATATATACATAATAGAAAGACAAATGTGCGAACGCCGGCGCTCGCTCAAGGCTTGGTAATCATTAAACTAAATAGTTCATTCACTCATAATTTTAATTGAACTTTTTACATGTTCCGGACACTCATACAGTTTTTAATGTATAGGCTTGTATCTAACCACTATCTCACCTGATGGTAAGCAATGATGCGGTCGACGATGGAGCACGCTTGCCCAAAAGCCATTCACTCTAGACTTAAAAACCTCAAGTTTATAGCTATCTGGAAACCTCTGGCAGAGAATTCCACTCTTTAGCTGCACGCCTACCGTGATCCCAAAACGCTTTGTACGTATGGGAAATACACTCAACATCACAATTCAACCTGTAGGCTGTTTACTGCTAAGTAAGAACAGCCGCGACATTTTGACATTACCAGCAATCTTAGTCTAAGAGTAAAAACGCGCGACGCATTATAATCTAACTATTAATGTTCTAAAATTCACTTGTTCTTCGCTTCTTCGGCTTCCAGTCTCTTGCGCATGGATTCTGGCATCTCCGCTGGAGGCGGGCGCGGCATACGGAGCCACACCTGCGAGGTGATGCAAGATTGTGAGTATGTTGTTGGGGGAAAGTTGTGAGAAAGAAAGTGAAGGGATTTTCTCATTATTTGTGTATCTACATGGTTCTGTCAGTAGGAACAATTGGTAAATTTGTTTTTTAATCATTGTGAGTGAAGTTAAAAAAGTATCCATGCAGTTTCTTGCAGAAGATTTTCTAAAGTGCCTGTACAGTACAGTCATCGGATCTTGGTGAGTTTGAAGTTAGGCTCTACGAATTTTAGCGTTTGAAAACTCGTGCAAAAATAAAGGTTAAAAAAAAATGCCAATAACAGTTTTTAACAGCAAAATGCATTTATTGGTTTAAACCAGTGATTCCCAAAGTGGTCCAGGTGGACCCCCAGGGGTCCACGGGAGCCTTGCTGGGGGTCTACGTAGGCGTGAATAAAAAATGGGGGTCCATAAGATGTTAATGGGGGTCCACGAAAATGTATCTGCTTTTGATAGTAAAGAGAAAAAATGTAAGCATAGTTTTTATAAGGGCCTACCCACATGGTTATAAGTACCTAACTAAGCAGATAATATTTTAATAAGGCAAGTGACTTTTACTTGTCCAAACTTGAGTATTCGATATTGCGTATATAAATATATTCGATATTTTCGTTCTACGAGTTTTCTAAATTCGTCAAATTTTTTTTCGATTCCCCATACAAAATGACCAAGTTACGTGACCGACTTTGTATGAAAGTTGAAATTTTTTTAAGCGAATTTCGAAAAGCCATAGAAAAAATGTTCAAAATGGTTGGTAGAACACGTGGTTGAAGGGATGTAAACGTTCACAGATACACCCTGTATAGGGACAGAACTCAGAAGCGACACAATTTTTATTTTTTGGCGACTTTAAAAATGTGGTAGAAATGTAGCAGCAGGGGGTCCACCGAAACCAATAACATTTTGAAAGTGGTCCACGAGAAAAATAAGTTTGGGAACTACTGGTTTAAACCATTTATTTTTTTACGAGTTTTCAAGTGCTAAAATTCACAACTTCAGACTCGCTAAGATCCGACGGCCGTACTGTAAATGGTCTTCGCGCGATATGAATATATAGAACAGTCCGAAATCATCTGTCGGGCAGTAGCCCACCAGACATGATACTCGTCTGGTCGGAAGATCCTCCCTTTTCAACGGAGATATGACTTTAACTATCACAGTTATGAACTATAAAGACACTAGCATAAAGTCGTATTTATCTTGACAGTATCATAGAAATCCTATTTGCTAGGTTTCAACTGCATCAGTCACTCCAAAAGTAACTTAATATACACTCCGTTAAAGTCGTATATTTACCTTGACGGCGTCATAGATGAACCATTGCAGCGCGGTGAGGGTACCGATCATGATGATCCTGGGGCCGAGACCCTTCCATACTCCGGCCATACCGAGCTTGCCAATGATGCTGCCTACTGTGGCGGTCTTGTCCTGGAAATTGAAGTAAAAATTACGTCAAAAAAGTCCTCCAGATGAGCCTTCCGTCCGGGCATAAACGACCAAGCTTGGCTACTATATAGCAGAGGGTGACTGGTAATTAGAAAAACACGATAACAAACAACTTTAACTATGGAACGATACTTGAAATCGCAAAAAAAGAAAGTCAGCAAGTTTAATATGGTCAACAATGGCCTGTATGCTACAAAAACAGCTCTTTCGGATTTTTTTGCGAGAATACAAAATACGTGCGTAAATCGCGGGCACTACGCCTCTTACTCTTGACTCGCGCATTACGCATGTTGAGATTCGAACCCAACAACCTTCGGCGACGCGGTGTGCACGCGCTGACGGCGTGCACACACGTCATCGGAGCGGCGGCGCGGGCCTCAGGCAGGCCAGCGCATATAAACAATTACTGTTTGTCCGGGTCGTTGTAATTCAAGTATTGGAATAACGGCAATATCTGGTATATTGCATATCAAAAATACAGTCCACTCATTTCCACCTTCAACCTAAACAACGCGCGATACTAGGGACAATTTGTTACGCCCAGTTAATGCGCGAATTCCATTGTGTTGCACGTATTCTGAGAAATGGAGCGCCAATATTTTGCCCCAATGCTCGCGCGTAGGTACGCTATTTCTGGGCGAAAAAGTCGCGACTGATACGCATGAGAGAATCGCTGCGAATTCGGTCCTTCTGTAAAAGATCTTAGTTTCCCTTTTCATTCGCACATGCGACATCCTTATGAACAGCTGGTAATTGATCTATTTGAAATTAACGTTTTGATTGATATGTACATACCTGGTTGAGCTTGGAGACGACGGTGTCGGCGGGGTGGGAGACGATGGCGCAGAACACACCAGCGATGTAACCCGCCGCGAAGGTCACGATCAACTGCTCGCCCTTGGAGCACTGTTCACGGGGCTTGGGCACCACGTACTGCGGGGAAAACAAGATGTTTAAATTAAAAAAAATAATAATAATCTTTATTTCGGACAAGTACATCCATAGAGGTTAGTAAAAAGGAGATATCTTAAAACTATGTTAGTCTACACTGATATAATAAAGAGGTACAGTTTGTTTTTTTGTTTGTAGGAGGTAATCTCTGGAACTAATGGTTCGATTGGAAAATTTTTAGCAACAATAGAAAGCTGCTTTACTCCTGAGTGACATAGGCTATAAATTATTTATATATCATGGATGTTACCCGAGCTATCACTACAAGAAATTTTCCGCAGACGAAGTCGCGGGCAGAAGTTAGTATTTTATATAGTTAAAAGTGTATTGTTGGAGATACATCTTTGCATAATGTCATACAACATAGGTGAATCGTACCCCCCTGCAATGGTTTTCAGGATGGATATTTAATCAATCAGGATATTATTAATCAAGATATTTAATGTTAGAGAATCAGGATATTTAATGTTTTGTTTATAGCTTGGCATAGCATCAGCCTTACAATCTTCCCACTGCTGGGACTTAGGGGCAACTCACATCAGAATAACAGCGGCCGGCAACGACAATTTTTTTTATTGATTATAGGTTCGCGCTTGACCGCTATCTCACCTGATGGAAAGCGACGATGCGGTCGACGATGGAGCGCGCTTACCTAGAAGTAACCTATTCACTCTTGACTTAAAGATACCCGGATTGCAGCTATTAGGAAACACAGACGCTGGCAGGGAATTCCACTCCTTGGTTGTACGCATAATAATGAATGTGTTCCCAAAACGCTTTGTACGTATGGGTGGGATGTCCACCATGTACCGATAGCGTAATGCCGTACGTCTGGTCGTCCGATGATGGAATGACTAGGTGGAATCAAATTGTGAATATCTGAAGAATTTTTTTTTTATTGCAAACTAGTGCTTGACTGCGATCCCACCTGATAGTAAGTAGTGACGCAATCGTTGATGGTGAGGCGCACTAGTTTATTAAGAGCCTATTCACTCTAGCCTTGAAGATACCTAAATTATAATCGGACGGAAAGACTGCAGCCGGCAAACTGTTCCAGTCCCTCGATGAACGCGGTATAAACGACGAGGCAAAACGCTTAGTCCGGGCCGCAGGTGTCTCAACAACGAAGGGTGGATATTTGCCGTACGCCGGGATGTCCGATGGTAAAATTAGGATGGCGGAATCAAATCATGCAATTCCTGCGCACACTCTCCAAAATGCATCCTGTAGAAAACCGCAAGGCTGGCTACTCTGCGCCTGTGCTCGAGACATTAAATCTAAAGAATATCCCATTCCCCGAATGTTAACCGCACTCAACGCTCTCCTTGAATCCAGTCCAGGATTAGATCTGTTCGCCGATGAATGGAAGAAGATATTGACTGAATGTTTGGCGATTTGCGGGAAGACTGAGTGACTTAATACCTGTTATATTTTTTGTTTTACATAATTTGTACCTAATCAGTGTAATTGGCATTTTGTCGTTCTGGTTAATGAATAAAGTAGAACTTACCTTGTACAATAATTCAACGGTCTTCTCGAAGCAGGCAAACTTCATCATGGTGTAAGGGATCTGCCTGCCCCATAGGGGCGCAAGTCCCTTGTACAGAGTGCCGTAGCCTTCATTGTTCACCATCTTGGGCCATGCCTCGCGGAGGGTGGTGGCGAAGCCAGGCATAGTCTGGATTCTGACCTGAGAAGAGAATATTTGAAGAGTTAGTACGACTTTTCATATTTGTGATAAGTTTTGAGTTGAAAATAAATAAATGGACATTTCTGTAGTTTCCTCTACAAGTTGTCTTGCCTTTAGAAATAAAATTAAGCCAGGTATAGTATGCGGCAAATAGCTTGAAAGATAGATAGAAAATATACTGTTTATTGTTGGTACACCATAAAATGTTACAATGGGCGGTTTTAACGCTAAAATCGAACCATTTAATATCGTTTCGCGCATCGATTAAGAGCCGAAAATCAGTTACAGCGCATCGACTCGAGAAAGGGCCTGCCTATGAAATAGAAGTCAATAGACATAAAAAAAGGGAAGCTTTATACAAGGTGTCATCGACATGTTAACGCAAACGAATACCATTGATCCAGTACATGATTCTGGACACCCACCCTGGTGGTGGAATTTTTCGTCGGTTCTTTTTCAAATTTTTGAAAAAAAATATAAGATTTTTTATTTTTTACCTGTATAAAATTGTTATTCTAACCAATCCCAATGATATTTATAGAAAAGAAAAAGATTTTTTTTTTTACAAAATAAAAAATTAATAAAAATGTCATCGAGGCAAATAAAGTCGTTATTCTAATCAAACCCGATGACATTATTAATTTAGAATGAATTCACTCATTTTTTTCGCAAAAAATGTTAAAACGACGTTTTTATACATATTAATTTTAAAAAATCATAAAAAATAAGAGAAAACCGACAAAAAATTCCACCACTGGGGGTCTAGAATCATGTACTGGGTTTATGGTATTCGTTTGCGTTAACATGTCAATGGCTAAAGGCAGATTTATATTGAGTAAGTAACTGACGTCAGTCCACTGACGAGACAGTGCTGACCTGGCACTGCTATAGTGTAAATTGATTTCAAGTCAGTACAGTACTGTCACGTCAGTACTGACTTCAATATTCGCACTGCAATATTTTCGGCGTCAGTCCACTGCCCCGGCACCCGCGCCAGCGCTACTGACAACGTGTAAATTGCCCAAGTCAGTTGCTGCCGCTCTGTTGTACGGTAACCATGATTCGTCGTACCGGATCACAAAATGACACGAAAATTGAGCGACACGGAAAACTTAAAACTTGTACAACTATACCGTGATAATTAATGCCTATGGGATTTCAAATCACAAAATTATAGAAATAAAGAAATGTGTGCAACAGCATTGCAGAATATTGCACAAAATTCTTTGATTCTTTGCTGTTTTTGAGAAATCATTTTTCCGCACTGACTTTACAAACGTGTGTACACCAAAAGAAATATCCTCGACTACTGACTGCTTGTAAATAGTACGCGTCAGTTTTCGGCGCCAGCACTGACGACAGCTACTGACTCAATGTAAATCTGCCTTAATGTTATTTCGAATGAAGTATATAGTATAGCTTGGTAATATGTCTAGTTCGTGAGCCCTCAGATCTCATAATCTCTTGGTCACCGGGCACCTCAGCCGCGCGGCCGGACACGCAGCGTGACCGCTGAGTGACGACTCATGACGTCACCGACACGACCGCGTGGCATCACCCTCAAGCGCAGTTTTTTCGTCATCGGGCAAGTTTTTTTATGTGACAAGAATGCTTAGTACAACAGAATAACATTTTGAGACTATATGATAAACGCCAGCGACACTGAGCGAACAAAAGAGAAGCTAGAGTCACTTCCCACGCATCAAGATTTTTCGAATGATAAATTTATCTTTTATTTATGAATAAAAGCCGTACAACAAAAGATTGGTAATTAAGTCCTTAGAATCTTATAACGTTGAATCCAACATCTGACATCTAAAAATATATTATGTTAAACTAGCCTTCTACCAGCGGCTTCGCCCGCGTGAAAGTAGGATTCACCATACAAACTTTAGACACCCATTACGTCTGTTTAGGAGCTTAATTTTGAAAAACCCTTTCTTAGTATTCGCCTACGTCATAAAAGGATGCTTTGTGCAAAATTTCACGCCCTAGTTTCGGCTGTGCGTTGAAATGTCAGTTTCTCCTTTTATATATACATAAATTAGACGATTTGCCTAATAATTTGATATACGAATATTTTTTTTTCATAGAACTTGGTGCGATTTATTTTCTGTTATGTCTTATACAGACAAAAGCAAAAACCATTGGGTGTATTTTTATGGAACTTTCACAAACTTGTGTTTAAAAAATGGAGAACAAATTATTCGATCAATCTTGATGCGCAGGAAGCGACGTTAGCTCATCTATTGTTCGCTCAAAGTTGCTGGCGCGTAACCCTTTATATTGCGTATATCTGGCCCAGAAATTCGTAAGATCATACCTTAGCGGCCTCTAGGGGAGAAAGGGCGATATCGGCGAAGAACTCGGCAGTAGCAGAAGCTGCCAAGTAGACTCCAGTACGGTAGGTATACGCCGTCTCTTCGTCCAGGAGACCACTGTACGTGACTTTGAAGACTTCATAGAGACCAAACTTGCAGAGACCCTGAAAAAGATGGAGATAGTATTAGTTGGGGGTGGGAGAGAGAAGAGATATTTGTAAGGAGGTCTTAAGCCTCATACATTTTATGTCTTCAGTTCTTTTCAGTAGGAACAATTGGTATTTTTTTTAATCATTGGTAACTTATTATTATACTAGCGACCCGTCCCAGCTTCGCGCGGGTGCAAAGGTGATATATTATACCTATAAACCTTCATCTTGAATCACTCTATCTATTAAAAAAAATCGCATCAAAATCCGTTGCGTAGTTTTAATGATCTAAGCATACATAGGGACAGCGGTAAGCAACTTTGTTTTATACTATGTAATATATCAAAACTATTCTTTTTAATAATAAAGTAAGTAAGAAATTAAACATCAGCTGAGTGAGTCAATGACTTGTAAATAGTTGTCGATCATTGCGTACTAACTACCTACAGGTGATTGAATTTATTATTTCTTACATCGAGTTCAAAAATATATGTACTTTATTTTTTAATTTTATATTTACATATCGATAGTGTTTCATGTACCGGATCGACCCTACACGGGATTAAAACAATCAAAATTAAGCCGTATATACAACGTTGATACGACATATGGGCTTTCCTTTAAAAGGATCATTATACACACCAATATGATCAACTTTTACTATGAGACCAATTCACAAATCACGAAAAACAACCTGCTGCTACATAGATTTATATTCGACACAATGTATTTATTTATTTATTTATTTAAACTTCATGTACAGTAGTGGTACATAGGCGGACTTAATGCTACAAGGCATTCTCTACCAGTCAACCTTTCGATTAGAAAAGACAACACTGTGGTAGGTGTGCAGAATAAATAAATAACAGATATTTTAAATAGATTATAATATAAATTAGGTTACTAATAATAATAAAATACGTATATATGCTAATAATATAAACTAATAAATACTATGATAAATATCAAATAAATATAATTAATAGAAATTAAAATATGACAATTATTATGACGAAGACTTAAATTAAGGTCGAGAGGACTTTAAGTAGTAGTTCCGAGTTTTGCGCTTGAAGGAAAATTTACAATGTATGGGGCTGCGGGTTTCTTTTTTTTGATTTTTGGGTTAGTCTCATAGAAAAAGTTGTTCATATTGTTGTGTACACTGATCCTTTTTAAGGATAACCCATTAGTCGTATCAACTTTGTATATAAAAAAATATCGTTTTAGTCTGTCATGCAATCGTGACCATGGCGTGCCAGACACAATAAAACCTTGATTTTTTTTTTATAATTACAATCCTTTTTAAGAACCTATCTGTCGTATCATCTTTGTATATAAAAGATTATCATTTTAGTCTGTCAAGCAGTCGTGACTATGGCGTGACAGACACAATAAAAAAAAAATTTTTTTTTTAATAATTACCTGTAGCGAGTATCCGATGAAGGTGGGCGCCCATCCCTTGGCGAGGCCCCTCATGCCCTCCTCGCGGACTGACACCCTGAAGCCGTTGACGACATTCTTGTACTTGTCGGGGTCGACCTGGAGACGGCATTTCACCAGATCCAGGGGCACCACGGCTGTGTGGGTGATACCTGCAGAAAGGATTTGGAATTAGTTTGAGGATTGTGACAAACTAGCTTCTGCCAGCAGTTTCAACTGCTGGGACACAGGCCTCCTGTGTAGGAGAGAGATTAGGCCCTAATCCACCACGCGGGCCCAGTGCGGATTGGTGGATGTCACATGTCTTCGAATTTTCGGTTCTAGGACATGCATATTTCCTCACGCTGTTTTCCTTCACCGTTTTGAGAGCAGTGTTTTAGTCTTTCTCACAATTACCGTCACCTTATGTAATACAAATATCTTGGTAACTTATTTTTTGTTATTTTTATCACAATCATTATCATCATAATCATCATTACATAGTATAAAACAAAGTCGCTTCGTCCCTACGCATGCTTAAACCTTTAAAAGTGCGCGACGGATTTTGATGCTGTTTTTTTTTTAATAGATAGAGTGATTCAAGAGGAAGATTTATGTGTATAATGCATGCATAATATATTCAATATAAGTACCCGTGCGAAGCTGGGGCGGGTCGCTAGTTACTTAGTATAAAACAAAGCCGGTTTTCCCTATGTATGCTTATATCTTTAAAACTACTCAACGGGTTTTAATGCGGTTTGTTTTAATAGATAGAGCGATTCAAGAGGAATGTTTATATGTTTAATACATGAATAATATTTTTACTATCAGCATAGCACCCGTGCGAACCTGGGGCGGGTCACTAGTAATAAATAAACCATAACTATCACACAACGCTACATCTAGTCTCAAATTAAGCAGAATTTGTGCTACGAGTACTAGTCAACTGATAAACATACTTGTATTTCTAGACGCATACCTACATATTATATGTTTTCCGTATCAGTGAATTTTTGTTAATTATAATTATTCTTGCATTCGATGTTCCAATATCAATTAATTGAACAGCTAAGATAAAACCCTGATAAAATGTGTACAGTGACACATTTTTAATGTAACAGCATGTTACATAATACACAATGTATATTTAGTATCAAAATGAGTGATTGATATCACGTGAACATATTAAGATAGGTTGAAAGATTTTAGTATAAGTGTTTTTAAAGACTGGGCCCGCGTGGTGGATTATGGTCTACTAGCTATTGCCCGCGGATCCGCCCGCGTGGTATTGGGGTTGGGGTTTCCGGGATAAAAAGTAGCCTATGTGTAACGGAGTGTATCCTATGCCTGTGCCAAATTTCATCCAGATCCATCCAGCCGTTTTGGCTTGATTGAGTAACAAACATCCAAACATCGTAACTTTCGCATTTATAATATTAGTAAGATTCCCTCTCTTAGAGAAGAAGTCTGTGTCCCAGCCGTGGGAACATTAAAAAGGCTGATGATGATGACTTAAACACGTGATTGTAGTCAAGATAACAAACATTTATAAGTAAGGGACCGAACCCGAAATAGCGAAAAAAATCAGCAAGTTCAGTACATTTTAATGTTCGCCTAACTGGTCAAAATGCGTTCCGTTTTTTTTTTCTTTTGAGGTAAGGAACTCTAAAACTGTAACTGTATTTAAATGTAATCTTTTCTATTTATAAATTTACAATCGTATAACGCCAATCTGTAAATCGCTGCAAACAATGTCGTTTGGAACCAATGTTTATCCAACATTGGCCCCAAGTCTCGTGATCAATACACATTTGTGAATTAATTGGCGTTGGCCCAAGACTGCAGACGTAAGAATTGGAAGTCGGAACCAACTTTTGGCGGTCACAATTCCGGTAGAATCTTGATTCAACTAGCAACTGTGTTTGCAATTGAAACCAATTTAAAGTAGAAACTAAATGTTTAGAAGAGAGTCGTCATAAAAACGTATGAATACATTATTATTACCTTTTTATTACAAGCTTTTTAATAGCTCGCAATGTAACTATGTATGTTCGGCTCAAATCTTGCAACTCAATTTTGAAGCAGTATTCTGCACCCGATTGGGCTGCAATTTTGCATGCAGGTGTAAATCGCATGACAATGCAATATTAAAATGATATGGAGCTGATTTGATGATGGAGTTAGAAGGTAAGCAACTCAACCTTATCGTGTTTGGGCTCATTGGATTTAAATTGACGAGTACTTTGATCCTATATGGTAATCAGGGTCTGATGGTGGAGTTGGAAGGTGGCCATAGAAACTCCGTAATACAATTAGATAACCCTAATGTGTTTGTAGTTTTCGGAAAGGTCTTGATGAGTATTAATAATAAAGGTATATACCGAGCTATAAAAGCTTGTTATGAAAAAATATTATTATTGTATAGTATATACCTCTTGAATAAGTCAATCTATTAAAAAAACTGCATCAAAATCCGTTGCGTAGTTTGAAAGATCTAAGCATACATAGGGACAGACAGCGGGAAGCGACTTTGTTTTATACTATGTAGTGATATAGTATTAGAGCGATTTGGGGGGGAGGGGGTGTCACGTAAAACGTTACGGTGCGTTACAAGGGGGGAGGGGTGCTCAAAAATCTTCAAAAATTACGTTACGTAATACTTGAACGCTCCCTTATTGTCACATGTCTACGAATTTTTGGTTCAAGGACATGTCAGTTTCCTTGATCTCAAAGGTAACGTTAGACTTTCTCGTTTCTGTCAAGCGGTAGCGATTGCCCAATATCTACTAACGACAGTCGAGACAAACCTTGACCGAGAAAGCTGCACAGCTGGTTTATTTATGGTAAATAAAAATCATCCGATAACGAATCCCGCCCTTGGGTGGTGCGGGAAACTGTGTCTCTTACTGACTAAACAACCTACCCTGTTCCTACGTTGTCATATATTCCAGGGCCAGAGCCTTCCTTTCAGAGGCGAACCCTTGGCCCTAGTTAGCTTCAACCCTTCTGCAGGGTCCCTACAGTTTGCTGACAACTCCTTGAGGGGCGCGGGAACAGTGCGCGCCGTCGACGACTGAGCTTGGTCCGGACGGTTACCAGACGATTGGACGGCGAGTGCCAACAACTTTTTAACAGCAATAACAACTGCAAATTGCATTTGTTTAAACAATTAATTTTTTACGAGTTTTCAAGCGCTAAACTTCGCAGAGCCTAACTTCAGACTCGTCATGATCCGAAGGCCTTACTGAACCTATTTTTTTTTTATAGTAGGTAAAAATCATCCAATGACTAATCCCGCTCTTGAGCGGAGAGGAAAACAGTGTCAGACTCTTACTGACTATAAAACCTACCCCGTTCCTCCCTTGCCTTATTCCCAGAGCCCCGGTAACATTTTCGCACCAACCCTCGGCTCCAGAAGGCTTCGACCCTGAAGGGCCCCTACATTTTGCTGACAGCTCCTTGAAGCGCGCGGGAACAGTGCGCGCCGTTGAGGACTTGAACTCGGTCTGGACAGTTACCAGAGGACCTGACGGCGAGCTACCCATTGCTCACCGTCCGTGAGCCAGTGTCTACGGTGGCCGGATATCGGCGGGATCGCGGCGGCGACGGCTATGGCGAGGGCGCTGTTGCCTTTGCCTTATGCGGTCGGCCTCCTCCTTTACGAACATTACTGCTTCGCAGAAGGAGGCGACCGCTTGCCATTCCTCTTCGCTGCGGACCATGGCCTGAACCAATACTGAACCTATTTGGGTTTTGTTGCTGCGGTCAGCGCTACGTTCTAAGCTGTTATCTTAGAAGCACGGCAGGGCTATAGTCATCTTCAGCCTTTTTTTAATGTTGGGACACAGGCCTGATCTCTAGGAGAGGGAATGGGCCCTAATCCACCACGCGGGCCCAGAGCGGATTGATAGATGTCACATGTCTTCGAATTTTTGGTTCTAGGACATGCCGGTTTCCTCACGATGTTTTCCTTCACCGTTTTGAGAGCAGTGGTGATGAAATAAATTACACAAAGTAATGCGCCTGGCTGGGTTCGAACCCGCGACGTACAACTCGTAAGTCGGGGCCATTACCACTCGGCCACCACTGCAGGGCCATAGTGAATCTTTCAAACTATCCGCTTCCTGGCTATTAAGCCACACGACCCTCGGGTGAGATGAGTAAGAATTGATTGTATTTATTAGAGCGATAACGACGGATCATAGACTGCGTCGCCACGTGTTAGTAATGAGCCTTTGACCCTAGATATGTAGGGTACCTATCATATCAGAGTAGCATAGGGATGGCTCCATAGCCATCCCTATGCTACTCTGATATGATAGGTACCAATAGGTGTGACTAATATCTTCGCAATTTCCATAAATTGCGAAGATATTAGTCACAAATCGAATTATTTATTTCTAATTATTACGTCCGAAGGTCCATCCAAAGGTCCAGGCTTAAGGTTTGCCAACGTGCTATGGAGCGTAGTACATAACGGATCACCTTCGAAACACTGTACTGTGCTCCAAAACGCATATCATTGACGTGGCTCAGAAGTCTGCTCAGCTAAAGTGGGACTGGGCTGGACATGTCTGCCGCATGCCGGTTGAGCGGTGGGCCAGTAAAACACAAATTGGTGCCCTGAAACCGCACGAAGGGGTCGCGGCAGACCAAGGAGATGGCGGGACGACTTGGATGCCATCCTTAGGAATTGGCAACAAGTAGCTCAAGATCGTGAACAGTGGAAGGAATGGAGGCTTTTGCCCAGCAGTAGGACAGTGTGGGCTGGAAAAAATAATAAAAATATTACGTCCGAATTTAAACTAATATTTAAAATCGGTCAAGTGAGAGTTAAACACGAAAGGTCTCCCAGTAGGGATCCGTGAAAAGAGATTGACCAAATTTGCTCCGAACCAACTTGTGCCCAAACCAAATCTAATATAAAAGGAGAAACTGACTGACTGACATATCAACACACAGCCAAAACTACTGGGCCTAGGAGCGTAACATTTTGAGCAAGGCTTCCTTTTATGACGTTAGCGAACACTAAGAAAGGGTTTTTCAAAATTCAGCTCCCAATGTAATGGGGATCTAAAGTTTGTATGGAGAACCCTATTTTTACGCGAGCGAAGCCGCTGGCAGAAGGCTAGTAAATGAATGAATTATTTCGGAAATGACAATGTTATTTTTTGCGGAAGTAGGAATTGTTAACTATTCACTAACATATTTATCTACACTAATATAATAAAGAGGTAAAGTTTGTTTTTTTGTTTGTAAGAGGTAATCTCTGGAACTACTGGTCCGATTGAAAACATGTTTGCAACAACAGAAAGCTGCTTTACTCCTGAGTGACATAGGCATATGTACGCGGGCGAAGCCGCTGACAAAAGCTAGTATTTTATAAAGTGTTAAAAAAAAACGGTACATTATAAACAAAAGTTAACATTTTAAAATGAAACATTATACACATTATTTTCGGTAATAGTATACTTGTAACACAATATGGTAACGTAATCCATACTTAATTATTATAAATACGAAAGTAACTCTGTCTGTCTGTCTGTCTGTTAAGCTTTCCCGCTTAAACCTCTCAAACGATTTTGATGAAATTTGGTACAACCCTGAGAAAGGACATAGGCTACCTTTTATTGCGAAAAAAAGACGCAGACGAAGGCGCGTGTAACAGCTAATATGGTATATGGGGAATAGGCATTCTCTTTTGTTTTTAGTCATCCCTAGTCAAGTAGGTACACATTAGATACACGTGAATGATCTAAAACTACTCATACTATCTGAAACTTGTCACTATCTACTTCAGGCTATCAATGTGTAAATATTTGCAGTTATTGTTAATTTATATTAGCGGCTATTAGCATGTTCTGTAGTACTCATTGAAATCCTGATAATGTAGTTACGAACTTTGTAAACAGTTTGACAAAATATGTATTGTATACACATGTAAATAAAAAACTTCATCATCATCAGCCTTATTAATGTCCCCACTGCTGGGGCACAGGCCTCCTCTCTAGTAGAGGGAATGGGCCATAATCCACTACGCAGGCCCAGTGTGGATTGGTAAATAAAAACTTAATTATTAACTATTTATAAACGAAATTCATACGATTGATGGGCTTTCCTTAAAAAGGATCATTGTACACACCAATAAGAACAATTTTTACTATGAGATCAACCCAAAAATAACGGAAAAAAAAACCCGCTGCTCCATATATTTTGTTGTGTTGTGTTAAGTGTATAAATCTATGTACTATGCTTTCCAAATAAGAACAGGAAAGTCAATAACCTCGATCTGTCAAATTTTGAGTGAAAAGTACGGTTTGCAAAAACATCTTATTGGCGTATGAATAAAAAGTTTTTTTTTTGCTTTTTTGTTACAAAATTTTTGTTAATTCTAGTTCAAGTAAAAACGTTAGGGTTTAGTATAAAATTGTAAAATATATTGTTTAGTCTTAAATAGTTTACAAGAAAAACTATTTTCTTTCTTATTTTCATTGTTAGAAATAATTCGCTTTTTTCTTCTATTTACCACTACTCAGACATATCACATAGTGAAACAGAGATAAACAAAATTGAAAAATTTTATAATTCTGATTAAACTTTTTTTATTCACGTTTCGTACGTAAATATTTTTTTTTAATATCTTTTTTTGTTCACTCTACCTAATTTCTTCGATTTGACAGTTCAACGTGACGACACGGCATGACCATCGATCCTATTCTCAGTTGGAACGGGTTGTATCAGCGGGCTTTTATTTACATGTAAAAATCATCCAATGACAAATTCCGCCCTGGGACAGAGCAGGAAACAGTGTCAGACTCTTACAGACTAAACAACCCACCCCGTTCCTACGTCGCTTTATAAACCAGGGCCAGAGCGTTGCCCTCAGACCCAAACCCTTGGGGCAAGTTACTAGGTGTTGACCCTTCTGCAGGGTCCCTAAGGGCCGTAAAGATGTCGGATTTAAATTTGATCCAACGACATTCTATGCGTTCAAAATAAGAATAGAATCGATAACCAGGATGTGACGTCACGCCGTACTGTCAAATCGAAGATATTTCGCAAAATTGAAGAAGTCTGTAATGAGTAACATTAAAAAACCGGATTCTGACTAAACTTTTTTCGTTCACAGTTCATAAATAAACTATTTTTTTCGTAAATAAACTGAATTTAAAAAACATCTTGCCTCGACTTGACAGTAAATCGTGACGTCATTTGGAACGCATTGTACAGCTAAAATCGAGACAGACATAACAAGCCATTTCTCATAAATCTCAATTAAGTAAGAATAATCATAATAATCTTCTTTCATAAACTTTCAAATTATCTAAAGCCAGGTTTATCTGTGATTGAAGACATTTTGGCGCGAACAGCGGATAATGTCAAGAACAGATTAAAAATAATCAGCTGTTATCTCTGCTCTATATTATCTATGGGTTGGGCAAGGAGGATATAAGTAATGTAGGTGAATGGTACATGATAGGACTGCACTTAACTTTTTATCATCATCATTAATTTTTAATTCATACCGGTTTTTTTTATGGTGGGTGAAAATCATTGAATGACGAAACCCACTCTTGGGCGGAGCGGGAGACCAGTGTCAGACTCTTACTGACTAAAAAACCTACCCCGTACCTTCCTTGCCTTATTCCTAGAGCCGAAATTCATACCGGTAGCATGTTTATTACTTTTATGGGGCATGTGATGCTAAAATATAAGAAACTTGTAACACTAACCTAGTAGTTTACAATTTCTTATGGGTTAGTTTTTCGTTCTAGGGATATGTCGGTTTCCTCACGATGTTTTCCTTCACCGTTTTGAGAGCAGTGGTGATGAAATAAATTACACAAAGTAATGCGCCTGGCTGGGTTTTCCTTCACCGTTTTGAGAGCAGTGGTGATGAAATAAATTACACAAAGTAATGCGCCTGGCTGGGTTTTCCTTCACCGTTTTGAGAGCAGTGGTGATGTAATAAATTACACAAAGTAAAGCGCCTGGCTGGGTTTTCCTTCACCGTTTTGAGAGCAGTGGTGATGAAATAAATTACACAAAGTAGAGCGCCTGGCTGGGTTTTCCTTCACCGTTTTGAGAGCAGTGGTGATGTAATAAATTACACAAAGTAGAGCGCCTGGCTGGGTTTTCCTTCACCGTTTTGAGAGCAGTGGTGATGAAATAAATTACACAAAGTAGAGCGCCTGGCTGGGTTTTCCTTCACCGTTTTGAGAGCAGTGGTGATGAAATAAATTACACAAAGTAGAGCGCCTGGCTGGGTTTTCCTTCACCGTTTTGAGAGCAGTGGTGATGAAATAAATTACACAAAGTAAAGCGCCTGGCTGGGTTTTCCTTCACCGTTTTGAGAGCAGTGGTGATGAAATAAATTACACAAAGTAGAGCGCCTGGCTGGGTTTTCCTTCACCGTTTTGAGAGCAGTGGTGATGTAATAAATTACACAAAGTAGAGCGCCTGGCTGGGTTTTCCTTCACCGTTTTGAGAGCAGTGGTGATGAAATAAATTACACAAAGTAGAGCGCCTGGCTGGGTTTTCCTTCACCGTTTTGAGAGCAGTGGTGATGAAATAAATTACACAAAGTAGAGCGCCTGGCTGGGTTTTCCTTCACCGTTTTGAGAGCAGTGGTGATGAAATAAATTACACAAAGTAGAGCGCCTGGCTGGGTTTTCCTTCACCGTTTTGAGAGCAGTGGTGATGAAATAAATTACACAAAGTAGAGCGCCTGGCTGGGTTTTCCTTCACCGTTTTGAGAGCAGTGGCGATGAAATAAATTACACAAAGTAAAGCGCCTGGCTGGGTTTAAACTCGCGACTTATAAACTCGTAAGTCGGGGCCTTTACTACTCGGCCACCACTGCTCTTAGTTTTTTTTCTTCGCATTTTTTGACGTGACAACGTCTTAAATTAGGTTGCGGCTGGGAGTCACTTATGAAAAAGTGTAACGCTCGGTAACGTTACGATGAGTCACCGAACGAGAGAGAGGCCCGCCGAATGCCTTGCGTCTCTCTCCCACTCAACTATGATCGGTCTGCCGCGCGCGCAGCACTAGAGAATTAGGACGTTGTCACGTAAAATCTTCGCCCGTAAAACCGACTTTACAGGCAACCATTTTTTTTTTCCCGGATATTTCAACATGTGCAATACCAGATGTTTCACAGATGCCTTTCAGTCCCAGACAAGTTGATGGCATGTATTTTTTAGAGATGCGCCGAATATTCCTTTTATATTGACTGACCCGTTGGTCTAGTGGTTAGCGACCCTGACTGCTATGCCGGAGGTCGTGGGTTCGATTCCCACCCAGGACAAATGTTTGTGTGATGAGCTTAATCATTTGTCCTGTGTCTTGGTGTGATTCATCTGTAATATGTACGTATTTAGAAATATATAAGTATGTTTATCAGTTGTCTAGTACTCATAACACAAACTCTGCTTAGCTTGGGACTAGATGGCGTTGTGTGAAAGTTGTGGACATATTATTATTATTAATTGCAGTGTAGTTGTATTACGTATAAGTACCTATAGTTCAATGTACAGTCTACATTTGTTGAGTCTGACCCTTGGCTCCCTGCCATTACGAAACGCATGACAGATGTAATCTATTTAAAGATACAAACAAAATATCAAACAAAACACTAAATTAGAAGGAATTTCGAATATTTAAAATAGAACCAATACCAATTACTAACGTCTACTGACATACTTTTTCTATGTGTGTCAAAATGGCGCCATTGTCTATGGTGAGCTGTCAAAAATCTGTCATTTCATTACGTTTCATTCAAGGGTCTTGTACCACATCCTTGGTTTCATTTTAGTTCTGCATTTCGTCACAAGATTAAAAAAAAATGAAAAGTGCGAGTCGGACAAACACACGAAGAGTTCCTTACCATATCTATACAACATTAGTCACTATATATTAGCCTTTTTTGGGGTTCCGTATCCAAAGGGTAAAAACGGGACCCTATTGCTAAGACTTCGCTGTCCGTCGAGCTGTCTGTCTGTCACCTGTTATTTCAAGAACTGCCATAGCTCGACAGTTGTAACGATGGTCAATAGTCAATTTTATGGCATCACAGCATCAGCATCAACAGCCTTTTAATGTTCCCACTGCAGGGCCACAGGCCTCCTCTCTAGGAGAGGGAATGGGCCATAATCCACCACGCGGGCCCAGTGCGGGGTGGTGGATGTCACATGTCTTCGAATTTTTGGTTCTAGGACATGCCGGTTTCCTCACGATGTTTTCCTTCACCGTTTTGAGAGCAGTGGTGATGAAATAAATTACACAATGTAATGCGCCTGGCTGGGTGCAATTTTATGGGTGCCCAGTTAAATATTTAGGTATATTATTGTTTTTAGTATTTGTTATTATACCAGCAACAGAAATAAATCATCTGTGAAAATTTTAATTGTCTAGTTGTCTCTGTCTGGTATTGTATTGTTAGATATTGTTTTGTTAAATAAACCTGATAAGAAACAGACAGAACCGCATTGTCTGAGTCTGCGTTTCCTGGTGGCTACAAACCGGGCATCTTTAAGTCTAAGAGTGAATAGGTGAGATAGCGGTCAAGCACAAATTTATCAACAATAAAAAAGGTTGTTCTTTTCAGGTACGTTACCCTAAAAAAGCTTTAGTGGTTTTCATAGTATTTGATGTACTAATAGTATATGTATAGAGTTGTTAGTTTAATTATAGTGTCGCTAATGACACCGTAACACGTTGGCAAGCGAGGCCGGTACGTGACATTGATTACACTTGAAGAAGCTAGCGCATGGCCGTGCTAAATTGGCATTGTATCCAACCTGCTATGACGATTACAAATGGTCCCTTTCCTGAAAAGTCTATTTCCCAAAAAGTCCATTTCCCAGAATGACCCTTTCCTGAAAGGTCCATTTCCGAAAATGTCGATTCTCAAAAAGTCCTTTTCACTACTTGGCTCACATTATTGAAATTGAGTCTGAAGTTAGGCTCTGCGAACTTTAACGCTTGTGTACTCATACAAAAATGATTTAAAAAATAAATGCCATTAGCAGTTGTTATTGCTGTCAACAACAGTTATTGGATTTTGAGCCAGCGTGGTCCCATATTGCAGTGCTCCCCCCTAGCTTGCATCGGTCGCGGACAGATGCGCCCCACGCCCCTGCCGCTACGTAATATAACAATACATTAAAGTTCTCCATCGATACGGCTACATGCACACTGTCAAAGTTGAACTAACGATACTGTGCAGGTAATAATCCGGTTTCCGCTATGACACGCGACGGGTGCCCGCGCGACCCCCGCTTTAGGCTACGTTGGCGCTAAGGGTGTGAAAAGTTGAAAGCACTTACCACAAGACAGGATACCGCCAAGACCGCACAGGGCGTAGTACTTGGGGGAGGCGAACTCGCAGGAGTCGCCTTCTACCACAGCCGCGGCCGCCATTCCGCTGCTCTGTGTACAAAAAAATAATATCCATATATATAAAAGGAGAAACTGACTGATTGACATACCTATCAACGCACCGCCAAAACTACTGGGACTAGGAGAGTGAAATTTTGCACGGCTGTCTTTAAAGACGCAGACTAAGGAAGGGTTTTTCAATATACAGTTCCTAATGTGAAGTAATGGGGGTCTAAAGTTTATATGGAGAACCCTACTTTCACGAGGGCGAAGCAGCTGGCAGGAGTCTAGGCCATGATACAGCATCATCAGACCTTATAATGTTCCCACTGCTGGGACTCAGGCTCTCAGACTGGCTCAGGGACTCAGACTCAGATGTGAAAAACTGAAAAATTCGGAGAAAAAGTCTTGAGATTTTTTACAGTTCCGGAAGACTTAAGTATTATTCGCGGACTTCACGGTTCGGAAGTCGAACTCTGGCCTTCTGTGAACTGCGACACCGCGGACGTTTTCGCGTAACCATAGTAACGATCGCCATTTTAGTTCAACTTATTTGTCGTGTATAGTTTGTTTTTTAATCCTAGACTACAATTTGACAACTTAAAATGTCCAGAAAATTGGGAACATATTTCTAGATTGTGACATTCTGAGTTTTCAAATCGTAGTCTAGAATTAAAAAACGAACTATAAGTCAAAGTCAAAGTCAAAATCTTTTTATTTCACATAGGCCTACATGGGCACTTGTAAAACGTCAGAAGCTAGTGCACGGTTCCAAATTGGTCGTTTCCGATGGAGAAGAACCGGCAAGAAACTCCATGGTTACTCTTTTAAAATAATTGTTTCTTTTACAATATTTCCATATTACAGTATTATCACATTTTGTAAGGACAGTGCAGACCAGTCAATATTGAAATCGTACCGTAAAAGTGGTAGGAAGTAATCTAAGATTTGCGTCTACAATGTTCTCAATCAATCAATCAATCAATCAATCAATCTTTATTTGTGAACACAGGTATTACAATAAAGGTCTTATGTGTACATTTCAGTCGTGCTCTATGTCCTACCAATGCAATTGGTGTACAAATATATTAGTTTTTTAGTATGTCTGCAGTAAATACCAAAAATTAATGATTAGTTAATAACAATAATGAATTAAACTTCAAGAATAATGAATATCATAATAAGAATTTTAAAATGTCAATAATTATCAATGTAATAATAAGAATCAATAAAATGTCAATAATAAACAATTTCATAATAAGAATCAATAAAATGTCAATAATAAACAATGTCATAATAATTAGTCAACAATAATCAATGTCATCATAATATGTCGACAATTATTAATGTCACAATAATACTTAATAAAATGTCAACAATAATTTACGTCAAATCAATAAGTAATTTACACATTATAATCTGCTTCAATTATCAATGATAATATTAAAGGGCTGCCAATGTCATAACTTTTCATTTAAAAATTCTTCAATAGCATAATAAGTCTTATCTACTAAAAACGAAAACAATTTACTTTTGAATTTGCAGATATTATCTTCATTCCTTATACATTTTGGCAATTTATTATAAACCCTTGGAGCCATTACAAAAATACTGTTTCTATGTAGTGCAGTACTAGATCCCACTGTTTGCAACTGATCACAACGGCGCTGACTAATCACTCGTGGAAACTTATGTGAATTTATTTTAACGAACATACATGTTTCATAGATATACAAGGAAGGCATAGTTAATATTTTCGTATTTTTAAAAAACGGTTTGCAGCTGTCCGTTGACTGTAAATTATATATAGCTCTTATGCACCTTTTTTGGCATTTAAATACCATATCTTTACCCGTAGCATTTCCCCAAAATATGATTCCATATCTCAATGTTGAGGCTACTAAACCATGATACGCCGTTAAGACTGTTGCTCGATTGGCTGTTTTACTTAGCATGTACAAGGCATAAGAATGTTGGTTTAGCTTACTGCATACATGGTCAATATGTGAATTCCATTTTAAATTATTTTCAATGTTTAGTCCAAGAAACTTAGTCACATTTGTCTCATTAATAATTTTGTCATTGTAATTAATGTTTAAGTCCATATTTTGATTTACTCTTTGTCGAAATTTCATTAGCACTGTTTTGTCAAGATTTATAACTAAATTATTATTTTTCAACCAATTTACTACTGACTGTAAGGTAGAATTAATTTCTGCTTCTAATGAGCTTGTCTCGTCAATATTAAAAAGTATAGTGCTGTCATCTGCAAACATTGTCATGGGATATGGTGATGCTGTCGGAAAGTCATTAATATAAACAACAAATAGCGGCGGCCCGAGTACACTGCCTTGTGGTACTCCATAATTTACCGTTCTTTTGCTAGATGTATATGTAATTACGTTTTTGTTTGAAATTTTACTAATTGTCGTTATTTGCTGCCTATCAGAAAGATAAGATTCTATTAACTTAGATACATTTCCTCTAATCCCATATGCATTAAGCTTTCCAATCAATCTTTTATGATCTACATTCACATGATTGAAAGAAGCTATACAAAAGAAAAATAATCACAATTCTCTGTAAGACAATTACATTATATTACGGATCTATAAAACGGTAATCTAGGGAATATTGTATGAATATGTCAAAAAAAAAAAATAGATGTCGTATATAAAAAAAGGAAAAAGATGGAGCAGTTAACAGACAATTACTCAGAATATTAATAAGTTACCAGGGGGCCACATGTGCAGAAGTCATTGCCAGACAAGCGTGTCTTCGACATAGTCTCTAACCTTATAATATGCTTTTTTGGTTAGGACACGCTTAATATGAGTTTTGAAATTTCTCTCGCTAAGTTCTGTCACCCCCTTTGGCAGCTTGTTATAAAATCGTACGCTATTTACTAAAAATGACTTGCTGGTCTTAGCTAATCTCCATTTAGGTAAAACAATTTCATGTTGACTACGAGTATTTTTATTATGAAGATCGCTTCTAATTTTAAAAAGTCCTAAGTTTTTACGCACGTATAAAATACATTCTAAAATATAAAGTGAAGGCAAAGTCAGTATATCAATTTCTTTAAATTTATTTCTTAGGGACTCGCGAGGCCCCATCTTATAAATTGCCCGGATTGCTCTCTTTTGCAATATAAAAATCGAGTCTACCTCAGCTGCAGATCCCCACAGTAAAATGCCATAAGACATAATACTGTGGAAATAAGCATAGTAGACTAACCTAGCCGTGTCAACATCTGTTAACTGCCTAATTTTTCTTACTGCATATGCAGCTGAGCTTAGTCTACCCGAGACAGTTCTAATATGGGCTCCCCACTGCAATTTGGAGTCAATAGTAATGCCTAAGAACACAGTTTCCGTAATAATATCAAGTTTTTTACCGTCAAGAATCAGACTGACACCAACATGAGGAACATTCGGTAATGAAAACTTTATACACTTAGTTTTATTTGCATTTAATAAAAGGTTATTAGCAGCGAACCATTTCGAAAGAACAGCCAGACTTTCGTTGACATGTAAGACATCCGCATCTTTTCTATCTACTTTAAAGATAAGGGAAGTATCATCAGCAAATAGAACTATATCGGCTAAATTAGCCATCATGTAAGGAAGGTCATTAATATACACAAGAAAAAGGAAAGGGCCAAGGATTGAACCCTGAGGCACGCCCATTTTTACAAAAGAGCCAGAGGACGTTGCCCCATTAATGGTTACTTTTTGCTGCCTATAAGATAAATAGGAAAAAACAAGATCAGCAGCTTGTCCACGAATTCCGTAATGATGTAATTTACAGATCAGAGTTTTATGGTCAACGCAGTCAAATGCTTTAGAGAGGTCACAAAATATGCCAATAGCATCCTGAGATTTCTCCCAGGATTCCAAAATGTGACTGATGAGTTTCACTCCTGCATCCGTCGTCGACCTTCCTTTCGTGAAGCCAAACTGGTGACTATGCAAAATCCTATTTGCATTAAAATGACACAACATCTGGTCCAGCATGATTTTTTCGTAGATTTTACTCAATGCTGGAAGCACAGATATAGGTCTGTAGTTAGAGGGATCACTCTTACTACCTGATTTAAAAATTGGTACTACTTTACTGTGTTTCATTAAATCAGGGAATGTACCACTGTCCAAACATTGATTAAATATGCCTGTTAGGACAGGAGCAATTGAATCAATAATATCTCCCAGAACCCTAACCGATATACCCCATAAGTCTTCAGTGTTTTTTGTGTTAAGACTTTTGAATGTTTTTTTAATTATATCAACAGTAATACGTTTAAATTCAAAGGTAGGTATATCCTTAGTAAAATGTTCCTTTAAAAAAGATTCGGCTAACCAAGAAGAAGAAGGGAGAGATTTAGTAACTTCTAATGGGATGTTGGTGAAAAAATTTTCTAATGCTTCAGGAACCTTTACCCTATCTGAAATGATTTTATTATTAATATCTAGCGACAATTCATTCTGGTCTCGTTGCTTTGACTTTCCAGTTTCTTTGTTTATAACCTTCCAGACTATTATTAGAATTTCCAATTTGTTTGCTTATTAACTTAGATTTAGCTTGGTTGCACACTCTTTTAAATATCTTTGAATACAATCTAACATGGTTATGCAGGTTACAATCAGACGACAAGGACTTTTCCTGGTAGAGCTGATATAAAGTATCTCTGCTTTTTCTTATTCCAGCAGTAGCCCATTCATTAAAATTTGATTTATTACTGATTTGGACTTTTTTAATTGGACATGCTCTATTAAACTCTCGGCATAGTGTAGAAAATAATGTACCATAGTTTACATTTGGGTCTTGCGAATCAAAATTGGCTGTCGAAAGAGTCCTAAGAACATTACATTGAAACGATTTAATTTTTTTTTAGTAAGCGGCCTAAACTCAGCAGTGGAACGTAGTTGTAACTTTTTTTCTATTTCGAATGATACAAGTTGACCAGTATGGTCCGACCTCACACCACTAATAAGGGAAGAGTCTTTTATATTACAATTTGTAAATATATTGTCTATGCAGGAAGCAGAAGTAGGTGTTATTCTTGTTGCTTCTCTAAAAATACATTTTAGATTAAAAGAACTGAACAATGAGAGAAGTTTACATTTATCTGGTGAATTTACTAATAGATCAATATTTAAGTCCCCGCAAACGAAAATTAATTTGCTATCTGAACTAAGTTTATTTAGTATTTCTTCCACTATGATCAAAAAAGATGTTAAGTTTGATGCGGGTGGTCTGTAAACACATAAGAAAATTTGGCCTTCAACCTCTGCACATGCTACCTCACATAGGCGATCAACAGAGCAAGCAGTGATATCTTTCCTTTCCTTATGTCTTAAAGAATTATTACATAATATCAAAGTACCACCACCTATTGATGATCTGTTGTACGCACTGGCAACTGAAAAATTATTGACATTGAACAACATTCTATCTGGTTTTAACCAGGTTTCACAAAAACATAAAATATCCATACTGTATTTATCTATTAACATTTCCACATCTAGAATTTTGCCAGAGAAGCGATTTATATTCTGATGGTGATCTATAGTAGGTGTTATCATTTTTTTTTATTTTGAACCGCCTTCAGAAAAAGGAGGTCTCTCAATTCGACCGTATATGTTTTTACATGCTGTATTTTAGAGAATTGAAGAGTTTTAACTCTTAAGATTTTATGAGATTTGTAAAATCAGGCCGCAATACGGTACCACATCGGTACTAGAAGATATTTATTACAATACAACGTAGACTTTGGAAAGTTTTTTGTATAATTTACTTCAATCGTTTCCGTAAATATACAAGTAGTTGAAGCAACCTTGAATTCGTGATAAGAAAACTGTTTCTAGATGAGTGAGTCAGGTACTAATCGATTATTGTAAGTATTATTTTTAGGTGCGCTATCTAAAAACTTGTCCAGCTCAAGAGTATAGTGTCAGACTTTTACAGACTATAATTAATCTACACTATCTACACTAATATAATAAAGAGGTAAAGTTTGTTTTTTTGTTTGTAGGGGGTAATCTCTAGAACTACTGGTCCGATTGGAAAAATTTAAGCAACAATAGAAAGCTGCTTTACTCCTGAGTGACATAGGCTATATTTTATGTACGCGGGCGAAGCTGCGGGCAAAAGCTAGTGTACAATACGCATGTCGGATCTAGAGTTCTGAAGTTAGGCCCTAAGAGTTTTAGCGCTTGAAAACACGTACTAAAATAAATGGTTTAAACAGGTAAATGCAATTTGCAGTTTTTACTGCTGTTAGCAATGGTGGCCGAGTGGTAACGGCCCCGACTTACGAGTCGTAGATCGCTGGTTCAAACCCAGCCAGGCGCATTACTTTGTGTAATTTATTTCATCACCACTGCTCTCAAAACGGTGAAGGAAAACATCGTGAGGAAACCGGCATGTCCTAGAACCAAAAATTCGAAGACATGTGACATCCACCAATCCGCACTGGGCCCGCGTGGTGGATTATGGCCCATTCCCTCTCCTAGAGAGAGGAGGCTTGTGTCCCTGCAGTGGGAACATTAAAAGGCTGATGATGATGACTGCTGTTAAAAACCTTTTTACTCATTATTTCTGTACGAGTTTTCAAGCGTTAAACCAGAGCCTAGCTTCAGACTCGCCAAGATCCGACGGCCGTACTGTAAATACAGTAATTAAGCCGTTCTAAAGGCAGATTTACATTGAGTCAGTAGCTGTCGTCAGTGCTGGCGCCGAAAACTGACGCGTACTATTTACAAGCAGTTAGTAGTTCGTCAGTAGTCGAAGATATTTCTTTTGGTGTACACACGTTTGTAAAGTCAGTGCGGAAATATGATTTCTCAAAAACAGCAAAGAATCAAAGAATTTTGTGCAATATTCTGCAATGCTGTTGCACGCATTTCTTTATTTCTATAATTTTGTGATTTGAAATCCCATAGGCATTAATAATTACGGTATTGTTGTAAAGTTTTAAGTTTTCCCTGTCGCTCAATTTTCGTGTCATTTTGTGATCCGGTTCGACGAATCGTGGTCACCGTACAACAGAGCGGCAGCAACTGACTTGGGCAATTTACACGTTGTCAGTAGCGCTGGCGCGGGTGGCGGGGGAGTGGACTGACGCCGAAAATATTGCAGCGCGAATATTGAAGTCAGTACTGACGTGACAGTACTGTACTGACTTGAAATCAATTTACACTATAGCAGTTCCAGGTCAGCACTGACTCGTCAGTGGACTGACGTCAGTTACTTACTCAATATAAATCTGCCTTAACTTAGCGAGTCTAAAGTTAGGTTCTGCGAACTTTAGCGCTTGTGCAGTCGTGCAAAAGCAATAACAACTGCAAAATTATGGCATTTATTATTGTACTAGCTTTTGTCAGCGGCTTCGCCCGCGTACCTACATAAAATATAGCCTATGTCACTCAGGAGTAAAGTAGCTTTCTATTGATGCTAAAATTTTTCCAATCGGAACTTTCCCTCTTTATTATATTAGTGTAGAAGACTGCACAAGCGCTAACATTCGCAGAGCTTAACTTCAGGCTCGCCGAGTTAGAACGGCCGTATTGTACTGGTTTTCTAGCAGACTTGGGACTTTGACTCCGTCAAAATCTTGGTCCGAGATAATTTTGCCGTTTTCAATTTTGGACCTCATAATCTTCGACTAGATTCTGAAAGGAATTTCTAGCCCCGGTAGGAAGAGAAGATGGTTTTACATTATTTTCAACTACCACACAAAAAAAACCTCATTTAGGTTACCCGCGTACGTTTCGGGCGTTCTTGGAAACTACAGTTTTAATATATTATCACCAACCGTCAGCGAAGCGTGCTGATTAAGGGCCGGGACACATAAACACGATACGACGTCGTACCACGATGCGACGTCGCGTCGTGCAAATCTACTACGAGCATTGTAAAGAACTACGTCGCGACATCGTAACGTGCCACGATACACGGCTCCGGTTATTCATGATTACAAGAAATGGGTGGATCCAGTATCTTCTGAGTTTCTGTCTTTTCTTTATCCGTCTTCTTAACAACAGCAGGAGCAGGACGCGTCTAGTGCGGTCCATTTCTCGAAATTAACTGCGACAATTCACATCGTGGCACGTTACGATGTCGCGACGTAGCTTTTTACGATGCTCATTGTAGATTCCCACGTCGCCACGTCGCATCGTGAAACGACGCCGCATCGTGTTTATATATTCCGGCACTAAGAAGGCAAAGGGTGGGTTTTTTAGTGAGTAAAAATCTGACACTATCTCTTCTGTTCCGCCCACCACAAAAAGAAACCTCATTTAGGTTACCCGCTTACGTTTCGGGCGTTCTTGGAAACTACCGTTTTAATATATTATCACCAGCCGCCAGCGAAGCGTGCTGATTAAGGCATTAACCTCGTCAAGGTCGCCTTTATTATAAAAAAAATGACGGCAAAGTCCAAATTTCCATCTTCTTTTTAGATTTTCATACTAATAATAATAAAGGACCAAGCGATCCTTTCAGAAAGAGACCTTGGGACCCAGTAAACTTCGACCCTTTTACAGAGTGCCTACGGTCAGATAAATAGTCGAAATTTTTACAGATTACCTATGTACCAATTTCTGTAACCACTTTACCACAAATACTAAAAAAAAAACATCGTGGTTTTTTGCCCTTTTTTGTGCTTCATATGCGAGTCTCACACTTGGCCGGTTTTTCTTATATTATTTTTACCGACTTCACAAAAAGGAGGATGTACTATTTTCGAATATTTTTATAATTACAACCATGATTCTTAAAAAGCTGGGTAGTAAACCTCATTAAGTACTGACTGGAAAAACTTTAAACGTCATTTCTGTCTATGCCCTCAGCTCTCATAATCTATGGTCACAGGGCACCTGCAGCCGCGTCGCGCGCGCCGGCCACGTTGTCAGTGTCGCCACGACAAGACGACGCGAGCGCGACGTCGACGCGACGCGCGCGACACGACTACCCCCCTCCGGCATGAGTTCTCATCATTGGGCAGGAAGACAGACTTTAATGCCTGCGTAATATTTTGAACTCTATTTTCATAGAAATTAGGTTTATTTTTGTTTACTATCGAAATACCTCCATTTAGGAGCTGAAATTATTTTTTTCTAACAGAAGTCAAGAGTCTAAGTCAAGTAACTAAATGATCGGGTTATGCATATTATTTATTCATTTAAGCATTATGGAAAACTTGACCATTACTTCAAAACCTATTTGATTATTTGACTTCTTGACTTTTCCGGCTTGAATTTTCTTGCTTAGGAGAGTTCTTTAAAGTAATTCTTAGCATGTGTCATCATGTTCACCACAAAATGAATGGACTATAATCGTCAATGTATATTGCATGTACTATACCTGTTGGATGGCAGGTGTGAGGTCGGTGGCCTGGCACTGGGCCGGCGTCAGGGGGCCTCGGAATGGCGAATTCCGCGCCAACTCTGCTAAGGACGAGAACATTATTCTGAAACAAAAGAATTAATTGAATTTAAAGGTAAATGTGGTACGGAACATTCCTGAATCAAAGATTGTCTGGGGCTCTTTTTTACAAGAAAAGCCATCAATCACCTTTACTTCGAATAACCAAAACGAGTTGCCATGATTATAAATTGCAAGTATTGCAATTGCAACACAATTAGAGTGGCTAAAAAGTCCCTACAAGTGCACGCTGGAGGACCTTAAAAATGCCACTGAAGCTGCTATAAATGTGGCAACCTACTGGACCCAAAAACTTTGAGGGAAACGGAATCCATCGATTCGAGAAGATGAAAAAGAATACTTGCAATATTTTATTACATTTCGAAAATGGAAGAATGAGACTAGTGCGCCTCCCGATCAACGATATCACTGCTTACCATCAGGTGGGGTCGCAGTCAGTCAGTCAGTCAGTTAATAACAAATAAAAAAAAATCTGCTTTTGTTTAGTCCATCCTAAGGTTGTCTGTTCGAAATTGCCCTGTGCGATAAGACCGCCAATTGTACACTTAGTTTTGTAAATGTTTATCCTGTCCAGATTATGAGGTATGCAATAAAGTTTATAATAAATAATCGATAGGATAGGTTTAAATAGGGCCTCCCCCGATCTTGGGGTCCAGGGACACTGCCTGATGATGATGTGTTGGCAAAATGGTTAAGACATCTGCCTCGCATGTATTCTTCTTCTCATGCATTGAAGCTGCAGGTTCGAAACCGGGCAAATATCAATCTAAATTTTTAAATTCCTTAACTTTTCGACTTTGGTAATTACAGACACAATTAAAGAACAATAGGTGTGCGAACACCGGCGTTCGCTTCGGGCTCAAAAGTTTAATATACGTACTTTTCCATATAACAAACTAGCGACCGCCCGCCCCAACTTCGCACGGGTGCAAAGGTGATATATCTATTATAGCTAAGGTTCCCATCCGTCCGGGTTTCCCCGGATTTGTCCTAGTTTAGAGAGCATCCGGGGAGCGTCCGGGGAAGGTTTCATTTGTAGACCGAGTTTAAAAAAATAAATACTTAGGTAAATTAAAAAAATAATTTTGTTAAAATAAAGAATGAATAAAAAAGGGATTTATGACATTTTCAACTGTTTTTTTGTTACATTGAATATGTTTAAAAATCTTGTTGATATGTCCGGCTTTCGGGCTCTAAAATCCGGGGTTTTCACGCGTCTTGTCCTCTTTCCCAAATTTTAGAGATGGCAACCCTAATTATAGCTATAAACCTTCCTCTTGAATCACTCCATCTATTAAAAAAAAACGCATCAAAATCCGTTGCGCACTTTTAAAAATCTAAGCATACATAGGATCTAAGCAACTTTGTAATGATGTTATAGAATTATGGTTATAGATCATCCTCATCAATCACTGTATTTTTTTAATCATCATTTCAGCCAAGTCGTCCTCTCTTGGGCAAATCAATCGGAACCGAAGCCGAAACCGAAGGTGTGAAATCAACCAACAATTTCATGGAGTTTCTTGCCGGTTCTTCTCCATAGGAAACGACCAATTTGGAACCGTGCACTAGCTTCTGACGTTTTATAAGTGCCCTTGTAGGCCTATATGAAATAAAATATTTTGACTTTGACTTTGAACCGAAAGTTTCGGTATATCGGAACCGAAGCCGAACTCCGTAGCATCTCTACACCTCTTGGTATGTGTACTATGTGACATGGCAATCTATCTTACAACATTAGGTCATCATTTTTGGCTGTAATTCTATTTCCGGGTTTAATTATGTCAGAAACTTGGATGGAAACTGCAGTCAAGTGCTTCAATCCGCATTGATGTATCTGTCTCGAGCAGGAATGGGCAAAGTACGGCCCGTGGGCTTTTTTTGTGGTGGGAAAAATCATCTAATGACAAATCCCGGCCTTGGTCGGAGCGGGAAACAGTGTCAGACTCTTACTGACTAAACGACCCATCCCATTCCTTCTTCGCCTTCATACCAGGGCTGGACCTTCCTTTCAGAAACCCGCGGGTCAGTGCTAGCCCGCAAAAACATTTAATCCGGCCTGCCGACGGTCGTTTGAGACGAATGGCGTGAATGGCGTGCGATAATTATATTTTTACTACCCAGAAGTACCTATAAAGTAGGTTTTACTTAGTACAATCATAGATGTATAGGTAAAAGAGTCAGTTAAACTACTTTTTATGTTATGTCTGAGTATGGTCTCCGCACATAGTCCTATGCAGACCATTGTACGTGAGCAATGGACATAAAACTTTGGTGGGCTTATTCCAACTAGCCCACCTCTCTCCAAAAGCTGATTAGGCCTCCCAGATTTTAAGGGCTTCAATAAGGGAGTTCAGTGACACTTGTGCAGTTTGAGCACTTTTTCTGCACTGTCCTTACATAATCTATACATATGATAATACTGTAATATGGAAATATTGTAAAAAAAAACACTATTTTAAAAGAGTAACCATGGAGTTTCTTGCCGGTTCTTCTCCATAGGAAACAACCAATTTGGAACGGTGCACTAGCTTCTGACGTTTTACAAGTGCCCATGTAGGCCTATGCAAAATAAAAAGACTGACTTTAAGCATGGGCGCAATTGTCTCTCCCCCCCCAAGTATGCTCTGCACAGGGGACTGTCCGTAATGCCTATTGAGTGAAGATGCTTATTCAGTGTGCATTGTCCAGTGAGTCTCAGCCTCTGTCCAGTCGTATGAGTTTTTTAGTGAGTGAAGCTAGCTACTTAGCACATGATTGTGTTACACACACTCCACTATCTCACTTGAAGGTAAGCAATGATGTGGCTGATGATGGAGCATGCTTACCTAAAAGTAATCTATTTACTCTTGACTTAAAGACCCCTTTTTTATGGTAGGTGAAAATCATCGAATGACGAAACCCGCTCTTGGGCGGAGTGGGAGACATCACACACAGAGAGAGAAAAAACCTACCCCCTACCTTCCTTGCCTTATTTCCAGAGCCATGGTAACAGTTTCACACAAAACGGCAGCTCCAGAAGGCTTGAACCCTGAAGGGCCTCTACAGTTTGCTAACAACTCCTTGAGGTGCGTTGGAACGGTGCGCGCCGTTGACGACTTGGACTCGTAAAGACCCCTAAGTTGGCCCTAGGCCTTATACACAACAGAAGCTAATGCACGGTTGGAATTTGTTGTTTACTATCAAGAAAAACTATCAAGATACTCCTGAATTGTCCATGAATGTGTCTACAAAAGATTTAAGGAGCTATTAAACTCTTGAGCTCTAAGCTAACACCCACCGGCGTTAGCACAACTACTGTATTTTAACTGTGTCTGTAATTACGTTAGTCGAAAGGTTAATCCGTAAAATCTATGTCTTGAAAACAATATTTTCCATGAATGATGTAACCCTGTACAGAATTTGTGCAGAAAAGCTGTTATAAAACCTTCATAGTAACTTAGTTAAACCTTCTTATCAAATACTTACCTGCCTTTAACTGGGTCAATCAATAACTACCATAGAGCAAAGAGTATTGACCCCATGTCAATAGTTTTTAGCCTATAGATCGACCAATAATTTACTTTTTTTACTTAATATGTACTTTAAAGATTGGTTGTTCAAAAGCCTTGGTAGCCTTGGAGCTGTATTTATAGTTTAAAAAAAAACGAAAAGTATGTACTTTACAAAAAAAAATGAATTTTTGAACAATATAATATAATATAATATAGTTTTTGGAAAAGTTAATTTCTGCTCGGGCTTCCCCGGTGGTTTTTCCTTGCTCCCGCCCTGAAACCTTCAGGGAAAAGGAGTTTCGGATCCCCTGCTAATTATTAACAAAGACTGTGTCCCCCAGTACTTTGCTCAAAATGGTAACTGTGTGTATAGCTGCTTGTTTTTGTAGTATGTGTATGTTTATGCCTGAATCTAGTTTATCACAATATCTGTGTATGCTTTTTCCTACTACACCTGTCGCCCCTATAACTATTGGTATTATTTCTGTTGGTGTGTTCCACAAACGCGTTATTTCAGTTTTCAGCAGGTGGTATTTGCTTAACTTTTCAATCTCTTTAGGCCCTATGTTATAATCGGATGGTACTGTAATATCTATTAAATATGTTTTATTTTCTGCTTTATTTTTTTATATAATATAATATAATATATTATATATATTATAATATAATATAATACTTAGTTGTAAAAACAATAGTAATTTATCTCAAAAATCATGTTTTTGGCAGTTTCAACTATGATTTTATTAAATTAAATCTTTATGTATGAAAACACCGTTATTTGATTTTGGTAAGTACTATGTTTAAAACGTCTAAAAATATGTGCAAAAAATAAAGGTATATGTTTAGGAAAATAAATAGTGATAATTTCTATGTGAAAGTAAATCAATATTTTAGATTTTTAGTATTGTACCATACTGTTCTGAGGGCTTGATAAATAAACAAAAAATTATTAATACAATTAAATATAAATAATTAAGTATTTAAATTGTTATAAAGAGAAATTTAACCAACATGCAGAGCAGGCAACTGCAGTGTTGATTTTTTTTAAGTAATCTATTTCGAAGTAGTTCTCTAAATAATAATCACAAAACCCTCTTCAGAAATACGTCACATTATTTTAAGCATTACGAAACAGCGAAAATCAATGCCACTGTCATGACAGCTAACAGATGAAGGTTAGGTAACGAAAAAATTAGATTTTCACATGTTTTCTATCAATATCTGAAGAAATTATCACAAAAAAGTGAAAATAATTTTCGCAGAAAAATCATAATTCGAATTTTCCTACGTAAGCATTAACAAAATTCTTTTTTTTTTTAAATCAAATCAATACCGCCTAAAACCAGGTAAATGTCAATTGCAACCAACGAGATTCGATTAATTTACACACATTAATGTCGATGCAAATTATTTTTTTCCTTAATTTCATAAAGAAATTTAAAATATCAAAATAAGATATGGGGCAAGGTCACGTGCAAACATAATTTCATTATCGTTACGTAAGGGAAACACCACAGAAATATTTTCCATGGAACACCCTAAAAGGCTTCTTAACAAGAAATTCTGAAATAAAATGCCTTGCTAAACGATTTAAGAGTAACAAAATAATAGTTTCCTTAACTTACATGTTTTAAATCCGATCGAAACTACTCAACACACCGTTGGACACACCGCACCGCGCCTGACGCACAGTGTTAAAGGAAACAGTTGTGACAATGCCAGCGCCATAACGGATATTACATAACCATGGGAAATTTTTACAATGGCAACACTGTTTCATTAATGTCAAAAAACTGATAAAGCTTTATAAAGGGAACCGAAGACAACAAATCTAGTAAAAGAAAACTAAAATAAAATTTGAGAGAAAAAAACAATCACATACCGTGAAATCACGCAATTTTCAGTAGAGATTTACGTATCCGGGCAATAAAAAACGTGCTAAGGATAATGTGTAAAACTTTGTGTGTTAGAGAAGCTAGATAGTAGACACATGTCAGATAATAAACGTGTATTTTATATTATTTATATGACTATTCATGTTGACCAATACCAATGACCAAGGATATTGGCATAAAGTATATATGTTATATACTTTATGCCAATATCCTTACATAACAACAAGTTACGCTTACACCTCTTATTTCAATCCAAAGTTTTAAAAATATCGTTGTAGTGGCCTGAAAAAACCTAACACTATTTCTTTGGACTCAAGAGTTTTATATAGTTCGAAAAATAGGTATATAACATCCTTGGTTGGCCTGAATCGTTTAGAAACCAGTGTAACTACACTGAGCTAGCTAGAGTAACATGAATCTAAAGTCCCCTTTGTGTCATAAATCCCACCTTTCCAATAAACTTAATTGAATACTTACCTACGACCAACTTTGTAAGTAATATTAGTTGCAAAAGCATCGTTGGCATTCAGTAAGAAACCTTTAAGATTTATTTGTCCTTTTATTATATTTGACAATATATAATAACATATTCAACCTTCATGATGTTTAATTATTGAGACTATTAAGTTTATAATTTACTCTGTGCATGATTCTGTCACATTTTTCACCAGCATTACTCCTCAAAACATGTCAACAAGCAATCAAACTTTAAACTTTAAATCACAGTAAAACACGATCGAAAACTTATACGTAATCAAGAAATATCTAAAATGTACAAACAGTATCAGAAGTGTAAAAAGTAATAAAAAAACGAAACGGAAAATGTTTTTTATAGTGTAATTTTATTATGTTACCCATTTACGTCACATGCCCTGCAAGAGAAATCGACCGACAAAATGCACGCCTACTTCGAGGCGGATGTTGGAGGGCCTGACTATCAAAGATTTGTCGGACGCGACATCCGACTATCTGCCAAGCTCACAGACACCGCATCCAATCCCAATATCTGGCCAGTACGCAAACGATCCAAATGATTGCAATCCAGGTGTATCTTGCAGAAAATGTAATCATCAAAAGAGTAATGAAAGACTTTCATTAACATCAAACCTACAAACACCAGACTCGCAAACTCCCGACCCAGAAACACCCGACCCACAAACGCCGAGCCAGTCAGAAACATGTGTAGCAACTTGCAGAGAAGTATCAGCTATGTATGATGACATTCGACAATGCCGAGACACTATAGGAGCACTCGCTAAAGAAGCTCAACAATTAATAACTACTGCATCAGGGATCCTAGACGGTTGTGGATGTGATAAATCATTTAAAGCAAAACAGGAAAATAAAGTAGAATATAATGGATCAAAAAGAACAAGTATTAAAAACAGTTATGGTCAGCAAGTATGCAGGGAGGCGTGTAATGAAAGATTGATTCCTTGTGCTTCTTGTGAGAATGCCGCAAAGGTAAGACGAAATACTACACCATACGGAAATGTAGTAATGAGTAAAACATATAATAATACAAATGCATACGCAAAAAGAAATAGTTACAAGGATATACAACAAAAGCAGTCAACATACAAGCGTAAAAGTAGCGTACAAATCATTCCTTCTAACCCAAAAATAAGACAGCGAAGCAGAGCAAGCCTTAAAGAGGAAAAACAGGCAGAAATTAAAAATTGCTGTCAGAAAATATGCGGTGACGATTGCGCTTGTGATGGTGGCGAAACTGCAACAAAAGAGCTAACTAAATTAAATGGTGGTAATAAAAGTGAGAGCAAAGTTAATGTTAATAATTGCGGCTGTAAGACAAGGACCACCTGTAAGGACAAATTGAGCAAAACAATTTGTGGCAATCCTAACTCTTGTGTTTGTGTTGCGCCAAATGAAGATAACAAAGAAATCAAAGTGGAAAATAAAACATCAGACATTAATAACGGCCGTCAAGAAAAAAATGGAGAAGTAGTAACTGACAAAAACACCTGTTGCGACTGTGCTACACGAAAAGCTGCCGAAAATACCCCCAGTAATGGTGTTACGAAAAAGCAAACTACAAGTTACAAAATTCCTAACAAGAAAAACATGCTTCAGAAGAAAAACGGAAGAGAGAAGAGAGCAAGTAAAATAGAAAAAAATGTTTGTCCAGACAAGGAAAACTGCTGTAAGAAAGTTTGTGGCGTTTCCACCACAAACTTGCTTACAGCTAAGGACAAAGTGGAAGATGAAGCAAAAGAGGAAATAAAAAAGCCAAATATACCAGTCTGTAACATTGATGTCGATGATTGCGCATGTGTTAGAGAAATGAAAAAGCGAAGCAAAAAATTAGGCCGTTTTGCAAGAATCTGGAGGATTATTCGCGAGGAAGAGATCAAATGTGATTGTGCAAATACAGCTTACGGTTGCGGCTGTGCTGATGGCAAGTGTAATATTGGTGTCGATGACTGCGCATGTGTTAGAGAAATGAAAAAGCGAAGCAAAAAATTAGGCCGTTGTGCAAGAATGTGGAGGATTATTCGCGAGAAAGAGATCAAATGTGATTGTGCAAATACAGCTTACGGTTGCGGCTGTGTTGATGGCAAGTGTAACCGAACTAGCCTCACGAAAACAAGCAGTAATATCTGCTGTCTAAAAAAAATTAGAGACAAAGTATGTGGAAAAACAGTCATATGCAATTGCTCATCAAAGAAAGTTGACGATTGCAGATGTGATGAACCTATGGAAGAAGAAACTGGCCTTTTTAAAAGGGTAAGAAGTGTCTGTTCTCTAGATACAATTAGGAACAAAGTTTGTGGCAAAACGGTCACTTGCAATTGCTCATCTAAGAAAGTTGACGATTGCAAGTGTGATGAAGCTATGTATGAACAACCTGGCCTTCTTGAAAGGGCAAGAAGTGTCTGTTCTCTTGATACGATCAGGAACAAAGTTTGTGGCAAAAACACCAACTGTCAATGCCCATCACAAAATGTAGACGATTGCGAATGTGATGACGAAGAAAACCAAAATAGTTTTGTTAAATGTGCCACCGGCTCTCTTACGAAAGTCAAGAATAAAGTTTGTGGCAAAAATTTTAATTGTGAATGTAAACCAAAGGCTGACGATTGTGGATGCTATGATATAGAAACCCAAAGTTGTTTAACGAAAGTCAAGAAAAAAGTTTGTGGCGAAGTTATTTGTGAATGTCCTCCAGAAACAATCGAGAAAATGACTAATACCAAGGACACAAGTATTGTTAGTGACGACGCTCCCACGGCTGTAACTAATTTTATATTTAATAATGCAAAAAATAAACGACGTAAAAAAATTAAATTAGACTCTAAAGTGGGGCCAAGCGACTTTTTGCCACCTGATGAGAAATCTTGTAATTGTCACTTTCCACCTGCATACAGCCAATATTTTGAATGCACGGGACAAATAGGTGGAAACTGCCAGTGTGATACAAATGACTAGTTACTACGTTATGATGTAAATAAATGTAACATTCAATATTTTATACATTTTATTTTGAATTGAAAACTTAAATACAATGTACATAATATTAAGAATTGTGTTTTATTTACGAAATAGATTCAGATCTTGATCGGTACAGCGCGCTATAGTAGATTGCTATAATTTTTTTTAATATCCTAATATCACGTTAGTGGATAATTCTGCTTCCGTGGTGTAGAACTAACATGTGCGTCGAATCAGTGTTTCGACTGAATTTTTTACCATTTTTGGTAGACTACTAGTTGAAATTGAAGCGGTTTTACTTATAACTTTAATTTAATCCAATGATGTTGGCTAATTTTAAATGCTAGTACAAAACTAGTTATAGTAGAAGTTTCTCTTTTCTGGATTCATCGGTTCGTATCTGAATAAATCTATTTGATCTACCTATACGCTCTTTTTCCCCAATAAAATAATATTCTGTGCATGAATCTGCCATATAATGTCACATACATCTGTCATACATCTCAAATTCTGTCAGAGAAAAACAGTACATTTCAGGTAAATAAACAAAACTCCAACACAAAAAAAATATGACTCAAGTGCATAGTAATGTTTTAGTTTCGTGACATTATCAATGTTACTCTCATGCCCTGCAAGAAAACCCAAGAACCCCCAACACTATGCACACCATCATCTCGACAGCTCTTGGGGAGCGTGCCAATCATGGATTTGTCTCAAAGCATTTGCTTTTGCATCCAGAATTCGAATGCGGACGGCGGACCAGGCCCTTCCGAATGTGGGCCGTGCGCTTGCGACGAAGATGATAGCGGTCCAGTTACGTGCTGCGATTTGAGCCGTCAATACGAACCAATTCCGCGTCCAGAACAAAATCAAGTCATAGAAACCTGTTTACCAAGTTGCAAATCTTTAGAAATAGAAGCCATGCTTGATGAAATGAAAAGGTCCCAAATAATTATTCGGAAACTAGCCCTGGATGCTATGGAAATCCTCCATCCTGAGAGCGGCTGTCCTTTTTGTAAGCGAGAGGCACCAGCTCAGAAGGGGCTAAATGCGAAGGAGTCGTATTGCGACCACTGCAAGAATCCCAAACTATTTGAACCAGACATCCAGTCCCCAACCAAACCTAAACTTCTTAAACCGCCTGGTAGCCCTCTACAGTCACGTGCACATTCAACGACGTCGTCTGTCCCTATAGCACAAACAGCTTTTCAGATAAAAGATGGAAGATTGCCTAAAACAGAAAAAAGCGTAGATACTGTGAGAATAAAAAAAAAACCTAAACCGGTTAAGGTTGTTGACGTCGAGGAAAGTTTAAAGAAGAAAAGTAAAGAAGACACTCCAGAAACACAAACAAACGTCGAGAGATACACACAGCCATATCTTGAAGAAGAACAAAGTAAGTGCTGCTTGAAAAAAATTTTTGCTTCGAAACCTAGCATCTGTAGCTGTGACGGCGAGAGGAACCTGGATGTAAACTGCGAATGTAAAGCAAAGATAGACTGTCGCTGCGGAAGCAAGAGTTACTTTCAGAGGATATTTGGAAAGAAACCTAGTATATGCAAATGCAGTGAAGATCCGTTGAGCACATATTATGAAGATCAAGACGGTAGGTGTAAGTCTTGCGTAAAGAAAATATTCAAAAAGAAAAATGATTGCTACTGTCCCCCTAAACCGGTTGTTGAAACAGATAAGAATAAGAACGAAAAAAAAGACGAAAAGAATGACGAAGTAGGAGCACGAAAGTCGCGAGTTGAGGTCGCCCAAGCTGAACTCGAGGCGGCGAGACGCAAGTTGGGTATAGCGACCTCGTTTGGCTTGCCAAAATGTAATAAGGACATTTGCCAATGCCATTATCCACCTGCGTATAATCAGTACTTTAGTTGCACTGGCCAAGTAAGCGGCAACTGCAGTTGTGACAAAAATGTCTAGACCATGATAATTGCTATATACAAAGACGTATTACAATGTACATAATATTGAACTGTGTATTTTATTTAGATTTCTCTAGTGGTTACTTTCCCGTGCCCTATGAAAAGGGTTTAGGCTCTTTTCAGTCGGTGTTTAAAAATAACTAATTGAAATCGCTTCATCCGTTCGAGAGCTATGATGCTACAGACGGACACACAGATAGACACGTCAAACTTATAACACCTCTCTTTTCCGTTGGGGGTTGAAAAAGGCTGGGGTCTTACTATCACAAATTAAATAGCCAGGCGTGAGAGTGAGATAGAGATTTGATTTGATTTGATTCCTTTCAAATTTCAGTTTGCGCTCTTGGTAGGAACTCTGAGTTCCTTTCCAGAGTGCCATACCTCAAAAGGAAAAAACAGTGACCTTATTGAATCACTTTATTGTCCGCCTGTCTGTCTGTCAAGACTCTTTATGTCAGGAACACGTGGAGGTATTAAGTTGAAATAAAACTCTTTCAGATCTGCAGTCCCTTGAAGCTGCGAAAACTTGTAAGTTGATGAAAAAAAAGATACGGCCGTTTATGTTGTAGAAAACGTGTATTTCGGCACTCTCAAGGGAATCAAAATTCATAGGGTACTTCCTGTTGACCCAGAATTCTGAAATTTAGCATATAGCAAGATCTCATAGCAGTTAGCACAAGTAAATGAAAAAGTCTGAAAACAGTAGTTCAAAAGAAAAATTTCGATTAAGAAAAATCTTCAAGACTGGATTAGGGAATTGAATTATTTACAGTCAGTGTGCGAATCCGACTCACACTTGCCCAGTTTTAATTTTATCGTTTTTTAATGTAATTTGTAAAGTTTTTAGGCAATATATAAATGAAACAACAATAAAGATATGTTACATGTATTTTTTTTTATTGATATAATGATTTTACAATTTTTATAATCTACCTTTTACTGCTTGGCTGTTCTTGTTGATGGTAACGCGACCTTCGTCCCAGTTGCTTGTTTCGGAGTCGCAGGAAATGGGGTTGGATCGCTTTGGATTCTCACCTTACGGACACACGCACGAATCGACCGTGTTCCAGGATTAATGAGAGCTGTAAAAAAAAAAAACATTCAGGCTTAGTGCAAACGGGCCCCTCTACACGACAACTAGGGGTCAACCATAAAGGTTTAGAAAACAATTGGTTGGTTTTGTTTCCATAATAAAGTAATATTACTTCATTTCGTACCATAAACTTATTGGTCAGTACGATTGTATTCTTGCTAAGGGCTGGGAAAGCACAAATTATTTTTAAAAATTTTCTATTCCTTGCTTGCTTGACTTTTACTGACTAAAACTACACTTAAATATGTTCTTTCTTTGATCTTGAGTTCCAGGACCACAGGTTTCCCGTTTCGAAGTCAACCCAAGGCCACTGTAGACTTTGGCCCTGATGAGCCCCAACGATTTTGCTGGCATCTCTTGCGTGCATGGTACACCGCACGTCGTCGACGGTTTTCGGCCTGATCCGGGCGGCGAGCTACCTACCGCTCGTCGAAGTTACAAAAGTCTGTGTTTCCTAATACCTACAACCTCGATCTTTAACTAAATAGAAATCGTCAACCACATGAGCCAAAAATGAGCATTCAGTAGGTACCTATTTACGTTATTTTCGACAAAGAACCATTGTCACAAATCTATAGAAACAATAGGTTATGTGCTTCAAGACTAGAATGAATAGGCTGTTAATAAACTAGTGCGCCTCACCATCAATGATTGCATCACTGCTTACCATCAGGTGGGATCGCAGACAAGGACTAATTTAATGCAATTAAAAAAAAGACAATAAATAATATCGCAATACATAAGTTGAATCAAAATGGCAATCAACCTAGTTACTGTCCCGTATGAGATTGTAGGGTCTCAATCGAAGTACGACACAGGACTGCGCATAACAATAGCAACAACGGCCATTTTAGTTCAACGTACTGTACGACGCAGAGCCTAAATTTCGCAGAGCCTAACTTCAGACTCGCTATGAGCCGACGGCCGTATTGTATTTGCCGCACCCTCAGCTACAAACGCGGTAATCACTGGATGCAAATGGCCAGAGAGAGAAACATCTGGAAAGGTTTAGGAGAGGCCTACGCCGCAGAGGCGACTACTACCAGTACAGAGTGAACTTACCTATGAACAGTATTTATTTATTTGTTCTATAGTTTTTTTTTTTGATAAACATGAAATGTTGTAATGTAATGTAGTAAGTAAATAAAGATTATTTTTATTTTATTTTATACATGCCTGATTTTGGATTGCTGACGTAGTGAGCTTGAGAAGATGACGGTTTCCTTTCTGCTGGGCTACATATTAATGCAGGGTTGATAATCACACGAGACTTAGTTGGTAGATCCGTCGGCGGTGGACGTTGCAGCTTCACTGAATTAAAACATACAATTATTTTACACTAGCGACCCGCCCCAGCTTCGCGCGGGTGATGCGCTTCGGGTGGTGATAACTATAAACCTTCCTCTGGAATCACTCTATCTATTAAAAAAGCCGCATCAAAATCCGTTACGTAGTTTAAAAGATCTAAACATACATAGGGCCAGAGCGACTTTGTTTTATACTATGTAATGATAATGATATACATATATATTCGACAACCATCACATAATCAGAGCTTGTGTTATGAGTACCTACTAGACAACTGATAAACATATTTATATATTTCTAAATACATACATATTACAGATGAATAACACCATGACACAGAACAAATGATCATGCTCATCACACAAACACATGTTCAGGGTGGGAATCGAACCCACGACCTCTAGCGTAACAGTCAGGGTCACTAACTACTAGGCTGACAGGCCAGTCAAATATATAATCATCATATCGTACATGAAACTACTGGGACGAGGACAGTGAAATTTTGCACAGGGCTTCCTTTTATATCGTAGGCGAACACTAAGAAAGGATTTCCCAAAATTCACCCACTAAAGGGATGAAATGAAGGTCAAAAGCTAGGTATGGAGAAACCTACTTTCACGCGGGTGTAGCCGCTGGCAGAGAGTTAGTTCACACATAAAATCATATGTTTTATCTCATAACAAAAGGCAGAAACGATAGAACACAACCCACTATGAATGGATTGTCTCATAACGAAAAGGAAAATTCAGGGGCGCCGGCTTTTGGGAAACCTCATAGGTGCTCATGATCATTTGATGACTCGAAAAAGTTGCGTGTGAAATGCCCGAAAACAAATACACAATATCAATATAATTAAATACTAATTGTTTTTGATAAAAAGTATAGATAGATAGAATATACTCTTTATTGTAGATACACCATAAAAACAATTTGGCACATTATGAGCTTAAAATTACTAAGATATTACAATGGAGGGTCTTATCGCTAAAAGCGATTTTTCCAAGATAACCTTTGGATAGATTTGACAGAAGGGAAAAATACTAGAGTAGTTTAAACCGCAGTTTGGGAATTAAAACCGCGACCCTTGTGCCACGAGCGGCGCTCTACTAGACCACTGCGCTAAACGGGTCGTCAGGTAACAAAAAAAACGCCCATCCCTGAAAGGCGATTACTGGTCTGTTCTTAAGGTGGGCCTTCCCAACTCATCCGGAGCATGGTTTAAAAGCTTATGGCTTCATCTAAAGCAATCCAATGTGATATTTGACGCAAAAGTAATGCGAAAAAAGAGAGATAACACCTGAAAACTCTCTTGGCATTCAGTAATGCTACGATTTACTCAAATATTTCATAAAATTTGTTCCAGGAAATACGTGTTTTTATTAAACCGTTAAGGATTTTTGAAAAAAAAATGACAAAATTTAGAATCTCGATTGAATGCACTAGGCTTCTATAGAAGTACTTTTTAAAATTTTTAATACAGGAGTACATTATGGAGAGTCAAAGTTCACGTAAAATTGCAGATTTTCGGAGGTCTTTACAGGACTACTCTTATACAAATTTATGTTTCGATTTCTATAGAAGCCTGGATAATATCCACAAGATATCTGTGTATCCAAAATATTTGAAGAAAGATGTGTAATTACATCATAATCATGTAAGAGCGGTTCCATGAAAATGTACATCGGGTTGGCTGCTCTTAATGTCTATTGTCAGGAGTGCTCGATACCCACTGGTTATTCCCAGGGCTCGAGCACCTACGGGAGATCTTTTTTTAGGTACTTTTTCTGCTCTTAAGCGGAAAGAAAGGGCATGAGACACTATCTGACTTAGTGGGCCTTCAATTTAGCCGCAACGTGCAGCGCTACAGCAGCACGGTTGCAGCACTGCAATCGCGCTGCTTTATTTTTTTCATATAAATAAATGACGCACGGCCGCAGCGCGACAGTCATATGTTTTTATTTCCCACCTCGGTTACATCTTTGCCTTCGTCCCAGAGCTTCAGTTATTGAGACTCGAGATCACTCCGGATCGTTACGGGACGGCCGGACGGCGAGCTACCTATTACACACCGCACGCAAAATAAATAACATATTTAACCTGATTTCGAGGTACAAGATGGTTGCAATGCTGTAGGGCTGCTAGCTTTAGATCGCGACGGAGTCTGCAATGGACGCTTAGTCTCTACGGGTTTCACTGAAAGATGAGAAGAATGATGAAAATGAAATGACAGCTATTTCTGTTAATACGTTATTATATTATAGACTCCCTCAACACCCAGTGCGGGTGCAGTAACCTGACTTTCTGATCAAGCGATGGCTAGGCTCAAGCTTAGAATGTTCCTTTCTCAAAATGTCCTGAAGGAGGAAATAGTATCAGAATTTTACTGACTAAACGACCGGCTCAGTTCCTTCTTTGTCTTAGTTCCAGGGCCTTGTTTCGCTTTTGCATCAACCCATGGCTTTAGAAGGCTTCGTCACTGTTGGGCCCCTACAGTGGGCTGACAACTCCTTGAGGCGCGTGGGCCTCGTGGTGGATCGTAGCACATTCCGTCTCCTACAGAGGAAGCCTAAGTCCCAGCAGTGGGAACACTAAGGCTGATGATAAAAACTAACCGCGAATCTTTTCCAATTGTGCTCTCAATGGTTTAATCACGTAATTTACAGGATTAACTTTGCTATCAGTTATGAATCCGTATTGGGTCATGTCTATAGATGCAGCTTTTCTGTAACAAATCTTTTGAATAAAATCCCTCGTGTCCGAGGACATAGTGTCGTTTTTACCGAGACTGTGTCGATCTTTTCCTTTCACAGAACTTCCGCGACTGCGTAAACTTGCAACCTCACTCCCTGGAAACTTTTTCATTTTCTTTTTTATTATCATTTTTTTAAAGACCCCCCATACCCGCCACAAGGTAGTCTGATGACTAAATGTCGCGGTGATACGCTTGAGGCGAAGTAAAGGTGCGGTCTATATTTAAGCATTCGGGATGCCTATGGTGAAATGTGGACGTTTTAGGGCTGAAATTGTTTTTTTATTGATCTAATACATTCCACCATGGCATTTTGTGTCAACGATTTTGAAGTTCTAGAAATACAATCCAAGAACAGATTGTGAATCGGTAGAATAAATGAGAATACAGTCCATGAAATTAGTAAGTGCTTTAAAAAAATAAAACAACATTTTTTGTAATAAAATAAATTCATATTTCTTTTGCAAATATACAATGTGTGGTCTTTCAATACTTTCAAGTTATAATCAAGGATCTTATGACAAAGCAAAAATAAATAAAAAACCAAGCAACAACCTATCATTCATGTCACGTTAGAAAATAAAGTAAATTGGCAACACTGAGTGACTGTCACTTGACTGTCATGAGAAAATTAATGACATTGACACTTGAGCGGTCTTTGAAGAAGGAAGCGTTTCCGCGATTTCATTTAAAATAATTTAGCGAAAAAAGTTTTAAAATAATCATGTCTACTTTACATGAAGCTTTGATCCCTATTTCTTGGTTAGAAGGACGATGGGCTACTGAGGAAGGTAGGGGCACGTACCCAAACATACCCGATTTCCAATATCATGAAGAATTAGAATTTTCTTGCATCGGTGAGTATTAGTGAAATCATATTTAACTTTCTACCTGAAATTTATTAAGAATATTTTAACGACACGCTATAATGATGTTTTTTTTTTACCAAATACTTTTTTCTTGCTTCTAAAGGCATCATTTCTGTAAAGACGGAAAGTTATGTAAACAAAAAATTCTGAATTTTTATTTGCACAACTGCTTCGCATTTAAATTAGTAATTAATATATTTTATGAATATTGCAACTGTAGGCCGCAGTAATTAATATACTCTATGAATATTGCAACTGTAGGCCTCTGGAGCCGAAAGGTTCTGGAGTGGCGACCGCGTACCGGAAGACGTAGTGTTGGTAGGCCTCCCACAAGGTGGACTGAAGACCTGGTCAAGGTTGCTGGAATTCGATGGATGACCGGGACCGATCGTTGTGGCGACGTTTGGGGGAAGCCTATGTCCAGCTGTGGACGTCTTTCGGCTGAACTGATGATGATGCATCTGTAGCTGGCTAGCTACACACTTACTTAATTTTTTTTATCAACTAGTGCTTTTACTTTTAGTTTCACCTGTCCCAACATTTGTGATTAATGTAAAATATATTTTATCCACTTCCCGGTTACTGATTGAGCTGGAACTTTACGTGCATTTGTCAATCAGATGACAATGCAAAATTATTATGTTGTGGACTTGATCTGATGATAGAAGGAAGGGCCATAGAAACTCTGTAATTGAATGACATAACCCTTTCGAGTTAGTGCTCATGTGATTGTATTGGCGAGTTTTAAAAGTATAGGTTTTATACTTCCCTAAAAATATTTTCATTGTAAAACATGTTTTATTTTTACAATTCCAGGTCAACCGATGTTCAACTTCATCTCAATATCCAAACATCCTGAGAAGCAAACACCAATGCACCAAGAACGAGGCTTCCTACGCATACAGCCGGGCACAAACAACCTAGCGTTCACCGTGAGCCACAACTTCGGTCTTACATCGCTTGAAGAAGGAACGTTTGATGTCGAAACCAAACAACTGACGCTGGAAACTCAGAGCTTAGCTAGAATATCGTTTGCTAAACCTCCGTTTGTGACGAAAATTAAGAGGAATATTAAATTGTTAGCGCCTGATACATTGGAAGTGGTTCTGTTTATGGAGACTACTAATACACCGTTGACGGAACATTTGAAAGCGGTCTATAAGAAAGTTGATGGCTAGTTATACATTTTCAATTTAGTAGTGGTTGATCCACAGTTCGTTTAGGGGGTCAATTTTCTAGTCTTGTATGTATGTGTGTTGAACTAGTGTCTATAACTCCTAGTATAATGCACGTATCTTTAAAAGTGAAATACCACTCGCTGATTCATTAAGAAATCTCAGAAACTACAAGAGCTCAGTTATGCTGGGGCTACACTAACGCCTAACGGAATTGCACATGTGTGATATTTATTGGGATAATTTTAACACGTTAGGGTGGGTTAGATTTCCTGTCAAATCGAGGCGAGATATTTTCAATATTCAGTTTATTTACGAATTTTGAGCGAAAAAAGTTTAATCAGAATCCAATTTTTCAATAAATTTCACTTATCTCCGAGTTCTTCAGTTCTGCAAAAATAGCGATTGTCGATTTGATAATACCGCGTGACGTCACACCCATTCTGTCATCCTCTCGATCCTACTCTCATTTGGAACGCATTGTATAGCTCATTTATTTATTGATGGAAGGTTTATGTAAAACAACACTCTATAGTCTACGATAGTGCAACAGTAAGTACAGACGCGGGTGAAATCACGGGGACTGTTAGGGCGCGTTTATATGTTACTAGCTTTTGTCAGCGGCTTCGCCCGCGTACATAAAATATAGCCTATGTCACTCAGGAATAAAGCAGCTTTCTATTATTGCTAAAATTTCTCCAATCGCACCAGTAGTTCTAGAGATTACCTCCTACAAACAAAAAAACAAACTACCTCTTTATTATATTAGTGTAGACAACGCTCGAGAGCAGTGGTAGCTGAGTGGTAAAGTTCCCGACTTGCGAGTAGTAAATCGCGGGTTCAAACCCAGCCAGGCGCATTACTTTGTGTAATTTATTTCATCACCACTGCTCTCAAAACGGTGAAGGTAAACATCGTGAGGAAACCGGCTTGTCATAGAACCAAAAATTCGAAGACATGTGACATCCACCAATTCACATTGGGCCCGCGTGGTGGATTATGGCCCATACCCTCTCTTAGAGAGGAGGCCTGTGTCCCAGCTGTGGGAACATTAATAAGGCTGATGATGTTGATAACACTAGAAGAATTTTTCAAATCTGAACCAGCAGTTTCTGAGATTACATACAAACATACACACTACAATATGGGATTAGATTGACCCCCTAGCATAAAATTATCGAATACCTTTTTTTGGTGCAATTTTATTATTACCTAAGCATAGGTGTGCTTGTAACTTAGTGAGATTCTTTAAATACTTATTTTTTTTATATTTATTTCGTAATTTAGTTCTTATGTACAGTCAGTAGCACATCAGACTATACAAATCTGTCAGATTTCTCCAATACATTTTGAACTCTGTTACAATTTATTTAGACTGGCCTGTTAGTCTAGTAGTTAGTGACCCTGACTGCTATTCCGGAGGTCGTGGGTTCGATTCCCACCCAGGACAAATGTTTGTGTGATGAGCACGATCATTTGTTCTGTGTCTGGGTGTAATTTATCTATAATATGTATGTATTTAGAAATATATAAGTATGTTTATCAGTACACACAGGCTCTGCTTGGCTTGAGACTGGACGGCGTTGTGTGATGGTTGTCTAAAAAAAAAAAAAAAAATTAATTAAGAGTTGAAAATCGTTTACAGAATTTTGACAGTTTGTTGTAGTCTGATGTGGTGCTGACCGTACTATGCTTATTGTTAACCGCAGATAGGTAAGGCATGTCTTGTTTTCATCGCTCCATTTTTTCGACTACAGTACGGTCGTCGAATCTTGGCGAGTTTGAAGTTAGGCTTTGCGAACTCAGCGCTTGTAGCAAGAGTAACCATGGAGTTTCTTGCCGGTTCTTCTCCATAGAAAACGACCAATTTGGAACCGTGCACTAGCTTCTGACGTTTTATAAGTATATGAAATAAAAACCTTTTTGATTTGATTTTGATTTGATTTTTGTGCACTCGTACAAAAATAAAGGTTTAAAAAAATATTATGCCCAGAACAGCAGTGGCGTAGCTACCTTGGGTGGCAAACGATGCGGAAGTTTGTGATGTCACCCCATCGAAAGTAAATAGTAATAAATTTTATATGATAAAGACATGGATCAAGAGTAGTAGGTCAAGGATAGCGACAGGCTCTTTTGCGGGAATCCGAATTATACATGATAGAGCTGAACTTGTGCTAGTGGAGGAATCACTGAAATTTTTGTGCGTGATTTTTTTTTTGTTGTTTGTACATTGTTCTTAAAGTTGGGTTGAGGGACCAGGTGGGTGTCACCCCAAATAAGTTGACAAACGGTGCGGCCCGCCCCCGCCGCCCCCCCTTTGCTACGCCACTGCATAACAGTTTTTAACAGCAATAACAACTGCTAATTTCCTTTATTTGTTTAAACCATTTATTTTTGTATGAGTTTTCAAGCGCAAAAATTCGCGGAGCCTAACTTCAAACTCGTCAAGATCCGACACCCGTACTGTAGATCATTTGGTGTGTTTTTATAATTTCTCTGCTGTTAACATAATTGACTTTTAAAATTTCAATTATAAGTACCGTTATACTGTAAATAATTAAAGACTGAACACATGTTTTATTTAAAACAAAAACTCAAAGAGAAATTATTTTATGCCTTATGTTTTGTTGCCAGCTTCAAAAAATGATGAGAATGTTTTTTGCAAATACAAATCTTTTACGCATTTGTAACTTTTATAAAAACTGTTTTGTCTGTAATAAATTGTTCCTACTAGAATTTGGCATTTTATTTTAATTTAGTAAATACGCGGTATGGTAAATAATTTAGTAAGTACGCGACAAATAAGTTGAACCAGTTTCTGTGGTTACTCGCAAGCAACCAATTTTCGGGTCTCAATCGATTGATACCCGAAAATCAACGCCACCACGTGACCATAGCAAATAATTCAACTTATTCGAAGTCCAAATGAAGATTCCTTTTTATTTCGAAGACTCGTCTGCCAGGTGGTGTCCTTGTATCTGCCGGGTGTTTCTTCCACCTGAATTCAGTAAAGGAACCTCCCGAACGTTTCCGGTGAAGACCTGCCTCATGCGGAAGAGGACACCGTGGCCCCCCTAATCCTTAGGCAGTATTTTATTTGTTATTAACTAATGCTTGACTGCGATCCCCCTGATGGTAAGTAGTGATGCAATCGTTGATGGTGAGGCGCACTAGTTAAAGCCTTGAAGACACCCAAATTATATTAGAATGAGAAGACCGCAGCAGGCAAATTGTTCCAGTCCTTCGATGCGCGCTGAATATACGACGAAGCGTAACGCTTAGTCCGAACCGTAGAGATTTCAACAACATAAGGATAAATACTGGCAATGCGTTAGTTTGTCCGATGGTAGAATCAAGTCTTGCAAATCCCGCGCCCACTCTCCAAAAAGCATCCTGTAAAACACCGCAAGACTGTCCGGGATCCCGGTAGTACCGGTTATCGTGTATGATTGTGCCAATCTGTAGGAATTCATTTATCCAAGCACCATTAAATTTTGATCGTTTTAATCCCGTGGAGGGTTCATTTGAAACCTTTATTACTGTCTGTTCAACCGATTTTAACTTCTATTCCGTAGACATCAGGATGGCATTAAAAGTTAAAAAAAAAACAACTATTTACTGCAGCCGCCGTTTCTCATTCAACCACCCGTGATAAAACTCAAGACTACCTCTACTACCTACCTAGGCTCCTTCGCAGAATGTCCACTTCTCAAAATGTCCACTGGTCGCAAAATGTCCTTTTCTCAGAATGTCTCTTTCGCAAAATGTCTCTTTCGCAGAATGTCCACTTCGCAAAATGTCTCTTTCGCAGAATGTCCACTTCGCAAAATGTCCCTTTCGCATATTGTCCCCTTTTTATTTTTGACTTACTTTAATCATAATTCATTTTAGCAATTAGCTTTCACACATGTATGACGTGTGTTTATTTGTATTGATATGGGTAAGCATAAATATATATATATATAAACTTCTCATCAAAAAAATCGAAACACTTCCGTTTTCATTGTTTCTGTCCGAATTTAACACAAAAAAGAATTCATACGATGAAAAAAAATACATATATTATAGCTGGCAGTTTGGCCATTACAGTAATAAGCGAAAATTCTAAATTCAAAATTAGAATTTCATTTGTTTATCTTATAAACGAAATGAATCACTGTTTTGAGACAAATGTGTGTTTAGGGTTGGAGTACATTTAGCGTTTAAAAACTAAAAATTGGCGCCTATCCTTAAACTTTTTGTTTTTTATTTCAATACTGTGACTTTGGGACGTCTGAAAAAAGGTTTTTTTTCTAAAACGTATGGATACTTCGCCCACAGAAGCCGCCCAAGTTGTGGCATTGCTGGATTCTGGCCTTAGTCAGCGTGTTGTGGCTGCAAGACTGCATCTAAGCCTGTCATCTGTTCATAGAGTCTATAAACGTTATCGGGAGACTGGTTTGTTCACGCGCCGTTCAGGATCTGGCAGGAATCGGGTCACTTCTGAGCGAGATGATCGATTTATTGTAACAACTTCTTTAAGAAATCGACGCCTTAACGCTTTTCAACTGCAGCAGCGGCTTCGTGTTGTACGAAGGGTGGCTGTAAGTGACTCTACAATTAGAAGAAGGTTGAAGGATCGTGGACTGGTACCGCATAAGCCAGCAAATGGGCCGAAATTAACTGCAGACCATCGAAGAGCGCGCCTTAACTTTGCACGTGAGCACCTAAATTGGTCATACCTACAGTGGAGCAAAGTTCTCTTTTCTGATGAGTGTAAAATTATGCTGTATGGTAACGACGGAAGGAACAAGGTCTACAGAAGAGACGGAGAACGCTATGCACAATGCTGCATTGAAGAAAAGGTCAGCTATGGTGGCGGTTCGTGGACGGTTTGGGGAGGAATCAGCGCCGACGGTAAGACAGAGCTTGCTTTCGTGTCGGGCCACGTCTGCCTGCACTAAACTGTCATCGGTACGTCGAAGAGTGTCTCGAGCCTCATGTGATGCCCTATGCACATTTTATTGGCAACGGCTTCATATTCATGCACGACAATGCTAGGGCTCACACCGCGGGCGTCGTACGAGATTATCTTAACGAAGTCGATATCTCTATTATGGAATGGCCAGCAAGAAACCCGGACATGAATCCCATTGAACATTTATGGGATGAATTAAAGAGACGAATTCGAGCAAGAGATCCTGCCCCAGAAACACTTAGCCAGCTGCAAGATGCAATCCAAGAGGAATGGGACAATATACCACAGCATGTGATCGTGACTCTCATCCGATCGATGAAGAACCGTATGGAAGCAGTAATTAGAGCTCGGGGAGGGAATACAAGTTATTAAATAAACGTTTTTTAGCTTTTTTTTTTCATTTACGTGTGTTGTTTTATCCATTTCCTTTATACTCCATACGGAATAAAAATGACTCATTTAACAAAATACGAAACCTATGAAAAATTCATTTAAATTTAGAACATTAACATTAAGATTTGATAAGCTCATATTACTCACTATTAAACGACATTTAACATTTATTCCTAAATGTACACATTTTTCTGATAATCCTGACAAAACGTAAACTTGCAAGGTGTTTCGATTTTTTTGATGAGAAGTGTATATAGTACAAATCAACTTTATTTCTTTGCATAATCGCTTGATTTAAAGTAGGTAATTATTTTACCAACTTAATTGTTATTGACTCGCAATAAACGAAATTTGAAGTCTCTTTAATTATCTACGAAACGAAAATTAAAAAAAAAAATGCTTGCATGTACGGTTAAATTACAAAATTAGTTCAGAACGTTTTTCTTTTTTTAATTTTTTAAAAAGTGTTCATCCTATCAAGTTCAAAATAATTTTCCTAGAAAGTTTACTTAAAGTTCTACTTTTGAGATTTCTATTATATTTTTTAAAGTTATGGTTCAAAAGTTAGAGGGGGGAACGCCTCATTTTTTACTTTTGGAGCGATTTTCCGAAAATATTTACATTTTCAAAAAAATGTTTTACGAGACCCCTAATCATTTTTAAATACCTATCCAACAATATATAACACGTTATAGTAGAAATGGAAAAAAAAAATCGCTTCCCACTTTACGTGTAGCGGAGGTACCCAAATAAAACATTTTTACCACTTTTTGTTTGTGCACTTTGTCGGCGTGGTTGATATACACATTCGTATCAAATTTCAGCCTGCTAGTGCTAGCGGTCGCTGAGATTATCCGCGGACGAACAGACAAACAGACAGACATGGCGAAACTATAAGGGTTCCTTTTTGACTACGGAACCCTAAAAAGGGGACAATATGCGAAAGGGACATTTTGCGAAGTGGACATTCTGCGAAAGAGACATTTTGCGAAGTGGACATTCTGCGAAAGAGACATTTTGCGAAAGAGACATTCTGAGAAAAGGACATTTTGCGACCAGTGGACATTTTGAGAAGTGGACATTTTGCGAAGGAGCCCCTACCTATCCTATCCACCTACCCCTACTCAACTACAAGGTGGACCGACGATCTGGTGAAGGTCGCGGGAAGCCGCTGGATGCGGACAGCACAGGACCGATCGTTGTGGAGATCCTTGGGAGAGGCCTATGCCCAGCAGTGGGCGTCGCTCGGCTGACATGATGATGTCAGGGTTATCAAGGTTTATATTAAATTGTCTGCAATTGCGCTCCGCCGCGCCTCCAGCGGTGTGCGCTAGGCCATGTCTTCTATACTAATATAATAAAGAGGTAAAGTTTGTTTTTTTGTTTGTAGGAGGTAATCTCTGGAACTACCGATCCGATTGGAAAAATTTTAGCAACAATAGAAAGCTGCTTTACTCCGTGTGTGAGTGACATAGGCTATATTTTATGTACGCGGGCGAAGCCGCTGACAAAAGCTAGTATAGTATATTGAACGGCGTAGATATGGCGTTACTGAAAAAAAATAATACAAAAAAAGAAAGTGTTTAATGAATCTTTATTTCAAATACCCTTAGCACTAATGATTTTCCTATAACGTAATAACGAAGAAATCGACACAATTGTGTTGACTACAAATACAAAACAACAAAATTAAACTTAAAAATATATATTAAATATTTTAATACAAGGCTTCTTCAAGGATCTTTTGGCGCCAAAATGACATTTTCTGAAAGTTGGCTAGTGTGAAGTTGTCTATGGAAAGATAGAAAAAAAAAAATTGCGCGCCAAAAAAGCCTTGTCCATGTAGTTTCGACTACTTCACAGTTCATTTAGTCGCCTATGCAAGCATAGATTCTCTCTCATAATTTTACTACTAATATTAAATACAACTAAAGCAATTTTTCTTTGTTTTACATTTAGTTAGACATTAGACTGAATTGTCAAAACAAGTTTGAGATAAAAAATTACGTGTTTTCGTTTAGATTTTTTAGAATTTTCATGGTTAGTCTCGATTACGGATGTTTTCACGTCAAGTTTCTGCCCCCTAAGTCACGATCGTTTCGTTAACAACGAACGGTCGGAGTAGGCCACGCCCCCAATTCTTTTGTTCTGAAGTTTCAACGCTCCGTCACGTTGTCGGAACAAAGGAATTGGAAGCGTGATTTATTCGAAGCGTTCGACATTAACGATAGTAACTTGGCTAGGGCGCCTAATCTTGGCGCTGTTTAAGACAAAATCTTAACAAGGAGCAAATCGTAGTCACGTACAATTATTTAACAAACTAATGAGCTTAAATAATAATTTAAACATGTCCTAAATAATTTTTATGATTAATATTATTGCTTACATACTTGGCATTCGGCAAAAACGATGTAGCGCCCTCTATGGCGTCACATAAGAACTACAGTAATCCTGCATCGCGCAATCAAAGTTCTGCGCGCGATTTGAACATATACAACAGCCCGAAATCGACTATCGGGCAGTAGCCCACCAGACGATAACACCTGTCTGGTCGGAGGATCCTCCCATTTCAAAGGAGGCGTGCGGGACTTACTGTTTGTTAGCCCCAAAACGCCTCGCTTATGTGCCTTCGCCCATGTTTAAATTAGACCACGCTACGCCTCTGATAGTTGGTAAAACTCATACCGCTGTATTCCAAAACGCGTAAAATATATCCGAGACTATTGACTAGGTTTAATTGGCATTAAACCCAGTATTAGTCCCGGGAAACTACATTTAGATCGCATTTAATTGGCATAAAACCCAGTAGTAGTCCCGGGAAACTACATTTAGATCGCATTTAATTGGCATAAAACCCAGTAGTAGTCCCGGAAACCACATTTAGATCGCATTTAATTGGCATAAAACCCAGTAGTAGTCCCGGAAACCACATTTAGATCGCATTTAATTGGCATAAAACCCAGTAGTAGTCCCGGAAACCACATTTAGATCGCATTTGATTGCTATTAAATCTGGTAATAATTCCGAAAACCACATTTAGATTGCGTTTAATTAGTTTTAAACCTAGTACAGTACGGCCGTTGGATCTTGGCGCGCCTGAAGTTAGCCTCTGGCGACTGAAAACTCGTACAAAAATAAAGATTTTAGAAAAAATAAATGCCAATAACAGTTTTTAACAGCAATCATAACTGCAAACTGTAGTTATTTGTTTGTAAAACTATTTATTTTTTTACGAGTTATTGTCCCGAACTCCCAAAACTATTTTAGATCGCGATTTGGAATAAGGCGAATAGTTTTTCATGAAATTCCGTGTGGCTTTTACGAATGAACATGGTCTCTCAAGTTGACATTAACATACATCATAGGTTACAAACGCGTGTTTAAAAGCTAAATATATTAATTCACTTGTCAATCATACAAAAATTACTACTTATTTTTATTTAATTCTTAGACAATCGTGGCGTGTATGGAATATTTCGATGGATCCTATGTATAAGGGCCTTCGTGCAAATTGAAGCATCTAAAGTTAATGAAATTTGTATTATGTTATTGAATTAATGTAATTAACAAAAAAAAAAAACTATTAGAGATACAAATAAATCAATGTAGCTAGAATAACGGAATCAGGTTTAGAACGTCCCTTTCCTATAAAATCCATTTCCCAAAAGGTCCCTTTCCCAAAAAGTCCATCTCCCAAAATTTACTTTTTGTTAAAATGTCTTTCTAACGATAGCTACGCGGTTAAACCAAGAATATTTAAAGAGCATTTTAAGAAAGGGACAGTTTGGGAAATGGACTTTTCGGGAAAGGGACGTTCTGGAATTTAGACATTATGGTAAGAGGACATTTCGGGAAAGGGACTTTTTTATTGTTTATAGGTTCGCGCTAGACCGCCATCTCACCTGATGGAAAGCACGGTGCGGTCGACGATGGAGCGCGCTTACCTAGAAGTAATCTATTCACTCTTGACTTAAAGATCCCCGGATTACAGCCATCAGGAATTCCACTCCTTGGCTGTACATTAGGTTTTCTATATAGGACCCATCGATTTGCGATTTAATGATGAGATGAATTTTACAATCAATTCTTCTTTAGATTGCTTTTTATTAACACGTATGGAAGACCAGTCATTCAATCTACCAAGCCAAATTAATACCAGTACAGATATCTGCGCGGATCTTAAGCGCTTAAGTTTTGCTTTTTTAAGACGTATCCCGCCATTGGGCGGAGCAGGAATCAGTGTCAGACTCTTACTGACTAAACGACCCACCCCCTTCCTTTTTAGCCTTCATACTGGGATCAGTTTTTTCTGTCAGAAACCGGACCAGGCCCCAGTTGTCTTCGGTCCTGCAGTTGGACCTCAATTTTTGGTGACAACTCCTTGAGGCGTGCGGGAACAGTACACGCCGTGAACGATTGGACTTGGTCCGGACTATTACCAGACGACCGAACGCAAGCCCGCGCTTACGGTGGCCGGAAATCGGGATCAGAATCCCAGCGGTGTCGGGGCATGTGCGCCGTTGCCTTATGCTTTCTCCTTTGCTAGCATTACTGTTTCGCACAAGGAGGCGACTGACTTTTTGCTTTAAGGCTGAATTCACTTGCGCAGAAATGAAATATCGGGTCTCTTTAGTGGTATGAAGTGAGACGCGCGGGCGGGGGGTGCAATCCAAATGTACTAGTGATTGGCTCGCCAATGTGTACGAAGAGCAAAGAGATCTCCGCTCTTTTAAGGAGCGTTCAAGATTCGTGCCGGTATCTGTATATTTGCTCTCCTTGTCTTATATTTCACTCATTACCATTAGGACATTCGCATACTTATTTACTATAAGACCAATATTTTATTAGACCACTGTCAGTTTTGTAGTGTTTTTTCAGTTTGCAGTAACGTCTTCAAAATACATGTTGCATATTAAATACATATTTTGGTAGCTATACAGTCAAGGGCATGCAAGTAGGTACACTTTTCCCGCGAAGTTTCACAGTTCTGTCTATTGTATTCTATTTTTTGTTACTCGCAAATAAAGCCGATGTCGATTATTCTAAAAATGTCGAAAGTAAATTGGAATAGCAAGAGTGAGCGGTTTCAATTCAAGGAACTGGAATATTAGAACTATAGTTACTGTATGTTTGCATAAAAATCTTCGATTGATAGACAGTTCTGTAATTTCTCGCAACGGATATTCCGTTGTGAGAAATGACAGAACTGTCAAAGTCAAATTGTCACAATGACGGTACTCAGTGATTTAAAAGTAATCTTCTGACTAAAACAAAACTGTCATTCTTCACATTTGTAAGGTTTCTCGCCAGTGTGCGTACGAATAAGTCTTATCGGCGCATGTGACAGATTTAAAGGTCTCAAAGCACAGCGAAGGGCTACGCCATGGCAAGGACGGCCATTTTAGTTCATTTTATTTTTATTTCTCAATTTTACCAGCTCCTTGACTGCTCTAAAACATAAACACTACATGACATCCAGTTGTCTAACTTATATTGGTCAGATTAAAAGTAATATTCTCATCAAAGTTGCTGTTATACTTAAGACGGAAACAGACTTGAAACACGCGACGCCCACATGAAGTGGCGTGGGGTGTCACAAATTTGCCAACCTAAGCTAATATTAAAAAATACATAAATATAAAAATCTGAGTTAATTATAATGCAAGTTTAGAATATGTTCGTATTTTAAATATCAACACTATAGTCCGTTTTTTAATTCTAGACTACGATCTAACAACTCAGAATGTCACACCCTAGAAATATGTTCCCAATTTTCTGGAGTTTGACATTTTAAGTTGTTAAATTGTAGTCTAGGATTAAAAAACGAACTATACTGACTTAATGGGCACTGTTTATTTTATTTGTAAAGGCAATTTGTTATATTGTAATCATGTTATACAGGATCTAATAAAATTAGCTAGCGTTTCACGGGTGTGGTGGGGACAAATCTTAATACACAAGTTTGGTATCTTCATAAGTGTATTGAAAAAGTCTTAATACCTTCGCCTAAGGCTCGGGCGAATTCCGCCTCGATTGCAATGACATACTTTCTGCACTTGACTTCAAATTAATATAGTGAATGCGTTTTGTTATTTTTCATATACGTTTCAACAACAAATCAGCGAACTTTAGAGGAACCCACATATTTTGACTGTACCATTGATAGACCAAGTTGCTTGATCAAGGGTTAGGCGTCCGATAGCCTTGAGGATAAACGACGCAATGAGGAGGGAGACCAAAATGCAAAAAGCAATTATAGTTGACTCGTTCATAACTGTAACTATACTACCAACAGTTACTTGAGTAGCGCCATCTATGACGTCACAAAAGAACTACAAGAATCCTGCATCGCGCAATCAAAGTTCTCCGCGCGATTAGAACATATACGACAGCCCGAAGTCAACTATCGGGCAGTAGCCCACCAGACTATAACACATGTCTGGTCGGAGGATCCTCCCTTTTTAACGGAGGTTTGCGGGACTTTACTCTCTGTTCAGGGTTGCCGGAAGCCGATGAATGCAAGACGCACAGGACCGGTCTTTGTGGCGGCGCTTGGAGGAGGCCTATGTCCAGCAGTGGACGTCTTTCGGCTGAATTGATGATGATGATGACTCTCTGTTCCGCTTACCTCCAAAATTGGTAACACCGTGAAGAACCACTAGCCAATTTAATTAGAAGCTGAATTTAAAAAAATAAACCTCATCGGCAGTTAAGTTTTGATCCTGAATGAGACTGTGTCGTCACGTTCGGAAATGTAACGCTCCTTCGGGTAAGATCGGCCGACTCGAACCGATCTTACCCGAACATTACCGATTTCGTATTAAACCCGCTTCGATGAAGTTTTCACTTGGTTTGCGGTCTTAAGGCCGCTGCATACGTGACGGGATCATACCTCGGACGGGAAGTGAACGAGAACAGGACGTGACTGCCTCGTTCAAGACCGCCCCGTCAGTGCCACGTTCCCGTCCCGTCCGTGTCCCCGTGAAATATGCGCTTCCATATACATTTTGTATGAAACGATATTTCCAAAATTTCCCGTTTCGTCCCTTTCCGTCCCGTTCGTGAAAAAACCCGTCACGTATAAAGCGGGCTTTAGTTTTTTATTTTACAAAAAGTTTGCTACTGTTGGTTAAAATGTTATAAAAATTGTTATTATATTGAAAAAGGTACATAATATAAATTATTACTAAATGTGTGTTTTTTTTTTATTTTTTTGTTTAATTGTGTAAAATGGTTTATTGTTGAATTATAATGAATATTGTGTGTTGTATAAATATCGTAAGTGTTAACTTTGGACTGAAAGGTCCGGAATAAACGTTTATTATTATTACTTTTTTCTTTATATTACGCAGCAAGTAAGCCGCGTACAATAACGCTCAAAGAAACTGTTTACAAAGTACAGGGCAGCAAAAAAATTACGGACTTCCTTAATATTTTCCAGATGAATAGTAAAAAATCAACAATAGATAGTTCCGGATACCACTGCACCAAACAAAAAAAGTTCCGGCTTCGCTCCCAGCAACAGAAAAATGTGATAAATGAAGAACCGCTCGACCGATTTTGAGCCATCTACTAAATAGTCCGAATAAAGCCTGAACATTTGGTATGATTTCAGACTCGCCAAGATCCGACGTCCGAACCTTTTTTGTAACTAGCGACCCGCCCCAGCTTTGCACGGGTGCAATTAAATATATTATGCATGTATTATGAATCACTCTATCTATTAAAAAAAGCCGCTTCAATCCGTTGCGTAGTTTTAAAAGATTTAAGCATACATAGGGACAGGAAGCGACTTTGTTTTATACTATGTAATGATTAGAACGTATTTAATTTAGTTTCGAATTCATTTCTGTTTGAAAAGCTGTCAAAATTTTGAGGTTACTAAAACTTTTTGGTGCAGTGCAAGTGATGTGTTTAAAAAGCATTCAGCACTTTGAAAGCAGTTTCTTTAAACGCCATTGTATCAGTTAAAAAAGCTCATCTTTTAAACACAATGTGTTTAAAAGATGAGCTCTGACGTTTAACTTCTTAGAGTTCTTAGCTTTCAAAAATCGAGTGATAATAAATACCTACTTTATTTTGGTCTACAAATCTATGTCCGTCAAGAGCGTTTTTATAGTTCGTTTTTTAATTCTAGACTACGATTTGACAACTCAGACAAGTCACACTCTAGAAATATGTTCCCAATTTTCTGGAGTTTGACATTTTAAGTTGTCAAATCGTAGTCTAGGATTAAAAAACTAACTATAGTTCTAGCTAATCGTATCATTCTTTTAAACTAGTATCGCGTATGTATTTATAAGGCGTGAACTACTAGCAGAGCTATTTTTTTTTTATGTTATAAAAGTTTGTTGAAGAAAAATTGTGATTTGGAGGACTTATTTTAGAGTATAAAGAACGAGGAGAAAAATAGTTAACATCATTATTAAATAGAGAAATTTCTATCATACCAATAATACACTTTTCCCCAGGTATGAAGATACCCGGTTTTCCCCGGGTATCTAAGCTCAGCTTTTGGCGCTAATCGAGCAACCAATCAATACTGGCTGGTTGCTTGATGACAGGGTACTAACGAGATAAAGATACCCGGTTTTACCCGGTTATCTAAGCTCAGCTCTAGGCGCTGATCAAGCAACCAATCAATACTGGTTGGTTGCTTGATGATAGGGTACTAACGAGATAAAGATACCCGGTTTTACCCGGGTATCTAAGCTCAGCTTTTGGCGCTACTCAAGGAGCAACCAATCAATACTGGTTGGTTGCCTGATCAGCGCCGTTTTCGGTTTCAAAGAAGCAAATAGTTTAAAAGTCAAGTATTGCTGCGTATTGCGTTACAAAATTATTAAATTTTAGGCAGTTTTAGTTAACATTATTCTCACCATTGGTTACTTAAACATCATAAGATCAACGTTATATTATTGCTTCGGTATGTGTGAATTTTGTGGGTATTTAAAGACTGTATCGTCACGCTCGGTTTTGTAACGCTCGTTCGGGTAAGTTCGGCTCAAGTCGGCCGATCTTACCCGAACGATTTTTTATTATTAACCACGCCTTAACTTCCATTCGAAAATGGACCGTCACGCTATGCTAAGTAATTCTCGTTCGTGTAAGTTCGGATCGGGTCGGTCAATCTTACCCGAATGATTAACGCTTGATGCAGTTTTTATTTTTATCCCGTGATTCAAGCACATACCATTTTTTTATCAATTTGTTTCGTAAATAATTTACTTTGTGTAATATATTTCATCACCACTGCTCTCAAAACGGTGAAGGAAAACATCGTGAGGAAACCGGCATGTCCTAGAACCAAAAATTCGAAGACATGTGACATCCACCAATCCGCACTGGGCCCGCGTGGTGGATTATGACCCATTCCCTCTCATAGAGAGGAGGCCTGTGTCCCAGCAGTGGGAACATTAATAAGGCTGATGATGATGAAATACTATAACAAAGTTCGGTTCCCTATTGCGTTTACAATAAGCATTTATATTTTGACATTTTATTTCATGTCCTACTATTCTATTCTACCAGATCGTTTAAAAAATGTCACAACAATATTTAAAAGTCTAATGTTACAAAAAATGCTTTACAATATTAAATTTACTTTTTTGCTTATAATTGCTTGACTGTTTATTTTTTTAAATTCAAAGCACATGTTTAATATCTCAGAGTTTAGAGATACCGCAGCGGTTTTTTTTTATGGTAGGTAAAAATCATCGAATGACGAATCCCACTCTTGGGCGGAGCGGAAAACAGTGTAAGACTCTTACTGACTAAAGAACCTACCCCGTACCTTCCTTGCCTTATTCCCAGAGCCCCGGTGTAACACTTTCGCACCAACCCTCAGCTCCGGGAGGCTTCGACCCTATAGGGCCCCTACGGAGCGGTGTATGGGTGCAGTGTAAGGTATACCTTACACTGCACGTAAACGTCATCATTTATAAATGATGACGTTTCTTAGCATTACTCGACCGTCATCATCAATACCATTTTCATAGTCGCTTAATTGCGCTGAACACCATACTTTATTCATGTTGAGATTAAACATTTAAAGATACCATTTTTTACCTGTCTGTTCAACGGATTTTAACTTCTATTCCGTAGGCATTAAGAGTAAAAAACGCGTTAAAAAACCAACTATTTAGTGCAGCCGCCTTTTGTCATTCCACCAACGTAATAAGAATCAAAATCGATTGAACGGACTAAAAAACAGGTTGTCTTAAATGTGTAATGTTATTTTGAACGGAGTATAGTTTTAAACGAGGCCAGTGACGGTACAGATAGGAATCTTTGTGACAAACCATAATATACCTTATTTCAGTTAGTTATAGTTGAAATTACAACAATTTTCGTCGTTGCAAAATCAAGTGCAAGAACAAGGACACACTGTATTTGAATTTCAACTTTAACACCATAGACTTATAGTTCATTATGCTTCGTCATGTAAAAAACTAGTAGTGACCGCTGAGGCATTCCTCTCTGAGATAATTTCCTGCATATGCAATGAAAGATCAATAAAAATTACATACAAATACATTTTTCTAAATCTATTCACTATATCTAGTTAGCGGATTAAGGTAAGCACATATTTTGTTAATTCCATACATAATTTTATTACCTTCATAGCCAATTTCTTTAAAACCATAAACCCTAGCCCTATTCTTCATAAACTCACTCCCACACTGTACTGGTTGCCGTCTTTTGTGCCCGTTTGATATCCGCCATATTGGCGCTGTCGGTCACGGTGACTGTAGCGAGTGTCTACGGTACTAAAACTGATAACGCCGCATACAATATACACAAGACCTCATTTTCCAAATGTTTTATATAATTGCTGAAGCAGCAATAACACGGAATTCGAAATACAAAAATACCTCAGAGTACTGTCTGTCTACACTTCTCTGCGGCCATTTTGTCAAAATAGTTCTCTGGACGCTCGCTAGTGACGCTTCAAATAGGTACAAAAAAAAAGAGCTGTCAAACGTACGAAACAGCCTGTCTAGCATTAAATATAAGAGGTCAGTGTCTTCTTCTCTTATAGAAGCTTTTATTTAGTTTCACCTATCATATCTTATTATATCATTTATCCTGATGTTTGTGATCAAATCTTATAAATTACATTTGATCCACTTCCCGGTTACCGATTGAGCTGAAATTTTGCATGCTTGTCAATCAGATGACAATGCAAAATTATTATGTCATGGAATTGTAATAGAAACTTGTCCATAGGAACTTTGTAATTAAACGACACAACTCCAACGAGTTTGGGCTCTTGTGATAAATCTTGACGAGTTTTATATTACATAGGTATATAATGGTAAAACATTTTCATGGAAAACTTGTTATTATATAATAAGATGATTGCAAAACTGTATAAATTACAAATATTAAGGCCAGCGCTCATCACACATATTGCTATGGTTCGTTTTTTAATTCTAGACTACGATTTGACAATTCAGAATGTCATACTCTAGAAATATGTTCCCAATTTTCTGGAGTTTGACATTTTAAGTTGTCAAATCGTAGTCTAGGATTAAAAAACGAACTGTACTAAATATTAATATTAATCCTAATCAAACGCTGGGCAAAACTGTGCTATACCTTAACCGTAAAAAAATTACCCTACTGCTATTCACGGAGACTAACTCAACATCATTTGAAGAATACACATACCACCGAAGCACTTGCCGTAGGAACTGTTCTTCCATCTTTGTGACAATATCAAACGAAGTAATGCGGTTTCCTTGCAACGATGCCATACTCCTGCAATGCTGGAGCCAAGTCTTCCATTGTCATCACATACTTCTTCTCCTTAGGTCCCTTTTGGTTTTTAGAGCTCTGCGTTATCTGGCTGGAGGTCCGCATCTTGCAGTGTTGGAGTGCATCGTTTGCAATATCCGACAGGAATTTTTGAGATGCCAATGCGATGAGACGGATCAATCTGGAATTTTATAAGTTATGTATTAGTATATATCGACACCCAAGCGAGCGCAGGCGCTCACGCATGATTTCGCGCCATCCAGTTATCAAATTTTCAAAAATAGAATATACAATATTCGAGCATTTTTTTTTATAGGGTATTTGGATATCTATCCAAGAACGTAAATAAAAAGTTTTATAGACAAATAAATTTAAATTTGGGGAATATAAGCTACTTTCCGTTAATAACCGCGAACGCGGGCGTTCGCTGTATAGTTGAAACGTTATACCACAGTGTTTCAAGACGAAAATCAATAACCAGTATGTGCTGCCAGTGATGACATATGGCTCCGAAACATGGTCGCTTACAATGGGCCTTATAAGAAGACTTAAAGTCATCAAAAGGGCAATAGAAAGAGATATCGGAGTTTCCTTGCGTGATCGAATTAGAAATGACGATATCCGCAAGAGAACTAAGGTTGCCGACATAACGAAAACAATAGCCAAACTTAAGTGGCAATGGGCAGGGCACATTGCACGCAGAACAGATGGTCGCTGGGGCCGAAAAGTTCTGGAGTGGCGACAGCGTACCGGAAGACGCAGCGTTGGAAGGCCTCCTACAAGGTGGACCGATGGTGGGGCGATGATGGGTTGGTGGAATTCGATGGATGCGAGACGCTAGGTTTGTTCTTGTGGGCTACTACTAACTGCATGCGCAAAGTGCTGGAGTTCTTTGGTTACATGGCTACAACTTTGAACAGCTCATCGTAACCGGCAGGGTCGATGACAAACGACCAAGGGGCCACAGCCCAAAGAGATACTGAAGCTGATCAGATCCGCTCCACACTGGACCTCCAAAGGCATGTTGTACTTCATGACTCCAAGAACCATTCCAGATGGCGAGACACAAAAACTCAAAATAAGTAATAGACCATTTACAGACACTTTTGAAATGTCAAAATTGAAGCTAATTTGCACCATCAGTTCTGTTGAAGATAATCCAGCGGGAACTTCACGACCTCAGAAATTTACACTTAATATAATAAAGAGGTAAAGTTTGTTTTTTTGTTTGTAGGAGGTAATCTCTGGAACTACTGGTCTGATTGTAAAAAAAAATAGCAGTAATAGAAAGCTGCTTTACTCCTGAGTGACATAGGCTATTTTATATACGCGGGTGAAGCCGCTGACAAAAGCTAGTGAGTAATAAGAATCGAGGAGAAGGTATTTTTTTTATGGTGGGTAAAAATCATCCAACGATAAATCCCGTCCTTAGGCGAAGCGCGAAACAATGCCAGACTCTTACAACTAAGCAGCCCACACCGTTCCTTCCTTCCTTTCGCATTGGGACCAAGCCTTCTTTTCAATAAGAGACCCTGGGCCCCAGTTGGCTTCAACCCTTTTGCAGAGTCCCTACAGAGGAGGCGGATGTTAGTTCGGGGCTACATTCAAGTTAAAGAAAGTCTGGTTTTACTACTTTTGAACTTCATTAATCTCTGGAAATCCACGAGCCTTCCTTTCAAAAAGAGATGTTGGGCCCCAGTTGGCTTCAACCATTTTGCCCTGTCCAGTCCCTTCAGAGGAGGAAAGTGTTAGTTTTTGTGGACTAAGTCAAGTTAAAGTCTGTTTTTTTCAGAGATTTCCAGAGATTCAAAAAAGTTCTAAAGTAGTAACTTTTGAACTTTTTTAAATCTCTGGAAATCCACAAATATAACCTGTACGTTTGTAATTTACGATTTCAAACGTACGAGATTACGTTACGGAAATATTTGAAAGGTACAAAAAATTAAGATGTTTTTTAAAAGGGCCTCGCAAAAACAAAATGTTGTATAAGTGTAATGGAACGCAGCATACTGTGTTAAATTTACATACCACGTTCAAAACACTACTCTGCGCTCCAAAACACAAATCATAAACATTATAAACTAAGGCTAGACCATAGTGAGTGCAAGCAGACCAATGAGGCACTTCCCTCCATTGATGGCCGCTTTACGAAGTGGGTCCTACAACGGCCCTCCTCAAGGAGCTGGGGTGGAACGAATAACGTATTTGTCCCACCTGTACGCAAAATACGCGCTTTAGACAAGAGAGAGATATAGAATATAATACAAAAGCTGCCTAACTTAAATGGGCCTGGGCAGGACTTGTCTGCCGCATATGTAATGAGTCATGGGCCCGTATACACAGGATTTTTGCCCGGACACAGCGACGCGGGCCCGCGACATACTACGAAGGAGATAGCGGGACGACATGGATGCCTTCTTGAGGAATTGGAACGAGAGAGCAAGACCACCGGTCGATCCAGAGGGAATGGGAGGGAGCCTTTGCCAAACTAGAGCGAGCGAGAGAAATGCATGGCTCGATTTTTATGTGGCAGGACTACTTTCACTAGATACTTTAAGAAGATGTGAATTTACTTTTAGATACAATCACAAATCCTTAATTTGTTTCATACCATCATTACAGACACAATTGAAAGACAATAGGGGTGCAAATAGCAGAACAATGCCAGCATTCGCTTGGGGCTTGAGAGTTTAAAACAAAAGTGGCATTGTACCAAAAACCTTTCAAAAACCGTAATTAGAGACATATTAGAAAGACAATAGTTGTGCAGGCATTGGGGTTCCCTCGAAGCTCTCTTAAGCCTCTAAGAGAATGCCAGCATTTGCATACCTATTGTCTAATTATGTCTCTAATTACGGTACTCGAAAGGTTAAGGAATCAAAATATTGTCAACTAGCTTTTGCCCGCAGCTTCGCTCGCATGGTATTGGGGTTGGTATGGTATGGTATATCGGGCTGATGTCCGCAACTCCACGACTAAAGCGCGTATTTTGCGTACGGGTGAGATAAATGATGGTATTGAGGCTTCCGGGTTAAAAAGTAGCCTATGTCCTATTCCAGAGTGTATCCTATGCCTGTGCCAAATTTCATCCAGATCCGTCCAGCTGTTTTGGCGTGATTCAGTAACAAACATCCAAAGATCGTAACTTTCGCATTTATAATATTAGTAAGATATAGTTATTCACTAGATAAGAAGTTACAAATCAATTACTGAGGAACATCAGCTATTGGAACAAACTGACTTTGGCAGTCATATTACAAATGGCTTGTGTATGATAGCATTTAAACACACAAGTTCAGTATAAGAACTGTCACACAACTGACACAACACTGTCTAGTCTCAAGCTAAGCACAGCTTGTGCTATGAGTACTAGACAACTGATAAACATACTTATATATTTCTAAACACATACATATTTTAGTAAATTCATGACACAGAACAAATGTTTGTGCTCATCACACAAACATTTGTCCTGGTTGGGAATCAAACCCACCACCTCCGGCATAACAGTCACAACAACTATCAAATAGGCTAGTAAATGATCAGGAAATATAAATAAATTAAGCCAGCCATAAAACTGGTAGAAATTACCCCCCAAGGAGGTGGTATATTGTGCAGTAGATGATAAACAAAAAAAAAAAATAACACATGTATATTATTGTCTCTGATAATTTCTGTCAAGCAGAAAACCAATGAATAAACATAATTTCCTGCTGGTGTATGATCAATGATATTTTCCTTTTTGTAGAAAAGTGATGAAAGGTTGACAATAAAAAGTAATTTTACAGGTAAGGGTCAATGAGTCGTCTTAACGACGGATTTTTAAGTATAAAGAAAATAGTGAACTATATGGTCTAGGTGCTTTGTAGTTGTTCGGATAAGGAGAAAACTAGTTACCTAGGATCCTGAGATTCGAAGCCTGACATATTCAGGTAATGTGCTACCACCGAATCTGGTATTGATGGGTTGTAGTTCTCGAGTTGAAGAAGAAAGTCGCTCAGAGCGTGGCCAGCGCCTGTGTCGTCGTCCATTCCGACCGACGGGGAGCCCATGCGACTCATCTGCATGGCTCTGTCAACAATTACACCCCAAAAATTAATAAATAAACAAAAACTAAACTTCAGGAACATACATTTTTACTTACTCAGCACAGATAATGTAGAAAATTTTATACAATTCAATGTCATTGAAATGAGGTTGGTCAACCTGATTACGTTTTGTTTTTAGGTTGACTCCTGATTTTTTATTTGACGAGAAAATATAATTTATAAACCAAAAGCAATCAATATTAAGACACCAAATTAATGGTGGTTTTTGAATCAATAAACAAAATAGTTTAAACAAGCCGGAATTGCCCTGAAATGTGCAAAATAAAACATCCATCATGCAGTAACTAAACGCAAAATGTGCACGTCATTCAAGTGTTTACATACTTTTGGACTTTACCCTAATTTTGTAAATATAGAAAAATTATGGGTGAGATTATTTTGGAAAAAATGTTTTCAAAAGACCCTAATAACATGATGTCAAGATTCAGTACCTCTAAAAACCTTATTCAAGGCCTGTTTTCAATAATTTCATATTTTTACACTATATCTTATTGGATAAAATCCATCATTTCATTGCGTTAAGTTATTATTTGCAGTGTATTTGTTTATTTATTACGAAATAATATTTTTGGAATGATATTCTTCCAGCAATTGAGATAATATCGTTAATTAACGACTGATTTATTTATAGAAATCAGTGGAAATTTAAATTAACTGTTCTGGCCACCCTGACCTCGTGGTGCTTTTCCGTGTGGTTGGCAACATCTGCCCCTTCCTTCCTTCTTTTACGCCGCTCCTCTGGGCAGAACTGCGAGAGAACGTGATCGATCGAATTTCAAAAAGGCACACACCTACCCCCTGTGCTCCCGAGATCACGAAATTACTCTAAATCTCCTGAATTAAAATTCAGGGGTTCGTGTTTCGTGATTTATTCCATTCCGTGTGTGTAGATTCCACCTCGCTCGACCCGCGAGGTAATTACCAAGTGAGCACCTAAACCTATCTAACAAAATGTCGAACCTTGCCGATCCGGTCGCGTTCGCGAAGGATTTCATCGCTGGCGGTGTGTCCGCCGCAGTCTCCAAGACCGCCGTCGCGCCCATTGAGCGCGTCAAGCTGCTGCTGCAGGTCCAGCACGTCAGCAAGCAGATCACCGCTGACCAACGCTACAAGGGTATCATCGATGCCTTCGTCCGCATTCCCAAGGAGCAGGGTCTCCTGTCATTCTGGCGTGGTAACATGGCCAACGTGATCAGGTACTTCCCAACCCAGGCGCTGAACTTCGCTTTCAAGGACAAGTACAAGCAGGTGTTCCTCGGAGGCGTGGACAAGAACACGCAGTTCTGGCGCTACTTCGCGGGTAACCTGGCGTCCGGTGGTGCCGCCGGCGCGACCTCCCTGTGCTTCGTGTACCCCCTCGACTTCGCCCGTACCCGCCTCGCCGCCGACGTCGGCAAGGCTGACGCCCGTGAATACAAGGGCCTGTTCGACTGCATCGGCAAAATCTTCAAGTCTGACGGTCTCGGAGGTCTCTACAGAGGTTTCGGAGTGTCCGTGCAAGGTATCATTATCTACCGTGCGTCCTACTTCGGATTCTACGACACCGCCCGTGGCATGCTGCCCGACCCCAAGAACACACCAATCGTCATCAGCTGGGCCATCGCGCAGACAGTCACCACCGTCGCCGGTATCATCTCGTATCCCTTCGACACGGTCCGTAGGCGCATGATGATGCAGTCCGGCCGCGCCAAGGGCGACATCCTGTACAAGAACACCATCCACTGCTGGGCCACCATCGCCAAGACCGAGGGCGGCGGCGCCTTCTTCAAGGGTGCCTTCTCCAACGTTCTCAGAGGAACCGGAGGCGCCTTCGTGCTTGTGTTATACGATGAGATCAAGAAGCTTCTCTAAATCTAATGTAAGAATTGTTACCATAATTACAATTAATTGTGATTCCAAATCACCTCTGATAGCCACTCCCTTAAATCATGTATTATTAGACGCGGAATTAACCTAGTAACTTATTTTAGTTAAATAAAAGCGTTATACACCAATTCCAACATGTATTTTGTTTTATTAAAATTAGGTATTACATAATGCTTGACTCCATCTTGCTGAAAAAAGTTGCATAAGAACATTCATGTAGATCTGTGTTTCTTCTAAAAATATTTTGCCTGTGACCGTCGCTCATTCAGCCAGTGTGTGTTATGTAATAACCTCTTTTCATTCAATGTCTCTGGCCAAGGTTGAAGTGTACCTCTAGTAATGATAATGTCTAACTAAATTAACATAAATGTTGGAATAGACTTCATTTAGTGAATATATTGTGGAAATATTAGATTTTCACTCTTGTTATGTGGTTATTTAATCAATACTTAACCTTTGTGGCATTGGGAGTGAGACCATGTACTGTAAAGAAGTGTCTATGCAGAACGTTGTGAAGAAAAATCATGTTTAAAAGCTGTGGAATCCAAAATCATGTGATTGAGAGTTGTTATGTAACGAAGCAGTATGTATATGTGCTACGTGTGTGCATGGTGACCTAGTAGGAATTTAATTTTAGTTCACTTTTAAAAAGTGCTATGCAATGTAGTTCAATCCGCATATGTAACATGATTACATAACATTGTGTTACTAAGAGCAGGTCCACGGAAACATCGGACTTGTCAAACATCTTTCTCGCTCCGTGTGAGTTTTTTGGTGTGAAAAACTCACACTTGAGTTATTATTCTAGAAAATAAATGTTAAATAAATACTTTTTGCCTTTTATTGCTATTATCCTACCAGCCATTTGAAAATCTTTAGAATGCCTAGCTGCAGAATTTGAAAAAAGAACACTAGCAGATGCACATTATTTTTTAAATTAATTTAATTACTAACATATCCTGAATGAAAAGTCTCCTCCCATTGACTGAAGTATTGAAACCACCCACAAAAAAGCCAACATTAGCTAATTTGGACATTATCCTAATTCAAAAAGAAACAATTCATTAGACATCAAGATTTTTGACTGAACCCACCTCATGAGGTGACAAATACCTGTCCATTTCTTGTAATTTTTTGAGGAAATTATGTTCTATAATTTAAAAAAAACCAAGGACAGGAAACTTAGTGTAGAACAATTTTATTATACGATGATATTTAAAAAACCCGCCATTAAATCAAATGCCATTTGATAATGACGTAGTATGTAGTAAGTCCGCGTCAAATTTTGTGACGTCATGACATTTTACAGCTGTTACGTAAAATGGCGATCACGAGCTACAGTAGTGACTGTTCAGTGTTAGATAAACATCCATTGAAGTAGTAACATTGAAATTGCTGTAAGTAATTGACCACGGTAGCACGTGAATGGATCATTGGACATATAGGTACGCAACGCTACCGTGCGTAAAGTAAGATATCACGAAAAATAGAACATTCCAAGCAAGTCGACGCTTCGTTTAGTTAATTAGATTACGTAATATACGAGATCGAAGTTCAAGGATATACGGCCATAATCTGTCTCACAATTTTGGCCTAATTATAATGATAGGCTGAATAACAGTTCCTTTGCAAGATTACCTATAACTCGTCTTTTGTCAGGTTTTTTAATTAGTGTTGCTAGTTATTGATCTAAATAAATTAATTTAGATAAAAACACTGATACTTAATCAGTTTAATGACTAACGCTAGAGGTGTGTCGAACAGTTGCTATGTAAGTCAACCTGGCACCGATGCGCTGTCATTTGGAAATATTTTTAGGTTAGGTTTAATTTTTGTTCATAATGAAATGAGCCAAGCAGTTAACTAATGATGCTTCTTATCATGTTTTCTTATAAAAGGGCAAATAAAACTCGTCTTTGGCATAATCACATTTTTATTGACGTATTGTTGAATGAGTAGATAAAGGAACCTAACCTATACAAGTAAATTTATTACAATGAGTTCTGTAAAAAGCAGTAAAAAAATTACAACCATAAAATATACATATTCCAGGTTCTAAATATAAACAGCTGAAAGGAAAGACCTTCACTTTAGAATTCATAAATCAATACCAGAGTAAAATGACAGTTGGTGTGAAATACAAACTAAAATCGACTTAATCTTGAATGAGGTCAAGTTCAAAATTCAATAGCTAGTTTAACACTTAGAAATTATTAGCTAAATTGCAGACCGCTGGCTAACGTCGCGTCGCGTGTAGACTATTTACTGATTCATCGCTTGATATTTAACGCGTGTAACTATTAACACGTGTTTTGGTTATATTTATCTATAACTATAAATCCACAATGATGGGCCATGCAAATGTTTGGCTTGGTTGGCTCCATTTTGACATTAAATTGGCCATCTTGGATTTTGTGTAAAATGGTGCCAATTTGGAGCTAGGTTATTTAAGGAGTCAATTGAAATTCTTATTTGAATTTTGAAAAATAACAGAGACTCCTCCACTTCATGCTTTTTCATATTAAAATAAATTGGGGAATGTCTACGTTTGCCCAAAGTTAGAAAAATTTAGGATGGTTTTCAATGTAGATAATTTGTAATAAAATTTTACCCTTGCCAAAGAAATGTAATTTTGCTATATTTGACTTGGCAGGCACTGATCGGTCCAAGTATTGATTAAGTATTCTTTCTAGGTCAATTCGTTGCCTTAGATAGCTGTTATGGGCGTCGAGCAAAATATAAAACGGTACGGACTTGCAAAAGGTTGTTGCTAGGCAGTTTTTTTTATTGCTAGGTATCGTAAGTCATTCAGCGTTTCTTTAAAGTTCATGGACAATTTGCGATCGCCACGTTGTATTAATCTACTTAATAAACATTTAATAATTTATCTGTATTTAAAAAAGGAGACACTGACTGACATATCAACGCACAGCCTAAACTATTGGTCCTACTGGGACTACAAACGTGAAATTTTGCACAAGGCTTCCTTTTATGATGTAGGTGAGCACTATGAGAGGATTTTCCAAAATTCACGGCGCTGGCAGAATCTAGAACCCACGGAGTCCGGAGTCGGCACCCATAACCACTCTACCTATCTATTAAAAAAAAAACACATCAAAATCTGTTGCATAGTTTTAAAGATCTAAGCATACATAGAGACAGACAGCGGGAAGTGACTTTGTTTTATACTATGTAGTGATACAATACAGTGGTGTTCACTCTCATCAGTCGCTCGCGTAATCGTGTACACCCCTGAAAACGCGGTAATGCCCACGGGTTTGTAACACGGTGCTGGTGCCTGACGGTGCCCACGACACGTTGCCGCATCATGTTGATATAATATAAATACATAATATACCTACCTAGTTTATTTTTTAATTCTAGACTACGATTTGACAACTCAGAATGTCACACTCTAGAAATATTTTCCCAATTTTCTGGAGTTTGACATTTTCAGTTGTCAAATCGTAGTCTAGAATTAAAAAACAAACTAATATTATATTATATAAACATTATAAACGGTGCCCGGGTACTACGTTACCGCGGCAGACACTGACGGCGGCGGCGATGACGCCCGCAACATGACTCATGAGCTAGCAACATTTAATTCATTTGTTTTGAACAGAAACAAATGAAACAGGTAGGTATGACGCCATGAAAATCACTTGCGTGTGACATATAAAGTGAACATGAAATGTCAAATTGTTACCACTGTTGTCCGGTTGTATAGTCTTATTCAATGTTTTTTTATGGTTCCGTACATCAATAGGAAAAAACAGAACCCTTAAGGATCACTTTGTTTTCCACTTGTCTGTCTCTAAGGACCTTTTATTTTTAATCTTCTGCCAGCAGCTTCGCCCGCGTGAAAGTGGGGTTCTTCATACAAACTTTAGACCCACATTACATCCGTTCGTGTTCACCTACGTCATAAAGGGAAGCTTTGTGCAAAATTTCACGCTCCTAGTCCCAGTAGTTTTGGCTGTAGGTACGTTGATATGTTAGTCAGTTTCTCCTTTTATATTTATGAACACGTGGAGGAAACGAGTTGAAATTAAAACCAAATACTTAGGTTTGCGGTCCATTAAAGTTGTGAAAAAATCGAACTTCTAAGTTAACGGGAAAAAAGATACGGCCGTTTAAGTAGCTAAAACATACACTCTCAAAAGCATCAAAATTGACGGTGGCTTCCCGTTGACCTAGAACCACAGAAATCTTAATAATTTAAGATTTCTGAGCCTAGAACCCTGAAAGGCATGAAGGAAGGCCTTTGAGCACTAGTAAGTACAGGAATAAATCAGATAACTGAAAATTTGTGATTACGTCACAAAAAAACACTTTTTCTTTTCAGAAAAATGTTTGAGACTCGATCTGGGAATTGAATTTATTATAAGTTGATTGGTACGGACGGAACTACTCTTGCTCAGTTTTTTTCTAAACATCCATCATGGCTGACTAAGGTCACAAGGACATTAACCTATGAGCTAACAATTAACCTTGCTCAAGAATTATTCTATTCTACTTTGCCTTACGTAAACCATATAAGGCTACAGAAGAGTCAAGTTATAAATAGACTGCAAAGAAACGCAACAAATCATGTCAAATACAGCTACAGTAATTATCTCCGTGCAAAGTAACAATAGATGAAGGTATAGTTCGTTTTTTAATTCTAGACTACGATTTGACAACTCAGAATGTCACACTCTAGAACTATGCTCCCATTTTTCTGGAGTTTGACATTTTAAGTTGTCAAATCGTAGTCTAGGATTAAAAAACGTACTTTATGTATAGGTAATTCTCGGAACACAAGTTCAACCATCATGGCCGTCCTTGAATGCGTCCTAAGCGATATTCCGAAGTGACTACGTGAAACTTATTTTTCGCGTAGATACTAGGGTCAGGACTAAATTTTTGACGCGACGAAATGTATCACATTGGAAAATAAATGTGTCACACTGGTAAATTATAGTAGCACAATAGAATTGTTGCACTTCATTTATTTTCCAGTGTGACACATTTTGTAGCGAGATCCGTTGTGCGATTACGTCAAAAATTTGGTCCTGACCCACTATACACTCGTTACGCCCAATTTATTTTTGCAGATCACAGCGAATGCCAAATTTTGAGCATAAAGGTTTTAGTTTCTTATTAAACTCTTGAGCCCCTCGGCGTTCACACACCTATTGTCTTTCTATTAATTATGTCTCTAATTACAGTATTCGAAAACCAATCTGTAATATTTAAAACAAAACACAAACTAAATTTTGTTTTGAACACAAAATGAGGCTACAAACTTGATTAGACGCTTTTGTTTAAAACAATACTACTAACTAATCGCGAATTAGTCATCTATCTGTGGAGGGAACCAAAACGTTAAAATTATTCAGCCAAAGAGTGACCTAACCGTAACTGGAAGGAAGCGGTTAGATCATTCTTGCTTAACGTCGCGACAAGGCTTGCTGTGTAGTACGTACGTATCTACATCGATATGTATGTACCTACTACGCAATAGATTAGGCGTACCATACAGTACGGCCGTCGGATCTTGGCGACTCTGAAGTGTTAGGCTTTGCGAATTTTAGCGCTAGAAAATTCGAAATGCAATTTGCAGTTGTTATTACTAAAATTCGCAAAGCCTAACTTCTGACAAGCCAAGATCTGACGGCCATACTGTAGGTACCTATTTTACATAAGTGAACTGCAGGCTATACACTTTTACATTGATGATATTGAGGTAGAGCCGTTTTGACGTATCAGCGCTGTAAGTTTTAAAAGTTTTGATAGACGACATAATAGCAATGAAGCGCTGCAGCCAATGATTTCGAAAGGAATAATAAGCTAGTAATATTTAAGTCTATTGCTGGAGAGGACTTTTGTATTAACTTTTCAGTATTTTAACAATTATTTTCTATGAACGTGCTTGTCTATCGCTAGGATTACCTACCTATGTATGTACAAATTGACTCAGCTACTGTGTGATTTTGACAGCGCAAGCATCAAGTCGTTTTTTTTTTTATGGTTTGAAAAATCATCTAATGACGAATCCTGCCCTTGGGCAGAGCGGGTAACAGTGTCAGACTCTTACTGACTAAATGACCTATCTCTTTCCTTCTTAGCCTTCATACCAGGGTCGGACCTTTCTTTCAGAAGCCGGACCGGGGCGCCAGTAGACATCAGCCCTTTTTTTATGGTAGGTGAAAATTATCGAATGACGAAACCCGCTCTTGAGCGGAGCGGGAGACAGTGTCAGACTCTTACTGACTAAAAAACCTACCCCATTCCTTCTTAGCCTTCACACCACGGTCGGACCTTCCCCAACCAGTCCCAGTAGGCTTCGGCCCTGCAGTTGGACCTCTTCATTTGCTGACAACTCCTTGAGGCGTGCGGTAACAGAGCGCGCCGTCATCACAACGTCTGAAGGGCGATTTTCGCATTCACACAATCTAGCTCTAACCGATTTGAACAAGGTGTACATTTTTCTTTATTCGTTAAATCAACGGACGTCAGCGCAGTGGGTCGCTCTAGTCAAAAAGTGTGAGGCTAAAATCAAACTTATTTCTATAGAGTTAAGGTAAATTATCCATTGAATAGATGGTTTGTACCTGCTGTTACAATGAGGACTAACCATAGCGGTTCTATGTGTTTTTGTATAGAGGTATAAATATCCGGTGATATAATAACGCCGTACTGGCTGATTAGACTACCTGAAACTATTTTAACGGTTTCATTGTTGTGTAGTAATAAAAATAAGTAGGTATAGTTCGTTTTTTAATCCTAGACTACGATTTGACAAGTTAAAATGTCAAACTCCAGAAAATTGGGAACATATTTCTAGAGTGTGACATTCTGAGTTGTCAAATCGTAGTCTAGAATTAAAAAACGAACTATACCTATTTCAGACTTATGTCCTTAGTTTTATTAGCATTGTAATGTGTTATAATAACAAAGTAGGTATTATAGTACCTACAGTGCAAGCCCACCTGATGGCAAGCAGCGATTCCTTGCGAAGCTTAAATTGTAAAAAAGATTCAAGTAAAGTTTTGGTTTGTAGGCACAGTATGGCCGTTTAACTTGTCGAGCCTTTATGGGCAATTTAGAGACAACTGATTAAAAAAATAAACGCCATTAGCTGTTGTTATTACTGTTAACAATTCACATTTGAACTAAGCGTTCCGCTTCATCATTCATTCCGCGCATATTGAAGGACTGGAACAAATTGCCTGTTGTGGTCTTCCCATCCGATTATAATTTGGGTGTCTTCAAGGCTAAATCGAATAGGCTTTTAATAAACTATTACACCTCATTATGAACGATTACATCACTACTGCTTACCATCAAGTGGGATTCCAGTCAAGCACTAGGCCAGGGTAGGCGAACCTTTTTGCATCAACGTGCCATTTTCTCCAAAAAAAAGTTTAATGGGTTGATTGAGGTGCCATCAAATAATTTTGACTTACTGATTATTTGGAAAATAATAATATAAAATACTATCAAAACTCTCTATGAAAGAAAATAAACAAAAGAGATACATTTTAGATTATTTTCGATTTTAATTTTTGTTGCTGCAAATGTTTTATGATCGACGACGTGCTCAAAATATTAAGTCGCGTGCCATTGGTTCGCCAACCCTGCACTAGGCTATATCAATATAAAAAAATGGTTTTCGTCGCTGCGGCCAGCGCTGAGCTCAAAGCTGTTTTGTAGAATAGTATGGCTGGTTGTACATTTACCAAACCTTTGTTGTCTTTTAGGCGTCGGGTTATTGTGACGTCACGGAGAACGACACAGCTGTTAGAAGCAAAAAAAAAAGGTGTGAGAGGCACGGCGGCTGCGAACCTTTTTTTTTAAAGACTGAATACGAACCTTTTTTCTGATAGGTACTCTGTTGGAATTACACACAGAACAGAGAATACAATATTGCAGCTAAAGTATTAAAAAGGTCAACAGAAGCGTAGACTCGGCTACCATGATGACTATTGAACTTCGGCTTGCGGATGATGAGCAATGGCAATGGGTGGCTTGCGGACGGTGAGCAATGGGTAACTCGCCCTCGGGTGGTCTGGTAACAGCCCAGACCAAGACAGTCGTCGACGGCCCGTTCTATTCCCGCGCGCCTCTGGAAGTTGTCAGCAAGTGGCCTAACTGCAGGGCCGGGCGCTCAAAGCTGTTTGGTAAGAGAATATAAATAAATATATATAGGTACCTACTTACTCCTGGCGTGCTCTTCACTAAGATAACAGCCTTAAGCCTAGCGCTGGCTCAGCGACGAAATCAAAATAGGTTCATTGGATTTGTTACATGTAATTTGAATAATCATCATCAGCCTTTTAATGTTCCCACTGCTGTGACACAGGCCTCCTCTTTAGGAGAGGGAATGGGCCATAATCCACCACGCGGGCCCAGTGCGAATTGGTGGATGTCACATGTCTTGGAATGTTTGGTTCTAGGACATGCCGGTTTCCTCACGATGTTTTCCTTCACCGTTTTGAGAGCAGTGGTGATGAAATAAATTACACAAAGTAATGCGCCTGGCTGGGTTTGAACCCGTGACCTTCAAATCGTAAGTCGGGGCCTTTACTACTTGGCCAACCACCACTGCTCTCACTCAATAATGACTAATTAATTATTTATTATTTTAATACGTGTAGTTTCCTAGTAACAGAGTATTTGTGACGGGGTATTTCCCTAAAGATATCCTGAATGAGTAATGGTTTTGTGATAAACCGTTAAAACGATATGGGAGCACATTCATTGTGCGTAGGTACAGATTTTTTTTTTTTCGTTGAGAAAAATCATCGAATGACGAATCCCGTCCCTGGGCGGAGCAGGAGACAGTGTCAGACTTTTACTGACTAAACGACCCACCGTACCTTCCTGCCTTAGTTCCGGGGCCCCGGTGTTCCGCTTTCGCATCAATCCTTGGCCCCAGAAGGATGGTGCGTACAGCTAAGGAATGGAATTCCCTGCCGGAGTCTGTGTTTCCTGATAGCTACAACAGTGAGATATATACGACTGTGGATGATTTTAAATCCTACATCACGTCTAAATCACGGTATACTTACCTACTTTGAAAAAAAAAATACAATAAAATTATTTATTGTCTCAATTAAATTTTACAAATTTAGATGAAGCCCTGAACCCCACACTAGGATTCCCTGTGTTGTGGGGTCCAGTCTCTTTCAATCCGTAATCATAAGGAGGGTACATTTAGAAAGACAATAGTTTGATTAATTTTTGAATTTAACTAATTAGTTTTACTAGTTACGTTAGAGTGTGATGTAGTGAATGTAGAGTGGAAAGTGTAGTGTGGTAGGTGTAGTGAGTGTAATGTTGTAGGTGCGGGTGTGTGAGTGCATGAAAAAATGTTAAACGTCCACGCAGTGTGAGAGCGCTGTAAGTTTTAAACAGTATTATACTCATCTATTGTTTTAAAAGTTTTGTTAGACGACATAATGCCAATGAAGCGCTGCAGCGGACTTTTGTATTAACGTTTCAGTATTTTCGCAAATAGTTTCTATGAACGTGCTTGTCTATCGCTAGGATATTTAAAATTCGATGACTCGTTACGCAGAATGGAATGACTTACATAAATTATTGTTATTAATTCAGTCTAAACAGGGGCGTAGCTACAGCTGTATCGATCGTCTTAACGATACGGAGCCCCAGCGCAACAGGGGCCCCGACATAGGCAAAAATTAGCAACATGTTGTCCACCAACGTGTCGAAAAAAATTGTGCTTTTTTTAAAATGCTTGGTTTACCCTAAACCAAGCATTTTAAAAGGCACAATTTTTTTATACGTGGCCCCCGTGGGAGTTTTGATACGGGACCCCTGTGAGACTAGCTACGCCTCTGGGTTTAAATTATACTGTTAATAAGTTGTTGGTATGCTTTTACAAATAAAATAAAAATTCGTTATAAAATGGCTGAAAAACACCACCATCACCACCACAAATAATGAAGGACAAGGGCAGGTAAATTATGAGTAGTTTGGTCTAAAAAGAGGATGTCCCGTTTGCCCGTAGTCAAAGACATTTAAATAAATACAATCCGTAGTACAAAAATGGCTCAAGGTTAACATTGTTATCATGTTGGCACTACTCACATGATGTTCTAAAATTTAAATACTTTTTGGCGCCAAACGTAGTTGGGGCATAGACTTCCTCATGCTTTTTTAACACAGCACGTGTTGTGTCAGTGATGAGTTACTGATGGTGACCGAAAAGGTTGGAGTGAATAGGTTCTTAATAAACTGGTGCTTACGTACTTGATGGGATCGCAGTCAAGTATTAGATAAAAAAGGAAGTACAAAACGCGGTATAATTATAAGTTGAACCAAAATAATGCGCCAACGACCTTGAGCTAGCAAAATAGTGTACTTAAATTTTTATTATTGTGAATATGGTTTTTTTTTTTTATGGTAGGTGAAAATCATCCAATGACGAAACCCGCTCTTGGGCGGAGCGGGAGACCAGTGTCAGACTCTTACTGACTAAAAAACCTACCCCGTACCTTCCTTGCCTTATTTCTGGAGTCGAGGTAACAGTATGCACATACCCTCTAGGCTCCAGGAGGCTTCGACCCTGAAGGGCCCCTGAAGTTTGCTGACAACTCCTTGAGTCGCGCGGGAACGGTGCGCGCCGTTGACGACTTGGACTCGGTCTTACCAGACGACCGGACGGCGAGCTACCCATTGCTCACCGTCCGCGAGCCAGTGTCTACGGTGGCCGGATATCGGCAGGATTGCGGCGGCGACGGCTACGGCGAGTACGCCGTTGCCTTTGCCTTATGCGGTCGGCCTCCTCCTTTACCAGCATTACTGCTTCGCAGAAGGAGGCGACCGCCTGCCATTCCTCTTCGCTGCGGACCATGGCCTGAACCAGGGCCCGGCGCGAGAGGTCGCCGCCGCCGATCACCCCCACGAGGACACGGCGATGCTCTTCCCAAGCAGGGCACACCTCCACCGTGTGCTCCACCGTGTATTGTGAATATGGTGACTATGACTATATGGATTAATTTTCTTTTTCCTTAATTTTAACATATCTGGCAGTTATAACTGTTATGAGTACTTTTTGTGGCTTGCCCAAAACGTCCTTTCTTTGGTATTGTTCGTTAAGTCATTGAGCTCCTTAGTAGTCCTGAGTTGAGCTACACAAATGCTTGTTATCGTATATCTGCCCCTTAAGTTCAACTTATTAGCCGCGTAGATTTTCGGGTCACTATTGAATCGGAGGGCTGCACGTGACGTGATCATAGCAATAAGTTCTACTTATTTGCCGCATAGTATATAGTATGCATAACGTAACATAAAGTTTTTATTTTTGAAGTAAGCTTTCCTCAAGGAAATTCCTTTCTTTAATCATTTTATTCTATTCTTGGAATTATACTCGGCCTCAAAGGATTCACAAACACGATTTTACAACTACTTGAAGCCGGCCATTTAATTTTCCTTATAATTTACAAGGTTCTTTGGTAAATAAATGGGATAAAATCTGAGCCAATAAGGAAAATATTGTTTTAGAAATCTTGCAATAAACACTATAAAGGATTGTGATGATTCCGATAATTTTTTTTTATTTAGACATTTTTTTGCGTTTATATTATTTTATTTTCAAGGAATTAATTTATTATACAATATAAAAAAAAAAACTTAAATTTAAACTAAACTAAATATTTACAATAAACCTAACTGTACCTACATAAAATACAAAAAAATACATTCTGATCATCAAATGACAAGTTACGCCTTTAAAAGCTGTGTGCGATCTCCGGCCACTACTGATCGCCCTCACGAGGATATGGCAGCGCTCTGCCTTACCGAGGCACACCTGTACCTCAGTGTACCGTATGCTCCGCCATGTTCTCCGGGCGATACACACAGTGGTGACATCCGGGTGTTTCTGGAAAATCTCCGAACTTGCCATCTCCGGTAAGAACCTACATCATGCGGAAAGTGAGAACGCTGTGAGTGATTTTCCAGCCACTCTTTAAAGAGAGGACTTACCATCATAGTTGTTGCATGCCCAGTGGCGTAACTATATACTCTGAGGCCCGTGGAAAATTTATTGAGTGGGGCCCCAAAAAAACAAGATTTTATTGTGCTTGAACTTTACCTAATTTGTGTACTTTTGGGTTAGGTACTTCTTAGATAGGGGGCCCGTGGCATTTTGCTAGCCTTGCGACCCTGTAGAGTTACGCCACTGGGCATGCCCAAATCAAATCAAATAATTTATTCGTGTAATAGTAAAACCGTTAAATCTTGATCGTTTTAATCCCTTGAAGGATCGATTCAGTACATGAAACACTATCGATTGGTAAAGTTAGAATAAAAAAACAAAGTACTTTTTTTTAAAACTCGAATTAATTTAGGCATGTTCTAAATTGATTTTTTTAAGTAAACGTCAGCTGGGCGAGTTCAATGACCTGTAGGTAGTTAGTAAGTACCGACAACTACCTACAAGGTCAATGACTCGTTTACTTAAAGAAATTAATTCCGTAAATGCGTATATCAATAAGAGATTAAGAAAAAAAGTACGTTATTTTTTTATTTTATCTACACAAATCGATAGTGTTTCATATACTGGAGCGACCTTCTTTGGGATTAAAACGACTAAAATTTAACGGTGTATATATTTTTATTGATTATTGGTTTGCGCTTGACCACTAATAATATTGTAAGTCGCTGAGCCAGTGATGCACGGCAGCACGGTCGATACAATGCGTTCCAAACAAGAATAGGATCGATTGACAGGATGTGACGTCACGCCGTACTGTCAAATCGTAGATATTTTTGTAAAATTGAAGAACTCAAAGATTAAACTTTTTTCGTTCCTATTTCGTAAATAAATTAAATTTTTCGTAAATAAACTGAATTTTAAAACTATCGTGCCTCGATTTGGCAGTAAATCGTGACGTCACAACGTAGCAATCGATCCTATGCTCATTTGGAAAGCGTTGTACCCGCTATGGATATAGGAAATTTCTGGAAACTGGTCACTTACGTTGAGACGACTCGATTGTAGAAAGAGACTCGTCACGAAATGATTGTAACTTGGCTAGAGGGGTAGAACCAGGGGCGTAGCTACCGCCGTATCTGCCGTATCACTTATACGGGGCCCCCGCGATACAGGGGCCCCGACCTAGGCAAAAATTCGCAACATGTTATCCACAACCGTCTCATAGCCCTATGAGACGGTTGTGGATAACATTTTGCGAATTTTAAGCTAAGCATCTGTAATAAAAATACGTTTTTTTTTTATACGGGGCATCCGAAGGACTTTTGATACGGGGCCCCCGAAGGACTTTTGATACGGGGCCCCTGTGGGACTAGCTACGCCACTGGGTAGAATTCAAGGGGCAATTGAGTGTAGGGACTCTGCAAAAGGGTCAAAGCCTACATGGGCCCAGGGTCTTTTTCTGACAGGAGGGCCTGTGCGAAAAGCAAAGAAGGAACGGGGTGGGGTGTTTAGTCAGTAAGAGTCTGACACAGTTTCCCGCCCCATCCAAAAGTGGGATTCGTCATTGGTTGATTTTTGCCCATCATAAAAAAGGAGCAATTAAAGGAACATCCAATAACACGCCGACTCGCTCGTCGTCCCGTTTTATTTTCGTAATATTTTATTGTATTTAATTTTTTTTTATTCGACAAAATAAAATAATGCCTTGAAGACACAGCTAAATTATACTGAACTAACTTTTACCCGCGGCTTCGCTCCCAGCAAAAGAAAAATGTGATAAATGAATAACCGGTAAACCGATTTTGTGCAAACTTCACATAAACTAAACCATCTATTAAATAGTCCGAACAAAGCCCAAAAATTTGGTTTAGGTATATGAGTCTTCTTGAGTTATAAAATTACAACGAAAAGTGGCATTGATTTATATTTATATTAATTGGATAGGAAGATTGCAGCAGGCACATTGTTCCAGTTCCTCGATGAACGCAGTGTAAACGACGAAGCGAAACACTTAGTCGTAGATCCGTAGAGGTTTCAACAACGTATACATACCCTCCGTTCGTCTGGTTGTCTGGTGAAAGATATGAGATGTTGTATTAACAAAGTAAAGGGGTATTTTATTCCTTTATGATCATATTTCCATAATAAGTGCGTCTGTAAAAGTGCGTCGCTGCCAAAAATCCTGTCTATATTGCTACAGTGAATCACAGACTTCTCACTTTAAAAGTTTTATTATCAACTAGCGACCCGCCCCAGCTTCGCACGGGTGCAATGGTAATATTAAATACATGCATATATTATAGATACAAATCTTGAATCACTCTGTTTACTAAAAAAAACGCATCAAAATCCGTTATACATAGGGACAGACAGCGACTTTGTTTTATACTTACCTATGCAATACTATGTATATGGAAGAATGTTATGCTAGGGCCTCACTACCGCCTAACGGCATTGCCCACTAAAGCGATATTTATCGCGATAATTTTAACGCGCTAAAGTGGGTGGCTAAACTTGTAATTTGCTTGAGTTATCGCCTTACGCCAAACGGCAATATACTATCTAAAATTACTCGCCATTTTGTATCTCTTCTAGAATCAGATTGCACGCCGTGTCCCCGACTATCGAGTTATCGACATCCCTCAGTTACGTAACGTTAACGCGTTGTGTTACGTTAACTGACTGCGGTTTGCGGAACTAGCGTACGCGTACGTACGGACTTTGCCCTTTCTGTCGTAGTACCTACAAGTAGGGCTATTTTTTGTGACTATTGTATTCAGTTTGCCGTAACCATATTTTTTTGGTTATAATCAAATGAATAGACATCACTACACTATCATAACATAGTATAAAATGAAGTCGCTGTCTGTCCCTATGTATGCTTTGATTGTTAAAACTACGCAACGGAATTTGATAGATGAATAATGATGATTCAAAAGGAAGGTTTGTATGTATAAAACAATCATGCATAATGTATTTAATATCAGCATTGCACCCGTGCGAAGCTGGGGCGGGTCGCTAGTTGTTACATATTATAAAACAAAGTTGCTTACCATTGTCCCTATGTATACTTAGATCTTTAAAACTACGCAACGGATTTAGATGTGGTTCTATTTAATAGATAGAGTGTTTTAAGAGGAAGGTTTGTCATGAATGAACGATCCTATCTACATGATTTTTAAATAAAATAAAAAGTATTAAAAAGATATCAAGATTGTTTACGTACAGTTAAGGGTTATAAAAATCTGTTGACGTTTGTTTTCTAAAATTAATGTAATAATGTAATTAATATATCTATTTTCCTTCATGATTTATTTTCGAAAGTTCATTCATGAGACTCATGACAAGTAACCAGTGGAGTAGCTAGGAGACCATCGGCAAGGGTGCAAGAAAAACAGGGGCCCATTTTTTACGCAGGAAATCAAAAAAATAACTTCTCCTGCTCCTCTGGGTGAAGCGAATTTGTCAGCCTTTTACTGACGAGTTGCCATAATTAAAATAGTGTAGCAATTGCAACCTCATTTACTCAAATTTCAAAGGCATCAATTTGTTTTTTGTCAGTTTAATAATGGGTTTGTTAATCAGCGTTTGAGGGGCCCCCAATGATTTGGGGCCCCGCGGCTCCCGCTTAGCCCTATGACGCCACTGCACGTGACGTTCCAAAATTAGAAATTGTAATGTTAGGTAAAAAAAATGGCGTCGGCGCCAACACCGGTACCTTGGCGGCTTATCTCTAGAGCAGTCTCGGAATTTATACAAAGATTTGATAATTAACAAGACAGCCGAGATAACGGGAAACGTGACCGTAAATGAGTGTAATTAGTTTATTGGAATATGGGTGACAATGTTAACATTAATGTAATATTTACTACGCACTAGTTTAGGCGTACCGTACAGTCACTTTATTATAGTACGTTTTTTAATTCTAGTCTACGATTTGACAACTCACAATGTCGCACTCTAGAAATATGTTCCAAATTTTCTGGAGTTTAACATTTTAAGTTATCAAATCGTAGTCTAGGATTAAAAAACGAACTATAGATTAGGTGATCTGCAGGCCATACACCTTAACATTGATGACATTAGTGCACTTTTGATCTTCACGCAATGTGAGAAGAAGTTTTAGAAGTTTTGATAGACGACATGATGACAATGAAGCGCTACAACGGACTTTTGCGTATTTTGGCAAATAGTTTCTATGAACGTGCTTGTCTATCGCTAGGATATTAAGTCGATGAATTTTAATGACTGACACGCATTATTACAAAATACTTTTGCTGTAGTTGAGTCTGTCATACGGCGCAAATACTGTAATCCTTAGCTCCTTAGTATTCTTGAGTTGGGCTTTGCGAATACTGACAAATGCTTGCACTAACTGGACAGGTCCATTCAAATCTGTATGGTTTTTTTTTTAAAGACCTTCTTAGACAAATCTGCATGCTTCTCATGTGATTTGACCATTACATATTTACTGCATACTCTATGGCCGAGTGGTAACGGCCCCAACTTATAAGTTGAAGATCGCAGGTACAAACACTTTCAGGCGCTCTCAAAACGGTGAAGGAAAACGTCGTGAGGAAACCGGCATGTCCTAGAACCAAAAATTCGAAGACATGTGACATCTACCAACCCGCACTGGGCCCGCATGGTGGTTTAGGCCGTTCCTAATCCTCTTTTAGAGAGCAGCCCTGAGTCCCAGCAGTGAAAACATTATAAGATGTTGCTGTACGTTCGTGCGTGAGGTTTCCGCCCTTTAGGCGGAGCGTGAAACAGTGACAGACTTTTACTGACTAAACGACCCACCCCATTACTTCTTTACCCCTAATACCGGGGTCGGACCTTCCTTTTTGAAACCGGACCAGGGCTCCAGCAGGCTTCGGCTCTGCAGTTTGGCCTCTACATTTGCTGACAACTCCTTGAGATGCGCGGGAACAGAGCGCGCCGTCGACGACCTGACTTGGTCTGGACTGTTACCAGGCGACCGGATGGCGAGCTACACGTTGCTCGCCGTCCGCAAGCCCGCGGCGTCGGGTTTGTGTGCGCCCTTGCCTTATGCGGTCGGCTTCCTCCTTTGCTAGCATTACTGCTTCGCAGATTTGTGCATGAGGTGATCCTTTTATTAGCAGAATTGCAGATCAAATACATAACAGTTTAATCCTTCCATGAATGATGGATAGCCCAGATTTCCATACAATTGAAGCGTTTATCTTACCTTATCTTGGATAATCAATAAGAATTGTAGATAAAAGAGGACATCTACTAACACTGACTGTCAGTTATTTTTATCTTAAGGGCCGAGTTATTTAAAATTGTAGAAACAGCTGATTCAAGAGTTAGCGACATTGGGCTCAGAATAGATAGATGGACGTGTATCTAATGGTATTTTTTCTTTACTAAATATAAATAAACTAGCGACCCGCCCCAGCTTTGCACGGGTGTAAGTCATCATCAGATGTAAGTATGATATTAAATACATGCATATATCATTATCATTACATAGTATAAAACAAAGTCGCTTTGCTCTATGTCTGCTTAAATCTTTAAAACTACGCAAAGGATTTTGATGCGAGTTTTTTTTATAGATAGAGTAATTCAAGAGGAAGGTTTATGTGTATAATACGTGCATAATATATTCAATACCAGTACCCGTGCGAAGCTGAGGCGGGTCGCTAGTTATACATAAAAACCTTCCTTTTGAAACACTCTATCTATTAAAAAAACCGCATCAAAATTCGTTGCGTAGTACTTTTAAAGATCTAAGCATACCTACATAGGGACAGTGGTAAGCAACTTTGTTTTATACTATGTAATTATACATTAATACAAAGAAGATCATTCACGTTTTTGCATTTAAATATAAATCAACCGACTTCAATGTAAAAAAAAAAACAAAATAACTTTAATTTCGGAAGTCGATGTGTGTGATGTGATTTTTATTATTTAACATCGGTAAAGTAAAGGTTTCTCGTTCCTTCATACAAACTCTGGCTCCTGTTTACAAACCCTTAGGGATAGAATGCTGTGCTTCCAGCATTGAGTAAAATCTACGAAAAAATCATGCTGGACCAGATGCTGTGTCATTTTAATGTGAATGGGATTTTGCATAGTCATCAGTTTGGCTTCACGAAAGGAAGGTCGACGACGGATGCAGGAGTGAAACTCATCAGTCACATTTTGGAATCCTGGGAGAAATCCCAGGATGCCATTGGCATATTCTGTGACCTCTCAAAAGCATTTGACTGTGTTGACCATAAAACTCTGATCTGTAAATTACATCATTACGGAATTCGTGGACAAGCTGCTGATCTTGTTTTTTCCTATTTATCTTACAGGCAGCAAAAAGTAACCATTAATGGGGCGACGTCCTCAGGCTCTTTTGTAAAGATGGGCGTGCCTCAGGGTTCGATCCTTGGCCCTTTCCTTTTTCTGGTTTATATCAATGACCTTCCTTACATGATGGCAAATTTAGCAGATATAGTTCTATTTGCTGATGATACTTCCCTTATTTTTAAAGTAAATAGAAAAGATGCGGATGTCTTGCATGTTAATGAAAGTCTGGCTGTTCTTTCTAAATGGTTCGCTGCTAATAACCTCTTATTAAATGCGAATAAAACGAAATGTATAAAATTTTCACTGCCCAATGTCCCTCAAGTTGGCATCAGTTTAATTCTTGACGGCAAAAAGCTTGATGTTATTATGGAAACTGTTTTCTTAGGTATAACTATCGATTCTAAATTGCAATGGGGCGCTCATATTAGAACTCTCTCTGGTAGACTAAGCTCAGCTGCATATGCAGTAAGAAAAATAAGGCAATTGATTGATGTAGCCACAGCTGGATTAGTTTACTATGCTTATTTCCACAGTATTATGTCTTATGGCATTTTATTGTGGGGATCTGCAGCTGATGTAGACTCAATTTTTATATTACAAAAAAGAGCAATCCGGGCTATTTATAAAATGGGTCCTCGCGAGTCCCTTAGAGATAAATTTAAAGAAATCGATATACTGACTCTGCCTTCTCTTTATATCTTAGAAAGTATCCTGTATGTTCGTAAAAATTTAGGACTTTTTAAAATTAGAAGCGATATTCACAACAAGAATACGCGCAGTAAACACGAAATTGTTTTACCCAAATGGAGGTTAGCCAAGACCAGCAAGTCATTTTTAGTAAACAGCATACGTTTTAAAAACAAGCAGCCAGAAGCGGTAACCGAACTTAGTGAGGGAAAGTTCAAAAATCACATTAAGCGGGTCCTAACCAAAAAAGCATATTATAAGGTTAAGGATTATGTAGAAGACAAGCTTGTTTGGCAATGACTGCTCCTGCACATGTGGCTCCCTGGTAACTTATTCATGTTGTGTAATTGTGTCTATTAACTGCTCCATCTTTGTTTCCATATACACATTTTTTTTTTTTCTTGACACATTGCTTCTGCAATATTTATATTATTAAGACCAAAAAAAAAAAAATTAATTCAATTATAATTAATTTTGTTAGCACCCCGCAGTGTAACTGTTGTAGTGATTGATGTATTTTTTTTTTCCCATACTTTTTTAATTTTTTATTTTTATATACAATATTTTTTTACAATTCACGTTGTAAAGTAAGAGCACTATAGACTTAGTAAATCCTATTACGATTCAACTTTTATTTTTTATTATTATGATTACTTTTATTGTGCTTTTAATACAGTATTGACTGGTCTACACTGTTCTTACATAATGATATAAGTACTGTAACAACGAATTATTGTAAGAAATCATTTTTTTAAAAGAGTAACCATGGAGTTTCTTGCCGGTTCTTCTCCATAGGAAACGACCAATTTGGAACCGTGCACTAGCTTCTGACGTTTTATAAGTGCCCTTGTAGGCCTATATGAAATAAAAACCTTTTTGATTTTGATTTTGATTTTGAAAATACTTTCGTATCAAATGCTTTATTAATTTGCAAACATGGGTAAAATATACCTACATCGATGTTTTTTTTAAACAAAAAGTGAAGTTCTCATGGGTATGCAAATAATGTGAAGTACATTATAATATTAAAAATGTCAACCTTCTCAGTCACAGTTACCAACATAATTTGTGTTTAACAAATTTTAAAACCAAATCCTTTGCAAAGATAACCAAGACCAATTTCAGTCCCTTTTGCTACAACCAATAAAATAGCAATGAAATAAAAAGGGACGAAAAAGGTTCCTACCTAACTATATTTTTTTTTTGTTGACCGAAATGTGCGTGTTTTGTAATGTTCTTTGTACAGGAATACTACACTATAGTACTAATATAGTACTAATAGTTAGTTAAAGAAAACAAAAGGACTTGTAAAGAAATTGTTAATATTACTTACTTTTATTGTTACTAATATTATATTTATAAGCAGGGATGTTCTGGTTATCAAATGGATCTGAGACCGGAGATCATCATCATCTTCCTGCCCTTGTCCCGTTTTATTTGGGGTCGGCGGAACATGTATTTTTAACCGACTTCAAAAAAAGGAGGAGGTTCTCAATTCGATTGTATTTTTTTTTTTATTTTTTTTTTATTTTTTTTTATGTTTGTTACCTCAGAACTCCGTCGTTTATGGATGGAATTGAGTTTTGATGATGGGATCCATGAGAAATCGAGGGAACTCCTCAAATATTATAGGCAACTATATAGTTTTTTTTATATTTTCATCGAGAACTCAAGCATTTACAGTCAAAAAGTAACATTTGATGAGGTGGAACTGGTGAAGAAGATCAGAAAATGGCTAACGAAACTTGACACTCGCATAGATATCACAATTAAGGTAGTTAAGCAACTTTGAAAATGCACTATAAACCAATGATCTTAAATAATTATGTTGAAAATGTTATCATCGAACTGATCTGATGATGATGATGGAGCTGGAAGGTAGGCACTGGCACTGCGTAGCTAATTAATATATCCTAGCCGTGTTTGGGCTTGTTAGAATTGTCATAAGATGCACTTTGGCTGTAAGATACTATTGAACTGATGTGATGATGAAGCTGGAAGGTAGAAGGTCGGCATGGGAACTTCAAAGTAAAATAATGTATCCTAGCATTGTTTGAGCTTATTAGAGCTGTCATGGGCAATGCTGTCAAGGTCAATGGAAAGGGCTATGCTCGGAATTTCCTTGCGTGTTCGAATCAGAAATGAAGAAATGCGCAGGAGAACCAAGGTCACCGACATAGCCCGAAGAATTGCCAAACTTAAGTGGCAGTGGGCAGGGCACATTGCTCGTAGAACAGATGGCTGATGGGGCCGAAAGGTTCTAGAGTGGCGACCGCGCACCAACAGACGCAGCTTTGGAAGGCCTCCCACAAGGTGGACCGATGACCTGGTGACAATCACGGGAACGCGATGGATGCGAGTCGCACAGAAATGGTCGTTGTAGTGACGCTTGGGGGAGGTCTATGTCCAACAGTGGACGTTTTCTGGCTGAAATGATGATGATTATGAGAGCTGTCATAAGATGTACTCATGAAATGAATCATAAGTATTTCATGCATCATATCATCTCTCCACGAGATCAAAACGATTACACTGTAACAATATATGTATTCCTACTGATATGACATTGGTAACTTTTTCAAAAGAAATGTAGGAACGATATTGACTTCGTTGCCATAACACATTATAATAAAAAACACTAAACGGCTACAAATAAAAAAAACTTTTTACAAAAAAAAAAACCGCCTTCAAAAAAAGCCAAACGACAAAAGTTCTTACACTAAAAAGTTAAAAATAAAAATTTGAATTGCTGTAAAGAAACTTAATTTATAGGTAAATTTATTTCACATTAATATTTTGCAAATATTCAAAATTTATTACTTCTTTTTGGAGTCGGTGCCAGCCAAGGCAAGGAATTACGAATGGGCAACAATCCCTTGAAAAACTACCTCTAACTTAACTATAAAACTATTTAGTACCTATTTGCATACTCAAATATATAATACTTAACTAAGACATAAATACATATTAGACTTCTCTAAAAAAAACATCCCATTTGCACATTTTTTTCAAATAAAAAATATATACTTACAAAAACCTTCTGCAACATTTTAAGTACATTGAAAATGTTTAAGCATTGCAAGCACAAGCAAAGCTACCTAACATTAAGTTACAACAATAAAAATGCTGGCACCGACTCCAAAAAGAAGTAATAAATTTTGAATATTTGCAAAATATTAATGTGAAATAAATTTACCTATAAATTAAGTTTCTTTACAGCAATTCAAATTTTTATTTTTAACTTTTTAGTGTAAGAACTTTTGTCGTTTGGCTTTTTTTGAAGGCGGTTTTTTTTTTTGTAAAAAGTTTTTTTTTCTTCCACTCTGTCCTGTCACCCGTCACGCGATCACTAACTCCTCTTTCTTTCATATCACTTCTCACACAATCCATTAAATGGATCTGAGGCCAAAGATAAGGCGCGAAAAAAAATTAGCATTGTTCCAGTGTAGCCCATGTACCATAAAGGTACAATTTCGTTATGGGCCCAAAACTGCGACTGCAGGTGACATTGCGGCTAGCCTCTGCCCCTGCGTTCGAGGTAGGGCGAGGAATATGAGCAATTTAGGGCAAAAGAAAAATAAATGGTTCACGTTTCCTTCATCGAAACCGCGTTACCAAAGAGACTTAAAAAAAAGAGTGTAATTGTAATGTTGCGTTGGTATTAATAAAAGAAGAAAGCATTCCCAAACATCGTGATCGAAATAAAAAAAAATTCAAAGAGATAATAGTTGAGAAATTCAAATTTCGAACGCCATAATGACCTCGCATTTCCGCCGCCATGTTTTATTTTAAAATGTCATGTTCAATGCGTACAGAGGTTATATAAGAAACAATAGTTCCTATTTGATAATGCCTGCCAAATATTCTGGCCGTCTGGCGCAATGCGGAACGCAATTTAGGTCATATCTCACTCAACTTTGTTACATGATTAGGTGTAAGGTAAGCAACACATCAGACTAAAACAGTCAAAATTTTGCAAACGATTTTCAAGTCTTAACTATAATATAACAAGGTTCAAAATGTATTGGAGAAATCTGAGAGATTTGTATAGTCTGATGTGCGGCTGGTTGTACCTAGTTTAAACTTATCAGTCTTCAATTTTATCAGGCGACCTTGGACCTGGTATGAACATTTTTGGTCATGAAAAGTTACGTAAACGAAACGTGAAAGTCAGAGATAAAAATAAAGCACATTAAAAGACAATTGGAAGTTAGACATGCACGAGGGCTCCGTACAAACTTAAATACCTACCTACCAAAAAAAAACAGATCTTTATTTTTTTTCACAGATTCAGGGGACCACAGACCGTGATATTTTGCACAAGGCTTCCTTTTATGACGTAGGTGAACACTAAGAAAGGGTATTTCAAAATTCAGCTCCTAAAGGGATGTAATGGGGGTCTAAAGTTTGTATGGAGAACCTTACTTTTTACTTTAAGGTTTTTTTTTTTATGGTAGGTGAAAATCATCCAATGACGAAACCCGCTCTTGGGCGGAGCGGGAGACCAGTGTCAGACTCTTACTGACTAAAAAACCTACCACGTACCTTCCTTGCCTTATTTCTGGAGTCGAGGTTACAATTTTCACATACCCTCTAGGCTCCAGGAGGCTTCGACCCTGAAGGGCCCCTGCAGTTTTACTTTAAGGTAATACCTAGTTAAAATGTGAATCGTCTACGCACCTCTGCTTAAGCATTGCGTACTTGAATAATTTTCGAATGAAAATGGAATCGTAAAAGATAATAGTATTGTAGAATATTATTAGGTCATGGAGGTGAATCGATCCGATACCCAGGGTCGTGGCCTCTCAGCCCACGAGGAAACTACACCGCAGATAAATAAAGACTACACGTAGTAGGTACGTATACCGACTCTTTGCTATTTTCTCTGCGCATTAAATCGATATTTAACGTCTATAGTTCGTTTTTTAATCCTAGACTACGATTTGACAACTTAAAATGTCAAACTCCAGAAAATTGGGAACATATTTCTAGAGTGTGACAATTTGAGTTGTCAAATCGTAGTCTTGAATTAAAAAACTAACTATAGTGGCTTGAAGAGCATTTAACTGAGTTTATCCTGTTTGGTCGAGAACTCTTTGGAATGTGTGTAGAAGTCAGTTATGGGATTAGTATGTACTGGCTAGGCTACAGGGGTGTAGCTACCGCTGTATAAATGATACGGGGCCCCCGCATTACTGGGGCCCTGAAGTGAGCTAAAATTCGTAACACGTTATTTTCAATAGGGTTGCCATCTCTAAAATTTGGGAAACAGGACAAGACACGTTAAAACCCCAGATTTTAGAGCCCGAAAGCCGGACATATCAACAAGATCTTTTAAACATAATCAATGTAATAAAAAATAGTTGAAAATGTCATAAATCACCTTTTTTATTCAATCATTATTTTAACAAAACTATTTTTTTAATTAATTAATTTTTTTTAACTCGGTCTACAAATGAAACCCTCCCCAGACGCTCCCCGGATGCCCTCTAAACTAGGACAAATCCAGGGAAACCCGGACGGATGGCAATCCTATTTTCAACCATCTCGTAGCTTAAACCAAGCATTTGTAAAAAACCCACCATTTTTTTGAGGACACAGACATGGTGCGACGAGTCCACGGCGCTGATTTTCAGGGTAGACCGATTACTATAACTTAGCTGACGCAGCTGACGTCAGAGTTACTGGAAAACGCAGAAACCAAGGCCGTTCAGTGTAAGTCAACATTATAATCATTATCATCACCTCTGATGTAAGTGTCATTATCAGGAACATTCCTTCAAGGTTCTCTCTTATAGCGTAGTTGCGTAGTTAAGTTAGTCCTACAGAGGCCTAGTATCAAAATTTCCACTGGGCCCTTTTTATTTATTTATTGCATTCATGTAGTTTACAAGGTGTTGTTACAGAATATGAGTGTCATACAGGAACCCTGCTAGGGCACCGCAACATTAATGTATTAATTATAATGTATTTATTTATTCTTCATGCAACATCAGCATGCTTAGGCATTCTCTACCAGCCAACCTAGGGTGGTGAAGAGACAATATGGTAGGTGCATAAAAAAGAAAATATTATTTAGAAAACAGTAAGTATAATTGCATGCATTATTATATAAAGTAATTTTAAAATATATTTTTTTATGAAATAAAGGTTTTTTTATGGTAGGTAAAAATAATCCAATGAATCCCGCCCTTGGGTGCAGCAGGAAACAGTGTCAGACTCTTACTGACTAAATAACCTACCCACCACTACATCGCCATACACACCAGGGTCAGAGCCTTCCTTTCAGACACGAACCCTTGGCCCTAATTGGCTTCGACCTTTCTGCAGGGCCCTTACGTATAAAACAATGGTGTTTTTTTTAAAATGCTTGTTTTACCTTACGAGACGGTAGTGAATAAATTGTTGAGAGTATTTGCCTACGTCGGGGCCCCTGACGTGGGGCCCCGTATAAATGACACCTACGGAAGATACGGCGGTAGCTACGCCTCTGGTTCTCTTGTAGAATTTATGCCAAAGTCTACTGACCTACTACCCATTTGACCACCTAATCTGAACTGTTAAAGAGATTATCGAAAACTAATTTTTTTGTAACAACGGGAAACAGTTTCAGACTCTTACTGACTAAACACCCCACCCCGTTCCTTCTTTGCCCTTCGAATTGGGACCAAGCTTTCCTTTCAGAAAGAGACCCTGGGCTCCCATCCCTGAGACATCGTGAGGAAACCGGCAACCAAAAATTCGAAAACAAGTGACATCCACCAACCTACACTGCGCCCGCTTGGTGGATTATGGCCTCTTCTAGAGAGGGGTCTTTGTGCAAAATTTCACACTTTTAGGCCCAGTTGTTTCGGCTGTGCCTTGATATGTCAGTCAGTCAGTTTCTCCTTTTGTATATATTGATGATCAAAGCTACACACCAATATGAACAACTTTTTCTATGAGATCAACCCAAAAATCACGAAAAAAAGGCTGATAATGAAAGAATAAAGAATGGGCCAATTTACTGTTGCTAAACCGCTTACTTTCCGAAGCTAGGGCGTGTCGCTAAACGCTTATATAACGTACTATGACTACTACAATTTTCTTTATCATTTACGATTACGCTCGGTAGCTGTCACCTTGCGGGAAAAACGTACGACACTATTTATAGAACCATAGACTATAGACGTACAAACGATTTCACCTTATTCAATGTTGCACACACATTGTGACGGAAATATGTCAAACTAGCTTTTGCCCGCGGCTTCGCCCGCGTGGTATTGGGGTTGGGGTTGAGGTTTCCGGGATAAAAAGTAGCCTATGTCCTATTCCGGAGTGTATCCTATGCCTGTGCCAAATTTCATCCAGATCCGTCCAGCCGTTTTGGCGTGATTGAGTAACAAACATCCAAACATCGTAACTTTCGCATTTATAACATTAGTAAGATAGCATAACTGCTTGCTCATTTCTTTTTTCAGAATCGGTTTAGTAGTTTCTGTAGTAGTCCTGAGTTGAGCTACACGAGTACTGATAAATGCTTGCACTGACTGGACAGGTCCATTCAGAACTGTGTGGTTCTTTCTTCAAAAGACCATCTCAGACTCCAATCTGCATGGTTCTCATATGATTCGACCATTACATATTTGTCATTTATCTGAGACTACTTATACCTTCTACTATACAAACTTGCAAATACCTCTTAAAAATATTTGTAGATATCTAGGTATCTAAAACATTAATCATCATCATCATCAGCTTTTTTAATGTCCCCACAGCAGGGACACAGGCCTCCTCTCTAAGAGAGGGGAATGGGCCGTAATCCACCAAGCGGGCTCAATGCGTGTTGGTTGGATGTCACATGTCTTCGAATTTTTGGTTCTAGGACATGCCGGTTTCCTCACGATGTTTTCCTTCACCGTTTTGAGAGCAGTAGTGATGAAATAAATTACACAAAGTAATGCTCATAGCTGGGTTTGAACCCGCGACCTACATCACGTAAGTCAGGGCCGTTACCACTCGGCCACCACTGTTCTCCAAAAAAATTATTAAAGTAATATTATTTACGTAGGTGAGCTCCCTAATCATCATCATCATTTCAGTCCAAAGACGTCCAGTGTTGGACACAGACCTCCCCAAGTGTCGCCACAACTAATACCTAGTCCTTTACGTCTCTCGCCTATCGGATTCAGGAGACTCTCACTCGGTCATCGGTCCATCTTATGGGAGGACTTTCATTACATAAAGATGTTCTCATTCCCGTGTGGTGGATTATGGCCCATTCCCTCTCCTAGAGAGAGGAGGCCTGTCTCCCTGCAGTGGGAACATTAAAAGGCTGATGATGATGATGATGATGTTCTCATTAGAACTTATATACTAAGAAAAACCTAAGACTTAAAAAACCTGCTTAAAAACCAAAAATAAACTAAACAAATACGTCTAAAAAATAAATAATATTTTGTTAAGCTCAATTTTTCAGGATCTGCAGTTAGAGTTTTATCGATATACACCGTTAAATTTTGGTGATTTTAATCCCGTGGAGGGTCGACCCCCTTGACACTTGCACATGAAACACTATCGATTTTTAAAGATGAAATTAAAATGTAAAGTACTTTTTTTTCTAAAAATCAAATTAATATACGCATGTACGAAAACCAATGTCAGACGTTGCGTACCTACAGGTCATTAAACTCACCCATCTGAAGTTTACTTACTTTACTAAAAAAAAATATTCGAGTTTAAAAACAAAGTAGGTACATTATTTTCTAACTTTATCTTTACAAATCGATAGAATTCATGTACCGGATCGACCTTTCACGGGAATAAAACAATCAAAATTTAACGGTGTATTTTGTACGCACAAGATTACAGTCACTTTACTTGACTTTTAATTTAAGTGTTCTGCAGGCCATACACCTTTACATTTATGACATTAGTGCAGTTTTGACGTCAGTGTGACATCGCTGACAGTTTAAAAAGTTTTGTAATGCCAATGAAGCGCTGCAGCGGACTTTTGTATTAACTTTTCAGTATTTTGACAAATAGTTTCTAAGAACGTGCTTGTCTATCGCTAGGATATAACTCGCTGTTAAGTTCATTGACCTTCAAACTATGCAAATTCAATGAAATTAAGTTTAAGCTAATTTTTTACTTTTTTATAAGTACTTTTTATTTCATTCATAATCTGTGGTCATAAGATTGTCACTAAATTGTCAATCGAAAATAAATAAATTTATTATTTTATAATTTTGATTTAAAAAGAAGAAAAGGATGTCTGGGCTTTAGGACAGACATTTTGTTTTTATATTTTTTTAATTTGATTTGATTTCTTTGATAATTTTGCTATTATTACTTTGACATTGGCAAAATCATCGACGTACGTTGATGGAGCCATATATTGAAAAAAGAAGAAGTATGATTTTGATTTAAAAACAAAGATAGGTATATTTATTTTACTGTTAATTCACGCTAAATACTCTCCAGCGTTTAATAGTCTAGTTTGCACTTGTTATAGTTAGTTTTTTAATCCTAGACTACGATTTGACAACTTAAAATGTCAAACTCCAGAAAATCGGGAACATATTTCTAGAGTGTGACATTATGAGTTGTCAAATCGTAGTCTAGAATTAAAAAAAGAACTATATTCGCAAAATTATGGTTAACATTAAGAGTTGAAGTTGAAGAGTTCATTGACCTAATAAAAGTAACCTTTCTTCGGCAGTACATTCAGCGGGCAACCCCGTCCTGTTACGTCACCTCACTACGTCAGCTTATGACGCAATCGTATTGATTTTCTTCCTTACGTAACTAATTGTAAGTAGGTAGAGAACATTCTCGAACATCAGCTGTGAAGGAACTGTGGCTACTTTCTTTACCTTTTTAGTTCAAGCTCTTATACTCCATCCTAAGGTTGTCTGTTTTTTTTTTTGTGGTAGGTAAAAATCATCGAATGACGAATCCCACTCTTGGGCGGAGCGGGAAACTGTGTCAGACTCTTACTGACTATAGAACCTACCCCGTGCCTTCCTTGCCTTATTCCCAGAGCCCCGGTGTAACGCTTTCGCATCAACCCTCAGCTCCGGGAAAGGTTGTCTGGTAGATATCGCTGTCAGCGATAAGACCGCCTTTGTACCCATTCATATAGTACAGTCTGTAAAATTGTTACTCTTTTGGTGTAGGTACAATAAAGTATTATTTATTCTACTTTCATAAATTCTTTATACCAACACTAGCCTTCTACTAGCGGCTTTGCCCGCGTGAAATTAGGTTATATACTGCATATAAACTTTAGACCCCGATTACCTATATCCCTTTAGGAGCTGAATTTTGAAAAATCCTTTCTTAGTGTTCGCCTACGTCATAAAAGGAATCCTTATGCAAAATTTCGCGATCCTAGTCCCAGTAGTTTCGGCTGTGCGTTGATATGTCATTCAGTCAGTTTCTCCATTTACATATATAGATTAGGTATTTAATTATACCAACATTAGGTATTTAAAAATGAATAAGTTTCCTGTAAATTCTTTTTGTTGATATTATTAATATTTTCGGAAATAATCGCTCCAAAAGTAAAAAACGAATTACAAGTTTAAAAAATATGTAAAAAATCTCAAAAGTAGAACTTTATAAAGTCTTTCTAGGCAAATTATTTTGAACTTGATAATGACTTGATAGGATGAACAGTTTTTGAAAAATTTTACAAAATAATTTCTGAACTATAGGTATTTGTAATTTAACCGTATATACAAAATACGGCAATTTCAGTAGGTAAGTAAGTAAGTAAAAATATATTTCTTAAGATATTGTTGGATAGGTACACACGTGTAAATACATTTAAAAAGGTGTTACACAATTAGATGAAAGCCAAAAACGAAAAGGCGGGGCAGGAGACAGTGTCAGACTCCTACTGACTAAACAACCCACCCCATTTATTCTTAGCCCTCATACCGGGGTCGGATCTTCCTTTCAGAAGCCGTACCGGCTCCCAGTAGAGTTCGGTCCTGCAGTTGGGCCTCTACATTTGCTGACAACTCCTTGAGGCGCGCGGGAACAGGGCACGCCGTCGACGACGACCTGGCTAGGTCTGTGGACCGTTACCAGACGACTGGACGGTGAGCTAATCATTGCTCGCTTTCCGCAAGCCAGCGCCTACTCGCTTCTTGTATTCTAGTTGTATCCTGCATCCTTCATCTGCAAGCAAATTCTCGTACAAATTAAAAAAAAAAAAAATCAAAAGAGTCATAATTTCGTAAAATGTAACAAAAAATTTAGTTATATTTCAGTGTTTGAGACGGAGATTCTAAAGCGAACGATAAATCGATAAGTTTTCAGGAATTGTCCCCTCTAGTCGTCCATAAATAGCCTGGTCAAGCGACCATAGAGTAAAATAAATAGAGCATAGTATATTTGACCTACTTCTTGCAAATCAGCTGATCGATACAAGTCGGCCATTTATTTTCCCACGACCATAGAGCGTTTACATAATAATTATTAAGTATACAATGTGCAGTTACATACATGGCAGTTTCCTCACGATGTCTTCCTTTACCATTTAGACAGCAATAACAGTGGTCGCCTGCTTCACGCATTTTCGCCCTAATTCGTAAATAAAATATTTTCAAGTGTTGCCAAGTTTCTTCATCATCAGTCTTTTTAATGTTCCCACTGCTGGGAGACAGACCTTCTCTCTAAGAGAGGGAATGGGCCATAATTCATCTCTGCGAGTCTGAAGTTAGGCTGCGAATTTTAGCACTTGAAAACTCGTAAAAAAATAAATGGTTTAAACAAATTAATGCAATTTGCCAGTTGTTATTGCTGTTAAAAACTGGTATTGACATTTATTTTCTTAAAAAGTTTATTTTTGTACGAGTTTTCAAGCGCTAAAACTCGCAGAGCCTAACTTCAGACTCGCCAAGATCCGACGGCCGTATTTTACGGAACCCTCAGTGTACATTGAGATTTTAATTAAACTGTTAATCATACATTATGTATGTTTGTACGTCAACCATTATGGCAAGAGCCTGTCTCGCCCGGTATTTTTCCACAAAAAATCACCTGTCGTGTCTTTTTAACCATCATCATCATCATCCCAGCGCTAGTCCCGGTTGCTAACCTTGGCTTTCACCTCGGTGCCCGGGGTCCGCTTTCCTACTTAGACGCCTCCACTTCACTCGGTCTTTTGCGTCCATTGCCTTAAGCCCATTAGCACGCATATCGTCCCTTACGACGTCGATCCAACCTGGTCTTTTTAACCAGTAGAAGAGTTAATACAATACCTCAGCAACAACAACAGTGTCCAGTCAACACAAGTTGGATAGAAATCATTAAAGTTGTAGTAAAAGTCCCTCCGCACAGAGGCCACGGCGCAGATCGATCGGTAGCCGACAGTCCCACTCAAACGATGTTATGTAAGGGCTGTTTGTACGTGCGATTTTCTTCGATCAAAAATATACCTAGAGCAAAAGTATACACCGACGAAAAATTCCACTACTGGGGGGCCAGAATCATGTATTGGATCAGTGTTTCTTTCAGGTACTACTCCTGTAGGCTGTGCCCCCCCGGAATAGCCTTATCGCCCCCCCGGGGGGCGTATGGAACTTAATCAAGAGCAATAGGTTGAAAATTGCTCATTTGCGCGTGTCTGCACCAGATTTACGTATATTCGCGACGAATTTCACTATTTTGGTTCAGCTTATAGTATCATTTAATAATTAAAAAATTAATAATGATCGGAATTGATTTTAAATATTACTTTCTTTCGTTTATTTACTCTGCCCCCCCCCCTCCCCCAAATCTCTTAACTGCCCCCCCGGAGGATTTAGCCTGAAAGAAACACTGTACTGGATCTATGGTATTCGTTTGCGTTACGATGTCAATGAACGATGTTATGTAAGGTTGTTTGTACGTGCGATTTACTTCGTCAAAAATACAGAGAAAAAGTTGTAAAGAAAAGTATTATTTAATCACTATTATTACATAGTATAAAACAAAGTTGCTTACCGCTGTCCCTATGTATGCTATCTTTAAAACTACGAAACGGATTTGGACGCAGTTTTTTTAATAGTTAAAGTGATTCAAGAGGAAGATTTAAATATGTATAATATATTTAATATCCTTGATAAAAAATATAGGAAAAATATTGTCTAATAGTGAAAAGTATCATTGAATCAATACATAGTATAAAACAAAGTTGCTTATCCCTATGTAAGCTTAGATCTTTAAAAATACGCAACGGATTTGATGAGGTTTTTTTCGAGAGGAAGGTTTATTTGCATAATACATGTACCTATAATAAAAAGAAAGAAAGAAAAACATTTTTTTTTAATTTATTTTTTATTTATAATACACCGTTAAATCTTGATCGTTTTAATCCCTTGGAGGATCGATTCAGTACATGAAACACTATCGATTGGTAAAGTTAGAATGAAAAAACAAAGTACTTTTTTTAAAAACTCGAATTAATTTACGCATGTTCTAAATTGATTTCTTTAAGTAAACGTCAGCTGGGCAAGTTCAATGACCTGTAGGTAGTTAGTACGCAACGACCGACAACTACCTACAAGGTCAATGACTCGTTTACTTAAAGAAATTAATTTCGTAAATGCGTATAATCAATAAGAGATTTAGAAAAAAAGTACTTTATTTTTTTATTTTATCTACACAAATCGATAGTGTTTCATGTACTGGATCGACCCTCTTCGGGATTAAAACGACTAAAATTTAACGGTGTATATTGAATATCAGCATTGCATCCTTGCGAAGCTTTTTTATGATGGGAAAAATCATGTAATGACGAATCCCGCCCTTGGTCGGAGCGGGAAATAGTGCCAGACTCTTACTTACTAAACGACCTACCCCGTACTTACGTCGCCATATATGTATACCAGGTCCAGAGCCTTCCTTTCAGACGCGAACGCTTGGCCCCAGTTGGCTTCGACCCTTCTGCAGGGTCCCTACGGTTGCTGACAACTCCTTGAGGCGCGCGGGAACAGTGCGCGCCGTCGACGACTGGGCTTGGTCCGGACGATTACCAGACGATCAGATGGCGTGCTACCCGTTGCTCGCCGTACGCTAGCTCGCGCCACGGTGGCCGGAAATCGGGATCAGAATCCCGGCGGCGTCAGGGGCGTTTGCGCCGTTGCCTTATGTGGTCAGCTTCCTCCTATTCTAGCATAACTGCTTCGCCGAAGGTGGCGACCGCCTGCCACTCCTCTTCGCTCCGGACCATGAGCTCTACCAAGGCCCGGGAGATAAAGACTTGACTCATAGGCATACAAACAGACAGATATCGAATATATATCGATAATCCTATAAGCGATCCGCTATCCGTTTTTTTTTTTGTTTGAGGTACAGAACTCTAAAAATATAAGGTTTTTTTTTCCTTATCGCAAAGCCAAAATATTGTCATTCCCAACAATACAATGCAGTCTTCTTCTTTTATAAAAATAATATTTCTTCATCGACGGACATCGATGATTTTGCCAATGTCATATAATCATCATCATCATCATCCTACCCTTATCCCATATCTTGGGGTCGGCGCAACATGTTTTGCATGCCAATGTCTAGTAATAATAGCTATAATATCAAAGAAATCAAATCAAACTAAAAAATGTGTAACCTAATGATATATGTACTGATACATGTATCAGTTTTTATATCATCAGGTCCACAATAAAAATTGACAGCAGAAGCTACAATGCTGTCAAGAAAAATGAAACTTTATGTCAGACATTCGACGTCAGTTACTAAGCCAACCGTGGCGTTCGCAAATGATCTCTTATTACGAACTATTTCTTGTTACGTAAGTAAATCAGCTGGTCTGGGTTGGCGCTGGCTATTGGCTATTGGAGCGACATTCCGCCAACACCAATATTGGCCACACTTCGACACTTACTAATTAGTTACCTGGGAAGAGTTTATGAATGACTAGTTTCTGCCAGCGGCTTCGCCCGCGTGAAAGTCGTTTTCTCTATACAAACCTTCAAATCCCGTTTCACCCGTTAGGGGTTTTTCGTAAAATCCATTCTTAGCGGACGTCTACATCCTATAAGGAAACTACCTGCAAAATTTTATGTATGTAGGTGTTAGTGTCTGAGATTTCGTGACTAATCAGTTAGTGATGCTATATACTATACTCATTACATAGTATGATAGTAGGTATAAAACAATGTACAACCCGTTCCAACTGAGAATAGGATCGATGGTCATGCCGTGACGTCACGTCGAACTGTCAAATCGAAGAAATTAGGTAGAGTGAACAAAAAAAGATATTTAAAAAAAAAACGTACGAAACGAGAATAAAAAAAGTTGAATCAGAATACAATTTTTCAATTTTGTTTATCTCTGTTTCACTGTGTGATGTGTCTGAGTAGTGGCAAATAGAAGAAAAAGGCGATTTTTTTGTAACAATGAAAATAAGAAAGAAAATAGTTTTTCTTGTAAACTGTTTATGACTTAAAACACTATATTTGGCAAATTTATATTAAACCCTAACGTTTTTACTTGAACTAGAATTAACTAAAATTTAGAAATAAAAAGCAAAAAAAACTTTTTATTCATACGCCAATAAGATTTTTTTTGCAAACCGTACTTTTCACTCAAAATTTGACAGAACGAGGTTATTGACTTTCCTGTTCATATTTGGAACGCATAATAGCTTACCATTGTCTTTATAGTTATGTGAAACAGTTTGATATATCTATGGTTGTCCTTATGTATGCTTAGATCTTTAAAAGTACGCAACGGATTTTGATGATTTTTTAATAGATAGAGTGATTCAAGAGGAAGGTTTATGTACTTATATAATACATGCATCATATATTCAATATCAGTACCCGTGCGAAGCTGGGGCGGGTCGCTAGTTTGGAATAAATGCTTTGATTTCTTATTCTGGCACAGAACTGATCGATCGGGCGACGATTGGCTGTAGTCTATCTAACTGTGGACGTCAGTCTTTTGACAGTAAATCTATAAAAGAATTATGTTTTAAGTATTCAATTTTTTTTAAGGTCCAATTCGTAGAAATGTCTACAGATTGGTAGTACCAAGACAAACTGATAGAATAACAATTGAATTCAATTTATTCAGGAACCATTTACATTGATTTTGAAATCATAAATAAAAACATGATTCATTAGAATTTATAAAAGTAACACAAAAACATTTGGCTTTGAAAAAATAGATAAATACTAGAGGAAGTTTGAAAGCGGCGCCAGTGGCTGAAAAGTTGATAGGAAATCGTTTGTCTTGGTATGGTCATGTGAAGAGGAGCGATGTATATTTCATACAGCGCATGCTACAAAAAGAGTTCTGAGTTTACACGTAGATGGATGGAGAGGAAGAGGGAGGCCGGAGAAGAGATGTATGGATCTTGTGTGTGAGAAGTGATATGAAAGAAAAGGGAGTTAGTGACAGAGTGTCGGGTGACAGGACAGAGTGGAAGAAAAGAACATGTTGCACCGACCCCAAGTAACATGGGATAAGGGTAGGTAGAAGAAGAAACACAGATGTCTTTAAAACGTGGTCGCTTACAATAGGTCTCATCAGAAGGTTTAAAGTCACCAAAAGGGCAATGGAAAGGGCTATGCTCGGAGTTTCCTTGCGTGATCCAATCAGAAATGCAGATATCCGCAAGAGAACCAAGGATGCCGACATAGCACGAAGACTCGCCAACAATGGGTAGGGCACATTGCTCACAGAACAGATGACCGCGTACCGTAAGACGCAGCGTTGGAAGGCTACCTACAAGATAGACCGATGACCTGGTAAAGGTTACGGGAATTCGATGAATGCGCGACGCACAGGACAGTTCATTGTGGTGATATTTGGGGGAGGCCTTTGTCCAACAGTGGGCGTCTTTGGGCTGAAATGATGATGATGAACACAGACAGAAAACTAGCGGTCTCGACTAGGAAATCCAATCCCACAAACCCATTTTTTGCGGGATTATTTATAGGTATGCTGTACTTAAGTATATCGCACATCTGCGGGATATCGATACTTTGTTTTTTTTTTTTTATTAGATTCAGTCACGCCATTATGATTATAAATATTTATTAGAACCAGTACAGCTTCATCAATAAGTAAGTGATGGGTTACCCGATGATTTTACATTGATCTTGTCTTGATGAGTTTTCTATAGATACATTTTTTTATTGATTAAAGGTTCGCGCTTGACCGCTGTCTTACCTGATGGAAAGCGACGATGCAGTCGACGATGGAGCGCGCTTACTTAGAAGTAACCTATTCACTCTTGACTTAAAGATAGATAGATTTGTAGCGCCAATAATGCATGTTTTTGCCTTTATCGTTACCATCATCAGCCTTTTTAATGTTCCCACTGCTGAGACACAGGCCTCCTCTCTTGGAGATAGAGTGGGCCATAATCCACCACGCGGGCCAAATGCGGATTGTTTTTTTTATGGTGGGAAAAATCATCGAATGACGAATCCCGCCCTCGGGCGTAGTGGGAAACAGTGTCAGACTTCAACTGACTAAAACCCACTCCTATGTTTTTTTTTTTTTTTTTACTTGCAATAAACTAGAGCCTATTCACTCTAGCCTTGAAGACACCCAAATTATATTCGGACGGAAAGACTGCAGTCGGCAAACTGTTCCAATCCCTCGATGTACGCGGTATAAATGACGAGGCAAAACGCTTAGTCCGGGCCGTAGGTGTCTCAACAACGTAAGGGTGGATACTTGCCGTACGCCGGGATGTCCGAAGGTGAAATTGGGATGGCGGATTCAAATCATGCAATTCCTGCGCACACTTTCCAAAATGCATCCTGTAGAAAACCGCAAGGCTGGCTACTCTGCGCCTGTGTTCCTTCTTTGCCTTAATCCAAGGGTCCCGGTGTTCCGCTTTCGCATCAACCCTTGACCCCAGTAGGCTTCGACCCTGCAGGACCCCTTCAGAAGAAGTCCGATGTTGGTAGGTGATGTTCTTCCCAAAGCTTTATTCTTTCTTTAGTTTAGTGGATGGAGTTGTTCCAGTGACCTGTCAGCATAGAATCTTTAAAATCTTTATCAGATTTTACCATTTCTCAAGGACTTCCGAACGGAACACCGTCCGCTGGCAAGCGTGTACGCTCTTGAAACTATTCGAGATGTCAAGAACAACTCTCAGTCGAGTTACATAAGAAAGGGCAAGTCGTACTGCGCGTGCGCCGAGTTGGAAGCCAGCCAACTATTCTACGCGCAGAGCTGGGGTTCATAAGTGGCTCAAGGTCACGACGTTGGGTCAAATTCGACATTTAAAATTAAAGGAGTTTTGTTATGTAAGTGCATGGGGACAGCATGATCGGCTGGGAGACACGGCGAGCAATGTGTAGCTCGCCGTCTAGTGAAGATCAAACCTTTCGTTCCACGCGTTTCAAAGAGATGTCAAATAGGCGGGTGCTTCTTTGGGCTTTTTTCTGACATCTACCACTCTTGCGCGGAGAGGGAGACCATTGGGAGAATGTTAGAATTTTACTGACTTAAACCCACTCAGGGTTTAAGTCAGTCACACTTTTATGAATTATGTTCCTTCTTTGCCTCCGCTCTAGGACCCGGGGGTGACTTTTCCAATTTTTTTTTTTGTGGCAAAAATCATCTAATGACGCCTCGCTCGGTCCCGACGGTTACCGAATGATAAATTGGGATCGGAATCGAGGCGGTGGTGGCTGCAGCGTATCAGTCTCCTCCTTTGCTAGCATTTCTGCTTCGCAGAAGTAGGCATTCCTCCTGGCTCCGGACTATAGCTTGAACCAGGGCCCGGCACGAAAAGTAGCTGCTGCAGATTGTCTCTACGAAGACATGGCGCTGTTCTGCCCAAGGAGGGCGCACCTCCACCGTGTCCTTTGGCTTGCTCTTGGCTGCTTTTAAGATAGCTCGCTGCCAGTCCATTCGGTAACAGTCCGGACCGAGCCCAAGTCGTCGACGGCGTGTAATGTTCCCACGTGCCTTAAGGAGTTGTCAACAACTGAGTACATTCGCAAAAAGTTGGCGGAATCACCACAACACTGATTGGTTGGATTTATATTTCTTTTCACGATTAAATTACTTTTTTATATGTATGTATTTAAGTATGTATTTATTATTGTATTATTTGTTTCTTTCTTTGTTTTTTTAATTATCTTTAAGTTGCACTTACCGTGTTTGTTTCTGCACCACCCTAAGGTCGACTGGTAGAAAATGCCTATGGCATTAAGTCCGCCTTTGTACTTATTATGTGCATAAAGTTTTTATAAATAAATAAACAACTATAGGTAGGGGCCCAGCAGAGTCGAAGCCTTCTGGGGCCAAGGGTTGATGCGAAAGCGGTACACCGGGGCCCAAGAATTAAGGCAAGAAAGAACGGTGGACCGTTTAGTCAGTAGAAGTCTGACACTGTCTCCTGCTCCGCCCAAGGGCGGGATTCGCCATTTGATGATTTTTACCTACCATAAAAAACTCTAAAACCTAACTCAAAATACCACAAACCGTTTTTGGAGCACATTCATTATGCCTTGTTGCATTAAGTCCGCCTATGTAATACTACTGTACATGAAGATTAAATAAATAAATAAATTATGCGGACAGCTAAGAAGTGGAATTCCCTGCCGGCGTCTGTGTGTCCTGATGGCTACAACCTAGGGGTCTTTAAGTCTAAAGTGAATAGGTTACTTCTAGGTAAGCGTGCTCCATTGACCACATCATCGCTTACCATCAGGTGAGATTGTGCTCAAACGCGAACGAAATTGCTCCAACCACTCCTCAAAGAGGGAACTCACCGCCGTGATTAAGGCGCGCCTCTAATTTAGCCTGTAACCTCGGATTCGCTTCATCAAGAAGATAACACGTGTCTACAATCATTTATCTACTCAGTACAATGACAATTGGTATCACGTGAACAATTTATTTTTGGTATCACATTTATACACGTGAGTTTAGATAAATTATGATAACAAGCTTCTGCCCGCGGATTCGCTTGCTAAGAAAGTTGGTTTTTTCAAACAAACTTCCACTCTCGGCTCTGGTTGCATATATGGCAATGTAGAGACGGGCTAGATTGTGTCAGATGATTGTGATGATTGTGTCAGTGTCAGTGATTGTGACTTTAGTCAGTAAGATTCTGACACTGTTTCGCGCTTCGCCCAAGAGCGGATTTCGTCATTCGATGATTTTCACCTACCATAAAAAAAGAACCGTACCGACCGTGTGATGTTGTTTTGTTTTTAACTGAAACCTTTGCAGTAATTAGAAAGTGATGCCTTGACAGCTATAATATCAAATGGGATCACAAGCTACAATCGCTGGTCGTTCGTAACCGGATCGCTGGTAATTCGTAACCGGGTATGTGCTTGACTGAATAGGTAGTAATATGTATAATATGGGTGGAATTAGCTATAGGTTACTAACTATACTAATGTAGTACATAAGAACTTTTTTTGTTACTAATACACTAACAATCTATGGACTATTATGGGTCTGCAATAAAGGAATTTTAATTAATTTAATTTTAATTTTAATAAGAGTGGCCAACCTGAGGTAAATTTTCATACAACCGCTCTTACGTGATTATGATGCTCTTATGTTATTAAACATCTTTCTTCAGATATTTTGGATATACCGATATCTTGTGGATATTATCTAGGCTTTTTTGAAATGCTGCTATTTGACGTAATGTACCTACTCATATAAAAAAGTACGTACCTTGCTCATTTAGCCATGATTCTTAATGATGGCAATTTTTTCCCAAAAACTTTTAAGGGTTAAAAAAAAACACGTATTTCTTGGAACAAGTTTTGTGAAATATTCGAGTAAATCACGGAATTACGGAAAGCCAGACTATATCTCTCTTTTTTCGCGTTGCTTCTATATCAAACATTACATTAGAAGATGGTACAAGCTTTTAACCTTTTTAATACAGTAATCAGAGACTAATAGAAAGACAATTTGGGCTCAAGACAGGGGCGTAGCTACCGCCGTATCTGCCGTATCAATTATACTGGGCCCCCGCGGTACAGGGGCCCCGACCTAGGCAAAAATTCGCAACATGTTATCCACAACCGTCTCATAGGGCAGCTAAGCATCTGTAATAAAAATATTTTTTTTTTCTTATACGGGGCTCCCGAAGGACTTTTGATACGGGGCCCCTGTGGGACTAGCTACGCCACTGGCTCAAGAGTTTAAACCATGTCCGATGTTGACGATAGGCGAGTGGGAAAGAGCAACCTTCAAGGCTACAAGTAAGGGACCTACCGTTTTCTTTTCTCGGTGAGTAAAAATCATCTAATGATAACTCCCGCCCTTGGGTAGAGAAAGACATAGTATCAATCTTACTAACTAAAAGAAGCCATCCCGTTCCTACGTTGCCTTTCATACCAGAGCCGAGCCTTCCTTTCAGAAGCGAACTCTTGGTCGCAGTAGGCGTCGACCGTTCTAGCTCTACGGTTTGCTGACAACTCCTTGAAGCACGTGGGAACAGTGCGCGCTGTTGACGACTTGAACTTGGCCTGGACGGTTATCCGACGATTGGATGACGAGCTACTCATTGCTTGTCGGCGGCTTCCTCTTTTGCTAGTATTATTGTTTCGCAGGAGGCCACTCCTCTTCACTGCGGACCATGGCCTATACCAAGGCCTGGCGCGAGAAATTACCGCCGCAAGGATCCTATACCTACCTACTTATAAACTTTTTTTTTTTCAAACTGTATGTAAAAATAGTCTTTTTGTAAACCCACGAATTACGTAAAATTACGAAGTTACGTTCATAGCTGTCTATTTTTAAGCCGCACGTGATTTTAAATAATCGTTTTGCAGTACACGTTGCCCAGTTGTCTTGTGACTTGTTGAAAAAAAAAATCGACAAATATAACTTGACTGTTCTTAATGGCGCTACTTGACAACGGAGATGTCAAAAATAGAACATTTTCGAATTTAGTTCCGAATTTTTGGCGGGATTTCTTCGAGTGAAGTTGAAGGGTAAAAACAAGTCCGTGATAAGACCTGTCCTACTGTATGGATCAGAATGTTGGGCTGTGAAAAAGACTGATGAAAAAAGACTGTATGTAGCGGAGATGAGAATGTTGAGATGGATGTGTGGTGTGACGAGAATGGATAAAGTGAGAAATGAGTAGGTATATTAGAGGAAGTCTGAAAGTGGCGCCAGTGACTGAAAAGTTGAAAGGAAATCGTTTGTCTTGGTATGGACATGTGAAGAGGAGAGATGAAACGCATGTCACAAAAAGAGTTCTGAGTTTACACGTGGATGGATGGAGAGGAAGAGAGAGGCCGAAGAAGAGATGGATGGATTGTGTGAAGAGTGATATGAAAGAAAAGGGAGTTAGTGATAGTGTGACGGGTGACAGGACAGAGTGGAAGAAAAAAACATGTTGCACCGACCCCAAGTAAAATGGGATAAGGGTAGGATGATGATGATTTCTTCGAGTGAAGTTCATTGGCTATTTCACCTATTTGCAAACAAGGATCTTATATCCTACGAACAATTAAAAAAATATATAATTTAGAAATTTTCGCAAATTGATTCTTAGAGAATACCTAGTGTATTTCTTTTTATTGCTATAAACTAGTGCTTGACTGCGATTACACCTGATGGTAAGCAGTGAAGCAATCGTTGATGATGAGACGCACTAGTTTATTAAGGGCCTATTTATTCTTATCTTGAAGACACCTAAATTATAATCGGACAGAAAGACTGCAGCCGGCAAACTGTTACAGTCCCTCGATGTGATGTAAAATTGGTGTAGTTATGTATCTCAAGTATGTAGACAATATATTATGTGAAATCATTGGAACGGGCGCGATTTCGGAAAAAAATTAGCTGAAAATGTTATTGTATAAATCATAAATCGTTTATTGCCTTATTGGTTTGCAAACATGGGTGATTCAATCATAGATATTTTTTTACAATATTAAGCGTCTCCATATTCTACCATCGCATGGGCATGCAAATAACATTTTATTCATAAATTTACAGAAAAATTAAACTAAAATTATAATGTCAAGCAAAATAAATAAAGAATGTCAATAAAAATAAAAAATGAAAATGTCAAAAAATAAAAATTAATAGCACATGTCAATCTTGTGAATTTAGTACCTACAAATAATATAATAGTATTAGTGACCTCAGCTTGAAGGAGATAATGAAAGATAACAAACTACACATAGCAACAAAAACTAAAGTATTTAACACCTGCATCTTACCGGTACTGACTTATGGATGCCAAACTTGGCCACTATCAAAAAATACGATCACAAACCTTGCCACATGTCAACATGCGATGGAAAGAAGCATGTTAGGTGTAAAGAAAGCTGACAGAATAAAGAACAAATCCATCAGACACAAAACCAAGGTGCAAGATGTAACATTAAAAATAAAGAGATTGAAGTGGAAATGGGCAGGTCACTTGATAAGAGGCAAAGAAAAATGGAGCCAAATTGTTACTCAGTGGTACCCAAGAGATGGTCACAGATTGAGAGGAAGGCCTAATAAAAGATGGGATGAGGACATTCGCCAAGTAGCTGGAATTACATGGCTCAGAGTGGCAAACGAAAGGTCAGAATGGAGAAGGTTGGAGGAGGCCTATGCCGACTGGCAAGCGGATTTGCAACGAATTGGCAAAGGACAAATTCATGAGTGAAACTTATTATTATTTTTTTTAGAACTTAAATTTGTGTTTTGTAAATTAGAATAAAAGGCTTTATTATTATTATTATTATAGTGACCTCAGCGAAGCGTGCCTAGACCTCAATACATTTGCTATCAAATACGATAAAAACATTCGAGTTTAGAAAGTGTTACATTTGTATTCTAATGGAAAATAAAATGACTCTATAGGTAACGAAAAAAAGCGAAATACTTTCGGAAGTTAAAACCGTGTAAATGCACAACCGTGTACAAATTGCTAAAAAAAAGCCATCCCATAGAAAAAAAGAAAGGCATAAATACTTTCTAAAACTTGGCACTGGCTAAATATACAAACCATAGAAATATAATCTACTAGCTTTTGTCAGCGGCTTCGCCCGCATGATGTTAGCAATATGTAGGCTTTTTTTTTTTTTTTTTATGGTAGGTGAAAATCATCCAATGACGAAACCCACTCTTGGGCGGAGCGGGAGACCAGTGTCAGACTCTTACTGACTAAAAAACCTACCCCGTACCTTCCTTGCCTTATTCCTGGAGTCGAGGTAACAGTTTTCCACCACCCTCTAGACTCCAGGAGGCTTCGACCCTGAAGGGCCCCTGCAGGGCAATATGTAGGCTACGAGCGGCTTCAGCCGCGTCTGTGGTTACTACTCCGCCCCCACAAGTCATAGCATGATGTTATATAGCTTCTTCCTCGAAAAATGGACTATCCAACACAAATATATTTTTTTAATTCAAAACTGTAGTTTCAGAGATTACCCCCTACATAGAAACATACAAATTTTACCTCTTTATAATTTTATTCACTCACATTGTTAATAGTGAAAACTTGAAAATGGCCGTTTTTTAATTATTGTAAGTTTTTATTGTTTAAGTAGCTGTAAGTTTTCCTATCATTACATAGTATAAAACAAAGTTGCTTTGTTCCTATGTATGCTTAGATCTTTAAAAGTTCGCAACGGATGCGGTTTTTTTTAATAGATATAGTGATCCAAGAGGAAGGTTTATGTGCATAATACATGCATAATTATATTAAATATCAGTACCCGTGCGAAGCTGGGGCGGGTCGCTAGTAACTAATAAAATAAAAATAATATAGATGGCACAATATGTGACGACAAAAAAAAAGCTTTAGTTCCAATTTTCACCGCATCTCAAGTTATTTTGGGCTGCGTGTATAGTAACTAATTTAGATCGGTACCTATGTGTGCGGTGAAGATTCCATAAACGAACTATGAGCGGTCAAGGGCGACTGCTCATACTCCAGCTATAGGCTATTTCGGGAAATGGGTCTTTAGTACAAACTTATAGTTCGTGTTTACAAGCTTTTATTTAGTTTCACCTGTCCCGTTGTCTGTCGTTCTGTAATCAAATCTTGCAACTTAAATTTGATCCACTTCCCGGTTTCCGATTGAGCTGAAATTTGGTATACACGTTTAGTTCGGATGACAATGCAATATTATGCAGACATGGAGCTGATCTGATGATGGAATCGCGAGGTAGCCATAGGAACTCTGTAATTAAACGGCACAACCACGTCGAGTTTGGGCTCGTGTGAATCGTCTTGACGAGTTTTATTTATATAGGTATAGACCACCGCTGTAAAAGCTTGTTATGAAAAAAATATTTTCATTGAAAACTTGTTTAATTCTAGATTACGATTTGACAACTCAGAATGTCACACTCTAGAAATATGTTCCCAATTTTCTGGAGTTTGACATTTTAACCTTGTAGAGGCCCAAGGCGCGCAGGAGCAGTATGCGCCGTCAACGACTTGGGCTCGGTCTGGACTGTTACCAACCGGACGGCGAGCTACCCATTGCTCACCGTCCGCAAGCCAACGTCTATGAAAAAAAAGGTGCTTTTTTACAAACGTTTGGTTTGCCCTACGACACGGTTGTGGATAACTTGTTGCGAATTTTTACCTACCTAGTTTAGTGTTGCTAACACAAAAAATAAAACAACCCATATAAACTGAAATAAATTTATTTATCTACAATAAAATTAGAGAATTTTATACACACAATATTACAGAAGTATTCATTGGAATGATAGCAAAATATTTTTTTAATGATTTCGGCCTGGACACCAAGTCCTTTAAGCCATCAGAACAATCTTCGGTTAATAGTCCCATAGACTATACAAGCTTTCGAGGTAGGTACTTTACAAAAAAGTTTTTAATACTGGCAATAAATGATGGAGTATTCTGGCCAATGCTTTTTTAATGTTGTTTTTACAAGGTATACTTAAATAGGTTTATATTTTAGTTAAATAGCATGTTTTTGATAATATTTCGACAAACTTTTAACACTTAAGCTAAAGGGGAGGCTGGATACTGCACACCAATTATCCTTGAGTCATCTTGTTACCCTGGAACAAATAGAAAACATTGTTAATATTTAGCTAGCTAGCTTTTGTCAGAGGCTTCGCCCGCGTATCTACAATATAGCCTATGTATTGAGGAGTAAAGCAGCTTTCTATTGTTGCAAATTTTTTTACAATCGGACCAGTAGTTCCAGAGATTACGTCCTACAAACAAAAAAACAAACTCTTTATTATATTAGTGTAGATTGTGTGTGTACTAATTTTCCTTTTCTGGTACACACAAAGTCTACTATTCTATTTTTCTAATTCTCCTATCGCAGGTACGCTGGAAGAGAATTTTTTGGTAATCGGTATCACCTCTGTACCTATTTTTCTGTATCCTTCTTCTTATTTCTATTCCGTTCTGTGTACATAAATCATTACATAGTATAAAACAAAGTTGCTTACACTTAAACAAAAAAATAAACTTTACCTCTTTATTATATTAGTATATATTGGAATGTCTGTACATCGGAGATATGGAGTTCCATATCTCCGATGGATAAAAAAAAGGAATAGGCCTTTTTTTTAATGGTGTGAAAAATCATCTGATGAAGAATCCCGCTCTTGGGCGTAGCGGGAACCAGTGTTAGACTCTCACTGACTAAACGACCTACCCCGTTTCTAGGTCGCCATATATACCATGGCCTCAAGGAGTTGTTAGCAAATGTAGAAGCCCAATTGCAAGGCCGAAGCCTACTGGGGCCCGATCCGGTTTCTGAAAGGAAGGCACAACCCTGTTATGAAGGCTAAGAAGGAATGGGGTGGGTCGTTTAGTCAGTAAGAGTCTGACACTGTTTCCTGTTCCGCTCAAGGGCGGGATTCGTAATTGGATAATTTTTACCTACCATAAAAAAGACCTATTACTATCACACATTTTTTTTATTGCAATAAATTAGTGCTTGACTGCGATCCCACCTGATGGTAAGCAGTGATGCAATCGTTGATGGTAAGGCGCACTAGTTATTTCAAGCAAATAAATGATTTTGAAGAGTTCTTAAGGAATGATAAAATATATAATTAATTAAAGACAAATCAAGGAAATGATTGCACGAGTAGAAATTAATAGGTCATTAAGATAACACAGAGCAATATATTGCGACGCACAGTGACACAATGTACACGCCCATTGCACTAGTTATACAAAGTTGATACGACAGATGGGCTTGCCTTAAAAAGGATCATTGTACACATCAATATGAACAACTTCACTACATAGTATAAAACTAAGTCGCTTTCTCTGTCCCTATGTCCCTTTGTATGCTTAAATCTTAATCTTTGAAACTACGCAACGGATTTTGATGCAGTTTTTTTTATTAGATAGAGTGATTCAAGAGGAAGGTTTATAGCTATAATATATCACCTTTGCACCCGTGCGAAGCTGGGGCGGGTCGCTAGTTTACTATGAGAATAACCTAAAAATCCATACATTTTTTCGAGGAGCAGCGGGTTTTATTTTTGGGTTGGTCTCATAGTAAAAGTTGTTCATATTGGTGTCTACTATCTATTAAAAAACCGCAAAAATTGTTGGAACCTGGCCTTAAGACGCCAACCCCCCAGCCAAGCTTAGAGTTGTCCACGTCCCCAATTACTTAGTTCTTATGTCATCTCAACGCTCAGTCATTTGGTCAGAACAAAGGAATTAAAGGCGTGGCCAACTAAGCGCTCGACGTTAGCGAAACGATTGTAACTTGGCTGAATTAGAAGCGTGAGTGGCAATAAATTCTATTGCAATTAAAATCTCATGTAACTAGCTTTTTGCTCGCGGCTTCGCTCCCGGCAACAGTTTTATTCTACTTTACTAGACCCTATTTTTTATTCATTAGATCCTTCTCCAGACAGTAACAACCACAACAAAAAAAGAATTAGCGAAATCGGTTCAGCCATTCTCGAGTTTTGAGCTTACCAACACATTTTGCGATTCATTTTTATATGATAGCCCAGCCTCAGCTTCGCACGGGTACTGATATTGAATATATTATGCATATATTATACACATACGGGAACGTGTTCCGTATGGTGCCGGACGTTAAGAATACCCACCATCCCATTTCTTCCCGTGGGTGTCGTAAGAGGCGACTAAGGGACATCTTTAAGACCGTGCGTATTGCTAAGCACCTGAGGTCACCGCGTGGTAGCGGGTAAACTACCAACAACTGTATTCCCAAGGAGGGTTAGCGTCAGGCAGGCGGCCGGCTGTAAAACAGTAGCTAAATCCTTTTTGCAACATGATAAATACGAATGGAAAACATGTTGCGCCGACCCCAAGTAATATGGGATAAGGGTAGGATGATGATGATGATGATATTATACACATAAACCTTTCTCTTGAATTACCCTATCTATTAAAAAATCCGTTGCCTACTTTTAAAGATCTAAGCATACATAGGATCCAAGCAAACTTTGTTTTATACTATGTAATGATCAGTACCCGTGCGAAGCTGGGGCGGGTCGTTTGTCCGCTATTATTCATAAATAATGGACAAATGGAGTGGTTATTATGTTAATAGGTCACGATAAACGGTAATCAGCATGCACTCCAGCTATCTCAAGCTTGACGCAATACACTCCAGTTTTAATTGTGTAATTCAGGTAAATGATAAACAGATTAAGTTATCACCCGTATCGCCATTTGTCAGACGATATAATGCCAATGAAGCGCTGCAGCGGACTTTCATCATCATCAGCCTTTTTTAACGTTCCCACTGCTGGGACACAGGCTTCCTCTCCAGGAGAGGGAACGGACCATAATCCACCACGCGGGCCCAGTGCGGATTGGTAGATGTCACATGTCTTCGAATTTTTGGTTCTAGGACATGCCGGTTTCCTCACGATGTTTTCCTTCACCGTTTTGTGAGCAGTGGTGATGAAATAAATTACACGAAGTAATGCGCCTGGCTGGGGTTGACCTACAACTCGTAAGTCGGGGCCGTTACCACTCGGCCACCACTGCTCTCAGCGGACTTTAGTATTAAAAAATACCACTTTTTTTAATTTATTATTCTTATGGCATACGACCACGGCTTTCTTGTTTTCTTGTTTCGTACTTTTTAGAGCGTGTTTTTAAGTAGTCGGGTGTTAGTTTTTAAACTTTATTTTTATTTAACATATTTTGGAGTTCTAAATAGGTTAATCTTGGGTTCATTGATTTCTCAGCCCATGAATACAGGTAAAGTCACAAGCAAATGCTAGTAATATATATATATATTCAAAATGTACAAGTAAAGCGCTTTCAAATGATACCAAACACGGCATATTTATCTTAACTTTATTTTTTTACTTCGTATGTTTTGTCCGCTAGAGGGCGCCACATTAGATTTTGTGAAATCCCATATAGCCTATAACCAGCGGACAATTAAGACGCTTCTAATGATATGTCATTTGTCGAATTCTGATAAGTAGTTTAGAAGTTACGAGGGAACAGATGAACATCCATACCCACATACATACATACATACATACAGGTCAAAATCATAACCCTCCTTTTGCTTCGCCGTAGTCGGGTAAAAATTTCAGAATTTTGATAAATAGTTTCTATGAACGTGCTTGTCTATCGCTAGGATATGAGTCGATGGTTGGGTGTGATATGAGTGAGATTTTTTTTATGGTAGGTCAAAATCATCCAGTGACGACTCCCGCCCTTGGGCGGAGCGGAAAACAGTGTCAGGCTTTAACTGACTAAACACCCTACCACATACGCTGCCACATATACCAGGGCTAGAGCTTCCTTTCAGACGCGAACCCTCGACCCCAGTTAGCTTCGAACCTTCTGCAGGCTTCCTACAGTTTGCTGACAAATCCTTGAGGGGCGCGGGAACAGTGCGCGCTGTCGGCGACTGGGCTTGATCCGGACGGTTACCAGACGATTGGTCAGCGAGCTGCCCATTGCTCGCCATCCACAAGCCCACGTCTGCGGTGGCTGGAAATCAGGATCAGAATCCCAGCGGCACCTAAGGCGTGAGGCCACAGGCTTCCTGCCTTATGCGGTTAGCCTCCTCCTTTGCTAACATTACTGCTTCGCACAAGGAGGCGACCGCCTGTCTCTCCTCCTCGCTACAGGGCAGGGCTTCAACCAAGGCCCGGCGCGAGAGATCGATGGAAGTGTGATAGTTTGTTTGCGTGCATCTCTATTTATGTGTACTTTGATTGTACTTGAATTAAACACTGTTCCGCATACTTCTAAACTATAAAGATAACGCACGTTGAAACATCTGTCCATTATAAGTGGATATATACTAGTTGTTGACATAATAAATCCTACTGCGTACCCATTACTGTACATAATCACAATATTATGTGTGGGTGTGTACAAATATATTGATGACATTGACAATATCACAGAACTAGCCTTCTGCGAGCGACTTTACCCGCGTGAAAATAGGGTTCTCCATACAAACTTTATGACTCCGTTTACATCCCTTTTTTATGGTAGGTAAAAATCATCGAATGACGAATCCCACTCTTGGGCGGAGCGGGAAACAGTGTCAGACTCTTACTGACTAAAGAACCTACCCCGTACCTTCCTTGCCTTATTCCCAAAGCCCCGGTGTAACGCTTTCGCACCAACCCTCAGCTCCGGGAGGCTTCGACCCTGTAGGGCCCCTACGGTTTGCTGACAACTCCTTGAGGTTACATCCCTTAGGAGCTGAATTTTGAAAAAGACCTTCTTAGTGTTCGCCTACGTCATAAAAGGAAGCATTGTGCAGAATTTCACGCTCCCAGGCTCAGTAGTTTTGGCTGTGTGTTGATATGTCAGTCAGTCAGATTCTCCTTTTATACATATACTAGCGACCCGCCCCAGCTTCTCACGGGTACTGACGGGTTATGAAAGTGCGCCTATGTACCACTACTGTACATGAAGTTTAAATATAGTACATTTTGATACAAGTGCAGGAAGTTTGTCATTGCGACCGAGGCGAAATTCGCACGAGCCGTAGGCGAGTGTGTTATGGAGCCGAGGGCTGCAATGACAAATCTGCACGTGTATCAAACGACGTTTTTCAATACACTTACGACTTGTGAAATAAAGAAAGAAAGAAAAAAAAAATTAATTGTATCTCAAACATACAGTAGAAATATAAGAAATATATAAGTATAGCATTCAAATCTGCTCTGGTCAGTTTCTAATTTCGTGGGGTCGTCCAGCGACTCTGGGGGACGCCTCGCGCCTGATTCGATAAACTAAGTACAATCCGTTCCAAATGAGAATAGGATCGATAGCAATGTTTTGACGTCACGTCGAACTGTCAAATCAAAGAAATTAGGTAGAGTGAACAAAAAAATATGTTTAAAAAAATAATTTACGTACGAATCGTGAATGAAAAAAGTTTAATCCGAATACAGTTTTTCAATTTTGTTTATCTCTGGTTCACTGCGTGATGTGTCTAAGTAGTGGTAAATAGAAGAAAATGGCGAATTGTTTCTAACAATGAAAATAAAAAAGAAAATAGTTTTTCTTGTAAACTATTTATGACTTAAAACAATATATTTGGCAAACTTATAGTAAACCCTAACGTTTTTACTTCAACTAGAATTAACTAATTTTTAGTAATAAAAAGCAAATAAAAACATTTTATTGATACGCAAATAAGATTTTTTTGCAAACCGTACTTTTCACTCAAAATTTGACAGATCGAGGTTATTGACTTTCCGGTTCTTATTTGGAACGCATAATAAAACAAAATAATCACCCGTGACCGTGACGATAAGGAAGGAATAAAAAAACCCTTGTTGTGATAAACTCAAAAAAGCACTTGGGTGATATACATGCTATATTGACCCTAATAGAAGTGCGATAAGAGGCAGTTTTCGAGTAAGTGTATTGAAAAATAAATAAATAATTGCTGTGCTCGACAGTTGCTTATCAAACCAGGGCCGAGATTTCCTTTCAGAAGCGAACCCTTGGGCCTAGTAGGCTTCGACCCAGCTAAGTCTCTACGGACGCAAAAGGCAAATGAAGAAATTCAGGTCTTCACCTTCCTCACCGGGACGATCCCGATTTCCAGGCACCGCCTAGGGCTTGCCGAGCTCGCCGACAGTGTTTTATAAAGACCATTTTTCGGACATTGCCTTTTCATTTAAGAAATTGGTAGTCTGTAATATTTAGTATTCCCGTGTCACTAGCATGTTTAGTTTCTGAAATAGATTTTTTTGAAAATAGTCTTTTTTTCAACTAGGTTTTTTACGCAATTAGAATGTGTTATTTTTGTGGTTTATTCAAACCCAGCCAGGCGCATTACTTTGTGTGATTTATTTCATCACCACTGCTCTCAAAACGGTGAAGGAAAACATCATTCCTAATAAACGATTATTATTATTATTACTTTGAGAACTGTGGGCGCCTGCTTAACGCATTTTTGGCCTTAATTCCGTAAATAAAATATTTTCAAGTGTTGCCAAGTTTTCCTATCAATAAAACATTGTGTGTTCGACAATGCGTCGCTTGCGTGTCTTCCGGATGCGAACAACGTCTTGGCAACACTTTGTCTTTTGGTATTTATGGCATTATAATTAACTAATCTATCTACACTAATATAATATATTCCACAACGCCATCTAGTCCCAAGCTAAGTAGAGCTTGTGTTATGATTACTAGACAACTGATAAACATACTTATATATTTCTAAATACATACATATCTACACTAATATAATAAAGAGGAAAAGTTTATTTTTTTGTTTGTAGGAGGTAGTCTCTGGAACTAATGGTCCGATTGGAAAAATTTTAGCAACAATAGAAAGCTGCTTTACTCCTGAGTGACATGTGCTATATTTTATGCACGCGGGCGAAGCCGCTGACAAAAGCTAGTTATAGATAAATTACCCCTAGACACAGAACAAATGATTGTGCTCAGCACACAAACATTTGTCCTGGGTGGGAATCGAACCCACGACCTCCGGCGTAGCTGTCAGGGCCACTAACTACTAGACTAACAGGCCAATATAATAAAGCAGTAAAGTTTGTTTCTTTGTTTCTTTGTTTGTAGGAGGTAATCTCTGAAACTACTGGTCCGATTGGAAAAAAATCACTCACTCTAATCAATCAATCACTCTAATCAGTCACTCTATATATCTAAAAGGAGTAAATATTTAAATAACTAGTTATTTTAAACATATAGTTCGATTCGATTTATTTATTCTTCATGCAACACAAGGTACAAAGGCGGACTTAATAATAATTATTATTCATTTATTTCAGGTCTTTGACCCATAAAAATTGAGGTACACAAATAATAGTTATACAACCGTTATGCTTACACTATGTCACTATGCCTTAGGCATTCTCTACCAGTCAACCTAGGGTGGTGAAGAGACAATATGGTAGGTGTATAAAAAAGAAAATGTTATTTAGAAAACAAGAATACAAATGTATACATATTTCATGTTCAAATATATATACTTATATATATAATATACATACATAAATACATTCACATAAAGTAAGGAAAGAATTTATAGACGAGATTCCGCTATTAGTGGAGAAAATAATTCCGTAACTTCTGCTTAAATACTTAGCGACATTCAGCCGCTCTGATATCGAGAGGAAGCGCATTCCAAAGAAAGATGGATTGGATATAAAAAGAAGAATGGACGAAATCAGAAGTTCGATCATGCCCTTTAGGAGGCTCCGTCTTCTTATGGCGCCCATTGTAAGCGACCAATTATCAATATCAAAATACAATGTGTTTTTTTGATATTCCATAACTCTAGGATATGAAGGAGAACCGGATCTTGACCATGACGTTTAAAGTAAGATTGTTTTATTCCTGTTCCAGAGTGTACAAGTGACAGCGTTAGACACGTTGTCTAGCGCCGTCTCTTTCCCACTGAAAGTAATATCGAAGTAATACTGCTATAAGGGCTAGTGGTAGGCCCCCATAACTGGCTTATAAATTATATTTATTTATTATAATGTTCCATACTAAATAATTCAATTAATAAATCTACGATTATCTTTGTAAAACATCCTTACGTGAAATATTACAGCGTACAGTACGGCCATCGGGGCTTGGCGAGTTTGAAGTTAGGTTCTACGAATTTTAGAGTTTGAAAACTCGTACAAAAATAAATAGTTTAAACAAATAAATTCAATTTAAAGTTGTTATTGCTGTCAAAAACTGTTCTTGGCATTTTTTTTAACCTTTATGAGTTTTTAAGCGTTAAAATTCGCATGATGTGAAAGCGAAATACCAGGGTCCTGGGATCAAGGCAAGGAAGGAATGGGTTGGGTTGTTTAGTCAGTAAGAGTCTAACACTGTTTACTGCTCTTAGGAGGAGCGGGAAACAGTGCCAGTCCAATCTTGCGGGATGTTATGTCTGAGTATCGTTTCCGCTCTTAATCCTATGTAGACCATTGTATGTGTTGATCATTAGATGATTTTTCCCACCTCAAAAAAAGGCATTTGTTTATTTGCAAACTCATACCAAGATATGAAATCATAACCAGTGTGTAAACTTACCCAAGTGCGTGACATCCAGATGAGTGTTTCGTTGTTAAGTCTGGGTCCGATGAGGGGGTTCATTTGTGCCATGTACGCGCACAGCCAGCTGGAAAATATAAGTATGAAACTGTTAATCTTCTATGTATATAAAAATAATAAGCTGTTCATTAGTCTCACTTAAAATTGGGAATGGGTGGACAGATTTTAATTTTGGTCTTGAAATATTTGTGATAGTCCAGGGCACATTTAAATGGTGAGAAAATTTACATATTTATTTAAACTTCATGTACAGTAGTGGTACATAGACGGACTTAATGCTACAAGGCATTCTCTACCAGTCAACTTTTGGGTTAAAAAAGATAGAAAAAAACTGTGATGGTGAAAATCTCTAAAATGCCTTTTTCCTATATGGATGCAACTTTAAGTGTGTATTTAAATGGGATCTGTAAGTAGTTGTAGGTTTTAATCAAATTGTGATCTCCACTTATTTTTATTACTGTTTGAGAAGGAGCATTGTATGATTTATATGTATGATATTTTATTTATCTGAATCTAATAATAAAAAAAGGTTGGGTAATGTTTTTGCATAAATGTTTATTTGTTGATCTAAGCTTTCTATGATAGACATTGATATTAGGGCTGTGTTCCCAATTGCATAAAAGTGATTATATTGTAAAGACAACCAAATTTAAACTTTTGAGCCCCAAGCGAACACCAGTGTCTGTAATTACGCGAGTTGAAAGGTCACAAAATATAAGGGCTATAGAGTATAATTATGACGTTGCACCTTGGTTTTGCGATATAATCGCTATTGATGCAATTCGGAATTAGGTTTATCATAAACAGATATATTATGAGTGCACAAAAGTGAAGACTCAAAAAGGTTCTAATTAGGATCTTTTTAGACGATTGGTGGCCAGAATAATATTTGTTTACATTCACACGTAATTGATAACAAAAGCAGTTTCTTATTTTCTTGTTGGATTTATTTCACTTTTCTTTTATTTTTACTTGTAGTGAAATGTACACTGGATAAAGTGTATACACCGTTAAATTTTAGTCGTTTTAATCCCGAAGAGGGTCGATCCAGTACATGAAATACTATCGATTTGTGTAGATAAAATAAAAAAATAAAGTACTTTTTTTCTAAATCTCTTATTGATATACGCATTTACGAAATTAATTTCTTTAAGTAAACGAGTCATTGACCTTGTAGGTAGTTGTCGATCGTTGCATACTAACTACCTACAGGTCATTGAACTCGCCCAGCTGACGTTTACTTAAAGAAATCAATTTAGAACATGCGTAAATTAATTCGAGTTTTAAAAAAAAGTACTTTGTTTTTTCATTCTAACTTTATCAATCGATAGTGTTTCATGTACTGAATCGATCCTCCAAGGGATTAAAACGACTAAAATTTAACGGTGTATGTGTGCTATTGAATGCATTTTTTGGTAGTTATATGTGTGCATAACAGATCTGTTTATTAAAATATCATTGCTAATAAAGCCTTATTCTTATTTTCAAGAACATACTTATTGTCCATTAATACCACCCCACATGACCTACTTCATAGTTTAAATAGATTTTTCAGGAAGTTTGAATACCAATTGTTATATGCTATGACTGCAAATACTTTTTGGAACAACCCAAATCACGAGTTTAGTCGCTAAAGGTAATCAAATGACTAAAACTAACTATCAACGTCCATGACTCATTTTAGTATCAAAAAACGTTATTAAAACACAAATACTTACAACAACCAGCATGTGGCCGCAGTTAGGATCAAAACCACCTGGATAATCCTGAAATAGACAACGAAATACAAGTTTTAGTGAAAGAATTCGTAAAATGTTTCTGTAGTAGGAAGGTGCAACAACTTACCCTCTGTTTGGCCCTTTAGGAGCGAAGAAAGGACAAACAATGCCCACAATGCCCCACAGGACGGTGAACACGGTGATGGGAACGAAGGAAGCACCCATTTTGAGATATTATTTAGATAGAATTCTAAATTATAAAATCTCAAATAAACATCAGCTGCGTAAAAATGGTGGACACGCTGATTATGTTGGTAGCACTGGTGTCGATAGTCATATGACATTACGACGTTTCATTCTACGTAATTTTAGTGTGTTGTCTTTTACAAAAAGTTACTTGAAAAGGTGTATATGGGTTGGAAAAATCTAAGAGCATTCTTATAACAATGTTTTAGTAGTAATATAATAAAATTTTGTTAAATTATTCAACCAGCTGAGCCTTTTCCAACAACTTAAATAAATAGCATTGAAGTGTTGCCATAGTCACCTAATGATAAGCCTAATGACCATTATTCAAACCAAATCTGAAGTAGGTAGTACCTAATAATTCCATCTTAAACCCACAAAACCACACATTCTTTTACTAGATACTTGTCAGTCGCGGCTCTCTGCCGCTATCTGCCGCGGTAGGCGGATGTGTCTGATAGTTTGTTTCCAGCTTTACGCATTTTCTTGCAAAGGAGTATCTTATGTTTACAGAAATAATCATAGACCAAGAGTAAAGTAAATTGTAATAGACTAAGGCACCATAGTTACGTAATTTTTTCTATGAATCGAAATTTTTATAATCGTATTTACATATTTCAGAAAAATAAAAATGAGATCAACAAAACGTTCAAAATCCCACAAAACGCCTTCAAGACATGAAAGAACATATAAGAATAGACATAAAAATAAATCAAGTAGGAGTTGGGGCTGGAATGACGATTTATCCGGACTATTCATTGACGATATAAACGAAGCCATTCGTGCAAGAGTTAGTAAACGTAAATCATCATCATTTCAATCGACAGACGTTCACAGCTGGACATAGGCCTCCCACAGGCGTCGCCACAAGGCTCCTTCCTGTACGTCTCGCTTCATTCATCATTATAGTTTGTTCAAAACATCGATCACTGATATCGGTTCCAATTTTTTTTTTTTCTGATAACAAGCGTAAATATCAATGTAGCCTAAGTTACCTAACCCACTCCTTTAACACGACGGCGTGCACTGTTCCCGCGAGCCTCAAATCTCAAATCAAATCTCAAATCTTTATTGCAAGGAGAAGAGTTGACAGTAACTGTAAGAGCCCAGCAGGGTCGAAGCCATCTGGGGCCAAGGGTTAATGCATAGCGGAACACCGGGGCCCTGGAAAGAAGGCAGAAAGGAACAGTGGGTCGTTTAGTCAGTAGAAGTCTGACACTGTCTCCCTCTCCGGCCTAGGGCGGGGTTTCGTCACCCTCTTTGAAAAGCTGTTTAAAGAGGACCCCGTTTGAGAAGCTGTTAAAGGTGTTTTTGTATGGTGGGCGAAAATTATTAAGTGGTAAGGGGTACGTTAGGTTGGGTAACTTAGGGCATAGACTGTGTAGTTAATTCATGTGTGAGGAGCCGCCATTAAAACACTATTCATAAACTTTTCTTTTTTGCTCCTTTCCAAAGAAAGCTCGGCGCACAGACGGCAAAGGATGCTGGAAGCTTGTCCCAAAAGATTCTTGCGAAGTATACAAAGATCGCAAAAAACGATCGGCTACTCGTAAAAAAATGGAATTGAGTTCTGAAGAAGTTTCTAATGATACTGAAAGTGTCATGGACGAAGATAAAAAGGAAAATAGGAAAAAACTCCGCAAGAAATATACGAAGAGAGTCGTTATTCAAAGTAAAAAGTCGAAACACAAGCGCAAAAAAAGGTTAGAGTCGATATGATTTAGATTAAAACTAGGTTTCTTGAACCGAGAATTCCGTCCAAATAAACCTTCTAGGGCGGGGTGAAAAGTTGCTTTACCCGAAAACTCTCTTACCAAAAGATTCTCTCTTCTCTTACCCTACCGCTTACAGGCACGCAATGGACTATTTTCCACAACAGTGCGGAACAAAAGCGCGTGCTCTCTTCCGCCACAATTTTATTGTAATAAAATAATTTATCGGATCAGGCTGGGCTTGAATCCCCCACGTATAAATGTATTGAAAAACGTCCTTTGCGAATTCGTCACTGCAGCCCTCGGCTCCATGACACATTCGCCTACGGATTGTGCAATTTCCGCCTGGGTCGCAATGACAAATTTTCTGCACTTGTATCTTTTTTCAGATCCAAATCATATTCTGTGTCAGCGTGCTCGAGTCAATCAACGTGCTATACCAATAAATCTCATTTGGATAGTTCTTACTATTAAATAAAAAAACAACTAAAAATATATGTTTGTTTTATTTTTTTATCATCCAAACGTATACCTTATTACAATCACACTAGAGTCGCATGTCGTGCGGTCGTTAACTGCAATTTCTTTATACACAAAACACTTAATAAACTGAATATTACAAAGTGCATTATCTTATAAGGGTATCGTCTCGAAGAGTATCGTCTCGTTTCTTGTATTTTAGGAGTCTGTACACTCTCCTGAGGACAAAAAGTTATGTATTAGAAAAACAAGTATTACATGACATTTAAAATTTTGTTTTCATGACATTATTAAAATAATTAAACATTGCCTTCAATAATATGACTCCTCTCTCCTAATTTTGCTGTGCCCGACAGGGTCCATATCGATTTTGTGAAATTGTATACCATCTATGTAGGTACATATGGAATACAATAAAGAATTGAGTATTGAGTTCGACAAAAGAATATGTCATCAGAATCACACAGAAAGTAACCCTATAATATTCATTACTTTTCGATCTTCGAAAAAAACTCGAACGCGTCAAAGTTGAGTATATTCAGATAAGTGTATATTTCAATCATCTAACAATTTGAGAGTGGCATAAGGAAATGAGCGAGTCACAGACTGGTAAAAAGAAAACGTTGGCCATGTCCCCTCCACGTTTAGTTTGCAGTTCTATTGCAGTCGTGTCAACTGCATTCAAACTGCATCCGAATTGCAATTTGTCGTTGGATTGCAGTTGAAATGCAGTCCGTCTGTCTAGAGGCTACAGCTACGAGGGATACTAATTTTTACTTTTCCTAATATTGCGGCAGAAGCGTTAAAAATTAGAGTGCCCAAAATGTTCCTACACATGCACGCTGGAGGACCTTAGAAATACCACTGTAGCTGCTATAAATTTGGCAACCTACTGGACCCAAAAACTTTGAGGGAAGCGGAATCGATCCGAAAAGAAGAAGAAGCGTTATAAGTTTTCCTTTTAATGTTTTTAGTCTTGGTGTACAAAAGTGTATAATAAATAAATAAATGAATAAATAAGCGTTAAAAATGTTCTCACCAGATCGTGCCAGGCACATGGCCCCAATCCTTAGGCGTGCGTTTGACCGTCCGTCGCACGTCCACGATGGGTACAGGCACGTCAGACACGACTGGTAGCACTCGCACGTGGGAAGCGTGCGGGCAAGGCACCAAACTGTCACTGTCTATTACCAGCCCAATGTGCATTGTCACCTCCCATACCGATCGAAGGGAGATGTTGGCCACCTGAAGACGTGAATAAATAAAATTAGTCCACCTAACATCTCATCATGGGCTTAAGGCAGAGGACGCGAAAGACAGAGCGACGTGGAGGCAACTGTGTAGGAAAGCGGACCCCGGGCACCGAGGTGACAGCCAAGGTGAGCAACCGGGATGGTCGCTAAGATGATGATGATGAGTCCACCTAACATCTACGGTCCGGACTAAGCGTTTTACCTCGTCGTTTATACCGCGTGCATCGAGGAACTGGAACAGTTTGCCGGCTGCAGTCTTTTCGTCCGATTATAATTTAGGTGTCTTCAAGGCTAGAGTGAATAGGCTCTTATTCTCTTAATAAACTAGTGCACCTCACTATCAACGATCGCATCACTGCTTACCATCAGGTGGGATCACAGTCAAGCACTAGAAAAAAAAGTAACTATGTTTAAATACCTTCAAAGAAAGATTTCCATTATTATCTAGCGTATATGCCAAACGCTGCTTAGCGTCGTACATAGCTCGTTTCCAACGCAACGCGACGCGCACAACGTTGGCACAACGTTGCAACAACGGTGGGATGTCACTAGCGTTACATCTTGTGCGTAACACGCGCTCCACTATGTGGCTCATTGCTTCGCTTGCGAAACTGAGACACATCTGGGCCTCAAGATCCATCCTATCTGAAATGAAAAGAATAATATGGTCAGGAACGGAGGAGGTTGACCGCATAAGGCAACGGCGCACACGACCCAGGCACCAGCGGAATTCTGATCGCGGTTTTCGGCCACTGTAGGAGCGGGCTTGCGGAGGCCGAACAATGGGTAGCTCACCGTCCGGTCGTCTGGTAACAGTCCGGACCAAGCCCAAGTCGTCGACGTCGCGCTCTGTTCCCACGCGCCTCAAGGAGTTGTCAGCAAAACCGTAGGGAGACTGCAAAAGGTTCCGAAGCCTACTGGGGCCCAAGGTGTCTTTCTGAAAGGAAGGTTTGGTGCCAGTGCGAAGGGCAAAGAAGGGACGAGGTGGGGTGTTTAGTCAGTAGGAGTCTGACACAATAATATAGTGCTTTTATATGCACAATATAGATCTACTTTGCAACTCAAGCTAGTTCAGACACTTTACCATCAATGACACTTTCACCTGACGACCGCTAAACTAATTTAGACTTGCACTCGAAAGTATAAAATGAAGAAAAAAAAATGAAAATGAAAATGAAAATGAAGTATATTTATTTGTATAAAATGTGGTACAGAAGATGGTAAAATTTATGTTATAAGCGCAATGACACATTTCGCCATTATCTGGCATACAAATATTAAAATATGAGATGTTTGGAAAGCAAAACTCAACAAAACGAAAATTATCATTTCATGGTACAAAAATATATGAAAACCTTCTGAACTTAGGACAATTCAATATTATATCTTAAGAAACTTTAATCGGTTCAAGCAATCCAAAATTGCCACCGGGTACAGCGCCATCTTTCACTTTATACATGGGCTACTTCGCTCTGTTAAATCTTAGTTTAAGGGTTCTGTTTCATTGTGAGAAATGTGTGTATTATTACGGGACAGTCTTTTAATTGATCAAGCAGAATTTACCGCTATCTTACATACATTACAAAGTAGAATGACTGGCAAAAGGCGTTAAAAAACGCTTTTTGCCAGTCATTCTACACTGGGGCTCTGTGGGTTAATTATACGCGGAAGACTCTAGACGCCCTGCGGGTCCAATATAATATTGGGTTCAGGGTGCTGTTGAGGCTGCTTAGATACTGCAGTGCATCTGTTTGCTTTGGCGCGTGTGGATGATTTCCACGCTATAATGAGGAAAAAGGCTAGGGCAAGCTCCAATGGCATACTTCGAGCTTTGGCCGACAAGTGTGATGCGCCAGTGACCAAGCACTGGTTGCGATTGCTGGTGCGGCAGTAAGTTGTTTTTTATGTTACTAACCCTGTAGTTGATAAGTTTTTTACTAACTTGTTGTCTTCTACACTATATGCACTATGCACTAATATAATAAAGAGGTAAAGTTTGTTTTTTTTATTTTTTTGTTTGTAGGAGGTAATCTCTGTAACTACTGGTCCAATTGCAAAAATTCTTTTTGTGTTGGATAGTCCATTTTTTGAGGAAGGTTATAGGCCATATAACATCACGCTATGACTTATGCGGGCGGAGCAGTAACCACAGAGGCGGGTGAAGCCGCGTGTAGCCTATATATTGCTAACTTCACGCGGGCGAAGCCGCAGGTGAAAGCTGTATAAATAAAATTATTATATTATACCTTGGCGTACAATTTTCACAGTAATATCCAGAATGGGCGTGTCCCCTCGAACTAGCGTACGTGTCGCATTGTCCAACCGGTGTGCGAGTCGAGCCATCAGTCTCAACTGACCGTGTAGAAGTCGAAACGACCAGATATCGGCTAATGACGTCTCCCATTCGCATTCGTGGCTCCTGAAAGTTAGAATGATGAGATCCGTAGGAGAACAAAAACAACCGACATCGCTCGAAGGATTGCATCGCTGAAGTGGCTGTGGGCGGGACACATAGCGCGGAGAACCGATGGCCGTTGGGGTGGAATGGTTCTCGAATGGCGACCGCGTACCGGACGACGCTCTGTGGGCAGGCCCCCTACAAGGTGGACCGACGATCTGGTGAAGGTCGCGGGAAGCCGCTGGATGCGGACAGCACAGGACCGATCGTTGTGGAGATCCTTGGGCGAGGCCTATGCCCAGCTGTGGGCATCGCTCGGCTGACATGATGATGATGATGAAAGTTATAATATATATATTCCACAACTTTCACACAACGTCGTCTAGTCCCAAGCTAAGCAGAGCTTGTGTTATGGATACTAGACAACTGATAAACATACTTATATATTTCTAAATACTACATATTATAGATAAATTACACCCAGTCACAGAACAAATGATCGTGCTCATCACACAAACATTTGTCCTGGGTGGGGATCGGACCCACGACCTCCGGCTTTGTAGTCAGGGTTACTAACCACTAGACCAACGGGCCAGTCAAGTTAAATTTCGAACAAGTCTTTAGGTACGTTTAGGAAGCTCGTTCGTAAGAAATAAACCGAAAATAAATCTACTCAGCTTTTTCAAGACCATGGTTTTTTAAGGCTCTAAACATACGGACCGCAATTCAACTGCAATCTAACTGCAAATTGCAGATTCAGTTTGAATGCAGTTGACACGACTGCAATAGAACTGCAAACTAAACGTGCAGTCCGATTGCAGTTCTATTGCAGTCGTGTCAACTGCATCCGAACTGCAATTTTTGTATTGCAGTTGAAACGCAGTCCGTCTGTATAGAGCCTAAGTGTCATACTTTTACTAACAACTGAAACTCCTAATTCCTTCGCTGCCTTACATTCCAACGTCCCAGTAGGCTTCGACCCTGCACCTACAGTATCCGGAAATCAGGATCAGAATCCTGGCTGAGGCTTGAGGGTCGTTCCCTCGCGTCTGTGTCCGCCCTTGCTAGCGTTATTGTTTTGCAGATGGAACCTACCACCTGCCACTCCTCGCTCCGGACCATGGTCTTTACCAAGGCTCGGTGCGAGAGATCGTAAACGCCGATTGTCCACACGAGGACACGGGTTCCTAAATTGGTGTCATTTGCAAAAAATACTATCAAAAAATCAATTGTTTGTGTTGGTAATAAACTAAATAATAAATAAAAACTCTTCACTAACCCCATAAAAGGTAACATATCAATCCTAGCCACCACATTGGCGCCGGGATCAGCTTCGTTCTTAATTGCCATCAGCTCCGGAGGCCAACCCATCTGATTGGGCGTCACCGGCACTGCGTACTGAAGCGGCGACTGGCAATCTATCTTCAAATTACTAACGATCTCTTTCGGATTTATCTTCTTACTAAATGTTATGTCTGACTGTGAAAATTCTGTAAAGCTTTTATATGCAATGTTTGGAGTTAAGTTTTTGTTGTAATCTTCAAGTCTGTAGCCAGTATCGAAGCCTGGGTGTTCGGCTATCACTCGTTGCACCGTTATATTTCGCTCTGGTTTCGTCATGGTATTTGTTACCAACTTATAAACTCTAGGTTTCGATGTGTGTGTTTTTTTCACGTTAGTTTCCTTGCCATCTTTCTGAGGTTCTACGTCATCTACATTATTCGAAGATAATTTCACCCGTTCTTTAACCCCAACCTTCCGGCTTGTCTTTGGGCTGGTCGAAATTTTCTGTCTTTTTGTAATGTTTTTTGGAGTGACTTGTGCGAAGCCTTGAAGCCTGTGCTTGCCTTTCAAAGGACTATAAGTTCGTTTCCTGACTTTTGTTGCTTTTTTGGGTGTATTTGAACTGAAAGGGTCATGTGAAGTGATGTTTGGTAATGTATTAATAGTATCATTAATGACAGTGGCTTGTTTCTCTGTGTTCACTAAATTCAGTTTTGATGTGATTATTTCATTATCTTTTTCCGTAAAGCTCACTTTTGGAACGGTCGGGTATTGCGCGCATGTCTCAGGCCGCATAATATCGTCTCTAGTCGTTTGATTGTAGTAGTTTTCATTAGAGCTGCTTTGCTTGGGACAATATACGGTCTTGTCCGGTTTCTTCGGATAATGCCTATGTACTTTCGTTGCATTAAAAGGGGATATAAGGACATTGTTCAATGAATTTAGGTAGTCGAAAACTACCACTTTAGACGCATATGGTTTCGGCTGAAACTCTTCCTGGAAAATCATGCTTTGTATTGTGGGCCGATGCAGCGTCAGACAATCCTCATACGGAGGACTGAGAAAGTCCTTCATCGGATTCAAGTTCTTACTACTAGTAAAAGACAACTTAGATGGTGAATACATAGCATTTTGGGAGTTTGCGTTAAAATTTTCATCAAAAATCTTTTCTTTAACATCGATATTATGTTTAGTCCCAGAGTCAAGGCCAATACAATCAGCTATTAATTGTCGTACTGTTATATTTCTGCCTGGTTTTGTCATTTTGGTTTTTGATGACTTCTTATCTCGGACTTTCGATTTGCGGGTATTCGGATTGGGATTTCGCTTTTCTTGTTTCGCGGGAGCCGGACTACCCTTTTTTTTATCAATTGAAGTTAATTCCTTTTTCCTTTTATGAAAAGATTTCTTGTGCAGTTTCGGAGATACATATCCAGAATTGTAAAGTTTGTTTTTGCAAACCTGATCCTTTGTTTGTGTTATGATCGAACAGTTATTTGAACTGAATTTGTTTAGTAGTGAATCTTCTGATAAGTTAGTACTCTCTGCGTCCACTGCTAGTTCCTTTGCTTCAACGGCATATGATGTAAAGTGTTTGATTCCTTGGTCTGCTTCTTGCGCTGAGCGTGGCATAAATTGGTTTTGCTGTACAGTCATAGTTCGCACCTCAAAGTCTTTCGTAGTACCAAGTCTGCAGGCTTGATTGTAATAATTGTTATTGTTTCGATTGTACTCCGAATTCATCGTAAAATTTGGACGGATCAATATGTTGTTCAATGGATTTAGCTGATCGAAAACTAATACCTTAGACATAGGTGGTTCGTGTACATGTGGGTGCAAATGTATTGGTATAGGATCAGGGTCGTCTAATTTATTCATATTCTCTTTGTTGTTCTGGTTTGTCTGTGAATTCCGGATTGGAATGGTTCCTTCTGTGTGTATTTGCATGTATGAAGATTCACCGAACGGTGTTAATAATGGCGGCGGATGTACCTTTAGCGGCGGATATACATTTAGCGGAGAATGTACCTTTAGTGGAGAATGTGCCCTTGGTGGAGAATGTACCTTTAGCGGAGCATACACCCTTAGCGGAGAATGAACCTTTAGCGGAGAATGTGCCCTTGGTGGAGAACGTACCCTTAGCGGAGAATGTACCTTTAGTGGAGAATGTGCCCTTGGTGGAGAATGTACCCTTAGCGGAGAATGCACCTTTAGACTTTCTGCACGGAACGATTGCGATGTCTTATCGACGTCGGAGGAGTCGCTGTCATCCAACGTCTGTAAAGCAGCTTGGGCCCTTGCAATATTGCTTAGTAACTCCTTTCGATTCAAAGCTATGTGTTGTCTATTTTTAGTGAAAATAAGTCGCTTGTTTTCCATGACATCGCGATCTTGGACCTTGAAGGCATCACTTCGTCTGGTATCAGTCAAGTTAGGTACAATGTTAACATTATCACCAGCACTCTTATTGTCTCTTTCAAAAACATCTGGGCGGACGACTTTTTCGAAAAATCTGTTTGAATAGTTTTGTGACGTCGTTGTCCCTATTTTTACAAATTTCTTTTGGAAAGTGTTAGCCAATCCTAGATCTTTTTCAAGTTGTTGTATTTTCAATTGATTGCTAATCATTCTATTCGTTTTTGGTATCTCTGCCTCGGCATTGTCCATCTCTATGTCTGTAAATGTCCCTTCTTCGCTGTCCTTCATAATATAAAACATACTCTCATCATCCGTCGATTCCAAGTACGCCATCATGTTTTCGTCTTCTACGTCGCCGTCCATTTGAGTACCAGGAAAGTTCCTTTCATAATTTTCAGCGATTGAGGCTTCGAGTACATTCCAATTTGGAGTAGAAGTAGCGAAACTCAAAGGATTTACTTTATCTACTCTATTACGTAAAAGCGACGAGCTTACAATGAAATCTCCTTCTGACGAGCGTGCTCCGTCGTCATCGCCAATGAGAGCTGCCGCCACATTCATATCTCTAGAATCTCTGAGTACATCGTACGCCATCATGTTATCGTCTTCTACGTCGCCATCCATTTTAGGACCAGGAAAGTTCCTTGCATAATTTTCAGCGATTGAGGCTTCGAGTGCATTCCAATTTGGAGTAGAAGTAGCGAAACTCAAAGGATTTACTTTATCTACTCTATTACGTAAAAGCGACGAGCTTACAATGAAATCTCCTTCAGACGAGCGTGTGTCGACGTCGTCACCAATGAGAGCTGCCGCCAGTCTCATATCACTAGAATCTCTGAGTACATCGTCGTATATTTGGCCGACCTTCTTTAGCTCAGCTTGTTCGGATCTACTCAATTGCAGTGCTATTTTGCTTTTGTTTTTCGATCTCCGCACAATCAAATCTGACTGGGAATTGGGTGCCGAACCTGTTTCTGCTATATCTATTAGTCTGTCTTTTAATTCGTTGAACAGTTTAGAAGCAAACGTTATAAATTCGGCAGGAATTGGTTTCGTTACTGGTCTTTCTCTTCGTTTTCCTGTTCGTTGTAAATTTGGATGTTTTGGGATCGAAATGGATAGAGACATGTCATCACTCATGTTTGAATACGAACGATTAGATTCTTGTTCATCGTACGAAGTGTCTACTAGCAGATGCAAGTCATCTACATCATAATCAGTGACTTTGTCCTTTAATTCATTAATACGCATCTTCAAGTTTTATTTTTAAAATGCGTAGTCGAAAATCACTGAATCAGACGTACAGAAAATTTTGCAAACATCACTACATTGTTTCTTGGGTTATATATCTGAGTTTTTATAAGGTTTTTTTTATGATTTACAATTTTGCTACCATGCCTAGACATGCCATGTTGACAAATAATAAGATTTTTGATTTTTTTTTCTTTTTATTGTTCCGTGTTTGCCTTTTTGTCTATACCATAAAGCCTGCTCTACACTACTTGCCAAGTTGAATGAATAAGTTAGTATAGTTTGTCGATTCTTGCGCCCGAATCAAAGGACTGAAAGAGCTTCTCACGAGGTTGCACGAGTGTGTAGAGTTGAATTTTTTTAAGTCTGCGCGCGGCGAAAAAAGGAAACTAATTATTTGCCGTCATCTTGACATTTATGTCAGGTGTCAAGAGAATGTTTTGTGTTCCGTGTTTTTAATCGTTTCCAAAGTAAATAATCGTCATCATTATGCCGAAAGTGGTTAAAAGTGCTGGTAAAGATATTATCTTGAAATTCAAACGTGTTTGTTAAGGGGAATGAAAAAATATCGGGCTTACGATACGATTTTCCAAAAGTGGACCATTTGTCAAATTTTTTTTTCGGGTGACCAGAACAACAAATCTCCCTGAATATTCGTACCCGAGTGGAGCCTGGCAGAAAAACAGAGTTGGTGGAAAATGGACTGCTACTATGTATTTGAATCATACTAAGTGATTATTATAACAAGCTATTAAAGAGTTTGTTGAAAATGGACTGCTACTGTGTTTTTTAATCTTAATCAAGTGACTATTATGACAAGCTATTATATATTAAATAAAGTACATATTTTCTAAGTTCCATGACTTTTTTATAATAATTTAACAACCTATAATTCAATCTATTTCTTTACTTTTATCAAAGTAGTAATTATATAGATTTGAATCTATATCAATATCTACACTTCTACACTAATATAATAAAGAAGTAAAGTTTGTTTTTTTATTTTTTTGTTTGTAGAAGGTAATCTCTAGAAGTACTGGTTCGATTGCAAAAATTTTTTCACTGATAGAAAGCTGCTTCATTTCTGAGTGTCATAGGCTATATTTTATGATTATGAATAATATAATAAAGAAGTAAAGTTTGTTTTTTTATCTCGAGAAATTGTATAGGAACAGAGTTAAATATGTTAAAACAAGAAATTTTCCGCGGACGAAGTCGCGGGCAGAATTTAGTATATTATATAAAGATCAATGCAACTTTATAACTCAAGAACGTGCCCACCTATCCAAACCAAATGTTTAGGCTTTGTTCGGACTATTTAGTAGATGGTTTATGTGAAGTTTTTCAAAATCGGTCAAGGGGTTCTTCATTTATCACATTTTTCTGATTCCGGAAGCGAAGCCGCGGGCAAAAGCTACTTAATATATAAAAGCGAAATACCACTCACTGATTAATCACTATATATCAGAAACTATAACACCTACAAACTTAAAATTCGGCAGGTTTCTTACAGGGTGTAGACGTCCGCTATGGACAGATTTTACGAAACTTCACCCCTATGGTGGTTAACAGACTTTCACGCAGGCGAAGCCGCTGGCAGAAGCCGGTATACCTACGTACTACAGAAAAAAGACTGCGTGCGGCTAATATTTGTTTTAATTTTATGATAAAATTTGTTGTAAAATCGCTATCGTTAATCGTCATCTATAATTTTAGAAAACCTGAAGAACCAACTAAAATGTAATAATATGTAATGAAATGAATCGTATTTCCCATTATTGATTTCAAAACGTATTTCATGTGCTTTGTTTACTTTGTATTTTTTTTATTATATGAGGGAAAGTAGATTAATTACACTAGCAACATTAAGCACGCCCCCAGCCACGCGCAGACTTAACGTAATCCAACTCTAGTCACATACTTCGGACTTAGTACTTCGTTGAGGCAACTTCGCGAGTAGTGTAGAGCAGGCTTATGGTTTTGCATAACCGCTAAGTATAGTGGCTAAAAACTCACGAAGCGGTTTTCACTCGCGACGCCACGGTTGCAGGCCCGCAGCTTCTGTAAAATGCAGATATATACGCGGTATATACGCGGCTACATTTGATTGTTTTAATCCTTTGGAGAGTCGATTCGGTATATGTTGGGTATTATGAAACACTATCGATTTGTAAAGATATATATATATATATTTTACGACATAAACATGTGCGAAATTGATTTCTTTTCATTCACATCAGCTGAACGAGTTCAATGATCTAAAGGTAGTTAGTGCGCAGCTGCGGCCGCGCGTACTGCCAAGATTCGGCTGCGTGAGCTGCCATGACCTGCAGTTGCAGCCGATTACAGATCAGTAGAGCTGCGGCGGTATGTCGATGCGCACGTAGTTACGTCACTTCAACCTTTTTAGACAAGGCCTGAAATAATCGAAACCACCCTTCATACCAGGGTCGTACCTTCCTTTCAGAAATCGGGCCGGCACCCCAGTAGGCTACGGCCCTGCAATTGGGCCACTTCATTTGCTGACAACTCCTTGAGGCGCGGGGTAACGGGATTGTTACGAGACTACCGGACGGCGAGTTACCCATTGCTCACCGTCCGCAAGCCCGTGCCTATGGTGGCCAGAAATCGGGATCGGAATTCTGGCGGCGTCTGTGGCGTGTGTGCCGTAGTATCCCGCAGCCGAAGAAGGAGGACACCTTAATAAATTGAAAGAAGTATACAAACTACAGAAAACTTTTTGAATCCCACATCACAATAAATAATCTGGCATCTTGCTTTTAAGAAGAAGAAAAAACCATTCTCATTAATTGTCAACATGGCATGTTTGGACTCGTTTGCAAAATTTTAAAGTAAAATTTATTTAAAATTCCCAGTGTTAAGGAAAACAATGTAGTTTGAGTTGCAATGCTTTCTAAATGTCTGATTTAGTGAGTGTTGATTACGCCTTCGTATTAATTTGGCTAGCGATTTGTTCCTTGTATACAACCTTATTAACGGTCACTGCTCTCTGTGTCGTTTGGATCCTGTAAGTATTTTTTTTTTTACTATTCTATTCTATTTTTTGTTGATGGCAACTAGAGCCGATGTCGACTATTCTGCCAATGTCCAAAGTAAGTTGGAAAAGCAAGTAGTGTATATTCTCGACATGAAAAATTAAACGGTTGGTAGTTGAAGATTAGTAAATTCTTCGAGTGATGCGTTGACACTTGATGAGTACTGGACTGTTTACGAACACAAGGACGGCACAATTATATAAAAACAAGTCACAAAAGTTTCCAACAATCACTCAAAAACAGTTAAAACTCTCAAAACACACGTGCTAACCAAAGAACCCGTGGCGAGAAATATTTTTTTTTTTACTATATATCGTAACCTATACTCAGAGGCGGCGTGGGAGACGTGGGCATCGCCTACGGTCTCGTGGTCCAAGGGGCCTTGCACCTCGAAGGTCCGCAATCGCAAAACTGATGATTGTTTTCTTTACTGTTCGTTGACACGTTCGTTGTATACTTAATAATCTATATATATAAAAATCAATTGCTGTTCGTTAGTCTCGCTAAAACTCGAGAACGGCTGAACGGATTTATCTTATCTTGGTCTTGAATTATTCGTGGAGGTCTAGGGAAGGTTTAAAAGGTGAGAAAAATTCGAATAGTAGGGTAGAGTAGGGTAGAGTAGGGTAGAGTAGGGTAGAGTAGGGTAGAGTAGGGTAGAGTAGGGTAGAGTAGGGTAGAGTAGGGTAGAGTAGGGTAGAGTAGGGTAGAGTAGGGTAGAGTAGGGTAGAGTAGGGTAGAGTAGGGTAGAGTAGGGTAGAGTAGGGTAGAGTAGGGTAGAGTAGGGTAGAGTAGGGTAGAGTAGGGTAGAGTAGGGTAGAGTAGGGTAGAGTAGGGTAGAGTAGGGTAGAGTAGGGTAGAGTAGGGTAGAGTAGGGTAGAGTAGGGTAGAGTAGGGTAGAGTAGGGTAGAGTAGGGTAGAGTAGGGTAGAGTAGGGTAGAGTAGGGTAGAGTAGGGTAGAGTAGGGTAGAGTAGGGTAGAGTAGGGTAGAGTAGGGTAGAGTAGGGTAGAGTAGGGTAGAGTAGGGTAGAGTAGGGTAGAGTAGGGTAGAGTAGGGTAGAGTAGGGTAGAGTAGGGTAGAGTAGGGTAGAGTAGGGTAGAGTAGGGTAGAGTAGGGTAGAGTAGGGTAGAGTAGGGTAGAGTAGGGTAGAGTAGGGTAGAGTAGGGTAGAGTAGGGTAGAGTAGGGTAGAGTAGGGTAGAGTAGGGTAGAGTAGGGTAGAGTAGGGTAGAGTAGGGTAGAGTAGGGTAGAGTAGGGTAGAGTAGGGTAGAGTAGGGTAGAGTAGGGTAGAGTAGGGTAGAGTAAAATAATCTGATGCCGGGAGCGAAGCCGCGGGCAAAAGCTAGTGTAAAATAAAAATGTAAACTACTTGTGTTCATTTTTATGAACAAAAATTTGAGTACCCAAAAAATATTTCGTAACTCAATTCGTCCTCTTGCGTCATCAATCAGGGGGCTCGCAAAATATATCTTGCCCACATCAAATTTAGGCCTTGTCCCGCCACTGCCTATTTTTCGCAGTAAATTACAGGTTGCATTTTGGAGAGTGTGCGCGAAAATTGATGACATGAATTTGTTATCTCATTTGTACCAGTGGACAACCCGATAAAGGCGAGGATCTAACCCATACGTTGTTTGAAACCTCTACCGTCTGGACTCGAACTCGAAACTCAAAATTCTATATTTAATATAGGCCTACACGGGCACTTAATAAACCGTCAGAAGCTAACACACGGTTCCAATTGGTCGTCTTTTACGGAGAAAATTCAGCAAAAAACTCTATGGTTAGGTAATCTTTTAAAAAAGTTATTGTTTTTATACAATATTTCCATATTAAAATATGTATAAACATGAAAGGACAATTTAGCAAAAGCACAATTAGAACTTAAATCCACGAATCGACACAGTCTACGGTGTTCTCACATTCACAGTACAAAATAAAGTTAAAAAAAACCTGCCAATAAAATGATAGATGTATGTAAAAATTAATTAGGTACTAGTGAAATTGAGGCGGGTCAAACAATATCACCGGAAAGGAAGAGAAAAATGGTTAGTATACACAATTCAGTTAAAATAATGAAGGAGAAGTCTTTTTTTTATTGTTATAAACTAGTGCTTGACTGCGATCCCACCTGATGGTAAGCAGTGATGCAATCGTTGATGGTGAGGCGCACTAGTTTATTAATAGATAAGTAAACGATAATATAGTTAATCAGCTGCCTGGGAAGCCACATGTACAAAAGTAGTCAAGTCATTGCCATACAAGAGTATTTCCGACGTAGTGAGAGAGACTAATTAGAGATTAAGCATTTGGTGAAGAAAAAGGGTTGGAAAAATCGTCGCCTTGGAGGTCAATGGAGCTAAGCCACAGAACTACTTTTCTGAGTTATGGACGTTTAAAAAATAAAGGATGCAGGAGAAAATAGTTATTTTAACATAAATTTTTTACTCTTGGAGCGATGATTTCCGAAAATATTTACATTATCAAAAAATGATTTTACGAGACCCAATCATTTTTAAATACCAATTCAACCATATATCACACGTTATGGTAGAATAGAAAAAAAAAATCACTTCCCACTTTACGTGTAGGGGACCTCCCCTACACGTAAAGTGGGAAGTGATTTTTTTTTACCCTAATAAAATATTTTTACCACTTTTTGTTTGTGCACTTTGTCAGCGTGGTTGATTGATACATGTTGGTACCAAATTTCAGCCTGCTAGTGCTAGCGGTCGCTGAGATTATCCGCGGACAGACAGACAGACAGACAGACATGGCGAACCCTAAAAAGGAATAGTAATTTATACTTTCTACTACTTGGGAGTCGAAAAAAGAGATGGATTAATCTGTGAGAAACACATTTTATTTAACCATTGATAGAATTCTATCTATCTATTTTCTATCACAAACATACAGCTGATACAGCTCGACACTGACCTGCAAAATGCAAAGAACTTTAGAAAATTTCAGTTTCTCGGACTTTCTTTTTGCTGATATAATTCGTCCTCGCTTTACGTTCCACTTGCTGTTCACAGTATACCAATAAACAAACACAGTGAAAACAAAAAATATTGCAACACTGAAATACTATAAGGCCCGGGGTTTAAGTTTCAAAAATGACACTTTTAAAAAAAGTTTAAATTAATAACTGTCAAAGTCAAATTTTGAACGCAAACGTATCCGTTGTGTTTTGAAATCATATTGTTTGAAAACTTTGAAAATATAAACAATAATTTTAAATGAAACGCTAATTGTGTATAGTGATGAGTTAAGTGCGGTGTTTATTTAGCCGTAGTTAGCGAATTAAGTGATAAAATGGATGAAACGCAACATAGTAGAGTGTCGGACGCTGCGGCCGCGGCGACGTAAGTTCTAGGCTATTTCATCTTGATTGTTAACAAGCCAAGCTTCGATATGTTGTATGATAGGATCCACTAAAATGACCCTTTGATCTGACTAGTCCTTTAAATCTTCAAAAATGATTATAGAATAGTCTTTTCGACTTTACTATCACTTCATAATATCATAGCTGTTTGTCTTTAAGTATGCTTAAATCTTTAAAACTACGCAACGGATTTTGATATGGTTTTCTTTTATACCTAGAGTGATTCAAGAGGAAGGTTTATGTGAATTAATAATACATGCATAATATATTTAATATCAGCGTTGCACTGTTGTAAAGTTGGGGCGAGTCGCTATTTAAATTTGACTGGCAAAATATATCAGTTGGCCACTATGTAACTTGCAGATAAACCACTAAGGCGACCCTCTGACTAGGATCAGAGCTTTTTGAGTATTTTGTAAAGATGGGAGATCTGTAGAGAGAGAAAATGTATTTCTTGGAAAAGTGTCTTAAAGTTAGTTTTAAAGTTTTTATGTACTTGGGGTTATGTGTGGTCACAAATCTCTAATCGGCCTGTAGTACTGTTTACCTCAAGTTGAGTGGGTAGCAATTGTTTTGTTAATGAGATGATTTTGACTTGGAGTAGAAAGAGTATAAAGCATTATCATTACATAGTATAAAACAAAGTTGCTTCATCCCTATGTATGCATCCCTAAGTATCTTTAAAAGTATGCAACGGTTTTTGATGTAGTTTTTTTTTAATAGATATATTGATTCAAGAGGAAGGTTTATGTGCATAATACATGCATATAATTATATAATATAATTTACTATATTTAATATATTATATATAATATAATTTACTTGTTTTTTTTTAATTGTTAATTTATTATATATAATATAATTTACTTGTTTAAATTATATGTACTGTACTATATTTTAATTATATCTTATTATCTGTTATTTATTTAGAGTGCACACCTACCACAGTGTTGTACCACAGAGAATGTCTTGTAGCATTAAGTTCGCCTATGTACCACTACTGAACATGAAGATTAAATAAATAAATAATTTAAGACCTTACTCTAGTTTTATATTTTAAAAAATAGCAGACTAAGGCAGTCAGCTATTTTCATAATATTGTCATCATCCTAACAAGATCCCATTCTTATTTTGTTATAAGATTGTAATTTGTTAATTAAAAATGGACAATCATGGGTTAGTCTGTGGTCTCGTAATAGAATTGTGGTACGAGCTGTCTTGTAACTGATTAAAAACAAAGAATTGCACAATGCCATTCTAATCGTAGGTCACTGATCAGAGGAACTGTCAAAATGTTAGTTCATCATCAGCCTTTTCAATGTTCCCACTGCTGGGACACAGGCCTCCTCAGTAGGAGAGGGAATGGCCCATAATCCACCACGCGGGCCCAGTGCGGGTTGGTGGATGTCACATGTCTTCGAATTTTTCGTTCTAGTACATGCCGGTTTCCTCACGATGTTTTCCTTCCCCGTTTTGAGAGCAATGGTGATGAAATAAATTACACAAAGTATTGCGCCTGGCGGGGGTAGAACCCGCGACCTACAACTCGTAAGTCGGGACCGATACCACTTGGCCACCGCTGCTCTCAAAATGTTAGTTAATCCACTAAAACTGCATGCATCAGACATTAATTTGTCATTATGTATGAGCTTACCGTTCTCTGCCATTTCTTTTCATTGGAGTTATGTCAGTGGTTAATCATTGGAAAGTCATAATGATGAATTATACTAGTAGATTAGCCTTCAGCTAGCGGTTTCGCCCGCGAGAAAATAGGTTTTCGCACGATCATTGGAGACGCGGATCATTCCTTTTAGGGGTTGAATTTTGGAAAATCCTTTAGTGTTCACCTACGTCATAAAAGATTACCTTATGCAAAATTTCACTCTCCTAAGCCCAGTAGTTTTGCCTGTGCATTGATATGTCAGTCAGTCTGTTTCTCCTTTATATATAGATTACCAAACTTGTTAAAATCAACAATTATTACACCATTCTGAATTTCTGACACTATTGTAATAGACGTGAGGCCCTGGTATAGATTGAAAGAAGAAAGAACCATGAGCCGTAAAACTCGTTTTTGTCAGCAACCCTGTCAGTGGCCGAGAAAGATTTTTTTTTTGTTCACCTGTTCTGTCCCACTCCTGGGCAAAGGCCTCCTTCCACTCCTTCCATCCATCGCGTGCCCGCGCTTCCTCTTGCCAGTTCAGGAGGAATTTATCCAACTCATCGCGCCATCTCCTTCGTGGTCTGCCGCGACCGCGTCGCATTCTCTCAGGGCACCAACTGGTTGTCGCAGTCTAGCATAAGTTTTAATTAAACAATTTTTATGTTCACAGCCGGAAACGGAGGTCTTCAATACTTAAAAGTCAACGGCCAGCTCGCACACCCTTCTCGGAGTTAGAATTCAATGTAGCCACCCCAACCGACGCTGCCAAGAGCCGCCGAGTCAGTTTCTCAAAAAGGACTGGTGTTGTGTAAGTTTATATTAGTTAATATTATATTTTGGCTAGAAATCCCCTGCGGTTACACCATTGGCGTAGCTAGTCCCACAGGGGCCCCGTATCAAAAGTCCTTCGGGGGCCCCGTATAAAAAAAAAACAAGTATTTTTAGTACAGATGCTTAGCTGCCCTATGAGACGGTTGTGGATAACATGTTGCGAACTTTTGCCTAGGTCGGGGCCCCTGTACCGCGGGGGCCCAGTATAATTGATACGGCAGATACGGCGGTAGCTACGCCCCTGGGTTACACCCATATCTTTAGTTATAGCCCTGCTCTCATAAGTTGTAACATAGTACCTACTATACATGTCCAGTTTTAAAACTGCACAATATTTCAGGAGATTGTAATAAATCTCATAAATAATCATATAAAAATACGATACCTCGTCAATCATCAATGATACTTGTTATTTTATTTATCAAATTTTAACTGTTTTTCAGAATAACTCTTTAAATAATATTCTTATAAAAAAAAAACCTAGTCAATTAATTGATGAATACCTGACTTATGTCGTGTAGTAGACACCTTTCGGCTAAAATAATTATAGCAATAGAAATTCCTTGATGACAAAGAATAATGAACTTTGTAATGTACCTCATAAAGAACAAAGTTGCAGAAACGACACTTTGAAAATCTTTAAGGCACTAGACAGACGGACAGCATTTCAACTACAATTCAACCGCAAATTGCAGTTTGAATGCAGTTCACACAACTGCAATAGAACTGCAAACCAACCGTGCAGTTCGATTGCAGTTGGTGTGCAGTTTACACGATTGCACTGAACCGCCGATTACAGTTGTATTGCGGTCCGTCTGTCTAGAGTCTAAATATGTTTTTCATACTAAAATTTTCTGATTACTTTTATTCACAGAGAATTCGTGACAAACGAAGCTACGACGACATGGAGGAACATTTATGAAGAACACAATAAGTCTCTTGAATCTTCTAGCAATGACTCGGAAGCTAACGCGTCCCGTCAGCCAATCGGCCATCTTGGAAAGAGGATCTTTGACCAGCAATTCCAAGAGGTAGAGGCCGTAGACTTTATGAGCGGGCTCGCCAATGGGTCGCTCAATGCTTTCCCACAGCAACCCATCTCTCTCGAATGCACTGAAGGAAAGCTAACTGCACCGAATAACAAATTCGAACTCAGTGCTTTCACCGAACAGAGCAAACTATTCGGCAATGATTTCACTGCTCCCTCTTTTGGTGAGGGCTCCGGCCGCATAGACGTCAATTTCTCAGCTATACAACCAGTTGAGAAAGACGACTTAGATGAATTTGAAAAGGATTTGCAAAGAGGTGCCAATAACTTAGGGTGTGTTGGTCCCTTGAATGATCGGCAGAACATGTGTGAGTACATAGAGGTTGATCTAAACATGACTCATGTTGCCAAGAATGATGAGGACATGTCCATCACGGATACCGTCCACAGCCCGGTTCAGGATGTCTCCAAAAGTATTTCGATAGATAAGAAAGCTGTCTTGAACCAGGACTGGGTTGTGGATAAAGAGAACATCGCTATCAACCCTTACGCCGCCCCTTGTGAGACCAATTTCGCTGTAAACGACGCACCCGATCAAGTGTTAGTCTTTGATGGTAAAAGGTTAACTCTTCAGCCAGATGCACCTGAAAAGGAAAAGAATTATAGGCAGACTCTCTTGCCCAATTCTTCAGCAGAAACTCCTGAGCGCAAAACCATCGTCTTAAACGTAAACGATGACTTGCCGAACTATCTTGGTGATATGCGGAACTCTAAATGCGAAAATTCTTTCTACACTGGCTTCAAAGACATAAAATCGAATGAAGATGAAATATCAGATACTCTACAAATGAGCAGAGTTTATAACAAGTCTGCAAGGAAGACGATTCATGATCTTACAGGCAATATCTCTATAACTCAGGGTCTACCTACCAATATCATCTGTCAAGCTGCCGTCATAAGCCAAGATGATAATCCAAGCAGAAAAAAATCAATTGTTTTTGACAAAAGTTCTAATGATATCTCAATAACTGAAGTAGTTCCTGTCCAATTTTTGAGCAGCGGTGAATCATTGCCTGAACGTTGTGATACTGTAGTATATGAGGACGGTACATCCAACATATCCATGACACAGGCAGTTCCTTCAAATATTCTCGTGAATAAAATTTCAGATGTTACTAACAAAGAGATATTTGAAAATGATGATGATATTAAATCAGTTCTTCAATCTGCATCATTGAGTACTTTAGATGGAAAACGAAGTAATATAAAGTCAGTATTTGATGACGATAATAGTTGCAACATTTCTCTTACTCAAGCGGTGCCTTCTAACATAATGGTAACAGACAAACAGTCGCAAGAAAAACGGCGTACTATCATATATCAAAATGATGGAGACATATCACTTACACAGGCAATCCCTACAAACGTTATTCTGGACGACAAGCCGAAAGACGAACCGAAAGACGAAAGACGACAGACAATTGTTTACAACGACGATGCAGGGAATATATCGGTTACGCAAGCGTTACCATCAAATATTTTACTCGAAAAACTCCAATCAGATGAAAATAGCGAAGTTGAAAGTATTCCTTCTTCACTATCTTCTGATATTATTACTGCTCAACCTAGTGATGCTTCCCGAAAAACTGTCTATGAAAATGACACAGGAAATCTATCTATTACACAAGCCATACTTGGTCAACTTATAAACCAGTATAGCGAGAAACCTGACGATGCTTTAAGTACAAACCCAGAAACAAAAACACACACAGAAATAAAACCAAGGAATAGAAAACGACAAACTATAGCCTATGACAATGATGATGGTGATATATCTATGACTGAAGCCATATCCGCTAAAATAATAGATAAAGTTAAGAGCGAAGGAAAAACGATTTTGTGTGATGAGACCGAAGCGAACATATCTATGACTCTAGCTGTCTCTACAAACGTTTTCCTGCTTGATAGACTAGATTCAGAAATAGAACGCGTTGATAAACCGGAAGAAACGAAAGAAATCAAAGAAAAAGTAACTGATTATGATGTATTCGAAGATCCGAAATCGAAGGTCTTTGACGAAGTCGAAGTTCCGAAATCGAAGGTCATCGATGAAGACCAAAGTCCGGAACCGAAGGTCATCGATGAAGACGAAGGTCCGAAATCGAAGATCATCGGCGAAGGCGAAGGTCCGAAATCGAAGGTATTTGACGAAGGTGAAGATCCGAAATCGAAGGTCTTCGACGAAAACGAACGTCCGATAACACCGGTAGAAGCCTTGCCAGACGAAATAAAGTGTAACGTTACCAATCCGGACACGAATGAATGTGACATGTCTATGACCATGGCTATAACAAAAGCCGCGAGCTTACCAGAAACAGAAAAAGGTGACATGTCAATAACCAAACCGATTCCTGCCGAATTGATCACTTTTGGCACAGAACTGTCAGACAAGCTGAAAGACAAAGTATCGGAGCTGACAGAACCGGGACAGTTAGTCAGTCGTCAGTCAGATGTGATCGTACTGCAGAGTTCGAGACCCAATAGCAAGCCGATGCTGCAGTCCAGCATATCCGAACAAGCTGAGCTAAGGAAGATCGGGGATTTATACAATGACATATACGAAACGAGTGACATGGCAGTGAAGTCAGACACCTTCGTTGCCGATGACGTTAATATTTCACCTAAAGACGATAGTGCAAGCACTTCGATAATACATCCTAGAGTGGAGGAAAAAGTAAATCAATTGAGTTTAGTTTCCACTGAGAAGAAAGTCTTCGATGGCGAAGACGATGCTATGATGCAGACGGAACCTGATGAAAAACAGGAATCATTAGCGAATACTGAAATAAGCATGTCTGTAACTACCATAGACAGCGGCACCAATGACAAGAATATAATGACTCACGTAGACTCACCTCATTCCCCTTCCATAAAGAAAAGTAGTGGTGACACTACGTCTAGCGAAAGTCTATTTTATATTACGAAAGACGATGATGCGCATAGCGACAGAGATTCATACGATGATAGTGCAAAGATAAGACAATTAAAAGACAGAAGCTACAAGCAGTTGCCAATGCAACATCTTGACGAAAATCTAGAAGCAGTTGACGAGCTCCAGAAAAAGTTAGCACAGTTACAATCCACCGTAGCAGACAGCCGAGCGAGCAGGCGTTTCGATAAAGTCCCCAGCCTTGATTTAGAAGAGTTGGTTGAAGTAGATGAAGATGATAAACCAAAGCAGGATAGACAGAGCAATAAGAACACTAATAATGACACACAGGAATTACTGAAGATGCTAACCAATTTAACTGATGTAGATAGTGACAGCGATCTTGCACCGCTAGTCGCCAAGACTAAAGAATTCACAGAGCACAAGCGACTTAGTTTCGCACCCAAGAGACAGTCCATAGTCTTGAGTAGAGAGGATTTATTGAACAACATTTCCATGGCTCAAGCTGCCTTACAGAAGTCCAGGCTAGCACTCGATGATAGCGACTCTCTAGAAGACACTAAGGACACGTCCGTAGACATAGCTGACAAATCCGGCAGAACAAGCCGTGATGTCGTCAAAACGTTGAAATTCAACGACGAGTCGGTCAGTGAAGACAGTTTCGCTGAATTTCATCCGTTAAAAAAGACAGCTTTCGGCGAAACTTCATACATGCACGATCCTCCTAAAACTACAACTAAAGTCATTCCAACATTCTTGAAAGATGTTTCCGACGGAATTAAAGAGCTAATGTTAGAGTTGGTGAAGCCAGTTAATAATGAGAATCTACCGTTTGAGACTGGAATCGATAGAGAAGTGCCGGCGATCAACTCCACGCAAAGCACACAAATACAAGCCAACTTAACTACTTCCAGTCAAATAGATTTGGAGCCTGAGGTCTGTTCCATCCCGGAGAGTGGCTCCTCGGTGGCGCACAAGCCTCGCGCTCTACGAAGTCCTGTCACGTTTTGTGGAAATATGTTAGATTTTGACGAGGCGACTTCCAAAGAAAAGTGGATGCATACACATACGCCTGTCGAACAGCCGATGTCATCAGCGGTTTTAATTTTCGACCATCAGAATCCGTTAAACAATGTCCTACTCCCTCCAATGGATTATACGGAGGTGCACAAGTACAATCCCATAGTGAAATCTGAGGATACGCTTCGTGGCATCGAAGCCATGCAGCCTGCACCCTCTATGACTCCACATAATCACACTTTAGGCATACACTATCAGACGAGTAGAGATGACAATTCCTTAATGACTTTGAGAGACTTTGAGGTGCAAACTGTGACCACGAAAAAACAAAAGGTGGTGACACGAGCGAGTACATCGCAAAAGGATGCCGTCCACAAACGCCGCGCGCCAGCAACGCAGGAAGAAGGCTGTGCTACCAACAACATAGAGAAACACATACAAGCAAACACGCAATCAGCACGCCACAAAATTTCGCCGCGACAGAGCCCAATGGAGTTCAAAGAAAGAAAGTCTAAACGAAGCGAGTCACATAATACGAGGTCTTTATCAAGACCTAATTCTTTAGACCAATCAGTGGACGCTGTGCTGACGAGACTAAGAGATGATGAAGTTAATACAACAATAGCTATGAAACGAAACAAGGAGTTACTTGAAACGAGTTCGTCGCTAACGTTGGTCGATGATGCTATGGAAGGACAAACCAGTCCAGGGTTACAAGACAACGAAGTTTCGACCCAAAGGATCAGGTTTTCAAGATCACATCTGGTTAACATAGAAGAACAAGCAGTTGAGATGGACAACATAACAAAAATCTCCGAAATCTCTTTACAAGACCGTCACAGTCCAAATTCTAAAGCATACGTGTCCAAGGGCAAAAAACGGATTTACAGTCCAGTAACATCGAAGCACAGACATTCCGTGGAAATCACACCGAAACCTTTACTGAAGATGCAGAAAATATCTACCAGCCCAAGGGTTCAGATCAAAATACCGAAGGAGTTGTCGTCAACGAATGAATCATCGTCAACGAATGAGTCTGCAGACAGTATGGAACCCGAAAGAGATGAAAATAGAGGTACACACTCGCCGAAATCTCGTGAAAAGAAATCGCCAAAATCTAAAACGAAGCCAGGTCAAACGATAACTGTGCGACAATTAATAGCTGATTGCATTAATTTCGACACTGGCTTCCAACGCATCAATGACATTGAGGAAAAGAAACTTCTATGTGATATAAACGCAAAATCCGAGAGTTTGACGGAGTTGTCACAATCTGATGTGTCGTTTACGAGTAGTAAGGACCTGAAGTCGATGAAAGATGTCGTCAGTACTGACAACATGGACTGTCAGTCGCCCCATCAGTCCACTACGCAGGTGTTGCCTTCCCAGGTGGACTGGCACCCAGAGCTGATGTATGTGACCAGCTCGAGTCAATGCGATTCTGATTCTGGAGTCAATGTTGTGGCGAAGATTGATATGTTGCCTTTTATGGGGTGAGTTACCGTTTTATTCTGTTTAAATAGCATAGCATAAGCGGACGTTCAAGTATTACGTAACGCAATGGGGTGTCTCGTGAAACGTTACGATGCGTTACAGGGGCGAGAGGGGGTCGGGCTTACAACACGTTACATAACATTGTTTTTTTTTTTAAGTAATAAGATTAGGGAATAATAACTCCCAAATTGGCAACCCTTTTCATTTACGTAGAACTTTTCATTTAGGAATCCCTCGATTGTATTAGTCTGGTCGTCGACAACGGCTAAAGAAAAGCTAAAAAATAAAGAAAAGTTTAGGTAAAAATGGTCACTTGAGTGTTACGTAACGTTTAGAGAGGGGGAGGGGGGCACAGAAAAACGTTACGGTGCGTTACAAGGGGAGGAGGGAAAAGAAAATCTTCAAAAATTGTAATACTTGAACGCTCCCTAAGCTTTGTAATGTTCGCACTGCAGGGACTCAGAGCTCTAGGAGAGGGAATGAGCCGTTATACACCACGCGGGCCCAGTGCGGGCTGGTGGATGTCACTAGCCTTTGATTTTTTTGGTTCTAGGACATGCCGGTTTCCTCACGATATTTGCCTTCACCGTTCCGCCGTTTTCCGTCTGTTTAAATAAATGAGTGTTAATTTTTAATAGTTCCAGTAATTCATCAGTGATTGGCTGCTGTTTGCTGGTTGTTGTGGGTTCAATTCCCACAGGGAACAAAGGCCTTGTTCACAAGTTGTAGGTCGCGTGTTCAAACCCAGCCAAGCGTTTTATTTTGAGTAATTTATTTCGTCACCACTGCTCTCAAAATGGTGAAGGAAAACATCGTGAGGAAACTGGTAGACCATACAGGGTATGAATGAAAAATTAGAAGTACTGTGACATCCACCAATGCGCACTGGGCCCGCGTGGTGGATTACGGCCCATTCTATCTCCTGTAAAGGGGGCCTGGGTTCCGGCAGTAGGAATATTATATGCTTTACTTAGCTCAATGTGTCTAAAGTCAAAAAAACTCTTTAATTCTCCAAAACTCTCTTCAATTCACTAAAGGCCCAGCGCACACCGCTGGAGGCGTGGCGGAGCGCAATTAAAGACAACAATTTAATTTAAACCTTAACTACCTTGACATACGGTCTACAAACACTCGCGCGCATGCACTTGTAGTAGCTTGAAGTCGCTCCGAGCGCCGCATGTGAATTTATTTTTTTGTAGACAGGTAGTTAAGTTTTATATTAAATTGTCTTCAATTTCGCTCCGCCGCGCCTCCAGCGGTGTGCGCTAGACCAATAACTCTCTTCAATCCACTAAAAATTCCCTTCAATTCACTAAAAACTCTTTTCAATTCACTAAAAACTCTCTTCAATCCACTGAAAACTCTCTTCAACCCACTAAAACTCCCTTCAATTCACTAAAAACTCTCTTGAATCCTCTAAAAACTCTCTTCAATTCACTAAAAACTCTTTTCGATTCACTGAGAGTTTTCAGTGAATCTTCAATTCACTAAAAACTCTCTTCAACCCACTAAAAACTCCCTTCAATTCACTAAAAACTGTCTTCAATCCTCTAAAAACTCTCTTCAATTCACTCTTCATCTTCCTTTATAGGAGCCACGAATGCGAGTGGGAGACCTCATCATCAGCTGACACTTGGTCGTTCCGTCTGCTGCACGGGCGCCTGCGGCTGACGGCTCGCCTCGCTCACCGTCTGGACAACGCGACGCGAACGCGCGTCCGTGGGGACACGCCTGTGCTTGACATCTCTGTGGACGCTGTGCAGGATGGTAAGTCGGTGACATCTTTCGACCCCATCTTGATCAATGATCTTTATTCTGCAAGTAGGTATAAAATAGTACATTTTGATACAAGTGCAGGAAGTTTGTCATTGCGACCGAGGCGAAATTCGCACGAGCCGTAGGCGAGTGTTTATGGAGCCGAGGGCAGCATCGACAAATCTGCACGTGTGTCAAACGACCTTTTTCAATACACTTACGACTTGTGAAATAAAGAAAGAAAGAAAAAATGGTTAATTGGTATTTCAAACATACAGTAGAAATATAATAATAATAGCATTCAAATCTGCTCTGGTCAGTTTCTAACTTCGTGGGGTCGCCCAGCGCCCGTGGGGGACGCCTCGCGCCACTAAGTAAAAACAAAATAATCCCCCGTGACCGTGACGATAAGGAAGGAATAAAAAAGCCCTTTTTGTGATAAACTCAAAAAAGCACTTGGGTGATATACATGCTATATTGAACCTAATAGGAGTGTGATTTTTTTAATTTTTTTTTTTATTGGTTGGTGAAAATCATCGAATGACGAAACCCGCTCTTGGGCGGAGTGGGAGATCAGTGTCAGACTCTTACTGACTAAAAAACCTACCCTATTCCTTCCTTGCCTTATTCCTAGAGCCGCGGTAACAGTTTCACACAAACCGGCAGCTCCAGAAGGCTTCGACCCTGAAGGGCCCCTACACGGAGTGTGATAAGAGGCAGTTTTCGAGTAAGTGTATTGAAAATGTTTTTTCTGACGGCAGATCGCAAGAACCCGGTGGCGACGATGTGCGTGCGGTTCGCGTGCGAGACGATGCGCGACATGGTGACGCGCGTGCTGCGCGGCAAGTGTTGCGCGCGCGACATCCCGCCGCTGCTGCGGCGCTGCGCCGCCGTCGTGCGCGTGGCGCTGCGCTGGGGCCGCGCCATGCACGACGCCAAGCTGCATCTCGCTTACACCATGGATAGTGACGGCAATTTGTCGCTGAAGGTATGTTTGGTTATTTTATTTTTATGCTTAAGAGCGGCCAACATGGAAGGCCGCTGCCTCGAATCTTGCGGGCAGCGGGGCGGCGGCGGCAACGGCGAGGGAGCGGCGCGGGCAACGCAGACCCATTCTTGAAACTAGCGGGCAGATCGCGCGTTATTTTAGCCCCGTAGTGTTGTTTTCATTATTTTATCGTCTAGATATTTGTTTTATTCGCAAAAGAAACGACAATGGCGTCAACATCTTTTTAATTGAAATTTATTCCTAATGCTCGATTTATTATGGGCGTGGGCGGTGGCCGCTCGACTAAAGTACACCGCTCGCTGCCCGCGCCCACGCCGCCGCCGCCGCCCCGCTGCCCGCAAGATTCGCGGCAGCGGCCTTAAAAGTAACATGTCAAAAGGAGTGATGAAATGCATGTTACGAAAAAGGCCATGAGTATAAATGTAGATGGATGGAAAGGGACAGGGAGACCAAAGAAAATATGGATGGATTGTGTGAGAAGTGATATGAAAGACAGAGGAGTTAGTGATAGCGTAACGGGTGACAGGGTAGAATGGAAGAAAAAATTATATTGCGCCGACCCCAAATAAAACGGAACAAGGGCAGGAAGATGATGATGCTTAAGAGCGGCCAATCCGACGTATATTTTCATACAACCGCTCTTACGTGATTATGATGTTATTACACATCTTTCTTCAGATATTTTGGATACATAGATCTAGTGGATAATACCTAGGCTTCTATAGAAACCAAAACGTAAATTTGTGTAAGAGTAATCCAGTAAAGACCTCTGAAAATCTGCTATTTTACGTGAATTTTGACTCTTCATAATGTACTCCTATATTAAAAATATAAAAAAATACTTCTTTAGAAGCCTAGCGCATTTGATCGAGATTCTAAATGTAGTAATTTTTTCTCAAAAATCCTTAAGGGTTTAATAAAAAGACGTATTTCCTGGAACAAGTTTTGTGAAATATTCGAGTAAATCGTAGAATTACTGAATGCCAACAGAGTTTTTAGGTGTTATCTCTCTTTTACAAGCTTTTATTTAGTTTCACCTGTCCCGTTGTCTGTCGTTCTGTAATCAAATCTTGCAACTTAAATTTGATCCACTTCCCGGTTTCCGATTGAGCTGAAATTTGGTATACACGTTTAGTTCGGATGACAATGCAATATTATGATGACATGGAGCTGATCTGATGATGGAATCGCGAGGTAGCCATAGGAACTCTGTAATTAAACGGCACAACCACGTCGAGTTTGGGCTCGTGTGAATCGTCTTGACGAGTTTTATTTATATAAGTATAAAACACCGCTATAAAAGCTTGTTATGAAAAAAAATTTTTTCATTGAAAACTTGTTTTCACTTACAATTTTCTGACCTAAAAAATAATAATAATTCCACATAACTTCTTATCTAAATAAACAAAATATTTTTTTAGCAATATTTTGTTTATTTAAGTAAATAGGCATCATTTTTTAGGTCAGAAAATTATAAGTGTATGTTTTTCACTGAAATAATTCGCCTGTGCACTGAGGTCTTTACGCCAGATTGTAATTCTGAGAATCTTCAAGACTAGATAATTAAATAGACTCTTAATAAATTATTACGTTTCGACATCACTGTTTGCTCCAGTGCTTACTGAGATAAGGTGGGAGTAATCAAATACCAGTTTATGTAATTAAAAAAAAGCGAATTAACTCTCCTACCTACATTTTATTTCAACATACAGACCAAACTAACATCGAAAAAATGATATAGTATCATCCATATTATCACAGCCCCAATACAAATATTCAAATCCAGTATTTATAATCTTATTACAAGCTTTTATTTACTTTCACCTGTCCCGTTGTCTGTCGTTCTGTAATCAAATCTTGCAACTTAAATTTGATCCACTTCCCGGTTTCCGATTGAGCTGAAATTTGGTATACACGTTTAGTTCGGATGACAATGCAATATTATGATGACATGGAGCTGATCTGATGATGGAATCGCGAGGTAGCCATAGGAACTCTGTAATTAAACGGCACAACCACGTCGAGTTTGGGCTCGTGTGAATCGTCTTGACGAGTTTTATTTATATAAGCATAGACCACCGCTATAAAAGCTTGTTATGAAAAAAAATTTTTTCATTGAAAACTTGTTTAGGCATTACTTTTTCATCAAACATCACATTGGATTGCTTTAGATGAAGCAACAAACTTTTAAACCATGCACGACGTAGACTATAGGCGAGTCGGGAAGGCCCACCTTAACTAGCTTTTGCCCGCGGCTTCTTCAGTCCACCCTACTCTACACTTTTTTTTTCATAAGAACCTTCTCCTGACAGAAACAAATCCAACAAAAAAAGACTTTGCAAAATCTGTTCAGCTGTTCTCGAGTTTGCGCTTACCAACACATTTTGCGATTCATTTGTATGTTATCGATTGAATTGTAATTTGGGTTATTTGTAAAACACCAACAAGCTTGCAGGACAGTATTACTAACATCATTAGCAAACAACTTTTGTTATATGACATTTTATAAAACAACACTTTTACCAAAAACAAGTTTTTGAAAAATTAAAAAAAAGCACTCTGAACTAATTTTGTAATTTAACCGTACATGGAAGCATTTTTTTAACTTAGTTTACATATTTATTATCCTGAGCGTATCTTCTTTCAAATAAAAATACAAAAAGAATAAAATCGGTTCACGCAATCCGAAATTACCACCGGGTACAGTTCTTGGGAAATCGGGTTACTAATTTATACATAGGCTAGTGGGTTCTATTACATTGTGAGAAATTTGTGACGGACGGGAAACTACGGAACCCTACACTGAGCATGGCCTAACACGCTCTTAGCCGGATTTTTATGTTATTTTATGCTTAGTTAGTTCCTATTTTACACCAACAATCTTGCAGGACAGTATTACTAAAATCAGTAACACTAATTTTAATAATGAACCGTATTGTTGTCTATTAAAAAAAAAAAATCAATTATTCCAGAAACCCTAAATGGTGTTCCTTTCCCTAGCAAGCATTGAGCTGGAATTTTGTTCTTACTAATATTATAAATGCGAAAGTTACGATGTTTGTATGTTTGTTACTCAATCACGCCAAAACGGCTGGACGGATCTGGATGAAATTTGGCACAGGCATAGGATACACTCCGGAATAGGACATAGGCTACTTTTTATCCCGGAAACCCCAACCCCAATACCACGCGGGCGAAGCCGCGGGCAAAAGGTAGTATAACATAATACTTTAACCAAAAACAAACCTTCAAGAATGTTACGCCCGATTCTCTAGCTATTATATTATCTCTTGCTACGTATATTTACTTAGTAAAATTTAGAACATTCAATTCATATAAAGTTGATACGACAGATGGGCTTTCCTTAAAAAGGATAATTGTAGACACCAATATGAATATCTTTTTTACTATGAGACCAACACAAAAATGAGGAAAAAACCTGCTGCTCCATACATTTTGTTGATTTTCTTTTTCGTGATTTTAGGTTGGTCAGACCAACAATAACAGACTGGGAAAGAATTCAATTACTAAAAGAAATATACAGGGTGTCATTGACATGTTAACGCAAACGAATACCATAGATCCAGTACATGATTCTAGACACCCAAGTGGGAGAATTTTTTGTCGGTTTTTTCTTATCTTTTTTTAATGATTTTTTTTTCGTTTTTTAAATTAAACATCATTTTAACATTTTTTGCGAAAAAAATGAGTGAATTACATTCTAAATTATTAATGTTATTGGGTTTGATTAGAATAACGACTTATTTGCCTCGATGATTATTTTATTAATTTTTTTTTGGTAAAAAAAAATTTTTTCTTTTCTTTTTCTAATAAAATCATTGAGATTGGTTAGAATAACGATTTTATATAGGTAAAAAATAAAAAAAAAACAAAACTTTTTTTTCGAAAATTTGAAAAAAACCGACGAAAAGTTTCACCACTAGGGTGTCCAGAATCATGTACTGGATCTATGGTATTCGTTAACATGTCAATGACACCTATAACGTGGTTTCTCTTGTCCAGGTGGCGAACATCCCGCTGCGCTCCGTATGGGAGGTGACGATGCACATCGAGCTGGTGTTGGACTCAGCACAGGGGGTGGCGTGGCCGCGCGCCGCCGCCGTGCGCGTGCTGCCCGTCGTGTCCGACGTGCTCGTGCCCGACGCCGACGTGCAGCGCGTGCTCGCGCACACGCCCAAGGACTGGGGGCACGCGCCCAGGACTATTTGGTGAGTAATTATATCGGCCCTTTAACTGACCCTTTTTCGTCCGTGGAGAGCAGTGGTGGCCGAGTGGTGATGGCCCCGATTTACGTGTTGTAGGTCGCGGGTTCAAACCCTGCCAGGCACATTACTTTGTGTAATTTATTTCATCACCATTGCTCTTAAAACGGTGAAGGAAAACATCGTGAGGAAACCGGCATGTCCTAGAACCAAAAATCCGAAGACATGTGACATCCACCAACCCACACTGGGCCCGCGTGGTGGATTACGGCCCACTCCCTCTCTTAGAGAGGAGGCCTGTGTCCCTGCAGAGGGAACATTAAAAAGGCTGATGATGATGAACTTGGCGAGCCTGAAGTTAGGTTCAGCGAACTTTAACGCTTGTGCACTCGTACCAAAATAAATGGTCGAAGCGCCACTCGCGAGCGTCCAGAGAACTAATTTGGATTTTGTACGCGGCGCGACATTACCAGTTTTAGTACCGTAGACACTCGCTACAGTCACCGTGACCGACAGCGCCAATATGGCGGATCTCAAACGGGGACGAAAGCACTGACTGCAACCAGTCCAGTGCGGTAAATAATAAAGGCTGCGTGAAAATCCGAAGATAAATGGTATGAGGGGTGGGCAGCGATTACCTGCCCACCCCTCATACCATTACCTTGCTAGCTAAGGAGGAGGCCGACCGCATAAGGCAACGGAGCTCACGCCCCAGACGCTGCCGAGATTCCTATCACGATTTCCGGCCACCGTAGACGCGGTCTTGCGGATGGTGAGCAACATGGGTAGCTCGCCGTCCGGTTGTCTGGTAATAGCCCGGACGAAGCCAGTCGTCGATAGCGCGCTCTGTTTCCGTGAGCCTCAAGGAGTTGTCAGAAAAAGGAAAGGTCCAACTGCAGGGCTGAAGCCTACTGGGGCCCCAGTCCGGCTTCTGAAAGGAAGGTCCGACCCTGGTATGAAGGCAAAGACGAAAAGGGGTGGGTTGTTTAGTCAGTGAGAGTCTAACACTGTTCCTCGCACCGCCCAAGAGCGGGATTCGTCATTGGATGATTTTGGCCCATCATAAGAAAAAGATAAGTAATAATTTTTAACAAATTTTGTTCTATTGTCCACAGGAGAGTGTTCAGACTTCTCAAAAACAAGAAAAGAGACGACGATCTCCTTCTAGCGTAATAAGATATTCTGTATATACCGTCTAGTATTGTATACATATGTAGAACAAGACGCGAGCGCGCGCCATGTGAATGTGGATCTTATTGTCAGTGTGTTAAGGTTAAAATTGAAATATTGGCGCGCTGTCGTGGAGTGAAATATTACCTCTAACGTGAGCACGGCTCAAGGCTAATAAAAATTCAGTGGCAATTTTTTTTTTTGTAATTTTTAACGGCCAGCGTTTAAACAACGAATAGTTTTCAAAAACCGTTTTATCGGCAACGGCACAACCACAGATATAGATATACCTAGATATATATATTCCACAACTATCACACAACGTCGTCTAGTCCCAAGCTAAGCAGAGCTAGTGTTATGAGTACTAGACAACTGATAAACATACATATATATTTCCAAATACATATATATTATACCAGACACCGAACAAATGATTGAGCTCATCACACAAACATTTGTTCTGAGTGGGAATCGAACCCACGACCTCCGGTATAGCAGTCAGGGCCACTAACCACTAGACCTACAGGCCAGTCAAAATAGATAACGCAAGCATCACGATCTGTATAGAAACCAAGCATGCCATTTTTTGACTACCTATTATGACGTCATAAGCACTATTTATGATGAGAAAATCAAATCGATTCAAAGACGCCGCCGCGTACGGCGTCCCCCTCGCTCCAACCATTTTTATATTTTTAACTGACGTCCGACTAGCGCTGTACACGGATGCAGACTGACCGCGAAACTGACCACTTACGATTTTTGTACGTAAGCTAGGCACGCGACGTAGTTGCTCTTGCGTTATCTAGGTATATCTATATTTGTGGGCACAACCGTTTTCATGCTACCAAATCTTTGAACTACTATGTGAATTGTTATCTTAGATTTAAGGAAATAAGGTCGAAAATCCATTACTATCCCACTCATCGCGTCGTCGTTTCAAAATTAGTTCTCCAGAAAAATGTACTTTATTCCTACGACATAAAGCTTAAATTTTATTGCCAAACCGTCCTCTATATAAAGCATACATTTCGTTTCCATTCTCAAACTAGTTTGCTCAACGAACGTTTTCTGCAACTATGTACTTTACACAACGATAGTTTCTTTTTCAAACCAGATACGATAAGAAGCTATTTTATCTTTTTATCCCAATTTTACCTTCGGACATCCCGGCGTACGGCAAATATCCACCCTTACGTTGTTGAGACACCTGCGGCCCGGACTAAGCGTTTTGCCTCGTCGTTTATACCGCGTACATCGAGGGACTGGAACAGTTTGCCGGCTGCAGTCTTTCCGTCTGATTATAATTTAGGTGTCTTCAAGGCTAGAGTGAATAGGATTTTAATAAACTAGTGCGCCTTACCATCAACGATTGCATCACTGCTTACAATCAGGTGGGATCGCAGTCAAGCACTAGTTTATTGCAATTTAAAAAAAAAGCGTTTTTAATAACCGTTTCTGTCGTTGCATGACCGGTTATTTCGTCGGTCAAATACAAAACAATAGAATGCATGAAGTCACAATGCTTGCAAGATATGACCATTTAATCCATGTACCCAAAATTTGTGCGAACGCCGGCGTTCGCTTGGGGCTTAAGAGTTTAAACACATTTCATATGAGGCAGGCCTTGCTAAACTTTATTACAATACTAGCTTTTGTCAGCGGCTTCGCCCGCGTACATAAAATATAGCCTATGTCACTCAGGAGTAAAGTAGCTTTCTATTATTGCTATTTTTTTTCCAATCGGACCAGTAGTTCCAGAGATTACCTCCTACAAACAAAAAAACAAACTTTACCTCTTTATTATATTAGTGTAGATTTTTATTAGGTTGCAATGTAACTATGTATGTTCGGCTCAAATCTTGCAACTTAATTTTGTAGCATATATCTTCAACCGATTGAGCTGCAATTTTGCATGCAGGTGTAAATCGCATAATAATGCAATATTGTAATGACATGCAGCTGATCTGATGATGAAATCGCGAGGTAGCCATAGGAACTCTGTAATTAAACGGCACAACCACGTCGAGTTTGAGCTCGTGTGAATCGTCTTGACGAGTTTTAAATATATATAAGTTTAGACCACCGCTATAGAAGCTTGTTATGAAAAAAATATTTTCATTGAAAACTTGTTTTAATATATAAGACTGTAAATTCATACATATCGCTAGCCAAATAGTAAAATTAAAATATACAATAGAATTATATTTTAAAATATAATTGTGTGTTCTGTGACCCAATTTTTTGTTGCTGCCAATTTAAAAAAAGAAATTAAACATCTATGCCTGTTTGAGTGCTTGAGTTTTTTTTTTTTTATAAATTTGACGAGGGAAAATAATTGTTAGGGTCAAATTATACTAGCGCAGTTATCGAAGCGTCTGTCCAAAACTGAACATAGCAAATTCAACCTTAACTCCATAGCGTAAGGTGCACATTACTTCTGCCCTGCGTTCAAATTTGAGGTTGGAGTTAACTCTAATGACGTCACAGGGTAGATACTCTACGCTCGCATTTTTGAACGCAAACGTCAAGTTGTGTCAATGGCTTACTCCAACCTCCCTGCTCGAGTTAATCACTTTTTTCACTCGTGGTGGAAATCCTCATGGATGTCCTCCACCCTGGGGTAGGTGGAGGGGTCTGTCAGACTCTTACTGACTAAAACCACCCCGGTGTGCCCTCGTACACTTGTCGGAGGCAACGGGTGCAGTTTGACTTCCGCTGCCCCAGACTAGTGCTGACCCAAACCACATGGTTCTCCTCACAAATTGGAGAGAGCTCTCCTATACGCCTAAGAGATTGTCAATGGCTTACTCCAACCTACCCAGCTCGAAGTTGGAGTCACTTGGGTTAGCTCTAGGGTAGCTACCCGAGAAAGAACGACTCTGGGTTACAACTCTACACTACTCTGGTCATTTTTTAACACAGCCCTGAGATGTTAATTTGCGCGCCTGCGCGTAGACGCGCGAATTCCGAACAATGCGCGCGTATTTTTTAAATTTAAAAACGCTTCGATGCGCTTCGATTTTGCGCTGCTATAAATTGAACCTTGCGCATATGTTTTTTAAGACCAAAATCGTTTGAAAGCCGAAAACATACAGCATGTTTCTTAGGATGAGAGCAAAATTGCGAGAAAACCAAGTGAATTAATTAATAGAAAGACAAAACTTTAGGACCCATTAAACTTGTCCGTGTATTGTCCGGATGTGGGGGGTGGGGGGGTCGGAATATATATATATTTTTTTTGTTTTCAAATTACTGTTAAAATTCCATAAGTTTTTGAATAATTAAGTCATAGTCAACATTTTATTTTTACTGCGAGAAGTATTTTTCACCCGGTTGAAATAACTCTAAAATTTACTAAAAACACTTTGTTCATTGGTAGCTAGAAAAGTTACCTGTATAGACTATAATATATTAACTGATATATGATTTTTACGTCATAAGCAATTGAAATAATCCATGCTGTTATTCAGTCAAAATCTCAATAAAATTCATTTAAAATTAAAACACACATTTACACACACACACACACAGTAGGTAATATCGAAATTTCTTGACCGCCCTGAACTTCGTACAATTGCTTGCGCAGTGATTCTCTTCAAGGATCTTGTGGCGTATGAGTATTTTTTTCTTAGTACCCGCAATTGTTCGGAATGCCAACTTCAGAGCGGGCAATGTATTTTCGCCATACTGTAAGTAGGTACTTAGAAAGCGATTCGTTACTCCTTTTTACGCGGAAAATTACGGTTTTTACTGAATTTTTAAAAATATAATAGTTTATTCACGGAAAGAAGAGATAGGTTGATATACATGTACTCTTTATTGTAGGTACACCATAAATACAATTTGGTTAGTAATAGAAAAGTTCTATAATATTCGATTAGATTTTCTCTTTTGGCTATAAGAAAAATAATTCAAATTATTTTTGCAGCAAATAAAAATTTGATTCATGTGTGTTTAACTATTAATGGTAAATATTAATAGTAAATATTTAATTTTTACCAAATGTAACTTTATTGTCGATTTAGACTAAGGTTTTTTATATTGACTGATCATCAACAAAAATAAATTAATTTGATATTGTAATGGTAAAGGAGAATCTTAAGCCTCTATCCCCCCCTTAAACCCTCCACTCCCCCCTAAATCCCTCAGTCGCCATATTCAGAGAAATAAGAAAGAAAAAGACGTTATTTGCCATCTGTGACGCATGGTGGAAAAAGAGAAATTGTCATTAGAAAATGTAATAGTTGTGAAATAATATGATCGTGTTTCCTATTCGTTACATAATGTTTTTAAATGAATATTATATAGTTATTTAGTGATTTAATCTGTGTTTTATTTATGCGTTTTAAAAATGTCCTAGTCAGTAAGAGTCTTACACTGGTCTCCCGCTCCGCCCAAGAGCAGTTTTCGTCATTCGATGATTTTCACCTACCATAAAAAAAGTCAAATGAATGCTTCGGAAAATAAGGGAGGAGTTGCGGAACCCTGGGTAACGTAGCAGTGTCACGTAGGAGTGGCAGGCGGTCGCCTCCTTCTGCGAGGCAGTAATGCTAGTAAAGGAGGAGGCCGACCGCATAAGGCAAAAGCAACGACGCACTCTCCGTCGCCGCCGCGATCCCGCCGATATCCAGCAATGTCACGTAGATTGGGTTTTTTTTTTAATGGTAAGTAAAAATCATCGAATGAAGAAGCCCACTCTTGGGTGGAGCGGGAAACAGTGTCAGACTCTTGCTGACTAAAGAGCCTACCCCGTACCTTCCTTGTCGTTGTTGTCCCAGAGCCCCGATGTAACGCTTTCGCACCAACCCTCGGCTCCAGGAGGCTTCGACCCTGTAGGGCCCCTAAAATTTGCTGACAACTCCTTGAGGCGCGCGGGAACAGTGCGCGTTGTCGACGACTTGGGCTCGATCTGGACTGTTACCAGACAACCGGACGGCGAGCTACCCATTGCTCGCCGTCCGCAAGCCAGTGTTTACGGTGGCCGGATATCGGCGGGATCGCGGCGGCGACGGCTACGGCGAGTGCGCTAGATTGGGTGAGACTGACCTCTGTAAGGGAGTAACCATACCAATCGATCAACGTCGATCGATGACATCGATAGACGATCGACGGATTAACGGATACCGGTCGACATAGATCGAAGTTACCATGGCTTCTCTGGCTTGTTTTTTCCCAAGAGACCTAGTTTTCGAACAAGTAACTAGTTATTCGATTAATTGACAAGCCTATCTGAGATAATTTATATTTAGTCTTGTTTTTTTTTTTTTCTTTTTTATTGATTATAGGTTCGCGCTTGACCGCTATCTCACCTGATGGAAAGCGACGATGCGGTCGACGATGGAGCGCGCTTACCTAGAAGTAACCTATTCACTCTTGACTTAAAGATACCCGGATTGTAGCCATCAGGAAACACCGACTCCGGAAAAGAATTCCACTTCTTGGCTGTACGCATAATGAATGTGCTCCCAAAACGTTTTGTACGTATATGTGGGACATCCACCATGTACCGGTGGCGCATTGCCGTACGTCTGGTGGTCCGATGATGGAACGGGCTAGGCGGAATTAAATTATATAATTCCGACGCACACTCCCCGAAATGCAACCGGTAGAAACCGACAGGCTAGCAACTCGGCGTCGATGCTCAAGACTTTGAAGTCTCGACTCGACAAGTGCATCATCGCCACTACATAAACCCCTACACGAACCTACTTCATAAAGCCCTTTCCTTACCCACATCTAAAATTAACTAGTTTTTGAAAATATTTTCACATTGTAGGAAACTAGTCTCTGCTTCTCTAGTGCTTGAAAATTAAATTTTAACGTTATTACGAAAAAAAAATACATGAAGGTAGATCGAAATGTTTTATATGTGGGTAGATCGATTTTCATTTTTCAGCGGGGTTTCATAAAGGGGGGACCGAAAATTTTGTCCTTTTTGAGCTCCGACGCACCGTTTCAGAGATATGATCAAAATTTGTATAAACAATAGAATAGACAATCTATTACTAAGTTTCATAAACATTTTTGGCTTCTCAGAAATTCTTTTATAATAAATCAATCACAGTTCAGTTCTGCTGGGGTCCAGGGTCTCTTGCTGAATGGAAGGCTTGGTCCCAGTGCGAAGGGCAAAGAAGGAACGGGGTGGGCTGTTTAGTCTGACACTGTTTCCCGCTCCGCCCATTTGCGGGATTCGTTTTTGGTTTAGCTTATTCTTGTTCGAAAATATATATACTGCTCTGTCAAGAAAATTTCGGAAAAAGGTCATAATACATAACGAATAAAATCTGTAAACATAATTTATTTTTCAATAGATACAAGTTGTACAACCACATTAGTAATTTATCATACTCATTAGACGCTGAGGCGATTTCTCAGCCAATTTCGTATTGTGAGCACCGACCACCCAGCGCCGGCCCTCCTTCCGCCGCGTAGACCTGAAGCACAAAATACTGTTACACAAACTTGATACCACAGATGGGCTTTCCTTTAAAAAGATTACATCAATATGAACAACGTTTATTATGAGAAAATCACGAAAAAGAAAATCCGCTGCTCCATACATTTATATTCACATAACTCGACAAAATGTGTGTACAATAATCCTTTTTCAATACACTTACTCGAAAACTGCCTCTTATCGCACTCCTATTAGGTTCAATATAGCATGTATATCACCCAAGTGCTTTTTTGAGTTTATCACAACAAGGGCTTTTTTATTCCTTCCTTATCGTCACGGTCACGGGTGATTATTTTGTTTTACTTAGTTTATCGAATCAGGCGCGAGGCGTCCTCCGGAGTCGCTGGACGACCCCACGAAATTAGAAATTGACCAGAGCAGATTTGAATGCTATACTTATATATTTCTTAAATTTCTACTGTATGTTTGAGATACGATTAATTTTTTTTTCTTTCTTTCTTTATTTCACAAGTCGTAAGTGTATTGAAAAACGTCGTTTGACACACGTGCAGATTTGTCATTGCAGCCCTCGGCTCCATAACACACTCGCCTGCGGCTCGTGCGAATTTCGCCTCGGTCGCAATGACAAACTTCCTGCACTTGTATCAAAATGTACTATTTAAGGAAAGCCCATGCATCGGTCGGACGGTCGTGTCAACTTTGTATAGGTACATATTTATCGTACCATAAATTATTTGTAACCGACATAAAAAAAACCCACGTGAACCACGTGATCCCACACCTCTTGTTCTTTAATTGTGTCTATAATTAGGTACGGTAGTCGAAAGGTGATATTTATGGGTGTACACGGATTCCTAAACAAGATCCATCGGGACTCAAGTCTGTTTCCGCGCGCCTGAAGGAGTTGTCAGCAAACCGTAGATACCTTGCAGAAGGGTCGAAGCCAACTGGGACCTAGGATTCGCGTCTGAAAGGAAGGCTCTGTCCTTGGTATATAATTATGGCAACGTAAGAATGGGGTAGGTTGTTTAGTCAGTAAAAGTCTGACACTGTTTCTCGCCCCGCTCAAGGGCGGGATTCATCATTGGATGATTTTTACCTACCATAAAAAGCATAGGTATGCTGCAAAAATAGTGACTGAGATAGATAGGTACCTGATCTCCACCACCGGTCGAGAGCTGAGCGCGTTGCCGAGCGCGCTGATTATGTCGTACGTACTGCTGGGCCGGATCACCTGCGGAAACGGAACGGATTTCAAACCTTTTTCCAACAACTTTTGGAAAAGACCGATAATGAGGCTGATAGGAATAAGTTGTTCAGAGCTTTGAAGTTGAACAAGAACAATATGGGTATATTCCACCAAGTGTTGAGTAAACCCACTTCTGATGACGCTAGAAAGTTGTTCGACTTCATGGCCCAGATCCATTGATCTCTTTTGATGATACGAGTGTTAGGGTACGATGGGACTGACATACGCTGTGCGTTTTAAAAGTCCCTAATTTTTTAAGAAATAAAAAAAAATCTTTTGGAAAAGACTGGTAGGTACATGTACAGTACGGCCGTTATAACTTGGCGAGTCTAAAGTTAGGCTCTGCGAAATTTAGCGCTTGTGCACTCATACTAAAGTAAAAAATTAAAAAAAAAAAATGCCAATAACATTTGTTAGCAGCAATAACTCCTAAATTTTTTTACGAGCGCTAAAGTTCGCAGATTTTAGTTAAATTAGAACGATCGTACAATACGTATGAGTGGGATGCAGGGGCGTAGCTTCCGCCGTATCTGCCATATCAGAGGCTCCTATATAGGCAAAAATTCGCAACATCCACAACCGACCCGTAAGCCAAGAATTTGTAAAAAAGCACCATTTTTGGTTTTGATACGGGGCCCCTGTGGAACTAGCTACGCCACTGGTGGAATGTTGCTATTATTGAAATTAATATAATATGTCCACAACTATCACACAACGCCATCTAATCCCAAGCTAGGCAGAGCTTATGTTATGAGTACTAGACAACTGATAAACATACTTATTACTAAATACCTTAGATTATAAAACAAAATGCAGATAGACCGCGCGGAACACGAAAGTGAAGCCACGCTTGCAGACATGTGTGCGTGACAGCACTGTAAACATACGTTTCCTTTGTGTGCGTTACGGTTGCCAGGATAATAATAAAATTACCCATATTATTTCATTACCTATCTATTAGGTGTTAAAAAATTAACTGCAAGAAAGGTAAGTACTTACTCAGAATTATAAATAAAATGTATTTGCAAAAAAAATAATATAAAAGTGCTTACATTTTTTTTTAACGTGTTTGTTTTACGATAGTGGGTAAGTGGACGAAGTTCTTGCAGTTAATTTTTAACACATTGTATATTAATAAAAATCAATTTCCGAAATGTATGTAAGTACGCACATAACTTAAGAACGCTGCACCTATTTAAGTGAATGTTTATTGTTGTGTTTGTAATATTTTCAGGACAAGGTTTGTATGAAAGTGTTTGAAAAAAAAATTGCAAATAAAATGAAAATGGTGTTATTTATTCAGTTGATAATTTTTTTTAGGTGGGTAGATATCGAACCATTGCAGTTAGACCAATTGTTGGACTTTTGAGAGCACCAACAAGCCGTAACGACTGCCATTAGATGTTCGTATGGCAACCGGGATCGACGACTTAACGTGCTCTCCGGAGCACGACCAGAACAAAGCAAATACTCAAAATCATCATCATCATTTCAACCGATAGAAGTCCACGGCTGGACATAGGCCTCCCCCAAGTGTCGCCGAAATGACCTATTCTGTGCATCTGGCATCCATCGGATTCCTGCAACCTTCACCAGGTCATTGGTACACCTCGTAGGAGGAAAATAAACTAACAACACTGGGAGATTTTGTTAAGGTTTTGTGTTCCAAGATTTCACTAAAAGTAATCACGTAAAATAATGTCTAAATAAACAAATAATTAATATTTACATATGAAAAGATATTCCATCTTGTTTTTGGGAACAATTTTTGCAATGTTTGATTGAACACGCAAGGCGGCATTATTCTCGAAAATATGAATATTGTCCTTGACCTTCAGTGACGTACTTACGATGCGACGCTTCGTGCCGTACTGACGCGAGAGTGTATTCGCTTTTCTATTTGTATTTATTTTGTTGGCTTCACTTTCGTGTTCCGCGCGGTCTATCTGCATTTTGTTTTATAATCTAAGCTAAATACATACATAATCTTACTAATATTATAAATACGAAAGTTACGATGTTTGGATGTTTGTTACTCAATCACGCCAAAACGGCTGGACGGATCTGGATGAAATTTGGCACAGGCATAGGATACACTCCGGAATAGGACATAGGCTACTTTTTATCCTGGAAACCCCAACCCCAACCCTAATAAGGGTATACCACGCGGGCGAAGCCGCGGGCAAAAGCTAGTTATAGATAAATTACACCCAGACACAGAACAAATGATCGTGCTCATCACACAAACATTTGTCCTGGGCGGGAATCGAACCCACGACCTCCCGCATAGCAGTCAGGGTCACTAACTACTAGACTGACAGGCCAGTCATTAAAATCAGTACGTACTCGACCAAAGACAACGTTGCGCAGATCCAGCTGTGGTAGCGGCTTAAATGTGATGTTGAATATACCGCACATTTCGTCATCCACTGTCACTCGCATGGACAGCAATCCTGACGAAACACACGCAAAGTTTGTGTTAAAAGTTACGTTATAGGGGCTTAGCTACCGCCATATCTGCCGTATCAATTACACTGGGCCCCCGCGGTACAGGGGCCCCGACCTAGGCAAAAATTCGCAACATGTTATCCACAACCGTCTCATAGGGCACCTAAGCATCTGTAATAAAAATACGTTTTTTTTATATATGGGCCCCCCGAAGGACTTTTGATACGGGGCCCCTGTGGGACTAGCTACGCCACTGTTACGTTAGTACCTACCTATGTAATTATAGTGTACAACAATGTACTATTGTAAATGGGTAGCTTGTCGTCCGGTCGTCTCATAACGGTGTCCTTCGGGGGCCCCGTCTAAAAAAAAAACCTATTTTTATTACGATACGAGATACGGCGATAGCTACGCCTCTGGGGAGTTTACAGTGTAAACTGTTGAAGATGACTCTGCAAAAGGTTCCGAAGCCTACTGGGGCCCGGGGTCTCTTTCTAAAAGGAAGGCTTGGCCCCAGTGCGAAAGGCAAAGAAGGAACGGGGTGGGCTGTTCAGTCAGTAAGAGCCTGACACTGTTTCCCGCTTCGCCTTAGCGGGATTCGTCATTGGATAATTTTTGCCCACAATAAAAAAACCCAAGTCTCAGTCAAGGTGGGGAGCTGCGTGTACCCGTGTCGGATAGTTCAACTAATTTTCCGCGCACTACATACATCAATTGTTTGTACTTTGCGTTCCAAATGAGAATAGGATCGATTGACAGGATGTGACGTCACGCCGTACTGTCAAATCGAAGATATTTTTGCAAAATTGAAGAATTTAGAGATGAGTAAAATTTAAAAACTGGATCCCGATTAAACTGTTTTCGTTCATTGTTCGTAAGTAAATAATCATTACATATTATAAAACAAAGTTGCTTACCCCTATGTATGCTTAGATCTTTAAAAGTACGCAACGGATTTTGATGCGGTTTTTTTAATAGATAGAGTGATTCAAGAGGAAGGTTTATGTATATAATACATGCATAATATATTCAATATTAGTACCCGTGCGAAGCTGGGGCGGGTCGCTAGTTTTTAAATAAACTAAATTTTAAAATATCTTCCCTCGATTTGACAGTAAATCGTGACGTCACAATATGACAATCAATACTATTCTCATTTGGAACGCATTGTACATATTACCAGGCATAGAATGTGGGTAGTGATAGTTCTCCGCACCGATGGGCACCTCTCGCCCACTCTGCGCATAGCACCCGAACCCGTTGTTGTAGATTACGTCTCCGCCGCTCCAGTATAGATGAGGAACTTTTCTGGATAGAAAACATAAAGAATATTATAGTAAGCTTTATCGTACGGCGAGCAATGGGTAGCTCGACGTCTGACTGCCCGGTCGCCGTCAGGACTGGGCCTAAGTCGTTTATCAATATACATTTATATACTCGTATATACAAAAATCATGAAAAAAACCCGCTGCTCCATAGATTTATATTCACATAACTCGACAAAATGGAGCAGGGTTTTTTTTGGTGTTTTTTTAATTTGGTCTCATAGTAAAAGTTTGTTCATATTGGTGCGTACAATGATCCTTTTTAAGGAAAGCCCGTCTGTCGTATAAACTTTGTATATAAAAATCATTGCCACTTTTCGTTTTAATTTTATAACTCTCGGGCTCACCTATTCAAACCAAATGTTTAGACTATGTTCGGACTATTAAGAAGATGGTTTATGTGAAGTTTGTACAAAATCTGTCGAGCTGTTCTGTATTTATCACATTTTTCTGTTGCCGGGAGCGAAGCCGCAGACAAAAGCTAGTACTTATAAAGTTGAAGAATTCGTTTGTTTGGTTGAACGCGCTTATCTCAGAAACTACGGGTCCGATTTGAAAAATTCTTTCAATGTAGTATAGCCGATTTATCGAAGAAGGCTATAGGGTATATAACATTACGCTACAATCTACGGGAGCAGGGCAGTAACTAGAGATGCGGGTGAAACTGCGGAAGATAACTAGTCTCTAATAAAATTGACCACCGCGATCGTAGTTTGGTCGGCTATCGGAAATTACGTTGTCTATAAATTACTAGTTCAGATAGTAAGAAATAAAACAGACAATAAAAGACAATACAACAAAAAATTTAATCAAAAACAAAAGTCAAAAACCAAACAAAACGCTCAATTCCTCTGGCGAGAAGTGGAAGGCGCATTAGTGGCGGTGCTGGCTTGTTCCCGTCTCTCCTCAGAGAACTGGTTCACAGCCAGGCAGTACTTCTCAGAGTGATAAGTCCTCGAAATCTGGGACAGCAACGGACTGCCATGAGGAGAGTTCAGCCACAAAGACGCACTGCCCGTCTGACCAACCATGGCTATAAACGCAATCAGCATCCTCGTGTTCAGCAGACCACGCTGAATATGCGGCTGTTTTAGCAGCGTCTGCAGAATCACACCATCTGGTAAACCATTTACCAGCTCGAAGATACTAGAACCTCTTTCTCCAATTAAGTACGAAGCTGCAGCTGGAACATTGCAGCCGGTGTTACGGAGAGCCCTATCAGCTTCTTCGTACGTAAATCCAAGGTTTTTTAACGCTCCAATGGATTCAGGACTAGGTGGCTCTGCAATCTTGTTCCTCCATTCGCGGAACTTCTCCAGGAAGCGCTGCAAGTGCTCCGCTCGACGGTATAGCTCGTTTCCTATTGGTTTCTCGACTCCAGGAGTCTCGTCTACTGCTGTGAAATCAGTTTGTGTGATGTTCAGTCTGGCAGCGATGTCTTCAGGAGTAATCACTTGAATGACAGCTGGGTGGAATCTCTGCGGCTCGTCTAGAGCTGCAGTTAGTTGAGCTAGCGTCATTTCGTAGTTTCTGCCTGAAGCTGCAAGGCGAGCTCCAGCCTCGATCAAGGATATCAGAATCTTCCTCAATTCATAAGACAGCTCGTTAGTAGATAAGAGAGATTGGAGATTCGGCTGCCTTACAGCGTTGGTAGGCGCTGGTAAAGAAGCTGTGGCAGCCGCGATGGTCCCATGTTGTGGTGCCCTCACCGTACCAAGGTCCCACAGAGTGCCAGCTTCGGGAAGACGTCTTTCGACAAGCAAAAGCTCTTCTAGCATCATGACCTGTTCTTGGGACAGCGTCAAGAAGTCATGTAAAGTAGTGGTATCAAAAACTCGGACGATTTTGTACCGGCCGGCACCTGTCTCCCCGTTTGGGTAGAAATAATCGATCGCGCGGTTTTTTACTTCTTCGATGAGGGTGTCTCCGGAGAAGTACTTCAACTTCAACTCTTAATGAATGGCCTTTGTGGAAGAGACACCACAATTTTGCCAATAACACGTGCAGACTAGTGACGCTATCAAACGCTGGAGAGTATTTAGCGTGAAAAAAAAGTAAAATAAATATTTCTTTCTTTTTAAATCAAAATTAAAAAATTATAAAAATATTTCTTCGCAGACGTAGACTGACAGTGTCGTGACAATCCTATGACCACAGATTGTGACTGATTGTGATAAATGAAATAAAAAGTACTAATAATAAAAAAATAAAAAATTGCTACAACTTAATTTTATTAATATCGATGAATTTGCATAGTTTGAATATAAACCGAGTAAAAACCAAAGGAAGAAGACATTTGACCGAAGTAGGACGAGGAATATGAGGAGGAATTATTTCATGAAAAGAGAAGCGCAGTTTAGAACAGGAGAAAAATAAATGGTCCACGTCTCCTTCATCCAAACCGCATTCACAAAGAGAGCTATCCTTAATCCTAAGTTTGGCCAAGAAGTGAGGAGTGCAACAATGATTTAACCGTATACGACAGATAGTTGAAGTAGTGATTTTTTTTTCCAATTTATATTTAAAAAACCAAGGTTTGTGTGGTATCTCTGGTTGAATATCTCCATAAAATTTACCCTTTATAGACTTAGATAATTGCCAAGCCTTGGACCAAGATTGAAACAAAATTAGTGGAAGAGTAGTACAAATATCATGGGAATAAATTTCAGAGTGGGAAAGAGAGCCAGTGAGGACAGCATTTTTGGCACATGAATCAGCTGACTCATTACCAAGAATACCGACGTGACCAGGAATCCAAGCTATAACAACATGCATCCCACGTTCATGACATTGAAATAATAAATCTCTAATTTTCAGAATTATAGGGAATCTTGACTTAGATCTGAAAGGGTTAGATAAAATGGCTTGAAGGCAACTTTTTGAGTCAGAGAAAATTATGGAGTTATTTAACTTATGAGATATAACAAATGAAATGGCTTCAAAAATGGCAATTGATTCCCCTGTAAAAACGGATGTAACAGGGGGGCACTTAAAATTTAAAATAATTTTTGTATGGGGAATCCAAACAGCAACCCCAACAGGGCTATCATCGGAGGCTTTGGAAGCATCCGTGAATATAGTAGTCCAGTTATTATAATTAGAGGAAATTTTTTGAACAAATATCGTATGCGGTTCTGTAGTATTTTTATGAATTCCAAAGTCCAAAATGATTTCTGGTTGGAATACTAGAGCATTATAAGGAACCGAGTATAAATATAAAGTGGGGTTTTGAAAAAGTGGGCTAGAAAGACTAGTGAATTGAAGGTATGCACGAAGAAGACATGGAAGTTCAAAGTTAGAACGGCGACTACAAGAGTCAAAAATGGAGGATAATTGGTCCAGCTTACCAAGAAGGGGATGCTCAGAATTTTGCACAAGTTTAAAAATAAATCTATTTGCCAGGAATTGTCTTCGAATCGAAAGCGGAGGTTCAACACACTCAACTTGCATGGCATTAATTGGGGACGACTTCATCGCCCCGAGGATAATGCGTAAACATTTCGATTGAATTTTGTCAAGCTTTTGAAGGCCAGATTTGTTACAGGGATCTAATAAAAACATACCATAATCAAAGTAACTACGAACAATAGCATTATAGATCAACTTCTGAGTATATGGGTGAGCACCCCACCAAACACCAGAAAGAGAGCGAAGAACATTAACGTTTCTTTCGCATTTTTGGGAAACAAAATTTGTGTGAGCAATACCTGATAATTTTGAATCTAACCATACTCCTAGAAATTTTACGTTGTTCACCTGTGAAATATTTTCACCATTAACCTTAATATCAATAGGAGGAACAATTCTTTTTTTTGTGAACACAACTACAGAGCTCTTAGAGGCTGATAAGGACAAACCGTGTTGTAAAAGCCAATCAGATAGATATCCAAGAGCGGAATTTAGACGGTTATTAGCCTCATCTAGACATTTTCCAGAATAGTATAAGGCTATATCATCAGCATATTGCAATATTTGACAAAATGAATCAGTAGAAAAATGTAAATCATAAGTATAAAGGCTGAATAAGAGAGGACTTAATACTGAACCTTGTGGTAAGCCTTTCCAGATAGTCTTAGGGGGAAGGCAGGAGTCTTGAGTTTTGATAGAGATGGTTCTCTCCATCAATAAATTACAAATGAAACGGACTAATTTTTTAGGGACTTTCAACTGATGCACAAGTTTATTCTTGAGCACCGGAAGTAAAACGTTATCATAAGCAGAGGTAATATCCAAAAAAGCTCCTACTAAAAACTGCTTACTTATCAAAGAAATACGTATATCAGAAATTAATATGCTAAGACTATCCATTGTGCTCATACCTTTTCTGAATCCAAACTGGGACGCGGGCAATAACTTCCTATTTTCCACAAACCACTCAAGTCGATGCTTCATCATATGCTCTGCAACCTTACTCAAAACAGATGATAGAGCAATAGGCCTGTAACTATTTGGGTCCGATGGGTCCTTGCCAGGTTTAATAACCGGAATTATTATCTGATGTTTCCACGGTTGAGGAACCAAACCATACTCAAAGAAGTTATTAACGAGGTCTAGGTAATACTGCTTTGTACTTCTTGAGGCGTTCTTTAGGAATGAGTAAGGGATCCCATCTGCACCAGGAGAGGAATCTACAAGACCGTCAAGTGCCATTCGAAGTTCATCGAAAGAGAACAGGGCATCAAAATTACTTTCAGAGGGAAGAAAAGCAGGAGGAGAGGGAAGAGAGTCCAAACTTGGAACTGAAGGAGGAGCTAATTTATCACAGAATGGTTCAATCCAAGAAGAAGGGTCGTTAGCTAAAATATCAAAAGAACTACAAGATCCTCTATACCGTTTTATTTGCTTCCACACTAGTGAGGAAGGGGAACTGGGTGATAAGCTCTGACAGAAACGAAGCCAACCGTCTTTTTTCTTTTTAGCAAGAAGCCTCTTAGCAATGGCTGCTTTTCTTTGGAAGACTAAAAAATTTGGAAGAGTCATAGAATTAGAATAATTAACCTCAGCTATTTTTCTTTCCTTGATAGCTGAAGTACATTCTGAATCCCACCAAGGAGTTGAAACTTTAAACCTGAAGGGTTTTTTAAGGGAAAAATTTTCATCAGCACTAGAAATTATGGAAACAACAAATTTAGAATAGCAATCCAAAAGATTATTATGGTCAGGAGAGGGAAGAGACATTAACTTATCTTGCAGAAAATCAGAAAATGATGACCAGTTTGCATCATTTAATCTATACTTAAGGGTGGGATTAAAATTACGGATAGGAACTACTCTATCAGAGATAGAGATAATAATGGGAAAGTGATCACTACCGAACGAATGGGGTAAAATATTCCAGGAAAGAATGGAAGCAAGGGAGGCGGAGCATGCTGTAATGTCCACAGCTGAGCAAGGGTTTTGAGTAGGGCGAACTCTCCTTGTAGGAGAACCGTTGTTTATGACGCAAAGGTCAGCTTCATCAAAAATTTCAAGGAGGGAAAGACCAAAGTAATCATCGTGGCTCGAACCCCATGAACGGTGATGAGAATTTAAATCGCCCATGAAAATTATTGGAGAGGGTACTGAGGAAAATATATATAAAAGATCTGGAATTAACCTAGAATGAGGATGAGGAATGTATGCAGAAATGAAAGTTAAATTAAAAACCCTAACAGCAACGATATTAATGTCAGGAGAAGTAGGGGGAAGAGATATAAGAGAAAAAGGGAGGCAGCGTCTAACAAGTAGGGCACTACCAGCATACCCATCAGCCCTATCACTCCGGAGACAGGAGTAACCTGAGACCCTAAAGTGAGAACCAGGCACTAACCAAGTCTCCGAAATGGCGATGACTGAGGGGTGAAATTTATTGATTAAAAATAAAAGTTCAGGCTTCTTCGGCCGAATGCTTTGCGTGTTCCACTGAAGTATGGAGACTGGATCCATTATTAATATTGGAAAGAAGTAGGGAAAGTTTATGGGCAACGTGGGGCGGTAAAGAGGTATTATTACGAGAGATTAAATTGATAATTATCGATAGAAGAGATTCCAAAAGGTTATCCTCTTGGGTGGATTTTGGGGATGAAGAATTAAGGGAAAGAGAGTAACCATTGGGAAGGGAAGAAGGGATCTCAGCAACAATGGAGCTATGGAGAGCTTTGTCGTAGGTTTTACCAAGAGGGGCTCTAGGCTTAGGGGAAGAAAAAACAGTTTTTTTATAAGAAGAATTAGGAGGAGAAAGGCTAATAAATTGCGAAGAGGAGTAAGAACTCTGAGAAGGAAGGGACTGAGCAACTTCGGAATAGGACTTCCTAACATTAGGAAAAGACCGAGAAGCCTCTTCGTATGATAAATTTTCCTGAGACATTAATAGTTTGATGGACTTTTGTCTCCCTTGCTCCGGACAGCTACCATAAGAGGCAAAGTGGCGGCCCAAGCAATGGATACAAGTGGCCTTGGCCTCTTCAACTTCACAACTGTCACCAGCGTGAGGCTGCGAGCACCTAAAGCACCTTGCCTTGGACCGACACTGAGCCTTGACATGGCCAAAGCGGCAGCAATTTAAGCATTGGATTGTGGGGTATTGGTATACCTCCACTTGGAGGGATGTGTGGCAAAGGAATATTCTTTGGGGGAGAGTTTGCCCTTTAAAAGTAATAACAACTGTCTGTGTCGGGATCCAGGAGGTCTTGCCATCCTGTACGTTTTTACGATTGAGTCTTCGAGCTTTTAATATTACTCCACACCCGTCCGGTAGGATAACAGACTCGACAAATTCATCCATCGACATATCGACCGGCACTTGACGGACGATACCCATTTTGGTAATATTAAATGTTGGAATTTTAGCGACATATTTGTTAAATTCAAGGATAGGATTGGTCAAGAAATTATTGGCCGCGTCACCAGAGGTGAATTCGACCGAGACTTTGTTTCTACCCACTTTTTTAACCCCATCTCTACAAATGTTCTTAATTTTGTTTTTAACTAGAATTTGGCCAAACTTAATGGGACGAATCGATGTTCCTGCAGAGGGATCCGGTTCCGAACGGGAGACATGTACTAGAAACGGGCCCTTTTCTAGAGAACCATAAGAGTTTATTCCATCAATTAAGGATGGGTGAATGTATAGAGTTTGTATGGCCGCTACAGCCATATCTTTAGTAATACTCATTTTTTTGGGGACAACCTCGATTGTCTCCGAGTCAATTTTTAGACGTCGCTTACCGACCATAGCCGAAGACGGGCCAGGATCCGGAGGGTCAGGGGGATCCGGGGGGGGAGGCGCATGGTCCATGACACTGCGCACCTATATAATGAAAAAAAAAAAATAAATAAATAAATAAAAAACACTGAACTCTGCGAAGAAATATAAAAAGAATAACTCAAATTATTGGAAAACTATTAAATTTTGGAAATAAAATTTATCTCCAGCACGACTGACAGCTCAACCGTCAAAATCCTCCGGAGAAGTAAGCGGCGAACGTCAGGCCCTCAGGGCTGACAACTTTGATGAACAGCTCATTAACGCCAGTCACCCCTGAGTCCGATACTAACATCTTCTAGAACTTTCTTATCAATGCCGTCGAGAACTGAAAGGTCAATGACCTTCATAGAAATCAGCACAAGAAATAGAATAATGCTGCTAAAAAACGTTACCAGGCACAAAATGAGTTTGAGCATAATTTTGACATTTTGTTAACTGTTTTGACGTTTGGCGTTTGTTTTTATTTTAAACATGTAGCTCTATGGTATGGCCATGTAAAGAGGAGAGATGAAACGCGTGTTACGAAAAGAGTTTTGAGTTTACACGTAGATGGATGGAGAGGAAGAGGGAGGACGAAGAAGAGATGGATGGATAGTGTGAGGAGTGATATGAAAGAAAAGGGAGTTAGTGATAGTGTGATGGGTGACAGGACAGAGTGGAAGAAAAAAAAATGTTGCACCGACCCCAAGTAATATGGGATAAGGGTAGGAGGATGATGATGATGATGTAGCTCTATGGTTTTAAAAAATGAGGTCCAACATCACGCAGGCCGGAAGGTACCGTAAAACAAATCGGGGGTTTACAGAATCAACAATTTGTTTTTTCACGTTATTTAAAAATTGTTTGCACCATTTAAATATTTTTATAAATTCAATATTGAAAACAAAAATATGAAATCAAAGTAATAATCATAATAAAAAAATTGTTTTTATTCACCCCAGTTTACGGTAAGAAACAGAATTTTTTATTAGATTGTCATGTTGATTTGATGATGGAACCGAATGGCGGAAGGTACCTTCATTTGTCATTATTTACAACTAAAGCCGGCCGCACACCAGGCATACAATTGTAGCGCCACATTTGAAATGCAACACATTTAACGCCCCCATATATTCCTACGTGAGCACGCACACCGAGGAAACATTTGTAGCGGGCGCACTTTGTGGCGAGACGTCATCCGCGCTACAATAATTCAAGATCGAACCGGTTCGTTTTTTGTGTCGCGTTTCAAATGTGTATGCCTGGTGTGCGGCCGGCTTTACAGTACGGTCGTCGGATCTTAGTGAGTCTAAAGTTACGCTCTAAGAATTTTAGCGCTTGAAAACTCGTAAAAAAACAAATAAATGCAATTTGCAGTTATTATTGCTGTTAAAAATTGTTATTGACATTTTTTTTAAACCTTTATTTTTGTACGAGTGCACAAGCGCTTTTTTTTTTTTTTATGGTAGGTGAAAATCATCCAATGACGAAACCCGCTCTTGGGCGGAGCGGGAGATCAGTGTCAGACTCTTACTGACTAAAAAACCTACCCCGTACCTTCCTTGCCTTATTTCTGGAGTCGAGGTTACAGTTTGCACATACCCTCTAGGCTCCAGGAGGCTTCGACCCTGAAGGGCCCCTGCAGTTTGCTGACAACTCCTTGAGGCGCGCGGGAACGGTGCGCGCCGTTGACGACTTGGACTCGGTCTTACCAGACGACCGGACGGCGAGCTACCCATTGCTCACCGTCCGCGAGCCAGTGTCTACGGTGGCCGGATATCGGCAGGATCGCGGCGGCGACGGCTACGGCGAGTACGCCGTTGCCTTTGCCAGTTTTCAAGCGCTAAAATTCGCAGAGCCTATAACTTCAGACTCGCCAAGATCCGGCGGCCGTACTGTAAGTAACGAAGAGACCTAACTATTACAGACACACACTTTCAAAATTAAAGTTATTTTGCACTTTTTGTTTTTACATAGTAAGTAAGTAAGTAAGTATTTATTTCATAAAAACATTGCACTTTGCACTGTATACATTGTTCGGAAATTATTATTGAAAATATGATGCAATAATAGACTCTATCTTTTAAACTAGGACTAGCCTGTATCTTAAAAGATAGGGTTCAACCAAATGAATTTTATTAATGTTATCTACACTATCTACACTAATATAATAAAGAGGTAAAGTTTGTTTTTTTGTTTTTATGTTTTTTTGTTTGTAGGGTGTAATCTCTGGAACTACTGGTCCGATTGGAAAAATTTTAGCAACAATAGTGTTAGCTTTTACTAATTTATTGTTATATATATATACCTACATTAATTAGTATATTAAATTAGATATTTATTTATTCAAACTTACTTTTAAAATGTAACCGTGTTCCCAAGATAAATTCCATTAATAGTTCTTAAATTGACTTTTGTCGGTTGATAGCAAATAGTTTTCCCGCCTTGACAGCTACGTCAAGCACGTCCAGGTGGGAGGCTCACTTGGGAACACGACAGTCAAGCTTGAGCAATCGAGTAGTGAATACATATACTTGTGAACAGTGTTAAGTCAAGTGAATGTGATTTAATATGATTAAAAGACCCTATAGAACAAGTATACGGATTTTATTTTCTTCAAACCTCTGAAGCGTTAATAATAGAAAGCTGCTTCACTCCTGAGTGACATAGGTACGCGGGCGAAGCCGCTGGAAAAAGCTAGTAAAAAATAAATCAATAACGTGTGAAGACAGTGTCAATGATTTAAGTAAATATACTAATTGTACAGAAATAAATATTAAAAAAGCAAAAAAAATAAGTAACAAAAAGCAATTTCACGTACGTGTGTATTGTATGTATGTTTATAGGTGTACTTACATTGAAGTCGGTTGCATTTTTTTTAAAACCTTTTTTTTCCAGTTATCGAGATCCAAAGGAGTGCCCGAGACCTATGTTGACATCATCAGAGACAAGTACCGAGACTCCGCTTCTGTGGTTCGGACCGCTGTTGGCGATACGAATCCCTTCCCCATCACCGTTGGAGTTCATCAGGGCTCTGTCCTTAGTCCGTTTCTGTTCAGCGTGGTGCTGGACGTGCTGTCCTCTAACATCAGGGACGCAGACGACATGTATGCAGACGACATCGCGCTGGCGGACTCAGACAGTGGGCGCTTGGTTCGACGTGTGACAGCGTGGAAGGAATCGCTGGAAAACGGCGGTCTGAAAATTAATGCGGCGAAGACCGAGTACTTGGCCTGTAACACAACAAACGCTGCTCCTGTTCGCATTGGCGAAGACACAGTCGAGCGCACGGAACAGGTCAGGTACTTGGGATCGGTGCTCCACGAGTCCGGGGACGTCGATTGCGACGTTGAGTCTCGTATCTCGGCGGCCTGGGCGAAATGGCGTGAGGTGGCGGGGGTTATCTGTGACCCCAAAATGCCGGTTAGGCTCAAAGGACAGGTCTATAAGACCATCATTAGGCCTGTCCTTTTGTATGGCAGTGAAGCGTGGCCTGTACTTGAGCGGCATAAGCAAAGCCTGCGTGTCACGGAAATGAATATGCTGCGCTGGATGTCGGGAGTGTCGCGGAAAGACCGCATTAAAAACTCCCGCATCCGGGGCAGCCTTCAGGTCCGTGACATAGCGGATAAACTGCAGGAGGGTCGCTTACGTTGGTATGGCCACGTTTTACGAAAACCGGCAGACTACGTGGGTAACAGATGCCTCGACATGCCGCCTCCGCCGGGACCCGGTAAACGAGGAAGGCCTAAGAGGCGTTGGATCGACGTCGTAAGGGACGATATGCGTGCCAATGGGCTTACGGCAAAGGACGCAAAAGACCGAGCGAAGTGGAGGCGTGCTTGCAGGAAAGCGGACCCCGGGCACCGAGGCGAAAGCCAAGGTTGGCAACCGGGACTAATACCGCTAGGATGATGATGAAATAAGGACGAGAACTCAAAAGGTTTTCTAAAAGCTGACGCCTCTGCTATTAATGCCCATACTTCCAACAAAAATTCGACTGGCCTGTTGGTCTAGTGGTTTGTGGCTCTGACTGCTATGCCGTAGATCGTGGGTTCGATTCCCACCCAGGACAAATGTTTGTGTGATGAGCACGATCATTTGTTCTGTGTCTGGGTGTAATTTATCTTACTATATAAATGCGAAAGTTACGATGTTTGGATGTTTGTTACTCAATCACGCCAAAACGGCAGGACGGATCTTGATGAAATTTGGTACAGGCATAGGATACACTCCGGAATAGGACATAGGCTACTTTTTATCCCGGAAACCGCGACTGAAACCGAGACTAGCTTTTGCCGCGGGCGAAGTCGCGGGCAAAAGCTAGTCTATAATATGTACAATGTGTCCGGGTTCGGACTGTACAAACTTTAGGGGGTGATACTTTTCTCTAATTTATCACTAAAACTATTCTACATGTGAGGTCTAAACCCAACCCCCTCTGAATGGCAGCCATTTTTGTATTTTGGTTCAGTTTTGGGTAATGTCCATACTAAAACTTATGTAAAATTGGAATTTGATGCCCGATTATCGTATAAAAAAAACTTCCCGTAACGGCAAAGTATTAGCAATCAGATAAATAACTCAAATCATTTAAATTGATTTGAGTTATTTATCTGATCGCACGGAAGGGCTAGGTTTAAGCAACAATATCTCTTAAACGGATAGTCATAAAATCGAGTTTTTGGCATCATTATCTAGGTAAACTTATCATCCATGAGTTACGCTTATAAAAAAGGGTAGTTCTCGGGGGTATTTTTTGAAATAATCTTGAAAAACTAAAAAATTGATGATATTTTTGACATGAAGTTGATGTTTCAGCATTTATTTCAGTATGATATAGCAATAATTTGAGTTTTTATCTGATTGCTAATACTTTACCGTTACGGGAAGTTTTTTTTATACGATAATCGGGCATTAAATTCCAATTTTACATAAGTTTTAGTATGGACATTACCCAAAACTGAACCAAAATACAAAAATGGCTGCCATTCAGAGGGGGTTGGGTTTAGACCTCACATGTAGAATAGTTTTAGTGATAAAAAAATAGAGCAAAGTATCACCCCCTAAAGTTTGTACAGTCCGAACCCGGACACATTGTATATATTTACAAATATAGAAGTAAGTTTATCAGTTGTCTAGTACTCATAACACAAGCTTTGCTTAGCTTGAGACTAGACGGCGTTGTGTGATAGTTGTGGAATATATTATTATTATATACTAGCTTTTGCCCGCGGCTTCGCTCCCGGCAACAGATTATTCTACTCTACTCTACCCTACTCTGTCTATTTTTTTTTAGATCGATTTTTCCTGAATTTTGTTATGCTATAAACCTCACGGAGCCCGAGACCTTTCCAACGAATGCAAAACCGTGGAAATCGGTTCGTGCGTTCTGGAGTTATAGCGTCAGGAAGGAAAACCCGACTTATTTTTATATAGTAGATTATTATTCGTGCCACTTACCTGAAAAAGCACGTGTTCACATAGCCATACCCGTGCGCGTCTCCATCCAGCAGGTCCAGGAACAGGCGGCACGTGTTCGGACATGTGTCAGTAAACAGTTCCACACAGATTTCACCCATCACCGCTCCTTCTTGGACTCCCAATTTTATGTACACCCTGAATTCATCATCATCATCATCATCATCAACAGCCTTATTAATGTTCCCACTGCTGAGACACAGGCCTCCTCTCTAAGAAAGGGAATGGGCCATAATCCACCATGCGGGCCCAGTGCGGGTTGGTGGATATTACATGTCTTCGAATTTTTTGGTTCTAGAACCACTGAACTGGCATGTCCTAGGACATGCCAGTTTCCTCACGATGTTTTCCTTCACCGTTTTGAGAGCAGTGGTAATGAATAAATTACACAAAGTAATGAGTCTGGCTGGGTTTGAACCCGCGACCTACAACACGTAAGTCGGGGCCGTTACCACTCGGCCACCACTGCTCTGATTACCCCCCCCCTGGATTAGTTTGAAGAAATTAAAAATATAGTAAAAATGAATAGCTGTTCGTTAGTCTCGCTAAAACTCGAGATAGGCTGAAACGATTTGGCTGATTTTAGTCTTGAAATATTTGCGATAGTCCAGGGAAGGTGGGATCGAAAAAAAAATCGACGAAACGAAGTTTGCCGGGACAGCTAGTTAAAAATATTTATTTCACATAGGCGAGCAATGGGTAGCTGATCGTCCGACCGCGTGGTAACCGTCCGGACCAAAGAAGGGCCCATCAGGGCCGAAGCCTACTGGGGCTAAGGGTTTGCTTCTGACAGGAAAACTCGGCCCTGGTATGAAAGGCATCGAAGGAATAAGAGTAGGTTTTTAGTGAGTAAACGTTTGACATTACATCTCTCGCCTCACCTGAGGGCGGAAGGCATCATTAGATGATTTTCACAACAGACAAAAAAAACCTAATGCCCCACGTCTTACTGACAACTCCTTGAGGCGCGCGTTGAACTATACTTTTGTATTTGCATCAAGCGCAACCCCATTTTATGTCCTGGCCATATCTTTCTATACAGGGCCGGGTTGCCTGGAAGAAATCGCCGAGTGCGATAAGGCCGCCGATTGTATGTTTTTTTTTTGTTATAAGTTTTCCTTTCAATGTTATGTTTTAGTGTTGGTGTACAATAAAGTATATAATAATTAATAGATAAATAAAATACGCCCCGTCGACTACCTACTTTGGCTCGGTCAGAACGATTACCGGAAAATCGGACGGCAAGCTACCGATTGCTCGCCGTCGCGTACGCTGGTGGCCATACCTTGGCCGCTTAACGCCCGGTGCAGCCTTAAACGCCGGGTCTTCCATCTGCTCCTGAGGAATAGGCTCAAACAGCACGAAGGCGGCGCTCGCTTGCTCCACGATCTTGCGGCGGTTGTTACACCATTCCTTGTTCAGCTCTGCTGTTGTGTCTACACGAGCGGTCTGTGTGGAAATAGATGGCAGAAATTTTTGTTGTTTTTTTTTTACGGTAGGTAATAATCATCCAATGACGAATCCCACTCTTGGGCAGAGCGGGAAGCAGTGTCAGACTCTTGACAACTGACTAAACCACCTACCGCGTGCCTTCCTTGCCTTATTCCCAGAGCGCCGGTGTAACGCTTTCGCACCAACCCTCAGCTCCGGGAGGCTTCGACCCTGTAGGGCCCCTACAGAAATTTTAGTGTTGAAAATGGCTTACTTAGAGAAACAGGATCATCATTACATAGTATAAAACAAAGTTACTTACCGCTGTCCCTATGTATGCTTAGATCTTTAAAACTACGCAACGGATTTTGATATGTTTTTTTTAAAGATGATGCCAAACGAGCGTAATTTTGCGATACGTGAGTCGCAGAATTTCTGCTGCATTAGATTTCATAGATTAGTCCCTATTTGATTCACGCGGTGACGCAAAATGAGTTGTCTGCCTACCCACTGAGATATTTCTGCAACCGAAATTCTGGGAATCACAAAATTACGTTCGTTTGGCCTCACCCTAATAGGAAGTTTTGTATGTATACATATACATACAAAACTTCCTCTTATACATATACATGCATCAACATCATTTAAAATAAATAAGGGCCAACGCTACGTCAAGCGGAAGCCCGCTTGGTTCAACACAAAAGTGCTTTGTCCCTGCTCGCCGTGCGGGGACCTGTCGCGGACAGCCAGGCCTTCGCCACATTTGCTACGTCTTGTTTTTTCTATATAGGTTAGCGTTTAACCACAATCTCACCTGATGGTAAGCGATGATGTGGTCGACGATGGAGCACGCTGGTCTAGAAGTAACCTATTCACTCTTGACTAAAAGACCCCTAGGTTGTAGCTATCAGGAAACACAGACTCCGGCAGGGTAATAATAAATTAAAGATCTCTATCGATATGACTACACGCACACTGTTCGCACTCGCCGTAGCCATCGCCGCCGCGATCCGGCCACCATAGACGCTGGCTTGCGGACGGTGAGCAATAGTTAGCTCGCCGACCGGTTGTCTGATAAGAGTCCAGATCGAGCCCAAGTCGTCGACGGCGCGCATTGTTCCCGCGCGCCTCAAGGAGTTGTCAGCAAACTGTAGGGGTCCTTCAGGGTCGAGCCTCCTGGAGCCGAGGGTTGATGCGAAAACGTTATACCGGGGCTCTGGGAATAAGGCAAGGGAGAGGCTGGCTAGGTTGTTCAGTCAGTAAGAGTGACACTGTTTCCCGATCCGCGCACGAGCGGGATTCGACATTGAATGATTTTTGCCTACCATATAAAAAACACGCACACTGTTAAAGTTGAACTAACAATACTACGCAGGTACTTATAATCCGGATTCCGCTATTGGAATTACCAAAAACTACCCACGCGCGATGACACGCGACACACACCCGCTTGACGCAGGGCTGGCCTTAACGCCAACACAGAGCCGAGGTTACCGTCGCGTCGAGCGGGACGGCTCTGTGTGGCGTCGTCCATACTATCTAGTACATTACAACTGCTCAGCGTCGCCACACAGATCCGAGGTTACCGTCGCGTCGAGCGGGACGGCTCTGTGTGGCGTCGTCCATACTATCTAGTACATTACAACTGCTCAGCGTTGCGTCGCCGTCCCGTGTCGCCGCGCCGCGCCCGCGCCGTGCTGAAACCTTAACTCTGTAGACACTTACCGTGGCCAGTATTCGTTTGTACAGCGCCAGGTTTTCTCTGCGCGTTTTCCTGAGGAAGTCGACTCTCTCCTGGTAATATTGCCTGACGCGTTCAGGCGTCTTCTGCCAGTGACAATCCACTAGGCCCTGTGAAGTACACAGCGCTTACAATGCGTTTCAAATGACAAAAATGACCGCGGTAGCACCTAGTACTCATCATCATCATCTCAGCGCCAGTCCCGGTTGCACACCTTAGCTTTCACATCGGTGCCCGGGGTCCGCTTTCCCACAAAGTCGCCTCCACTTCGCTTGGTCTTTCGCGTCCTCTGCCTTAAGCCCATTAGCACGCATATCGTCCCTTACGACGTCGATCCAACGCCTCTTAGGCCTTCCTCGTTTTCCGGGTCCCGGTGGAGGCGGCATGGCGAGGCATCTGTTACCCACGTAGTCTGCCGGTTTTCGTAAAACGTGGCCGCGGTAGCACCTAGTACTATGCGTTCAAAATAAGAATTGGATCGATTGCCATGTCGTGACGTCACGATTTACTGTCAAATCGAGGTAAGATATTTTTAAAATTGAGTTCATTTATGAAAAATGTTGTCTATTTACGAACTGTGAACGAAAAAGTTTAATCAGAATCCAATATTTTAATTTTACTCATTTCTGAGTTTTTTTTAATTTTGCAAAAATATCTTCGATTTGACAGTATGGCGTGACGTCACATCCTGTCAATCGATCCTATTCTTATTTGGAACGCAACAGCAGGCTGCCGCTCGCGCAAACATTTGTCCTGGGTGGGAATCGAACCCACGACCTCCGGCATAGCAGTCATGGCCACTAACCACTAGACTTGTTGGTCTTGTCTTTTCTTGTCCTTGTTGGTCTTGTCTTGTCCAATGAATGAATGAACACAAAAATAATGAGTGAATTAATGAACGAATGAACACAAAAAAAAGATGGCTTACCCTTCTGTAATATGCTTGTTTGATGGTAATCAATAATTGTACATTTTCCTTGAAAAGTTGATTTAGGTTACTTTGCCAATCTTCCAATTTACGCATTTTCCTCAGCGGGTTATAACTTGGCGGAGATGAGTCTACTCTTGAAGGGACGTGGGCATACTGAAACTGAGTTAGAAGGCCAAACAGATGATAATGTACGTATTATAATATTATCTAGTATTGTCACATCAATGACAGCCCCATATCTTGTCCAGACATTTACTATCCATTCCAGGTTGCCTGGAAGCGATCGCAGAATGCGATAAGGCCGCCCACAGGGTCATCGGTCCACCTTGTGGGAAACCTTCCAACGCTGCGTCTTCCGGTATGCGGTCACCACTCCAGAACCTTTCGCCTCGGAGATTCTTTTCGCTATGTCGGCAACCTCGGCTCTCTTCTCGGATCTTTATTTCTGATTCGATCACGCAAGGATACTCCGAGCATAGCCTTTTCCATTGCCGTTTGAGTGACATTGAGTCTTCTTATTAGGCGCCCATTGTAAGCGACCACGTTTCGGAGCCATAACACACTGGTTGAGCCAAGCACTAACAATACAATTATATCCAGCGATCACAGAGTCTTTATAAGCACAGTTGAAGGTTAAAGCGGGTAGGTTTCGCGAACTAATAATAATAACTCATACTGTTACTCATAATGTTTGTCTTATGTATATTTGTAATAAATGCGGTGTACAATAAAGTATAAATAAATAAATATTAAATAAATTGCTTTTTATCGGCGCGAGCACACGTCCGTCTCTCGCACAGCGTAGATCGTGACTGGTGAGAAACGAATATAACAACACGGCGGTAGATGGAAATACATCGCCGGCGCGTCATCGACAGTGCGCGTTTCCAATGCGTCACGTCAATTGTCTGTTTCATGTTCAGTGTTAGTGTATGTGTGTAGTGTTGTTTACTCGGAAATATACATAAAAATAAATGTATAAGTACGTACCTATGTGTAAATCATAGTATTAAACAAAGTTGCTTACCGCTGTCCCTATGTATGCTTAGATCTTTAAAAGTACGCAACGTATTTTGATGCGTTTTTTAATAGATAAAGTGATTCAAGAGGAAGATTTATATGTATAATACATGTATAATAAATTTAATATCAGTACCCGTGCGAAGCTGGGGCGGGTCGCTAGTATACACCGTGAAATTTAAATGGTTGTTTTCCCTCAGCGAAATGGTTGTGTCTTGGTAATACAAACGTTTGATAAAAAAATAAAAACAAAAAATGGACCTGTAGAGTGCAAGCTAATTATTAAAAATTAATTAATTAAAAATTAGCAAGCTAATTATGACGTATCACAACGTGCGAGAGCTTATTTTGGTTTAAATATTGAATGAATCGGTTTCCTTTGACGGCGTGCTGCTCATGCGACTCTAGTAGTACCTACAAATTACGTCTAATGTTACTATTGTTTTCGCTTTTTTGAGTTGATGAATATTTTTAATAATTATTTATAAAAAAAACTTTTATTTTTTTATTTTTACTGTATGCTTCAAAAGTACTCCTTATGGCAAGTCATTCTGCCGCGGGAAAACAACCATTTAAACACGGTGTATATAAATTGATGTTGGTGATTTGAGTGTGTAAACTGTATATAAACTAAACCTGAAATCGCGTAAAGTTCTGCTGGTCAGTACATTTATGTTCACTTAACTGGTCGAACTGTACTGTACTAACTTGCTGTTTTTTTTCACGATTTCAGGTTTAAGTCATATAGCGAAAGTTGTTTGTTATCATGACTACAATCACGTTTTAAGTAGGTACCTATACCTAATTATTGATTGTAATTCAAATGACTATTTTCAATATACAGGGTTAGTGATAAAACACTAACAACCGCTTAAGAGGTAATTGTACTCATCATTATGAACATGTCGGTATAACTCTTGACAGAGTGGTCGTGGTCATCACTTTAGGAGTTGGTGGCAAGCTTTACAACACGCCGCCACTCCTCTCTGATGGCCGCCCTCCTCGTGCATTTATGCAGAGTTGATGAGCTTACTGAAGGTTTTTATAAGCATTTGTAAAAAAAATGCATTATTATTTATACGTGGCCCCCCTGGTACTTTTGATACGGGGCTCCTGCGACTAGCTACTACACTGACTAAAAAGCACTATTTTCATGCCATATTCTCCTCTCCTTTGCAGCCAATTAAAGGTTTATGGCTTTATAATAGATTTATATATATATATTCCCTCGGACACAGGCCTCTTCTCTAGGAGAGGGAATCATCATCATTTTTAATGTTCCCACTGTTGAGTGGGAACATTAAAAATGATGATTAGCCATACAGTACAATCTTACCTTACGTACGCGTTTCTTCTTAATTTTTTCAACAGATTTGACTTCGGGCGGTGGAGAATTATACTTTCCTTCCTCGTGAGGTTTTGCTTTCAAAATAGCGTCTAATAAAGTCATTTTAATTTGGGAATTTTGGAGAAAAATAAAGAAAACGAAAAATTTAATAGTTACGGTTTCAGTTCTAATCTATGTGGCTTCATTATTTTTGTCAGTGTTACAAATTGAAAGGGACTAAGGGTCAACTCACACCGAAAGAGCGGCGAAGGGCAACGAAGCGGAACGCAGTTTCAATGTCACATTAATTTTAACTTTATTTTCATTAATATAATATTTCTTATTGCATGAGAAACTACGTTTATGGAATTCCCTGGAATTCCTGAGGCACCGCGGGCATCCGCACGAAACGTTCGAGTTTCTCATGCGATAATAAATATTATATTAAATGAAAATAAAGTTAAAATTCATATGACATTGAAACTGCGTTCCGCTTCGTTGCCCTTCGCCGCTCTTTCGGTGTGAGTTGACCCTAATACTTGTCGAATTTTACACGTTTCAAATCCGGTAGGTAAAAAATTACTAACTTCATCGCGACCTTAGGGTCATTTCACACCGAGACGCGACGCGACAATGCAGGCAGAGGCCAGTGATTTCGCGCCACACCGCGCGGCACCGCGAGACGCATCGTAACGTAGCGAGGCGTATAGTAACATCACGCAGCACGCACCAGTGATGCACCGCTGCGTCGCGCTACGCCGCGAGGCGTCACGAGGCGCAGCGCTGCATGGAGCTACGTATTCTAAATTCTCACAATGAAAACTGTATCTTTTCGCGTATCGCGTAGTAAATAAAGTTCTATTTTGAGTCTTTCTATTAAAATGTACGTGCAGCGTCGCGTCTCAATGTGTACTGGCTCTTAAAGACCTTTAAAACTTAATATATATTTTTTTTTTTTAATTTAAACCATGTCATTTTGGACTTTGATGACGGAATAATAAAAAAAGATTACCTACCAATATTTGCATATGCTTAGGTGCTACTTATGGTAAAGAAACAAAAAGAATAGAAAACTAATACAGTACATACAAATAACCACGGTATATATCCACCCTTACGTTGTTAAGACATCTACGGTCCGGACTAAGCGTTTAGCCTCGTCGTTAATACCGCATACATCGAGGGACTGGAACGGTTTTCCGGCTGCGGTCTTTCTGTTGGTTTATAATTTGGGTGTCTTCAAGGCTAGAGTGAATAGGCTCTTAATAGACTAGTGCGCCTCACCATCAACGATTGCATCATTGCTTACCATCAGGTGGGATCGCAGTTAAGCATTAGTTTATAGCAATTAAAAAAAAATACAAATAACCAAAATTATTTTATAATACACTTACTCGGGAACCCGCTCTTATCCCACCGTTTACAGGCATGAAATGGACCATTTCCCGCACTAGTGCGGGAAAAAGCGCAGGCTGTCTCCAGCTACAATATTTTTGTAATATAATAATGTATCGTATCAGGCAGGGCGCGAAAACCGGCAGACTACGTGGGTAACAGATGCCTCGCCATGCCGCCTCCGCCGGGACCCGGAAAACGAGATAGGCCTAAGAGGCGTTGGATCGACGTCGTAAGGGACGATATGCGTGCTAATGGGCTTAAGGCAGAGGACGCAAAAGACCGAGCGAAGTGGAGGCGGCTAAGTAGGAAAGCGGACCCCGGGCACCGAGGTGAAAGCCAAGGTTAGCAACCGGGACTGACGGTAGGTTGATGACGATCAGGCAGGGCACGAGGCGTGTCCCGCGATGCGCTGGTTGACTGCCACGAAATCAATAACAGACAAGAGAAGATTTTAATTGCTATTTTTTCTTTATCTATTTTTTATTTTATTTCTACTATTTGTTTGAGATTTCTACCTTTATTTCACGAGTCGTAAGTGTATTGAAAAACGTCGTTTGACACACGTGCAAATTTGTCTCTGCAGCAGAATTCTGCTTCGGTCTCAATGAAAAACTTTCTGCACTTGTATCAAAATGTACTATTGAGGATTGAATCCACCAAATGATGACTCTACCAGCTACTTGCGATTATGTTGTGGGATTAAGTAAACAAATGAAATACAATCTATTTTCGTAAAAAAAAGTTTATTTAAATAAAATATTGCACGAACGCGTGATATCACAAACTACAATAGCGTCAATATATTTGTGCCTCATTCATAATACTGATGAAGAATTAGCTAAAGCGATACAAAGTTAAAAATAAAGACATCACTGGAATGCGACTAGCTACTTCGAGGTTAATCCTCTAACGTTGAAAACACATTGGCAAGCAAACCATGTATATACGCAAGTAAATATATTTATTACGATCTCATATATTTGTTTATATTTATTCTCTATCGATATAGGGTCCCATTAAAATAGATGGACAAAACTTTACCAATAATTCAGACCAACAAAATAAAGATAATGGTAAAAAAATATTAGATAAATGCGCTTTATATAGTTACAAAAAATCTTGAGTGCCCCATTCCCTTGCATCAATTTTGTTATTTTAGGTCAAAATAAATACACTTGTTTTTTTTTGCTTGGATACCTTTGGTTAGACGTATTGAACGCTGTGTCAAAACTTGTCCATCTATTTTAATGGGACCTTATATATATAAAATCAATGCCAATTTTCGTTGTAATTTTATAACTCAAGAACGGGCTCACCTATCGAAACCAAATGTTTAGGCTTTGGTCGGATTATTTAGTAGATGGTTGTGAAGATTGCACAAAATCGGTGGAGCGGCTCTTCATTTATCTCATTTTTCTGTCGCTGGGAACGAAGCCGCGGGCAAAAGCTAGTCTTATATATTTGTTATTTGTCTGGGCAAAATTCGCATCACAGACTTTTTTCCGTTAAAACTTCCCCGAACTACAACGAATATTTCAAGACAAAAATGAACTAAATTGGACCAGCCGTTCTCGAGTTTTAGAGAGACTTACGAACAACTATTCATTTTTATACATAAAAAATCGGTTGTCTGTAAAGTCGGTTTACTGACGATAGTTGAACGTGACAACGTCATAAGAATTGACACCACATTCACTTTTCACTGCACTTCATACTTGATAAAAACATGTAAATGTATTATTTTATTTTATTGTATAGCAGCTGTCCACGCGGACGCATCGCTCACTCAAGTAGGAGAGAAACATATGTCGAACACTGCCGAATGAGGCCGATTGTGCCTCTTTTGTCGCTGGTTGCGTGCTCTCGCTTGCACTTTAAACCTTAAATGGAACGCCTCAGAGCGAGGTAACGCCGCATGAGTCATGTTTTTTCATGCGTACAGCCGGCTCCATCGAATTATAAGATGTTGTCACGTCGTAGTTGACCCGACAAATTTCGGACCACCTAATAAGAACAATTTTCTTACCTACCGTTTAAAATTGCCCGTGAGCGTTAAAAGCACGTTTTTGTTTTTTGATCTTGGGGTCAAAGACTTGCGAATGCGTTTTCAACCAAAATACAATATTTTTGCTGCCATTTAAATATATCACTAGAAAATCTTACCACAAAGGTCTATAATATCAAACGACCCGACATAAAATACATTGAAAAAATAAAAAAAACATCACAATATACCTACGCGTGCATGGAAATTCGTTAAAATAATAATAATACTATTTTTAAAATATAAAAATAATTAATAACTAAAAATAATAGGAAATTAGTAAATTAATCACAATTTTGAGAGCCATACATTTCAAAATAACCATAACCAATAATGTTTTTTTTTTTACTTTTTTATGTTTATTTTTATTTTGAGGGAGATCGACGCCGTCGAGGTCGACCGCGGCGAAGGTGGTGTGATGATCTAATCATGTTTGCGGGGCAAACTTGGCCAGAGATCGCCCAAAACAGAGAAACTTGGAAGGAGAAAGGGCCTTTGCCCAGCAGTGGGCCACAAAGTAGGCTATTAAAAAAAAATGTTCATCGCTTGCGTCAAATTTGTCTGATGAATGTTTACGTGTCGAATTCGAAATCTGATGAATGTTTACGTGTCGAATTCGAGGTCATGTGTTTCCGACTGGGTACTTTACTTCATCTCGTTAAGCTATTCAATCCCCATAGGTGACAGAACAGCTGATGAGATGCAGTAGTTGGTCGAGGATTTGCGACCCTAAGGGAATTTTTTAAAAGAGTAACCATGGAGTTTCTTGCCGGTTCTTCTCCATAGGAAACGACCAATTTGGAACCGTGCACTAGCTTCTGACGTTTTATAAGTGCCCTTGTAGGCCTGTATGAAATAAAAACCTTTTTGATTTTGATTTGATTTTGAATGAACGCGAGTGTTTGTCAGATATAACCGACGCCGACGTGCCCAAATCGATGCGATGGTGCGATGAAGTGCCCAGTCGCTAACAGACGACGCTGGCAAATAGGCCACGGAAATATTTGTTGGAACAACCCGACGTAAGCTATTAAAGGGACCCACACACAATATAAGTTATCAATCGAAACCAATTTTTTCATGGCAAGCCTTTATAGTGCTGTATAGATATTATGGAAAGCCTCCCACAAGGTGGACCGATGACTTGGTCAGGGTTGCTGGAATTATACTATCTCATATATCTATCGATATATATAAAAGGAGAAACTGACTGACTGACATATCAACGAACAGCCGAAACTACTGAACCTAGGAGCGTGAAATTTTGCACAAGGCTTCCTTTTATGACGTAGGCGAACAATAAGAAAGGGTTTTCAAAAATTCAGCTCCTAAAGGGATGTAATGGGGGTCCAAAGTTTGTATGGAAAACCATACTTTCACAAGTGTGAAGCCGCTGGCAGAAGGCTAGTTTATTTATATTTATTCTGTATCTTATATATTTAGTATTTGTATGGGCAAAGTTCGTAACGCTGATTTTTTTCCATTGACTGATGATGTGAGAGGTAAAAGATACATATTTTCGCTGTTTTCATCTTATCCATGCTACTAATGTAAATAAGATGTTAGCTGGGGTGAGTAGTCTTATTTCCCTGGTCTACTGCCGCTGCCGGAGGGCGGTGTGAGGGCGAGGGACAGCGGAGGTGTGAGGGCGGGCTAGGCGCGTGGCGGGGCGGCTGCTCACGGTGCCGTACGATAGGTAGCGGTCTGACAAGTCTGGAGGCTCCATCTGCAAGAGAATGATGATTGTTATTTTTTAACTAGCTTTTATTTATTTATTCTTCATGCAACACAAGGTACAAAGGCGGACTTAAATGCCTTAGGCATTCTCTACCAGTCAACTTAGGGTGGTGAAGAGACAATATGGGAGGTGCATAAAAAGAAAAAAAAAAGAAACTAGTCTTTCACGTGTTCTTAATATAATGAATGGTTTTCAATGGAAAACAGCTTTTCATGTGGTGTACTAGCTTTTGCCCCCGACTTCGCTACCGGCAACAGAAAAATGTCATACCTAAATGAAGAACCGCTCGACCGATTTTGTGCAAACTTTACATAAACCATCTACTAAATAGTCCGAACAAAGCCTAAACATTTGGTTTGGATATTATAATATATTATAAAATAACAATGCAAAGTGGTATTGATTTTTATATATAGTTATTAAATTATTATTTTGTAAATAGGTTTCAAAAAAACACTTTTACACGTATTATTTTTCTTTTTGTCAGTTTAAACTAGATGAGTCCGGTGTTTCCTAGCTGACTACCCTGAGAAGAAACACCGAAACAAACTCAGGGGTATATGAAATGTTCGCTCTTTTCACTACCGCTTTTAAGCACACAATTGACTGTTTTCTGCACTAAGGCGGAAAAATGCACATGTTAGCTCTCGCCATTATTGATTGTATTTATTTTGGCTGGGAGCTAAGCGACCCCCAGAAGTTGCGCGTCATTAGCATTACACAGTTTTATAATGTTCTCACTGCTGGGACTGAGGCCTTCTATCTTGGAGAGAGAATGGGCCGTAATCCACCACGCGGGCCCAGTACGGGTTTGAGGATGTCACATATCTTCGAATTTTTGGTTCTAGGACATGCCGGTTTCCTCACAATGTTTTCCTTCACCGTTTTGTGATGAAATATGTGGTGATGAAATAAATTACACAAAGTAATGAGCCTGGCTGGGTTTGAACCCGCAACCTACTTACTCGTAGCCTTTACCACTGCTCTGCCTGCCGCTGATTGTAGTAACAAAGTCCATGTTAGTTCAACTTATCAGCCGCGCGCTATACGTACGTGTTTGGTGTGCGTGTGCGGCGTGGCGTTGTGATGCGGCGCGCTCATGTTGTTGCCGGTGTACGCGACACACTTCACTCGCCCAGCTGCTCTACAACACTTTAGTTCAACTTATCGGCCGCGTGCTATACGTACGTGTTTGGTGTGCGTGTGCGGCGTGGCGTTGTGATGCGGCGCGCTCATGTTGTTGCCGGTGTACGCGACACACTTCACTTGCCACTCGCCCAGCTGTTCGTTCCAATGCACGTACTGTTCTATCAGGGCCTGTAATCAAATTAAACAGTTTATAAACGAAAAACCAGGCAAGAGCGTGTTGTGTCACGCTCAGTGTAGAGTTCCGAAGTTGACATACTAAGTACAGAACTCTAAAAACTATATCATTGTATACACCGTTAAATTTTAGTCATTTTAATCCCGAAGAGGGTCGATCCAGTACATGAAACACTATCGATTTGTGTAGATAAAATAAAAAAATAAAGTACTTTTTTTCTAAATCTCTTATTGATATACGCATTTACGAAATTAATTTCTTTAAGTAAACGAGTCATTGACCTTGTAGGTAGTTGTCGGTCGTTGCGTACTAACTACCTACAGGTCATTGAACTCGCTCAGTTGACGTTTACTTAAAGAAATCAATTTAGAACATGCGTAAATTAATTCGAGTTTAAAAAAAAAGTACTTTGTTTTTTCATTCTAACTTTACCAATCGATAGTGTTTCATGTACTGAATCGATCCTCCAAGGGATTAAAACGACTAAAATTTAACGGTGCATATGTATTAGGAATATATAAGTATGTTTATCAGTCGTGTAGTACTCATAATACAAGTTCTGCTTAGCTTGGGACTAGACAGCTTTGTGTGATAGTTGTGAAAAAAAAAAACTCCTTATCAATTCAAAAGTTCCTGTACAAGTAGACTTGCTATATCATCTGCGTACCTGATACTCCTTAGGTATATATGAGTCCAGCACCAAGTCAGCGAGCTGGATTTCCCTCTTGAGCGCCCTCACACTGTCCAGGATACCCTCCATCTCCCTCTGCTGTTCCCTCTGCTGATCGGCAAGCTCGGCCTTCGCAGAGTTGAGCAGTTGGACTGCGCGCTTGAGCTTGCGAGTCTTGGCTGCGTTCTCTTCTTGGAGGCTGGAGTAGCGCTCTTCTAGGTCCAGACGTTCAGCCTGGGAAAGGAGTAGATTTTTTGTTTATCTGATATCTCGTATTTATAAAGAAGTAATCAATATATATAATAAAACCGGTCAAGAGCGTGTCGGGCCACGCTCAGTGTAGGGTTCCGTAGTTTTCCGTCCATCACAAATTTCTCACAATGTAACAGAACCGTATATACCGAAGCCCATGCATAAATTAGTAAACCAATTTCTCGAGAGATGGCGCTGTACCCGGTGGTAATTTTGGTTTTCGTGATAGATCGATGAAACAGTCACAAAGTACCTCTTTCTTCTGCAAGTCCTCCTGCAGCCTCAGCTCGTTGAGTCTCCTCAGCTCGAGCTCCCTGGCGGCTTGCTCCAGCAGCTGTCTCTGGGCGTCAGCCTTGTCTAGCAGGTTCTCTCCGCCCACCAGGACCTTGGACTCCAAGCGCTGGAGCTTGTCCTTCAGCTCTTCTTGTTGTTTCCTGGAAGAAAGGCAATTTTATTACAAACTATTACTTTTATTGGGCAGGACATATCTGCCGCATGTCTATCGAGCTGGGGGCCCGTATCAGGATTGGTGCCCGGACACAGCGACGGGAGGCCGCGGCAGACCACGAAGGAGATGGCGGAACGACCTGGATGTCTTCTTTGAGAATTGGAACGATAAAGCGAGTAACCGAGTTAACTGGAAGGAATGGAGGGAGGCCTTTGCCAAGCAGTGGGACAGCTAAGGCTAGCTATAATAATAATAATTACTATTAGTTTTGTTTATAGGGGAAAAAATAATTCAATGACGAATCCCGCCATTGGACGGAGCGGGAAGAGTGTCAGACTCTTACTGATTAAACAACCTACTCCATTTCTTCCTTGCCTTAATCCCAGGGTTCCAGTTATACACTTTCGCATCTACCCTTGGTCCCAGGAGGCTTCGACCCTGCTGTCTTAGGCAAAAGTTGGTTTTTAGTAGTAAAAGTACAACGTTATCTCTCGCTCCGCCTAGCGTGGAAGAACTTATTTGATGATTTAACCATCATTCCTCAAGAAAAAGACACCATACAAACAGTTCTCCAAGGAAACAGCCTTGGGTAGTGCTGGCAACGACGAAATCCAAAAAGGTACATTGAATAAACAATCCTATGTATAATTACATTGGGTCAACAATCATCATCATCAGCCTTTTAATGTTCCCACTGCAGGGACACAGGCCTCCTCTCTCTAGGAGGGGGAATGGGCCATAATCCACCACGCGGGCCCAGTGCGGATTGGTGGATGTCACATGTCTTCGAATTTTTTGTTCTAGGACATGCCGGTTTCCTCACAATGTTTTCCTTCACCGTTTTGAGAGCAGTGGTGATGAAATAAATTACACAAAGTAAAGCTGGGTTTTTGAACCCGCGACCTACGACTCGTAAGTCGGGGCCGTTACCACTCGGCCACCACTCTCTCAGGGTCAACAATACATTGGGTTAAATTGATTTCGACGCTACGGCCAGCGCTGCGCTCAAAGCTGTTTTCTTAAAGAATAGCACGGCAGCTTCTTTCTATCACTGTAAACACCCTTACTCACTTGGTCCTCTGCAGTTCCGCCTTCTTCTCCTCGAGGACCTTGCGCGCCAGGTGAGCCTTCTCCCGACTCAGCTTCTCCTGAAGCAACACGACAACACTACAGGTTATGTCACATGTTAAAACAAAAAAGCAAACATTGTTCGAACACAAAAAAATAAAAATAAAATAGTAATATAAACTATATATTATTGTCTTCGGGATTGGGAGTCCATTTGTTTGGTGCGGCACTTTGCGGCACGCTTCGGGCTGATGGCCTCTCAATCTTTGAAATTCTGACGAGCATTATGTAAATTGCTGATAGGTGCTCTGGAGTGGCGCCACTTGCACGTGGAGTTGCCCAGAAGCAAAAAAATATAAATAACAAACAAGGGCACGGACGTAATGTCTGTGGATGAAATGTAAGGCAGGAGTGCGGTTTTAGTCAGTAGGTGTCTGACACTGCCCAGACTGACTCGTTTGTGAGGCAGCCTGGGACTTCCATGAAGGATTTCCCATTCCTGCCGAAAAAAAAAGATCCAATAGCCTTTACCAGGTCAATATATTAGGAAAATAGTCTAGTATAATATAATATATATTGCTTTCAAAACACATCGACTAGCCGGTTAGACGTGATGTTGAATTTAAAATCATAAAAGGCCTATATTTCTCTTAAAAGTTTTAACAAACTCATGATTTTGTAAAACTTCACAATGTCTAGTGTTACCTTCTCCTCCCTCCTGAGCTTCCTCCTCAACTTCTTCTCCACGGGGTCGAGCGCATCTGACTCCGGCTCCGTTAGCGTGTCGTCTGACAGTTCCTCCTCTGATAATTCTTCCTCTTCGCCTTCTTCTTCAACCTCTTCTGTGGAGAATAAATTATATTTCAAAACGAAGTTTAATTCTATTCTATACTTGAGGAGGTTTTTTTATGGTAGGTAAAAATCATCCAGTAACGAATCCCGCCTTTAGACAAAGCGAGAAACAGTGTGAGACTCTTACTGACAAAACAACCCACCCCGTTCCTACGTTGCCTTACATGCCAGGGCCAGAACCTTGCTTTGAGACACGAACCCTTATCCCCAGTTAGCTTCGACCCTTCTGGGCCCATACGGTTTGTGGACAACTCCTTAAGGCGCTCGTGGATCGATACGCGACGTCGAAGACTTGGATCGGGTCCGGACAATTACAGGACGGTCGGACGGTGAGCTACTCATTGCTCGCTGTCCGCAAACCCACGCCTACGGTGGCTGGAAACTACGGGCGGCTGCGGCGTGAAGGCCATACCTCACTAGTGCGGCCTCCTTCTTTGCTGTTTCGCAGAAGGAGGCGCCCGCCTGCCATTCCTCCTCACTTCGGAATATAGTCTGTACCAAGGAGCTTACCGAGAGGGTTGACTTGAAGTATTTGCTGTCATTTGCTAAGAAAAACTGTACATCCATATTGTAATAGTAAATTAATTAGCAATTTATACGAAGCCATGGCTCAAAGGACTTAGTAACTGAGACATAAAAGGCTTGTGAAGGAGCATTACTTGACACTGTGATTTTGTGTTCATTTTACCACTTACTCTCTTGCCTGTATATATTTAATATGTATGTAAATACTAGCTTTTGCCCACGGCTTCGCCCGCGTGGGTTTGGGGTTTCCGGGATAAAAAGTAGCCTATGTGCTATTCCGGAGTGTATCCTATGCCTGTGCCAAATTTCATTCAAATCCATTCAGTAGTTTTTACGTGAAAGAGTAACAAACATCCATACATCCATACTTACAAACTTTCGCCTTTATAATAGTAGTAGGATGTATCTATTTTTTAGTATTTAGTTCTTATAATATGATTATGTTTTATATTTGCACCAAGTACAACCCCATTTTTTGTCCTGGAAATTACTATCTATAAAGGGTTGTCTAGAAGAAATCGCCGAGTGCGATAAGGCCGCCGATTGTATGTTTTTTTTATTATAAGTTTTCCTTTTCAATGTATTTTAGTCTTGGTGTACAAAATTGTATAATAAATAAAAATTAATTTAAAAAATTGAAGTTCTTACCATTGGTGCATTCGTCTAATTGTTTCTTGAGCTGATCAATCTCTTGTTGGAATCTGTAAAAAGGAAAAATCGTTGTAGTTGCTACATTATCTCTCTTGTCTATGCTCAGCAGTTTTGGTTTTTTTATTTTATATAAACTAGTGCTTGACTGCGATCCCACCTGATGGTAAGCAGTGATGCACTCGTTGATGGTGAGGCGCACTAGTTTATTAAGAGCCTATTCACTCTAGCCTTGAAGACACCTAAATTATAATCAGAAAGACCGCAGCAGGCAAATTGTTTCAAACTCAAAATAATTTATTTCAAATAGACCATATACATGGATGCAAGACGCACAGGACCGGTCTTTGTGGCGGCGCTTGGGGAGGCCTATGTCCAGCAGTGGACGTCTTTCGGCTGAAATGATGATGATGATGGTGATGAGACCATATTCCATATATATATGAGACCATATAGAAATGTCAAAATTGAAGCTAATTTGAAGATAATTTCAATTCCTCGATATAAGCAGTATAAATGACGAAGCGAAAGGCTTAGTCCGGACCGTAAAGGTTTTAACAACGTAAAATATGGCAAGTCGGATCTCAGCGAGTCTGAAGTTAGGCTCTGCGATTTTTAGCTCTTGAAAGCTCGTACAAAAATAAATGGTTTAAACAAATAAATGCAATTTGCACTTTTTATTGCTGTTAAAAAATGTTATTAGAATTTATTTTTTGGCTGCGATAACCAAGGTTGCTGACATAGCCTGATGAATCATCTAACCCAAAAATAGTGTAAGTTAGAGAGGAAGTGTTAATGGGCAGGGTATATTGCCCGCAGAACAAAGGTAGGTGAAAGGTTCTGGAGTGGCGACCGCGTACGGGACAGCGTACTACATATACTAGCCTTCTACCAACGACTTCGCCCGCGTAAAAGTAGGGTTCTCCATACAAACTTTAGACCCCATTACATCCCTTTAGGAGCTGAATTTTGAAAAAACCCTTTCTTAGTGTTCGCCTACATCATAAAAGGAAGCCTTGTGCAAAATTTCACTCTTCTAGTCCCAGTAGTTTCGGCTGTGCTTTGATATGTCAGTCAGTCAGTTTCTCTTATATATATATATACTAGCTTTTGCCCGCGGCTTCGCTCCCGGCAACAGATTATTCTACTCTACCCTACTCTATAGTCCAGTGCAAATAGCATCGTTAACGATAAAAAAAAAAACTTTTTACAAAAAAAAAACCGCCTTCAAAAAAAGCCAAACGATAAAAGTTCCTACACTAAAAAGTTGAAAATAAAAATTTGAATTGCTGTAAAGACACTTAATTTATAGGTAAACTTATTTGACATTAATATTTTGCAAATATTCAAAATTTATTACTTCTTTTTGGAGTCGGTGCCAGCATTTTTATTGTTGAAACTTAATGTTACGTAGCTTTTTAATATCCAGTGCCATTTTTCGTACATAGTGGTTAAACATTTTCAATGTACTTAAAATGTGGCAGAAGGTTTTTGTAAGTATATATTTTTTATTTAAAAAAAATGTGCAAATCGGATGATTTTTATAAGAAAAGTCTAATATGTATTTAATTCCTAATTAAGTATTATATATTTGAGTATGCAAATAGGTACTAAGTAGTTTTATAGTTAAGTTAGAACAAGGAATTCAACAATCTCAAGGGATTGTTGAATTCCTTGTCTTGGCTGGCACCGACTCCAAAAAGAAGTAATAAATTTTGAATATTTGCAAAATATTAATGTCAAATAAGTTTACCTATAAATTAAGTGTCTTTACAGCAATTCAAATTTTTATTTTCAACTTTTTAGTGTAGGAACTTTTATCGTTTGGCTTTTTTTGAAGGCGGTTTTTTTTTTGTAAAAAGTTTTTTTTATTTGTAGCCGTTTAGTGTTTTTTATTATAAAGTGTTATGGCAACGAAGTCAATATCGTTTCTACATTTCTTTTGGAAAAGTTACCAATGTCATATAAGTAGAAATACATATTATAGGTACATTGTTACAGTGTGATCGTTTTGATCTCGTGGAGAGATGATATGATGCATGAAATACTTATGATTCATCTCACGAGTACATCTTATGACAGCTCTCATCATAATCATCATTTCAGCCAGAAAACGTCCACTGTTGGACATAGACCTCCCCCAAGCGTTGCTACAACGACCGATTCTGTGAGACTCGCATCCATTGCGTTCCCGTGATTCTCACAAGGTCGTCGGTCCACCTTGTGGGAGGCCTTCCAAAGCTGCGTCTTTTGGTGCGCGGTCGCCACTCTAGAACCTTTCGGCCCCAACGGCCATCTGTTCTACGAGCAATGTGCCCTGCCCACTGCCACTTAAGTTTGGCAACTCTTCGGGATATGTCGGTGACCCTGGTTCTCCTGCGCATTTCTTCATTTCTGATTCGAACACGCAAGGAAACTTCGAGCATAGCCCTTTCCATTGCCCTTGACAGCATTGCCCATGACAGCTCTAATAAGCTCAAACAATGCTAGTGTACATTATTTTATTTTGAAGTTCCCATGCCGACCTTCCACCTTACCGCCAAAGTGCATCTTATGACAATTCTAACAAGCCCAAACACGGCTAGGATATATTAATTAGTTACGCAGTTCCAGTGCCGACCTTCCACCTTCCAACTTCATCATCACATCAGTTCAATAGTACCTTACAGCCAAAGTGCATCTTATGACAATTCTAACAAGCCCAAACACGGCTAGGATATATTAATTAGTTACGCAGTTCCAGTGCCTACTTTTCAGCTCCATCATCATCATCAGATCAGTTCGATGATAACATTTTCAATATAATTATTTAAGATCATTGGTTTATAGTGCATTTTCATAGTTGCTTAACTACCTTGATTGTGATATCTATGCGAGTGTCAAATTTCGTTAGCCATTTCTGATCTTCTTCACCAGTTCCACCTCATCAAATGTTACTTTTTGACTGTAAATGCTTGAGTTCTCGATGAAAATATAAAAAAAAACTATATAGTTGCCTATAATATTTGAGGAGTTCCCTCGATTTCTCATGGATCCCATCATCAAAACTCGATTTTGAAAAAAATGGGACCAATCTGGAAGCATACCCTTTCAAGTACAAAAAAAATTTTGCAAATCCATCTATAAACAACGGAGTTCTGAGGTAACAAACATAAAAAAAAAATAAAAAAAATAATAAAAAAAAAATACAATCGAATTGAGAACCTCCTCCTTTTTTTGAAGTCGGTTAAAAAGTGGACTTAAATAGTAGTAGAATGAAACCCTTTGGAAAAGGAAGAAAATATGGCAAAAATTTAAGGAAAAATAAATTACGGTCGATCTTTAAAACGTTTGTTGGCTTCTTATTCGTCGAAATTTTTACTTTTTGATGGTGTAAAAAAATATATACATTACTATAGTAAATTTTCTCAGAAAATGCAAAAAACTAAAAAAACTCGAATTAGAAATTTCTTTTGTTTAATCATTATTAGCGACCCGCTCCAGCTTCGCAGGGGTGCAAAGGTGATATATTATACCTATAAACCTTCCTCTGGAATCATTCTATCTATTTAAAAAAACCGCATCAAAATCCGTTGCGAACTTTTAAAGATCTAAGCATACACAGGGATAAGCAACTTTGTTTTATACTATGTAATAATGTACTGAGGTGTTTATTAAATTTTTTATAAGATTTAAAGGGGATTTCATGTTGGAAATATGGCTGCTGCAATTGCGTATGCTTACATAATGCTCCAATGTTTAAGAACAAACCTACGAGGAAGTTAATGATTCAGATGATGAATTTTATCATCTGAATCATAAGTAAGTAAATTTTTCGAATTTAACCATGAAGAAATGCTATCAAAGAGACAAAAACTAATGAATAAGTGATTAGAATGTAAGGTAAAATATTATGAGGCAAGATATATTATTTAAACATATGTAATGATTATAAATAACGTTGACTGATTAAACGAAGCTAAAATTTAATAAGACAACGTTTTTACTGCATAAAATTGCAGCAATCACATTTCCTACATGAAATACCCTTTAAATCTTTTATAAAAAATTTAATAAATACCTCAGTACATCATTGCATAGTATAAAACAAAGTTGCTTATCCATATGTATGCTTAGATCTTTAAAAGCAAAAAAATTCGCAACGGATTTTGATGCGGTTTTTTTTAATAAATAGAATGATTCCAGAGGAAGGTTTATAGGTATAATATATCACCTTTGCACCCACGCGAAGCTGGAGCGGGTCGCTAATAATGATTAAACAAAAGTAATTTCTGATTCGAGATTTTTTAGTTTTTCGCATTTTCTGAGAAAATTTACTATAGTAATGTATATATTTTTTTACACCATCAAAAAGTAAAAATTACGACGAATAAGAAGCCAATAAACTTTTTAAAAAAATCACATATTTTTACGTGAGATTTTTCGAGTGAAAAATAGGCTGTTTTTTCGATGTTAAGTCAAAATAAAGAGCAACTGTGAATATTTTTCATAAAAAAAAATTATAGCAAGTTTGGGACATGAAAAGGAAACTTCTCACCAAAGTTTGTGAAAAAAAAAGTAATTTTTAAAGGAGATAAAAATTAAATTAAAAAACTCGGTTTTTTGGACTTTTCACATAGATTTTGAGGCTATGTGAAAAAGTGTAAATACAAAAGTGGTAGATCTTTTTATGACCTACAAGTTTGCTATTAGACATTTTTCCATAAAACCAGTAGTTTTGCCGGAATTAGAGATAAACCATTTTTTCCCCTTAAAAGCGCACACCCATCCACTTCCCGACCTCAGATCGACCGTAATTTATTTTTCCTTAAATTTTTGCTATATTATCTTCCTTTTCCAATGGGTTTCATTCTTACAAGTGTACCTAGTGAGCAGCGCGTCTCCAGGCTCGCTGTTGACGTGCGTCTTGTTCTCGATGTTCTTGGCGCGGTTCGCGTAGCGCAGCGTGCTGATCGTTATATATATATACAAGTGTACCTAGTGAGCAGCGCGTCTCCAGGCTCGCTGTTGACGTGCGTCTTGTTCTCGATGTTCTTGGCGCGGTTCGCGTAGCGCAGCGTGCTGATCGTTATATATATATACAAGTGTACCTAGTGAGCAGCGCGTCTCCAGGCTCGCTGTTGACGTGCGTCTTGTTCTCGATGTTCTTGGCGCGGTTCGCGTAGCGCAGCGTGCTGATCGTTATATATATATACAAGTGTACCTAGTGAGCAGCGCGTCTCCAGGCTCGCTGTTGACGTGCGTCTTGTTCTCGATGTTCTTGGCGCGGTTCGCGTAGCGCAGCGTGCTGATCGTTATATATATATACAAGTGTACCTAGTGAGCAGCGCGTCTCCAGGCTCGCTGTTGACGTGCGTCTTGTTCTCGATGTTCTTGGCGCGGTTCGCGTAGCGCAGCGTGCTGATCGTTATATATATATACAAGTGTACCTAGTGAGCAGCGCGTCTCCAGGCTCGCTGTTGACGTGCGTCTTGTTCTCGATGTTCTTGGCGCGGTTCGCGTAGCGCAGCGTGCTGATCGTTATATATATATACAAGTGTACCTAGTGAGCAGCGCGTCTCCAGGCTCGCTGTTGACGTGCGTCTTGTTCTCGATGTTCTTGGCGCGGTTCGCGTAGCGCAGCGTGCTGATCGTTATATATATATACAAGTGTACCTAGTGAGCAGCGCGTCTCCAGGCTCGATGTTGACGTGCGTCTTGTTCTCGATGTTCTTGGCGCGGTTCGCGTAGCGCAGCGTGCTGATCGTTATATATATATACAAGTGTACCTAGTGAGCAGCGCGTCTCCAGGCTCGCTGTTGACGTGCGTCTTGTTCTCGATGTTCTTGGCGCGGTTCGCGTAGCGCAGCGTGCTGATCGTCTCCACGTAGTTCGTATCCGCCGGCCCAATAGTTGCTATCTGTGGGACGACCAGATTGGTCAATTAAAACGAGTAATTTTTGAACATGTAATTCTACGTTAGTGGTCAAAAATGCGAGTGGAAAGTATCTACCCTGTTGAAATCATTAGAGTTAACTCCTACCTCAAATTTGAACGCAGGGCTATGTGGTATTTTCTACAAAAGATCATCTCAAACACCAATTTGCATGTTTGTCATATGATCGTGTACATGTATGGCGCCACATAAGAACTACTAGAATCCTGCATCGCGCAATCAAAGTTTTCTGCGCGATATGAACATATACGACAAACCAAAATCAACTATCGGGCAGTAACCCACCAGACATAATACCTGTCTGGTCGGTGGAAAAAAGAAAGAAAGAAGTGTCATTATAACAGTAGCTGCTTACCATGACAGTCTTGGAGTTGCCTCCAAGCGAGTCCTGCAGCAGCCTGGTGAGCTTGGAGTTCCTGTAGGGGATGTGAGTGGACTTGCCGTCGACCAGCGCTGAGATCACGTTGCCCAGCACGGAGAGGGACTGGTTGATCTTCGTGGCTTCCTTCAGGCGGGTGCCTGTGGCCTGTGTCTTGCTTTGGCGTTCTGAACCCTGTGGGGTGAGAGATAGAGGTGAGATTTCTTTGTAAATGCGGTGTTACTACAATAGTTTGGTCTCTTTGCACTGACTATTAAGTTAAAAAGTGAAATTTTAAAATTTTTATGTCTTTTTATTTACATTGAAATCGGTATTTCACACTTTTTATCAGATCAGCCAAACTTAAATACTATTTATTTATAATGAAAAAACAAACAGTGGCACCTTACAATTTATTAGAAATAAAATACAAAACAATATGGTTAAATGTGTAACCACCGACGTCAATACATACATACGAATCAAACTGAGACCTTCTCTTTTTAAGTCGATTACAATACCAAAACCGTCTCTTAAACGTGTCAAATATTCTTCTGGAAACCGCATCAAAATTGGTACTACCAAACACCAGATAATCGTGAACAAACATACCTACATACTTATAGGTCATACTGAGACCCTCCTTTTTTCAGTCAATCAAAAATGAACCTTACCGCCAAATCAACAAGGTGCAGTTTCCCCATCTTGACGTGCATCTTATTGCCGCTGCCTCGCTTGCTGGACTCCACCGTAACTGAGAACCTCCTTTTTTTGAAGTCAATCAAAAATGAACCTTACCGCCAAATCAACAAGGTGCAGTTTCCCCATCTTGACGTGCATCTTATTGTCGCTGCCTCGCTTGCTGGACTCCACCGTAACTGAGCACCTCCTTTTTTTGAAGTCGATCAAAAATGAACCTTACCGCCAAATCAACAAGGTGCAGTTTGCCCATCTTAACATGCATCTTATTGTCACTGCTTTGCTTGCTGGACTCTACCGTAACTGAGACCTTCCTTTTTTGAAGTCAATCAAAAATGAACCTTACCGCCAAGTGAACAAGGTGCAGCTTGCCCATCTTGACATGCATCTTATTGTCGCTGCCTCGCTTGCTGGACTCCACCCTAACTGAGAACCTCTTTTTTGAAGTCAATCAAAAATGAACCTTACCGCCAAATCAACAAGGTGCAATTTCCCCATCTTGACGTGCATCTTATTGTCGCTGCCTCGCTTGCTGGACTCCACGGTGATGGAGAAGATGGCGTGAGATCGGGAGCTCTCGGTGTTCATCGCCGTGGCTCCGATGTGCCGGTTCTTGTTGCCGACTGCCATTATCTTCTCTAGTTCATCAGCGTTGTGGACGACGTAGCCTGGTGGGTAAATAGCAGATTTAATATCACGGAGTATGTTTGGTAAAATAGTACAAATAATAAAAAGTAAAGAAACTAAAACCCAACTACGACAAAAAACGACGCTGAAAAAGTGTAATCTAAGAATCTGAACTGAGCAAAGTTGCTAATGTAGTCGCAAGTAGACTCTACTAAGACTAGGGGCCCCGTCATACCAGGGGCCCGTGGCATTTTTCCAGCCTTGCCACACTATAATTACGCCACTGTATGTAGTATACCAGAGCAGTGGTGCCAAGGGCGTAGCCAGGATTTTGTACAGGGGGAGGCAGGTTGAGAAAATCCTAGACTGAATTGATTTTTTCATACATTAGTTATAATTGCGAAAGTTTGTAAGTGTGTGTGGATGGATGGATGGTTGGTTAAATCTTCCTTGCAAAAGCTACTGTACAGATTACGATGAAATTTGGTATGTAGGTAGCTGAAGACCCAGAAAAACACATACATAGGGGTAGGGTAGGTTTAGTTTAGGGTAGGTGTAGGATTGATTACTGGGCAGGACGACGTCCGCCGGGTCAGCTAGTGTAACAATAAAAAAAAAACGAATTTTAACCAGAAATAGAATAGCTTTAATTACTTAAACATTAACCTAGAAGAAGTTCAGAGAGCCAGTGGTGGACAGAATGATAGAGATGGGAGACATGAATGATCGAAGTAGAAGAGAGAGAAGAGTATGATGCTAAGAAAGCCGTGGCAATAGCAAAGCAAAAGCCCAGGAAAAACTGTATGATACATTAGACAGTCCTGCAGGCCTCTCAGGCTCTCTAGAATGAGAGAAAGAAAGGCGAGGGATGTTTGCCAGGTAAGATGTATAAGAGATGAAAGTGGAATAGTTCTATCGGATGATGAAAAAATCAAAAAGAGGTGGAAGGAATATTTTGAAAGACTTATGAGTGAGGAAAATAATTGGAGTGGTGTTTTAAAGAATAAACCAGTGAATGTGGGGTTAGTGAGAATGGTTAGTATGGAGGAAGTCAGGGAAGCAGTGAATGGAATGAAAAATTGTGAAGCCATTGGCCCAGATGGAACACCAGTTGAGGTGTGGAAGTTATTTAGAGTAGATGGATGAGTGTGGTTGGCTTTGTTCTTCAATGAGCTGTTGCAAGAAGAAGCCATACCTGATGAACGGTGCAACAGTTCTTTGGTGCCAAAAAAAAACAAAGGTGATGTGCTTGAGTGCAACAGTTATAGCGGAATAAAGCTAATATCGCATACCATGAAAGTATGGGAGAAAGTTATTGAACGGCGGTTGAGAGAAGAGAGTAAAATTTCACAGAATCAATTCGGTTTTATGCCTGGTCGTAGTACAACGGATGCCATATTTGCTATACGCCAGTTGTGCGAAAAATACAGAGGTGTACATAAAAACATACACATGGTCTTCGTTGACCTCAAAAAGGCATACGACCGGGTACCTCGTGAGGTTCTGTGGTGAGCTCTTAAGGAGAAAGGTGTGCCTGGGAAGTATGTGCAGTTGATCCGAGCGATGTATAGTCGCTGCAATACGGCCCCGACTTGTAGGTCGCGGGTTCAAACCCAGGCAGGCGCATTACTTTGTGTAATTTATTTCATCACCACTGCTCTCACAACCGTGAAGGTAAACATCGTGAGGAAATCGGCATGTCCTAGAACTAAAAATTCGAAGACATGGGACATCCACCAATCCGCACTGGGCCCGCGTGGTGGATTATGGCCCATTCCCTCTCCCAGAGAGGAGGCCTGTGTCCCTGCAGTGGGAACAGTAAAAAGGCTGATGATGATGATGTAGTATACCTGTCAAATCCTTAACGAAGACGCCGATATCAGGTCGTTCTTTGACCTCAAGACTCTGATGAGGGTTGTTGCCGAGGAGGTCGCGCACCTCCTCATTGTAGATCTCCAAGTATGTCACGCATACTAAAAACCTGGACAAAAAAAAAAACACGAAGATAAGTTACCGGGGGGTAACGGGGGGATCCGTCATTGGATAATTTTTACCTACCATAAAAACTGCCAGGATTCGTTATTAGATGATTTTTACCTACCATAAAAACTGCCAGGATTCGTTATTGGATGATTTTTACCTACCATAAAAACTGCCAGGATTCGTTATTAGATGATTTTTACCTACCATAAAAACTGCCAGGATTCGTTATTGGATGATTTTTACCTACCATAAAAACTGCCAGGATTCGTTATTGGATGATTTTTACCTACCATAAAAACCCTATTCATAATTTAATGAGGAAACTGTATATTTATAACACGTACATGCTCATATGCATATGTATTATATAAAAAGAAACGGAGTACATGGCACTGACTGAATTTGCCTGCTGCGGTTTTCCCCTCCGATTAAAATTTAAGTGTCTTCAAAGAACCTAAATTATATTAACTTTACGTTTATTCATTAATGGTTTTTAATATCATGCGAATTTTCTCCACATACTTATGTCCTTTTCATACTAAGCTCTTAAGCTCCAAAGCGAACGCCGGCGTTCGCACATCTATTCTATTACGAGTATGTCTCTAATTGACTGGCCTGTCGGCATAGTAGTTAGTGACCCTGACTGCTATGCCGGAGGTCGTGGGTTCAATTCCCACCCAGGACAAATGTTTGTGTGATGAGCACGATCATTTGTTCTGTGTCTGGGTGTCATTTATCTATAATATGTACGTATTTAGAAATATATAAGTATGTTTATCAGTTGTCTAGTACCCATAACACAAGCTCTGCTTAGATGGCGTTGTGTGAAAGGTGTGGAACATATTATTATTTAAAAAAAAAAATTAAGGTACTCGAAAGGCTAATATTTATTGTAGGGCAGGGTCATCCCACATGCATGATGACATCGCACAATATTAAAAACACAAAACATGCGGATTTGCTCTGCATGCGTTGCCTCCGCAAATATCCTCTTCATACAAGTATTTATTGTAATGCGTGCAATACTCACGCGATTTTTGCTTTTTGGAATTTTCCGAATGGGGAGCAATTCAGTAATTCCGCATGATGTTAAAAACATCCTAACAGGCTTTAATAAACTACTTTACCGTCAACAATCGCATCACTGCTTACCATCAGTCATCGATGTCAAGATCGTAGTCAAGCGAAAAACTAATCTATATATATAAAAGGAGAAACTGATTGACTGACATATCAACGTACAGCCGAAACTACTGGGACTAGGAGCATAAAATTTTGCACTAGGTTTCCTTTTATGACGTAGGCGAACACTAAGAAAGGATTTTCCGAAATTCACCCCTGAAAGGGATGAAACACGTGTCCAAAGTTTGTGCGAAAACCGACACGCGGGCGAAGCCGCTGGCAGAAAACTAGTTTATATCATAAACTAGTTTATATTTCGCATGTATTATACTTATAAACCTTCCTCTTGAATCACTCTATCTATAAAAATACCGCATCAAAATCCGTTGCGTACTTTTAAAGATTTAAGTATACATAGGGAAAGCAAACTTTGTTTTATACTAAGTAATAATAATGAAGAAATCTTTCAATTTTAAAGAAAAATTTCTTTCTAACAGCCGCGCAAAGCCGGGGCCGTTCGCTAGTATAAGTACAATTGCAAGGTACAATATCTAGGTCACCGGCGGGTCACCTCGACGACAACACGACTGCGATCGTCCATCGATCCGGAGACTAAAGGGGGGAAGGGGGGATGATTATACTTGTGCTATATTTACTGCGAATACTTTTGTTGTTTATGCTTTTTACAAGCTTTTTATTACCTCGCAATGTAACTATGTATGTTCGGCTCAAATCTTGCAACTCAATTTTGAAGCAGATTTCTTCACCTGATTGAGCTGCAATTTTGCATGCAGGTGTAAATCGCATGACAATGCAATATTATGATGACATGGAGCTGATCTGATGATGGAGCTGGAAAGTAGCCATAAGAGCTCAGCAATAAAACAACTTAACCTTATCGTGTTTGGGTTCATTAGATTTGTATTGACAAGTACTTTGATCCTATTCGGTAGCCAGGGTCTGATGTTTTTTTTGTTTCTAATTTCTACAGGCTACTTACTTCTCATCATCCTTTGCCTTAGCGATATGGCTGAAGATATGAGCGAAGGAGTTGGGTATGATGCCCCTCAACTCTGGCGCAGTGTTGCTTCCTGCCATGGTGTAGGTCTTGCCAGTCCCCGTCTGTCCGTACGCGAAGATGGTGCCATTGTAGCCCTTCAGGACTTCCTCCACGATCGGCGAGGCAGTCTGCACGTAGATGTCCATCTGTGAAGAAAGGGAGATTTCTGGTAATGGTTGGAACTGGAATTCAAGGTTATGGCTGGTAGGACAACATACTCAATTTTTTATTATTATTATTGTTTATAGGTTCGCGCTTAACCGCTATCTCATCTCACCTGGGGACTGTGCAAAAGGGTTAAAGTCTACTGGGGCCCAGGGTCTCTTTCTGAAAGGAAGACTTGGCCCCAATGCTCTTCGCACTGGGGCCAATCCTCCCTTTCAGAAAGCAAAGAAGGAACAGGGTTTTTTATATGCTGAGGTAGGAGCCTTTTTGGCCTCGCACAGAGCATAGTTGATTTTTCCTATTTTAATTTTAGTTTTCTGATTTGTTGTAAGTTTAAGTATAAGTTACATATAGATTAAATAGTTATTTTTTATTTTAATTTGTCCTGTGCGTGTCAAAATAAATGTTTTTCTTTCTTTCTTTCTTTTATGGTAGGTAAAAATCATCGAATGACGAGTCCCACTCTTGGGCGGAGCGGGAAACAGTGTCAGACTCTTACTGACTAAAGAACCTACCCCGTACCTTCCTTGCCTTATTCCCAGAGCCCCGGTGTAACGCTTTCGCACCAACCCACAGCTCCGGGAGGCTTCGACCCTGTAGGGCCCCTACGGTTTGCTGACAACTCCTTGAGGCGCGCGGGAACGGAGTACGCCGAGCAGGAACAGGGTGAGGTGTTAATTCAGTAAGAGTCTGACACTGTTTCCCGCTCCGCCCAAGCACGGGATTCGTTATTCGATGATTATTCCCAGCATAAAAGAAGCAAGAATGCTGAGTGACGTCACGGGATCGGCATCTACGTCCAAGTGCACCTCTTGACTCAAGAGGCATGAGAACTGTAGCGAGCCCAGTTTCCATCAAATATTAAGACATTATTATACAATGTGTGTGTGTGCACTAGAATTCTCTAGAGTTTTTAAAAAGAGTGACCATGGAGTTTCTTGTCGGTTCTTCTCCATAGGAAACGACCAATTTGGAACCGTGCACTAGCTTCTGACGTTTTACAAGTGCCCATGTAGGCCTATGTGAAATAAAAATATTTTGACTTGACTTTGACTTGATTAGAATTAAGATTTTGTTTATGGTTTTAACTTTTTTTCTTTGTTGATTGACTGATCTCATTCTTTTTTTTTATTTTAACTTGTAAATTAATGTTAAGAGTGCGGCCCGCAAATAAAAAATATTTCTTACTTTTTCTCTTACCAAACGTGCTTTGTAGTGGTGGCCGAATGGTATCAGCCCCGACTTACGAGTTGTAGGTCGCGGGTTCAAACCTAGCTAAGCGCTTTACTTTGCGTAATTTATTTCAGCACCACTGCTCTCAAAACTGTGAAAGAAAGATCGTGAGGAAACCAGCCTAGCATGACCTGGAACTAAAAATTCGAAGACATGTGACATCCACCAACCCACACTGGGCGGTGGGCCAGCGTGGTGGATTATGGCCTATGTGTCTCAGCAGTGGGAACATGAAAAAAGGCTGATGATGATGAGGGTAGGGTAGGGAAGAGTAGAGTAAGCTTTTCGTTGTAATTACATAACTCAAGAACGGGCTCACCTATCCAAACCAAATGTTTAGGCTTAGTTCGAACTATTTAGTAGATAGTTTATGTGAAGTTTGCACAAAATCGGTCGAGCGGTTCTTCATTTATCACATATCATCATTACATAGTACAAAACAAAGTTGCTTAGACCCTACGTTTGATTAGATCTTTAAAATTACGCAACGGATTTTGATGCGGCTTTTTTTAATAGATAGAGTGTTTCAAGAGGAAGGTTTATGTGTATAATACATGCATAATAAATTCAATATCAGTACCTGTGCGAAGCTGGGGCGGGTCGCTAGTTTTGTAATAAATGAATTCAATAAATGGCGGATCATTTTGTTAATTTAGACTAACGGGTTCTGGAAGTATAATTTACTCAAGACTGAGAAGGAACAGCGTTCCAAATCTTATAAACCGATTCCCTATAGAACCGTGAGAGTGGTCAATGGTTTATTTCGAGGAGTCCTCATGCTCCTCGAAATAAATGCCCAGACATAGTTCAAACAAAAGAATGGCTAAATATTTATGACAGATTGCTGTGTTAAGCAGGATACATTAAAAACAAGTTTTCAATGAAAATTTTTTTTTTTCATAACAAGCTTTTATAGCGGTGGTCTATACTTATATAAATAAAACTCGTCAAGACGATTCACACGAGCCCAAACTCGACGTGGTTGTGCCGTTTAATTACAGAGTTCCTATGGCTACCTCGCGATTCCATCATCAGATCAGCTCCATGTCATCATAATATTGCATTGTCATCCGAACTAAACGTGTATACCAAATTTCAGCTCAATCGGAAACCGGGAAGTGGATCAAATTTAAGTTGCAAGATTTGATTACAGAACGACAGACAACGGGACAGGTGAAACTAAATAAAAGCTTGTAAAAAAATTGTTCATTTGATGTTCCAATTAAATTCTTTTATTATTTCACTTTATACGTAGCGAAACACGTACCAGGCCGCTAGTAGACCATATAAAAAGCTGTTTTCTATTAAAAACTATTAATTATATAAAGAACAACCAGTTTCCAATATTCATGAATTTAACTGATCTCTGGACAATAGTGTGGATTGTTTACCTATTTATCTGATAATTCCATCTTTGCCTTACCATAACATGTAACTGTTTTTTGTTCCTAATAAATAAATAGTAGATGGTTTATTTAACACATTTTTCTGTTGCCGGGAGTGAAGCCGCGGGCAAAAGCCAGTAGACTATATAAAAAGCTATTTTTATTTATTTATAAAAACTTTATGCACAAAATATGTACAGAGGCGGACTTAATGCCATAGGCATTTTCTACCAGTCGACCTTAGGGTGGTGCAGAAACAAACACGGTAGGTGGTGTGGTTTTTCATAAAAAAAAAACTATTCATTATATTAAAAACACGCTAAACCCTTCTTCTGGCTACAGTTCCACAACTCTCTAGGGCCTCCAAGCTTCATATTATGATATTTTAATGAGCAGAGCCACCGAAATAGATTGTGTAGCTATTGACGGCACCCACGCCGGTCGTTACAACATCGGAACCGGGTCAGTGGGTCACGCCGGGGGGACAGGGGGACGCCCCACGCCCAACTAGATGCGATAGTATGCCGCAATTAGGGCTTTTTTATTTGCAGTTTTTTTGGTGATATTCCAAATGTACGGGTAATTTTGATTGTTGTAATCCCTTGGAGAGTCGATCCGGTAGAAAACACTTTGGATTTGTAAAGATAAAAGTAAAAAATATAGTAGGTACTCTTTTTTAATTTGAACTATCGAGACAGCTTCGCACGGGTACTGGTATTGAATTTAATATGCATGTATCACTACATAGTATAAAACAAAGTCGCTTTCTCTGTCCCTATGTCCCTTTGTATGCTTAAATCTTTGAAAATACGGAACGGATTTTGATGCGGTTTTTTTTAATAAATAGAGTGATTCAAGAGGAAGGTTTATATGTATAATAACATCCATTAAATAGTGGAGAAGTACTGTTATTTTTGAGGTTTCTAATGTGATGTCGTAAATAATTACATTTTTTCCGCTTACATTGCAAATGCAGGCTGAACCCTACGAGTTTTATTAAAATAATGTACTAAGTATTGTACACATTGAAAAGGTCTACAGAAAAGTCCGTGATGGTATATGTTTATCTCTTTAAATGGATAACCCACAATAACTTTTTTGTGTCATTTACTTTTTACGACAAATAATGGCTAATTTTCGAAGCGATTTTAACCAATACAGCATTAATCCTTAACCAATTAAATATCTTGAATAGATTGTTCATTTAATATAGATCATGGCCATTTACACCGTATGATTTAAGTGACTATTTTCGAAGATATTACAGATTTAAAAATTGCGGGACGTAGCGGACGTTGCGGCGGTACCGGCCGGGAGGCTCGCCTCAGTCAGGCTCGGGATAGATATAGAGCGGAGAGAGAGAGAGAATCTTCAGTAGAGCGTGAGATTCGCCGCAGCCGGGATCGAGATAGGCATACGGTTCAGAGAACCAGAGAATCATCGATTCTTCGATTTCTTACAAGGATTTAGTATCAGCATTGCACCCGTGCGAAGCCGGGGCGGGTCGCTAGTTATACACATAAACCTTCCTCTTGAATCACTATCATCATCATCATCATCATCAGCCTTTTAATGTTCCCACTGCAGGGACACAGGCCTCCTCTCTCTAGGAGAGGGAATGGGCCATAATCCACCACGCGGGCCCAGTGCGGATTGGTGGATGTCACATGTCTTCGAATTTTTGGTTCTAGGACATGCCGGTTTCCTCACGATGTTTTCCTTCACCGTTTTGAGAGCAGTGCTGATGAAATAAATTACACAAAGTAATGTGCCTGGCTGGGTTTGAACCCGCGACCTACAACTCGTAAGTCGGGGCGTTTACCACTCGTAAACCGCATCACAATCCGTTGCGTACTTTTAAAGATCTAAGCATACATAGGGACTAAGCAACTTTGTTTTATACTATGTAATGATGATTACAGTACGGCCGTCAGATCTTGGCGAGTTTGAAGTTAGGCTCTGCGAATTTTAGCGCTTGAAGACTTTATGACATCGTCTAGTAATCTTCCAGACAAAGCTAACACCCGTATTCACAAACAATACTCAAACGACCCTTGACTAAGCAAACGCACAGTGTTGAAATAGAGCTCTGTGATTGGTTCGTTTGTGTTGCGTAGTTCACAAACCCAGCCCTGTGCGCTCGCGAGCACTGTGAGACCGCATAGTAACGTTTGTGAATACGGGTGTTAGTCATCGACGGCGCGTGCTGTTCCCGCGCGCCTCAAGGAGTTGTCAGCAAATCGTAGGGACCCTGCAGAAGGGTCGAAGCCAACTGGGGCCAAGGGTTCACGTCTGAAAGGAAGGCTCTAGCCTTAATATATATGGCGATGTAGGAATGGGATAGGTTGTTTAGTCAGTAAGAGTCTGACACTGTTTCCCGTTCCTTCCTACGTCATTGGATGATTTTTTGACCCATAAAAAAAAATGGTGTGCCCACATAACCGCATTTCCTGTCACAGAATGTATAAAGTACCTGTTCACACTACTGAACAAATATTTATTATTTTATGTTTATATTACAGTGAGATATGGGTATATTAGAGGAAGTTTGAAAGTGGCGCCAGTGACTGAAAAGTTCAAAAGGAACCGTTTGTCTTGGTATGGCCATGTAAAAAGGAGGGATGAAACGCATGTCACAAAAAAGCCATGAGTATAAATGTGGATGGATGGAGAGGGAGACCAAAGAAAATATGGATGGATTGTGTGAGAAGTGATATGGAAGACAGAGGAGTTAGTGATAGCGTGACGGGTGACAGGGTAGAATGAAAGAAAAAAACTTATTGCGCCGACACCAATTAAAACGGGACAAGGGCAGGAAGATGATGTTTATATTACAGGACAAGTAATTCATTAAAGTGCCTACCTACCTAAGCAATGGTTAAGTTATGACTCATTTTTAAATCGGAACTCGTGCAACGGTTTTAAAATAGAAGTTGTTTTAAAAATAGAATCTATTTAAATAATTATTTTGCTTCAAAATTAGTATTTCAAGCATTTCCTTTGTTTTTTTTTCCTGTTTTATTTTTGGATCACATTAAGTACTACAGTGGAGTGTACATAAAATTTTATTCATCTATCTTTAAGAAAAGCAAAATATACAGTACGGCCGTCGGATCTTGGCGAGTTTGACGTTTTTAGCGTTTTTGCGAATTTTAGCGCTTGAAAACTCGTACTCTACTACACTTCACATAGTACTCACACACTCGAGCTCAAATGTAAACACGTAAAAAAAAAAAAAAAACTCGTACAATACTCGTGCTCGTATTCTATTCAAAAATAAAGGTTAAAAAATCAATGCAAAAAAAAATGCAAATTGCATTTATTTGTTTAAATCATTTTTTTTACGAGTTTTCAAGCACTAAAATTCGCAGAGCCAACATCAGACTCGCCAAGATTCGACGGCCATACTGTAAAAGACCCATTGTGTTGTAGCTAACAGGAAACACAGACTGCAGCAGGGAATTCCACTCTCTTAAATAAGGCAGAAATATGATGATGGAAATCTAATTAGTCATAGATTGTTTCGTCAATTTAAACAATATGAGGCCAGTATTTCATAGCTGATTTTAATCAATAGTCAAATCAAGTCAAATCATCTGCAAACCATACAGATGTGTGTGTAATTTGATTGGCCAAATATATCTGTGTGTATCTGGCCTGTCAGCGCAAGCATTTTTATAATATATTCCACAACTTTCACACCATGCCGTCTAGTCCCAAGCTAAGCAGAGCTTGTGTTATGGGTACTAGACAACTGATAAACATACTTATATATTTCTAAATACATACATATTATAGAGAAATTACACCCAGACACAGAACAAATGATCGTGCTCATCACACAAACATTTGTCCTGGGTACTGGGCTACTCTCTTAATACACTTCTCTGCCGATCCCTTCGTCAAAAAACAGTCGTGCAGTTACGTTATCGAAATGTTGATATGGATAGCGTGTTATACTTCGTTCAGGAAGTGTGTTACTAAATAATTATCAGATAGTCGTTTCCGTGTTTTCGAGTACATGCATGTAGTCGTATCTATGTACAATGTGGCAATGAGATAGAGTACACAACGTACCGGTATATAGGTACTCATGTTAATATTATGAAAGCGGAAAATTGTTCGTTAGGACACGCTTGGAGAGAATTGGATTCGGATGCAATTTGGCTTATGAGTAGACAAGAGTTTTCTACTGCACTACAAAAATAAAGATTTAAATGCCAATAACAGTTTTGTAAGTCCCCCTAAGGGCAATGGAAAGAGCTATGATCGGAGTTTCCTTGCGTGATCGAATCAGAAATGAAGATATCCGCAAGAGAACCAAGGTTGCTGACATAGCTAAAAGAATCGCCAAACTTAAGTGGCAATGGGCAGGGCACATCGCACGCAGAACAGATGGCCGCTGGGGCCGAAAGGTTCTGGAGTGGCGACCGCGTACCGGAAGACGTAGTGTTGGTAGGCCTCCCACAAGGTGGACCGACGACCTGTTCAAGGTTGCTGGAATTCGATGGATGCGAGACGCACGGAACCGGTCGTTGTGGCGGTGTTTGGGGGAGGCCTATGTCCAGCAGTGGACGTCTTCTGGCTGAATTGATGATGAATGAGGCGGTAATCTCTGGAACTACTGGTCCGATTGGAAAAATTTAAACAACAATAGAAAGCTGCTTTACTCCTGAGTGACATAGGCTATATTTTATGAACCTACGCGGGCGAAGCGGCTGACAAAAGCTAGTTCTATGATAAAACAAATGCGAAAAACTCTTTATCCTCTCCTTCCCTCCTCCCTTATTACCTTTGACCCCGAATATTTTTATACAGATCAATAATAACTTTTTAGACGTGTTTTGAATAATCCTATCAATTTTCAGCTGGTTGCGTATGATTGTAAACTTTTTTTTTATTGATTATAGGTTCACGCTTGACCGCTATCTCACCTGGTGGAAAGCGACGTTGCAGTCGACGATGGAGCGCGCTTACCTAGAAGTAACCTATTCACTCTTGGCTTAAAGATTCCCGGATTGTAGCCATCAGGGAACACTGACTCCGGCAAAGAATTCCACTCCATGGCTGTACGTGGCTGTACGCATAATGAATGTGTTCCCAAAACCTTACTTTATTTTGTGGTTTAAACTTTCGAATACTGTAATTACAGACACAATAGAAAGACAATGGGTTTAAGACGATACCTTGTTGCGAACTGGGTAAAATGGTTGAAAGTGATAGAACTATGCGATAGCAACGTAAATAGATAGAGAGAGGAAACATGCAACCTGCTCGAAAAAAATAACGTATGCGCCATCTATACTAATATAATAAAGAAGAGAAGAGAAGTTTGTTTTTTTGTTTTTTTGTTTGTAGGGGGTAATCTCTGGAACTACTGGTCCGATTGGAAAAATTTAAGCAACAATAGAAAGCTGCTTTACTCCTGAGTGACATAGGCTATATTTTATGTACGCGGGCGAAGCTGCGGGCGAAAGCTAGTACTAAATAAAAATGTATTAAAAATTCAATTTCATGTTTCTTTAAAAACTGATTTCTGTATCTACATTTTTCATTATTTTAATGTGACAGAAAGTACATGACTACGGCATAAAATTAATAAAATGTTATTTTTAGAGGTAAGTTCGGATTTTTTTTCTATCGAGGAAAGTTACTTGTTTTATGTTTTTGTCTTCGGATTAATGGAGGTAATATAGTCAACAAACACATATAAAAAAAAATAATTATTCAAACAAGTATTCTTAAATTAAAATTAACGTAAAAAAATTGTTTAATTACGAGGACTCACCTTAATCTGAGTAGACTATTATGAAAATAGGTAGTAACAGTGCAGTACCTAAGTCGAAAGTGAATAGCTTACTTCAAGGCAAGCGTAGGTGGTCCATCGTCGACCACACCATCGCTTACCATCAGGTGAGTTGGTGGTCAAAAGAGTCTCTGTATAAAACTTAAATACCAAATGAAATGTTATCGTCAAGACTCTGCAAAAGGGTTGAAGCCTACTGGGGCCCAGGGTCTCTTTCCGAAAGGAAGGCTTGGCCCCGTGCAAAAGGTAAAGAAAGATCAGGGCTCCACCCTGTTCTTAGTAAGTCAAAAGTAAATAGCTTACTTCAAGGCAAGCGTAGGTAGTCCATCGTCGACCACACCATCGCTTACCATCAGGTGAGTTGGTGGTCAAAAAAAGTCTTGGCATAAACCTTAATTTTTATTAATTTTCCTGCTATTCATCTTTACATAGTATAAAACAAAGTTGCTTACCGCTGTCCCTATGTATGCTTAGATCTTTAAAACTACGAAACGGATTTTGACGCGGTTTTTTTTAATAGATGGTGATTCAAGAGGAAGGTTTATGTGTATGTTACTAATATTATAAATGCGAAAGTTAATGTTCGGATGTTTGTTACTCAATCACGCCTAAACGGCTGGACGGATCTGGATGAAATTTGGCACAGGCATAGGATACACTCCGGAATAGGACATAGGCTACCTTTTATCCCGGAAAACCCAACCCAACCCCAATACTACGCGGGCGAAGCCGCGGGCAAAAGCTAGTGCATAATATATTCAATATCAGTACCCGTGCAAAGCTGGAGCGGGTCGCTAGTTCAATATAAAAATAGTTTCTACTCTTCAAACATTTACAATTATTTCTATCATAAAACATTAAAGTCCTTGATAGTAGCATTGCACATTGGCAACAGTTTTCTGACGAAACGGTGACAAAAACGCGACGTTGCCGCTCCGCCGTGTTACGTTGTAGCTAGCGTAATGCGCGGGGCGGCAACAGCGCACAATGTATTTTTCCTTCAATATTATTTCAGATTGGGATATCGCGCGGTCGACTATTCGTGGAGATTCAATTCTCGATGCAACTTTTGAATTACCTATATATTTCAAGTTCCTTTTTTAGTTCAAACTCTTATATACCAAGCATTATATACAAGCTTATATACCCTTCATCCTCTCTTCTACCTAAATTATCTATGCTGTGCCCGACAGGGTCAATAATTGAGATTTTAATTTATTTCCATACCAACTATTATACATTATGGTAAGCAATAAAGAATTGAGAATTGTCTGGTAGATATCGCTGTCAGCGATAAGACTGCCTTCGTACCCATCCAAATAAGTTTCTGTAAAATTGTTACTTTTTTGGTGTACAATAAAGTATTATTCTATTCTATTCTATTTTACTGATAGCTACAACCTAGGGGTCTTTAAGTCAATAGTGAATAGGTTACTTCTAGGCAAGCGTGCTCCATCGTCGACCACATCATCGCTTACCATCAGGTGAGATTGTGATATTTAATTCTAGATAGGCTCGCGTTCGACGCGAGCCTATCTAGAATTAAATAAAATAAAAACAATATTTGAAATAAAAACAATATCTACACTAATATATATACACCGTTAAAATTTAGTCGTTTTAATCCCGAAGAGGGTCGATCCAGTACATGAAACACTATCGATTTGTGTAGATAAAATAAAAAATAAAGTACTTTTTTTCTAAATCTCTTATTGATTATACGCATTTACGAAATTAATTTCTTTAAGTAAACGAGTCATTGACCTTGTAGGTAGTTGTCGATCGTTGCGTACTAACTACCTACAGGTCATTGAACTCGTCCAGCTGACGTTTACTTAAAGAAATCAATTTAGAACATGCGTAAATTAATTCGAGTTTTTAAAAAAAGTAATTTGAATTTTCATTCTAACTTTACCAATCGATAGTGTTTCATGTACTGAATCGATCCCCCAAAGGATTAAAACGACAAAAATTTAACGGTGTATAATAAAGAGGTAAAGTTTGTTTTTTTGTTTCTTTGTTTTTTTGTTTGTAGGAGGTAATCTCTGGAATTACTGAGCCGATTGGAAAATTTTGAGCAGTAATAGAAAGCTGCTTTACTCCCGAGTGACATAGGCTATATTTTATGTACGCGGGCGAAGCCGCTGACAAAAGCTAGTTTGAAATATTTTTTTCGTAGCAAGCTTTTATAGCGCGGTATATATGATTAAAACTCGTCAAGATAAATTACACGAGTCTAAACTCGATGGGGTTGTCTTTTAATTACAGAGTTCCTATGGTTACCTTCCGGTTCCAACATCAGATCAACTCCACGACATAATAATTTTGCATTGTCATCTGATTGACACATACATGCAAATTTTCAGCTCAATCGGCAACCGGGAAGTGGATCAAATTTAATTTACAAGATTCGACCACAAACATCAGGACAAGTGATACTAAATAAAAGCTTGTAGAAATTGATATCACAAATGCTTGACTGCGATCCCACCTGATGGTAAGCAGTGATGCAATCCGTTGATGGTGAGAGGCACTAGTTTATTAAGAGCCTATTCACTAAAAATACAAATTCAGTGGCCACGGCGTTCTGGCCACTGAATTTTCAGGTGCCCAATAAGTTTCTTCTTTTTCTTTTAACCATTTGTAAATATTAATGTAGTTTTTATCTTACTAATATTATAAATACGAAAGTTACGATGTTTGGATGTTTGTTACTCAATCACGTCAAAACGGCTTACGGATCTGGATGAAATTTAGCACAGGCATAGGATACACTCCGGAATAGGACATAGGCTACTTTTTAATGCCGAAAAACCCAACCCCAACCCTAATACCACGCGGGCGAAGCCGCGGGCAAAAGCTAGTTTATTAAATAAACTAGCGACCCGCCGGCCGCCCCAGCTTCGCACGGATGCAATACTAATATATTACGCATGTATCAGACTTATAAATCTTCCTCATGAATCACTCTACTTATTAAAAAAAAACGCATCAAAATCCGTTGCGTACTTTTAAAGATCTTAGCATACATAGGGACAGCAGTAAGCAACTTTGTTTTATACTATGTCTTCACCATCATCATCCTACCCTTATCCCATATCACTTGGGGTCGGCGCAACATGTTTTTTTCTTCCACTCTGTCCTGTCACCCGTCACATTATCACTAACTTCCTTTTCTTTCATATCACTCCTCACACAATGCATCCATCTCTTCTTCGGCCTCCCTCTTTATACTATGTAATGATATGAAACTACGAGTATATACGAGTACTTAGTAAAAACATTAATATAGTATTTTTATCAGAAGTGCGAAATTGAATTAATTTTATCAGTAATGTCGTGGTGACTAACAGAACTTCCCACTGTTGCGTCACGTTTTGTTTCCGCATCAATTTAATAATTCGCTCATTCATCATTTAGGACGCAGGGACAAAAGCTATTAAGTTCACCCTTGGCCTAGTAATTGCAATGTTTTTTGGACATAACTAACCTTTGATAGTGATTTCTCTCTGATAGTAGGTAGGATAAATACTTTTTAATTCATCATCATCAAACTTAATGTTCCCACCTCTGGGACAATGTATCCTCTCTAGGAAAGGCCATAATCCACCACGCGGGCCCAGTGCGGATTGGTGGATGTCACATGTCTTCGAATGTTTGGTTCTAGGACATGCCGGTTTCCTCACGATGTTTTCCTTCACCGTTTTGAGAGCAGTGGTGATTAAATAAATAACACAAAGTAATGCGCCTGGCTGGGTTTGAACCCAGCGTATCAGTACCCGTGCGAACCTGGGGCGGGTCGCTAGAATATACTAAAACTAAGGTCGTATAAATGGTACCTAAGTCTTAACCCCCAAATCAGCCAATCACAGTCCTCAGACACACAAAGGCTTCGCAAAGCAGCACCAACACATGCAACCTCTCCTCCTCCAACCAGCCCACACTATAATTAACTCCCTTTTGTTTCATATCACTCCTTGTTTTTTTTTATGGTAGGTAAAAATCATCAAATGACGAATCCCGCCCTTGAGCGGAGCGGGGAACAGTGTCAGACTCTTACCGACTAAAAAACCTACCCCATTCCTCCCTTGCCTTATTCCCAGGGCCCTGGTGTTACGCTTTCGCATCAACCCTTGACCCAGGAGGCTTTGACCCTGTAGGGCTCCTACAGTTTGCTAACATCTTGAGGCGCACGGGAACAGTGCGCGCCGTAAATGTTACCTAAGTCTTAACCCCCAAATCAGCCAATCACCGTCCTCAGTCAGACAAAGGATTCGCAAAGCAGTACCAGCACATGCACCCCCCCTCCCCCACCACCCTGCCCCAGATAACTATCCAGGTCGTCGATTCATCCGGCTGGAATACATCTCTCATTGTTTCAAAACGGATTTAAGTATCTGTATTACTAGATTTCTCTTATTTAATGGGTCACTGAAAACTTACAGGGCCTCAAGTCTGCTATTACAATAGTTTCAGAATAGTCGATCATTGATTTCATAATTGTTGATTTTGACAAGTTTAGTAAACTACTAATAGAATGGCGTCATTATCACTTTCCAATGAATTTCCTCTTAAATCACTCTATCTATTAGAAAAAACCGCATCAAAATCCGTTGCGTACTTTTAAAGATCTAAGCATACATAGGGACAGAGGTAAGCAACTTTGTTTTATACTATGTAATGATAAACTACTGCGCCTCGCCATCAACGATTGCATTACTGCTTACCATCAGGTGGGATTACACTAGTGCTTGACTGCTGATGGTAAGCAATGATGCAATCGTTGATGGTGAAGCCTTATTCACTCTAGCCTTGAAGACACTTAAATTATAATCGAACTGAAAGACCGCAGCAGGCAAACTGTTCCAGTCCTTCAGTGAACGCGGTAAAAATTATGATAGAAAATGCTTAGTCCGGACCGTAGAAGTTTTAACAACGGAAAAGTGGATACATGGTGGATATCCCACATGTACGTACAAAACGTTTTGGGAACACATTCATTGTGCGAACGGCAAAGGAGTGGAATTCCTTGCCGGAGTCTGTGTTTCCTGATGGCTACAACCCGGGGAACTTTAAGTCAAGAGTGAATAGGTTACTTCTAGGTAAACGCGCTCCATCGTCGCTTTCCATCAGGTGATATAGCGGTCAAGCGCGAACCTATCTACAATAATATAATAAAGAGGTAAAGTTTGTTTTTTTGTTTATAGGAGGTAATATCTGGAACTACTGGTCCGATAGGAAAAATTTTAGCAACAATAGAAAGCTGCTTTACTCCTGAGTGACATAGGCTATATTTTATGTACGCGGGCGAAGCCGCTGACAAAAGCTAGTCTTACTAATATTATAAATGGGAAAGTTACGATGTTTGGATGTTACTCAATCACGCCAAAACGGCTGGACGAATCTGGATGAAATTTGACACAGGCATAGGATACACTCCGGAATAGGACATAGGCTACTTTTTATCCCGGAAACCCCAACCCCAATACCATGCGGGCGAAGCCGCGGGCAAAAGCTAGTTATAAATAAATGCGAAAGTAACTCTGTCTGCCTGTCAGTTACGCTTTCCCGCTTAAACCTCTCAAACGATTTTGATGAAATTTGGCACAGACAATCTTTAGACCCTGAGAAAGGACATAGGCTACCTTTTATTGACGCAGACAAAGTCGCGGGTACCGGCTAGTCATTATCATTACATAGTATAAAACAAAGTCGCTTTGTCCCTATGTATGCTTAAATCTTTAAAACTACGCTTTTTTAAATAGATAGAGCGATTCAAGAGGCAGGTTTATATGTATAATACATGTATAATATATTTAATATCACCATTGCACCCGTGCGAAGCTGGGGCGGGTTGTAGTTAGCAATCAATAAAACATAAAACTACTGCAAGAAAGTAAACCATTACAACAATAATCATTTACCCATCTTCAGACACAAACTATGTCATATCAGGTCGAGGTTTTCCACCCCCACGGCGGGGGGGATGTAGTGCGGGGTGCGGGGCTGCAGTGAATCCGCACGGGCATCCAGGTCATTGGGTCATCCTGGTGTTGGCGCATTTTAGCTATAGCCTCACTATTGTGGTACCAAGTGTTATTTATTCTCTGAGTAATGATGAGTTAATTTATTAATTGGTAAATGGTATTAAAAGCCAGCGGCTTCAACCGCGTGAAAGTTGTTTTTTTTTTCATATAAAATTCAAAGAAGACACCTAAATTAAAATCGGACGGGAACACTGTAGCTGGAACATTGGGATGGCGGAATCAAATCGTGCAGTTCCTGCGCACACTCTCCAAAATGCATCCTGTAGAAAACCGCAAGGCTGGCTACTCTGCGCCTGTGCTCGAGGCTTTGAAGATTGGACTCAACCAAATCTGGATCACAAACCAGCCTCTTTGTACGCCTTTCCACCGAATCCAAAGCCGCTAGGTGACATTTTGCAGCATCAGCCCATGTGGCTGCAGTACTCCACACACGATTATGATATGGCTAAGTAAAACTGGCCAGATCGTTTTAATCGTCAAACGTTTAGTAATATTTCTTTCTTTACACCTTTTAATACCACAGAATTCTTTTTTTTTTCTTTTATTATTCAAATATCGTCAAATGCGTAGCGTTAGCGTTTCATCTATCTGGCCAATTTTCGTTGGCCATGTCGTAAAGTGATTAATTTCTATGATCTGGCGACGACATATCCAAAATATCTGAAGAATGATAGATAACTCGTAATAACATCATAAGATTTGACTGGCTTGTCAGTCTAGTAGTTAGTAACTCTGACTGCTATACTGGAGGTCGTGGGTTTGATTCCCACCCAGGACACAAGTTTGTGTGATGAGTACGATCATTTGTTCTTTGTCTGGGTGTAATTATCTATAATATGTATGTATTTAGAAATATAAAAGTATGTTTATCAGTTGTCTAGTACCCATAATACAAGCTCTGCTTAGCTTGGGACTAGACAGCGTTGTGTGATAGTTGTTATATATTATACATACTATAAAAGCGGTTTTATGAAAATGTACCACAGGTTGGCCGTTTTTAAAGACCTGCCATACAATTAACTTTTTCATTAGACAAATACCGTTCAAGTATCCACGAAAACAACTAAATTACGAACAAATTGTTACTAAAAGTGGGTCATCAGGGCAACCTTATCGATCTGCAGTTGCCATGCGGCTGACTCATCTACTATTCTGAAGTAGGAGGCTCCCTTGAGCTACAGAAACCAGTCCAGGGTCACGAAATCTAATTTGTTAGTTAACTGCAAGGTTGGGCATCATTTGTTGAGAATCTGAGCTCCCGACATACGAGTTGTAGGACGCGGGTTAAAACCTAACCAGGCGCATTGCTTTGTGTAATTTATTTCATCACCACTGCTCTCAAAACGGGTGGTAAGTTGTAGGACGCGGATTAAATCCCAGCCAGATGCATTGCTTTGTGTAATTTATTTCATCACCACTGCTCTGAAAACCGGTGGTAAGTTGTAGGATGCGGGTTAAAATCCAACCAGGCGCATTGCTTTGTGTAATTTATTTCGTCACCACTGCTCTCAAAACGGGTGGTAAGTTGTAGGACGCGGATTAAATCCCAGCCAGATGCATTGCTTTGTATAATTTATTTCATCACCATTGCTCTGAAAACCGGTGGTAAGTTGTAGGATGCGGGTTAAAATCCAACCAGGCGCATTGCTTTGTGTAATTTATTTCATCACCACTGCTCTGAAAACAGTGAAGGAAAATACTGTGAAAAAATCGGGATGTCTTAGGACTAAAAATTCGAAGCAATGTGACATCCACCAATCCGCACTGAACATTAAGACTATTGCTATCATAGATATCTCAAACAAGTTGCTATGCTTTTTTTTATGGTAGGTGAAAATCATCGAATGACGAAACCCGCTCTTGGGCGGAGGGGGAATCAGTGTCAGACTTTTACTGACTAAACACCCCACCCCGTTCCTTCTCTGCCTTTCGCACTGGGGCCAAGCCTTCCTTTCAGAAAGAGACCCTGGGCCCTAGTAAGCTTGACCATTTTGCAGAGTCCCTAGACGTGAGAGTGACCATTGCTTGCCGACGGTACTCGGAAGGTTAAAGAGAGTAACCACGAATGACCAATTTAGAGTCTTACTAATATTATAAATGCGAAAGTTACGATGTTTGGATGTTTGTTACTCAATCACGCCAAAACGGCTGGATGGATATGGATGAAATTTGGCACAGGCATAGGATACACTCCGGAATAGGACATAGGCTTTTTATCCCGGAAACCCCAACCCCAATACCACGCGGGCTAAGCCGCAGGCAAAAGCTAGTCGTTTTATAAAGTAACCCATGTAGGAATTTGTGAAATAAAAAAATATTTTGATTTGATTTGAATGTGAAACGTCTGAAATAATTGCGACAAAAATTGGCCAACGACTACACTACATCCTAGAACTTTTTAACCCAGAGTACATCATTTCCATTGTCATAATTATCTGCTTCCAAGCGCGAAAATGATGGCAGTAGTCATATTAAAATCGATACGTTATCCGCAAGACATCAATTATTTATTCACAGACGACTGCAATGTTCGCATAGTTTCCTTTGTTCGAGGCACCACTAGACATTGAAGGTGGAAATGCAAGCGCCATATTGCTGAGAAGCCATTAGAGGTTAGAATTATTCAGTAGTTGCGGCTCAAGGCGTTGTGCAGATCGATTGTCAAGCTTTTATTGTGATCAGTTCTTATTTGAATTGGTAAAGGAATTTTGCAGTGGTATAAGATCGACAAAAATTGCAAGTGAAAGAAAAATAGATCGTTTTATTAGGGTCCCGTAGTCAACGAGGAACCTGTATAGTTTCGCCAAGTCTGTCTGTTTGTCCGTCCGCGGATAATGTTAGCAACCGTTAGCACTAGAAAGCTGAAATTTGGTATCAATATGTATATCAACTATGCCGACAAAGTGCAAAAACAAAAAGTGGTACCTACACGTAAAGTGGGAACTATTTTTTTTTTAATTTCTAGCATTTTTTTTCATATAAGATCTTGGCGAGTCTAAAGTTAAGCTCTCCGAATTTTAGCGCTTGAAAACTCGTACAAAAATAAAGATTAAAAAAAAAATGCCAGTTACAGTTTTTAACAGCAATAACAACTGCAAATTGCATTTATTAGTTTAAACCAGTGATTCCCAAAGTGGTCCAGGTGGACCCCCAGGGGTTCACGGGAGACTTGCTGGGGGTCTACGTAGGTGTAAATAAAAAATGGGGGTCCATAAGATGTTAATGGGGGTCCACAAAAAATTATCTGCTTTTGATAGTAAAGAGCAAAAATGTAAGCAGTTTTTATAAGGGCCTACCTACATTTTTATAAGTACCTAACTAAGCAGATAATATTTTAATAAGGCAAATGACTGTTACTTGTCCGAGCTTGCGTATTCGATTTTACGTACAATTTCATGTACAGACTTGCAAAGCTCTATCCGCCCGAAAATGCTTAGTGCTTGTTCAGTCTTCAACTTGATCACCACTATAAATACTTGATGCCAAAGACAAATTGATTCATTTGTTTTTATTTTTTGGCGACTTTAAGAATGTGGTAGAAATGTAGCAGCAGGGGGTCCACCGAAACCAGTAAAATTTTGAAAGTGGTCCACGAGTAAAATAAGTTTGGGAACTACTGGTTTAAACCATTAATTTTTTTATGAGTTTTAAAGCGCTATAATTCGCAGAGCTTCAGACTCGCCAAGATCCAACGGCCGTAGATCTACTCCTATCTACTATATATTAAGATCTTACTCCATCCCAGATTTCTTAATTCTAAAGAAGTACCCTGTGAATTATGATTCCCTTGAGTCAGAATATATATTTTTTGTGACATAAACAGCAGTGTCTTTTTTCGTCAACTCCTTTCTCATGTGATTAGAATTACCTTATTTATGAATTTGTCCTGAATTAAAACATTTATACAGGGTGTCATTGACATGTTAACGCAAACGAATACCATAGATCCAGTACATGAATCTAGACCCCCCAGAGGTGGAATTTTTTGTCGGTTTTTTCTTATTTTTTTTTAATGAATTTTTAACGTTTTTTTAATTAAACTGTATAAAAACGTCAATTTAACATTTTTTGCGAAAAAAATGAGTGCATTACATTCCAAATCAAAAATGTCATCGGATTTGATTAGAATAACGACTTTATTTGTCTCGATGACTTTTTTATAATTTTTTTTTTTTCGTAAAAAAATATTTTTTTTCTTTTTTTTTCTAAAAATATCATTGGGATTGGTTAGAATAACGATTTTATACAGGTAAAAAATAAAAAATCAAAACTATTTTTTCAAAAATTTGAAAAAAAAAAACGACGAAAAATTCCACCACTGGGGGGTCCAGAATCATGTACATGATCCATGGTATTCGTTTGCGTTAACATGTCAATGACACCTTGTATTTTGTACGAGTTATCAAGCGCTAAAATTCGCAGAGCCTAACTTCAGACTCGCCAAGATCCGACGGCCGTATTATAAATTACTAGCTTTTGTCAGCGGCTTCGCCCGCGTACATTAAAAAAAAAAATAGCCTATGTCACTCACGAGTAAAGCAGCTTTCTATTGTTGCTAATTTTTACAAGCTTTTATTTAGTTTCACCTGTCCCGTTGTCTGTCGTTCTGTAATCAAATCTTGCAACTTAAATTTGATCCACTTCCCGGTTTCCGATTGAGCTGAAATTTTGCATGCCGGTGTAAATCGCATCATCATCATCAGCCTAGCGTTAGTCCCGGTTGCTACCTTGGCTTTCACCTCGGTGCCCGGGGTCCGCTTTCCTGCCTAGTCGTCTCCACTTCGCTCGGTCTTTTGCGTCCTCTGCCTTAAGCCCATTAGCACGCATATCGTCCCTTACGACGTCGATCCATCGCCTCTTAGGCCTACCCCGTTTTCCGGGTCCCGGCGGAGGCGGCATGGCGAGGCATCTGTTACCCACGTAGTCTGCCGGTTTTCGTAAAACGTGGCCATACCAGCGTAAACGACCCTCCTGCAGTTTATCCGCTATGTCACGGACCTGAAGGCTGCCCCGGATGCGGGAGTTCTTAATGCGGTCTTTCCGCGAAACTCCAGACATCCAGCGCAGCATATTCATTTCCGTGACACGCAGGCTTTGCTTATGTCGTTCAAGTACAGGCCACGCTTCACTGCCATACAAAAGGACAGGCCTAATGATGGTCTTATAGACCTGTCCTTTGAGCCTAACCGGCATTTTCGGGTCACAGATAACACCCGCCACCTCACGCCACTTCGCCCAGGCCGCCGAGATACGCGACTCGACGTCGCAATCGACGTCCCCGGACTCGTGGAGCACCGATCCCAAGTACCTGACCTGTTCCGTGCGCTCAACTGTGTCTTCGCCAATGCGAACAGGAGCAGCGTTAGTTGTGTTACAGGCCAAGTACTCGGTCTTCGCCGCATTAATCTTCAGACCGCCGTTTTCCAGCGATTCCTTCCACGCTGCCACACGTCGAACCAAGCGCCCACTGTCCGAATCCGCCAGCGCGATGTCGTCTGCATACATGAGCAGCCATGGCGGCTGCTCATGTAAGTCCCTGATGGTGGAGGACAGCACGTCCAGCACCACGCTGAACAGAAACGGACTAAGGACAGAGCCCTGGTGAACTCCGACGGTGATGGGGAAGGGTTTCGTATCGCCAACAGCGGTCCGAACCACAGAACCGGAGTCTCGGTACATATCTCGGATGATGTCAACATAGGTCTCGGGCACTCCTTTAGATCTCAGCGCCCACCAGATCACATCACGGGGGACACAGTCGAAGGCCTTCTGCATGTCTAGGAACAAGAGGTGCAGAGGCGTATTCTTCGATCTGTATCCCTCCATGGTAACCCTTAGGGCAAAGATGGGATCCATGGCGCCATGGCCTGGTCGAAACCCATATTGACATCCCGAGACGGTGCACTCCTGTCGGATCCGAGAGTCAATCACCCGCTCGAAGAGCTTCATGGTGTGGGACATAACCTTAATCCCACGGTAGTCTCCACACTCCTGCACCGATCCCTTGCCTTTGAAGACTGGAGTGATAATACTCAGTCTCCATTGACTCGGGATCTTTCCGGTGAGGAGCATGCGGTTAAATAGGTGGGTTAAGATGCCCACACCACGAGGACCCATCGCCTTCCAGGCTTCAATGGGGACTCCATCGGCACCGACAGCTTTCCGGTTCTTCATGCGGCGAAGGGCCACATGCACTTCTTCAGGCGTAACCGGGGGCACAAGTCCCTGATTTGGAGGGAGAACCGGAGACAACACCTCTTTGTGCTGCTTGTTCAGCAGCTCGTGGAAATACGAGCGCCATCTCTCCTTCACCGCGAGGTCCTCGCATAACAGATTGCCGTCAGGGTCTCTTACACAGCGGCACTTAGAGATATCCAGTGCCGCTTTGACCCTGGAACGTGCCAACTTATAAATGAGCTTTTGCCCCTCAGACGATTCCAACTTATCATAGAGTGGCTGTAAGTGGTCTCGTCTGGCTCTGGCTACGGCCCTCTTGGCGGCACGTTTTGCGGTTCTGTATGCGTCGCGGTCTTCGGGAGATTTGGAAGCTTGCCACGTTTTGAAGAGGGCTTTCTTCTCTCTGATCTCCCTCTGGACTGTGTCATCCCACCACCAAGTCTCCTTGTCACACCTGCGGCCGCCCCTGGACAAGCCGAGCACCGACTTTGCCGCCTCAGTGATGGCAACCTGAATCCTGTCCCAGTGGCTTTGCACAGGTTCGCCATCGGTACCATCGCACTTATCGCCGATGGCCGACGCGAACGACTGGGACGTGGCTTCATTCAGTCGCCACCACCGTATACGGCGTTGTTGGCGCTCAACAACCTTGACCCTAGGCTTGACGCGCAAGTCCATGACAAGGAGACGGTGTTGTGCAGTGAGACTCTCACCGGGTATGACCTTGCAGTTGGCCACCCTACTGATATGGTGCCTCCGTGTGAGTAAGAAATCGATTTGGGTAGCGTACCTCCCGCTCTTGTAGGTAATCAGGTGTTCGGATTTCTTTTTGAAATACGTGTTCACGATGGCAAGGCCGGCAGCCGCACACGTTTGGAGGATAGTCTCCCCTTCAGCGTTACGGCTACCGTATCCAAAGCCACCGTGAACATGCTCAAAGTCCTTGCACCTGTCACCCACATGGCCGTTCAGATCACCACCCAAAACGATTCCCTGCGACAACGGGATGCCACGAAGCACCCCACCGAGTTGATCCCAGAACGCAGCCTTTTCAGCGTCGCTGCAACCGACCTGAGGCGCGTAGGCACTTATCAAGTGGGTTATAACCCCATCAATAAGCACACCTACGACCATAAGCCGATCACTGTAGCGTTTCACCTCCAGGACTGCGTCGTGAAACTCCTCGGAGAGTACAACGGCCACCCCGTTCTCCCCACCGGCTGCACCCGTATAGATCAGTTTGTAGCCATTCCCGATGAGTCGGGACCTGCGGCCTTTCCACCGAGTCTCCTGCAGGAATGCCACGGCCACCCTTCGCCTAAGCAGTACATCGGCCAACTCTCTCGCGCGTCCGGTCAGCGTGCCAATGTTCAGGCTGGCGAAGCGGAGTTTACGGGCTGGGGCTCGCGTCTTTAACCGTGCTCGCCCCATACACGGTAGCCCTCGCCCACTTGCCACAGGAGTCGGGCGAATCTCCTGCGCGCCGTTTTGCGGCGGCGCCCTATCCGTGGCAATTATCTTTTCCGACCTATCCATGATAATTTGACTTTTGTGGCCTTTACGGGAGCGACTGCCGTCTGACCTCCCAACCCTAAAAGGGAAAGCCAGCGCCAGAGCCTCGTCCGTTGTTCGGCAGGTGCCCCAACTTGCAGGGGAGGTTGACTTGGGCCCCGAAGACCGCGGTGGGGCCCCATATGCACCCATGCCGGTGTAAATCGCATGACAATGCAATATTATGATGACATGGAGCTGATCTGATGATGGAATCACGAGGTAGCCATAGGAACTCTGTAATTAAACGGCACAACCACGTCGAGTTTGGACTCGTGTGAATCGTCTTGACGAGTTTTAATTATATAATTATAGACCGCTGCTATAAAAGCTTGTTATGAAAAAAAAAATATTTTCATTAAAAACTTGTTTTCCAATCGGACCAGTAGTTCTAGAGATTACCTCCTACAAACAAAGAAACAAAAAAACAAACTACCTCTTTATTATATTAGTGTAGATAGTGTAGATGTGTTCAGTGAACAATGTACTGGTACTGGTCAGAAGCCCGTTGTATCACAATAAGTCTATGAAATACTAGTTCTTTTGCAAACCATCTCGAAGGGAGGGTCCATAAAAAAGGACAAATTAGCATACGTCACCGTCTGTCTACAGTTCACCCTCCCGTCGGGACTAGATTACTCTTACAAAGGGGTAACTGTGTCTATACAGTGTATACTATAGACGAATTTACAACTGTATAGGATTGTATAGAGCTACGAATAAAAAGAAACAATGTATGAGGGTATCAGCTGCTTTTATTCCAGACGAAGGGTCTTACAAAGCCCCGGTCAATAAAAGCGACCAGTTTTGATTTTGGCGAATATAAATTGGTTCCCTTTGATGAATTGTGTACTAGCATAATAGTTGTACAGTACGGCCGTTTATCGATATAATTATATGTACTAGCTTTTGTCAGCGGCTTCAACCGCGTATATAAAACATAGCCTATGTCACTCAGGAGTAAAGCAGATTTCTATTGTTGCTATTTTTTTTCGAATTGGACCATTAGTTCCAGAGATTACCTCCTACAAACAAAAAAACAAACTTTACCTCTTTATTATATTAGTGTAGATATACTACGCTATATGAGGCGTGCCATACAGTGACTTTACTTCACTTAAGTGATCTGCATGCTGTACAGTTTTGGCGTATGAGCGCTGTAAGTTTTAAAAGTGTTGATAGACAGCAATGCCAATGAAGCGCTGAAGCGAACAACTTTTCAGTATTTTGACAAATAGTTTCTATGAATGTGCTTGTCTATCGCTAGGATATGAGTCGATGAGCCGTTTTAATTTTGAGAGTCTGAAGTCAGGCTCTGCGAACTTTAGCACAAGCGCTGAACTCACTCTAGGATTCGTACAAAAATAAAATACGATGATTATCTTCTAGTAGCATTTCCCCGCTGTTTCACCTGCGGCTTTGGTTACTGCTCCGCTTCCGTAGAACGTAGCGTGATGTAGGTAGAACCTTAGAACTTCCTCAGTAAATGGGCTTTTGGGCATGAAAATATTTTTTCAATTCGAACCAATAGTTCCTGACATTGGCACATTTAAATAAAACAAACCCTTCCTCATTTTTCAGCCGAAAGACTTCCCCCAAGCGTCGCCACAATGACCGGCCCGGCCCTGCTAAAAAAATGTTATCGCATCTCGTATGCGAGAAACAAAGAAACTTCAGCTTGCAAGTGCCTTTAATCACCATCAACGATTACATCACTGCTTAACATCAGGTGGGATCGCAGTCAAGCACTAGTTTATATCGATTAAAAAAGGACCAATCTATGTAATTCTATGTTCATAGAAAACTACAGTTCCACCGTGCACTAGCAATAAACACATTCATTGTGTGTACAGCTAAGGAGTGGAATTCCCTGCCGTAATCAGAGTTTCCTGATAACTATAACTTAGGCCCGGTATCCACCAAAGCGGAGAAGAGAGGAGACGAGAGGAGATGTGTTTCAATAAACCAATCCGATTTCGTTATTTCCACATCTCTTCTCCGCTTAGCTCTGGTGGAAATGGGTCAAGCGGAGAGGAGAGGAGATGTCTCATTTTTCTATAGAATTTTGTGCAGCGAGCGAGCAAGCGGCGCGGCAGAGCGGAGAAGTGTCTAGTCGGGCGGCCGGGCTGCGCAAGTGCTCGCGCACCGTTCTCCCCGCTGCCTTCTCCGCGCGCCTCGCATGACGTCTTCCTTTCGTAGACAGAACTTGACTGTTTTCGATCTCTCACAGCTCACATCTCTGCTACATAGCTCACATCTCTCCGCAACGCATCTCTTCTCCGCTTTGGTGGAAATAACCTGCCAGCTTCGCGGCACATCTCCTCTCGCCTCCTCTCCTCTCCGCTTTGGTGGATACCGAGCCTTAGGGGTCTTTAAGTCAAGAGTGTATAGGTTACTTCTAGGAAAGCGTGCCCCATTGTCGCTTTACATCTACGTACTACCTTGAGCGTATAATAATAATAATAATATTCCACAACTGTCACACAACGTCGTCTAGTCCCAAGTTAAACATAGCTTGTGTTATGGGTACTAGGCAACTGATAAGCATACTTATATATTTCTAAATACATATGTACATAAATCACCACCATTGTACCCATTCAGGGTGCATTTTGGCGAGTGTGCGTGGAAATTGCATGGCTTGATTCCGCCATCTCAATTCTACCATCAGACAACCCGGCGTACGGCGAATATTCACCCTTATGTTGTTGAAACTTCATCGGTCCAGACTTTTACCTCGTCGTGTATACCTCTTACATCGAACGACTGGAACAGTTTGCCTGCTGTGATCTTCAGGTCCGAATATAATCTGGATGTCTTTAAAGCTAGAGTGAATAATTCATTTATTTATTTAATCTTCATGTACAGTAGTGGTACATAGGCGGACTTAATGCAACAAGGCATTCTCTACCAGTCTTTCAGTAAAATAATCTCTTAGTAAAATAGTGCGCCTCACCATCAACGATTGCATCACTGCTACCATCAGGTGGGATCGCAGTTAATCACTGGTTTCTATTTTGGTGTACCATCAAGTTTATTCTATGTGTTTCGACCCACATTTTCAAAATACTTTCTCCCAATAAAACCGTGTACACAACGACCTCAAACAAGTTTTCAACGAAAATATTTTTCCCATAGCATGCTGTTAGAGCGCGATATATACCTACCTATATATTTCAAACTGATCAAGACGAATTACACGAGCCAAAACTCGACGGGATTGTGCCGTTTAATTAGAAAGTTCCTATGGCCACCTTCCAGTAGCATCATCAACAAATTGTATTGCTCTAATCGTATTTATGTTGATGTTTATTTTGCCCTGTATTTAACTCAGTAACATGTGGAAACCTAGATGTAAGACACAATGTATGATTGTTTGTTTTCCCAAATAAAATAAAAATCAAATCAACTCCACGACATAATAAATTTGTATTGTCATCTGATTGACACATACATGCAAAGTTCCAGCTCACTCGGTAACCGGGAAGTGTATCAAATTTAATTTACAAGATTCTATCACAAAAACATCGGGATAGGTGAACATAAAGCTTGTAAAAATCAAGCTAGACGTACCAATAAACTAATTGAATATACTCGAAGCCGTTCTAGGCGTGGCAAGGGCGGTCTAAATGGGGCAGTAGGGCCACGCGCATGCGTACACAGAGCTGCGCTATCGATCCCCACTGCAAGGCACGCTACGGAGTAACGTGACTATCCGAACCGTGCGTCGGGTTTAGGGGGCGGTATTTGTACGTATGTATATTGGGTTTAGGGGGGCGGAATTTTGCACTACCCGACAGTCTGGACTCGGTTTTATTTTTGTTCTATTTCGGAGTCACGTTGTCGGTGCGTGAATTTTCGTCGCGTCTGATAGGGTGGCGTTTCGAAGTTTTTAATTGATAATAAATTACTTTTAGTGAGTATCTGAGGGGAGGTTTAAAATAGACACGATTTGTAAGCGGAAAAATGAGATTTTATATGCAAATTTTCTTTGTTAGGCATCTACGTTCAAAATACGAAAAAAATTAGGTGCAATTAATGGTCTTTCGATTTTTAAGGACCATATTTTGTAGAAGATTCTAGAATATAGTTTCTCGGTTTTCAAAAGTAAAGTATCATTTATTTTTCCGTCCTGCAGTTTAAGCCTACACGTTACTGTGCGGCAGATAAATTGAGCTATAATGACTGCCGTTGCTATCGTTACAGTCCCTCAATATGCCTCACCTCGATTATGAAAATCTGTAACTGCGCATTGATGGTTGTCACCATTTATTTTGATTAAGATACGATATAAAATCTGTTACGGCACATTGAGTCGACCGCCATTTTGGTCCAACTTGTATGCCGCGTATTGTACCAATGTTTTATTAGTCTGCTGTTCTATAAACTAAATTAACTCCTAAGTTAAATCTCTAGTCTTTGCGGAAAAAGCGCCATTTAAAAACATCATGGTTTTTAAATGGCGCCACTGTGAAAAATGTCTATTACTGCTCATTGATTGTCGATCGCCATTTAAGTTCAACTTATATGAGGCGTATTGTAAAACAATTGAAATAAATTACTAGCATTTATTTGTTGTACGGTATTTAACGATGACACGTACAAATGGTTGTCAATTCATTGTGTACGATGTGATTGATACTGCGTGTTTTATTACCAAAGTCGGTAATAACTGGCTATAGACTTTTGTATAGATAATAAAGGCGTTCCTTGTACAATTCTTGAATAGATGCTACATTTTTAACGCTAACAATGATAAAAACTGACCAAAAATTATAGAAAAAAAAAATTGGTAAGGAAAATTATTTGATCGCTTCTCAAACTATCTCAAATTTTGTTGTAAACGAGAAGGTCTATAATAGTTTCCTTGTAGCTTTAGCATCAGCTTTATAGTTTTCCCACTGTTGGGACTAAGGCCTCTTCTGTAGGAGACGGAAAGGGCGTAAGCCGGAACGGGCATGCCGATTTTCTCATGATGTTTTCCTTCATCATTTTGAGATCTGTGGTTTTAAATTTTACTACCATGACTGTCTTGAAATGAAATAATCAGGAAACAGATTGGGCATCCCATAACCCGCCTCATTTTTCCCCCTGATATAAACCAGTGCTTAACCAGTGCTTAGCAGTGACAGGATGAAGCTAGAACTAAATTAGATCGAATTGTACGTAGAATCACGTCGCGTGGCGTGAATCAAGTGTAATCTACAAGTCTAGTTTCCATATAAAATTTGTAGAGACCGGGCAAAGTCGAGTAAAAAGTAGGAATAACTCCAAAGGTTCTATTTTCTAAGAAAACATCCTTAAGCGCAGCGCTGACCCAGCGACGGAATCTAAATAAGTATATTCAAATTTCATACAAATCTAATGTTTAAGTTTCTGCCCTTAGTTGCCCAGCCCACTCCCTTTTAATAGTTTTTCACAGGGAAAACATAGTGTACAGACTATTTGGATTTCGTCCCTGAGCCAGCCCTGCGCTCAAGGCTGTTTTTCTCACGGAATAGAAGGCCAGCTTACCAAATAAACATCCGCTACTACAATATTACAATAACGTACTAACAAATTAACAAAAGTATAATATTTCAGACGCGTTGAAACGGGAACGAGTGGTCACTAAACGCAGCGACAGCAGTGTCGCGTTTCGTTCAACCTCGAGTTTCGCTCGATATGCAATCATGAACGTATGAACTGTACCTTTGTATTATGTTTAGTTTCTATGCAGATAAAGGTTTTTTTATGGTAGGTAAAAATCATCCAATGAAGAATCCCGCCCTTAGGCGGAGCGGGAGACAGTGTGAGACTCTTCTTTACATAGTATAAATTGTTTTATACTATAGTTAACTACGTAGGGACAGGGATAAGCAACTATAGTTGCTTATCCCTGTCCCTACGTATGCTTAGATCTTTAAAAGTACCTACGCAACGAATTTAGATGCGATTTTTAATAGATAGTGTGATTCAAGAGGAAGGTTTATGTGTACAATACATGCATAAAATATTCAATATCAGAACCCATGCGAAGCTAGGGCGAGGGCGCTAGTACTGACTAAACATCCTACCACGTTTATACGTCGCCATATGTATCAGGGCTAGAGCCTTTTTTTCAGACACGAACCCTTGGCCCCAGCTGGCTTCGACCCCTCTGCAGGGTGCCTTCGAATGCAGATAAAGGTTGAGGATTCACGAAGCGGTTTTTAACAGCGGCCACCACGTAGGAGAAACTGGCTATGTTTGACCGCACATCTGATGGTAGATAAGGGAAGACGAAGTCGACGATAGAGCACGCTTGCCTTGAAGTAACCTATTAATTCTTGATTTCAAAACCCCTAGGTTATCTATCAGAAAACCTAGACTCCAAAAGGGAATTCCACTTCTTTGAAAGTATTTAGGGATTTAAATGAAATATTATATCGTTGAAAATGAAGAAACAGTCACAAATTAGTCATAATATCAAGTTAATAATTCTTTAAAAAATTCTTTTAAAAAAAAAAATTTATTTTAAATGACTCTCCTGTAAAGTTTACGCAAAGTCGCTTGAATATTTTTGCCTTTCAAGCGTCTATAATTATATAGATTTTATTTAAATACCATATGGGTTTTTTTTTTATTCTTGACCAACAATTCGTCGTCTTGTTATTATAATTACTTCACCTTTGAATGGCGTTTCACCCTAGTGAATAAGACCTCTCTTTCTTTTATGAATACACTTATTCGCATCTGGTGTAACTGGAAGCTGACCCCAATAATCTTACTAATATTATAAATGCGAAAGTTACGATGTTTGGATGTTTGTTACTTAATCACGCCAAAACGGCTGAAAGGATCTGGATGAAATTTGGCACAGGCATAGGATACAAGACTCCGGAATAGGACATAGGCTACTTTTTATCCCGGAAACCTCAACCCCAACCCCAATACCACGCGGGCGAAGCCGCAGGCAAAAGCTAGTACAGCCATAAAACCCCTCGGTCTGGATGGAAAGTGGAAAGATCTACCAGTGTTCCTTTAGTTGTTCTTTACTCTTCAGGACTGTGTTAAGGAGTACTGTTCACGGAGGCGTAGCTTTATAGACGCGTATTCGTCATTATACGCTTGGTCTACGCCAGCGTGAAGCTTACATACAAAACTATGGCCTACTTTTCACGGAGGCGTAGCTTTATAGACGCGTATTCGTCATTATACGCTTGGTCTACGCCAGCGTGAAGCTTACATACAAAACTATGGCCTACTTTTCACGAAGGCGTACCTTTATAGACGCGTATTCGTCATTATACGTTTGGTGTACGCCAGCGTGGAGCTTACATACAAAACCATGGCCTACAGTCCGCTGACGCGTAGATTTATAGACGCGTATTTCTGTGTGGCGATAATACGCTTGGTGTACGCCTGCATGAAGCTTACATACAAAACTATGGCCTACTGTTCACGGAGGCGTATCTTCATAGACGCGTATTCGTCATTATACGCTTGGTGTACGCCTGCGTGAAGCTTACAAACAAAACTATAAAACAGTCGAAGTGGCAGCGTCGTGTCATATAAAGCTAAGCGTCCGTGGACAGTAAGCTATAGTTGTGTATGCACGCTTCACGCAGGCGTATGATAAATACTAGTGTCCGACCGAAACTGGTTTTCCGGCCGAAACCGAAACCGAAACCGAATGTTCGGCCGTGGCTTCAGTTTCGGCCGAAACCGAAACCGAAACCGAAACTCACATGGTAAGTATAAAATTTCTTAAAATACTGAAAAATAATGTTTCCGTCGGACGCACACGCACTGACTAAGTTTAATTGCATTACTACAGAGCTATCCGAACGGCACACGACGATTCCCGAACAGAGCCGACGGCTTATGACACAGCTTTGCCGCGGAAAACGAAGTTAGGCGAACGTGCATGACCTTGCGAGATAAGTTTCGGTTTCGGCAAAAGTTTCGGCCGATTTTGGCCGAAAACGAAACTGCAGCCGAAACTTGATTTTTGGCCGAAACTCGGCCGAAACCGAAACCGAAACCGAAAGTTCGGTCGGACATTAATAAATACGCGTCAGTTAAGCTTAGCGTACGTGAACATTAAGACCTCATACGAAGAACCCCGCAACCTATGCAAGACAAAGACTAAAATTCAGTTCAACTTTAGTCTTTTCTGTCTTATTTAGGAAATTATTGCAAATTCAACGGGACAAATTACCCAACCCCGTTAAGCGCAGTGTTTAGCTGAATTAAATTTTCAAAAACCAACTATCTAAATAGAAAAAAATATCACAGAACATAAGTTTGATTCATGTATCGTAAGTTTTTCTTTTAATTAGTAAAAAACTTCAAATGCAACTTAGTACGCGAATAAACAATTCAAGATAGACAAAGGACTGAGAAAAAAAATCACGGTCTCCCCATACACAAAATGGCGGACCTACCAAAAGAATAAAGTCAAGGATTTTGCGGGTAGATCTGATAATTAAACGCGATAAATATTTAAATTCCTCTCTCCTAATTTTTGCTGTGCCCGACAGGGACCATATTGATCTGTGAAACTTTAAACACCATCTATGTACATAGGATTGCAATAAAATATTGATTATTGAGTATTAAATGTAAGGAAAAATTTAACATAATCATATGACGATCGCCTTGCAACCTGCCACCAGCCATAAAAATCATAAAATATCCTATTTACCTATTTATAAAAATTAATAGAAATTGCAGCTATTTTTATCTCTGCTTTAGAATACAAAGTATTAACAAAATCCGCTACACCCGCAATCACTGCAATCTACAAAAGAAAAGATTCATTCCTCTGGTTCTGTTGAGCATCCAAGAAGCATACACAAAGGCATAACACACAGGAACATAGCTAAAAATGGAACACACAAAGGAAATGTGACCTAATTTTAGTCATTAAAAAAAAAGTTTGTTTACTATACAATGGCAAGTTGTAAATTACTACAGAAATCTGTATAACAATCTACACAATTTTAAGACAAAGAAAATTCAAACACACAATTCTTCAGTCCAGGTCTTCACCCCACCGATGACATCAACTTCAAGATGCGCTACATTATATTTCTTAACGTCTTCTAATACAACCCGCGCGATATACACAGACAAAAGTCTACGCGCGACGTACTACAAGATGCATTAAGAATCTTACGTCACAGACACAGCTCTGATATATTCCAGAACTGTAAGAAACGTTGCAACATATTTCGGGTTACGTTTTCAATCTATTTTCAGCGCTGTTGTTGACAGAGCGAAATGAAAATTGGCGTCAAGGAAAAACGTAATGGCGTTGAAAATGTAACTCGAATTTTATTAATTCTTCTTTGTTTCGTTGAGTCTTCATTATCTTCTTGTTATAAAAACCTAACACAAATAAAAATAAATCGACGTTCTTGAAAGCACTTTTAAAGTCGTTGGTTGATACAATATTAGAAATCAATGATTGGTAAGTAGGTCAATTCATAAAAAAAACTAGGGCACAACGGCACGGTGCGCCATATTGCTAAAGAGGGGCCGACTATAAAAGATTCTTTCAAGAATTACCTAAATACGTACACTTTTGGAATCAACTGAACTAAATTTTCGTTACACAAGAAATAAATCAAGAACATTTCTCATTTAAAACTCGAAATATTCTTACAAAAAAAAAAACAGAACACGAAAAAAATAAAACAAAGAATTCTTCAAAATCTTCTGTCAGCCAATTCTTCTTCAATGATGATTAGCACACGGATCTAACCCACCATTCGACAAGACTGATGCGATAGCCAGCGCCAGTCGAGACGAACGATGGACTAGACCCACGGAATTGTCAAAAATCTTCATACTTGCTGTTACAATAAATACAATACACTAGAAAACACAGCTGCAATATGGTAATACATCACGAGGATATTTATACTGTATTTATTTTATTTATACGTTGTCGTAGCGCTCCCGACGAGATCGCGGTCCGTCTGGGGTTAAGCGCGCGATAGGACTGGTGGTGGTAACAGGTTGCAAGTTGATCGGCAGCAGTCGGATTTTTATATGGCGCTCGGTTCGGGTCGGGTCGTGGCCTAGTTTCGCGCCCGCCCCGTACCACCCCGTTGCACGAGATATTTTATTCACGTTATAGAATTACTGCTTTTGTTGTGTGAATAGGAAAAAGTACGAGTGCCTATAACAAAAACAAATCCCAAATCCATCCTACTTTAACGCTATGGTCTTTCTCTTTCAAACCAATAAATATTGTAGTTAATTGGTCTCGGCCTCTTGTCAGCACTTGAAATTCCTAGTATGACTAATGACAGTATGGCCGCTTTAACTTGGCTCTACGAACATAAGCGATTGTCTACTCAAAACATAAAGGGTAAAATTATTTTTTTAAACCATTTATTTTTAAAAGTTGGACATCCTACCCATACGCACAAAGAGTTTTAGGAACACATTCATTATGTGCAAAGCTTAAGAGTGGAATCCGCTGTGGGAGTCTTTGTTCCTGATAGCTACAACCTAGGCGTCTCTAAGTCAAGAGTGTATAAAATAACCTATTCTAGGCAAGCGTGCACATCATCGCTTACCATCAGGTAAGATAGTGGTCAAGCGCGAGAAAAAAAAATACCATAGGCAGTAAAGTTCTAAAAAATTGCATTTCTTTGTCCTAATCCAAATCAAAAGCATTTATTTCAAATAGACCAATTTTACAGACACTTTTGAATAGACAAAATAAGTGTTTCAATGAAAAACAAGAAAGTAGAAACATTTCATTAATATATATTATGTATGTACTACGCACTAGATTAGGCGTACCGAACAGTCGCTTTACTTGGCTCAGGTGATCTGCAGGCCATACACCTTTACATTGATGACATTAGTGCAGTTTTGACGTTCACGCAGTGTGAGAGCACTGTAAGTTTTATTAAAGGACTTAATGCCAATCGGTGCAGCGGACTTTGACAAATAGTTTCTATGAACGTGCCTGTCTATCGGTAGGATATAAATCGAAAGCAAAAAAGCTGAAAGTAAATTTTCTTTCAAGCGTAAAATTCGGAACTACTACTTAAAGTTCTCTCAACCTTAGTTTAAGTCTTCGTCATAATAATTGTCATATCTTAAATTCTTTTAATTACAATTATTTGATATTTATCGCAGTATTAATTAGTTTATAATATCAGCATATATACGTCTTTTATTATTATAAGTCACATAGTTTAAATTACAATATACACCGTTAAATTTTAGTCGTTTTAATCCCGAAGAGGGTCGATCCAGTACATGAAATACTATCGATTTGTGTAGATAAAATAAAAAAATGAAGTACTTTTTTTCTAAATCTCTTATTGATATACGCATTTACGAAATTAATTTCTTTAAGGAAACGAGTCATTGACCTTGTAGGTAGTTGTCGGTCGTTGCGTACTAACTACCTACGGGTCATTGAACTCGCCCAGCTGACGTTTACTTAAAGAAATCAATTTAGAACATGCGTAAATTAATTCGAGTTTTAAAAAAAAGTACTTTTTTCATTCTAACTTTACCAATCGATAGTGTTTCATGTACTGAATCGATCCTCCAAGGGATTAAAACGACTAAAATTTAACGGTGTATTTAAAATATCAGTTACTAGCTTTTGCCAGCGGCTTCGCCCGCGTACATAAAATATAGCCTATGTCACTCAGGAGTAAAGCAGCTTTCTATTGTTGCTTAAATTTTTCAAATCGGACCAGTAGTTCCAGAGATTACCCCCTACAAACAAAAAAACAAAAAAACAAACTTTACCTCTTTATTATATTAGTGTAGATTTATTTATTGTGCACACCTACCACAGTGTTATCTTTTTTAGCCCAAAGGTTGACTGGTAGAGAATGCCTTGTTGCATTAAGTCCGCCTATGTACCACTACTGTACATGAAGTTTAAATAAATAAGGTCCATTTAAAAGAATGGGCTTTGGACATTAAAATAGAATCGACCACTGGTATTAATTTTTCCGTGTGCGTAAGAAAATCCATTAGTCAAAAACCGTTTTACGAACACTTGTTTAGTACAATACTAAAGCGAATAACTAATTGTAGCGTAACCTTGAGAATTAATTATTACGCAAATGACATTGTTCGTTTGTTCTTGCACTGTTTGTAGTGAATTTCCGTCGGGCATACTATGTAGTACGCGGCGAATATATTGAATTAAAATGGCCGTCGTAATGCTATGGTTATGAGCAAGCCTCCCGCTGGCGCACTGCGATTGAGACTCGAAATATGTTACTGCGAATTAAAGGCCGACCAAAATTTTGGTTCAACTTCTACGCCGCGTATTGTACCAATGTTTATTTTTAGATTTGTTAGACTTTGTTAACTGAATTAGTGCCTAAATTAAATTTGTAGTCCGTGCGGAAAAAGCGCCATTTAATAACATCTTGGTTTTTAAATGGCGCCAGGTTTTATATTTTTTGGGGTAGTTTAGAAACTTTCATAAAAAGTGAGATATTTCACAAGATTTCTTTTAATGATGTAAGCGAGCACTTAGAGAATTTGCAAAATTTCATTCCCTAAGGGGGATAAAATGAGAGCTCAAAGTTTGTATGGGTTTCTTACGTGAAATTAAAAATTTACGCAGGCGAAGTAGCTGGCAAAAGTTGTCAAAGTAAAAAATAAATAAAAGGTTTATTTTGACATTTATATAACTAACAAATAAGCAAGTAAATAAGGTTTTTAAAAAGAATATTACCACTAATATTAAATAAGGTATTTAAGTAATTTTTATTCTATAGTTTCTTTCAGTTTCGTTCCAAATTACATTCTACCGTCTTTCATAACGATCTTTATATTTTTTAACGACTATAGTCAATCAATACAAACCGTACTCAACCACGTACAAAATGATGTAAAAGCTATGTAATACGAGCATCAATTTTCCCTAAACGGAAGATTAAAACGAGAGGAAAATTTTCCAAATACAAGGAAAAATATGGAAAATTCCCGATTTGCTTCCTAGCAACGAATGAGAGTACTTTCTATCACTTAGTAACCCATCGACTGGAATAGGTATGACGTCAATATTATATCGCTTCCTTGTTAAAGGCGCCACGCGACAACTCGTAGCGACATCTATGGCGCCATATAAAAACTACAACAATCCTGCATCGCGCAATCAAAGTTACCGGCGCGATTTTCGCGCCCGCCAGACATTTTTTTTTAATGGTGTGTAAAAATCATCCAATGACAAATCCCGCCCTTGGGCGGAGCGGTAAATAGTGTCATTCTTACTGACCCACCCCGTTGCTATATATATACAGGGCCAGAGGTTTCCGTTCAGACTCAAACACTTGGCCCCAGTTGGCTTCGACCCTTCTGCAGGGTCCCTACGGTTTGACAACTGCTTGAGGTGCGTGGGAACAGTGAGGGCCGTCAAGTCTACCAGACATGGCATCCGTCTGGTTGGAGGATACACTCTTTCAACGGAGGTATGTGGGACTTTGCTCTCTGGTTCCACACTCCTCCAAAAAGACAATTTTTTCATAGAAATTGGTAAGTAATACCTAGCTAAAGGCTTTTTTTTTAGGTGGGCAACATCATCTAATGATTTTTCCTAGTCCAGGGCGAGCGTGTCAGACTTTTCCTGACTAAAATAAACTCCCGAACGGACGGAAAGACTGAAGCCAGCAAACTGTTCCAGTCCCTCGATGTACGCGGTATAAACGACGAGGCAAAACGCTTAGTCCGGGCCGGTGTGTTTGGTGGATATTCCCGAGGTAGATTGTTGTCGGATTTTTCCGCAAAGTTAAAAGGTAAAAAGAAACATACCTGGCTTGTGTTGCTATCAAATACGGCATCGTAGGCGTAAACACGCGGCGGTTCAGCGGCTGTCACGTTGTTCTTGGTGACGGCTACCGTGTTGTTCTTGCCGTCGACAGAGACGCAGCTATACGACCCGTCTAGCTTCTCCCTCTGGTCCATGGGCCGGACGCGCACCACGACGCGAACATTCTCCACCGTAGGAGCCGCTAGCTCCGCGTCCTGGGGACAAAGGAGATACGGGTTAGCATTGGAACATCAACCTTATCGTTGTAAGTCAAGAGGAACTGCACCTTGTGGATTTGGAGGTAAGGTTCCTTTTTGAGTAGCAAATGGTAATAAGGTTCATTTTTGTGTGGCAACCAGCATCAGCCTTATAATGTTCCCACTGCTGGGACTCAGGCCTCCTCTCTAGGAGACGGAAATGATCAACCTTACCGACTGATGCATGTCAAGAGGAACTGCACCTTGTGGATTTGCTGGTAAGGTTCCTTTTTGAGTGTCAAATTTTAGGTGATAGGGATGGTAATAAGGTTCATTTTTGTGTGGCTACCAGCATCAGCCTCCTCTCTAGGAGAGGAAATGGACGGTAATCCGCCACCCAGACACAGTGTGAGTAGGTGGATTGGTTTGAGAAGAAAATAAAATGTGTTTAGTGCGAGCCTGGTGCTCGCACCGCGGGTTCCATACAGTATGGCTGTCGGATCTTGGCGAGTCAGAAGTTAGCCTCTACGAATTTAAGCGCTTGAAAACTCGTAAAAAAATAAATGGTTTAAAACAAATAAATGCAATTTGCAGTTGTTATTAGTGTTAGAATTGTTATTGGCACTAATTTTTGTAAAACCTTTATTTTTGTACAAGTTTTCAAGCGCTAAACTTCGCAGAGTTTAACTTCAGACTCGCCAAGATCCGACAGACGGACTATAGCTATATGGTTTTGATTTTAACTCGATACCTCCATGCGTTCCTTAACCACCAGTCGAACGACAGAGTGTTCCTGGGTGATAAAGGGTCATTCTAATTTACAGAACCCTAATATTAAGTGACACGAGTCTTTTTTTATGGTAGATAAAAATCATCGAAGGACGAATCCCCGCCCTTAGGCGGAGCGGGAAACAGTGTCAGACTCTCAACGGCGGATCCAGGGGGGGGGTCATGGGGGTCATGACCCCCCCCTGAGCTAGTTCCAGGACTTAGGTGGACCACTAATTGAACATAATGACATAAAAAAAAACATAATGATTTTATTTATATATTTTGTCACTACACAGATTCTATGTAAGTAACTAGATACCTTCAATATTTAATTAATTACACCAGTGCAGATAGCTTTTGAAAGGGAACAAAATAGTAGTAGGATGAAACCCATTGGAAAAGGAAGATAATGCAACAAAAATTTAAGGAAAAATAAATTACGGTCGAACTGAGCGGGAAGTGGATGGGTGTGCGGTTTTTAGGATAAAAAAAAATGGTTTATCTCGATTTCCGGCAAAACTACTGGATCTACAGAAAAAAGTCTAATAGCAAACTAGTAGGTCATAACAAGATCTACTACTTTTGTTTTTACACTTTTTCACATAACCTCAAAATCTATGTGAAAAGTCCAAAAACGAGGTTTTTGAATTTAATTTTTATCTTCTTTAAAAATATTTTTTTTTCCACAAAATTTGGTGAAAAGTTTCCTTTTTATGTCCCGAAATTACTATAATTTTTTTGATTTAAAATATTCACATTTGCTCTTTACTTTTACTTAACATCGAAAAAACAGCCTATTTTTACCCGACTATGGCAAAGCAAAAGAAGGGTTATGATTTTGACAGGCTATGTATGTATGTTCATCTGTTCCCTCATAACTTCGAAACTTCTTATCAGAATTCGACAAGTGACATATCACTAGAAGCGTCTTAATTGTCCGCTGGTTATAGGCTATATGGGGTTTCAAAATCTAATATGGCGCCCTCTAGCGGACAAAACATACAGAGTAAAAAATAAACTTAAGATAAATATGCCGTGATTGGTATCATTTGAAAGCGCTTTACTTGTACATTTTGAATATAACTAGCATTTGCTTGTGAGTTTACCTGTATTCATGGGCTGATATTATAGTAATTATTATATCACCAAGTTATTATTATAGTATGGCGCCCTCTAGCGGACAAAAGTTCTATGTTAATATAAAATTAAAATAAATTTACCGTGTTTGGTATCACTTGAAAGAGCTTCACGAGTACTTTATTAGTTCATCAATTTAACTTTTGTTAATATTATGCGCCACAAATACACTTTAACACCAAAATAGTTCAAATAATAAAAAGTATAGAAACTAAAACCCAACTACGACAAAAAACGACGATGAAAAAATATAAAACAAGATTTTCAGAATACTGAACTCAACTGAATTTTCATGTGTGGAAAGGCGTAGTCACACGTTGTCAAAGTGCTACGACGTGTGAATACTCTTCTAAAAATCCCCCTTAAATCTTATAATTAATTTTTAGAACATTAGAACATTTTTTCTAGAAATTAAGGTGTAAATTTTAATAAATACCTCAGTACATAACGGTTAAATAAAGGATATTTCTGATTCGAGTTGTTTTGGTTTTTCTCATTTTCTGAGAAAAATTACTGTAGTAATGTATACTTTTTTTAACACCATCAAAAAGTAAAGATTTGATGAATAAGAAGCCAACAAACTTTTTAAAACGTGACATTTTTCGATTGAAAAATAGGCTGTTTTTTCGATGTTAAGTGAAAATAAAGAGTAAATGAGAATATTTTAAATCAAAAAAATTATGGTAATTTTGGGACATAAAAAGGAAACGCTTCACCAAATTTTGTGAAAAAAAAAGTAATTTTTAAAGAAGATAAAAATTAAATTCAAAATCTCGGTTTTTGGACTTTTCAAAAGTGGTAGATCTTTTTATGACTTACTAGTTTGCGATTAGACTTTTTTTCATAGAAACAGTATTTTCGCCGGAAATCGAGATAAACCATTTTTTATCCTTAAAACCGTACACCCATCCACTTCCGTCAGCAATTTCGTCGGCCGCCGCTGGTACCTCGTCCCTCGAGGCCGTCACGAGGGAATGGGGTTTCGTCGCAGCACGGTTCGGAGACTTTGCAGTGGGAGGCGTCTACTTTTCCAGAACAGATCTCTCACTGATTTCCACGACTGCCTTAGGGAGCTGAATGCCTTCGTCGTAGGATTTGATTCACTCCCCGTTGGAAGACTGGGTTCCGAAGACAGGCCTGGTCGTCCGAAACCGGGGTTCAAACCCCACGTGGTGGTATAACGTTCACCAGCCCCACTTTGTCACCGTGTTGTCGACTGACGCGTCATGGAAGGGGGGTGACATCTCGTTTGACGTCTCCACCCAGACCTCGACCGCGCCGGCCCAATAGACCCCATGTGGAACAGGTAAAGGGCGGCGAAAATTATCTTTGACCGAAACGGCTAAATAGCTAGATCGGGCCTTGGACATATATCTAGCTTTTATGACAAATCATTCACCACGGTTATGGAATATAAATAGGCTGCCTCATTCTGTGCATGATAGTGCTGCTCTGGATGTCTCAAGAGAAGATGGCAATATGTACGTGTATATGAACAAGTTATTATGTGTCAAGTGTTTCAAGTGTACAATAAAGAATAAATGTTTTTAAGTACAGTACTTATATTAAATTTTTTTAATAAAAGTAGTACCTACTTTTCACCTACTTTTTACTTGCATCTATTGTTATCAAATTAAATTATAAGTCCTTGACTTGACCACGACTATGTGACCCCCTCCTGGGGCCAAAGCTGGATCCGCCCTTGCAGACTCTTACTGACTAAACAACCTACCCCGTACCTTCCTTGCCTTAGTCCCAGAGCCCTGGTGTTACGCTTTCGCATCAACCCTTGACTCAGAAGTTACACGAGTTAAAGGAACAAACAAAGCAATGGAAAAATACCCAAGGATTTTCGCTTAAATACATATATGAATGCAATTTCAAAATCATACACAATGCATTTATTCTTATCCTGAGAAGAAACTGCGCATTTGATGTTTTTGCGATATAAAATTATGCACACAAATTGTATTCAGATATTTTCCAAGGCTGCATGTTTTTTTTGCTTTTGAATTATTCAAGAACTAGATGTTTGTCTGTTATTGTGGAAAAACAACCTTACCCGGCAAGTAAGTTGAACCATTAGCTAAGCGTAGGCGAAGCCACTTCGAATGAGACCAGACAATTAAAAAATCAGAGTCCCTATATAAGATCCCATTAAAATAGATGGACAAATTTTGATAGCGTTCGGTACGTCTAACCAAAGGTATCCAAGCAAAAAAAAACACAATTAAAATGTTGATTAAAATTGATGCATGGGAATGGAGCAATCAAGATTGTAAATATATAAAGCGCTTTTTTCTCATTTATTTTTTAACCATTTTCTTTATTTTGTTGATCTGAATGATTATTGAAATTTTGTCCATCTATTTTAATGGGACCTTATACAGTGTAATCATAGCACATTTCGCTTACCAACACAAAAATCACCGCTCCATAGATTTATATTCACTTAACTTTACAAAATGTATCGAGCAGCAGGTTTTTTTTTTAATTTTTCTGTTGGTCTCATAGTAAAAATTGTTCATATTGATGTGTACAATGATCCTTTTTCAGGAAAGCCATCTGTCATATCAACTTTGTATATGAAATGACAATGAAAGATAAAGCTACTACATAAAAAAACACGCTCTAAAAAGTACGAAACAAGAAAACAAGAAAGCCGTGGTCGTATACCACTTTTTTTAATTTATTATTCTTATGGCATACAACCACGGCTTTCTTGTTTCGTACTTTTTAGAGCGTGTTTTTAAGTAGTCGGGTGTTAGTTTTTATTAAACTTTATTTTTATTTAACATATTTTGGAGTTCTAAATAGGTTAATCTTGGGTTCATTGATTTCTCAGCCCATGAATACAGGTAAAGTCACAAGCAAATGCTAGTAATATATATATATTCAAAATGTACAAGTAAAGCGCTTTCAAATGATACCAAACACGGCATATTTATCTTAACTTTATTTTTTTACTTCGTATGTTTTGTCCGCTAGAGGGCGCCACATTAGATTTTGTGAAATCCCATATAGCCTATAACCAGCGGACAATTAAGACGCTTCTAATGATATGTCATTTGTCGAATTCTGATAAGTAGTTTAGAAGTTACGAGGGAACAGATGAATATCCATACCCACATACATACATACATACAGGTCAAAATCATAACCCTCCTTTTGCTTCGCCGTAGTCGGGTAAAAAGTAGAATTGTCCACGTGTATGATAGTGTGTTTCCTGATAGGTTACTTCAAGGCAAGTGTGCCCCTGTAATCCCTGGGTTGGATTAAAAAAATAACCAAAGTAGTTTAGAGTTGCAACCCAGAGTTGTTCTTTTATGACTCGAGTAGCTACCCTAGAGTTAACCCAAGTGACTCCAACTTCGAGCTGGGTAGGTTGAAGTAAGCCATTGACAATAGAACTCTATGGTATGGTATGGTATATCGGGCTGATGTCCGCAACTCCACGACTAAAGCGCGTATTTTGCGTACGGGTGGGATAAATGGGTCATTCGATCCACCCCAGTAGAACTCTATTTGCATTAAAAAATGTGAATGTAGAGTATCTACCCTGATGACGTCATTAGAGTTGACTCAGTTCTTAATTTGAATGCAGGGCTGCATTCAAATTTGAAGTTGGAGTTAACTCTGATGACGTCACAGAGTAGATACCCTAGACTCGCATTTTTTAACACCAACATCAAGTTCTATTGTCAATGGATTACACCAACCTACTCTTTTCTTCTCTCTCGTGGTGGAAATCCTCATGGATGTCTTTCACCCTGGGGTAGGTGGAGGGGTCTGTCAGACTCTTGACTAAAACCACCCCGGTGTTCCCTTGTACACTTTTTTCGGTGGCTACGGGTGCAGTTCGACTTCCGCTGCCCCAGACTAGTGCTGACCTAAGAGAGGTGCGCGTGAAGACACCAACCTACCCTGCTTGGAGTAACCAGTTAGGTTGACTCCAGACTAGCCACTTGAGTTATAAAAGAATGACTCTGGGTTGCAACTCTACTCAGGTAATTTTTGAATTCAGGGCATTGGGTACCTAAGTTGACTGACTACTTAGATTAATAAGTTTAAATTATCCTAGCTTAAATGCATAGCTGCAGTAGGAAAGGCATATTTAAGGAAAGGGACATTTAGGAAAATGGGTGTTTCAGAAAAAGGCCACTCTGGTAAATGTATTTCGTGAAAGGAACATTCTGGGAATAGGTGTTTCGTGATTTCGTGAATGTCCCTTACATTCTGGGAAAATGGGCTTTTCAGGTAAGGGACAATCTGACAAATGGGTGTTATGGGAAAGGGACATTTGGGGAAATGGGCATTAAGGAATAGGGACATTACGAGAAAGGGACTATTTGAAACCAAGGGACAATTTGAGAAGGGACATTCTGAGCCTGAGTTAGAAATCCTTTGGCAAACAAGAAGATTAAATTTACCTACCAATTTTATCATTTCAAATATCAATAACGATCATAGTTATAAAAAAACCACTAAGTAGGTTGGTAACCACATTAAAAAGTTGACGCGGGCGTCTAAAAATACCAAATCGACCAAACGCGAATGGTAACCACGCGTCATAATACACCTTCGAATAAGTTCCAATAGTTTTCTCCAAAAATCTATGGACATTTCAAGCAATCTTATTAGAAATATTACCACGCAGATGGTAGAATCCATTACGAAACAGCTAATGCGTAATTTCGTTCGTAAGTACCAAGACAATTCACTCGACGACTCGGCCAGTTCAAACGACCCTGACACGAATTAAAATATGACTCACCATCCTAACTAGCACGATTGAACTAAAATACGATTAAATGAAACCTAATTAGGACAAAGAACAAGGAAAATTAATTAAAAACGTAAAATATATCCAAAATCGATAAGAATGAAGTTCCAACAGGAATCCATATCGGATTCCGGAAATCACATGATAACGTGGTACTTACAGGCATTTTTCTTGATTTCAGGCGCTGTTATCAGGAATGCATGGAGTTTGATGCGATGAACAAGAGCTACGTCTTTTGTTTGACGAATAACGTAAAAATCAATAATGACGACCTACTTTTTCCGTTTCGATTTCTTTGACGAACGAAATGGAAATGACATGACGTTTTCATAGAATGTTGCCAGTATTTTAGATTGGTAATCTACCATTTATAATCAAGCACTTCCGGTTTCTTTTTTTTTTTAATTTCCTACTTTAAAATTTACAATATTGAAATGTATGGCACCTAGGGCTACCAACCGTTCTTAAAACAAACTGTTCTTTTATAAACCCTTTGAATGCCGTAATTAGAGATATAACAGAAAGACAATAGGTGTGCGAACGCCGTACAGTTTGGGGCTCAAGAGTTTAAATTGTAACTTACTAGCGACCCGCCCCAGCTTCGTACTGGAGCAATGGTAACATTAAATAAATTGTGTATGTATTAAACATATAAACCTTCCTCTTGAATCACTGTATCTATTAAAACAAACCTCATCAAAATCTGTTGCGTGGTTTTAAAGATTTAAGCATACATAGAGACAGGGGGAAGCGACTTTGATTTTATACTATGTAATGATTACAACAAGAGCAAATTTTATAGTGCCTACAGTACGCGGCCGTCAGATCTTGGCCAGTCTGAAGTTAGGCTCTGCGAATTTTAGGACTAGGCAAAACGAGTACAAAATTTCTAAGTCCTTTTCTCGAAAAAGGCATTAATTTTTAATTAAATTAAATAAAAGGAACGATTCGGCCCCACGAGTGCTAGGTGCGCCCCGAGGCGGTCTACAATTACTCTTTCAGAGAACTGGCTCACCTCATCGAGCTGCACAATAAGTCGATACGTGAATGGTACTCTTAATCGAGAGCGAGACTCGAGAGCCTCCATATACAAGACCAAGGTTTTCCAAGCAAGCCGTCATGTTTTAGGGCGGTATTTTTGACACTCAGCCTTCATATCATCAAACTTATCACTACCTCTGTCACCTCAGGAGCATTGTCATTGTCGTCACCATCGTGATCCACGTCGGACGCCGCTGTTGGCAGAGCCATGGATGGAGAAGAGTGATCTTCTCGCACAAAGAACAAAGTGCTTACCACACCCTCCACAAGCTGAGGCTGGAGACTGCACCAGTGGGGCAACCCTGAGGTGAAGTTTATCCCAGACCACCTTGGGCTTAACCTCGAGTCTAAATTCAGAGTTTCCAGTTCCCAGTTGACCTGAGACAGTTGTATTGATAATTTTTACGATCATAAAAACGTAAGTACATAAATACGAATTGAACTTGAACTGCCTTTCGACTACTATAATTACAGACACAATTAAAGGACAATAGGTGTGCGAGCGCCGGTGTTCGCTTGGGGCTCAAAAGTTTAATGTAAAATACTTCAGTTTTTAATTTGTTTTTTGTGCAAGCCACCTTGTTTCTTTCATTTTAAAATCCGCACTTTATTGGAGTTTTGAAATAAAGATTTTTAGTAGTAATTTTTTCTACCAAAAAACTTTTAATAGTTGCTTCTGGTAATTTGTGTTTAAAAAAATTGAATTGGTAAAAAAAACTTGTGATTTAGGATTTCTTTTAGATTGGTTTTCTTAGTAAAATTTTTTGATTTGTATATTATGTACCAAAATAAATATTTAATCGAAATGGTTTCGATTATTGTTATTTAAAAAAATATTATTTGCAACATTGACACTGCAGTAATTAAATTTAAGAGCTGGCCACCCACAATCAACAAGGAACGTCAAACACTGCTGATGTTTATTTTTGTTAAAAAAACTAACAATAATTTAATTTCTTCATGGCTTGTTTGTTCATGGATATAAAATTAAATAAATCAGATGATAATTAACAAGTGTTATAACCAAAAATGTCGACGGAATTGGAAGAAAACGGGGTCCATATTGAGTCAGTTGACGTCAGTGAAAAAGTGAAAGAGCCTCAAGAAAATGGATCAATTGTCGAAACTATTTGTGATTCTGGGCTGGACACGTTAGATTCCAGTTCAGCTGCATTCCCAGCTTCTGATTCCGAAGTATCCCCGATAAAAAATATAGTAAATGACGATTTTCGTAATGGATCGTCGACAGGGAGTCTTTCAAATGAAAGTAGTCTTTCCAGTCCAGTTTCTGAAGATGGCATTACTGATAATTTAGGTTTCGAATTCCCCCAAAAAACTAATATCGATGTAGCCAAAGAATTGATCATAAATTGTATAGAAAGTATGAACATAAGTGATTCACAAGAAAAAAGTCAACAGAATGCTGAAATTACTGATTTTAAACACACTGATTATAATACTATGAATAGGCCTCTCACGACTTCGACCGTAAGCTTGAATGATCATAAAACAACTGAAAACAATGTCATGTGTAAATCTCCATTCAGTAAAAGTGCTGAAAATATTTCTAACATATCATACACTTCCAATGACAATGCTAGTTTAAATTCTAGTGACAAAGAATTGAATGCTGACAAAATTCTGTCACAATTCTCCAGCCAAAAATCTAAAGTTACGGCTGTACAGAAGATTCCAGAAAACGTAGCGCAAATAGATCCGAAGTACACGAGAATACCGAAAGAATTACTATCCCAAGAAAATATTGGTAGTTTAGTAAAAAATGTTCACGGAATATTCTCTTCGGTCAGCGGTAGCTTGAAAAGTGCTTACACGCACAGGACCGCATACACTCATAAGCCAGTAAAAAACACTAAAAACTTGCCTAACGGTAAACTTATGAATGACATTTTTGAGGACGAGAATGCGGACGCGAAAACTGAAAAACCAGAAATAATAGAACATCAAGAAGTGATTCCAAATTCAAATATAGAAGTAGCGGTTACAAAATTACCAGAGGCAGAGATTTTAGTGGCTCCTGATGCCAAAAAGGATGTAATGAGGTTTCAAATAGAGACGTTAGAACGGGTTCTGGCTGAACAGAGAAAGGAGAATGCTACTTTAAGGGATAGAGTCAAACAACAATGCGATGAGCTGCAGCAAAAGGACTTGACTTTTAAAGAGTTGGAGGTGAAATTGGACATGGTGAGTATATATTTTCGTTTATACTGCATATATAAGTATGTTTATCAGTTGTCTAGTATTCATAACACAAGCTCTGCTTAGCTGGGGACTAGGGGGCGTTGTGTAATACATATTATATGCATCAAAGTACTGGAACAATTTGCCTTCTGTGGTCTTCTCATTCAATTATAATTGGGTGTCTTCAAAACTAGAGTGAATAGGTTCTTAACCCCTTGACACCCAAGCGAGCGCCGTATGTATAATAAACTAGTGCGCCTTACCATCAACAATTGCATTACTGCTTATCATCTGTTGGGATCACAGACAAGCATTAGTTTATATCAAATAAACAAAATGACTAATATTTTTCTATCTAATTGTCTTGTACTACTAGAACAGTGGTGACTGAATGGTAACGGCCCCAACTTACGACCCAGCCAGGCACATTACTTTGTGTAATTTATTTCATCACCACTGCTCTAAAAACAGTGAAGGAAAACATCGTGAAGAAACCGACATGTCCTAGAACCAATAATTCGAAGACATGTGACATCCACCAACCCACACTGGGCCCGCGTGGTGGATTATGGCCCATTCCCTCTCCTAAGATTAACATGTTCAACCAAAAAAACTCCAGTTATACAGTAATAAGTATAAATTGTATTTCATTTCCTGTAAGTACTTGCAGATATTAAAGCTTTTACATTTAAAATTAACCACATTTATGACAGCAATAATCATGTCATATACATTAATAGCAATAAGTCATAAATGAGTCAACAATATCTTTGATTGTAATCTATCAGCTTAAGTATATCTACAGCTTATCTTAGAGATAGAGTTTATTATTTGGAAGATTTATTTGTGCCTATGCAATATGTTTCTCTTAAAGCTGATCCAGAAAGGGCGAATACGCTGCGAAACGTTTCGCGCTTTACTAGTCACCATTACATTGCGCCAACAAGCATCGCGCGAATCTTACTAATATTATAAATGTGAAAGTTACGATGTTTGGATGCTTGTTACTCAATCACGCCGAAACGGCTAGACGGATCTGGATGAAATTTGGCACAGGCATAGGATACACTCCGGAATAGGACATAGGCTACTTTTTATTCCGGAAACCCCAACCCCAACCCCAATACCACGCGGGCGAAGCCGCGGGCAAGAGCTAGTTTAAAATACGCGCGTAAATCGTGTGCACTACGCCAGACTCTCGACTCGCGAGTCAAGCCGCGTTTCCACTAGGCAACATTTGGCGCGCGACACATGACGCTCAACATTTACGGCAACATGACGCGCAGCTTGTTGTTTGTTTAAAGAGACTCGTTACATTTTCTTTATTTTGTAGATATTTTCTAACCCACCAACATAGTTTTTTCCTTTTTGATGCAGTTTTAAATAAAATTACAACCGATGCCGCTGAATTCAACACAAGTTCTTATGGCGACATGTTGGCGACGACTAACGTAGAGTAGTATATGTGTAGACAGACAACGTTGTTCAACAAAAGTTCCGCGCTGAATTTTAACATGTTGGGCAACTTGTTGTGCAACATGTTGCTCGTCAATTGTTGCCTAGTGGAAACGCGGCTTAAAGATGCAGTACGGCCGTCGGATCTTGTCAAGTCTGAAGTTAGGCTCTGCGAATTTTACCGCTTGAAAACTCGTACAAAAAATGGTTGCCTGTAAAGTCGGTTTTACGGGCGAAGATTTTACGTGACAACGTCTTTTTCTCGGTAGAATATTTATTGATATGAATATAATTAAATTGCACAATAGGAACAAGGAATTGAATGAAAATAAGAATTGCACAAATTTTAACTATAGAAATATATTTTGTTTACTAAAACATTGCATGCAGTCGGGCCTCTCTCTCGTTCGGTGACTCATCGTAACGTTACCGAGCGTTACACTTTTTCATAAGTGACTCCCAGCCGCAACCTAATTTAAGACGTTGTCACGTCAATAAAAAAATAAATAAAAACAGTTTTTAACAGTAAAAACAACTGCAAATTGCATTTGTTTAAACTATTTTTTTATTGCACGAGATTTTAAGCGCTAAAATTCGTAGACCCTAACTTTAGACTCGCCAGGATCCGACAACCGTTAGGCGTCGTCCTAATTGGGAGCGATCGTACGATGGCGCGATGCGTTTTTCATCTCACGATCAAAGTGGTCGTACGATGACCTAACAGGTGTCCTAATAGATCGCGCGATTTCTATCGTGCGATGCCGTCGCTCGATGGCTGGCGTCGCGCTTACGCCACTTTAACGATGGCTCTTTATAGAGATGCACAGTTTTTGCTGTCGGGCAATATTGCTTTAAAAATTGCAAATGACATTGAGAAATGGAAAAATACTTTATAGATCCAGGAATCTGCGCGGTGAATTTTTCAACCTTTATTTTGATGTACGAAATAACGAAGAAGACTTTTATGATTATTTGTTTATGTCAAAAGAAACATTTGACTACATCTGCAATGGATGTAATCATGCTACGTATTGTAGCATGATTACATGGTCGCACGATCAAACGCATCGTACGATCGTTATTAAGCATTTCATGTGCTCGCACGATTACTTGCGTGCTTCAAATAGGACACTCTGATGAAATCTGTATGTTTGAACTCATCGCACGACGAGAACGCATCGTGTCATCGTACGATCGCTGTCAATTAGGACGACGCCTTAACCTAGAGACGCCCTGTTGCGCCCAGTTAACGCGCGAATTCCAGAGCGAGTGCACGTGTCCAGGGAAATGGAGCGCCAAAATGTTGCCTAAATGCTCGCTCGAGATAAGTAGTAGCTAAGCATAAGAGAACCGCGGCGAATTCGTTCCTTCTAGACAAGCTCATAGCCAGATGTATGTGTTTACGCGAGCGATGACGCGGCCCACTGCTGCAATTTACGACAAAGGCCCGACGCGTCACCCATCGCGGTGCGTCTCCGTAAACAAGCACTTACGGGTACAGTGAACGATAGAAACAAATAAAACATGTTTATTTAGCTGACAAAGAAACAAAAAACAAAGTATTGAAAACTTAAACAAAACAAAATAAAATAACGACTACAAAAATGTGTTTTACGGCCAAATAGGTTCTGTTCAGCATGATACCAGACAACTAGGTAGCATTTGACGTAACAGCCTGTGGGTTTTTTCTATGGTAGGTAAAAATCATCCAATGACGAATCCCGCCCTTGGATGGAGCGGAAAACAGTGTCAGACTCTTACTGACTAAACCGCATTCCTACGTTGCCAACATTTTTTTATTTCACATAGGCCTATATGGGCACTTGTAAAACGTCAGAAGCTAGTGCACAGTTCCAAATTTGTCATTTCCTATGGAGAAGAACCGGCAAGAAACTCCTTGGTACCAGATCCAGAGATCTTCCTTTCAGACACGAACCCTTGGCCCCAGTTGGCTTCGACCCTTCTGCTAGGACAGAACCATAGGGACCCTTCCCTATGGTTCGCTGACATCTCATTGAGGCCTGCGCCGTACAATACGCGCCCGGAGACACGTCCGGGCTCGGTTTGGATGATTTCCGGACAATTGAACAGCGATCTACCCATTGGACACCGACCGCAAGCCCGTAGTAAAGGAGCTATTTGCTATAAACTAATGCTTGACTGCGATCCCACCTGATGGTAAGCAGTGTTGCAATCGTTGATGGTGAGGCGCATTAGTTTATTAAAAGCTTATTCACTCTAGCCTTGAAGACACCCAAATTATAATCGGACGGAAAGACAGCAGCAGGCAATTTGCTTAAGCTTGTCTTGCTGCGACATATTCTTTCGGTTAGACAGAGGTAGCCTTCGCCTGGTGGCGGAGATCATCACGCGGCACAGTGAACAAGCAACTCCATACAATAACCTACGGCCCTGGGGCCTCTTTATCGGGGTTAACCCCTCAAATTTCACCCTCTTAGGATCATAAGAAACAGCGCTCGAAAAACCAACCGAGCACCGTTTAAACATAAAAAGTAGGTTCAAAATACCTTGTTCCTTTTTTGCTTTTGGTATATGGAGATAGACACTCCATGGGTTAAATGGGAAATCATCATAACCTGCCAATGGAGCTGGAAAGAATGTCTATGACTTTTAGAGATCTAATATGTTGCCATGATTTGTTAGGGCTGCAAGCTTGCAACCCTATTTTATTCAGATTTCAAAGATGATAAAAATAACTGGTAGCTTAATATGAGGTTGCCTAATCAGACTTGGAGGCCCTCGAGCTTGGGAGCCCCGGGGTAGCTACGCCATTGATCATAACATATATAAATAGACATATAGATAGACATAAATAAATAAAAAATAAAATAAAAATATACCTTTCTCTTTCCATTTACAGATGGGCAAACGCGTAGACCACGCGGAGCGTGAAAAGGACGCAGCCGTGATGCGATACGCCAGCGTGGAGTGTGCAGCCATTGAGGCCAAGCGCGCTGCCGAGAACGCGGCCAAGGCGGAGAAGGCGGCCCAGGTCGAGGTGGAACTGCTGAACGGCAAGCTGAAGTCGGCCCATGGCGAGAAGCAGAGGATTTGTCAGTTGTATGACGTTAAGGTGGGTCTTCCAAATCTTCTGTTTGGCTGCTGGTTTCTCTAGCGGAACTCCGCGGGAGTGAAGGAAACCATCGTGAGGAAACCGGCATGTCTTAAAACCAAAAATTCGAAGACATGTGATATCCACCGTCCCGCTCTGGGCCCACGTGATGGATAACGGCCCATTCCTTCTTCTAGAAAGGAGTCCTGTGTCCCAGCTGTGGGGACATTCTAGGGCTACTGTAGATAAAAACAAAAATGTGTTTAGATCCGCGGGCATTGCAGTTATGAAACGTGTAATAGTAAATTGTTATTAAAGTAACTTATTTGGTCCCGAGAATTTGTTAGGCGACCGAGCAGAGCGAGGTCGCTAATATTTCGAGGGATTAAAAAACTCTTTAACCCCATGGTAAACACTGTGCTTTTCATTACGAATACTAGGAAAATAAAAGAATATTTAGAATGAATGAAATAATTAAATAAATCTAAGTATTATTTTTCTGTTCCCAACAGTGTCACGAGCTGATGAACAGCGAGCGAGAACTGGCGAAGGTTCGCGAAGACATGCGCGAACTGGACGGACGACTCAAGTGGACGCAGAGCAAGCTGCGCGTCGAAATGGACGCGTATAAGGTAAGGCATATGACTGCTATGCCAGAGGTCGTGGGTTGGTCTATGACCTCGTAGGTAGTTGTCGGTCTGTGTGGAAAAGCGGACCCCGGGCACCGAGGTGAAAGCCAAGGTGTGCAACCGGGAATGGCGCTAAGATGATGATGATGAGTTGTCGGTCGTTTCTTATTAACTACCTACAGAACACTGAACTGAAATCAGTTTCTTACGAGCGTAAATTAAATAAAGTTTAAAAAAAAGTACTTTATTTTTTAATTTTATCTTTACAAATCGATAATGTTTCATGTACCGGATCGACCCTTCACGGGATTAAAACGACAACAATTTAACGGTGTGTGTAATGTATCTATTACTCCTAAATATTTGTTTAATATACTTTTACGCACAGTTAACAAAAAAGATCATAAATACATATATACACAGACAAGTATTTTGTGCGTGTCGGTATTTCAAGTCCTTGGCCTTACTAGCACGTAGCACGCAACTACAAGGAGAGTTTTCTGTTATAATAAAAAACGTTTTTTTACGATATAAATTAGTGTCTGATTTCGCTCCCACCTGATGATCCTCATCTAATTTTAATTGTTTTTTTTTTATGAAATTATTGCACTGATTTACAGCCCTAAAATCCCTTTCTTATAGTCTCACTTAGATAAATATTTTCTTTTTGTATATTTTTAACTAGCTTTTGCCCGCGACTTCGTCCGCGGAAAATTTGTGAGACAAAAGTTGTGATAGCTCGGTTAATATCACTGTTATATAAATAATTTATAGCCTATGTCACTCAGGAGTAAAGCAGCTTTCTATTATAGCTTCAATTTTTCCAATCGAAACATTAGTTCCAGAGATTACCTCCTACAAACAAAAAAAACAAACTTTACCTCTTTATTATATTAGTGTAGATTTGTACGCCACAAAGGTAAAACATGTAGGGACAATAATTCATTGTGTAACATCCTGCATGCTAAAATTGTATGTATACCAATGTCAAAACATGGACAAATAAAAGTATCTTTTGCTGAGCACCGGCCGTTTTGTGCGGGTGTGTCGCATATTTTTATTATTTACTGATTTTGACTGGCCTGTCAGTCTAGTAGTTAGTGACCCTGACTGCTATGCCGGAGGTCGTGGGTTCGATTCCCACCCAGGACAAATGTTTGTGTGATGAGCACGATTATTTGTTCTGTGTCTGGGTGTAATTTATCTATAATATGTATATATTTAGAAATATATAAGTATGTTTATCAGTTGTCTAGTACTCATAACACAAGCTCTGCTTAGCTTGGGACTAGATGGCGTTGTGTGATAGTTGTGGACATATTATATTATTATTATTTAGTTATTTTTGTTTTTTTATTGTATGCGCCATACTCTTGCGCAAATAAACTTTTATTCTTTCTTCTTTCTTTCTTTTATCTTTGCCTGAATGGTTGACATTGAATGATAATTTTTGGCAGGATGCTTCGGAACGGGCCGAGAAGTTATCGCAGCAGGTCACCGAGTTAGAAGCGGCGAAGGAGGCCGCTGCCGCCAACGCCACCGACTCTGCCAGGGCCAAGCAATTGGGTACGTTATGTATTTACTTACCATTATTGGGGTTCCGTATATAATAATTTTTTGACTGGCCTGTCAGTCTAGTAGTTAGTGACCCTGACTGATTTGCGGGGAGGTCGTGGGTTCGATTCCCACCCAGGACAAATGTTTTTGTGATGAGCACGATCATTTGTTCTGTGTCTGGGTGTAATTTATCTATAATATTTAGAAATATATAAGTATGCACACAAGCTCTGCTTACCTTGGGACTAGACGGCGTTGTGTGATAGTTGTGGAATATATTATACTAGCTGGTACCAGCGACTTCGTCTACGTCCTTTTCCTATTTCAACCTCTTCATCCCTTTTTTTTCAATAAAAGGTAGCCTACGTCCATTCTCAGGGTCTAAAGATTGTCTGTGCCAAATTTCATCAATATCGTTTGAGAGGCTTAAGCAGGAAAGCGTAACAGACATACAGACAGAGTTACTTTCGCATTTATAATATTAGGACCAATTTTTCACACAATCTCTTTCGACATCACAATTTATCAGTTGACAATCAAATTTGACATTTCAATTGACAGAAGCGGAGCTAAAAGAGAGTCGAGCCGCCCTGATCCTGTGTCGTCACGAACGAGACGAGCTGGAGCGACGGCTCACGACCTGCGCCCAGCAGCTGGACTCCTGCACGAGGGAGAGGGACACCGCTAGTGCCGCACTCGCTCACTCTACCGCTGAGGTAAGAGATAAATAAGATCATCATCATTTTTAATTCAATGTAATTGACATTTTTTTAATTTAATGTAATTTATAATTTATTTTATTTGATCATCTTGTAACAATTATTGTATGCTTAATATGGTGGAGCAGTGCAAGTACACAACATTTTTTTAAGAACAACTTTTTAAACCGCTGTCTCACAATAAAGATCTTAGACTTTGACTTTGATCATCATCAACTTAGCGCCAGTCCCGGTTGCACACCTTGGCTTTCACCTCGGTGCCCGCGGTCTGCTTTCCTACTTAGCCGCCTCCACTTCGCTCGGTCTTTTGCGTCCTCTGCCTTAAGCCCATTAGCACGCATATCGTCCCTTACGACGTCGATCCAACGCCTCTTAGGCCTTCCTCGTTTTCCGGGTCCCGGCGGAGGCGGCATGGCGAGGCATCTGTTACCCACGTAGTCTGCCGGTTTTCGTAAAACGTGGCCATACCAGCGTAGGCGGCCCTCCTGCAGTTTATCCGCTATGTCACGGACCTGAAGGCTGCCCCGGATGCGGGAGTTTTTAATGCGAGAAAGAAGATACCTACAGCAATTTTTTTTATGTTGGGAAAAATCATCGAATGACGAATTCCGCCCTTGAGCGGAGCGGGAGACAGTGTCAGACGTCTACTGACTAAACGACCCACCGTTCCTTCCTGCCTTAGTTCCAAGGCTCCAATGACTATGCCTACAGCTAAGGAGTGGAATCCACAGCCGGAATCTGTGATTCCTCATGGCTGCAACCTAGGGGTCTTTTGTAGGGGCCCCTCAGGGTCGAAGCCTCCTGGAGCCGAGGGTGGAGTGAAACTGTTACCGCGGCTCTAGGGATAAGGCAAGGAAGTTACGGGGTAGGTTTTTTAGTCAGTAAGAGTCTGACACTGGTCTCCCGCTCCGCCCAAGAGCGGGTTTCGTCATTCGATGATTTTTCACCTACCATAAAAAAGGGGTTTTTAAGTCAGGAGTGAATAGGTTGTTTCTAGGCAGGCGTGCTTCATCGTCCCCTCATATTCCTTTGTTTTCTCTGTCTTAGAAGGTTTTATAACAATTAAAGCACAAAATAAAGAATGGTCTGAAAATTTTCCGCCATTAAATCATGCGTCACTCAGTTCAACTTTCATTGTGTCAAATTTGCATTAATAAAATGTCATTTATTTATTTATTTATTTAATCTTCATGTACAGTAGTGGTACATAAGCGGGCTTAATGCAACAAGGCATTCTCTACCAGTCAACCTTCATTCATTCATGTTTCTTCATTTTATTACATGTTTATAGATTTTCGGGTCTAAATCGAAGTGGAGGGCTTTACAGAACCGTAGCAAACAGCTCAACTTATTTGCCGCGTGCTATAACATAATATATTTCAGGTGGAACGTTTAAAGGAGAGTAATCTACGTCTGGAGGAGGAGGCGGCGGAGTTGGCGGCGTTGCGGGCCAAGGCAGCGCTCGCGGACACGCTCAGTGCTCAGCTGCAGAGGTACGTTGCATTACGCGGTATGTATTTCGGGAAGTGTGCGTCGGAATTACATAATTTAATTCCGCTTAGCCCGTTCCATCATCGGACCTCCAGACGTACGGCATTGCGCCACCGGTACATGGTGGATGTCCCACATATACGTACAAAACGTTTTATGGAACACATTCATTATGCGTACAGCCAAGGAGTGGAATTCCTTGCTGGAGTCAGTGTTTCCTGATAGCTACAATCCGGGAATCTTTAAGTCAAGAGTGAATAGGTTACTTCTAGGTAAGCGCGCTCCATCGTCGACTGCATCGTCGCTTTCCATCAGGTGAGTTAGCGGTCAAGCGCGAACCTATAATCAATAAAAAAAAAAATGTTTATTGAACCCATCTGCATATACAGGGTTATTTGTAAAAACACCGGTTACCTTTCAGGACTGTGGTACTAACATTATAAACTCTATTCTTTTATCAGGGACCAAGATTTGACAATTCGGATTTTTTTTTTTAATTGCTATAAACTAGTGCTTGACTGCGATCCCACCTGATGGTAAGCAGTGATGCAATCGTTGATGGTAAGGCGCACTAGTTTATTAAGAGCCTTCACTCTAGCCTTGAAGACACCTAAATTATAATCGGACGGGAAGACTGCAGCCGGCAAACTGTTGCATGTTTTTTCCATTTCATAAATAGAGAGTGTTGATACCAAAAGATCGGAAAATATTCGTAAGATTTGTGAGAATTATCATTTAGTCTGCGGGTACGAAACTAGCGACGGGCGGAGCGACGGCGGGGCGGGGCGGCGCGGCGCGGGGCGAATAGATAGCGGTGTCTAGCGTGTGTACGAAACAAACTTCCGCGCAGTCGCGCACACGTAGTGTTGTGATAAACATGGTTTCACGTTGAAGAGAACTATTGGAGCCCAGTCTCCTAATGAGAGAATTTTTATTACCTAGAGATGGTGTTCATCAAATAAATCAACGACGATGCAATTTGGGAGAATTTTCTTCAAGAAAGTTCTACAATTACACAAGAATGAGTATAGAGACATTCGATTATGTTTTACAGAAAATTAGAAGTAATCTGAAATCAAACATTTTCGGAAATCGTATAATCTCACTTGAACAAAAACTATTTTTAACACTAAGGTAAGTAGGTAAATAAAAGTAGATAGATTGTTAATATATTTTTGTTTATTAATTGAATAATCAAGATAAGATCAAAAATTCACTTTTCGGGTGTTTGAGTTCTATACCCATGAGACCAGCTAGAACTAGAATTCCCTCTATATGGGTCCCCAAACATTGAATTATGTATTTCTTCCATCATTATTTGATTAATTCTATTCCTAACATTAATAAAAATGCAACACTACGTAGCCGCGCGAGCGGCGAAACCAAACTAGTTTGTTTTCGTCGCCCCGCCCCGCCACCGCTCTACCGCCGCCCGTGCATCGCTCGATCGCGCCGCTCTGCCGTCGCCCGTTTCGTACACAGCGCTTAATGTTTTAATGCATTTGATTACATCGCTGTCGCGCCGCCCCGCCGTCGCTCCGCCCGTCGCTAGTTTCGTACCCGCAGACTTAAATTTTTTAATGGTCAGCTTTTGTACCTCCTGAGGACAATTTGACAGTTGCAAATATCTTCTTAGCCTACGAATATGGGCGTTTATTTATTTGGGGATATATACTTATTATTGTTTTGATGTTGATGGCTGAAGTTATTTTGAGACAAATGAAAGTGTTTTCTTTTATCAAGCTGTTTTATTTCACACAATGTTGTAGCCGTTACAAGTTGTAATTGCGAAGAAAAAAGTCATAGACAACTTGTCATAGACTTACTATTCTGTGTTACCAACATTAAAATATACACCGTGAAATTTAAATGGTTGTTTTCCCGCGGCAAAATGACTTGCCATAAGGAGTACTTTTGAAGCATACAGTAAAAATTAAAAAATAAAAAGGTTTTTTTTTATAAATATTTATTAAAAATATTCATCAACTCAAAAAAACGAAAACAATAGTAACATTAGACGTAATTTGTAGTTACTACTAAAGTCGCATGAGCAGCCCGCCGTCAAAGGAAACCGATTCATTAAATATTTAAACCAAAATAAGCTCTCGCACGTTGTGATACGTCATAATTAGCTTGCACTCTACAGGTCCATTTTTTGTTTTTAATATTTTATTTTTTTATCAACGTTTGTATTACCAAGACACAACCATTTCGCTGAGGGAAAACAACCATTAAAATTTCACGGTGTATTTATAGACATTGATAATACAATAATGGCTCACCATGGTATCCAACATCAGACGACAAAATTTGCAATAAACATGTCATAAAAGGAGAGAGGTAACTAGACGCGCAAGCAATTCCGTGTTATGTTTCCACAATATTCCCTAAAGTATGAAGAAACATCGCAGAGCAGCCGTAACGTTACATGAAAACACTTGTGCATGTGTATTTATAACTAGCTTTTACCCGCGGCTTCGCCCGCGTGGTATTGAGGTTGGAGTTGGGGTTACCGGGATAAAAAGTAGCCTATGTCCTATTCCGGAGTGTATTCTATACCTGTGCCAAATTTCATCCAGATCCGTCCAGCCGTTTTGGCGTGATTGAGTAACAAACATCCAAACATCGTAACTTTCGCATTTATAATATTAGTAAGATGTGGATCGGGACTTAGTTCTCATTGTTCATCTTGCTGAAGAAGAGAAACTTGGAGCCTTAAGGCAAAGAAGAAGATTTAGGGTGAATAAGCTTTGGAAGCAATTATTATTTATTTATTTAATTCATGAGCAATTTTTACATTGTATTGAAATGTATACATATATGAATTTTATTGGAATGGATGAATCAAATACAAAAAAAAAAAGAAATAATAATAAAAACTAAAATAAAAATTTGAGAACACTATAAAAAGTAGTTATACAGCCAAGTTAATGTCTAATAATATTTTCTACTTTCCTTTTTCATACGTTGTCTGTGGGTAATCTTATTAAGACATATTAACGCAATCAGATTGCACTATTACAAATGTCAAAAATATAATGTTAATAAAGAAATAGCTATTAAAAATGTCAAAATCGAAAATTTCACGATTTAAAAGTTAATAAGAAATTACAACAAAGAAAATTCAAATTCAAAAATCATTTATTTGCTAATATGGGTAATCATACAAAGTTATTAAGAAAGAAATTGTGGCATTATCACTACAATGTCAAAAATAAAAAATCAAATACAGAAATAAATTACAAATGTCAAAATTAAGTATGTCCCATCATTAAAAAAAAGCGATAACATTTCAAAGATATAGTGATATTACCATTAGAAATGACCAAAATCTAAATAATGTCGGACGAAAACAACATTTAAGAATTAAAGTCTAGTTGAATTTGACTGGCCTGTCAGTATAGTAGTTAGTGACCCTGACTGCTATGCGGGAGGTCGTGGGTTCGATTCCCAACCAGGACAAATGTTTGTGTGATGAGCACGATCATTTGTTCTGTGTCTGGGTGTAATTTATCTATAATATGTATGTATTTAGAAATATATAAGTATGTTTATCAGTTGTCTAGTACCCATAACACAAGCTCTGCTTAGCTTGAGACTAGACGGCGTTGTGTTTTTTACGGCTTTCACCTCGGTGCCCGGGGCCCGCTTTCCTACTTAGACGCCTCCACTTCGCTCGGTCTTTCGCGTCCTTTGCCTTAAGCCCATTAGCACGCATATCGTCCCTTACGACGTCGATCCAACGCCTCTTAGGCCTTCCTCGTCTCCCGGGTCCCGGCGGAGGCGGCATGGCTAGGCATCTGTTACCCACGTGGTCTGCCGGTTTTCGTAAAACGTGGCCATACCAGCGTAAGCGACCCTCCTGCAGTTTATCCGCTATGTAACATGCCCCGCTCTGGAGCGGGAAAAGTCATTGGATAATTGAAAAAAAAACTAGTTTCGCAAATGAATGTTCCATTGATTGTTACAGAGAAACAGAACGTGCGTCGCAAGCAGAAGAGGCATTATCCGTTGAGAGGGCCGTCGCAGAGACATGCGGACGGAGGGAGGCCGCCGCTCTAGAACACGCCGCCAAGCTCACGGCCAACCATGTGGCCGTCAGCGCCGCCGCCAGCCGCTACGAGGCCGAGGTATGTTGAACATAATGATGATAACTTTGCGAGTGGTCAAAAATCGTCCAATGACGAATCCCACTTTTGGGCTGAGCATTGGGTAGCTCGCCGTCCGGTCGTCTGGTAATCGTCCGGACCAAGCCCAGTCGTCTACGGCGCGCACTGTTCCCGCGCGCCTCAAGGAGTTGTCAGCAACCGTAGGGACCCTGCAGAAGGGTCGAAGCCAATTAGGGCCACGGGTTTGTGTCTGAAAAGGAAGGCTCTGGCCCTGGTATGTATGGCGACATAAGAACGGGGTAGGTTGTTTAGTCAGTAAGAGTCTGACACTTGTTTTCCGCTAAATACCCCACCCCCTTAAATTACCTACACAACCACGACCAGACGTACCTACAGCGTTGCTCCACCCGTATAGAGTGGAGATCCCACTCATACGTCAAAGGGTTTTGGGAATAAACATAATGTTAAGCCTACAAGATCTACACTACTCTCGAACTTGGTCGAAGTTGAACGAATACGCTACTGTAGAAGGGTACTTCGCTTCACTTCGTGCAACCTCGCCTCGCTTCGGGCAACTTCCAGTCGCTGTCGGTTTTTGCGCCCGAGTCAAAGGACTCGAAGTGCTCCTCGCGAGGTTGCACGAGAGTGTAGTCACATACTTCGGACTTCGATAACTTGGATGAGTACTTCGTCGAGGCAATTTCGCGACTAGTGTATAGCAGGCTTAAGGAAATTAACAGAGCATTTTGTCGTGTTGGCTCATAACCAAACTAGTGCGCCTCACCATCAACGATTGCATCACTGCTTACCATCAGGTGGGATCGCAGTCAAGCACTAATTTATTGCAAATAATAAAAAAAAGAACACTAGCTGTCCCTCGCGGTTTCACCCGCATCTCTAGTTACTGCCCTACTCCCGTAGGTTTTAGCGTAATGTTATATAGCCTATAGCATTCCTCGATAAATAGGCTATCCAACACAGAAAGATTTTTTCAAATCCGACCAGTAGTTCCTGAGATAAGCTCGTTCAACCAAACAACTTCTCTTAATAATATTAGCATAGAATATAGATTGCGTTGGTTGAAGCAACAAGATTTAACACCATGCTGGTTTATTATGACCAGTGGAGAAGGGCCCTCTTAAGATTTATAGTCCCTCGAACATCTGGCCGGAATTAAATGTCTAAATAAAAAACAAAGTTGCTTCCTCCCTATGTATGCTTAAATCTTCAAAACTACGCAACGGGATTTGATGCGGCTTTTTTAATTGATAGAGTGATTCAAGAGGAAGGTTTATATGTACAATACATAAATAATATATATAATATTGCCCCCGTACAAAGCTGGGGCGGGTCGCTAGTACTATCTATACCTAAGTTTTAAAGTCAAAGTCGAAATATTTTATTTCACATAGGCCTACATGGGCACTTATAAAACTAAATTAACACACGTGTGCACATTCATCTCGGTGTACGGCAAATATCCCCCCTACGTTGTTGAGACATCTACGGTCCGAATTAAGCGTAAAAACAAGAAATTTTCCGTGGACGAAGTCGCGGGCAGAAGCTAGTAATTATTATATTTTACAGGCGCGAGCACTAGGCGTGGACAACGCGTCGCTGAGGGAGAGGATCGCCACGCTGGAGGGAGAGTGCACGCGACTGCACGCCGCCCTCGCCGACGAGACCGAACGGAGGAACAAGGAGAACAGGGTGCTGGCTAGAAAGGTAACATTTTTTTTTATGGTAGGGAAAAATCTTCCAATGACGAATCCCGCTCGTTGGCGGAGCGGGAAACAGTGATAAATGATATTTATTTTTGCAAATAGGTTTTTTCACGACACTTTTACACGTCATTTTTGTTTTTGTCAGTTTAAACTAGATGAATCCGGTGTTTCCTAGCTGACTACCCTGAGAAGAAACACCGAAACAAACTCACGGGTCAAAGTCTCTTTTAAAGTCCATACAGCAAACATGTAATAGTAAAATCATATGAGAACAATGCAGACGTGTCAGACTTTTACTGACTAAAGAACCTACCCCGTTCCTCCCTTACCTTATTCCCAGAGCCCCGGTATAACGCTTTCGCACCAACCCTCGGCTCCAGGAGAAAAGGTAATTAGGTTCACATATGAAATTGGTATTTTGTCTTACTGGCCACTTTGATCTCAAATATATCCGTTTTGGTTAGGAATTCCAATTTCAAATTTGTACAGTTATTTACTCATGCATTTGTTTTTCGAAAACCGTAATCCATCTTTGTATTGTAATTAGTGACGGTGATGTCCAAGATTGTGAATTTCTCTAAATATTTTTGGTAATAAATATAATAACACGTTGTAAAAATATTGGAAGCAATTCGGTTACTGATTGTGAACAAACTGTATTCAGGTTACGCATAAAAAAAAGTTGTATATTCTTTTTTTTCTTCACTGTTGTCGAAACCGGCATGTCCTAGAACCAAAAATTCGAAGACATGTGATATCTACCAATTCGCAGTGGGCCCGTGTGGTGGATTACGACCCATTCCCTCTCCTAGACAGGAGGCCTGAGTCCCAGCAGTGAGAATATTAAAAAAGCTGATGATGATTTTATTTTTGCAGGTGGCAGAACTAACAGAAGAGTTATCAGAAGCGAACAAGAAGTTGGAGTGGGAGAAGGGGGAGATTGGCGTGCTGAAGAAGAAACATTCTAGTGCCATAAAAGTAAGTGTCATCTTCATATTTTAAGTAAACGTCAGCTGAGCGAGTTCAATGGCCTGTAGGTAGTTGTCGATCTTTTTTTTAATTGCAATAAACTAGTGCTTGACTGCGATCCCACCTGATAGTAAGCAGCGATGCAGTCGTTGATGGTAAGGCGCACTAGTTTATTAAGAGCCTATTCACTCTTGCCTGTTTTGTGCTAATTACCTATGGATTATTGAATTCTTTTTTTATGTTCAAGATGGGCTCGCGTTTGAGCACAATCTCACCTGATGGTATGCGATGTTGTGGTCGACGATGGAGCACGAATGCTTAGAAGTAACCTATTCACTCTTGACTCTAGGTTGTAGCTGTCATATTATGTATATCCCACAGGAACCTTATGTTTTTCCGGGATAAAAAGTAGCCTATGTCCTATTCCGGAGTGTATCCTATGCCTGTGCCAAATTTTATACAGATCGTCCAGCCGTTTTGGCGTGATTGAGTAACACATCCAAACATCGTAACATTCGCATTTATAATATTAGTAAGATGTACCCATGTTTCAAATATTTTTTTATATAATTTTTTTGTTTATAGGAATTAAACCGCGAGCTGCAGCGCGCTGTGAAGCGATGCGAGCAGCTCGAAGCCAAGCTGCCGCAGCAGCTAGCGCCTGCCGCCAGAACCGGTATGTACTACTAACATACATAACTATACAAACATACATCTTATCTAAAACTAACTGACTGATATATCAACGCACAGCCGAAACTGCAGACTTGAAAAAATAAATAAAATAAACTTACAAATATTCTTAACTAGCTGGTACCCGCGACTTCGTCTGCTTCCTTTTTTTCGCAATAACAGGTAGCCTTATGTCCTTTCTCAGGCTCTAAAGATTGTCTGTGCCAAATTTCATTAAAATCGTTTGAGAGGTTTAAGCGGGAAAGCGTAACAGACAGACAGACAGAGTTACATTTATAATATTAGTATGGATTAGCCTTCTGCCAGCGGCTTCGCCCACGTGAAAGTCGGGTTCTCCACACAAACTTTAGACCCCCATTACATACCTTTAGAAGCTGAATTTTGAAAAACTCTTTCTTAGTGTTCGCCTATGTCATAAAAGGAAGCCTTGTGCAAAATTTCACGCTTCTACGCCCAGTAGTTTTGGCTGTGCGTTGATATGTCAGTCAGTTGGTTTCTCCTTTTATATATATATAGATAGATAGATAGATAGATATACTCTTTATAGATAGGTGGCCCTTCTCGACTCGCCTATCATCAACTTCGAGCATGGTTTAAAAGCTTGTTGCTTCATCTAAAAAATACGCGCTTTTTGATGTAGAGGCAACGCGAAAAAATAAAGATAATGCTTGAAAACTCAATTAACATTCGGTGATTCGATTTAGTCGAATATTTCATCAACAAATTTATGCTAAAATATAATTCCAACAGGCTCAATATCTTCAATAAGTAGCGGAGAAAGTGCACCCCAGGAGGACAGGCTTCAGAACGGACACAGCGACGCCTTGCCTGACATACAGGTAACATTTATATATCACTAGCAACCCGCCCCAGCTTCGCACCGGCACTAATATTGAATATATTATGCATGTATTATACACATAAACCTTTCTCTTGAATCACTCTATCTGTTTAAAAAAACCGCATCAAAATCCGTTGCGTACTTTTAAAGATCTAAGCATACATAGGGACAGCGGTAACTTTGTTTTATACTATGTAATGATCATCATTTTAGCCGAAAAACGTCTCTTACTATTCGGTGATTTATAATCTATCGAAGTGTCACTTCGACAGTTTACAATCCCGCGAGATAGATTATAATGTAACGGTCATATAGGGTGACTGGTAATAAATGACTGATACTTAAGCACCTAGTTGTAGTCTTGATAAAAACAACTTATTACTGTGGGACCAAACTTGAAATCGCGAAAAAAAAAAACAACAAGTTCAATACATTTTTTTTTGTTATCATGACTACAATCACGTGTTTAAGTATTGGTCACTAATTATTTTAATCAGTCATCTTATTCATACCAATTTGAGTTCCACAACATACACCGTTAAATTTTAGTCGTTTTCATCCCGAAGAGGGTCGATCCAGTACATGAAACACTATCGATTTGTGTAGATAAAATAAAAAAAAATAAAGTACTTTTTTTCTAAATCTCTTATTGATATACGCATTTACGAAATTAATTTCTTTAAGTAAACGAGTCATTGACCTTGTAGGTAGTTGTCGGTCGTTGCGTACTAACTACCTACAGGTCATTGAACTCGCCCAGCTGACGTTTACTTAAAGAAATCAATTTAGAACATGCGTAAATTAATTCGAGTTTTTAAAAAAAGTATTTTGTTTTTTTATTCTAACTTTACCAATCGATAGTGTTTCATGTACTGAATCGATACTCCAAGGGATTAAAACGATCAAGATTTAACTACACCGTTACTAAATAACGCAACACTTCTTCAAATCAAAACTGTTCCCCATATTTTTTTTTTTTCTATAATGACTAATATTTTCTACTAATTTTCACGCATATCTCAGGAACAAAGTACAACGGTAAGAATACTAACTAACAATTAATTTTGATTTTGCAGATCAAATATCCAAGTCTTTTTGATAGAATATTTCCTAAGGTTAGAGATGTCGTGTTATTTCTTTTATTTTTAGTTTCAAGTATGTTTTTTGTCCATATACACCGTGAAATTTAAATGGTTGTTTTCCCGCGGCAGAATGACTTGCCATAAGGAGTACTTTTGAAGCATACAGAAAAAATAAAAAAAATAAAAAGTTTTTTTTTATACATAATTATTAAAATTATTCATCAACTCAAAAAAGCGAAAACAATAGTAACATTGGACGTAATTTGTAGGTACTACTAGAGTCGCATGAGCAGCACGTCGTCAAAGGAAACCGATTCACTAAATATTTAAACAAAAATAAGCTCTCGCACGTTGTGATACGTCATAATTAGCTTGCACTCTACAGGTCCATTTTTTGTTTTTAATATTTTATTTTTTTATCAAACGTTTGTATTACCAAGACACAACCATTTCGCTCAGGGAAAACAACCATTAAAATTTCACGGTGTATATGTTTTTGAGTTCATTATTAACATACAGACTTGTTATGTAGCAAACCATTCTCATTTTAACTTAATCACCTACATCGGATATATTGACTGGCCTGTCAGTCTAGTAGTTAGTGACCCTGACTGCTATGCGGAAGGTCGTGGGTTCGATTCCCACCCAGGACAAATGTTTGTGTGATGAGCACGATCATTTGTTCTGTGTCTGGGTGTAATTTATCTATAATATGTATGTATTTAGAAATATATAAGTATGTTTATCAGTTGTCTAGTACCCATAACACAAGCTCTGCTTAGCTTGGGACTAGAAGGCGTTGTGTGATAGTTGTGGACATATTATATATACATATTATATATATTCGAAAACGTGAATTCACGCCATGAATAATCTATACAAGTCGCACTCCGCGAAAACGGCCCACATTCACGTTCACGCCTGTTTACAGAACTTTATATAATCTGTGTCCTAATTCACGTAAAATTAAACAATCCCAATGAAGGTTTTCTAAGATGTCATTCACCAGGTGGCAGCACTGAGGCGTCAGGTCCAGGCACCTGTCAAAACGCTTATGTTACTGACATTAGCTAGACATCAACGTCAACGTCAAACGTTAGACGTCAGCGTCATGTATAAGTTTTCAAAGGAAAAGAGCGTCAGCTGGTGTTCAGTGGCGCTAACTGGTGGTGTGAAAATTCCTAAACACCCTCATTCCATTGTCGTTCGATCGTAGTCCTATTCAAAATCGGTATTCACGATATTTGAACCACAATATTTGACGTTTAATCGTTGACGTCCTATCCGACAACGAGTGAAAGACGGTTGAAATAACTGAATACGCTTCAACGACTCTCGAACGAGTTTAAAATCGGTGTCGTTCAAACTCGATTAATGGATGGGAATACGAAAATGTCAAAGTCGCTACGATATCGATACGGTTTTGATAACAAGAATTAGGGTACTGGGGCCGCCCTATGACAATTACACTTTTATCTCACCTGAAAATACAAAGAAACGACATTTAAAGTTCACTAATATCGCCTCCTCAATTATATGCCTTTGTTTTCTCTGTCTACAAGTTTTTATAACATGAAAATGGACAAAATAGTCTGAATAATGTAAATCATACGTCACCTCGTTCAATTTTCATTGACAACTTACGAATGCGCGAAGCGCGGCAAATTTGGATTAATGAAATGTCATTTCATTACATATGCTTTTGCGTAGGTTTTTTTTATGGTAGGTAAAAATCATCCAATGACGAGTCCTGCTCTTAGGCGGAGCGTAAAACAAGTGTCAGACTCATCATCATCATCAACCTAGCGTAAGTCCCGGTTGCTACCTTGGCTTTCACCTCGGTGCCCGGGGTCCGCTTTCCTGCCTAGTCGTCTCCACTTCGCTCGGTCTTTTGCGTCCTCTGCCTTAAGCCCATTAGCACGCATATCGTCCCTTACGACGTCGATCCAAATCAAGTGTCAGATTCTTACTGATTAAACAACCTACCCCGTTCCTACATCGCCATACATACCAGGGCCAGAGCCTTCCTTTTCAGACGCAAACCCGTGCCCCTGATTGGCTTCGACCCTTCTGCAGGGTCCCTACGTGCTTTAGGGTGGGTCAAGATTCGTGCCGTGAAGCTCAGTAAACAGACGTGAACGTGAATATGTGGACGGTTTATACATTTGATTTGGAAAAATGAATACAGTTTGAGTATTAGACAGTTTATTCAACAATTTCCAGGTCCGCGAACCCGATCGTCAAACGCTAATCGAGCGCATAGTGTCCCTCCAGCGAGCGGCCGCACGTCGCTCAGAGCGCTGCGAGTTCCTCGAGGAGCACTCCAGACAGCTCACTGCGGAGCTGAGGGCGAAGTCCCGCCTGCTGAGGCACCTGCTGTGTGAGATGCCGGCCGGCGCCGTCGGCTCCAGCCACCGCGATGACAACAAGGTTAGAGAACGAACAGCACCCTTACTCGGACATGTTAGAATGTCAGGCGTGTGAACGACGAAAAAGGATAGAACTAAACTCGCCATAAATAAAGTAATAGTTCAGTTTATATCGTCAAAACTTCTGGTCGATAGGCGGGTAGTTGCCCAGACCAGACACAACTTCTGTCTTGGCGGAGGATACCGACGAAGGAGACGAAGGTGAGAAAACTGGTCACTTGGGTGATCTGTAGGCCATACACCTTTACATTGTTGACATTAGTGCAGTTTTGACGTTCACACAGTGTGACAGCGCTGTACCTTTTAAAATGTTTGTTAGACGACATACAGTACGTCCGTCGGATCTTGGCGAGTCTGAAGTTAAGCTTTGAGAATTTTAGCGCGTAAAAAATAAATGGTTTAAACAAATAAACGCAATTTTCAGTTGTTATGGCTGAAACTCATCATCATCTTCCTGCCCTTGTCCCGTTTTATTTGGGGTCGGCGCAATATGTCTTTTTCTTCCACTCTGTACTGTCACCCGTCACGCTATCACTAACTCCTCCTTCTTTCATATCACTTCTCACACAATCCATCCATATTTTCTTTGGTCTCCCTCTCCATCCATCCACATTTATACTCATGGCTTTTTTTGTAACACGCGTTTCATCCCGCCTTTTTACATGGCCATACCAAGACAAACGGTTCCCTTTCAACTTTTCAGTCACTGGCGCCACTTTCAAACTTAATCCTCTAATATACTCATTTCTCACTTTATCCATTTTCGTCACACCACACATCCATCTCAACATTCTCATCTCTGCTACATGCAATCTCTTTTCATCCGTCTTTTTCATAGCCCAACATTCTGACCCATACAGTAGGACAGGCCTTATCACGGACTTGTAGATTTTACCCTTCAACTTGAGGGGCATCCGTGGGTCGCAAGTTGTTCCAGTGACCTGTCGCCATTCTTATGGCTGAAACTGTTATTAGCATTTATTTTTTTACGAGTTTTCAAGCGCTATAATTCGTAGAGCCTAACTTCAAACTCGCCAAGATCCGTCGACCGTACTGTAATACCAATGAAGCTCTGACTTTTGTATAAACTTTTCAGTATTTTGACAAATATTTTCTACTAGCTTTTGTCAGCGGCTTCGTCCGCGTACATAAAATATAGCCTATGTCACTCAGGAGTGAAGCAGCTTTCTATTGTTGCTAAAATTTTTCCAATCGGACCAGTTCCAGAGATTACCCCCTACAAACAAAAAAACAAAAAAAAACAAACTTTACTTCTTTATTATATTAGTGTAGATTAGTGTAGATGAACGTGCTTGTCTATCGCTAGGATATAACCCCACGGTTCTGATCGCATTACTATATTGTACTATGCGTTCCAAATAAGAGTAGAATCGATTGACAGGATGTGACGTCACGCCGTACTGTCAAATTGAAGTTATTTTTGCAAAATTGAAGAATTTAGAGATGAGTAAAATTTAAAATCTGGATTCTGATTAAAATTTTTCCGTTCACAGTGCGTAAATAAGTTATTTTTTTCGTAAATAAACCAAATTTTAAAAATATCTTGCCGCGATTTGACAGTTCATCGTGACGTCACAACATAGCAATCGATCCTATTCTCCCGTAGGGCACTGTACGCTCTTTGTGTATATATTTTATGTATCTAATAATATTTCCTTGCCCATGCTGCTATGTAGAAACGGAAGCTAACCAAGGTAAATGCTATGTCATACAATTGTACGTAAGAGCACTATTTACATCATTCATATACTGGCACTACACTAGCATCTTATATGTGCGATTCACCACGATTGCGGTTTCGAAGCGATTGCATGTGCTGCGACAGTGACTATTTTTCATTATTACAAAAATTACATGTATTCTGTTAATGGTTTATAACTTTAATATATCTTAAATTTCTTTGTAATTTTTTTTTCGCAGCACTTTGACCCGCGTGTTGAATCGCTTACACGTTAACATATTTAATCGTTCACTTTATAACAAAAAAAATCCGTTATATATTTATAGACTACTGGCTTTTGTCAGTGGCTTCGCTCGCGTACATAAAATATAGCCTATGTCACTCAGGAATAAAGCAGCTTTCTATTGTTGCTAAAATTTTTCCAATCGGATCAGTAGTTCCAGAGATTACCTCCTACAAACAAAAAAACAAACTTCACCTCTTTATTATATTAGTGTAGATTACCAAGTTTGTATGTTGAGATGAATGTGTGGTGTGACGAGAATGGATAAAGTGAGAAATGAGTATGTTAAAGGAAGTCTGAAAAGTGCAAAGGAAATCGTTTGTCTTGGTATGGTCATGTGAAGAGGAGAGATGAAACGCATGTTACAAAAAGAGTTCTGAGTTTACATGTAGATGGATGGAGAGGAAGAGGGAGTCCGAAGAAGAGATGGATGGATTGTGTGAGGAGTGATATTAAAAAAAATGGAGTTAGTGGTAGTGTGACGGGTGATAGGACAGAGTGGAAGAAAAAACATGTTGCACCGACCTCAAGTAATATGGGATAAGGGTAGGATGATGATGATGATGGAGGCGGTACAAAGTTTGCCGAGTCAGTTGATGAATATAAATAAAATTGATGGGCAATAATTTTTGTGATGTGCACTTAAAATAATCCTTTCGGTTATTGATTGATACAATATGACACCGATACCTACAGTTATAATACATGTACTATGCACTAGATTAGGCGTACCGTAGAGTCACTTTACTTGACTTAAGATAGGCCTTCCTCACCTCACTCCCCTATCGTCAACGTCGCGCATGATTTAAAAGCTTGTTGCGTCATGTAACGCTATCCAAAGTGATGTTTAATACAAAAGTAATGCGAAAAAAGAAAGATAATACCTGAAAACTATGTTGCATCCGGTAATTCTACGATTTATTATGTTTAATTGTGAGTATATATTTATTCGGTTGCCATTTTATTTATTGTGTTGGTTTATAAAATGTAAATGGGTGTATTTGGCCTAAATAAAAAGATTTTATTATTATTATTTATTCGAACGTTTCCCAAACCTTGTTCCAGGAAATACATGTTTTTGTTAAACCATTATAAACAGGTATCATTGAAAAAAACTATCATCATTTAGAATCTCGATTAAATGCACAAGGCTTCTATAGAAGTACTTTTTTATATTTTTAATATAAGAGTGCATTATGGAGAGTCAAAGTTCACGTAGAATAGCAGATTTTCAGAGGTTTTTACTGGATTACTCTTACACAAATTTATGTTTTGAGTTCTATAGAAGCCTAGATAATATCCACAAGATATCTGGGTATCCAAAATATCTGAAGAAAGATGTGTAATAACATCACAATCACATAAGAGCGATTGTATGAAAATGTAAGTCGGGTTGGCCGCACTTAAGTGATCTGCAGACCATACACCTTTACATTGATGACATTAGTGCAGTTTTGACGTTCACGCAGCGTGACAGCGCTGTCAGTTTTAAAACTTTTGTTAGATGACATAATGCCAATGAAGCGCTGCAGCGGACTTTTGTATTAACTTTTCAGTATTTTGACAAATAGTTTCTACGAACGTGCTTGTCTATCTCTAGGGTATAAGTCGATGTACCAAGATAATCTTAAAATCTTTATTTTTGTTCCCGTATTACAGAAAGAAATTGCCCGCCTAGGCGGGGGTGCGATGGCCGCTGTATGGGGCGGCGACCCGGGCGGTATGACGGCCGAACTCTCTCTAGAAATGAACCGTCGTCTGCAGGCTGTGTTAGAAGACACCCTGCTGAAGAATATCACCCTCAAGGTATGTATGTAGGGGCCCAGCAGGGTCGAAGCCTCCTGGGGCCATGGGTTGATGCGAGAGCGAAATACCAGGGGCCCTGAAACTAAGGCTAGGAAGGAACGGGGTAGGTTGTTTAGCCAGTAAGTCTGACACTGTTTCCCGCTCCACACAAGAGCTGATTTCGTCATTGGATGATTTTTACTTACCGTTAAAAAGAAGGTTGGTATAGGAAGCAGATCTTGAAACACTATTGTATAGACGTTATTGTAATATTGTATAGACGTAGGGGGTCTCTACGTCTATACAATATTAAGGATATCTATGCAGAAGGGTCGAAGCCAACTGTGGCCAAGGGTTTGGGTCTGAAAGGAAGGCCTTGGCCCTGCTATAGAAGGCAACGTAAGAACATGGTGGGTTGTTTAGTCAGTAAGATTCTGCCACTATCTCCCGCTCCGCCCAAGGGCGGGATTCACCATTGGATGATTTTTACCCACCATAAAAATATATAATATTACAGAGAAATGCTTGCCTTGGCTCTTGAGAGCAGTGGTGGCCGAGTGGTAACGGCCCCGACTTACGAGTTGTAGGTTTTCAAACCCAGCCAGGCGCATTACCTTGTATAATTTATTTCATCACCACTGCTCTCAAAACGGTGAATGAAAACATCGTGAGGAAACCGGCATGTCCTAGAACCAAAAATTCGAAGACATCCACCAACCCACACTGGGCCCGCGTGCCCATTCCCTCTTATAGAGAGGAGGCCTGAGTCCCAACAGTAGAAACATGAAAAGGCACCAAGCCCAGTCGTCGACGGCGCGCACTGTTCCCGCGCGCCTCAAGGAGTTGTCAGCAACCGTAGGGACCCTGCAGAAGGGTCGAAGCCAATCAGGGCCACGGGTTTGTGTCTGAAAAGGAAGGCTCTGGCCCTGGTATGTATGGCGATGTAGGAACGGGGTAGGTTGTTTAGTCAGTAAGAGTCTGACACTTGTTTTCCGCTCCGCCCAAGAGCGGGACTCGTCATTGGATGATTTTTACCTACCATAAAAAAAAAAACATGAAAAGGCTGATTATGCTTATATACACTCATAGCACAAGTTCTTCTTAGTTTGGTCTAGTCCCGGCGATGTGAAATATTAATTAATTAAAATATTTTTCAGGAAAACATGGACACCCTGGGCGCTGAGATCTCGCGACTAAAAGACCAGTTGAAGACGAACGACTCTAAATGAACGAAATTAATATAAATAATAAAATTTAAGTAAAGTCACATGATTCCAATGTTATTATGTTATATGGAGAAACATTCCAAAATATGCCAATGATAAAAAATAAGGCTTAATTATTGAACTTTTTGGTCGCCATTTTTTTTTTTAATTTTTTTTTTGGCTTATACATTCCATTTTTAAAAGCTTTTATTTAGTTTCACGCGATATCCGGCCACCGTAGACACTGGCTTGTGGACGGCGAGCAATGGGTGGCTCGCCGTCCGCGCCGAGCCCAAGTCGTCGACGGCGCGCACTGTTTCCGCGCGCCTCAAGGAGTTGTTACCAAACTGTACGGGCCCTCCAGGGTCGAAGCCTCCTGGAGCTGAGGGTTGGTGCGAAAGCGTTACACCGGGGCTCTGGGAATAAGGCAAGGAAGGCACGGGGTTGTTTAGTCAGTAAGAGTCTGACACTATTTCCTGCTCCGCCCAAGAGCGGGATTCAATTTTTACCTACCGTAAAAAAACCTCTCGCGATGTTTGTGATAAAAAAAACAGCATGTCATTTTTACATATAAAAGTGAAAATTGTTTCCGTATACCTTCCCAATTTGGGTGTCTTCAAGGCTAGAGTGAATAGGCTCTTAATAAACTAGTGCGCCTTACCATCAACGATTGCATCACTGCTTACCGTCAGGTGGGATCGCAGTCAAGCATTTGTGATATCAATTTCTACAAGCTCTTATTTAGTATCACCTGTCCTGATGTTTGTGGTCGAATCTTGTAAATTAAATTTGATCCACTTTCCGGTTGCCGATTGAGCTGAAATTTTGCATGCATGTGTCGATCAGATGACAATGCAAAATTATTATGTCGTGGAGTTGTTCTGATGATGGAACCGGAAAGTGGCCTTAGGAACTCTGTAATTAAACGATACAACCTCATCGAATATATGAATGCACAGTAACTGATTTTCGTGTGTCTCATTCGAAGTGGGGGGCTCTGTGTAATCATCGCAAATGGTCCAACTTATTTGCCGGGTATTCTACAATATATTTTTGATGTATAGAGTCTTAATAAATACCGATAATGGTGCTCACTGAAAAGAGTGTCCATGGAAATTCTTGCACATTCTTCTCCATAGAGATCTACGCTTTGGAATGTGTAATTAGCATCATGTTTTTAGGACAGACAGACTTGATGTTTCAAAAGTGCCTGTAAATGGTTTATTTGGAATAAAATGATTTTGACTTTGACACTATGTTTTAAATTTACTGGCTATTAAAATGGCGACCATTAAATAAATTTCGAAGCTTAAACTATCTTATTAAATTATAATTTACCTTTTGACTGCCTATGTCGCAAATATACGACAAGAACTATCGCGTTTACACCGCTAGCGTCGGTAATTCACGACCAAATACACCATCTCGTCAGCTCTTTCGTCACCTATGGGCTTCGATCATCAATATACTAGACTAGCCTTCTGCCAGCCGCTTCGCCCGCGTGAAAGTAAGGTTTTCCATATAAACTTTAGACCCCCATTACATCCCTTTAGGAGCTGAATTTTGAAAAACCCTTTCTTAGTGTTCGCTTACGTCATAAAAGGAAACCTTGTGCAAAATTTCACGCTCCTAGGTCTAGAAGTTTTGGCTATGCATTGATATGTCAGTCAGTTTCTCCTTTTATGTATATATAGATTATCGATCTCTTTTACGAAAATGGCCCGACAAAATATATCATCACAAATAATTCTCTGATGATATTTGATGTCAGTTTGGTCCAATGGTAGGCGTTGAGATATGACATCGCTCTAATTTGAAAATAGAATAAACGCCATTGTTAATTTTGTATATTAAACCTTATTGTTTACAAAATTGGTTTAATTTTTCAACAAATATTTTAGAACAGTTTTAACAATGAATTGAATTTCGAATGTAATATTTTTTGTTTTTGAAGCAATTCTGGGCCACATATGCGTTATGATTTTGTTCTTAATCATCATTACATAGTATAAAACAAAGTCGCACTGTTCCTATGTATGCTTAGATCTTTACAAGTACGCAACGGATTTTGATGCGGTTTTTTATAATAGATAGAGTGATTCAAGAGGAAGGTTTATGTGTATAATATATTAACCTCTTGACAGTCCTCAAGCGAACGCCGGCGTTCGCGGGTACTACAGCGAACGCCGGCGTTCGCGGGTATCAATGGAAAGTTATTTGTCTATAAAACTTTTTTTTACGTTCTTGGATAAATATCAAAATACCCTACAAAAAAAAAATGCTCCAAATATTGTACATTCTATTTTTGAAAATTTGACAAAGGCGCGTGGCACGAAATCATGAGCGCGAGCGCCGGCGCTCGCTTGGGTGTCTTGGGTATCACTACCCGTGCGAAGCTGGGGCGGGTCGCTAGTCCTTGATATAGTACATTGATGATCGAAGCCTATGGGGATTGGAGAGTTAAGCGAGAGAGAGTACCCAGTCAAAAATAGGGTTGCAAATAAGAGACGAATACACTTATCGGAAAAATTCGACACAAGCAGTTGAAAGGGTAAAATGAGTTAAAATTAATATCAATCATTATGAATTTATGTTAGAATTATTTATTGACTTAGGGCGGCTTGCACGTCTCAGTTAAATCTAGATTTAGTGTGATTTAAACTCGACTTAGGCTTAAATCGAACTTAACGCATTGCACGACATCGGTTTAGCGTAAAGCTAGACTTAAAGAAATGTCAAATTTAAACTGGCATGGTAGGCGGTTTAAATTGCTAAATCTAGATTTTGTGAGTGACATAAACAATAGCAAATGTCAGTTTGCGTCAAGGATCTTGTATCCTACGGATAGTCTGGATTGATGACGAAGCATTATTGCAAACTCTTTATCAGCAAACAGCACGCTAACATGGAGTGTAGTCAAAGTCAGTTAACAAAGGCGGAAATGTTTAACAGTTTGTTTGTCACACTCAAGAACTCTCTGTGTTCAGAGGCTACTTTTTGCTTTTTTAGGCCAATTTTTGCCAATACTTGCAAAGTTACAACGTGCGCACTATTGACCAAACTTTTTGCGACACTAAAAACTTCTGCTAAATGTCACCCGGTCCCCGTCTTACCTCGCTACCCCATTTCTTAACCCATCTTCCTTTAAATTATGGTTTTCTCACTACTGCTCTCAAAATGGTGAAGGAAAAACAATCACAATTCCGCACTGGACCAGAGTGGTGGATTATGGCCCATTCCTCCTCTTAGAAAGGAATCCTGTATCCATCTATGTGGGAACATTAAGAAGGCTGAACGTCGTCTATGTAATTATTGTACTGATAACATATTGAACTTCTTTAGGACAGAGCTCAGAATTTTACAGCATGCACCATGGCGCGAATACCATTGCGTTATTAAGTGGATATCTATCTATATTGATATATATCTATTTATAATACCTACACCAAAAACATCTCGAACTTGTTTAGAGCAAAATTGTCCCGTAATACGTAGTTAGTGTATGGTCATACTAGATGAATGAGATAAAAAACCCATTTTTTTAACTTTACCCTTCAGAACTTTTTTGAGGTAGTCGTAAGCTTTCCAGTCACTCCTTCATAAAATCCTTGGTTTTTTTATATTTGAAACGTTCCATACCTCCAAAAAAGTTGTAAAATATCCAGCACAATTATGAAAAATGGAACGCAAATGAATGAACGAAAAGAATGAAACGTGTTAAGCTAGGTTTAGTTAAGTCGAGTAGATTTCGAGACTAGCAAGACGCTACTAATACAGTTTAAGTTAAGTCGAGCTTAATGACTAATGCGACTTTAACAAAATCTAGTTTTAAGAGCAAGTCGTGCAAGCCGCCCTTAACATTTTAAATTAAAACACTATGAAATTATAGTACACGTTTGTATAAATTAAATTACAGTACGGCCGTCGGATCTTGGCGAGTTTGAAGCTAGGCTTTGCGAACTTAAGCGCTTTTGCACTCGTACAAAATTAAAGGTTTAAAAAAAAATAAAATACATAAATTATTAAATAAATAACATTTATTTTTTTATGAGTAAGGCTCTGCAAATTTTCATCATCATCATCAGCCTTTTTTTAATGTTCCCACTGCAGGGACACAGGCCTCCTCTCTCTAGGAGAGGGAATGGGCCATAATCCACCACGCGGGCCCAGTGCGGATTGGTGGATGTCACATGTCTTCGAATTTTTGGTTCTAAGACATGCCGGTTTTCTCACGATGTTTTCCTTCACCGTTTTGAGAGCAGTGGTGATGAAATAAATTACACAAAGTAATGCGGCTGGCTGGGTTTGAATCCGCGACCTACGACTCGTAAGTCGGGGCCTTTACCACTCGGCCACCACTGCTCTGCAAATTTTAGCGCTTGAAAACTACAAAAAAAAAAAAATAGTTTAAACAAATACGATGCAATTTGCAGTGGTTAATGCTGTTAAAAACTTATTGTCATTTTTTTAATCCTTTATTTTTGTACGAGTTTTCAAGCGTTGATGTTCGCAGAGCCTAACTCCAGACTCGCTAAGATCCGACCGCCGTAGTGTAGCTGACTTTTGCAATTGAAGCAGTCTTGTGTTATATGTTAACATTCGAAATACTAAAGATCTTCCTCTAACTCTAAACTAGGAGGAGGTGTGTTTTAGTCGGTAAAAGATTCTTTCAACCCTAGAGCGGGAGAAGTTATGAGATGATTTCTGGAATAGTTCTAAAAAAAATCAATTGTGAAAAAAAATATCTTCAAAGTATACCATTAATTTCTAATTATAATAAAACCTATGACATTTCGAATGAATTTGTAAATATAATTGCGTTTATTTTTTTTATTAAATTTTAGTTTATAATATACTGTATAATATTAATCGTTAAATTATTTCCATGTAATTATTATTATTTGTCATTTAATCTTTATTATTAGTTTTCGGTCGACCGAAATGTTATGTGTCAATTTTTTGACAACTACCGTTAAATTTTGATCGTTCTAATCCCGTGAAGGGTCGTCTATCCAGTATTGATATACGCATTTACGAAATTTATTTCTTTAAGTAAACCAGTCAATGCCCTTGCAATCTAACTACCTATAGGCATTCAACTTCAGCTGAGTTGTTTGAACTCGCCCAGCTGAAGTTAACTTAAAGGAATTAATTTCGATCCGGGACATGAAACACACGATTTGTACAGATAATTTAATAATTTCTTTGAGCAGCTGCAGCTGAGCGAGTCCGATGACATGTAGGTAGGTGTTGGTTATTGTGCTCTAACTACCTACAAGTTACTGACTCGCTTAGCTGACTACCTTATTTTTTAAAGTATAATTTACTTGCGAAAAATTTAATTTATTTACAAGCTGTGAATGAAAATAGTTTATGAGAATTCAGTGCTACAATTTTATGAATATACGAGTTTTTAAATTTTGCCAAAATTTCTTCTATTTGACATTATGTCGTGACGTCATCGTCACAACATGGCAATCTATCCTATTCTCATTTGTAACGCATTGTCATTACATAGTATAAAACAAAGTCGCCTGTCCCTATGTATGCTTAAATCTTTAAAACTACGCAACGGATTTTGATGCGGTTTTTTTTTAATAGATAAAGTGTTTCAAGAGGAAGGTTTATGTGCATAATACATGCATAAATATATTCAATGTCAGTACCCGTGCGAATCTGGGGCGGGTCGCTAGTATAGCAAATAATCAAATCTCATACATTTCGGTCGATACTTATTTTCTATAGCCGCCTATTGTACTGGTCTTTCGTTTTATTATATTTTTCTTTTCAATCGTCTGTCTGTTAATATATTTATAGTTCAAAATCTGTGTCATACTGTTGAAGCAATGTATGTTTGGATTATTTAAACTGTTTTGTAAATGTTCGACGCGGCTCGGCGAGACGTACAGTGAGTATCCACCCTTACGTTGATGAAACCTCTACGGTTCGGACTAAGCGTTTCGCTCCGTCGTTTAAAAAAGACTGTGTGCAGCTAAGAAATGTATTTTCCTGCCGGAGTCTGTGTTTCCTGATAGCTAAACTTAGGGGTCTTTAAGTCAAGAGTGAATAGGTTTCTTCTAGGCAAGCGTGCTCCATCGTCAGCCATATCATCGCTTATCATCAGGTGAGATCGACGCGAGCTTCTGTACAGTATAAAAAAGTTCCCGTCCGATAATAATTTGGGTGTCTTCAAGGCTAAAGTGAATAGGCTCTTAATAAACTAGTGCGCCTTACCATCAAGGATTGCATCACTGCTTACCGTCATACAGTTAGAAGTCTCGCAAAGCCGCTTAGAATGCATGTAAATTGATAAAATTGTTGAAATAAATTGTAATATTTGTATGAAATGTATATCCTATACGCATTAAGATTAGACGTTCAAACAAACCTTTTTTACGGTCAGTTCAAACGATTTTGACTTCTATTCCGTAGGCATAATGATGGCATTAAGGGCCTATGCACACCACGTTTTTTAAACGCGCCGTCGACGCGCGTTTTTAGCGATACAATACAGACGCGATACGCACGCAAGTCAGACGCAGCCTGTAGACCTTTGTACACCTGTATAAATACAGACGCGCGTGTGTAGCGATGCAGACGCGATGCAAACGCGCGTGTGTAGCGAAACAGACGCGATGCAAACGCGCGTGTGTAGCGAAACAGACGCGATGCAAACGCGCGTGTGTAGCGAAACAGACGCGATGCAAAAGCGCGTGTGTATCAATACAAACGCGCTGGCATTTTCCGTTTTTAAGCAGAACCTCGTCAGATGGCGTCGGTCGAGACAGCATTGATTACATGCGCTTTGTTATTAATTTTTTTTTTAAAGAAGAAGAAGAAAAAATCCCGTCCGTAGGGAAGGAGCGCGCGAGACGCGCCGGTGCCGCGCGTTTGTATCGATACAAACGACAACAAACTGCTCTGCTGCTCTGCAGGATAAAAATGCGCGCGTTTGGGAAACGTGATATGCATAGGCCCTAAGAGCGAAAAAAGTGGTTACAAAACCAATTATTTACTGCAGCCCCCATTTGTCATTCCACCAACGAAATAAAACTCGAAATCAGTTGAACGGGCTGTAAATAAAGTTTTCTTAAATTTCTAATGTTATGAACCGCGTATAAATATTTTTGTTTTATAAGTATTGTTTGTGCCACAGATATAGATATACCTAGATAACGCTTTCTTAATAAACTAGTGCGCCTCACCATCAACGATTGCATCACTGCTTACCATCAGGTGGAATCGCAGTCAAGCACTAGTTTATTTACAAAAAAAAAAAAAAAACGCAAGAGCAACTACTTCGCGTGCCTAGCTTACGTACAAAAATCAACAAGGGCGTCTTTATAATGCCTTAACATTTAAAAACCAAATGAGAGCTGGAGTCTACACGTGGATGGATGGAGAGGAAGAGGGAGGCCAAAGAAGAGATGGATGGATCGTGTGAGGAGTGATATGAAAGAAAAGGGAGTTAGTGATAGTGTGACGGGTGACAGGACTGAGTGGAAGAAAAATACATGTTGCGCCGACCCCAAGTAATATGGAATAAGGGTAGGATGATGATGATGACTCTCATAAAGGTACATTGTAACACATTTTTTATAAATTTTTGCCTTAACATTTAAAACCTTTGTGAGGGCTGGAGTCTGAACTAGGTTCGAGACTTGTATGACAGATCTCCAGGCTTACACCCTTTTAAACATAGTCGCATTTTTGCGGCACATTTATATGAATCTTATGTTTTTACCTGGTCAACAAGGTCTTGTCACAGGGATTCTGTATTCTTATTCTTGAATCGATTTGATTTTCTCATCACAAATGTGCTTGTGACGCCATAATAGGTAATCAAAAAATGGCATGCTTGGTTTCCATACAGATCGTGATGCTAGCGTTATCTAGGTATATCTATATCTGTGGTTTGTGCTAATTCATAGTTTAGTCTCAGGCTCCAGTGTACCGAATTCAGTACACCCTCGGTATTACCTAAATGAAACCTTATTTTTAACGTAATAAGGTTTAAGTTAGATAGTATGAGTATTCGGTACGATGACGCCTGAGAGTATAAGATCGTTTACATTGCACTGTGATTTAAAATTGTGAGGCACGCACGAACGCCGGCGTTTGCACACCTATCGTTCTTTAATTTTATCTGTAATTACCAATGTCGATAGGTTAAAAAATTAATTCGAAAAACGATGAATTTGAACTAAATTCACCGTTAAATTTTGATCGTTTTAATCCAGGAGGATCGATTGAAACACTATCGATTTTTAAGATAAAATTTAAAAAATAAAGTACCTTTTTACAAGCTTTTATTTAGTTTCACCTGTCCCGTTGTCTGTCGTTCTGTAATCAAATCTTGCAACTTAAATTTGATCTACTTCCCGGTTTCCGATTGAGCTGAAATTTTGCATGCCGGTGTAAATCGCATGACAATGCAATATTATGATGACATGGAGCTGATCTGATGATGGAATCACGAGGTAGCCATAGGAACTCTATAATTAAACGGCACAACCACGTCGAGTTTGGGCTCGGGTGAATCGTCTTGACGAGTTTTAATTATATAATTATAGACCGCTGCTATAAAAGCTTGTTATGAAAAAAAAAATATTTTCATTAAAAACTTGTTTAAACTCCAATTAATTTACACATGTACGAAATAAAATTTATATTATTACTTTATATTTCTTTACAAATCGATGGTATTTCATGTACCGACGGGATCGGAATCCTCCCCGGGATTAAAACGATCAATTTTACGGTAAGTATATACATAGTTGGTATGGCAGACGGGATTAAAAAAAACCCATTGCTTCATTCACATAACTCGACAAAATGTATGGAGCAGCGGGTTTTTTTCGTGATTTTTGGGTTGGTCCTATCGTAAAAGTTGTGCAACCCCATTTTGTGTCCTGGCCATTTCTGTCTATACAGGGTTGCCTGGAAGAAATCGCCGAGTGCGATAAGGCCGCCGATTGTATGTTTTTATTGCAAGTTCCACGTTCAATGTATTATGTCTTGGTGTACAATAAAGTATATAATAATAAATAAAATAAATAAATAAATAAAAGTTGTTCATATTGGTGTATACAATCTGTTATCAACTTTGTATAAAAACTTGATAATTATCACAGTGTAATGTATTCGATGATGTATGTATAAAATTATGACTATGATACCTCATTCTGGTGTCTATGGTACCGACTAGCTCTCGATCAAATATCATGTATAATTATTGTATAGTATTACATACGCGCTTTATATGTACCGACTATTTTATTTCTCCTCACATTTCATCATCATAATTTTTTTTCATCATCATCATCAGCCTTTTTAATGTTCCCAGTGCTGGGACACAGGCCTCCTGTCTACGAGAGGGAATGAGCCATAATCCATCACGCGGGCCCAGTGCGGATTGGTGGATGTCACATGTCTGCGAATTTTCGGTTCTAGGACATGCCGGTTTCCTCACGATGTTTTCCTTCACCGTTTTTAGAGCAGTGGTGATGAAATAAATTACACAAAGTAATGCGCTTGGCTGGGGTTGTACTCGCGACCTACCACTTGTAAGTCAGGACCGTTACCACTCGGCCACCACTGCTCTCGTCAGCTACTGGGGTAGACAAAAAATATTTTGGAGATTTTGAAGTTTTTAGGTATGGCAATGATTGTTTTAATATTTTTTCTGTCGGTACGTATACAGCGTGTAGACATTGTATTATAAAATAAGAGATTATTATGGTAACATTGTTGTGAAGTGGGAATTTTATGCGATGACGTTGTGTTGTATCAAATATATTTTCAGCATTCCTTACTTGTTTTATTTGAGTTATCTTCCTGCCTTCGTCCCTTGTGTGGGTGACTCATATTTATTTACACATACGTATACATATTATACATTTATTTATTTAACAATTTTGTACACACGAAATAATAAAAGAAAAGAAAAGGAAACAGAAAAATAGGTACAGAGGTGATGCTTATTTCTAAAGAAATCTCTTCCAGCATACCTGCGAAAGGAGTTAGAGAAAAAAAAAGAGATGTAGACACCGTGTGTAAAAGTAAAAGGTAAAATTTGTCCACACACAACAATTGACAATTATCTATATAATATAAAATGTAAACAAAGATATACTATTAGAAACATATACATACACATAGTAAAATAAATACAGCAAAAATAATAATTTGATAGGACATATGGGCTTTTCTTAAAAAGGATCATTGTATACACCAATGTGAACAACTTTTACTATGAGACCAACCAGAAAAACACGAAAAAAAAACCGCTGTTCCATAGATTTATATTCATATAACTCGACAAAATGTATGGAGCAGCGGTTTTACAATAATCACGATAATTTGTTATGCATAATCCAGTTGACAACCATAGCGCGCGCGACCGCCGTGCGTAGGTATGAAAAGTGAAGTACATACATGAGATTGACTTCTGTACCTTTTTATTTTGTGACATCATACAGAAAATTGACGTGACGCATTGGAAACGCGCACTGTCACTGTCACTGATAACGCGGCGGCGATGTATTTCCATCTACCGCCGTGTTGTTATATTCGTTTCTCACCAGTCACGATCTATGCTGTCTGCTATACATACGTGCGCTCGCGCTAATTAAAAGTAGTTCACGTAGTCTACCCGCGGAAACCGACTGCTGTGGCCTGTTATTTGTGATCGATTTATTCCTACTAGTGCTCGGCTTATCTGCGCCACAAATTATATAGATACAGATGTCAATCTACGTACAAAGCGCGCTCGAGCAACGCACACATAGACACCGTTCACCGACGCGATAACCGGGCTCAACGAGGATCATTACGACCCCGAGGGTGTCTCACGTTTGAGGCGCGCGTCTGTCAAATTTTGCAACTACCACGATAATTAGTTGTTCATTATCCAGTCGACAACCCTAGCGCGCGCGACCGCCGTGCGTAGGTATGAAAAGTGAAGTACATACATGAGATTGACTTGTGCCTATTTATTTTGTGTCTGCGTCTTTTATAATAACTGTGTTGTGTGTGGAAAAATCACCTGTAGATACCAACTAAGTTTTATTCATCCCCACCTACCCAGTGAGTACCTACACCACACACACACCCTACACACAACCAAACATGTTACAGTACGGCCGTCGGAGTTAGGCTCTGCGAATTTTTGCGCTTGAAAACTCGTACAAAAATATTTTTTTTATATATATACATTTTACGCTCCTAGGCCCAGTAATGGCTGAGCGTTGATATATCAGTCAGTCAGTTTCTCCTTTTATATAATTATATAGATAACGTTATTCAAGGTTACCTAAAACTGGGGCGCAGGAACGAAACACAAAGACGAAACATAGTCCAGGAATGTGGTTTTATTGATGTAGAATATGCACACTTTATGTACCACTAGTTGACTCGCCAACGCACCACCGCACAGGCCGACAGTTCAACAACGACTGCCCGCCCCCCACCACTCGGACCGGTATTTAAACCCGAACGACGTATGCGCCCGAGGCAACGTCACAACACTGTTATCGGTTTGTAGTGTGATATATTAATATCTACAGACACTACAATTGAGGAAAAGTATTCGCCTTCTGCTCCACCTTAGGGCGCGAGAAACTATTATATAGTTACAAAACAAAAAAATGCAAGTGTCTAACATAGGTCAATTAAAGTAAATACTAACGAAGTAATGTAAAAATAACGTATATTTCAACATTAAGTCACTTATTACAATCACAGATTAATTATTTCTTAATCAAACATAATTTGGTGTTCATCTAACTATGTTATTTATTCTTCAGCACCATCATTGGCTTTCGGATGTCAAATGCAGAAATCAGGTCCTGGAAATAGAAAAATAATTCATCATCATCAGCTTTTTTTAATGTTCCCACTGCTGGGACACAGGCCTCCTCTCTAGGAAAAGGAATAGGCCATAATCCACCACGCAAGCCCAGTACGTCTTGGTGGATATCACATGTCTACGACTATTTGGTTCTAGGACATGCCGGTTTCCTCACGATGTTATCCTTCACCGTTTTGAGAGCAGTGGTGATGAAATAAATGCGCCTCGAGGCCGTTACCACTAGGCCACCACTGCTCCCTTTGAATGAACGAATGAATGATTAAATATAATTAAATTACTGATACGAAACGAGGTCGACCTGGGAACAGGTGGCGAGATGACCTAAACGCCTACCGTAAGCACTGGCTCGAGGTGCCCCGAGAGAAAACTCCCTGGAAGAAGTTGGGGAGGCCTTTGCCCAGCAGTGGGACAGTATAGGCTAGATAAAAAAAAAACGAAACGAATAGATTGGATCAACCTTGACCACACGTATCGAGTAAAAGGGCGAGATAGAAATGTACCTCGGCCGAGACTACGATGCAAGTTATAAAGACAAGCGCTCAACCGATCAGTTCACACGTACCGAGTATTCGGCCGAGAGCACTGTCTCGCCAGTTCAGTACGTGTGTTCTAGGCATACCATGTGATAAAGTAACACTATACCTGCCACCTCTGCATGTCTATGGAGACGATGAACTGCTTCTCATCTGATAGGTCTACTTGCTCCGGCGTCGCCGACAGCGGCGTGATAAACGGTAGCCCGTACTCATCGTCTAGAAAATAACATTAGGTATTTCATAAAAGTTTCGTATACAATTTTAAGTTTCTTTTTTGACACATCGCTTTTACAATATATTTTAATTTACCTTTTTATATGCTCATCTGATAATGTAATTATTTTATTGAGAGTTGTAATTAGTTACTTTTCTTACTTTTAATATTGTGAATGTGAGAACACTAGACGCAAATTTCAGAAAACTTCATATCATTTTTTTATGATTATTTTTTTTGTGCTCTAAAGAAAAATATTGACTGGTTTGCAGTATCCTATTATAAAGTAACCATGGAGTTTCTTGCCGGTTCTTCTTCATAGCAAACAACCAATTTGGAACCATGCACTAGCTTCTAACATTTTATAAGTGCCCATGTAGGCTTATGTCAAATAATAATATTTTGACTTTGACTGACATAGATAGATATTTGTCCTCCAACATGGTCGACCTGGCAAGGGTTTCGGGTAACCGACGGATGCGAGATACACTGGACCGTTACCTATGGCGACAATTGTGGGAGACCTATGTCCAGCAGTGGACGGTCTTTCGATTGAAATGATGATGATGATGATATGTCTTGGGCAGATCTCAGAATTGATCATTTGATCACTTCATTAGGTGACCGGCCATTTCAAGAAAAAGTCCATTTTTATCGGCTGCAGGTAGCTCAGGGGCTGCTGCCGCTGCTTATACATAGTCTCTTACCCAGAGTCACGGAGATGAGTCCATCCCTGACGAGGAAGGACACGTGGTAGATGTTCTCCACGCTCTTGCTGAAGCTGTCAGGGTCCAGCACGGTGTGGAAGTAGCTCAGGGGCTGCTGCCGCTGCTTATATGTCTTCACTATGAATCGGTTCACGCGATTCACCATTTGGGAGCCTTCTTCCGATTTTTCTAGTCTAGAGAAGAAAATACCACTCACTGATTAATCACGAAATCTCATCTGGGCAGGTTTTAGGTTCCTTTTAGGGTGTAATAATCTACTATATAAAAATAAGTCGGGTTTTCCTTCCTGACGCTATAACTCCAGAACGCACTAACCAATTTCCACGGTTTTGCATTCGTTGGAAAGATCTCGGGCTCCGTGAGGTTTATAGCAAAGAAAATTCAGGAAAAATCGATCATAAAAAAATAAAATAGACACGAGTAGAGTAGGGCCGGGAGCGAAGCCGCGGGCAAAAGCTAGTGGGCTATAATAATAGAGTGTGCTATGAGTGCTAGACTACAGATAAACAAAATATCATCATCATCATCAGCCTTTTTAATGTTTCCACTGCTGGGACACAGGCCTCCTCTCTAGGAGAGGGAATGGGCCATTAGCCACCACGCGGGCCCAGTGCGGATTGGCGGATGTCACATATTTTCGAATTTTTGGTTCTAGGACATACCGCTTTCCTCACGATGTTTTCCTTCACCGTTTTGAGAGCAGTGGTGATGAAATAAATTACATAAAGTAATGCGCCTGGCTGGGTCTGAACCCGTGACCTACAACTCGTAAGTCGGGGCCTTTACTACTCGGCCACCACTACTGCTCTCGCTCGTTTGAAAACAAAATATAAGGCGACTTAAATATTCTTAGTTTGGGTCTTAGGAAAGGGACTTTTTGAGAAAGGGACATTTTGGAAAATGGACTTTATGGGGAGGAGACATTTCGAAACATTCTTTTGACTGGCCCGTCAGTGTAGTAGTTAGTGACTGACTGACTGACTGCTATGCGGGAGGTCGTGGGTTCGATTCCCACCCAGGACAAATGTTCCGGGGCGAAACTCCGCTGCCTGAACATGTTAAGGCATGGCGGAAAGAGCTCCGGCGGGATCTCATGGTGAAATGGAAACAGCGACTATCGCAACCTAGCGCTGGGCACGCCATAATTTCGGCAGTAGATAGATAGATAGATATATTCTTTATTGCACACCAGAAATCAGAATCAGAATCTCTTTGAGGCGTGGCTGGATAGACCTCACGGCGTCCTCACCTTCCGCATGACGCAGGTCCTCACCGGACATGGAAAGTTCGGGAGGTTCCTGCACCGGATCCGTGCGGAAGAGACGCCCGGGTGTCGCCACTGTGAGGCCAGCCTGGAGGACACGGTGGAGCACACGGTGGAGGTGTGCCCTGCTTGGGAAGAGCAACGCCGTGTCCTCGTGGGGGTGATCGGCGGCGGCGACCTCTCGCGCCTGGCCTTGGTTCAGGCCACGGTCCGCAGCGAAGAGGAGTATCAGGCGGTCGCCTCCTTCTGCGAGGCAGTAATGCTCGTAAAGGAGGAGGCTGACCGCATAAGGCAAAGGCAACGGCGCACTCGCCGTAGCCGTCGCCGCCGCGATCCTGCCGATATCCGGCCACCGTAGACACGGGCTTGCGGACGATGAGCAATGGGTAGCTCGCCGTCCGGTCGTCTGGTAGCAGTTCAGACCGAGCCCAAGTCGTCGACGGCGCGCTCCGTTCCCGCGCGCCTCAAGGAGTTGTCAGCAAACTGTACCCTACAGGGTCGAAGCCTCCCGGAGCTAAGGGTTGGTGCGAAAGCGTTACACCGGGGTTCTGGGAATAAGGCAAGGAAGGCACGGGGTAGGTTCTTTAGTCAGTAAGGGTCTGACACTGTTTCCCGCTCCGCCCAAGAGTGGGATTCGTCATTCGATGATTTTTACCTACCATAAAAAAAAAAGAACCCTGGACAAATGTTTGTGTGATGAGCACGATCATTTGTTCTGTGTCTGGGTGTACTTTATCTATAATATGTATGTATTTAGAAATATATAAGTATGTTAATCAGTTGTCTAGTACCCATAACACAAGCTCTGCTTAGCTTGGGACTAGATGGCTTGATCTCGATGGATGATCTTTATTTTGTAAGTTGGTTTAAAAAACACTTTTACACGTCATTTTTTTTATGCTAGATGAGTCCGGTGTTTCCTAGCTGACTACCCTGAGAAGAAACACCGAAACAAAAAGTAAATGGAAATAAATGCCTATGTATACTAACTTGTCAACTTTCTCAGGCTCCTTCAGCTGTGCGGCCTGTTGCCTCTCGACCTGTCTCCGGACGCGCGTGGGGCGCTGCGCCACCGGGGCGAAGCTCCCGAACACGTGCGCCGCCACCGGGATCTCCAGCGGGAAGGGGAAGTGCCAGAAGTCTGGGTTTGTCGCCTAGAAGAAAACTAACATGTTATTTTCATATACTATCTGCTACTAACGGCTTGGGCTGTGTAAATGTAGGAAATTGTCTCATCATCCTACCCTTATCCCATATTACTTGGGGTCGGCGCAACATGTTTTTTCTTCCACTCTGTCCTGTCACCCGTCACACTATCACTAACTCCCTTTTCTTTTATATCACTCCTTACACAAAACAATTATCTCATCATCATCATTTAAATAAATCTTCTTGTAATGCTGAATTCCATTATAAAAGAAAAATTTGTGTGAAAATTTTGTGCAAAATTTCACGCTCCTAGTTCAAAGAGTTTTTTTTTTATGGTGGGCAAAAATCATCCAATTACGAATGCCGCTCTTGGGCAGAGCGGGGACCAGTGTCAGACTCTTACTGTTTAAACACCCCATCCCAAACCCTCTTTTCCTTTCGCACTGGGGCCAAGCCTTCCTTACAGAAAGAGACCCTGGGCCCCAGGAGACTTCGATCCTTTTGCAGAGTCCCTACGCAGTTCAAGAAGTTTCGGATATACGTTGATATGTCAGTCAGTCAGTTTCTCATTTTATAGTTTTCTCGTATATATGTCGCAGCCATCTGGTTCAATGAGCCATCCAATTGGACGCCTAAGGCATTCTATCCGGGGCTTAAAAATTCAATTCTTTTCTTTGTTTTTTCTTTTTTTTTTCTATAATCACTCAACTTTTAACAGCTTGGCTTATTAAAAGTTAGCCCTTTAGAAATGACTACTTATTTACTAACTAAATTTTAGAAACAACGTTCAGCCATCTGGTTAAACGTTGCGGTTAACAATATGGCTAATTCTTCAGCCATTTAATTGAATGCTTACCGTGCTTACTGTTTACCGAACACCCTAGGCGTCCAATTGGACGGCTAATTTAACCAGATGGCTGCGACATTATTTTATGTAGAAAAAGGCCTCGCTGATACACCTTCACCACACGTCAAAATTAGTCTACGCTACGCATCTGGAAGCCATTATTTATTTATACTTAATAGCTTTTTACCAGCGGGTTCGCCCGCGTGTAATGTTTCTCCATACTAACTTTTGACCCCGTTACATACCTTTAGGGGGTGAATTTTGAGAAATCCTTTCATAGTGCTCTCTTACGTCATAAATGAAAGCCTTGGGCAAAGTTTCACGTTCCTAGTCCCAGTAGTTTTGGCTGTGTGATGATATGTCAGGCAGTCAGTTTCTCTTTTTATATATAGATTGTACACCGCATTAACAAATATACATAGGAGAAATATTATTTAAAAGAAAGGCAACAATGGGCGGTCTTATCGCACAGGACAATCTCTTACAGACAACCTTTATAATAATTATGTAGGTATGTTATAAATTATACCTATAATTATTATTACTATATTATGTAATGGTTTGTTGACTGTTTAAAATCTAATAACTCGTAAAGAATAAATGTAGTTGTATTAACTTAATGTGACTGGCCCAGACTTTGCCAGTTCTGGACAAATCACAAGCAAGTAAAATGATAGGAAGTATGCTGACATTTTGAGTCATCTCACTCACTCGGCACTCTGGCGCAATCGTACCTGAACATCTGTGCTAGGCACTCGCAATGTATATATGCAGGTGGGATCGCAGTGAAGCACTAGTTTATTGCAATAAAAAAAAAAACAATTGTATGAAGTAACTTGCTGTAACTCTGTAACTTGAGTAATAAAAGTGGTTATCAAATATCAAATCCTTACTTCTGAGTATTGAACTAGGGCGGTTCACATGTAATAGTTAGTGCTACTCACAATATGTCTGGCCAGTTCATGTTTGTCGTAAATGTTGATGTTGCCGCTGACGGCCTCAGCGCAGCGCACCGTCACGTCACTGGCGGCGCGGAGCACCCGCGAGTCTAGGTAGCTTTCCCCTGGAAATATTGGAAATGAGTTAGTTATGTCTTCGTGATTGCATTTATAAATACCGCTTTAAGGTCAACTCACACCGAAAGAAGCGAAGCAATTCATTCATATAATATTTATTATAGCATGAGAAACTCGAACGTTTCGCGCGGATGCCCGCGGCGCCGCAGGAATTCTGGGGAATTCCATAAACGTACTTTCCTAAACGAATCCCTTTATCTATTAAAAAAAAAATAGATAGAGGGATTCAAAAGGAATGTGTATAATACATGCATAATATATTTAATATTACCATTGCTCCCGTACGAAGCTGGGGCTGGTCGCTAGTATATATATAAATAAAAACAGGAAAAACATTGGTATTTCCTGTTTTTATTGATACTGACTTCTTTGATTTTATTCACATAATATTGTTGTTCGTAGGTGACAGCTTAGCACTGGGTGTCTGAGGTCCAACAAATGCTGAGGTGGTCACCCTTTTGGATTCCGATCCCGACTTCCGGCCACCGTAAACGCGGGCTTACGGATGGCGAGCATTGGGTAGCTCACCATCCGGTCGTCTGGTAATCGTCCGGACCAAGCCCAGTCGTCGACGGCGCGCTCTGTTCCCGCGCGCGATGCAGGAACGGGGTAGGTTGTTTAGTCAGTAAGAGTCTGACACTGTTCCCGCTCCACCCAAGAGCGGGATTCGTCATTGGATGATCTTTACCTACCATAAAAAAAAACAACCCTTTTGATGCGGGCGTACTCAGCATACTCTGTCCACGAGATGTTCCGAGATGGACTTCCGGCTCCTGTTGCGATTGATTAGAAAGCGGAAGTTATACGGGCTCACTGGTTTTTTATTGTGTGTCAGAGTCACAAATCAGTATATTTGTGTGTATCTGATCTATGTTAAGCATAAGTTCTTATTTGTCCACGACACTCTAATTCCGATTTAGGTTTCCGTTCCGTTACAACGAATTTCAAATCTCCGGTAACATCCCTACTCTGTACTTTTGTTATTTTTTACCCTGTGTTTGTAACCATTTTACCAAGTCTTTTCTCAAATAAAAATATTTTTATTCTGTTCTATTCCATTGTGAATACGTAACTTACCTGGGTGCCTGACTCTCTCATCATCATTCCCTTCTTTCCGCAGGTTCTTGGCTTCCTTCACGACTCGCGATGTCTGGTCCATGCATTCCAAATTGTTGCTAGCATCATCCTCTGTAAATCACAACATCTTGATTGAATCATCACATCATCTTGACACATTGCTTCTGCAATATTTATATTATTAAGACCAAAAAAAATTTTTAATTCAATAATAATTTATTGTGTTAGCATCCCGCAGTGTAACTGTTGTAGTGATTGATATTTTTTTTTTCTCATACATGTTTAATTGTTTTTTTTTTTATATAATATTTTTTTTACAATTCACGTTGTAAAGTAAGAACACTGTAGACTTAGTAAATCCTATTACGATTCACCTTTTATTTTTTATTATTATGATTATTTTTATTGTGCTTTTAAGTGCAATATTGACTGGTCTACACTGTTCTTACATAATGATATAAGTACCTACCGTAACAACGAAATATTGTAAGAAATCATTTTTTTTAAAAGAGTAACCATGGAGTTTCTTGCCGGTTCTTCTCCATAGGAAACGACCAATTTGGAACCGTGCACTAGCTTCTGACGTTTTATAAGTGCCCTTGTAGGCCTATATGAAATAAAAACCTTTTTGATTTTGATTTTTTTGATTTTGATTTTGAACATTCATTTGTTTAGACAGCAACAATAAAATTAAAAAAAAAATACTTCATCATCATCCTACCCTTATCTCATTTTACTTGGGGTCGGTGCAACATGTTTTTTTCTTCCACTCTGTCCTGTCACCCGTCACACTATTACTAACTCCCTTTTCTTTTATATCACTCTTCTTCTCCATCCATCCACGTGTAAACTCAGAACTCTTTTCGTAACATGCGTTTCATCTCTCCTCTTCACATGTCCATACCAAGACAAACAATTTCCTTTCAACTTCTCAGTCACTGGCGCCACTTTCATACTTCTTCTTATATACTCATTTCTCACTTTATCCATTCTCGTCACACCACACATCCATCTCAACATTCTCAACTAAAACAAAAAAACTTAAAAAAAAAATTATGGATAAAAAATTTCTGAATGAAAATTATATCAATTTATCGATGTTTGAAAGGCAAAAATTACTAATGCTTTGATTATGCCAGTTAAACAGCGAGACTGTAAAATGTTGTTAAGCTGAGCCAGTAATATATGCATATTTTGGAGAAAAATGCTTGGTGTTCTATACATATATTACAAGTATATATAGTACCAAGTATTAGATCAAGAGAGCAGCGGTGGCCGAGTGGTAACGGCCCCGACTTACGAGGCGTAGGTCGCGGGTTCAAACCCAGCCAGGTGCATTACTTTGTGTAATTTATTTCATCACCACTGCTCTCAAAACGGTGAAGAATCGTGAGGAAACCGGCATGTCCTAGAACAAAAAATTCGAAGACATGTGACATCCACCAATCCGCACTGGGCCCGCGTGGTGGATTATGGCCCATTCCCTCTCCTAGAGAGAGGAGGCCTGTGTCCCTGCAGTGGGAACATTAAAAGGCTGATGATGATGATGATTAGATCAAGAGCACTGTCTCTCTTGCTTGCTTGGTACAGTACGGCGGTTGGATCTAGGTGAGTCTGAAGTAAGGCTCTGCGAATTTTAGCTCTTGATAACTCGTAAAAAAATTAATGGTCTAAACAAATAACCGCAATTTGCAGTTGTTATTGCTGTTAAATACTGTTATTGGCATTATTTTTTTTAATCCTTGTTTTCAAGCGCTAAAATTCGCAGAGCTTATCTTCTGACTCGTCAAGATCCGACGGCCGTATGTATTGTACCTGTGGTATTATTTATATTTTGTTTTATTTGAGTGCTTACTTTTTAAAAATTATTTGTGGTTTGGTGTATGTTTTGTGTTGTAGCAAGTAAAGGCTTCATCTATCCATCTATATCGTCGTACTAGCGTATAGCTTTGCTGATAGTAAAACAAGTTCATAATTATAGAACACAAGTAAGTACTTATTGTACTTACCCACTGTTGATATCTCTTCAAGCATATTTCTCAATCGTAATTGCCTTCCATAGCTTCCAGTCATGCTGGTTCTTGATGATTGCGAAAGCGTATTATTTCTAGACATCTTTGTTACTTTCAATAGTCACTATTTCTAGTTATAAATATTTGTTTTCTTAATTTTTAGCAAAACATTCAGCTTCGCCGCCGATACAATTTTCAGTTGACAGGTACGTTCAAAACTAAATGAGACACATACAATACGCGACATAAATAAATAATTCCACTCAAAACAGTTTTTTTTTTTCTATTTCTAATTGTAAGTATTATTTAGAATATTACAAACAAAAGTAAAAAAATAAACTTAAATCGTTTTTTGTACGATTTTTTTTAGGTGTATTTGCTTTTTCAATTTTGTTTTATGTATGATGCTTCTATGATTATTTATATTTAATTTGAGAACGTACTCAGGAATACCTCCTCCCTCAACGGCCTCAACGTCAAACGGCCTTGGTTTAATTTTTTAATGTTGCTAGCTGCAAGTTTTTATTTGTTTGGTAATATTCATTTCAATAATATAGATCTACTATGAAAATTCACAAGGCTGACTTGTGAATTTTTCTACAAATTATACTCTTGAACTTCCATACACAAAAAATTATTTTGACAATAAAAAAAGTATTCGACTGCTGAAGAGCTGAATGCCAAAGAGTTTATGTAATCTGATTTTATTTGAAATTTAATTCTGTGTTAGCCTATTACTAATTTATTGTTTAAGAGAATAATTCGTTGTTATAAGTGATATTAATAAGATGCCTATTTTTATTTCGGCCTTATGTTAGTTGGACTGCCGTTATAAATAAATAATTTGAAAAATTGTACGTATCTGTTAGTCTCATACAAACTTCAGAATGTACATATAAGGGTTATCTACAAGGTTGAAGTAGAATTGAACAGATGAGCTAAGATTTTGACACATAAAACTTACACGATTCAAAGTCAAAGTCAAAGTCAAAGCATTTATTTGTATAAAATGTGGTACAGAAGATGGTAACATTTATGTTATAAGCGCAATTACACATTTCGCCATTATCTGGCATACAAATATTAAAATATGAGATGCTTGGAAAGCAAAACTCAACCAAAGGAAAATTATAATTTCCTTGTACGAAAATATATGAAAACCTTCTTATATTTTAAGACAATTATCGTCACTTACATACCCAAAATAAAACATTATAAAAATTAACAATTAGAATATTCTTAACCAATTTTAAATTTAATAAACTAACCACTAACTAAAATAACAGACTATAAAATATAATATAATAACATAAAAGATTTAATCAGATACAATTTGGCAAAACAACAAAAAAAAAATACAAGACAGTACCAAAACAATCTACAAAACATTTCTGTAATGATAAGACTGACAAGAGCCTTTTTTGAAAAATTCAGACAGAGAATAAAAACTTTGCGAGATGAGCCACTTTTTGAGTACTTTGCAAAATTTTCCGTAAGGAAGGTTTGTTATAAAGTTTGGTATTGAGTTATAAATAAGGGCCATGTATACACAACTACGTCTAAATAGTTCAATTGTTGGTACTGGCAATTGTAAATGGTAGTGCGTGACTTTTCGTTTTTTATTATTGTTTTTTGTTTCAAACATAGAAAAATTACCTTTGACAAATTTAGCGATTTCATATATATATATACAAGGAACTGTGAGAAGGTTGTGTGATTTATACATTGGTCTGCAAGAGTCCGTCCATTCCATGTTGAAAATTGCACGAATGCATTTTTTTTGTGCTAGTAGGACTCTAGAAATTTCCGAGGAGTTTCCCCAAACAATAATACCATATCGGATTACGGAGCATACATAGGCATGATATACCATTAACGCGGTCGGTCGGGAAGTCTCATTTTTAACCTTTTTCAAAGCGAAAACGAATCTATTTATTTTCATACATACTTCATCAATGTGCTCTCTCCACGTGAAATGCTCATCAAGAGTTATACCTAGAAATTTTGTTTTATGTATCTGTTCTACTATTTGATCTTTATGCGCTACTTGTAGATTAATGTGTTTAATTTTTTGAGTTTTAAAATTTAATATTTTAGTTTTTTCTACATTTATTTTTAAGGCGTTTTTATCTAACCATGTAACTATTTTACCCAGACTATCATTTATATTGGATTCATGTGATTCTTTGTTTTTACCATCTAGGATAACTGTTGTGTCATCAGCGAACAAAACACAATCTTGATCTATTGTTTGCGGAAGATCGTTAACGTATACAAGGAATAATGGTGGTCCTAAAATACTTCCCTGCGGAACTCCATAGAAATTTTGTCGAGGCTGGGAGTCAAAGTTGGTGAGACTGTTCTCCTTGTCATCAAATTTTGTGATTCTCGTGACCTGAGTTCTATTCGTTAAATATGACTTGAACCAATCCAATGCTGGGCCTCTAATACCAATTTTACATAATTTATCGATAAGAATGGAATGATTTACGAAGTCAAATGCTTTACTAAGGTCTAAGAACAGAGCTGAGGTTACATTTTTAGAGTTGATATTATTTATTATGGATTTTACTAAGTTATATGCAGCTAGTGAAGTGGATTTCTTTTTCCTAAAACCGAATTGCTCTTTGGCAAGTATATTATATTTGTCTAAAAAGGAGTGAACTCTCTTGTACATGACTCTTTCGAAAACCTTGGATAGAATTGGAATAAGGGCTATTGGTCTATAGTTATTTTTATCTGATTTAGAGCCTTTTTTATGCCGTGGTTTTATACTTGATATTTTTAGTTTATCTGGAAAGCAGCCTTGTTCTAGAGATAAATTTATAACATATGAAAGAGGTTCTGCTATGAATGGAGATATTTGTTTTAGAAGATTTGTTGAGATGTCGTCATAACCGGTTGATTTTGTGTTATTTAATGTCTTTAGTATGCTAAATATTTCCGCAGGATTTGTAGGATTTAGGAATATGCTATTTTCATTGTTTTTACAATCAGCTTTATAAGTGTTAGACTGTGGAGTTGCTTTATTTTCAACAATATCAATAAAAAAGTTATTAAATAAATTTGCTATATCTGATCCCGATGTAGCGATAACACCATTATCTACTATACTAGTAATATATTCGCGAGAGTATTCGTTTCCTGTACATTGTTTAACAATATCCCAAGAAGCATTACCCTTATTCTTGGCATAAGCAATGTGTTTAAGGTTACATAAGGATTTCATATTATGAACACATTTCTTAAATATATTGGAGTATACCTTAAATCTATTTCTATTTTTATTCGTTTTGTTCAAATAATATTTATACCTTAATGTTCGTTTAGTGCTACTACTCATTTAAATTCCTTTAGTCATCCATTTTAATTTATTGTTTTTGTACTGTTTTTTAACTTTAATGAGTGGGAAGCAAAGTTTATAAAATAAGGTAATAGTTTCGTGAAACAAATCAAAAGCACCGTTTGTGTCCGAAATGTTGTAAATATCGGAAAAAGACAAATTACTTATGTGTTCAACGAATTTTCCGACATTTTCTTTACTAAGGTCATTTACGATCATGAAGTAGTAACCTGATATGGGATTTTGATTATATTCAAAATTTACTACCTGAGCAGTATTATGATCAGATAGGCAAATATTATGAGTACTACCTATTATTTTTGGAATATTACTGATGATATTATCTATACATGTGTTCATCCTGGTAGCCTCTTGAATGTGACAGCGCATTCCGTAATTAGAGAGAAGTTCTTTAAATTTTTTGCAGTTATTGTCGTTACTTAATAAGTTAATATTAAAATCTCCAGCTATTATTATTTTGCTTTTTTTTGTTTTGTAATCAGGGTTTTATGTAAATTTTCAAAAAATATATTTAAATCATATCATAATCATTATCGGTATTGTTAATGTTAGTTGGCTTTTATAAATCTTACATTTATTTTGCATACGACCAAACTATAGTAACCTACGTACATATACGGTGATGACATTAATTTGACTTCCTAAAGGTAAACAGTAGAAAATAGATCTTTGTTATGGTATCCCTAGAATAAAATTTTGTTGTAGGAGTGCGCGCTTTAAAGACAAAACGTAGCATTTTAACGAATTTAGTTGTAATAAAATAAATATTTTTATAATAAAATGTACAATAATCTATAGTTTCATTAATGTAAATAAAAAATTGGCATTTAATCGTTGGGTTGTGTCGTTACGGTAGAGTGACAAAGTTGACGAACTGTGAGGTTATAAATTACAAACATTTTTTTTAATATAAATGGATTCAGCGCCTGCTCAGGAGGTAACTGAACTTCTGCGACAATGGGAGGAACAGCATACGACCCCCAACTTCGACCCCATACCAACATTAACGAGGTAAGTTCTTTGTTGTGATATTAATGCGAAAAAAAATATAATTGGCACATTTTGCCGTATGCTTACACATGTGGCTATAAATTTACAATTTAAAAATAGAAGTCATGACCATGCAGTATCACGTTGCTATGTTAAATAGAAATTCATAAGTTCTTCAACAACTTTTAGTTACTTTAAAACTTATTAGGAACTACCAACTTTTTAATGTATATGAACCTTTAATGAAACAAATTCTAATATCAGTTAGTCATAAAGTCAATAACAAACTTATTTTAAACCGAATCTAGTGTTTTTAAAACACTTTAGGCAAAAAGTGCTTCCATTGATGTATTTTTTTTTAAATATTTATGCCTTGTTGACAGTTATTTTTTTAAACTCCATGTTTTGTCTTTGAGCAAACTTATTTTGGCCAGTGAGCCTGACCAAGATTGACATACTAAAGAGGTTATGCTAAGAAATGGGTTTGTGATACCCTACTTATACATTTCTATATTGTTCATATTAGACTGGCTTGTTGGTCTAGTGGTTAGTGGTCCTGACTGCTATGCCGGAAAACATGGGTTTGATTTCCACCCAGGACAAATGTTTGTGTGAAGAGTACTGTCATTTGTTGTGGGTTTGGGTGTAATTTATATTAAATATGTGTGTATTTAGAAATATATAAGTATGTTTATCAGTTGTCTAGTACCCATAACACAGGCTCGGCTTAGCTCAGGACTAGATGGCATTGTGTGATAGGTGTGGAATGTATTATTATATTAGATATTGGTGCTATGACCTTGAATCATAAAATCCTGCTACTCCATAGATTTAGATTTACATAACTCGACAAAATGATCTTATAGTAAAAGTTGTTGATATTGGTGTGTACAATGATTGTTTTTAAGGAAAGCACATCTGTCATATCAACTTTGTACACCAGGGCCAGAGCCTTTCTTTCAGACATAATCCTTGGCCCCCAGTTGGCTTCAACACTTCTGCAGGGTTTTTCTTTTATGGTAGGAAAAAATCATCCAACGACGAGTCCCGCTCTTGGGCGGAGCGGAAAACAAGTGTCAGACTCTTACTGACTAAACAACCTACCCCGTTCCTACATCGCCATACATACCAGGGCCAGAGCCTTCCTTTCAGACGCAAACCTTTGGCCCTAATTGGCTTCGGCCCTCTGCAGGGTTCTTGCGGATTGCTGACAACTCCATGGATGCTATGTGTATTGCTAAGGGTCAATAACACAATAGGTTTTGATTTCAGTTCTGCCGCAGTCAATGTTTTGATTGTCAAAAAACGTACTGCCTAAAGAGATGATTGTTGTTTGCATAGCACTGACTGATGAAAATCATTGTTCATGATAAGTCATGGTTGATGGAAATGATTGATGCCTGAACGACAGTGGGATGCTTAAATGCAGAAGTATTTTACACTAGCTTTTGTCAGCGGCTTCGCCCGCATACATAAAATATAGCCTATGTCGCTCAGGAGTAAAGCAGCTTTCTATTGTTGCTAAAATTTTTCCAATCGGACTAGTAGTTCTAGAGATTACCTCCTACAAACAAAAAAAACAAACTTTACCTCTTTATTATATTAGTCTAGATGTCTGCATACCTCTTAAAAAACAACAAGTTTGAACATGATTTTGCACATTTCACAACTTTTAAAAATACGAACATTTCGAAATATTATGAAATTATTTTGTAAGTAAATATAAAAGTCATCATGTGTAGTCCTTTCAGTGACTTCTAGACTATTTTTTTGTACATTTTTGTTGTCAAATGTACTATGTAGCAAAATTTTCTATGTACGAAAAGATAGGTGGAGGATTTCTAGTCCCGCTATTGCGTGACTAGAAATCGAACGAAACTATGAAATCCATATGAAATCAAGATACTAATAAGTGTCTTGATTATAATGATGATTACACAAGTTTTTAAAGATAATAAAAATTTACTTTGGAATTATACTTTCTACTGTTGTTATAGTAACCTATATGTATAAAAATTAATACCGTATTGTATTTGTGAGAAAGATCTCAGGAAAGAAAAAATTAAGAAAATTAGGGTAGGATAGGTAGATAACGTGAGGTGCTTTTCCTACCCTACATTACAGTTTTTTATGGAAGGTAAAAATCATTGAATGACAAATCCCAAATCGCAGAGCAGGAAACAGTGTCAGAACTCTTATTGACTAAACAACCCACGTTACTACTTTGCCTTAGTCTTAGAGCTCCAGTCTAATGCTTTCACGTCAACCCTTGGTCCCAGGAAGCTTCGACCCCGTAGAAAGAAAATTAGGGTAGGGTAGAGTAGTGTAGAGTATATATATAGAAATGAATCCTAAAAAAATTAGGGTAGGATGGAGGTAGAGTAGGGTAAATAGGGAGCAAAGCTGCACTGAAAAGCTAGTCAAATAATGAAATCAATGATGACTATTATGTTTACTTATTTAGAATAAGTGTATAAGCATGGGAAATATACAAATCCTGATAAGTTCTTATCATGGATATCAAGTGAATTGAAATGATATTGCATGTTTTGTGATAACATAATTTTGACAGTAGAAAAATGTAGAATAGAATAATCTTTGCTGTTATCTGTTTTGTTTGTTGTTCCTCTCTAGGAGAGGGAAGTTTCCTATTAGAGTTATGGCCCATTTCTAGGAGAGGGAATGTTTGCTGTTAGATTAGTGGATGTGTCTTCGAATTTTTATATGGTTCTAGGATAAGTCAGTTGTTTTCCTTCACCATTTTGAGTGCAGTGGTAATGAAATAAATTAGATAGATAGATATACTCTTTATTGTAGGTACACCATAAATACAATTTGGTTCATTGGGAGCTTAACATAACTAAATTAATACTAATATTAATATTACATTACTATCACACAGCACCATCTAGTCTCTAGAGTACTGGACAACTGATAAATATATGTGGGTAGTCTGAAAAGTCTGACCTCAATTTGAAGATTATTTAAATTTGAAAAGTAGGTAATGGTAGAAATTTCTTTTAGAAATAAGCAGTAAGTACCTTTGTACCGTTTTTCTGTAATTTTGTTTCTCCTTTTATTTTTATGTGTGTACAAAAATTATAAAATAATAAAAATAAATAAGTAATTTATCCATAATATGTAATGTATTTAGAAATATATAAGTATGTTTATCAGTTGTCTAGTACTCATAACACAAGCTCTGCTTAGCTTGGGACTAGACGGCGTTGTGTGATAGTTGTGGAATCTCTATGTGGTATAAAATATAAGTCGCATCCTGCTTAGAAAGATCTAAGCATACATAGGAACATATCCTAATATATCCTTTGATTTTTCAAACTACGCAACAGATTTTGATGCGGTTTTTTAAAAAGAGTGATTATTACAATACATGCATAACATATTTAATACCATTATTGCAGCCGTGTGAAGCTGGGGGTAAGAAGTTTTTTTTATGGTAGGTAAAAATCATCCAATGACGAAACCTGCCCTTGAGCGGGGCGGGAAACAGTGTCAGACTCTTACTGACTAAACAACCTACTCCATTTCTACGTTGCCATATATACCAGGGCCAGAGCCTTCCTTCCAGACGCGAACCCTTGGCCCCAGTTGTCTTCGACCCTTCTGCAGGGTCCCTACGGTAGAATAGAATAATACTTTATTGTACGCCAAAAAAGTAAGATAAGTGACACGATGGCAGTTTTTGGCTACATTGTGGTCAAGTTATGATATATAGGTTATCTCCATTTACGCCGGAAATAAATGCAATTAAAAGAGATAGACTTTGTATGTTTCTCCGTATCAACTGGTGTCAAACCATATAAATTAATACTCAAATGATTTCGGAAATGACAATGTTATTTTTTGCGGAGGTAGGAATTGTTAACTATTTATTAACTTTACTGTATTTTTAATGTGGTTAAAAAAAATAAGTTATCAATATACGGGCTCACCTATCCAAACAAAATGTTTAGGTTCCGAATATTTAGTAGATGATTTATATGAAGTTTGTACAAAATAGGACGAGCTGTTCTTCAATTATCACATTTTTCTTTCAAAAAGAGCCTCCTCAAATGTTGTTCATAGAATAGAATAATATTTTATTGTAGGTACACCAAAAAAGTAACATTCACAGAAACTTATATGAATGGGTACAAAGGCGGTCTTGTCGCTGACAGCGATATCTACCAGACAACCTTAGGATGGAGTGTAAGAGATTGAGCTAAAGAAAAAAGAATTGATCATAGATCTTTGTTATTAATTAAGTCATTGGGCGTCACGACTATCGTATACAATGACTCTGCTGTGTCCATTTCTTACATAGATATCAACAACGTCGCGAGCCAATTAAAATTTATTTATTATTATTTTATTTACATGGATGTGTGGTGTGACGAGAATGGATAAAGTGAGAAATGAGTATATTAGAGGAAGTTTGAAAGTGGCGCCAGTGACTGAAAAGTTGAAAGGGAACCGTTTGTCTTGGTACGGCCATGTAAAAAGGCGGGATGAAACGCATGTTACAAAAAAAGCCATGAGTATACATGTGGATGGATGGAGAGGGAGAGGGAGACCAAAGAAAATATGGATGGATTGTGTGAGAAGGGATATGAAAGAAAGAGGAGTTAGTGATAGCGAGACGGGTGACAGGACAGAATGGAAGAAAAAGACATATTGCGCCGACCCCAAATAAAACGGGACAAGGGCAGGAAGATGATGATGATTATTTTATTTACAGGATATCCGAAATAATAGAAGCGGAGACAGAGAACTTTATGAAAAAGGATCCGGACCCGTTCGATGAGCGTCACCCGTCCCGCACTGACCCCGAGTGCGCGCTAGGACATGCCCTCAAAGTCATGTTCAAGAAGGACAACTTTATGACTAAGGTAACTATGACCTTGTGACTACAATCTACCCGTTCGATGAGCGTCACCCGTCCCGCACTGACTCCGAGTGCGCGCTAGGACATGCCCTCAAAGTCATGTTCAAGAAGGACAACTTTATGACTAAGGTAACTATAACCTTATGACTACAAATTGTACCCGTTCGATGAGCGTCACCCATCCCGCACTGACCCCGAGTGCGCGCTAGGACATGCCCTCAAAGTCATGTTCAAGAAGGATAACTTTATGACTAAGGTAACTATGACCTTATGACTACAAACTACCCGTTCGATTAGCATCACCCGTCGCGCACCGACCCCGAGTGCGCGCTAGGACATGCCCTCAAAGTCATGTTCAAGAAGGACAACTTTATGACTAAGGTAACTATGACCTTATGACTACAAACTACCCGTTCGATGAGCGTCACCCATCCCGCACTGACCCCGAGTGCGCGCTAGGACATGCCCTCAAAGTCATGTTCAAGAAGGACAACTTTATGACTAGGGTAACTATGACCTTATGACTACAAACTACACGTTCGATTAGCGTCACCCGTCGCGCACCGACCCCGAGTGCGCGCTAGGACATGCCCTCAAAGTCATGTTCAAGAAGGACAACATTATGACTAAGAACTATTATACTACTATTATATTACTATTATTGAAGACTATTATGTGATGACAACTTTATGACTAAGGTAATTATGATCTTACTAGATTTCTGCCAGCGGCTTTACCCGCGTGAAAGAAGGTCCTCCATACAAACTTTTGCTTTTGCTTTACCCATTTCATGTGGTGTAAATTTCGGGAAATCCTTTCTTAGTGCTCGCTTACTGCAGAAAAGGAAACCTTGTCCTAGTAGTTTCAACTGTGTCTTGATATGTCAGTCAGTCAGTTTCTCCTTGTATACAATAAACATTTTTTATTTGATAATTTATATAGTAAAACTATATTTGTGAAGAAGCTAGTATTGAAATACTTCTTCAATTCGCTTACTCGAAAATTCATCTCTGTTTTCGACACTAGTGCAGAAAGTGCGCTTGCCCCCTCAATTTTATTACATTTATCGTATGGACGGTGTCGACCGCCACGAAGCGTGCGCCAACCTACATTTACTGTAATGAAAATCGTAGTTTTAATACACGTGGAAATCTGTCACAGTAGTCCTCGGCTCCATAACACACTATCCTACGTCTCGTGCGAATCCCGCCTCGGTCTCAATCACAAACTTTTTGCATTTGTATCAAAATGTCTATACACTGGACCAGTCTTTGTGGAGGCGCTTGCGGGAGGCCTATGTCCAGCAGTGGACGTCTTTCCGCTGAAATGATGATGATGAGATGAGAGCAGTGGTGGCCGAGTGGTAACGGCCCCGACTTAAGAGTTGTTAGTCGCGGGTTCAAACCCAGCCAGGCGCATTACTTTCTGTAATTTATTTCATCACCACTGCTCTCAAAACGGTGAAGGAAAACATCGTGAGGAAACCGGCATGTCCTAGAACCAAAAATTCGAAGACATGTGACATTCATCAACCCGCACTGGACCCGCGTAGTGGATTGTAACCCATTCTCTCTCCTAGAGAGGAGGTCTGTGTTCCAGTAGTGGGAACATTAAAAAGGCTGATCATGATGATAGTTTCAGAGATTTCGTGATGAATCAGTGAGTGGTATTTCCTTCTCCAGACTAAAAAAAATCTACACTAATATAATAAAGAGGTAAAGTTTGTTTTTTTGTTTCTTTGTTTTTTTGTTTGTAGGAGGTAATCTCTGGAACTACTGGTCCGATTGGAAAAATTTTAGCAACAATAGAAAGCTGCTTTACTCCTGAGTGACATAGGCTATATTTTATGTACGCGGGCGAAGCCGCTGACAGAAGCTAGTATATTATGTTTATAGTGTAATATTAAAATTACTTTTTTTATTTTGCAGCTAGTAAACGATTACGTTCGAGACACGTACTACTCTCGGCAGAATATGACAGGGCGCGATGTGCACAAGCTGAACGTGGCCGCCTGCAGACTGACCCTGGACCTCATGCCGGGGTTGGAGATGAGCGTCGTGTTCCAGGTATGACTTCGAAGCCTCGACTTCACTAGTAATCATTACATAGTATAAAACAAAGTCACGCTGTCCCTATGTAGGCTTACACCCGTATTCACAAACAATACTCAAACGACCCTTGACTAAGCAAACGCACAGCGTTGAAATAGAGCTCTGTGATTGGTTCGTTTGTGTTGCGTAGTTCACAAACCTAGCCCTGTGCGCTCGCGAGCACTGTGAGACCGCATAGTAACGTTTGTGAATACGGGTGTTAGATCTTTAAAAGTACGCAACGGATTTTGATGCGGCTTTTTTTAAATAAATAGAGTGATTCAAGAGGAAGGTTTATGTGTATAATACATTTTATTGAAATTAAAAAATATATATATTTAATACAATTTAATTTCATTCAAACAAGCTTAAGATTTGATTAATTAAAATAAAACAAACAAAATTCAAATTCTAAGTATGCTATTAACTTTTTTCTTAAAGTCACGTGGTTTATCGTAAAATCTTACTAATGTTATAAATGCCAACTTTACGATGTTCGGATGTTTGTTACTCAATCATGCCAAAACGGCTAGACGGGTCTGGATGAAATTTAGCACAGGCATAGGATACACTCCGGAATAGGACATAGGCTACTTTTTATCCCGGAAACCTCAACCTCAGCCCCAATACCACGCGGGCGAAGCCGCGGGCAAAAGCTAGTTTATTATATTATACTCGTACAAGGCGTATACATGGACCGATACAATTTTATCAGGGAGCTGGGAAATGGTCAATGAATCAAGGTGACCTTGGTTTGAACGCGAAAGTATTGGCGCGTGTAACACAAGCGTTGTGACCTTGGTTGGAATGCACCCTTACGGTATTATACCATGAACAGCAAATAATAATCTACACTAATATAATAAAGAGGTAAAGTTTGTTTTTTTATTTTTTTGTTTGTAGGAGGTAATCTCTGGAACTAATGGTTCGATTGAAAAAATTGAAGCTATAATAGAAAGCTGCTTTACTCCTGAGTGACATAGGCTATAAATTATTTATATAACATGGATATTAACCGAGCTATCACAAGTTTTGTCTCACAAATTTTCCGCGGACGAACTCGCGGGCAGAAGCTGGTATAATATAATAATATTGGACAACCATCACACAACGCCATCTAGTCTCAAGCTAAGCAGAGCTTGTGTTATGAGTACTAGACAAATATAAACACAACAACAAAATAGTTTAAATATGACCACAACAATAACAAACGAAACATCGATAAAAAAGTTGTGACCCGTACGGGCACTTCTAACAGCAAAGATAGACCTTGTCAGCGTGTTGCGAGCGTGTGCTATATTAGTGTAGATTTCTATGACATGTAGCAAATCATTAGAAAGGTATAAGCTTCGATGAGTTTCACTGGCCTGTTGGTCTAGTGATTATAGTGGCCCTGACTGCTATGCCGGAGGTCGTGGGTATGATTCCCACCCAGGACAATGTTTGTGTGAAGAGCACGATCATTTGTTCTGTCACCCGTATTCACAAACAATACTCAAACGACCCTTGACTAAGCAAACGCACAGTGTTGAAATAGAGCTCTGTGATTGGTTCGTTTGTGTTGCGTAGTTTACAAACCCTGCCCTGTGCGCTCGCGAGCACTGTGAGACCGCATAGTAACGTTTGTGAATACGGGTGTTAGTCTGGGTGTAATTTATCTATAATAGCTTCTTTCTGCCCGCGACTTCGTCCGCGGAAAATTTCTTGTAGCGATAGCTCGGTTAACATCCATGTTATATAAATAATTTATAGCCTATGTCACTCGGAGTAAAGCAGCTTTCTATAGTTGCTAATTTTTTTCCAATCGAACCATTAGTTCCAGAGATTACCTCCTACAAATAAAAAAAAACAAACTTTACCTCTTTATTATATTAGTGTAGAGTGTAGATGTAGATATGTATGTATTTATAAATACATAGGTATATAAGTATGTTTATCACTTGTCTAGTACTCGTAACACAAGCTCTGCTTAGCTTGAGACTAGACGACGTTGTGTGATGGTCGTCGAATATAAAAAAAAAAGTTTAGATATGACCACAACAATAACAAACGAAACATCGAAAAAAAAAGGTGTGACCCGCACGGGCTCTTCTAACAGCAAAGTTCTCGTCAGCGTGTTAGACAAAAACAAAAATCATTTTTTCACTGTTTGTGTGCAAAAAAGGGACCAACTTTCTTACCTGAACACATATGATACGCTTTCAAACAGGTTTCTTTTGTTGTGGTTTAGCCCTGGCAAAGTTGTATCCCTTATTTATAAATCTTACTAATATTATAAATGCGAAAGTTACGATGTTTGGATGTTTGTTACTCAATCACGCCAAAACGGCTGGACGGATCTGGATGAAATTTGGCACAGGCATAGGATACACTCCGGAATAGGACATAGGCTATTTTTTATCCCGGAAACCCCAACCTCAACCCCAATACCACGCGGGTGAAGCCGCGGGCAAGAGCTAGTTATTTCTATGACACATAGTAAATCTTTAGAAAGGTATAAGCTTCGATGAACAATCTACAAAATATGTATGACTAGCTTTCTGCCAGCGGCTTCGCCCGCGTGAAAATAGTTTTCGCACAAACTTCACAATTTTGAAGCAGATATCTTCAACCAATTAGCTGCAATTTTGGATGCATGTGTAAATCGCGTGACAATGCAATATTATGATGACACGGAGCTGATCTGATGATGGAATCGCGAGGTAGCCATAGGAACTCTGTAATTAAACTGCACAACTACGTCGAGTTTGGGTTCATGTGAATCGTCTTGACGAGTATTTTGGTGCTAGATGGTAACCAGGGTCTGATGATGGAACTGGAAGATGGCCATAGAAACTCAGTATTACAATAAGATAATCTAAACATGTTTGTACTTTTCACTAAGGTCTTGATGAGTATTCATTATAAAGGTATACTAAGCTATAAAAGTTTGTTATGAAAAAAATATTTTCATTGAAAACTTGTTTACTTGACCGATACACATAGAATACTAGCTTTTGCCTGCGACTTCATTGGTATTGGGGTTGTGGTTTCCGGGATAAAAAGTAGCCTATGTCCTATTCCGCAGTGTATCCTATGCCTGTGCCAAATTTCATCCAGATCCATCCAGCCGTTTTGGCGTGATTGAGTAACAAACATCCAAACAACGTAACTTTCGCATTTATAATATTAGTAAGATACCAAGCTATAAAAGCTTGTTATGAAAAAAATATTTTCATTGAAAACTTGTTTACTATTAAATGATAATGATAAATGATTTTTATTTTGTAAGTAGGTTTTTACAAACTCTTTTATACGTCAATTTTTTTTTCGTCTTTTGATACTAGATGAGTCCGGTGTTTCCTAGCTGACTACCCTGAGAAGAAACACCGAAACAAACTCAGGGGTCAAAGTCTGTTTTAAAGTCCATACACAAACATGTAATGGTCAAATCATATGAGAACCATGCAGATTGGAGTCTGAGATGGTCTTTTTTCTGAGATTGACTTGACCGACACATAATATTATCGTATTATCTTTGTTACCTTAATTTTATAATTAATTAATTTTAAAATTATTTTTTGGAAATTTATTTAAATTAATCTGCAAATTTTAAATCTATTTAGTAATTGTAATTTATAATCTAATTTAAATTAATTTATCTAATAATTGTTATTCTATGCATGCACTTACAGTAATTTTTCATGAATGTAAGTTTTATTTAAAATGTATTCTATGGAAATAAAAAGGCTATATTATTATATTATCGTATTATCTTTGGTTCCAGGACAACGAGGCTCTGATCCATCGGCTGGTGAACTGGGCGACGAACTCCACAGAGCCGCTGCAGTGTTACGCGACCGGGCTGCTTGCCGCCGCCATGGAGGTGCAGGAGATCGCTACCAATTTTAGGTAAATATGCACTTTATTGTTAGCGTCATAGAAAGAGAAGAAAAACAGTTTATTTCACGCGAAATGACGCAACCTTAAAGCTATTAGACAATCATTAATTGTTTTTGCCTAGTCTTGTAATACAAATTTTAAACCTCTTTACTTATATAGAAATAAGTACTACCTTCTTCTTTTCGAGTCGATGATAAACTCTTTAGATTGTTGGGGCCCAGTAGGTGACTACGTTAACAGCAGCTGCGGTGGCACTCATTAGGTCCTCCATAGTGCAGGTGTATGGGCACTTAGTACTACCTAATAACATATATTGTGGACCAAATGTTGTCTCTTCATAAATAAATTATTATAATTACATTTTATAGAAAAAAAAAACGGCTGATTCTCTCTCTTAGAGAGGAGGCCAGTGAACGTTACCAGCAATGGGAACATTATAAGACTGCTGCTTTGCTAAAAAGATAAAATTATGCTGAAATTCTTTTATGAATTTAATGTTATGTATTTCTTTCAGGGATTTAAATGCAATGCTAGTACCATTGATGTTAAGGAGGCTACATGTTTTAAGAGAGGACAAGGTGAGTGACTATTCAACATTTTTTCACACCGAGACGCGACGCGACTCTGCACGCACATTTTGATAGAGTGACTCAAAATAGAACTTTATTTACTACGTGAAAAGATACACATTTTATTGTGAGAATTTAGAGTACGTTGCTCCATGCAGCGCTGCGCCTCGTGACGCCTCGCGGCGTAGCGCGACGCAGCGGTGCATCACTGGTCCGTGCGGCGTGATTTTACTATGCGTCTCGCTACGTTACGATGCGTCTCGTGGTGCAGCGCGAATTCACTGGCCTCTTCCTGAATCGTCGCGTCGCGTTACGTCTCGGCGTTAACAGACCCTAACTGCCACAGTAGAACTGTAGGGGACCTTCAGGGTCGAAGCCTTCTGGAGCTGCCGGTTTGTGTGAAACTGTTATCGCAGCTCTAGGAATAAGGCAAAGGAATGAATGGGGTAGGTTTTTTTAGTCAGTAAGAGTCTGACACTGGTCTCCTGCTCCACCCAAGAGCGGGTTTCGTCATTCGATGATAAAAAAAAAACTGCCATAGTAGACTTAACTTCTTTTCTCCAAGGACGCCTAGCTTTATAGACGCGTAATTGTCATTGTACGCTTGCTGACAGTTTATCTAGAGCAGTGATGGACAAATTATCTTAACGGGGGCAAGAAAGTTTAAGAAAAGTTATTGCCCAAATTTGTACGTGGCTCCGTACTCGTACCAACATCATCATCAATTCAACCGAAAGACGTCCACTGCTGGACATAGGCCTCCCCCAAACGTCGCCACAACTTCCAATTCCAGCATCCAGGTCGCGATTCGAAGTTTGGCGATTCTTTTCGCTATGTCAGCAACCTTGGTTCTCTTGCGGATCTCTTTATTTCTGATTCGATCACGCAAGGAAACTCCGATCATAGCTCTTACCATTGCCCTTTGGGTGACTTTGAGTCGTTTAATAAGGCCCATTGTGCGCGACCACGTACCAATTTGTGTCAAACCTAAATAAAAGATTTCGGAAATTATTTTTTACGAAAGTAGAAATTGTTAACATTTGAATTTTATAACGTTACACTATTTTTTGCAGCAGAACAACCAAAACACGGTGACGCCACCGAACCAGACGCGACATTTTGCGCGCTTCGACAAGAAGAGAAATAATGACATCAAATGCAATGGACCCAGCAAGGAGAAGACAGGTGACTCTTTTGTTTTATATACAGGATGTCATTGACATGCTAACGCAAACGAATACCATAGATCCAGTACATGATTCTGGACACCCCAGTGGTGGAATTTTTCGTCGGTGTTTTTTTTCAAATTTTTGAAAAAAAGAAGTTTGGTTTTTTTATTTTTGACCTGTATGAAATCGTTATTCTAACCAATCCCAAAGATATTTTAAGAAAAAAAAGTTATTGAGGCAAATAAAGTCATTATTCTAATCAAACCTGATGACATTTTTAATTTGGAATGTAATCACTCATTTTTTTTCGCAAAAAATGTAAAAATGACGTTTTTATACAGTTGCCAATCTTCTTATGCACTGTTGCCAATCTTCTTATGCACTGTTGCCAATCTTCTTATGCACTGTTGCCACTTCGCACTAAACAGTTTCCTTATTTTACAGACCGTGTCAAAGACGAAGGAGGAGGGGGTGAAATGTTAGTGGACGAATCACCCCCCCACGCCAGCAAAGACCCCGAGACCCCAGTTAAGCAATACAGTAGTAAGTTTTTTATAGTCTACTATTTTTTGTTTATGATAATGAACGTCGAGAGATGGCGTAGTGCGCCTCACCATCAATGATTGCATCACTGCTTAACGTCAAGTAGGATCGCAGTCAAGCATTAGTTTATTCAACATCATCATCAATTCAGCCGAAAGATGTCCACTGCTGGACATAGTCCTCCCCCAAACGTTACCACAACGACCGGTCCTGCAATTCCAGCAACCTTGACCAGGTCGTCGGTCCACCTTGTGGGAGGCCTACCAACACTACGTCTTCCGGTACGCGGTCGCCACTCCAGAACCTTTCGGCCCCAGCGGCCATCTGTTCTGCGTGCGATGTGTCCCGCCCATTGCCACTTAAGTTGGGCGATTCTTTTCGCTATGTCGGCAACCTTGGTTCTCTTGCGGATATCTCCATTTCTGATTCGATCACGCAAGGAAACTCCGATCATAGTTCTTTCCATTGCCCTTTGGGTGACTTGATTACAAGAAGTTGAGTCGTGAGTTTATTACATGAAAAAAAAAAACATGGTCATGGTGGAGGTGTGCCGGCTTGGGCGGAGCACTGCCGTGTCCTCGTGAGGCGTTGTGAAAACGGAAGCTTGTTTCCGTAAAATTTTCCTTATTTTCTCACCATTTAAACCTTCCCTGGACTCTCACAAATATTTCAACACTAAAATGGACCACACCGCTCCAGCCGTTGTCGTGTTTTAGCGAGACTAACGAACAGCTAATCACATTTTTATATATAAACGCGACATACAAGTTGCTCGACGGCTTGGCTGGCGCAGTGATTAAGCTATTCACTGCTGCGTTGAGGGTCGCGGGTTCGATTCCCGCACGGAACAAATATTTGTATGGCGTACAGATTGTGTTTTTTGTAACTTTAAGAACTCCGGCCATTTTAGTCCAACTTATTTGGTGCGAACTAAAGCTGATTTTCGGATCTGAACCTTAACGGAGGGTTGCGCGTAACCATGACAAAGGGTTCAACTTATTTGCCGGGTACTGATTATTTCTGTGTTCTCCCCAGGCCCAGGAAATGCGTGCTCCCCGCCCATGACGTGGGGCATGATGTCTCCACCACCTCGGCCACCACCTCTACACCACCATGAGACCTCCTCCAACTCAAGCTGGGCGGAGATGGAAACTTACGTTATAGGTAAGTAATTAACTCATAATATAATATGGGGCGTATAAGTTGAACCAAAATGACGATCGACTTTTCGATGCGTAATAACAGATGTTATGTTCTCAATCGAAGTGGGTTTCGTAATCATAGCAACGGATTCAACTTAATTGCCGTGTAGTAGGAAGACGCTGCATTTAACGGAAAGTTGATCTAGTGGTTATAACAATGACTGCTATGTCAGAGGTCGTGGGTTCGATTCTCATCCAGGACAAATATTTGTGTGATGAACACGATCATTTGTTCTGTGTCTGAGTATAAATAATCTGTAATATGTATTTAGAAATATATAAGTATGTTTCCACCTTGTGGGAGGCCTTCCAACGCTACGTCTTCCGGTACGCGGTCGCCACTCCAGAACCTTTCGGCCCCAGCGGCCATTCGTTCTGCGTGCAATGTGTCCTGCCCATTGCCACTTAAGTTTGGCGATTCTTTTCGCTATGTCGGCAACCTTGGTTCTGTTGCGGATATCCTCATAAGGTGGACCGATGACCTGGCCAGGGTTGCTGGAAGCCGATGGATGCAAGACGCACAGGACCGATCTTTGTGGCGGCGCTTGGGGGAGGCCTATGTCCAGCAGTGGACGTCTTTCGGCTGAAATGATGAAGTATGTTTATCAGTTGTCTAATACCGATAACACAAGCTCTGCTTAGCTTGGGACTAGACGACGTTATGTGATTGTTGTGGAATATATTATTATCTACTTTTAAGTTTATCTTGCTATATGAATATTGACAAAAGCACTACCTGGACAGGTCCACTCAAAGCTGTGTGGTTCTTGTACAAAAAGTGAGCTGTCAAACATAGAAAACAGTCTGTCTAGTGGTAAATAGAAGAGGTTAGGTTAATAGCTAGTCTGGCAAATGTTAGGAATAGTATAGTATATGTTAGGCTAGTTTGGCAAATCTTTTTGGAGAGTGTGCGCAGGAATTGCATGATTTGATTCCGCCATCCCAATTTCACCTTCGGACATCCCGGCGTACGGCAGATATCCACCCTTACGTTGTTGAGACACCTGCGGCCCGGACTAAGCGTTTTGCCTCGTCATTTTTACCGCGTACATCGAGGGATTGGAACAGTTTGCCGGCTGCAGTCTTTCCGTCCGAATATAATTTGGGTGTCTTCAAGGCTAGAGTGAATAGGCTCTTAATAAACTAGTGCGCCTTACCACCAACGATTGCATCACCGCTTACCATCAGGTGGGATCGCAGTCAAGCACTAGCTTATTACAAGTAAAAAAAAAAAAAAAGAATAGGAAGATCATACAGCTAGTGAGGAGAAGGCTCGAGAGATGATTAAGTATTGAGTAAAATGTGATTTCTAAGTAATTTGTTTGTTCGCAGGCAATATACAAATCCACCCACCGACGGACGCCACGAAACAAATGCTTATACTTAGATACTTGACGCCAATGGGAGAATACCAGGAGGTAAGTCAATGTTATACACCGTGAAATTTAAATGGTTGTTTTCCCGCGGCAGAATGACTTGCCATAAGGAGTACTTTTGAAGCATACAGAAAAAATAAAAAAATTAAAAAGTTTTTTTTATAAATAATTATTAAAAATATTTATCAACTCATAAAAGCGAAAACAATAGTAACATTAGACGTAACTTGTAGGTACTACTAGAGTCGCATGCGCAGCACGCCGTCAAAGGAAACCGATTCATTAAATATTTGAACCAAAATAAGCTCTCGCACGTTGTGATACGTCATAATTAGCTTGCACTCTACAGGTCCATTTTTTGTTTTTAATATTTTATTTCTTTATCAAATGTTTGTATTACCAAGATACAACCATTTCGCTGAGGGAAAACAACCATTTAAATTTCACGGTGTATTTTTTTTGGGAACCCTCGGTGTGCGGGTCCGGCTTGCGCACTTGCCAGTTTCTTCTTGTTTATACTGTTAAAGGATAACGTCTATATTTATTTTAACGTATGCTATTTTCACAAGAAAAACCTATATTCGACGACCATCATTTTTTTTTTAATTGCTATAAACTAGTGCTTGACTGCGATCCCACCTGATGGTAAGCAGTGATGCAATCGTTGATGGTGAGGCGCACTAGTTTATTAAGAGCCTATTCACTCTAGCCTTGAGGACACCTAAATTATAATCGGACGGAAAGACTGCAGCCGGCAAACTGTTCCAGTCCCTCGATGTACGCGGCGCATCACACCCTTAATGATTGAAATTTCTTGAATTGTTTGTCCCCAGTTCCTATCGCACGTGTTCGAACAGAACGCGCTCGGGCTGATCCTGGGCTACCTCAACGTGCGAGAGTCGCGCGACTCGCGCCTCGCCTTCGAAGCGCTCAAGTATCTGGCGGCGCTGCTGTGCCACAAGAAGTTCTCCATCGACTTCATCAACTGCGGAGGCTTACAGGTCAGTGTTATTACCATCATCATCATCACCGGGCCTTGGTTCAGGCCATGGTCCGCAGCGAGGAGGAGTGGCAGGCGGTCGCCTCCTTCTGCGAGGCAATAATGCTAGTGAAGGAGGAGGCCGACCGCATAAGGCAACGGCGCACTCGCCGTAGCCGTCACCGCCGCGATCCCGCCGATATCCGGCCACCGTAGACACTGGCTTGCGGACGGCGAGCAATGAGTAGCTCGCCGTCGCACGTGTTCGAACAGAACGCGCTCGGGCTGATGAGTATCTGGCGGCGCTGCTGTGCCACAAGAAGTTCTCCATCGACTTCATCAACTGTGGAGGCTTACAGGTCAGTATCATCACCATCATCATCACGCCTTGTTCAGCGAAGCAGTAATTCTAGCAAAGGAGGAAGCCGATCGCATGAAACAACGGCGCACATGTCCCCGATGCCGCTGGGTCTACGATTCCGGGGGCTGCAGTAGGGTCGAAGCCAACTGGGGCCAAGGGTTCGTGTCTGAAAGGAAGGCTCTGGCCCTGGTATAAAGGCAAGAAAGGAACAGGGTGGGTTGTTTATTCAGTAAATGTTTGACAGTTTCCTAAACTTTCTTTCAGTACCTGAAGGATGGTCAACACCGCTAAAGCTGACCTAGAATTATTCACGCTCGTGTGCTCTGTTAATAAGAGTAATTTTCCCTTCCCAGAAATTCCTGGAAGTCCCTCGGCCGTCGGTGGCGGCCACCGGCGTGTCGATCTGCCTGTACTACCTCGCGTACTGCGAAGACGCCATGGAACGGGTGTGTCTGCTGCCCAGGAGGACGCTCACCGATCTGGTCAAGTGAGTGCTACAACAGTTCATTTATTTATTCATTTACTAGTGACTCGCCCCAGCTTCGCACGGGTGCAATGCAGATATTAAATACTAGCTTTTGTCAGTGGCTTCGCCCGCGTACATAAAATATGGCCTATGTCACTCAGGAGTAAAGCAGCTTTCTATTGTTGCTAATTTTTTTCCAATCGGACCAGTAGTTCCAGAGATTACCTCCTACAAACAGAAAAACAAAGAAACAAACTTTACCTCTGTATTATATTAGTCTAAATATTATGCATTTATTATACATGTAAACCTTCCTCTTGAGCATGAAAATCCGTTGCGTAGTTCTAAAGATCTAAGCATACATAGGGACAGCGGAAAGACACTTTGTTTTATACTATGTAATGATTTTATTTGGCTCTTCAACAATGAGTACACTGATACACGTAAAAGAGACCAATTCGATCTTATGTAGAAGTGTCTCATCAGTTAAAAAAAGATAACTGCATGCACTAATTTCATACATATCATTATCATTACATACTCGTAGTATAAAACAAAGTTGGCTGTCCCTATGTATGCTTATATCTTTAAAAGTACGCAACGGATTTTGATGATGCATTTTTTAATAGATAGAGTGACTCAAGAGGAAGGTTTATGTGTATAATACATGCATAATATATTCAATATCAGTACCCGTGCGAAGTTGGGGCGTAGAACGATCGTGGGCATAAAACAAATGCACGACCATTTGTTTTATTGCACAAACGTTTGCCCTGAGTGGGTATCGAACCCACTTCCTCCGGCATAGCAGTCAAGGACACTCATACTTTTGCCACCAACTTGTTTTGTACACAGTTTATTTATTTATTTATTTGCTTATCCTCACATCGGAACGCCTTTCAGCAATTACACCAATGGAGCACAATTAGTTCAGAATCACATCTTGTGCGAAGGGGAGTGGTAGTCTTCAAAGGAGTAGCGCGGCGATGGGTCTCGTACGCTCGCTCATGCAGCATCAGGCCAGCGCATTTCCAGAATCCATCAAATCATTCATCACAACAAACAACACATTCTTGAATTTTTAAAGCTCTTTCGACTAGCTTTTTAAAGGAAATTGATTAAAATTGAAAAATACGTAAAATTTTGATATTATGTCATCTTGACGGCTAACCATAGACGTTTGGAGGTAGGTGAAACCGAGAGTAAAGTCCCACATACCTCCGTTGAAAAGGGAGGATCCTCCGACCAGACAGGTGTTATCGTCTGGTGGGCTACTGCCCGATAGTTGACTTCGGGCTGTCGTATATGTTCTAATCGCGCGGAGAACTTTCATTGCGCGATGCAGGATTCTCGTAGTTCCTATGTGGCGTCATAGATGTCGCTACAGACAGTAACATAACAGTTAAATTTTGATCGTTTTAATCCTTTGGATCGCTGGTTTACGATATTTTTTGACCGCACCCATGTGTGACTTCGAACCCGCGATTAGTTCAACTTTAATATTATAATATTTTGTTCGCAGATACGCTCTGTGGCTACTGGAATGCTCTCACGACTCGGGCAGATGTCACGCCACCATGTTCTTCGGACTCTCCTTCCAGTTCAGAGTTATCCTGGAAGAGTTTGATCATCAGGTGCGTATTTTCTAAATGATATTTATTTTTGTAAATAGGTTTTTCACAACACTTTTACACGTCATTTTTGTTTTTTTTTTTGTCAGTTTAAACTAGATGAGTCCGGATGAGTCCTGAACTTATAGTTTAAAATTTAGAGGGGTGGAGACGCATTGTTTTTACTTTTGGAGCCATTATTTCCGAAAATATTTACACTATCAAAAAATATATCACACGTAAATGTCGAAATGAAAAAAAAAAAAACAATCCTCACTTTACGTGTAGGGGAGGTACCCTAATAAAACATTGTTTACCGCTTTTTGTTTATGCACTTTGTCGGCGTGATTGATATACATATTGATACCAAATTTCAGCTTTCTAGTGATAAAGATCGCTGAGATTATCCGTGGAAGAACAGACAAACAGACAGACTTGGTCAAACTATAATCCTTGTTGACTACGGAACCCTAAAAAGAACAATAAAACTTTAATAATAGTTTCATTAACCGACTTTTTCTATAAAAGTTTGATCTCTTCGTTATGAAACACTTTTTTGTTGTTTTTATTATACAATTTCTTTTTATAATATTCTTTTGTTGCACAGGACGGTCTCCGCAAGCTGTACAACGTGATCTCGACGCTGCCCATCCTCAGCGCTGACGAGGACGAGTCGCGCGTGTCGGAGGACGAGACGTGTGCTGCGAGGCAGATCGTGCGACACGTCTGCGTGGCGCTGCGCAGGTACCTACCACTCTAATAGGCTCGAAATACACTCCCTCCACCTTCCCATTTTGGACGTGACAACGTCTTATAAATCGATGGAGCCGGCTGCACGTATGAAAAAACATGACTCATGCGGCGTTACCGTTACCTCGCGTTCCATTTAACGTTAGAAGTGCAAGCGAGAGCACGCAACGAGCAACAAAGTGGCACAATCGGCCTCGTTCGGCAGTGTTCGACATCTGTTTCACTCCTACTTGAGTGAGCGATGCGTCCGCGTGGACAGCTGCTATATAATAAAATAAAATAATACATTTACATGTTTTCGTCAAGTATGAAGTGCAGTGAAAAGTGAATGTGGTGTCAATTTTTATGACGTTGTCACGTTCAACTATCGTTAGTAAACCGACTTTACAGACAACCGATTTTTTTTAAGTTCTGGTCACGGTTCAATAGAAATGTCAAAATAGAACTAGTTTTTTAATATTTATACAGCTGTCAGTTGAAAGTCAAACTCCCTAGGGAGGAAAAGTACAACTTCCAACCCGGTCCGCAGGCAACTTTACACCTACTTTCAAAGTATGAGTAATGAAAAATAATTTCACACTGAAAGTGCTGCCGCGTCGCTGCCGGTCGCTGTCATTTCGGTGTGATTCGGCCCTGAAGACGTATTGAATTCACTCGGTATTCATGGATTCACCTCGAGTAGGGAATGTCGTGATAGTACTGTAGATATATTTTCTTTATTGCAGGTACTTGGAGGCTCACCTAAGGTTACGAGCCGCGCAAGTCGCGAGGCAACAGGGCGACAATGTTCCAGAACCGCCGCCTTACAAGGTAAATTATAAAACACCTTCTTCCCAAAGGGATAGGAATTGTGATACCTAGACAGTTGAAATTTTCACAAATTATGTATTTTTGTTGCCGTTAAAAAGTATAAACAACAAATACAAAAAAAAAAAATGTTTTTTGAGAACTTAACGGTTACCATACAACAAAAGCCATTTTGTTTTGCCCTTTTTTGATATTAATAATGGCGACAGGTAGGCACTTGAAATGTTCACTTCACTAATAAAATAAAACAAAATCGCTTCCCGCTCTCTGTCCCCATGTATGTTTAGATCTTTAAAAGTACGCAACGGATTTTGATGCGGTTTTTTTAATAGATAGAGCAACCCGCCCCAGCTTCGCACGGATATTAATATTGAATATATTATGCTTGTATGATTCACATAAACCTTCCTTTTGCATTAGTCTATTAACAAGTTTTCAATGAAATTATTTTTTAATAACAAGCTTTTATAGCTCTGTATATACCTTTATTATTAATACTCATCAAGACGTTTCCGAAAACTACAAACGCGTTAGGGTTTTCTAATTGTATTACGGAGTTCCTATGGCCACCTTACAACTCCACCATCACACCCTGACTACCATATAGGATTGAAGTACACGTCAATACAAATCCAATGAGCCCAAACACGATAAGGTTGAGTTGTTTTATTGTTGAGCTCTTATGGCTACCTTCCAGCTCCATCATCAGATCAGCTCCATGTTATCATAATATTGCATTGTCATGCAATTTACACCTGCATGCAAAATTGCAGCTCAATCGGGTGAAGAAATTGCTTCAAAATTGAGTTGCAAGATTTGAGCCGAACATACATAGTTACATTGCAAGCTAATAAAAAGGTTGTAAAAAAAAACGGATCAAAATCCGTGGCGTAGTTTTAAAGTTCTAAGCATACATAGGGACAGCGGTAAGCAACTTTATTTTATACTATGTACTTATGTTATTTCTGTTCACAGGCCTCAAAGTCATCTCCAGAAGAAGTGCAAGAGCAGATAGAACTAGTCCAGAGCGTGGCGTGCTCGCGCTGGCCTGCCGTGGACGAGCTGGTGGAGCTGGGCGGCGTGGCGCTGCTGCTGCAGGTCACCAGCCTCGCGCTCGAGTGGAACTTTAACGGCAGGTATACCACCACACTGCCGTGCAGACACTAAAACGCAGTAAAATAGCGTATTTTGCAATAGTTTTACTGCGTTTTAGTATCTGCACGGCAGCACACCTGATACTATGTCCCCGCTTGGGCAGAACATCGCCGTGTCCTCGTGGGAGCGATCGGCGGCGGCGATCTCTCGCGCCGGGCCTTGCTAGAAGCCATGGTTCGGATTGAGGATGAGTGGCAGGCGGTCGCTTCCTTCTGCGATGCAGTAATGCTAGCAAAGGAGGAGGCTGACCGCATAAGGCAACGGCGTTTGCGCCCCAGACGCCGCTGGGATTCCGATCCTGATTTCCGGCCAATGTAGGGGCGGGCTTGCGGACGGTGAGCATTGGGTAGCTCGCCGTCCGGTCGTCTGGTAATCGTCCGGACCAAGCCCAGTCGTCGACGGCGCGCACTGTTCCCGCGCGCCTCAAGGAGCTGTCAGCTAACCGTAGGGGCCCTACAGGGTCGAAGTCTCCCGGAGCTGAGGGTTGGTGCGAAAGCGTTACACCGGGGCTCTGGGAATAAGGCAAGGAAGGCACGGGGTAGGTTCTTTAGTCAGTAAGAGTCTGACACTGTTTCCCGCTCCGCCCAAGAGTGGGATTCGTCATTCGATGATTTTTACCTGTCATAAAAAAAACCCTAATACCACGCGGGCGAAGCCGCGGGCAAAAGCTAGTATGTTATACTGGGTACAATGAAGCTCATCCTCCCCAGATCAGAGACGGTGCGGTCTGCACTAGACGTGATCTCCGTGTGCTGCGTGGCGCCGCGGGTACAACTCCTGCTCACTGAAAAACTCGACCTGAAGGACACTGAGATGACCACGGGAGTCAACATCGTACTAGGTAAGTTGCTTCACTTGTATTATTAGTATCTTTAGCCGACTGCGCTAGAGAGAGTTATGATTTTTGAGTGTATGCATACCATTAAAAATAGAACCAAGATATTTGGAATAAATAAAATTATTGAAAAGAGTGTCCATGGAGTTTCTTGCATATTCTTCGTCATTTGCCGCCTCATTGTATGAAGGTGGGGGTTAGAAACAGACAAAAAGTAGTCGATGTCACTCTCCATCTCTTCAACTATCTCCACTTAAAAATCACGACAATTCGACGCTCCGTTTTGCCGTGAAAAACAGATAAACAAACAGACGCAGTTACTTTCCTATTTATAATATGAAGTGCTAAAGCTCGCAGAACCTTCATGCTCGCCAAGTTTGAACCGCCGTACTGTAATCACCATTTAGACCTCGCATCCCCCATGTCATCAAAAATAAGCCAAGCAAAGACCCTCCCTCCCCCTTGTAACGCAACGTAACGTTTTTCTGTACCTCCCCCTCCCCCTCTCTAAACGTTACATAACATACAAGTGACCATTTTTACCTAAACTTTTCTTTATTTTTACCCGACTGCCAAAGAAGGAGGGTAATGTTTTTCGAGTGTATGTAAGTATGTATGTATGTCTTTTCCTTTGTGACCTCCTGTAGCCTAAACGGCTTGATGGATTTTGATGTATGAGGTATCGTTAGATTTGTCTTGATTACGGGAGTGTCATAGGATACATTTTATCCTAAAAGTCCCACGGGATAAAGACATAATAATATTTTTTCTAAATTTCCCTTTAAAAAAATATGTACTCGTAATCTAAAGCCAAATGTCGTCGAAATAATTTAAAATGGTACTTACATATACATAGTCTTCTACATCTACAACATTTTCGTTAAATAAAAACAGCTAAAAAGTTATAAATAAAAAAAATTATTATTAAAAAAACAAAATACCCGACTGCACACTAAAAAAAGAGTAAAACAAGCCCCACAATACAAATTTACTGAATATAATTTATAAATGTTGATGGAAAGCATCGCAGGCGGGGACCACCTTGACCGCCACCAACGAAAATTCTGCTAAATGGTGCACAACAGAAATGACTATAAATAAGCCTCTGTTGGTCCCCGCCTGCGATGCTTTCCATCAACATTTATAAATTATATTCAGTAAATTTGTATTGTGGGGCTTGTTTTACTCTTTTTTTAGTGTGCAGTCGGGTATTTTGTTTTTTTAATAATAATTTTTTTTTTAGCTTTTTTTTAGCCGTTGTCCACGACCAGACTAATACAATCGAGGGATTCCTAAATGAAATGTACTACGTAAATGAAAAGGGTTGCTAATTTGGGAGTTTTTATTCCTTAATTTTTTATTAAAAAAAAAACAATGTTAAGTAACGTGTTGTAAAAGATACCCCCTCCCCCCAAATTGCCTTACGTAAAACTTGAACGCCCCCTATGTCGGAGATCGTGTTTGTGTGCCGACCACGATCATTTGTTATGTGTCTGGGTGTAATTTATCTATAAATATGTATGTATTTAGAAATATATAAGTATGTTTATCAGTTGTCTAGTACCCATAACACAAGCTCTGCTTAGCTTGAGACTAGATGGCGTTGTGTGATAGTTGTCGAATATTATTATTTTGTTGTTGTTTATTGATTTTGTATCGCTCAAGTAGTAGAGTTTGTAGTAATAGTAATATAGATGTGTTGGCAGGAGCCGCGGACGGGGAGATAGTGCCGGAACCGGAAGTCCAGAAAGCTGCGCTCAACGTGCTGGTCAACTGTGTCTGCGCGCCTGTGCATAGAGTGAGTACCTCATTGTTAACATTTTGGGACGGCGAGCAATATGTAGCTCGCCGTCCGGTATGATCAACGGTATGTTGTTACCGTGCTCGAGTCGAAGGTGCAGAAGGTAGACATCAATGTGTCTGCGCGCCTGTGCATAGAGTGAGTACCCCATCATTAACATTTTGGGACGGCGAGCAATAGGTAGCTCGACATCTGGTAAGATCGACGGTAAATTTTGACTGTGCCCGTGCCGGTGGTGCTGAAGGTAGACATCAATGTGCTAGTCTGCCCGTGCATAGAGTGAGTACCTACCTTATTATTAACATTTCGGACGGCGGACGATAGGTAGCTCGCCGTCCGGAAGATCAACGGTACATTTTGACAGTACCCGTGCCGGAGGTGCTGAATGCAGCCATCAATGTGCTAGTCTGTCCGTGCATAGAGTGAGAGTGTTCATCATTAAAATTTTGGGACGGCGAGCAATAGGTAGCTCTTCGTCTAGTAAGGTCCTCGCCCGGTTCGTTAGAGTCCAAGCTGAAGGTGCAGAAGGTAAAAATCTGTTTTACTGCCTCTGTGCGCCCTGTATAGAGTGAGTAACGGGACTGCGAGCAACAGGTAGCTTGTCGTTCAGCTAGTTTAAAAAAAAAGCAGGTTTGGCGCATTTAACGTTACCCGTGGTATCATCATCAGCCTTTTTAATGTTCCCACTGCTGGGACACAGGCCTCCTCTGTAGGGGAGGGAATGGGCCATAATCCAACACGTGGGCCAAGTGCGGATTGTTGGATGTCACACGTCTTCGAATTTTTAGTTCTAGGACATGTCGGTTTCCTCACGATGTGTTCCTTTACCGTTTTGAGAGCAGTGGTGATGAAATAAATTACACAAAGTAATGCGCCTGGCAGGGTTTGAACACGCGACTGACAACTCGTAAGTCGGGCCCTTTACCACTCGGCCACCACTGCTCTACCCGTGGTATAAATACTATAATTTCAATGCTTTACAGAATTAAAAATGTTTCTCTTTCCCCAGGCTGGTACGACCGCAACGCGTTTTTCAGTAACCGGAACCAGTAAAAGAAAAACTGCGCTCAAATCCTACGAGGATCTAATACAGAAAGTTTGGGAGAGTGTGCGGACTAACAACGGTATCATGGTGAGTTCAATATGCACTCTATTTGTAGTTAATTAAGGTTTAAATTCGGTTGGCAGAATTTTATACAACAATACGAACTTTTTAATCCTTTCTCAAGCAATTTTACTGGCCTGTTGGCCTAGTGGTTAGTGGCCCTGACTGCTATGCTGGAGGTCGTGGGTTTGATTCCCACCCAGGATAAAATAAATGTTTGTGTGATGAGCACGATCATTTGTTCTGTGTCTGGGTGTAATTTATCTATAATATGTATATATTTAGAAATATATAAGTATGTTTATCAGTTGTCTAGTACTCATAACACAAGCTCTGCTTAGCTTGAGACTAGACCACGTTGTGTGACAGTTGTGGAATATATTATTACTATATTAAATTTTTAAGGTGCCGTACCTTATAAGGAGAAAAAAAATCAGAACCCTTATGAGATGATGTAGGGACCCTGCAGAAGAGTCGAAGCCTACTAGGGCCAAAGGTACGTGTTTGAAAGGAAGGCTCTGGCCCTAGTATGTATGGCAACGTAAGAACGGGGTAGGTTAGTAAGTAACACCCGTATTCACAAACGTTACTATGCGGTTTCACAGTGCTCGCGAGCGCACAGGGCAGGGTTTGTGAACTACGCTACACAAACGAACCAATCACAGAGCTCTATTTCAACGCTGTGCGTTTGCTTAGTCAAGGGTCGTTTGAGTATTGTTTGTGAATACGGGTGTTTGAGTTGTTAGTAAGAGTCAGACACTGTTTCCCGTTCCGACCAAGGGTGGGAATTTGTATATGATTTAATAGTATGTTTTCTTCACCAGGTACTACTATCATTGATGATGGTAAAATCTCCCATTACTGACGCGGATCGCCTGCGTGGTCTCGCGTGTAGAGCACTCGCTGGGCTCGCGAGATGCCCAACAGTGAGACAGATCATATCCAAGCTGCCACTCTTCACCACCTCACAGATACAAGGTAAGCTTTTAAAATTATTATTTTCAGGGTTCTATACCTAAAAAGGAATAAACTAAAACCCTTATAGGATCCACGAGGCTATGGTCCGGAGCTAGGAGGAGTGGCAGGCGGTCGCCTCCTTCTGCGAAGCAGTAATGCTAGCAAAGGAGGAGGCGCTCACGCCCCCGCAGCTGCCAGGATTCCGATCCCGATTTCCGAGCACCGTAGGCGCGGGTTTGCGGACGGTGCGCTAAGAGGGTAGCTCGTCGTCCGATCGTCCGGCAGCCGTCCGGACCAAGCCCAAGTCGTCGACGGCGCGCACTGTTGTCGCGCGCCTCTACAAGTGCTATAAATAACAAGAAAAAGTCTTGAAAAAGTAGATAACTTTGTTTTCCTTCGTTTCGAATTGCGTCAAAAGTGATTGTATCGCGTATCCAACCAACACGCAACGTCCAATTATTTCTCAAGTATCCCCTATATTTTGTTACTATTAAATTTGATCGGAGTCGCGATAGAGCTTTTTATTTATTTAAACTTCATATACGGTAGTAGTACATAGGCGGACTTAATGCATTCATGAGGAAGGTTTATGAGTATGATACATGCGTATATATTAGTATTGCACCCGGGCGAAGCTGGGGCGGGTCGCTAGTACTCAAATATAATTCAAATTCATTGACTGGCCTGTCAGTCTAGTAGTTAGTGAATGCTATGCGGGAGGTCCTGGGTTCGATTCCCACCCAGGACAAATGTTTGTGTGATGAGTACGATCATTTGTTTTGTGTCTGGGTGTAATTTATCTATAGTGTGTATACAGGGTGTCATTGACATGTTAACGCAAACGGATACCATAGATCCAGTACATGATTCTAGACCCCCCAGTGATGGAATTTTTTGTCGGTTTTTTCTTATTTTTTTTAATGGATTTTTAACGTTTTTTTAATTAAACTGTATAATAACGTCAATTTAACATTTTTTGCGAAGAAAATGAGTGCATTACATTCCAAATTAAAAATGTCATCGGGTTTAATTAGAATAACGACTTTATTTGCCTCGATGATTTTTTTATGATTTTTTTTTTGTAAAAAAATCTTTTTTTCTAAAAATATCATTGGTATTGGTCAGAATAACGATTTTATACAGTTAAAAAATAAAAAAAAAAAACTTTTTTTTTCGTAATTTGAAAAAAAACCGACGAAAAATTCGACCATTGGGGGGTCCAGAATCATGTACTGGATCTATGGTATTCGTTTGCGTTAACATGTCAATGACACCTTGTATATTTAGAAATATATAAGTATTTTTATCAGTTGTCTAGTACCCATAACACAAGCTCTGCTTAGCTTGAGACTAGACGACGTTGTGTGATAGTGGTCGAATATATTATATACTAGCTTTTGCCCGCGGCTTCGCCCGCGTGGGTTTTGGGGTTTCCGGGATAAAAAGTAGCCTATGTGCTATTCCGGAGTGTATCCTATGCCTGTGCCAAATTTCATTCAAATCCATTCAGTAGTTTTTACGTGAAAGAGTAACAAACATCCATACATCCTTACTTACAAACTTTCGCTTTTATAATAGTAGTAGGATTATTATGTTAAATGTCTATTTCCAGTGTTGATGCGCGACCCCATCCTCCAAGAGAAGCGACAGGAACACGTGATGTTCCAGAAGTACGCCCTCGAACTTCTAGAACGAGTCTCCGGGAAAAGCAAACACATGGGCGCCGAGTTCGAGACCTCCCTTGCTAATATACATAGGGTAAGGACTTTTATTTATTTTATGTACTAATAATTCACTTTTTACAAGCTTTTATTTACTTTCACCTGTCCCGTTGTCTGTCGTTCTGTAATCAAATCTTGCAACTTAAATTTGATCCACTTCCCGGTTTCCGATTGAGCTGAAATTTTGCATGCCACGAGGTAGCCATAGGAACTCTGTAATTAAACGGCACAACCACGTCGAGTTTGGGCTCGGGTGAATCGTCTTGACGAGCTTTAATTATATAATTATAGACCGCTGCTATAAAAGCTTGTTATGAAAAAAAAAATATTTTCATTAAAAACTTGTTTAGGATTACTTTTAAAATTAATCATAAGTATATAAGATAAGTTTTCAATGAATGATGATGATTTTTTTTTAAATTATGATTTTTATTTTAATAATGGTTTTAATTTTAATAATATTTTTTTTAATGCAATAATCATAATAAATATCAATATTTTAATGTTACATTAAAATATTTATATTTATTATGACACTGAAATTGTTGTTTAAATTCTGATTTTTCTGCTGAAACTATGGATCAAAGTTTTATTAAAAATGAAATGGTTTTTTTTTATTTTATTTATTTTTTTAATGAAAAATTTTATTCATAACAAGCTTTTATAGCTCGGTATATTGTATATTTTTATTTGGTACTCATTAAAAATCTTTACAAATAAGTTCGGGTTATCTTACTGTACCTATTACCGAGTTTCTATGGCCCTTCAGTTTCATCATCAGACCCTGACTGTGACTACCATACAGGGTTAAAGTACTCCTCAATACAAATCCAATGGGCCCAAACACGATAGGGTTGAATTGTTTCATTGCTGATCAGCTCCATGTCATCATAATATTGCATTGTCATGCGATTTCCACCTGCATGCAAAATTGCAACTCAATCGGATGACGATATCTGCTTCAGAATTGAATTACAAGATTTGAGCCGAACATACATAGTTACACTGCAAGCTAATAAAAAGCTTGTAAAAAAGACATTTAATAATATAAAAATCCACCGGTGTCGGGAGCAGAGTCCAAGCTGCCAATAGTTAGGTCTCCAAAGACAGGAACCTCCTGACAATGCGAGCTGTATCAAGGAGTACTGCCTATTTTATTTTCACATAGGCCTTCATGGGCACATGTAAAATGTCAGAAGCTAATGCAGGGTTCCAAATTGGTCGTTTCCTATGGAGAAGAACCGAATAGAAACTCCATGGTACCTCTTTTAAAAAAAAATTGTTACAATATTTCCATAGTGTATTCACGGATAAATTATGTAAGGACAGTGCAGACCAGTCAATATTTTACTCAAGAGCATAACAAAAAAGCTTCGATAGATTGTCGTCGAAGCTTTTGGCTAGAAGGCACAATGACAGTCGAGTCCACATTCCACATGTCGACAACCTCGTGTGCTAAGTCGAGATATTTTTTTTTTTTTGTTTGACAAATATATCACAACGTCGTCTAGTCTCAAGGATATACGTCGCTCCCGACCCAAGACCTTGTCAACCTCGTCGGTGGGTATACCCAGGGTCAGGTATGTCCCGTAGTTATCCCCACCGACTTTGGTTGCCCTGTAGAGCGACCACCTCCCAATGTCATACCAAGCATTCTGATTAATCAGAAGGCTCTGGAGCAGCGCAATGTCCCCATTAAACCTGGGGACGAAGAGCGCCGCTCGGACACGGGTTGGCACGTCGGACTGTCTCATGACTGTCAGGGTCTGGTCTGAATTTGGGAGTCTCAGTGAGGGGAGTTTCAGTGTAAGCCAAGTCAGTGCATTCTCATCCTCACACCACATCTGCACGGTGCCATCCTTCACCCGAGGGTAACCACGGAAGGCCGGGAGTGGTTTTGTGGGGTCCGATACCACTGACTCGATTAGGAGTCGTTCAAGCTCAGATTTGACGTGAGTCGCTTCGTCACTTGTCAGGTCTCTTGAGGGGGGAGGTAAGCAGATCGCAACGGCCAGCCGCGCCGGAATATCCTTCGTGGCCCGCGCGTATGTTTTCTGCTCACTTTGAGCAGCCTGAGTCCTCACCCGCTTCGGGTCCCCCTGCAGCGCGCTCGGTGAGGCCGAGTCGTCCGGACGGTCTCTCTTCGCCGCCCCTGAGCCGCTTGGCCCAGGTTGTGGCTTAGAGGCGTTCGGCAAAGTGCGCTCAGCAGAGACCCGAATCAGGCGATTAGACCCAGACCGTTTCCCCCTCTTTCTGATCAGGATTTTGTCGGTCTGGTCCTGGGTCTGGTTGACGGCCTCGGTCGGTACAGTCGCTTGCGAGGGCTTTTCGCACCGGGTGACCCCTTCGCGTACTTCGGGCTGGTCGCGTACTCCTTTTGAGCTTCCCGCCTGCACATCGCGCTGGCCGGGGCCTTCGCGGATCTTGCGCATGCGGTCGCTCAATTCCTTCTCCCTGTTGCGGAGTTTTTCGCGCTTCGAAAGAAGGACGCGTACTTCGTCCGCAGGGATTGGGGTGCACCCACCTGAGACGTCAGCCATCCCCGAACCTGGTTCTGGGTCAGCTTTCTTTAACTTAGCCTCGGTCTTCGCGAGCTGTCGTGTTAAAGCACGCAGTTCTTTACCGAGGCTGGTCAGTCGGGCTTTGTCAGTGTCGTTGTCAGGGTTTTGCGTTACGCTGTTCCGGACGAGGCTCTGTTGCCAAGCACTCGTGGGCGGTGCGCTCAGTGTCGGTATTGGCGCGTTAGACGCAGCCTGGTGCCTGCATGCAGGTGTAAATCGCATGACAATGCAATAATATGATAACATGGAGCTGATCTGATGATAGAGCTGGAAGGTAGCCATAAGAGCTCAGCAATAAAACAACTTAACCTTATCGTGTTTGGGCTCATTGGATTTGTATTGACGAGTACTTTGATCTTATATGGTAGTCAGGGTCTGATGGTGGTGTTAGAAGGTGGCCATAGGAACTCCATAATACAATTAGATAACCCTAATGTGTTTGTAGTTTTCGGAAAGGTCTTGATGAGTATTAATAATAAAGGTATATACCGAGCTATAAAAGCTTGTTATGAAAAAATATTTTCATTGAAAACTTGTTTAAGGAAAGCCCATCCTGTCGATTCAACTTTGTATGTATGTTCGGGGTGATCCCAATATAATATAATATATTCGACAACTATCACACAACGCCGTCTAGTCTCAAGCTAAGCAGAGCTTGTGTTATGAGTACTAGACAACTGATAAACATACTTATATATTTCTAAATATATACATATTATAGATAAATTACACCCAGACACAACAAATGATTGTGCTCATCACACAAATATTTGTTCTGGGTGGAAGTCGAACCCACGACCTCCCGCATAGCAGTCAGGGTCACTAACAACTAGATTGACAGGCCAGTCATTGCCCAATGAAAACGCACGTTTTCTATAAAAATCAAATTTAATGTGAGACTGAGGCTACATAAATTGAACGGAGGCGCGCGTGCAATGTTTTTACGAAATGCGTGTGCGCCGTATCGCTGATGTTCGCACTGTAGCCTAATTCTCGTAATCAAAACCGTAGCGATATCGTAGCGACTTTGACATTTTCGTATTCACATCCATTAATCGAGTTTGAACGACACCGATTTTAAACTCGTTCGAGAGTCGTTGAAGCGTATTCAGTTATTTCAACCGTCTTTCACTCGTTGTCGGATAGGACGTCAAATATTGTGGTTCAAATATCGTGAATGTTGATTTTGGATAGGACTACGATCGAACGACAATGGATTTGGGATTGTTTAAATTTACGTGAATTAGGGCTCTTTTCGATGACGCAGCGCGCTCGCCCCTCTCCCCGCGCGGTGGTGCGTTTGCACGCCTTGTGCTGCGTTCACTAGCTGGCGTGCACTACTGGTGTTAACAATGTACAGTACGACCGTCAGATCTTGAAGAGTCTGTAGTTAGGCTCTGCGAATTTTAGCGCTTGATAACTCGTAAATAGATAAATGGTTTAAACCAGTGATTCCCAAAGTGGTCCAGGTGGACCCCCAGGGGTCCACGGGAGACTTGCTGGGGGTCTACGTAGGTGTGAATAAAAAATGGGGGTCCATAAGATGTTAATGGGAGTCCACGAAAATTTATCTGCTTTTGATAGTAAAGAGCAAAAATGTAAGCATAGTTTTTATAAGGGCCTACTTACATTGTTATAAGTTCCTACCTACCATTAACCACGTGTTTTACCAACCATTCTAAATAACATTTTTGTTCTACGAGTTTTTGAAATTCGTCAAAAAATTTTTCAACTACAAAATGACCAAGTTACGTGACCGACTTTGTATGAAAGTTGAAATTTTTTTATGCGAATTTCGAAAAGCCATAGAACAAATGTTGTTCAAAATGGTTGGTAGGTAGAACACGTGGTTGAAGGGGTGTAAATGTTCACAGATATACCCTGTATAGGGGCTATACAGAACTCAGAAGTGACACAATTTTTATTTTTTGGAGACTGTGGTAGAAATGTAGCAGCAGGGGTGGACCCCCTGCTGCTACATTTCTACCACAGTCCGAAACCAGAAAAATTTTGCAAGTGGTCCACGAGAAAAATAAGTTTGGGAACTACTGGTTTAAACCAATAAATGCAATTTGCAGTTGTTATTGCTGTTTAAAACTTATTGGCATTAATTTTTTTAAAAGCTTTATTTTTGTACGAGTTTTCAAGCGCTAAAATTCGCAGAGCCTAACTTCAGACGCACCAAGATCTGACGGCCGTACTGTACTACGCACTAAATCAGGCACACCATACAGTCACTTTGTTTTACTTATGTGACCTGCAGACCATAAACATTTACATTGATGACATTAGCGCAGTTTTGACGTTCACGCAGTGTGACAGCGCTGTCAGTTTTAAAAGTTTTATTAGATGACATAATGCCAAAGAAACGTTGCAGCAGACTTTACTAAACTTTTTAGTATTTTACAACGTGTAACAAAATAACCATATACATCAAGAAGTAATGAAAAACGTTGGTTGGCGGTTACACAGATAATAAATTTATTCAATCTAGTACACAGACAATATATCCAAGTACAGACAATATGTTATAAATGTTGCCACATTCATTCAATAAACGTTACATTTTTGATAACACTCTAACAAGAAGCGCTGAAGAATACAAGTTGAATAGAATCTCTACACGAAGTTTCAGCTCAAACAACAAACGTGTCACGACACTACGGGGGTCAATAACATTCGACGACACTCGCTAATATTACGAAACATTCTGTAAATCTGAGTGCCTAGTACCTGGCTACCTAATTTCGAAGCCTCCCGGAGTCTAGAGGGTGGTGGGAAACTGTTACCTCGACTCCAGGAATAGGGCAAGGAAGGTACGGGGTAGGTTTTTTAGTCAGTAAGAGTCTGACACTAGTCTCCCGCTCCACCCAAGAGCGGGTTTCGTCATTGGATGATTTTCACCTACCATAAAAAAAAAAAAAAAAAAAGCCGAGAGACGTCCACTGTTGGACATAGGCCTCCCCCAAACGTCGCCATAACGACCGGTCCCGTGCGTCTTGCATCCATCGAATTCCAGCAACCTTGACCAGGTTGTCGGTCCACCTTGTGGGAAGCCTACCAACACTACGTCTTCCGGTACGCGGTCGTCATTCCAGAACCTTTAGTAGATGGTTATGCTTAAAGAAATGTTTCCTTCCACAGGCAAACGTTGTGGCTCAGACTCGTATAAACTACAACGAGCACCAGCTCCTGCAGCTGGTGGCGGCCCACCTGGCGGCGCGCGGGCTGACGGCCAGCGCCGCCACGCTGCAGCGGGAGGCCAAGCTGCCGCCCCCCGCGCTCCCCGCGCCGCCGCCACCACCGCCGCCCCCCGTCTATACTCCTTCTACACCCACTAGAGTAAGTAACATATCATTATCAGCTGACGGCCAGCGCCGCCACGCTGCAGCGGGAGGCCAAGCTGCCGCCCCCCGCGCTCCCCGCGCCGCCGCCACCACCGCCGCCCCCCGTCTATACTCCTTCTACACCCACTAGAGTAAGTAACATATCATTATCAGCTGACGGCCAGCGCCGCCACGCTGCAGCGGGAGGCCAAGCTGCCGCCCCCCGCGCTCCCCGCGCCGCCGCCACCACCGCCGCCCCCCGTCTATACTCCTTCTACACCCACTAGAGTAAGTAACATATCATTATCAGCTGACGGCCAGCGCCGCCACGCTGCAGCGGGAGGCCAAGCTGCCGCCCCCCGCGCTCCCCGCGCCGCCGCCACCACCGCCGCCCCCCGTCTATACTCCTTCTACACCCACTAGAGTAAGTAACATATCATTATCAGCTGACGGCCAGCGCCGCCACGCTGCAGCGGGAGGCCAAGCTGCCGCCCCCCGCGCTCCCCGCGCCGCCGCCACCACCGCCGCCCCCCGTCTATACTCCTTCTACACCCACTAGAGTAAGTAACATATCATTATCAGCTGACGGCCAGCGCCGCCACGCTGCAGCGGGAGGCCAAGCTGCCGCCCCCCGCGCTCCCCGCGCCGCCGCCACCACCGCCGCCCCCCGTCTATACTCCTTCTACACCCACTAGAGTAAGTAACATATCATTATCAGCTGACGGCCAGCGCCGCCACGCTGCAGCGGGAGGCCAAGCTGCCGCCCCCCGCGCTCCCCGCGCCGCCGCCACCACCGCCGCCCCCCGTCTATACTCCTTCTACACCCACTAGAGTAAGTAACATATCATTATCAGCTGACGGCCAGCGCCGCCACGCTGCAGCGGGAGGCCAAGCTGCCGCCCCCCGCGCTCCCCGCGCCGCCGCCACCACCGCCGCCCCCCGTCTATACTCCTTCTACACCCACTAGAGTAAGTAACATATCATTATCAGCTGACGGCCAGCGCCGCCACGCTGCAGCGGGAGGCCAAGCTGCCGCCCCCCGCGCTCCCCGCGCCGCCGCCACCACCGCCGCCCCCCGTCTATACTCCTTCTACACCCACTAGAGTAAGTAACATATCATTATCATCATTTCAGTCAAAACACGTCCCACGGAATGGGCCATGATCCACCACGCGGGCCCAGAGTGGATTGGTGGATGTCACATATCTTCGAATTTTTGGTTCTAGGACATGCCGGTTACCTCACGATGTTTTCCTTTACTGTTTCGAGAGCAGTGGTGATGGAATAAAGTACACAAAGTAATGCGCTGGCTGGGTTTGAACCCGCGACCTATAAACTCGGTAAGTCAGGGCCGTTACCACTCGGCCACCACTGCTCACAATATAAAATATCGTATTTTTGCGTATTTTTCTTAATCTACACTAATATAATAAAGAGGTAGTTTGTTTTTTTTTTGTTTTTTTGTTTGTAGGAAGTAATCTCTGGAACTACTGGTCCGATTGGAAAAATTTTAGCAACAATAGAAAGCTGCTTTACTCCTGAGTGACATAGGTTATATTTTTTGTTGGCGGGTGAAGCCGCTTACATAAGCTAGTATAAAATATTCTTATGTATTTATTATGTCTCCCACCAGCCCCGGCTGTCAGTCTCGCGAGCCAACAGCAGTGGCTCTCTGCAGCGTGACGTGATCGACTTGAACAGCTCCCACAGCGCCATGCACGTCGACGAGGGCAGTCCCATGCCACCCATCATCAAGCTAAGGTAAGCAAGTTTTAGTTAACAACTACGAAAAGTGCCATTGTCGGCTCTAAGAAACCTTTTTTGTGCTCTTGATAGACTCGTCCTTGACTATAGCTCGTTTTTTAATTTTAGGCTACGATTTGACAACTCAGAATGTCACACTAGAAATATGTTCCCAATTTTCTGGAGTTTGACATTTTAAGTTGTCAAATCGTAGTCTAGGATTAAAAAACGAACTATACCTGATGATAAGCGATGATGTGGTCGACCATTGAGCACGTTTGCCTGGAAGTAACTTGTTTTTATGGGATAAAATGGGAATTAGGTAGTGATTTTGTCTTAAAAATCATCCAATGACGAATCCCGCTCTCGTGCGGACGGGAAGCAGTGTTAGACTCTTACTGATTAAACACCCCACCCCGTTCCTTCTCTGCTCTTTGCACTTCCTTACAGAAAGAGACCCTGGGCCCCAGTAGGCTTCGACCGTTTTGCAAAGTCCCTACGGACCTATTCGCTCCTGACTAAAAGACAGAGGACTCCTAGGTTTTAACTATTAGGAAACACAGACTCCAGCAGGGAATTCCATTACTTATACTCCATTTAAAATAACATTAGACATTTAAGAAAACCTTTTTTACAGTCCGTTCAACCGATTTTGAGTTTTATTACGTTGGTGGAATGACAAGTGGCAGCTGCAGAAAATAGTTTGCTTTTTTAACGCTTTTTTTTTTTGTTTTTAATGCCATCCTTATGCCTACGGATTAGAAGTTAAAATCAGACAGTAAAGATTCTCTTGAAACGTCTATAGTTAACGAGAATATATTATAGACTAGCTTATGCCCGCGGCTTCGCTCTCGTAGTATTGGGGTTGGGGTTTCCGGGATAAAAAGTGTGAGAGCCTATGTCCTATTCTGAAGTGTATCCTATGCCTGTGCCAAATTTTATCCATATCCGTCCAGCCGTTTTGGCGTGATTGAGTAACAAACATCCAAACATCGTAACTTTCGCATTTATAATATTAGTAAGATGAATGCGCCCAAAACGTTTTGTGTGTATACATGAGATCTCCACCGCGTACCGGTAGCATAATCGCATGGAATTAGGTTTTCGCACAAAGTTTGGACACGCGTTTCATCCCTTTAGGGAGTAAATTTAGGAAAATCCTTTGTTAGTGTTCGCCTATGTCATAAAAGAAAGCCCTGTGCAAAATTTCAGTAGTTTCCGCTGTGCAGTGATATGTTAGTCAGTCAGTTTCTCCTTTTATATACATAGATAAGTTAAATGTGCTTCTTCGTGTCTTAGAATTATTGATTTCTCTTCTTATATACGGTTAAATTTTTGAGAGCAGTGGTGGCCGAGTTGTAACGGCCTCGACTTACGAGTTGTAGGTCGCGGGTTCGAACCCAGCCAGGCGCATTACTTTGTGTAATTTATTTCATCACCACTGCTCTCAAAAACGGTGAAGGAAAACATCGTGAGGAAACCGGCATGTCCTAGAACCAAAAATTCGAAGACATGTGACATCCACCAATCCGCACTGGGCCCGCGTGGTGGATTATAGCCCATTCCCTCTCCCAGAGAGGAGGCCTGTGTCCCAGCAGTGGGAACATTGAAAGGCTGATGATGATACGGTTAAATTTTGATCGTTTTAATCCCGTGGATGGTCGATCCGATACATGAAACACTATCGATTTGTAAAGATAAAATTAAAAAATAGAGTCCTTTTTTCTAAAACTCGAATTAGTATACGCATGTACGAACAAAATTATTTTCTTTAATTAAACATCAGCTGAGCGAGTTTTCATTATCAGAAGTCGAAATATTTTCATTATCAGAAGCTGGAATATTTTCTTTACCAGAAGTTGCAATCTTTTATATCCCTCGCGCTCGCACCTACATTAGACTTTTATGTGCCTGGCAACATAAAGGAACCACTGAAACTGTCTGGCTATTGAAAAAACATTATTTTGTAGTTATCCAAATAACATATATAAATTGCAGCTTTTATACTATACCGTAAGTATAGTAACAATTAAATATACTTTAAGGCTGTCTGGCAGAGGGTTGGAACCGTACGAAGTGTCTGGCTTTCGGCAAGGTGACTTTTGGGATTATTATAAGTAAAATATGTAAAAACTGAGTTTTATACTTTAACGAATTTAACACACAATTTTACATTATTACCTGATACCTGCGAAAGCCACCGCGACCCAAGTTACATAGACAGGATTCGTTCTTACCTGTGTTGGGGACATACATTGAGAAACTTACAGCTTTTATACTTTACCGAAGGCCTGCGGGCCTCTGGCTCTTGCTCTATACAAGTATTTAAATAATTTTCTGAGAGGTTTGGCGCTGTATACATCTGGGGTGTATGTTGGTGTATCTTTAACTGAATTAGGTAAAAAACCTAATTCAGTTTAAACAAATTACTTAATTATCATGACTACAATCACACGTTTAAGTCATCATCATCATCCTACCCTTATTCCATATTACTTGGGGTCGGCGCAACATGTTTTTTTCTTCCCCTCTGTCCTGTCACCCGTCACACTATCACTAACTTCCTTTTCTTTCATATCACTCCTCACACAATCCATCCATCTCTTATTCAGCCTCTCTCTTCCTCTCCATCCATCTACGTGTAAACTCAGAACTCTTTTCGTAACATGCGTTTCATCTCTCCTTTTCACTTGACCATACCAAGACAAACGATTTCCTTTCAACTTTTCAGTCACTGGCGCCACTTTCAGACTTCCTCTAATTTACTCATTTCTTACTTTATCCATTCGCGTCACACCACACATCCATCTCAGCATTCTCATCTCCGCTACATGCAGTCTTTTTTCATCCATCTTCTTAACAATTACCAATTAACATGATTTATTTTCTTCCATATGAAGAAAATAAATCATGGGTGTACTCGTATCTTAAGACTTAAACTGTCAGGCCCCAAGCACACGCCGGCGTTCGCACACCTATTGTATATATATATTCCACAACTGTCACACAACGCCGGGACTAGACTAGATCCTGGGACAAGATAGCAAGCTAAGCAGAGCTTGTGTTATGGGTACTAGACAACTTATAAACATACTTATATATTTCTAAATACATACATATTATAGATAAATTACACCCAGACACAGAACAAATTATTGAGCTCATCACACAAACATTTGTCCTGGGTGGGAATTGAACCCATGACCTCCGGCGTAGCAGTCAGGGCTTTTTATTGTCATTGTCTTTCTATTGTGTCTCTAATAACGGTATTCCACAAATTAATAAATAAATGTTTTCTATTTACACAAGCACTCCACCCTGGCTTCGGACGGACGTGAATTTAATAGTAAAAAGGTATTTCAAAATTAAAATCTTAAGGTGCTGATAGACCGGAGCATTCACTTGTAACAAAACATTGAGCATTCGCCGTTTTTAAATTTGTGTCGTATTGAATAACGAGCCAAGCATAGAGCCAAACATTGCTACGAACATTTTCATGAGCACTCTCGCGAACGAACAGGTGGCCAAGTTTGCTATTTTTTTAATATTGTCATTCCAACACGATTCCATTGTTATTTTGCTAAAAGTTCGTAATCTGTTAATTCATAATGGTTGATCATTGGGCGGTCAGTGGTGTCGTAATAGAATTGTGGTACGAGCTGTTTTGTAACGAATTAAAAACAATAACTGCACAAAAATATTCTAATCGCAAGCCGATTAAAGGAACTCTTAAAAATTTTATTAATTTACCGCATAAGTCAAATATTAATTTGTCATTATGTGCGAGATTACCATTACAAAATATTTCTTTCAATGAAGTGTCACTGGTTGATCATTGGAAAGTCACAATGACGCCATCATATTAGTAGATTACCAAACTTGACAAAAGCAACAATTTTGGAATTAATGATCGACAATTCTGACACTATCGTAGTAGCAGACTTGAGGCCCTGTCCTTCTCTAGAATGCTTGATAGAACGCTCGTCAGAACGCTTGATAGAATGCTCGCAAAAAAGCTCTCGTTAATTTTCTGTAATGTAACATTCGCAAGAATGCTCGTTACAAGTAATTGCTCAAGTTCAGCACCTTTACTTATTTGCATGTGTAGACAGTTTTAGTAAAAAAATTGCATAAATTTCTTCTTGCTTTGGGTGGAGTGAGAGGAAGCGTCGGACTGTTACTGACTAAACCCACCTGTGTTTCTCTTATAGCCCTTTGGTTTCCAGCGCTGCGGTGACTCTTTTGAACAGGAATATTGGTTGAGATAGATAAAGCAATTTTAAAAAAAAAAATTGTATTTATGACTTCTTGAATGATAAAGATTTATAACTGTAGCTACTTTTTTTTTGACGTTGACATTTTAAATGATATTTTTTTTTTATATTGACATTTTAAATGAATTTTTTTTTTGGCATTGACATTTAAATGATATTAACTTTTTAGACAGACATTTAAAATGAAAATAATTTATTATAATTTCTAGGCTAGCTTATTGATTAGTAATTGACTATTTATCTGACAAGTGAGTTATTTATGAATCTCTTGTGTTGGTATTGGTAGTAAGTCCGATTGTATTTATTGCATTGCAACTTCCAAAAATAAATATTTTGCATGTCGTAAGGCAGAATGTAGTGGAAATATCGAAAACTGCCGAAATTTGTAGGTGCAGCACAAATAAATAATTATAGAAAAAATGACGGATTTTGTACATAATATATATTATTAATTTATTTATCAATATCATAAATTGATATTTATAATAAACTAGCTTTTGCCCGCGGCTTCGCCCGCGTACATAAAATATACCCTATGTCACTCAGGAGTAAAGCAGCTTTCTATTGTTGCTAAAATTTCTCCAATCGGACCAGTAGTTCCAGAGATTACCAACTTCATATATTCAATAGTTCCAGATTACAAACAAAAAAACAAACTTTACCTCTTTATTATATTAGTGTAGATAACTCTCAGTTATACCATCGCCTTGGACGCGTCGGTAAAGATTTTATAATTTAGTGTGTAAATAAAAAACAAACCTATACCATCTTAAAATTATAATACCTAACTGCATTCTTGGCAAATAAATAATTCTGATTTCTACACATACACGGCTTCATTTTGTTCGTTTTAATCCGGTACATGGGGGTCGATCCGGTACATGTAACACTATCGATTTGTAAAGATAAAATTGAACAAGTTTTCAATGAAAATATTTTTTTATAACAAGCTTTTATAGCTCGGTATATACCTATATACCTCAAAGGGATTAAAACGACCACAATTTAACGGTATTTACAGGAATCATGAAACTATTAAATGTGACGACGAAGCGTCAACGTTTCTCTTTTTTAAATTATATAATAGTACTTGACTGCGATTCCACCTGATGGTAAGCAGTGATGCATGATCGTTGATGGTGAGGAGTACGTAGTGCTCGGGTAACTGCATGCAGGCTTCATATCGCCGGTCGTACCGCATGCCTTACGTCGTCGTACATAAGTGAAAGCACGTTTCATTATATTGTTAAAATATAATAAAATAACAAGTGTTTGAAAACTTACGCGTATAATGGAGGACAGGGGTCAGTACGCTATGTCGACCCCCTAGGTAAGTTACCCCCTCCCCCGCTTGTAACGCACCGTAACGTTTTTCGGTACCCCCCTTCTCCTTCTCTAAACGTTACGTAACACTCAAGTGACCATTTTTACATTATTATTTTTTTAGCTTTTCTTTTGCCGTTTTCGATGACCAGATTAATACAATCGAGGGATTCCTAAATAAAAAGTACTACGTAAATGAAAAGGGTTACCAATTTGAGAATTTTGATTCCCTAATTTTTAATAATAAAAAAAAAAATGTTACGTAACGTGTTGTAAGAAAGACCCCTCCCGCCCCTGGGGGGCTACTCTCTTTCTCCGAAAAACGAAGTTTCGATCGAAAATTCAATTGTTTCCTACCACGTGTCAGTTTATTTAGACTCAGTGCAAAGGTGGCAACCAACCACAGCCACTAGTGGCTATCGACAGCGACTTAACACACTTTTATAAGAATGTTGAACTTTCCGTAACAGAGTCTATCATAAGATTTTGCAGAAGAGAATGGGTTTTACAATATGGTGGCTTCCAAACACCAGTGGTTGTCGCTCGTTACTTATACCTACTGTTACAAATGTGTTAGTAGCGCGCGATAGCCATCGGTTGCTGTAGTCGGTGGTCCGTTTGCGCCGAGCTTTAATTTCCGAAATTTGATGACAACGAAATTTCGAAGAAAGAGAGTAGACGTCCTGTAACGCATCGTAACGTTTTACGAGACACCCCTCCCCCTCAAATTGCGTTACGTAATACTTGAGCGCCCCCTTGGCCACGACTTCAATTCCTTTGTTTTGGAGGCGTAGCCAATTCCAAGCTTTAATGTAGGGAACAGCTGACTTTTTTTTCTCACGTTTTCGGGTTTGGTCCCATAGTAAAAGTTGTTCATAATGATGATTACAATGACCACATAGAGGTTGTCAGTGTTTTACCAATAACCCTGTATATGCCACGACATTTAAAACTACACCATTATAGTCACGACAAAGTGGATGCAGCCTTAGTGGTACTGTGGCGGAAGTTAATCTACAATAAGAGACTTCTTTATCTTTATATCTTACTAGCTTTTGCCCGCGGCTTCGCCCGCGTACTTAAAAAATAGCCTATGTCACTCAGGAGTAAAGCAGCTTTCTATTGTTGCTAAAATTTTTCCAATCGAACCAGTAGTTCCAGAGATTACGTCCTACAAACAAAAAAATAAAAAAAACAAACTTTACCTCTTTATTATATTAAGTGTAGATATTTGTGTCCAGAAGCTCTTAATTATATATGTATAACATCTTATAATTATAATAATTTTCCTTTCTCTGACATTGTACGACATACTCGTATCATCTGTCAAAACGTATATTCTTTTTAGAAAGTTCAAAAGTAAAATCATTGTGCCAGTTAGAATGATATGTGATCTCCTTGCAGTTACCACAGTACCATCAAAGCCACTTCGGCCTCACAACCACTAAGTTCATTTTTGCTTGTTCTCGAAACGGAAACTGAAAGGATTGTTTTTTTAAATGATCATACAGAATAGTAACATAGCATATAGGACCTTATAATTAATGTCCGACCGAACTTTCGGTTTCGGTTTCGGCCGAGTTTCGGCCAAAAATCAAGTTTCGGCTGCAGTTTCGTTTTCGGCCAAAATCGACCGAAACTTTTGCCGAAACCGAAACTTATCTCGCAAGGTCACGCACGTTCGCCTAACTTCGTTTTCCGCGGCAAAGCTGTGTCGTAAGCCGTCGGCTCTGTTCGGGAATCGTCGTGTGCCGTTCGGATAGCTCTGTAGTAATGCAATAAAACTTAGTCAGTGCGTGTGCGTCCGACGGAAACATTATTTTTCAGTATTTAAGAAATTTTATACTTGACCATGTGAGTTTCGGTTTCGGTTTCGGCCGAAACTGAAGCCACGGCCGAACATTCGGTTTCGGTTTCGGCCGAAAAACCAGTTTCGGTCGGACACTACTTATAATGTTCCCACAGCTGAGATTCAGGCTTTCTCTCTAGGAGGGGGTCTGAGCTGTAATCCACCACGCGGGCTCAGTGCGGGTTGGTAGATGTCACAGTTCTAAGGCATGGCGGTTTCATCACGATGTTTTCCATCACCGTTTTCAGAGCAATGGTGATAAAATAAAGTACACAAAGTAATGCGCCTGGCTGGGTTTGAAATCACGAGCTACACTCGTAAGTTTTGGCCGGTACTACTCGGCAAGCATTTAACGGCTCCGACTTACGAGTCGTAGGTCGCGGGTTCAAACTTAGCCAGGCGCATTACATTGTGTAATTGATTTCATCACCACTGCTCTTAAAACGATGAAGGAAAACATCGTGAGGTAACCGACATGTCCTAGAACTGAAAATTGAAGACATGTGAAATCCACCAATCCGCACTGGGCCCGCGTGGTGGATTATGGCCTATTCCTTCTCCTAGAAAGGAGGTCTGTGTCCCAGAAGTGGGAACAGGGAACATTAATAAGGCTGATGATGATGATGACTCGGCAAGCAAATTACACAACTATTTATCATCACGAACTATGAGTAACCTTAGCTGTACAAACAATATTTTTGCAGAAAAGTACAAAACTCTCCGCACGTAGTGACAACGCCGAGCTCGGAACACAAGCGGTCGCTACAGAAGCAGCTGAGCGTGGCGGCCGGCGAGCCCGCGCCCAAGCAGCACAACGTGACGCTGCACAGCATCATCACCGAGTACCTCTACAACCAGCACTCGCTCTGCAAGAACCCCGTCGCTACCTGCCCCCAGTTCAACCTCTTCGAGTAAGTCATTTTTGTATAGCCCCATCTTGTCAATGTTTCCCAACCACAGATATAGGTATACCTAGACTAGCTTTAGGTTATCGGAGAAACTGGACATGCGTTTCATCCCTTTAGGGGTTGAATTTTGAAAAACCCTTTCTTTGTGTTCGCCTACGTCATAAAAGGAAGCCTTGTGCAAAATTTTACGCTCCTAGTCCCAGTAGTTTCATACAATAGTGCATACACTCCCGAACTTATCATCATGTCCGAAAAGGAACTGCGTCCCTATGCTCCATTGCACTCTATCCTCCAGGCCGTTCTCAATACGGTGTCATTCAGGCGTTTTTCAGCTTACATCGGACGCAGGAACCTCCTGTAATTACCATGTTTGGTTAAAGTCATAATCGCCAACATCTTATATAAAAGAAAGTCGTGTTAGTTACACTATTTACAACTCGAGAAGGGCTGAACCGATTTGGCTTAAAATTGGTAGGGACGTAGTTAAGAACCCGGAGAAGGACATAGAATACTTTTTATCCAGTTTCCGTCGTTCTCATGGGATGTATATCTGATCATTTATTGCCTCTTAGGCGAAACAAAGCTCGCCGGGTCTGCTAATTTTGTATGTATTTGTTTCATCCACAGGCCTCACAAGTGCCCTGAACCACGAGTCGGTGGTGGAGCCCTGTACTCGGGCAGCGGCATCGGCAACGTGTGCGCGCGCATAGCGCGACGAGAGCTCGGGCTGGCGACGCCACAGACCCGCCACCACGCGCGCCTGGCGCACTCGCACTTCGCGCCCGCGTGCACGCTGAGGCTGCAGGACGACGACGCTTACTTCACACACACTATATTCCACGTGAGTGTACCTACACAATAGCACGACGAGAGCTCGGGCTGGCGACGCCACAAACCCGCCACCACACCTGGCCTCCCCTGCGTTAAGCTCGGTTTCCCCATACAGACTTCCAACCTCCATTTTACCCCCTTATTTAGGACGTTCAAACTGCTCAGCGCCTCGCATTGTTCAACTGAAGCGCGCAAAGTTTAACCAATCGCACGAACTTTGTCGGTATAAAACCGTTTGATTTGCGGCTATTTACCGAGAGCGACGCGAACGGCATTTATAATTGCGATGATGATTCGCGATACAACGATTTTTTGCCAGACGTGTCGCGACAACGCAAATCTTCGCGTTGTCGCGGTAGTGTGGTCATAGCAATAGGCTACGATGAGAAAAGGGTCCTAATGATAAAGGGTTTCTTCTTCAGTTGAATAATGCGAGGCGCTGAGCAGCTTGAACGTCCTAAAATATCGCGACGTAGCGAAGTTTTATTTCGATTTGGCCAAGTCGTTCGTCGTCGTTGATCGAACACGAGAGTTTAGTGAGGGGCAAGAGAAACACGCGCCAACGCCGCCACCGCGACGGGAGTCGACCAACACACGAGCTACTACGCACGCGCGCTCCGCAAATCATTATGTGAACTTAAGTCTCACAAACAATAAATTAGTATTGTAAACAGTGTCAGTCATTTTCATTCCGGATCAAACCGGAATAGCGGATGCTGACACCCTACAAGGCGAGCTTTTTTGGTTTAAACCTACCTGCCAAATTTTTAGTTAGTCGGTGTTACAATTTCGCCTACAAAAATACTGCAAAAACATTCGAATGTGTTACAACTGCTTTCAAATTGACCACTCCTTATAAGCCATTGCGTAATGGACATAGTATCCAAACCAAAAACATGAACAAGAACTCTTTTTTTCCATTACAGCCAACGCAACAGCAGTTACTAGCAGCGACATCTTCCGGTGACATTAGGATATTCAACCTCTTCAGTGGAGTTGAGGAGAACTCTTACCAAGTTCACGAGTCTTACATCTATCATATGCAGGTGAATATCTCTACTTTAAGGCCGCTGCATACGTGACGGGATACTACATCGGACGGGACGTGAACGGGAACGGGACGTGACTGCCTCGTTCAAGACCGCCCCGTCAGTGCCACGTTCCCGTCCCGTCCGTGTCTCCGTGACATATTCGCTTCCATATACATTTTGTATGAAACGACATTTCCCGTTCCGTAGTCCGTGAAAAAACCCGTCACGTATGCAGCGGGCTTTAATCTTTTATCTATCTACAACAATAAGTTCTCTCACTGCGCTTGTCTGTCAGTATTTATTTATTTAATTTAGTTTTTTTTTTAATTGCTATAAACTAGTGCTTGACTGCGATCCCACCTGATGGTAAGCAGTGATGCAATCGTTGATGGCGAGTCGCACTAGTTTATTAAGAGCCTATTCACTCTAGCCTTGAAGACACCTATATTATAATCGTACGGAAAGACTGCAGCCGGCAAACTGTTCCAGCACAACGAGGGATCGTTGTACGCGGTGTAAACGACGAGGCAATTAGTTCGGACCGTAGATATCTGACGTATGCCAGGATATCCACCCTTATAAATACCAGTATTAGCATCTCGCAGTGTAACTGTTGTAGTGATAGAAGTATTTTTTTTTTATTTATATTTTTATTTTTTTTTAATTTTAGATAATAATTAGCAAGAACACTGTAGACTACGCAAATACTATTACGACTCACCTTTTATTTTTTATTATTATGATTTTTTTTTAGTACAATATTGACTGGTCTACACTGTTCTTACACAATGATATAAATACTGTAATAACGAAATATTGTAAGAGACCATTTTTTTTTAAAAGAGTAACCATGGAGTTTCTTGCCGGTTTTTCTCCATAGGAAACGACCAATTTGGAACCGTGCACTAGCTTCGGACGTTTTTTAAGTACCCATGTAGGCCTGTATGAAATAAAAACCATTTTGATTTTGTGTGGTAAGTAATAATGGTCAGGCTCATAGGCTAGGCTAGTAGATCAGGCCTTATTGTAGTCAGCAACTAACAAAAAAAATTGTTATTAGGCAAGCAGAGACGGGTTATTACTACTAGCATCGGCGACGACACCGTGGCGACCTCTGTCGGCGTTATGGAATATGAAAGAGTTTGAATTATTGTAAGTATACTTTTTATGTATATATATATTATAAGGAGCAGTGGTGGCCGAGTGGTAACGGCCCCGACTTACGAGTCGTAGGTCGCGGGTTCAAACCCAGCCAGGCGCATTACTTCGTGTAATTTATTTCATCACCACTGCTCTCAAAACGGTGAAGGAAAATATCGTGAGGAAACCGGCATGTCCTAGAACCAAAAATTCGAAGACATGTGACATCCACCAATCCGCACTGGGCCCGCGTGGTGGATTATGGCCCATTCCCTCTCCTAGAGAGAGGGGGTCTGTGTCCCTGCAGTGGGAACATTAAAAGGCTGATGATGATGATGATACTTTTTATCATAGTAAAAGTGGTTTGTTATCATGACTAGAGTTACGTGTTGAAGTATCGGTCACTAATTACCCGTCACCCTATGTATTTTGTGGGCGCTCCATTTCTCTTTCTCGCTCGCTCGAAAATGATAAATGTGCTAAAATTTATCATTTTAACGCGTCATAGTAAAGTGCCAGTACTTTTTAAAATCTGTCTGCATTTCGCACGAGCCATAGGCGAGTCCGTTATGGATCCGAGAGTTACAATGACAAATTTGCAAGTGTGTCAAACGACGTTTTTCAATACACTTACGTGAAATAAATAAAGAAAGAAAAAACGTTTAATCGTATCACAAAGACATAGTAGAAATGTAATAAAATGGCATTAAAGTTAGTTCTGGTTAGTGTAGTACTGACTTCGTGGGGGTCGCCCAGCGCCTCGTGGGGGACGACTGGCGCTTGATTCGATAAATTAAGTAAATAAATGACCGTGACGATAAGGAGGGAATGAAAAAGCTCCTGTTGTGATAAATTAAAAAAAGCACTTGGGTGATAGTTATGCTATATTAAACATTAATCGGATGCAATAAGAGGCAGTTTTCGAGTAAGTGTATTGAAAAAAAAAAAACAAGTTTTAATTTATTAATTAAAGAACTTTTTTTTTCATAACAAGCTTTTATAGCTCGGTATATACCTTTATTATTAATACTCAATAAGACCTTTCCGAAAACTACAAACACGTTACGGTTATCTAATTGTATTACGGGGTTCCTATGGCCACCTTCCAACACCACTATTAGACCCTGACACATTAGATCAAAGTATTCGTCAATACAAATCCAATGAGCCCTAAAACGATAAGGTTAAGTTGTTTTATTGCTGAGCTCCTATGGCTACCTTCCAGCTCCATCATCAGATCAGCTCCATGTTATCATAATATTGTACTGTCATACGATTTACACCTGCATGCAAAATTGCAGCTCAATCGGGTGAAGAAATCTGCTTCAAAATTGAGTTTCAAGATTTGAGCCGAACATACATAGTTACATTGCAAGCTAATAAAAAGCTTGTAATTCTATTATTTTCTTCCCCAGATTTCAATTAGACAATGAAGAATACGTAGAATTCTCGAAGATGTGCGACGAACGTATAATAGGTACTAAAGGTGAGACGGCCACGATATTCGACACCCGCACCGGGAGAGAGTTGATGACCCTCACGCCCGCCATCAGCAACCAGTACGCCAAGAACAGAGCCACCTTCAACCCCACTGATGAACTGGTTCTCTCAGGTATGTATGCGAAAATCGACCTTATTACTACGTCATAAGGATGTGTCACTATTTCCTAACCAGAAAATACTTGTAGTACTGTCGGATATAGGAAAATCAACCTTATTACTACGTCATAAAGATGTGTCACTATTTCCTAATCCGAATACACTAAAGTTCAGTCAGGTATGTGTAGAAAAATCTACCTTATTGCTACGATATAAAGGTGTAAGGAGTTCTTGAAGTGACAAAGATGAGTCACTATTTCCTAACCCGAATATGCTACAGTTCTGTAGGGTATAGGAAAATCAATCTTATTACTACGTCATAAGGATGTGTCACTATTTTCAAACCCGAATACACTAGTTTTGTCAGGTATGTGTAGAAAAATCTACCTTATTTCAACGACACAAGAGTGTATGCTAATCAGTTACTACTACGCCAAGGACAGAGCCACCTTCAACCCCACTGATGAACTGGTTCTCTCAGGTATGTACGCGAAAATCTACCTTATTACTATGACATAACGATATGTCACTATTTCCTAACATCAAATCATATGAGAACCATGCAGATTAGTGTCTCAGGTGGTCTTTTGAAGAAAGAACCACCATATTTGAGTAGACCTGTCCAGTCAGTGCAAGCATTTGTCAGTATTCGTGTAGCTCAAACTTAGGACTACTAAGGAGCTCAAAGACTTGACGATCAATACCAAAGAAAGGACATATGTGTAGGCCGCATCATATAAATATATAATACTCAAATCTGTCAGACATCATATTAAAATTACAGAAAAGGAAAAGTAATCGACAATCCCCACATTCACAATAATAAAATACGAAAATGTAACACTGCAAAGTAAATTATTGCAAGTCGAATATCTTACTAATATTATAAATGCGAAAGTTACGATGTTTGGATGTTTGTTACTCAATCATGCCAAAACGGCTGGACGGATCTGGATGAAATTTGGCACACGCATAGGATACACTCCGGAATTGGACATAGGCTACTTTTTATACCGGAAACCCCAACCCCAACGTCAATACCACGCGGGCGAAGCCGCGGACAAAAGCTAGTTATTAATAATATATTATTGTTTGTTACAGACGGGGTCTTATGGGATGTGAACACAGGGAAGGAAATCCATAAATTTGACAAGTTAAATCAAACGCATAGTGGAGTTTTTCATCCCAATGGCTTAGAGGTAAATAGTTTTTTTAGTAACGCTTTTATTATACAATAATGATGTACACCGTAAAATGTTGATCGTTGTAATCCCGAGGAGGGTTTTTTTTAAGTAAGTCATGCGAGACCGGAGTGTTTCACTAGTTTTTTTTTTTTTAATTTTACCTTGATTTTTTCAGGTTATATCAAATACTGAAGTTTGGGATTTAAGAACATTCCACCTACTAAGAACAGTGCCTACGTTAGATAAATCAGAGGTAAGCATCTTTCACGTATTATATACTTTTACCCGCGACTTCGTCGTTTTCGTAAAAAATGTGGTTAAGGATCACTACCTCTCTTCTTAAATATTAGGTGCATTGTTTTTATGACTTCATATATTATATATAGGTATATATTGTTTGTATTATATGTATTTTATTAGTTATGTATTGTATATAATATGTAAATAGTACAACATGAACCTACGTATCTTTCTTTTCCTTCTTTTTCAAATCCATCCAAAGGTTGTCTTTAAAAAATCGCTTTTAGCGATAAGACCGCCCATTGTAACACCCTATTAATTTTAAATTCCTATTGTTATTTCTATTTTTGGTGTGCAATAGAGAATATATCTATCTATCAACTTTTTTATGGTAGGTAAAAATCATCCAATGACGAATCCCGCACTTGGGCTGAGCGGGAAACAGTGTCAGACTCTTACTGACTAAACAACCTACCCCATTCTATCCCGAGCCCGCATTAGTCCAGAGCCCCGGTGTAACGCTTTCGCACCAACCCTCAGCTCCGGGAGGCTTCGACCCTGTAGGGCCCCTACAGTTAGCTGACAACTCCTTGAGGCGCGCGACAACAGTGCGCGCCGTCGACGACTTACCCATTGCCTGCAGCACTCGGCCACCACTGCAATGGGATGTGCCTCTAAGTATAGTTTCTGTTGGCAGGTGTTATTCAACCCGACCTGCACAGCGCTGTACGCGGTGTGCTCGGACCAGGACTCGGAGGAGAGGAACCAGTTCGACACCAGCTTCAAGACATTAGACCCTTACGATTACTCTAGTATAGGTGAGTGATAATACTTCACTTGTGCTATACAGGAATCATCTACTGGATCCGCGGTATTCGTTTGTGCGACGATGTCACAGACCTCCTGTGTACTGCTAGATTTTGATAGTTTCGATCTCGTGGAGGGTTGATCCAGTACATAAAACACTACCGATTTTTAAAGATAAAATAGAAAAATATAGTACTTTTTTTCTAAAACTCGAATTATTATATACATATACGAAATTAATTTATCTGGCTACCTGGGCCCCAATAGGCTTTAACCCTTTTACAGAGTCCTGTAATATTTGTTGAATATATTATAATAACCACATAAATGTTACAATTCCAGCGACAATCGACGTGAAAAGGAACATATACTCTTTAGGCGTGTCTCGGTACGGCACGCAGATATCGCTGGTGGAGAACATGGGCGACTTCGAGCAAATGCAGGAATCGTGCGTCAAGGTCTACGACGTCGGACGGAAGAGGGACCATGACGACGACGCGGTGAGTCCGAATACCTAGTATTTATACAAAAAAACATAACTCTAATCACAGATTGTCTTCTCGTCTAATATTCCACAATGCCTCAAGACGAAAGTCTCATCCCATCCTCGTCGCCACTGAGATGTTCGAGAGAAATAAATAAGACGTAGCTTGGTCCAGCGATTTAATGAGAGAGAGGTGACATTTTGTACCTGTCATAGACGTGTGCTTTCACATGCATGGCACACTGAAGTATCTAATACATTACAATAATCAGTGTGTTGCCAGTGATGACGTATGGCTCCGAAACGTGGTCGCTTACAATGGGCCTTACAAAAAGACTCAAGGTCACTCAAATGGCAATCGAAAGGGCTATGCTCGGAATATCCTTGCGCCATAAAATCAGAAATGAGGATATCCGCAAGAGAACCAAGGTTGCCGACATAGCGAAAAGATTCGCCAAACTTAAGTGGCAATGGGCAGGACACATTGCACGCAGAACGAATGGCCGCTGGGGCCGAAAGGTTCTGGAGTGGCGACCGCGTTCCAGAAGACGTAGCATTGGAAAGCCTCCCACAAGGTGGACCGATGACCTGGTCAAGGTTGCTGGAAGCCGATGGATGCAAGACGCACAGGACCGGTCTTTGTGGCGGCGCTTGGGGGAGGCATATATCCAGCAGTGGACGTCTTTCGGCTGAAATGATGATGATGATGAATCACAGATTTATTTATTTATTTTAAGACAGGTACTCTCTGCCCTAACATTGGTAATCAACACGTGCTGAGAGTCATATTTATGTTACAGATTACAAAACAAAAAATAAGATCATAAAAACTAATACAAAATTATAAAAACAAACGAGAGAAACAACATTGTTAATCATAATTATAACGAGGTTTTTTTTTTGTTCCATAAACATTAAATCCCGTAAAAACTCAATGTTCATTCTTCTTATATTCCAGGAGGAAGACGACGATGAGGAGTTGGCGGGAGGCTCCGAGAATGATGACGGTTCTGATTCAGGGTCAGACAATGATGATGATTGTAAGTAGCATTCATATCTTAACACCTACACATCTAGAGGGTATGTGCACTAGAGGGTATGTGCAAACTGTTACCTCGACTCCAGAAATAAGGCAAGGAAGGTACGGGGTAGGTTTTTTAGTCAGTAAGAGTCTGACACTGGTCTCCCGCTCCGCCCAAGAGCGGGTTTCGTCATTGGATGATTTTCACCTACCATAAAAAAAAAAAAATAAAAAAAAAAACACCTACACATACCTCTGTAGGGGCCCTACAGGGTCGAAGCCTCCCGGAGCTGAGGGTTGGTGCGAAAGCGTTACACCGGGGCTCTGGGAATAAGGCAAGGAAGGTACGGGGTAGGTTCTTTAGTCAGTAAGAGTCTGACACTGTTTCCCGCTCCGCCCAAGAGCGGGATTCGTCATTCGATGATTTTTACCTACCATAAAAAAAAACACGCTTATCTAGGCGCGTCGGTCTCCATACATTTTTTAAAGCAACTACCTAACATCTACCACTACCTTACACGAACACCGGTACATGGTGGAGATCGCACCCATACGTACAAAGCGTTTTGGGAACACATTTATTGTGCGTACAGTTAAAGTACCGCAGTGCGGTTTGACATCCGCCAATCCGCACTGGGCCCGCGTGGTGGATTATGGCCCGTTCCCTCTCCTAGAGAGAAGGCCTGTGTCTCAGCGGTGGGAACATTACAAGCCGACTATTGTTATATGCTATATAGGGCTACCGAATTATACTTTATTCGCGTTAAGACTAGATATTCAATGTTTTTTTTAGTTCAACCGATTTTGATTTCTATTCCGTAGGTATAAGGATGGCATTAAAAGCAAAAAAGTGTTATAAAACCAATTATTTACTGCTGCCGCCATTTGTCATTTCACTAACGTAATAAAACTCAAAATCGGTTGAACGGACAATGTCTAATAATAATAGATAATGTTGTTGTGAATGGCGTATATAT